>JALMGJ010000040.1:3983313-6383313 GCA_023362775.1 Charina bottae
AGAGAGAGAGAAAAGGAGAAGGGAGGAAGGAGGGGGAGGGAGGAAGAAGGAGAAAAGGGAGGGGGAAGGAGGGGGAGGGAGGAAGAAGGAGAAAAGGGAGGGGGAAGGAGGGGGAGAGAGGAAGAAGGAGAAAAGGGAGGGGGAAGGAGGGGAGAGAGGAAGAAGGAGAAAAGGGAGGGGGAAGGAGGGGGAGAGAGGAAGAAGGAGAAAAGGGAGGGGGAAGGAGGGGGAGAGAGGAAGAAGAGAAAAGGGAGGGGGAAGGAGGGGGAGAGAGGAAGAAGGAGAAAAGGGAGGGGGAAGGAGGGGGAGAGAGGAAGAAGGAGAAAAGGGAGGGGGAAGGAGGGGGAGAGAGGAAGAAGGAGAAAAGGGAGGGGGAAGGAGGGGGAGAGAGGAAGAAGGAGAAAAGGGAGGGGGAAGGAGGGGGAGAGAGGAAGAAGGAGAAAAGGGAGGGGGAAGGAGGGGGAGAGAGGAAGAAGGAGAAAAGGGAGGGGGAAGGAGGGGGAGGGAGGAAGAAGAAGAAAAGGGAGGGGGAAGGAGGGGGAGGGAGGAAGAAGAAGAAAAGGGAGGGGGAAGGAGGGGGAGGGAGGAAGAAGAAGAAAAGGGAGGGGGAAGGAGGGGGAGAGAGGAAGAAGGAGAAAAGGAGGGGGAAGGGGGGGAGAGAGGAAGAAGGAGAAAAGGGAGGGAGGGAAGGTGGGAGAGAGGAAGAAGAAAAGGGAGGGAGGAAAGGAGGGGGAGGGAGGAAGAAGAAGAAAAGGGAGGAGGGAAGGAGGGGGAGAGAGGAAGAAGGAGAAAAGGGAGGGGGAAGGGGGAGAGAGGAAGAAGGAGAAAAGGGAGGAGGGAAGGAGGGAGAGAGGAAGAAGAAAAGGGAGGGAGGGAAGGAGGGGGAGAGGAAGAAGAAGAAAAGGGAGGGAGGGAAGGAGGGGGAGAGAGGAAGAAGAAGAAAAGGGAGGGAGGGAAGGAGGGGGAGAGAGGAAGAAGGAGAAAAGGGAGGGGGAAGGGGGAGAGAGGAAGAAGGAGAAAAGGGAGGGAGGGAAGGAGGGAGAGAGGAAGAAGAAAAGGGAGGGAGGAAAGGAGGGGGAGGGAGGAAGAAGAAGAAAAGGGAGGGGAAGGAGGGGGAGAGAGGAAGAAGGAGAAAAGGGAGGGGGAAGGAGGGGGAGAGAGGAAGAAGGAGAAAAGGGAGGGGGAAGGAGGGGGAGAGAGGAAGGAGAAAAGGGAGGGAGGAAAGGAGGGGGGAGAGAGGAAGAAGAAGAAAAGGGAGGGGGAAGGAGGGGGAGAGAAAGAAAAAGAAAAGGGGAGGGAGGGAAACAGGGATAGAGGGAAGGAGGGAGGGGGAGAGTGGAAGAAGAAGAACAGGGTTGAGGGAGGGAGGGAAGGATTCAGGAGAGAGGGAAGGAGGGAAGGAGGGAGGGAGAGGGGAAAAGAAGGGGGAGAGAGGAAGAGAGAAGGAAGAAAGGAGGGAGAGAAGGAGGGAGGGAGAAGGGATGAGGGAGAGGGGAGAGGAAAGGAAAGGGAGGAGAGAGGAGGGAGAGGGGAAGGAAGAAGAAAAAAGAGGGAAAGGGAGGGCAGGAGGGACACAGAGGGAGGGGAAGAGACAGGGAGGGACAGAAAGAGAAAGAAAGGAGGGAAAGAGACAGAAAGGAGGGAGAGGGGGAGGAGAGGAGGAGGGGAGAGGGGAGTTGGCCAGGATCAACTTTGCTTCCCGCCTCTTCCAGAGTTCAGCTAACTTCCCTGTGCCTTCTGAAGAGACTTGCTAATGATGCCAGGCTGTCAAAGAGGCTTCTAATCAAGCCTTTGCTGGATGTTTTATATGGACGGCTGTTAACCAAGATGTGCGCATTATGCCTCCGCATCCTCCAAGCAGGAGGTGGCTTTTCTGATGCATTAATGAACTCACCCGCTACTCGCCTGCATAAAACATACTCAGCTGCCTCCAGCACCTGCTATGAATCTTGCCAACCCTGACAGCAGGCCATTTTTCCAGCAAAAATCTTCCCTGAGTACACATCACGAATTGGCACATCACTCTCTGGTCCATTTCCCCCCCCAATCTCTTTCAATTACTTATTATTATTAAGTAATAGGTAAATAAATATCCCTCAAAGAGAGATCATTTGTGTGTGTTTCCTGGAGGGGAGGAGGGAATTTATGAAGGCGAGGAGGGAAGGAGTTTTCATCATGTCTTCTATCGTCCACTGCAGCAGGAGTCCCCAACCCCCGGGCCGCAGACTGGTACTGGGCCGCGGCCTGTTAGGAACCGGGCCGCCACGCCAGTCTCTGAACCCCGCCCCCGGTCCTCGCAATTGGCTCCCGCCTGCAAACCCCACCCCCCGGTCCACACGATTGGCTCCCGCCTGCAAACCCCGCCCCCCAGTCCATGGAAAAATTGTCTTCCATTAAATCGGTCCCTTGTGCCAAAAAGGTTGGGGACCCCTGCACTGCAGGCAGCAAACCCCACACTCCCTCGCCCTGACGATGTTACCTAGTTGGGTAATGAAACGTCTGCAAGCAAACCACCCAGCTCAGAGAGCACCAAGGACTCCACATCTTAAAGTTGCCACGGTAGAGAAACACCGATCTGGATCCTGGCAGCCCATAGTGGTAGACCTGAGCCTGGCTGAGACCTGCCAGTTTTGTCCCTCTGCTCTAAACCATGGTTAGATTGCTATATTTCAACCGAGTCCTTTTGCTTTTGCTCCTCTTTTAGCTGCTGTTTGCAAACCCTGGGTGAGGATTGCCATTTAGGTCCAGAATCGATCCCCATCCCAACACTTGACGCACAGATTTATTCATATGAATAGAGCATCCTCTGAGTACATGGTGGCTTACAGGGTTCATGCAGGCAAAGCAAACTTCCCGATGGGGAGGACCAAGTCTTCACAGTCTGGTTCCATAACCACTCACCGATGGCAGAGCTGGCCTTCAGTTTGCTAGACTGCAGACCCAGCTGGCCTGCAAGATTGTGGCATTGTGGCTAGAAACAGGACAGCCTGGGGGGCTTTCGCCAGGAGTCAGTGGCGACTCCAGAATGTATGACAACAGCCACAGGAAAGCCAACTTAAAGGATTTGGGTCCTCGGCTGCAGAAAACGCCTTCTGGATGAGAATGGCCAGGGTTCCTTGGGAGTAGAAGCATCCCCCCTTTTCTGGATTTTTCAACTCACTTTTGGGACACTTGGGCTACAGCCCTCCAAATCATGCAAAAAAAAAAAAAAGAACAAGGGAACACTATCAGGCCTCCTCCAAATATGTGGCTAAGCGTACGTGGAAACTTGTCGCAAAATCCACCCCTTCCCCTGTCCAATCCGCTCCAACCAATCTTTCCTCTCCTTTCTCCCCTACCTCTACCTTTCTCCTCTACCCACCAACCAACCTCTCCTTTCTTCTCTACCCAACACACGGAAATCCCCAAAGCTCTGTCAGCAGCATCGGTCATGCGGCAGCAATTGCAAAAGGCCAAGGCGACACCTTTAATCTTCCCATGATGCTGAAGAAGATTCAGATGAGCAGGCGATGGTCAGCGGTGGCAGCTCCGGCCGGCACGATACAATCCATCCCCAACATTCCAGGGTTCCCAGAAATTCTGGGCAATTCGGCTGAATCTGGGGGGGGGGGGGGGGGGAGAGTCCTTCTTTTTCAGTTTTGGACTGCACAACCAGCCTCTCTTTTTTGTTTGTTTGTTTTTGACACGAACAACAATTCCCCCAAAGAGGAGATGGAGACAAATCCCATCCGTCCTCCGTGAAGTGCCAGGAAAATGGAGGCCCTTGGGCTCTTGGCTCCCCGCTCCCATTTACACATGGAAAGGTTTCCACTTCCCTGGAGCATCCTTCTCCTTTTTCTGGGACCTCTTGCCGCCAGCCTCTGTGTAGCAATAGACCCCGAAGAGTTTGTATTTCTTGTCGGGGAAGCCCAGGTTGCGAACGCCAGGTTCCCGGCCCCCGCAGCGAGCCCGGGGGTTGACGATGGGGTAGCGAACACTTCCGTCCCCAACCCAGCCAGCCTCGCATTTGTCCAGCAGCTGGATCTTCCAGGCAGCGTAAAGCTGGCCAACCTTGGCCACTGTGGCTTGGTTCCTTTTGCAGGCCTGGATGGCTTCGGGGAAGCTCAGTTTGCGGTAGGTTTTGAGGAAAAAGACGTTGCCTGGAAGAGATCAGGAGGAGAGGCAGGGGAGAGGATCAGAAAGGGGTTACTATCCTGTCCTACGATCTGCAGCACATATATGGCCTTTTTAATTGGGGCCCCAAGTCCCTCCCCCACATAGGACCACTGAAGCTCACTGGCAAATCTTCAGCCAAAGGTCTTTAAAATACCCAACCTCAACAATGACCCCTAAAGGGTGGAATATTATAAAGGTTCCCCCCGCACACTTGTGCAGTCGTGTCCGACTCTAGGGGCCGGTGCTCATCTCCGTTTGTTAGCCGAAGAGCCAGCGTTGTCCGAAGACGCTTCCACGGTCATGTGGCCGCATGACGCGCGCAGAACGCTGTTACCATCCCACCGAAGTGGTACCTATTCATCTACTTGCATTTGCATGCTTTCGAATTGCTAGGTTGGCAAGAGCTGGGGCTAGTGCGGGAGCTCACTCCGTCATGCGGGTCTAGGGATTCGAACCTCCAAACTTGCGATCTTCCGATCGACAAGCCTGGCGTCTTACCCGCTGAGCCACCGGGTAATCAATCCGGTAATTCAATCCCATCCTCTGGGGTGACATTGTTGAGTCCCTGCTGTGCCCCGGTGTTCATCATCAAGGCCAGCAACGTAGGTATCCGGTGGGCAGTCAGCTGAAGATGTCCAGAAACAGAGTAGTCCAAGGCAGTGTTTCTCAACCTTGGCAGCTTTAAGCTGTATGGACTTCAACTCCCAGAATTCCATACAGCTTAAAGTTGCCAAGGTTGAGAAACACTGGTCCAAGGTGTGAAGGAATTGAGGGACAAGGAAGTTAGCACCTGGAGGTCTTCATAAAATGATAAGGAACAAAGACCTATGCATCCATTCTAATGTTTTTTTTAAATCTGTCGTACTTGCTTGGGAAACGTTTAAATTTGGCAGACCAGCAATGCTGACCAAAAGCAACCCAGCAGGCAGAAAGTGAACGTTGCCCGGGCATTCCTCCAACACAGGGGAGCGCATCAGCCATGAAACCTTGTTGGCATGATCAAAATGGGCAAGATGCAAAATGAATCGGCCGCACAGCGCGGGGCTGCATGTTGGATCAGGAGCGGTTTGAAAGGTGCAAATTGGAATTCCACACCCTTAAAGGGCTACAGCTGTTTCTCTGAAGCCCCCAGGATCTATTGGAAGGAGCTGGGCAATTCTGTAAATGGTGAGCTGCTTTTATGACCCTCTGAGCCACTTGCTCCGGAAATAGAAGGACAGCGCACAACGGGGTCATTATTTTCCTGCCCTGCTAATCTTCCTGCCGTGGTTTCTTACAAGTTTTTTCCTCCGCTTGATGGCAGCTCCTCCTTCCCCCATTTTATTTATTTATTTATTTATTTATTTATTATTTTATTTTATTTATTAAATTTATATTACCGCCCATCTCCCCTACCTTTAATTGTAAAGGTAAAAGTTCCCCCACACAGTTGTGTCCGACTCTAGGGGCCGGTGCTCATCTCCGTTTCTTAGCTGAAGAGCCAGCGCTGTCCGAAGACGCTTCCGCGGTCATGTGGCCGGCATGACGTGCACGGAACGCTGTTACCTACCCACCGAAGTGGTACCTATTCATCTACTTGCATTTGCATGCTTTCGAATTGCTAGGTTGGCAAGAGCTGGGGCAAGTGCGGGAGCTCACTCCGTCACGCGGCGCTCGGGTCTCGAACCGCCGATCTTGCGACCTTCCGATCGACAAGCCTGGCGTCTTAACCACTGAGCCACCGCACCCCCTATTTAATTGTATTTACATTTAAATACAATTTAATTTGTACATTTAATTGTACAGAGGCCAAAACTAGAACAAAAAGCATAAATGGAGAATGGAAGAGCACCCCTAAGTCTGCCACATATCATAGCCTCCCAAGTTCTACAGGTAGTCCTCACTTAACAACCATTTGTTTAGTGACAGTTCAGACTTACGATGGTGCTGAAAAAACTTGATTTACAACCAGTTATCACACTTATGACCATTACAGTGTCCCTGCGGTCACGTGATCACAATCTGGGCACTTGGCAACCACTTCACATTTATGACTGTTGCAGCGTCCCGTGGTGATATGATCACCATTTTCGACCTTCTCGGCTGGCTTCTGGCAAGCAAAATCAGTGGGGAACTGTGTGATTCGCTTAATGACCACGTGGTCCGCTTAATGCCCACAGTGATTCGCTTAACAACCACCGCAAAAAAGATTGTAAAATTTGGTTGGATTCGCTTAATAACCGCTTCGCTTAGCAACCAAAATTCCGGTCTCAAGTGTGGTCGTTAAGCGAGGACTACCTGTATTCACTCAGTTTTCCCAGGCTGCAATGCCCTGTATTCCAACATCTTCTCTTCTTAAAAAGAATCTTATTCCTGGGATGCATCTCATTCTTTCCCACCCACACAGACACACACGCACTGTTTCCCTCACATAATCAAAGCGAACAACAGGAGATTAAATGCCTCCCTGTGCAAAGATGGATGAGCCGATGGAGGCACTCCATTACCAGGCTGATCTGCTGCTATTTAGCTTGCCCCTGATTACACAAAGGAAGCCTGTGATGCCCCCTGTTCAGATCCACCTGAGAAAAAGTAATTTACGCTCCTCGGGACAAATCCCATCAGGCTCTTCCATCATCTTGCCAACTCCAGGCTCAATTACCACCTTTTTGCTTCCCTCGCGGGACGTGAAACCCAGAGGAGTGAGCTCACAGACTGCCAGAAACGGCCCAAGCGTTCTCTTAAATGTGTTGCTGTGATTTGTGGGAACTGGCTCGGGTATGTTTCATTTTCTGCCTTCGCTCCTAGTAAATTAACTTTCCCCGTGCGGTGTTATCTGGATTAAAAGTGGACCGCACATTAAAAGCTCTGGGAAATATAAACCAACAAGAACTGTAGGAAATTGTGCTCCAACATTGACTGATTATGTCCATCAAGTCAATCTTGATTCTTAGCAACCACAATAGATAGATTTTAGTCCTTGATGATCTGTCCCTAACCTGGTCCTTCAGCTCTTCCAACGGTGCCCCCATCACCCCTGGAACTGAGTCCCTCCATCTTGCTCCTGGTCCTCCTCTTCTTCTCTTTCCTTCCAACCTTCCCAGTGTTACAGCAGGACTTGGGGTGGGGTGGGGTGTACAACATTGCCAGTTGTTAAACACACACACACACACACACACACACACACACACACACACTATCTACAGTTTACACTGAGATTCTTTCTGTGCACTGTTTTATTGAGGTGCCCATATGCTTTTGGATATCAGCGAAACACTACACCAAAATCTCGACATAGCAGTATGCACGCATACACTGAGATCTCTTTTTTGCATTGAGTATTTTAGTGCATGTGCGCAAAGTGGTGATCTAGTGCAGGCCAAAGAAAAAGAAGGAAAGGAGCAAAAGAGCTGAACCCCACGGCAAATGTTTTAACGTGACTTTTTTCTGGATTGCTGTTTCAGAGATGCTCAGGAATGCACACGCTCATCAGGAAAAACAGTACAAGATAGATGATAGATAGATAGATAGATAGATAGATAGATAGATAGATAGATAGATAGGATAGATAAGATAGATTGATAAATAGGATAGATAGATGATAGATGATAGATGATAGATGATAGATGATAGATGATAGATGATAGATGGAGATAGGATAGGATAGATAAGAGATTGATAAATAGGATAGATAGATGATAGATAGATAGATAGATAGATAGATAGATAGATAGATAGATAGAGATAGGATAGATAAGATAGATTGATAAATAGGATAGATAGATGATAGATGATAGATGATAGATGATAGATGATAGATGATAGATGATAGATGGAGATAGGATAGGATAGATAAGAGATTGATAAATAGGATAGATAGATAGATAGATAGATAGATAGAGATAGGATAGATAAGATAGATTGATAAATAGGATAGATAGATGATAGATGATAGATGATAGATGATAGATGATAGATGATAGATGATAGATGATAGATGATAGATGATAGATGATAGATGATAGATGGAGATAGGATAGGATAGATAAGAGATTGATAAATAGGATAGATAGATAGATAGATAGATAGATAGATAGATAGATAGATAGATAGAGATAGGATAGATAAGATTGATAAATAGGATAGATAGATGATAGATGATAGATGATAGATGATAGATGATAGATGATAGATGGAGATAGGATAGGATAGATAAGAGATTGATAAATAGGATAGATAGATAGATAGATGGATGGATGATGGATGGATGGATGATAGATAGATATCACACTTGATGTGTTTTTCTTGAGCTCACTTGTGCTGTGTTTGACTGAAGAACGTGTGCATTCCTGAACACTGGTAGAACAGGAAACCTGAAAGAGGCATGACGTAACGTGTGCAATCACAGGAAAAAAGTGCTTCATTGCTGCACTTTACCAGTACACACCAGAAGGGAATTACTACAATGGAACTGAAAACAGCAACAACCTGAGCTGGACCCTTGTTCTACCTACTTCAATCCCTAATCCCCTTGAAAGTCTGCTGGAGTGGGTGGCTTTAATAAATTTAATGAAATAAATACATACATACATACATACATACATGGCCACTTCCCATGTTTTTCAGAGGATCTCCCAGCCTTCAGTAGCCCCTATGTAAGTAGGAGAACATGGCTAAAAGAAGATGATGATCTGCTTTAGAGCAGTGCTTCTCAACCTTGGCAACTTTAAGATGTGTGGACTTCAACTCCCAGAATTCTCCAGCCAGCAAAGCTTTGGGAGTTGAAGTCCACACATCTTAAAGTTACCAAGGTTGAAAAACACTGCCTTAGAGGGACAGAAATACTTTCTCCTAGCACCAAACCACCATTGGAAACAGCCTAGTACAGGTAGTCCTCGACTTATGATCACAATTGGGCCCTGGAATTTCCATCGTAAGTCATTGTGGTCGTAAGTCGAGTCACCACATAACTGGACCCGATTTTGTGACCATTTTTACGGCGGTCATTAATCTTCCCCAATTGGGCATTTTTTGCCGGAAAATGGCAAAAAACATCGCAAAACACAAACATGTGACCATGGGACACTGCAACCAGTCGTAAATACGAGCCGGTTGCCAAACTCCCGAAATGCAATCATGTGACTGCAGGGGGTGATGCAACATTTTGTGACACTTGGAAGTGCTTTACAGGCCGTAAAGCACCCATTCCAAGGCCGTCGTAACTTCAGACCGTCGTTAAATGAACGGTTGTAAGCCGAAGACTACCTGTATATTATAGGTTATACACATACAGAGAGCACATCCAGTTTTCTTATGAACTAGTGCAGACAAGCTGTGGCTCGCTGCTTTTCCATAGCTAAGATCAAGAACTCATTTCCCCTTTCTCATTCCCTTGCCCTCTTTTTCTCTAATTACAGTTTTTATTGCTCCGACAGCTTGATTCACGGCTGTTAAAATACTGCTTGCTCCACAAATTGGAGCCGCCTTATGGTTCCACTGGCGAGAACAGCTGCCTGCAAATGACCCACGATCCCCACGGTGGAGTTCACAGATCAGGGCATGGAGCAATAAACGTCCAAACCAGAGGGGTGAAAGCATTTATCCATGTGGCGAAGCGGTTTTGCTCTACAGCCGGAACCAGCGGCATCTCTCCGTTATCCATTTGGCAAGCAAAGAGGGGTTTCGTGACCTGTATCAATTATGCAAGGGGCGCCCAGGCATACGATCTTCCCTTGCGTAATTTTTTTCTCTCTTTTTTTTTTTGTGGCAACTTTTCCCCTTAATGTCTCTCTGACTATGTGAGTCACACCGAAGGGCTGAGCGATATGCAGAAGCTTCAAAGCCATTCCATATTGGGTGGACAAATTATTCATCCAGGTTTTTGTGTTCTTCTTTGAAAACAAAAACTAACAAGAAGATGCTTTGGGAAGACTCGTTCTGAAAGGCCCATCTGCTAATTCACGATGAAATCCACCGAAACAGCTTCCCGCTGGGTGAGGATGCAAGAAAGATGAGACATTTTTACAGCAGGGACACATAGAGCACAAGAGCCAACCTTACCGTTCAGATCTGAAGTAAAACAGAAGGCATCGTAACGCTCGCGGTCTTTGTGCCGGTAGCCATAGTTCCTCACTCCAACCGCGGTGTCTTTTCGCCCACATTCATCCCTGGCCTTGGAGATGGGGTATTGGACGGAGCCGTCTTCCAGCCACCCGGCGTTGCACCAATCCAGTCCTTCCAGCCAGGCTTCGTGCAACTGGTCGTAGGAGGCCAGGATCCCATCCTGCTCCAGGCAGGCCTTCTGCGCTTCATGGAAATTGAGAGTGTAGCGGCCTAAGCGAGGATGGTAGGGGAAGATCACCCCTAAAGAGAGGGAGAGGAATCTTGGGAGTTTGGGTCAAAGGCCAACCTTGACCAGACTTACCCCACTTGATGTCTTCCCATTGGACTGGACGTCCACCTGGGCGAGAGGACAAAACTAATGACTTGCAGAGGGATGCACAAATGGAAATGGAGGGTTGCACCATCTTAACCACTCTGGAGAGTTTGCAAGAAGGATATGAATAGGAGAGCCAGTTCGGCCTAGTGGTTAAGGCAATGGGCTAGAAACCAGGAGACTGAGAGTTCTAGTCCCGCCTCAGGCAGGAAAGCCGGCTGGGTGACCTTGGGCCAGTCCCTGTCTCTCAGCCCTAGGAAGGAGCCAATGGCAAACCAGGAGACTGAGAGTTCTAGTCCCGCCTCAGGCAGGAAAGCCGGCTGGGTGACCTTGGGCCAGTCCCTGTCTCTCAGCCCTAGGAAGGAGCCAATGGCAAACCAGGAGACTGAGAGTTCTAGTCCCGCCTGAGGCATGAAAGCCAGCTGGGTGACCCTGAGACAATCACATTCTCTCAGCCCTAGGAAGGAGCCAATGGCAAACCAGGAGGCTGAGAGTTCTAGTCCCGCCTGAGGCATGAAAGCCAGCTGGGTGACCTTGGGCCAGTCCCTCTCTCTCAGCCCTAGGAAGGAGCCAATGGCAAACCAGGAGACTGAGAGTTCGAGTCCCGCCTTATGCGGGAAGCCGGCTGGGTGACCTTGGGCCAGTCCCTGTCTCTCAGCCCTAGAAAGGAGCCAATGGCAAACCAGGAGACTGAGAGTTCGAGTCCCACCTCAGGCAGGAAAGCCGGCTGGGTGACCTTGGGCCAGTCCCTCTCTCTCAGCCCTAGGAAGGAGCCAATCGCAAACCAGGAGACTGAGAGTTCTAGTCCCGCCTCAGGCAGGAAAGCCGGCTGGGTGACCTTGGGCCAGTCCCTCTCTCTCAGCCCTAGGAATGAGCCAATGGCAAACCAGGAGACTGAGAGTTCGAGTCCCGCCTTATGCAGGAAGCCGGCTGGGTGACCTTGGGCCAGTCCCTCTCTCTCAGCCCTAGGAAGGAGCCAATGGCAAAGCAGGAGACTGAGAGTTCGAGTCCCGCCTCAGGCAGGAAAGCCGGCTGGGTGACCTTGGGCCAGTCCCTCTCTCTCAGCCCTAGGAAGGAGACAATGGCAAACCAGGAGAATGAGAGTTCGAGTCCCGCCTCAGGCAGGAAAGCCGGCTGGGTGACCTTGGGCCAGTCCCTCTCTCTCAGCCCTAGGAAGGAGCCAATGGCAAACCAGGAGACTGAGAGTTCGAGTCCCGCCTCAGGCAGGAAAGCCGGCTGGGTGACCTTGGGCCAGTCCCTCTCTCTCAGCCCTAGGAAGGAGCCAATGGCAAACCAGGAGAATGAGAGTTCGACTCCAAGCCTGGCTGGCAGCTCGACAAGTCAGAGTTTTTCAGAGTGTTGAAGACCTGGCTGAATTTTCCTTGTTTGCAGTGGTCTACAGAAATTGTGAGACCACTGAAGCTTTCCCCTGAAGAAGGGGGGACCAGAAGATTGCTCACAGGGCCGTTGGAATTGCCCACTCCTGTTTTTCTTTGTAGTTTCCACCACGGAGAGAACGGGGGTGAATGCAAGGAAATGGCTGGAGGAGTATCTGGCTCTGCAAGGAACGTAAGTCTCTTGAGAGACACAAGAGCGTGCAGTCGCTTTTAGATCACTTTATATTAATTTTTTTCTTAGATTAGAACGTTTTTAGTATCTAAGATTTATCTTTTGGACTCTGCTTAAAATGTTGGCTAATTTTGTGCTTTCTTTGCTATAACTGATTTTGGTGGAAGTTTGATAGATTCTACATTTGCAACATAATGAAACGTTTGCATTTTTTTTACCTTTCTTTTGTATCAGAGAAGTTGGGACCTAAGAGATTTTGTTTGTAATTTTTCACCCGACAAACTAACTGACTATTTATTTCCTGAGAAACTGTTTGTTTGGGTTAAGCAGCTTGCAGCCTGAAGAACAAAAGCACAGGGAAACGTTTGAAAAAAAAAATTTTTTTTCCTTATCTCTATATTTTCTCAGAGTGGATTTTGTTTCACTTGGAATTTATTCTTTATCTCTCCTTTTATAAACTGTTTGAAATACTATTCTCTCCTTTATTTTGGATTATTGGAACTTTTTTTTTCTTTTAATCTTAAGAAACCTTCTACTTAATAGACCTTGCTGGTAGTTTTTCACGAACAGATCAGCTGACTAATCACTTTGTTTTGACTAGAGCGGTCGTTGCTGTAGTTTGAAGGACACAGAAGAAGAATGGCTTTTTTAACAGCAATTCAAGAATTTAAAAAAGAATTTAGTGAATCTCTTTTAGAAATTAAGAAATCATTGGAATTATTATTGATAATTTTGCAAGACCAAGAACAAAAAGAACAAAAGATAGAATTGGAAGTAGGAAAGAAAAATGTTTTTGAAATAGAAGAGAAACAGGAGGAGGGAATTTTAAATATATTAGTCCAGAAAAACATTCTGAAGGCTATACACTATAATTCTGGTATAAACATGTTATGGCAGTGGAGACGGGGAGAAAATTTGAGTATGCAATTGGATAGACATTGTGAAATATGGGGAAAGGGTGAGAAAATTATTCTGACACTCTACACGAGATATAGAAAAAAGCAGGCTGTATATTGTGAATTTGGCATAACCTGAATAAAATATTTAGTATGTGGGAAATAAGGTGAATGGAACCATGGATTTTGATTGGACACAGAGTATGTAAATGTATTAAATAAATCAAGTTTCAACTAGTAACATAATTGTTGGGAATATTAAATGTTAAAAATTGACATGAGAAACTGTATGGATGTATAAAATGTGATATTCTAATTGTAAGATATAAGATTATAAAATTAGTGATATAAATATAAGTTGATGTTATAGATTATATGAAAATTAGAAATTTTTTCTTATGGAGATACAGAAATGAGAAGTATATCACTAAGATGGGATGTTGAGTTGGAATCAGAATCAATGCTATTATAGGATGACTTATCTTATAATTATTATTATGAATATTATTGACAATTCCACTGTTGACATTCTTAAAGGCTATTGTTATTTTCTCTTTTGTTGTGGGATTATTGGGTATTGTTCTCTGTTGGTTATTTGAAACGGTTGATCTATGTTTGCTTATGTGTTCATGCTAGTTGAACATCCTGTTTTTTGTATAACGATATATTGGTGGGAGTGAGAGGCTTTTGGTGTGTCTGTATTGTTCGCTGAGGCTTTCCCTTCATGTTGTGTATTAGAAATTGTATTTTTTTTGTTTTTGTTTTCTTAGTTTATAATTATAATAGCTGTTAGGTTATGTATTAGTGGAATAGGTAGCTATAAAAATTTGTTAATTAGGTAAATATGTACTGACATTATTTCAAAGGGTGGAAACCGCAGATGGACTATTGGAGAATTGCAGGGAAGGAGAAATTTATATGAAGACTAGAAGATTGGACTATAGAAATTGAAGTGTATATGACAAAGAAAAGTGCCTGTGTATTTTATGAAAGACTAACATTTAAAGCAAATTATTGTACTTAAAGACCAAAGGTAGATTGGAGGCCATCTATTCTCTATATTTCTTTTCTTTATTATTCTTTCTGACTACACTTTTATTTTACTTTTTCCCTATTTTGTATTTTCATTTTCATTTCTTGTTCTAACATTTAATATGTATTTTAAAATTCAATAAAATTTAATTAAAAAAAAAAGGAGAATGAGAGTTCGAGCCCCGCCTGAGGCATGAAAGCTGGCTGGGTGACCTTGGGCCAGTCCCCGTCTCTCAGCCCTAGGAAGGAGCCAATGGCAAAGCAGGAGACTGAGAGTTCTAGTCCTGCCTTAGGCAGGAAAGCCGGCTGGGTGACCTTGGGCCAGTCCCCGTCTCTCAGCCCTAGGAAGGAGCCAATGGCAAAGCAGGAGACTGAGAGTTCTAGTCCCGCCTTAGGCATGAAAGCCAGCTGGGTGACCTTGGGCCAGTCCCCGTCTCTCAGCCCTAGGAAGGAGCCAATGGCAAAGCAGGAGACTGAGAGTTCTAGTCCTGCCTTAGGCATGAAAGCCAGCTGGGTGACCTTGGGCCAGTCCCCGTCTCTCAGCCCTAGGAAGGAGCCAATGGCAAAGCAGGAGACTGAGAGTTCTAGTCCTGCCTTAGGCAGGAAAGCCGGCTGGGTGACCTTGGGCCAGTCCCCGTCTCTCAGCCCTAGGAAGGAGACAATGGCAAAGCAGGAGACTGAGAGTTCTAGTCCCGCCTGAGGCATGAAAGCCGGCTGGGTGACCTTGGGCCAGTCCCCGTCTCTCAGCCCTAGGAAGGAGCCAATGGCAAAGCAGGAGACTGAGAGTTCTAGTCCTGCCTTAGGCAGGAAAGCCGGCTGGGTGACCTTGGGCCAGTCCCCGTCTCTCAGCCCTAGGAAGGAGCCAATGGCAAAGCAGGAGACTGAGAGTTCTAGTCCCGCCTGAGGCATGAAAGCCGGCTGGGTGACCTTGGGCCAGTCCCCGTCTCTCAGACCTAGGAAGGAGCCAATGGCACAGCAGGAGACTGAGAGTTCTAGTCCCGCCTTAGGCATGAAAGCCAGCTGGGTGACCTTGGGCCAGTCCCCATCTCTCAGCCCTAGGAAGGAGCCAATGGCAAAGCAGGAGACTGAGAGTTCTAGTCCTGCCTTAGGCAGGAAAGCCGGCTGGGTGACCTTGGGCCAGTCCCCGTCTCTCAGCCCTAGGAAGGAGCCAATGGCAAAGCAGGAGACTGAGAGTTCTAGTCCCGCCTGAGGCATGAAAGCCGGCTGGGTGACCTTGGGCCAGTCCCCGTCTCTCAGCCCTAGGAAGGAGCCAATGGCAAACCGGGAGACTGAGAGTTCCACCTTTTCCACAGGTGTGGGGACAGCAAAGGGGCAGCGTTTGTGAGGCCACCTCACGAGGCTTCCTCGGTCACTCTGATGAAAGCAGCAAGTTCCAACCGAGTCTGTCACCTGCAAATTTGGTGTCTCATCCGAGACACGAATGAAAAAGTCGAACAACGGTTGGCTCAGGATCAAAGCCGGTGGCATCCTGTATGATAACTCCACTTGGATGAGGAGGTGCTGACGGCCGGTGCTCTCTCAGGCTGATTTTCAAGCTAGCTCTTGTTCCACATAACAGACATGCCATCCAACCTCCCTTCCCTTCCCTTCCCTTCCCTTCCCTTCCCTTCCCTTCCCTTCCCTTCCCTTCCCTTCCCTTCCCTTCCCTTCCCTTCCCTTCCCTCCCTCCCTTTCTTCCCTTCCCTCCCTCCCTTTCTTCCCTTCCCTTCCTCTTTCTTCTCCCCCTCCCCTTCCTTCCTTCCTTCCTTCCTTCCTTCCTTCCTTCCTTCCTTCTCCCCTCCCCTCCCCCCTCCCTCCCTCCCTCCCTCCCTTCCTTCCTTCTCCCCTCCCCTCCCTCCCTCCCTTCCTTCCTTCTCCCCTCCCTCCCTCCCTCCCTCCCTCCCTTCCTTCCTTCCTTCTCCCCTCCCTCCCTCCCTCCCTCCCTCCCTCCCTTCCTTCCTCCTCCCCTCCCCTCCCATCCCTTCCTCCCTTCCTTCCTTCCTTCCTTCCTTCTCCCCTCCCCTCCCTCCCTCCCTTCCTTCTCCCCTCCCTCCCTCCCTCCCTCCCTTCCTCCCTCCTTCCCCCTCCCTCCCTTCCATCCTCCCCCCTCCCCTCCTCCCTTCCTCCTTCCCCCTTCCTTCCCTCACCCCTCCCCTCCCCTCCCTCCCTCCCTCCCTCCTTCTCCTCCTTCCTTCTCCTTCCTTCCTCCCCTCCCCTCCCTCCCCTCCCTCCCTCCCTCCTCTCCTCTCCTTCCTTCCTCCTCCCTCCCTTCCTTCCTTCCTTCCTTCTCCCCTCCCTCCCTCCCTCCCTCCCTTCCTTCTCCCCTCCCTCCCTCCCTCCCTCCCTTCCTTCCTCCTCCCCTCCCCTCCCTCCCTCCCTCCCTCCCTCCCTTCCTTCCTTCCTTCCTTCCTTCCTTCTCCCCTCCCTCCCTCCGTCCCTCCCTTCCTTCCTTCCTTCCTTCCTTCTCCCCTCCCTCCCTCCCTCCCTCCCTTCCTTCTCCCCTCCCTCCCTCCCTCCCTTCCTCCTCCCCTCCCCTCCCCTCCCTCCCTCCCTCCCTCCCTTCCTTCCTTCCTTCTCCCCTCCCCTCCCCTCCCTCCCTCCCTTCCTTCCCTCCTTCCTTCCTTCCTTCCTTCCTTTCTTCCTTCCTTCCTTCTCCCCTCCCTCCCTCCCTCCCTTCCTTCTCCCCTCCCTCCCTCCCTCCCTCCCTCCCTTCCTTCGCCCCTCCCTCCCTCCCTCCCTTCCTTCCTTCCTTCCTTCCTTCTCCCCTCCCTCCCTCCCTCCCTCCCTTCCTTCCTTCTCCCCTCCCTCCCTCCCTCCCTCCCTTCCTTCCTTCCTTCCTTCCTTCCTTCCTTCCTTCTCCCCTCCCTCCCTCCCTCCCTCCCTCCCTCCCTTCCTTCCTTCTCCCCTCCCTCCCTCCCTCCCTTCCTCCCTTCCTTCCTTCCTTCCTTCCTTCCTTCCTTCCTTCTCCCCTCCCTCCCTCCCTTCCTTCCTCCTCCCCTCCCCTCCCCTCCTCCCTTCCTCCTTTCCTTCCTTCCTTCCTTCCTTCCTTCCTTCCTTCACCCCTCCCCTCCCTCCCTCCCTCCCTCCCTCCCTTCCTTCCTTCCTTCTCCCCTCCCTCCCTCCCTCCCTTCCTCACTTCCTTCTCCCCTCCCCTCCCCTCCCCTCCCCTTTCTTTTCCTTCCTTCCTTCCTTCCTTCCTTCCTTCCTTCCTTCCTTCCTTCCTTCCTTCTCCCCTCCCTCCCTCCCTCCCTTCCTCCCTTCCTTCTCCCCTCCCCTCCCCTTTCTTTTCCTTCCTTCCTTCCTCCCTCCCTCCCTCCCTTCTCCCCTCCCCTCCTCCCTCCCTCCCTCCCTCCCTTCCTTCCTTCCTTCCTTCCTTCCTTCCTTCCTTCCTTCCTTCCTTCCTTCTCCCCTCCCTCCCTCCCTCCCTCCCTCCCTCCCTTCCTTCCTTCCTTCCTTCCTTCTCCCCTCCCTCCCTCCCTCCCTCCCTTCCTTTTCCCCTCCCTCCCTCCCTCCCTTCCTCCTCCCCTCCCCTCCCCTCCCCTCCCTCCCTCCCTCCCTCCCTTCCTTCCTTCCTTCCTTCCTTCCTTCTCCCCTCCCCTCCCCTCCCTCCCTCCCTTCCTTCCCTCCTTCCTTCCTTCCTTCCTTCCTTCCTTCCTTCCTTCTCCCCTCCCTCCCTCCCTCCCTCCCTCCCTCCCTCCCTTCCTTCCTTCCTTCCTTCCTTCCTTCCTTCTTTCCCTCTCCCCTCCCTCCCTCCCTCCCTCCCTTCCTTCCTTCTCCCCTCCCTCCCTCCCTCCCTTCCTCCCTTCCTTCCTTCCTTCCTTCCTTCCTTCCTTCCTTCCTTCCTTCTCCCCTCCCTCCCTCCCTTCCTTCCTCCTCCCCTCCCCTCCCCTCCTCCCTCCTTTCCTTCCTTCCTTCCTTCCTTCCTTCCTTCACCCCTCCCCTCCCTCCCTCCCTCCCTCCCTCCCTCCCTCCCTCCCTCCCTTCCTTCTCCCCTCCCTCCCTCCCTCCCTTCCTCACTTCCTTCTCCCCTCCCCTCCCCTCCCCTCCCCTTTCTTTTCCTTCCTTCCTTCCTTCCTTCCTTCCTTCCTTCCTTCTCCCCTCCCTCCCTCCCTCCCTTCCTCCCTTCCTTCTCCCCTCCCCTCCCCTTTCTTTTCCTTCCTTCCTTCCTCCCTCCCTCCCTCCCTTCTCCCCTCCCCTCCTCCCTCCCTCCCTCCCTCCCTTCCTTTCTTCCTTCCCATGTATAAATCTAATTTTCACCAAGACCCCTCCCTGCGCAGAGCCCCTCTTTGCATACATGCATCCTATGCATATAAATCCACCAAGCAAAACAGGGAGGCAATGCCCTGTGGGAGGCTAGGCCGGGCCCACGTCTGATGCAGAGAAGCAATGGGAACTCTCTGCTGGAGGCCTTGTATGAATGGATTGAGCAATCCAATTAGGCTCTGGGGAGCAAGGCCTCAGAAACACCTGCACCCCTGGCAGAAGGCGAGAGTTGCGGGGAGGGATTAATTTGGGACCGCAATGCTAAATAGGCACCCTCCTTGGTGGATGACCCCTCTGTGCTTTCCTTAACTGAACCAATTTTTTCACCAAAGCTAGTGCTTCCAAAGGAATTTTATTTGATTGCATCAAGCAGCTTCCCTGTCTCTTCCCCATCCCTAACTGAATCTCATCAGACTCCAGCTGAACCTGTATTTTCAGTTGAATGAGATTGATTTAATGCAGCAGCCAAAGTCAGAGGAAGGGGTGGAGGGTGGAGGGTGTCTATAGGCGCTGGTTCTGTCCTCAGCACTTCATAGGTCTTGTAAAAAATCCTGACTTTTTGCAAGTCACAAAAGCTTATGCCTTTTAATAAAATTAGTCAGCAAAGGTGCTACCAGACTCCTAATGTTCTGCTGCCATAAACTAACCCGGCTCTCTTCCCACAACGTCGATAATGAGAAGCATCAAAATACAGGTCTTGCTTGACCTCAGGAACCACAAGGCTGCTGTGAAGACTTTTTTTTTCTTGGTGCCTTCGAGTCAGTCTTGACTCCTGGTGGCTGCCTGGACAAGTCTCTGCAGTTTTCTTGGCAACGTTTCAGAAGTGGTTTGCCATTGCCTCCTTTCCAGGGCTGAGAGAGAGAGACTGGCCCAAGGTTACCCAGCTGGCTTTATGCCTAAGGCGGGACTAGAACTCTCGGTCTCCCAGTTTCTAGCCTGATGCCTTAGCCACAACTCCATTCTGGTTCTTTGGCAATGAAGACATTACCCTTTATTATTTGCATGATCTGGGTTGCAAAACCCTTGGTGACCACTAGAGGGCAAAAAAGGGATTTAAAAAATCTAAGTTTTTGCTCCCATCTACTGGACATCTGAATGGTTGCAGCCCAATCTGATAGCCTCTTCTTCATTATTAATTGCCATAAAACATGAGAAAAATCTGGGGGAACTGGCTGTGTGTAGGATCCCTGGTAGGCAAGAGCACCACATCCGATGGCCTCAATGAGGCTGCGCAGCTTTTATTTTCAATTTCCCTTCCCTTCCCTTCCCCCATACCCTTTGGCGTGACCGGGGGGGGGGGGGGGGCTTTCTCGTAGACAGATAGCAGCAGGCCGATTCGTAGGGCATCCCAGACAAGAGGAAGGAAGGGTGGAGGAAACAGGAAAATGGGGAGAAAATGTCCCTGCTGCTGCTGCTGTTTAACTGCACCATGAGGTGGGCTGAATATATCTCTATATCCTCAGTGAGGCATTGCCCAGCTCCTTTTAGACCCCTCTGCATGCTTGTCCACCATCTTTGCCTTCAAATCAGAATAATCACGCCGTCCTTCTGGAAGGTGATTGGCCAGAGCTTTATCTTGCGTATGTTGCCTTGTGTGGCTCGCTAGTTTGCTTCTGGTCTCATTCTTAACAGTGGCTGTTGGGCTCTTCGGCCCAGCTCAGCAGCCGCCCAAATGATCTTGAGCGATCTTGACAAGCTAAACAGGGATGGACCAGGTTGATACTTGAATGGAAGACAACCAGGGAAGACCAGGGAATTCCAAAGCCACCCAGAAGGAGACCATGCAGATCGCTTCCATGTCATCACTAAGAAAAGTATACAGTATGGACATCCGTGCTTCACTGGGAGTTGAGCTCCACTCAAGGGAGATTTTATTTTTACTGTTGACCTTTGAAGCCCTAAATCAACATTCACTTTTATCATGTTCTCCAGGTGTATTAGAATTCAACTCCTATTATTATTGCAGACCAACCTGTCTTGGGGGCACAAGTCTGGAGATGCTCTAAACCAGTGTTTCTCAAACTTGGCAACTTTAAAATGTGTGGACTTCAAATCCCAGAATTCTGGAGATGTTGGGGAACCACAACATGGGTTCCCCGCCTCTACTCTAGGTGTTGGAAAAGTGACTCAAAGAAATTAAGG
Source organism: Charina bottae (assembly GCA_023362775.1). Taxonomy (NCBI): domain Eukaryota; kingdom Metazoa; phylum Chordata; class Lepidosauria; order Squamata; family Charinaidae; genus Charina; species Charina bottae. The sequence continues at coordinate 4,003,786 of JALMGJ010000040.1, forward strand.
TTGACCTACTTGAGAAACTGACTGATAAGAACCAGCACACTGGTGACCAGGTGGGAGAAAGGGCCATCCAATCTTTGCAGCTCCTTAAGGATCAATGGCAAACCTAGACAGCATATTAAAAAGCAGAGACATCACCTTGCCGACAAAGGTCCCTATAGTTAAAGCTATGGTTTTCCCAGTGGTAATGTATGGCTGTGAGAGTTGGACCATAAGGAAGGCTGAGTGCCGAAGAATTGATGCTTTCGAACTGTGGTGCTGGAGAAGACTCTTGAGAGTCCCTTGGACTGCAAGGAGGTCAAACCAGTCAATCCTAAAGGAAATCAACCCTGACTGCTCATTGGAAGGACGGATGCTGAAGCGGAAGATCAAATACTTTGGCCACCTAATGCGAAGAGAGGACTCACTGGAAAAGACCCTGATGCTGGGAAAGACGGAAGGCAAAAGGAGAAGGGGACGGCAGAGGATGAGATGGTTAGATAGCATCACCGATGTGATGAACATGAATTTGAGTAAACTCCAGGAGACAGTGGAGGACAGGAAGGCCTGGCATGCTATGGTCCATGAGGTCACGAAGAGTCGGACACGACTTAGCGACTGAACAACAACAACAACAAAGGATCAATGGGTAGGAAATAATTGATACATAAACACACACTCATAGGCATAGGAAATTAAGGAATATGGATTCAAATCTGGGTAGACTTCCAAACAGAAAATCAGACATAGAATTCTTTGAACATGCCTGGCAGCTCACAAACATGCAAATGTTGTGGGTTGACCACCCAAAAGCTTTGCTAGCTTTCTGTTCTTTCTCCCCAAATTAAGGAAAGTTTGCTTTACACTCACATTATAAAGAGAGCGGATACTTTGCTACACTAATTGTCATGTTGGATTGTAAACATATTCTTACATTTCTGTATATATAAATACAAATATATTTCATATTCATATATTAGAAACATTTGCACTTGCATTATGGCTCTGAAACCATGTTGTATTTCCTTGAAGAGTTTTGTTGACACCCTTCCTTTCTAACAGGCCTTGATAGATAGCTGTGCCCATAGAAAGATAAAGTGTACTTTCCAAGGATAGCTTCTCCAGGGAAAATATATTGTTTAATAACGGTCAAGGAGCCCTAGCAAGGATGGAAGGAAGTTCCTAATATGGAGTGAAGGAAGGAAGTTCCTAATATGGAATGAGGGTAAGGTGGAGTATGGGTAACTGAGTAAGGGGTGGTCTTCTAAAGGAGGAGTTGAATGGAATCTATATAATGTGCTGTAGGAAGGGGGTCCTGCGCGGCCGCCCACCTAACAGCTTGCTGTCATTGCTTTTGCTCTTGGGTGAATAAACTCCTAACTTCATGCAATTTGTCAGTTTCTTTACTCCCGGCTCAGGAACGAACTTGGTAAGATAAAATTTACTTCTAACATTTTGGCACCCCAGATGTTTTACTGAGCTAACCTAATGGAGTGGGTCCCAGGGGGATAACACGCCCTGCCGGCACCGGGCCACTTGCCCGGAGGGTTGTGATTTTCCTGCGGGACCGCCCAGAGGGTAGTAAAGGGAACTTTGGTTTTTATGCCAGCCGATTGCATGAACCTAGGACAACTCCACAGTGGGTGAGTACCTGAAAATTTTATTCCTTTTATAAGCCCAGTGAATGTGTGTGCTTGATTCCTTTTATAAAACCCGACTGTCAACCAGGGCTGTGTGTCAAACTGGTTCAAGACGCCCCCGGGCCTCTGGTCGCTCTTTTGGGCGTTGACCAGAGTAACTCGGATAGCCAGTGGGATCAGGGCGATACGCGTGCCCAGACAGGTTGCGATTGAATGCATGAATGAACTATAACTGGGCAATTACCGCTTGTGAGCTAAAAGTAGAAAAAGGTGAATAAGTAATTGAAGACTTGGAAGCGCGCAGAGGGTCGGTACTCTAATAGGGAGTCTCTGGGTGTTTAGACACACCCCAAATCCGACGGGCACCGGTGCCATGCTTAGGGACACGAGTGGTTATGGGGCATACTAAGTCGACAGTACCCCCATCTTCCCCCTTAGGGGCGTTGTTGAAGGCTTGGGATAAGGGGATTTTGCCCACCCAGCCAGGAATGAAGAAAAGACGTGCACGTGAGCTATGTATAGAATGGACTCAATATTTAGACACAAGCGGTAATGCAATCTGGCCTCCTATGGGTACATTTCACTGTGAGAAATTGAAGCTTCTTAAACTTCAGCTGAAAAGAAATAACCCTGATCAATTATCCTATTGGCATTGCTGGAATGAGCTTGCAGACCCACCCTCAATTGCCAGTGCTCCTGATTCCCAACCTTCGTTAGGAAGTCTCCAGGTGGTCAGGTGAACCCTGGTCAAGCTTGGGTACTTTCCACTATGAGAAACTTAAAACTTTTAAAACACAACATGATCATGCCAGTTAAGCTCAAATATTTGTGTAAGTATCTGTAACCAAAATGTTTTCTGTTTGTTAAGTATTAGTCTGTGTACATTTGTATGTATATTTGTTGAGGGAAATGGTGCAGGTTTTATGTTTGTGTATGTCTATATATGTGTGTATAACATGAACATCTGTCGGCTGAAGAGGGAAAGTCTGTGAAAATATGTATGTATGTATGTATGTATGTCAGTTTGTCCCTTTAGGAGTTAAATGTGAGTCTGTCCCTTTATGGAACTAAATTTCTCCACAGTAAGGGAATGCTTCGAATTTTTGGAGATCCATAGCTCTGGCCAGGCTGTGGCTCTTCCAACTTTTTGGCTATGCAACCCTTTCTGTTATTTACTGTGAATAGTTGGACATGGGATTTGATCGTGCCATGTGTCCAGTTATTTGCACTTCCTGTAGTTGTGTAAGTTTTGTGTTTGTTTTCTAAGTTGAGTACATACAAGAAGAAAGGTGAGGTTGTTTGTTGTTTACCATATAATCTTTATTGTATGATATGTACATGCCATCTTGAATGTTTGCCACCTTTGGAAAGGGAAAGGGGGAAGAAAATTGATTTCCTGTGAAAGGTTGTGTGTGTATACATGAGAAGCTCTTTCTATCTGTGTGTGTTTCTATCTCCCCTGGTTTGGTCTTCATTGTTTTTTTTTACTCCAACTGGGCTACACTTATGTGTGTGTAAGTTTGTATAAATCTCCTGTTTGCTGACCAGGGCTGTTCCTCTGATTTCCTAGTTGCAAATAAGGAACTGAAGACTGTATGTGCCCTGGTAGGCTGTGCTTGATGGGACTTGGGAGAAGGAGTGTGTGTTCTGACTGACATGGGATCCTAACTTTTCTCCTTTCCTTTTACAATAAGTAAAGCATGAATTAAACTGATGAATGTCATGGGAAAGGCTTGTGTGTGCCCTGATTGTGTGGTATGGTGTTTGATGTTTGAAAAAGTGTGTAAACTAATCAGTTGTAAGCTCTCTTTCACTCAGCTTGGAAATCCTTTCTGCTAACTTGAGGTGTGTCCCTTGTGAGTGGTTGGCTGGCTGCTGTCTCTCCAGAAAAGTGTTTAGAAAGAGAGGAGACCCTGCAAGGACAGCCTTCTGTTCCTGACATCTACATAGCTTTCTCCTGTCATTTTTTTTCTGTGTGCCTACTCTCCTTGAGGTTCCCCCTCCCACTGACTGTTTCACTGACTGTTTGCTACCGAAGGACAGAAGAGGCAAAGAAGAAATCAGCTCCTATGCTGTGTCTGCTGCCTGCTCCCAGACAAAACCTGATGGAGCTCTGCCAAAACACCGAAATGCTATTTCAACTTATTTTTGTTTTTTCAATTTAAAGACCGAGACTTTGGGAGGGTGTTGGAAAATAATTTGTTGTTTGCAGATCTATTGTTTGCCTCTTTGCATGTTACTTCTGCTGTAAGTAGGTAACCAATTTGATCTGTATGGAAGTAAGAGATGGGGATGTGAGGAAAGAATATTGTAAGTTGGGTAAGAGTAAGTTGACGTTGGGTGAGAGTAAGTTGAATGAAGTGAAGATGGAGATACAGGAATGTATTTGTGATGTTGAGATGGCTTGGTAGAGAGTTGATGTGGAGTGAATCACAGAGGGAAAAAAGAAGGAAATTGTTATGTTTCCACTGTGCTTTGTTGCTGTGACCCCAACACCTGGACCAACTAATAAAGTAGCAGGATGAAAATAGGGGTGATCCTGCTGCACAAACATAAAGTTATACATTTGGGAACCACCCCATATATTTTTGTGTTTGCAAACACATATCTTAGAGCCCTTGAGAGATACGTTTTGACCCACACACCTTTCCCTCCAGAACCTTCTCATGTGTATCCAGTTTTGCCTGTCGCTGATTCTTCTCAACCAGCTGGCTCTACAAGCGACCTTACCCTTGAGTGCACTCATGTTACCTATACATTCTGGACCTGGAGGAGAACCTTTTCTTCCTTTAACTATAGGTGGTCAACAGTATCACTGCCTGGTTGATACTGGGGCCACTGCATCCTTACTAACTCACCCTCCCTCTTCCCCTACTGTTCTTTCTGGGATTTCTGATCATATTATTGGGGTTGGGGGATCATTCCTGTAAATGTTACTGACCCCTTAACAGTAGAGGTGGGTCCTCTCACTGTTGAACATGCTTTTACTGTTTGTTCTGAATCTCCTGTTTTTCTCCTAGGTCGTGATTTACTCTGTAAACTCGGGGCCACTATTAAATGTACTCCCAATGGATTGATTTTGGACTTTCCCCTTCCCACGGTGCCCAAGCCGCAGAACTCATTGCCCTGACCGAGGCTTGCAAGGCTGCCCGCACCCTCTGTGTGACGATCTACATGGACTCTAAATATGCCTTTGGGGTTTGCCATGCTACAGGAGCCCTGTGGAAACAGCAGGGCTTCCTTACTTCTTCTGGTGCCCCCATTGCTCATGCTACCCTCATAGCCTCCCTTTTCAAAGCCATTATGCTCCCTAAGGCTCTGGCCGTAGTGCACTGCCTTGCACATCAACACGGCGTCTCCCTGGTTACAAAGGGGAATGCTTTCACCGATGCTACAGCGAAATGGGCCGCCCTGCAGCCTCTATCTCTCTCTGTCACAGCTGCAGAGTTTCATCTTCAATTGTCTCTTCCATACGACAATTTCGTTGAGAGGGGGGAGGTGGAACAGAGGCAGGCAAACTGTGAGGCAACTTTTTCTGATGGATTCTGGAGGGTAAAGGATGGAAGACCCTTAGCCCCTAGATGTTTGTTACACCTTCTTTGTCAACAGATTCATGCAAAGGGCCACTGTGGGACCAGGCCATTGTGGATATCGTGCGATGGGTATGGTATGCGCCTGGGGTTTACATGGAAGCTGAAAAAGTAGCACGAACATGTCTCACTTGCCAAGCTAACAATGCTTCCTCAAGACAAAAGATCCATAAGGGAGGGAGACCCTGGGCCCAAAGACCTTTTGAAAAATTACAGCTAAACTATATTCAATTACCCAAGGCAAATGGCTTTGAACATGTACTTGTTTGCAGAGACCAACTTACACACTGGATTGAAGCCTTCCCTTGTCGACATGCTACCGCAATTGAAACTGCAAGACACCTGCTGAAGCACATCGTTCCCCGATACAGCATCCTCTGTCTTAGTTATGGACTGTGGCCAACACTTTGCGGCACACGTGATTACTCACATCCTGCAAGCTTTAGGCATCACACAGAACTTACATGTCCCTTATCTTCGGGGTGGGGGGTGGAATGGGCTAACAGGGAACTCAAGACATTGCTAGGAAAATTATGCCAGGAGACACATTTAAAGTGGCCCCAGGTATTGCCTATCACTTTATTTCACTTATGTACCCGACCTTGAAAAGATGTGGGATTGTCTCCATTTGAGTTCCTTTTTGGCAGGCCACCAGATGTTTCAAAAGGCCTGGATCCCCACTCCCTTCACCTAGAGAGGGGGGATTCTACGTTATTTTCTTATCTCCTCTCTATGTGCAGGTACTTGCGATCTCTATGGAAATGAAGTGCTCTACTCCAGACCTTGCCATTGGAAGAAACTCTTCATCCTTTTGAACCAGGTGATTGGGTGTGGATATCCTTTTGACAACACAAACAGCAGTTCAGGTTGCTGAACGAAACACGAAACACCTGGCTTCATTGGACACACGTCAAACCAGCAGTCCAAGATCACAGCCCCCTTCCTGCCTTGGCCTCCCATCAAGCTCGTTAGGGATCCGGATTCTGACATTTGGGGTTTGAAAGAATGTCTTGGCTTATAATGCTGTGGACCCTCCTACTAGAGGTTTCTAAAGGGAATCCAGTCACTATTCCCTTTGCTTCCTCAACCACAACTACTGACTGGACCATTCCTAGGTGTGCTATGGGAATATGCTTTCCCATGCACAGAGGGGGGATTGTTGGATTGTAAACATATTCTTACATTTCTGTATATATAAATACAAATATATTTCATATTCATATATTAGAAACATTTGCACTTGCATTATGGCTCTGAAACCATGTTGTATTTCCTTGAAGAGTTTTGTTGACACCCTTCCTTTCTAACAGGCCTTGATAGATAGCTGTGCCCATAGAAAGATAAAGTGTACTTTCCAAGGATAGCTTCTCCAGGGAAAATATATTGTTTAATAACGGTCAAGGAGCCCTAGCAAGGATGGAAGGAAGTTCCTAATATGGAGTGAAGGAAGGAAGTTCCTAATATGGAATGAGGGTAAGGTGGAGTATGGGTAACTGAGTAAGGGGTGGTCTTCTAAAGGAGGAGTTGAATGGAATCTATATAATGTGCTGTAGGAAGGGGGTCCTGCGCGGCCGCCCACCTAACAGCTTGCTGTCATTGCTTTTGCTCTTGGGTGAATAAACTCCTAACTTCATGCAATTTGTCAGTTTCTTTACTCCCGGCTCAGGAACGAACTTGGTAAGATAAAATTTACTTCTAACAGTCACATGTTCCCTGAACAGGAATTGCTTGTTGGAGAACTATTGCCACCACCGTGGTCCATAGGTTTCAAGCAGGGGTATCTACAAAGAATCGTCAAACAAGGCAAGATGGTGAACACAACAGTGTGATCGAAGCTCCACCTCTTTTTCATATGCATCACGTGTGCACCATCAAGGCCGCCATCTTGACTTTTTTGACCATACCCTGCAGACACTCCTGCATGTATGTATCTCAGTGTCAGGCGCTTCTCAGTTGCAGACGTTTCTCCACAGAAATGACTTTACCTCAGCTCTTTCAGTAAGTAAACGGTTTATTGATTAACATGAGTAAGCACAGTAAAGGCACGAATGGTCCCCTGGTTTCCTGCTCGGGTTTATATACCCTTCTGCCAGAGCACTGGCCCCTCCCAGCTGCGGGCTTCCATCTGGTCCGCTTTCAGTCTTCCCTCTGGTTCTCCTGGTGTCAAGGTTAAAAGTTCATCATCCATGAGGCGTAGCTGGCAGTTGCTAATGCTGGGTGTGGTATAGGGGATGGCAGGACCCTTGGGCATGCCAGGGTTCTGACATGCCGCCCCCCCAAGACCTCCCCTCTCCCCTCATGCTCCGTCCTGGCTCCTGTTGCATGTAGTTGGCGCTTGTAACAGAATAATATCTCGTTAGGCCGGGAGTCACCGGGGTTTGTCGGGGAATTTGCGGTGAAATTTTCTAATCAAGTCCGGGGCCTGCATGTGTTCCACTGCTACCCATTCCCTGAACCCTACTGGCAAGTGCAACCACTTTACCAGGTATTGCAACTTCCCCCTGTGTATACGTGAATCGCAAATGTTCTCAATCTCGAAGTGCGGCTCCCCGTTTACTAAGGTAGGTGCTGGGTCCCTTGTTGTAAGATGCTACTGATCTGACGGGAGGTATCGTTTTAGGAGGCTGATATGGAACACCGGGTGGACTTTCCTCAACGATTTTGGAAGTTGCAGGCGTGCAGTTACCGGGTTGATGACTCTGACGATAGGAAATGGCCCGATAAACTTTGGGGCCAACTTGCGAGACGGTTGCATAGACCGCAAGTTCTTGGTGGATAAATATACTTTATCCCCTTCGCGAAGTTCCCATTCCACTGCACGTTTTTTGTCCGCTTATTTTTTGTAGTCGTCTTTCGCTTCCTTAAGCGTTTGAAGCATGACAGGCCAGTTGCTAGTTATCTTGGCTATCCATTCGTCTGCCTGTAGTGGGGCATGGCCGTCCGTCCTCTGAATCATGCCCACCTCCGGGATAGCCGAAAAGTCCTGGCCTGTGGCTATTTTGAACGGAGCGAACCCCGTGCTGTGGTGCACTGAGTTGTTGTACGCCACTTCCGCAAGAGGTAGCAAGTCCACCCAGTCATCCTGCTGGTAGCTTATGTAACACCTTAAATACTGTTCTAAGATGGCTACCAGTCGTTCTGATGCCCCGTCCGTGCACGGGTGGAAAGCGCTGCTCAAGCCCTGTTCAGACCCAATTAGCCGAAGAAACGCCCTCCAGAATTTCGAGGTAAACGTGCTCCCTCGATCGCTAATTATCCATTCAGGTGCCCCATGTAAACGGTATACGTTTTGCGTGAAGAGCCTGGCCAGCTTGGGTGCTGTCGGTATCCCTTTGCAGGCGATGAAATGAGCCTGTTTTGAGAACAGGTCTGTGATCACCCACACTGCCGTTTTCTGTTTGCTCTCGGGGAGGTCGACTACAAAGTCCATGGCTATCTGTCGCCATGGTTGCGACGGGTCAGCCACGGGTTGCAGAAGTCCTTTGGGCTTACCTGTGGCCCTTTTTGCCGTAGCACACACAGGGCAGGTACCTACATAGTCTTTTACGTCCTTACGTAGTGTGGGCCACCAAAACGTGCGCCTGACCAGGTGCAAGGTTTTCACGAACCCAAAGTGTCCTGCTGCCTTGTGGTTGTGAGTGATCGCTAGGACACGTTTCCGCATGGTGTCAGGTACGTACAACTTATCGTTATTCCACCACCTTCCATCCTTCTCCTGCAGGAGGTGTTTGTTTTCCCCCACCAGGTGTCTTGTGTTGTTGCCACCTGTATCTCACTCTCCAATGGATTGAGCGCTGTAGACACCGTATTGTCCTCTTGAGCCACTGCCACGTGTCCCACCTGACTGGTACTTGAGGGCTTGTGTGGGAATAGGGTTTCTGTTATGTTTTCCGCTTTCCCATCGTGTTGAGGCAGCCGCGATAATGCATCTGCCAGGTAGTTCTTCCCCCCCGGAAAGTACCTCAGGGTGAAGTTGAAGTGACTGAAGAATTCGGCCCATCTAAGTTGTTTCGGGTTTAATTTCCTGGGCGATTTCAGTGCTTCCAAGTTTTTATGGTCGGTCCAAACTTCGAACGGGACTGATGCCCCTTCTAGCAGGTGCCGCCATGTAGCCAACACGTGTCGGACTGCAAATGCTTCCTTCTCCCAGACATGCCATCGCTTTTCTGTGTCTGAGAATTTTTTAGATATATACGCACACGGTCGTAGTTTGCCGTTCTCATCCGCCTGCAGCAGTATTGATCCTATCGCATTGTTCGATGCGTCTGCGTGGATAATGAACGGTTTATCTATTTCCGGGTGCTTCAGGATAGGCTCAGCCGTGAACAGAGCTTTGAGCTCTTCAAAGGCCTCCTGGCATTCTGGGGACCATTTAATTTTGGTGCCTGGCCGTTTAGCTTGTGTGCCACCGCCGCTTTTCGTTTTTAACAAGTCTGTTAGCAGCAGCGCTATCTGCGCGAAATTCCTGATGAAATCCCTATAGAAATTTGCGAAGCCGATGAACGCCTGCAGTTGGTGCCTGGTCCGAGGAGGTTCCCACCCCACTACTGCTTGCACCTTGGCAGGGTCCATTTCTATGCCTTTGCTTGAAATCCTGAACCCCAGGAAGTCCAGCCTCTCTTGATGGAATTCACATTTATCCAATTTGACAAAGAGTTTGGCGTCCAATAATTTTTTGAGGACCGCTTTCACCAGCTGTGTATGTTCTGCTAGGTCCTGGGAGAAGATCAGGATGTCATCTAAATAGACTATCACCCCCCGGTACAGGAACTCGTACAATACTTCGTTTATTAGTTTCATAAAGATCCCTGGTCCCCCCGCAATCCCAAATGGGAGGATCCTGTATTGAAACGAGCCGAGTGGACAGTTGAATGCCGTCTTCCACTCGTCCCCTTCCCGTATCCGGACCCTGTAGTAGGCTTCTCTCAGGTCTAATTTGGTGAAAATTTTGCCCTTAGCCAGTTGTGCCAGCATGTCCTTTAAAAGTGGGAAGGGGTATTGATTAGTGACTGAGATGGCATTCAGTCCTCTATAATCCGTGCATAGCCGGAGCGTGCCATCCTTTTTCTTACGGAACAAGACGGGGGCCGCCAAGGGGGAATTCGCTGGTTCAATGAAGCCCCTCGCCAAGTTTTTATCCACAAATTTCCGCAGTTCTTGGAGCTCCCGCTGGGTCATAGCGTACATTTTTGGTTTTGGAAATGTGGCCCCAGGGATTAGCTCGATGGCGCAGTCCGTTTTCCTATGAGGCGGTAAGAGGTCACACTCTTGCTGACTGAAGACCTCTCTGACAGGCACGTAAGCTCGTGGGAATGTTATCTGTGCCTCAGTTTGTGATCCCTCTCCCCTCACCATGCCTGCAGCCCCTGATTCTACCCCATTCTCCCCGAAGTCCCTAGTCTCAGCATCGTATTTCCCGTCAATGAATTCCATCTCCCCTGACACCCAATCAACGTGGGGGTTCCGTTCTCTAAGCCATTTGAGACCCAGGATGATGGGCTGCGTGGAGATGGGCGCCACAACAAACCGCAGTGTTTCTTGATGTGAGCCAATCGACATCCTAACTGCCTCTGTGAAATGCCTTGCGTGTCCCCCCTTCATTTCTGTCCCGTCGAGCTGGCAGAACGTGATCGGTGACTTTAACTTAGAGAGTTTTAGTCCCATGTTCCTAGCCACTGACGGGTGCATTAAGCATCTAGTGCACCCTGAGTCCAGCATTGCTACGCCAACAACCTGCTTCCCCCCATCCAAGGTCTCTAACTGTACCTTGATTTGCATTGTGGGGCAGTCCTCAGATGTCAACGCGTCGCTACGCCCGTTACTGCAGGCCTGTCCCACGGCGCACTTTAGGACAGGCCGTTGGCGTTTTCCGCCGGCCGGAATTCCTCATCCGTAGAGTCGCCTGATGATGACCTCAGTTCAACATATTTTCGCCGCTCTGATGCTGCCTTGGCTGTTGACTGTTTGGAGGGGGGGGGTCTTGCGTGGCTTTTCTCTGAGTCTGGGCCTTTCAGGTGGGTGGGTGCAGTCGTTGCTTCTGTGCCCCTCTCTCCCGCAGTTAAAACATAAGTTATTCCGGGCCCGCCATTCCTTTTCCTCTGCCCAGGGTTTTCTGTCATGTTCCTTCTTATGATAGACCTGGTTGGTTTGCCGTGGCCTTCCCGGGTATTGAATTTGCCGGTAGGAGCGTATTCGCATCCTCGTGGTCTCTACTTTTCCCACTAACTGGACCCATTCATCCAGTGTCTCTGGGTCCCCTCTCCCAGCTGCCATTTCCAGTATCTCAGGTCTTAGTCCCATCTGAAAATACTCAACCTTAAACGATTCAGGCCAGTTTGGGAGGTGGCTGACAAACTTCTTGAATTCAAGGGCGTATTCTGCCACTGTCCGGTGTCCTTGTCGCAGTCTTTGGATCTCCGTTTTTGCTGACATCCTGGACAAGGTGTCTTCGAATCGTTTACGTAGAGCCTTCATGAAGCAGCCAAAGTCATGAAGTTCTGGCGCCCCGGTGTCGTGAAGTACCGCCAGCCATTTAGCAGCTTCTCCAATCAAGAAGTTTGAAACATACCGCACCTTCGCCTCTTCATTCAAAAAGTTTTTCAGATTCTTCCATGAACCCCCGCACGTGGTTCAGGAAGCATGCAAGCTTCTCCGGGTCCCCATCAAATGTGGTCTTTAATTTTGTCACGATGGTAGGTTTGTGCCAGCGACTAGTTGTGAGGTGACTCCCATAGCTAGGCTGTGCCGGCGGTTCATCGCCTTCCTCCTCATACGCCTCATCCTCATCCTTGCTTCCCCCAGTGCTTTCTGCTGCACCTGCTTCCTCAGGTTGGTTGCGTGCATACTGTGGGCTGTGGTCGCTCTCACGGCTCTGGGGCCCTCTCAATAAGCTTTCCACTGCGGCTTGGATCGCCGTCAGTTTGGCATCCATGCCTTCAAGCCCCAGCTCCATCCTGGCTGCCCTGTCCTCCAGCACCACGATCCGTTGTGACTGTGTGATCCGCGGCTTCGCTGCAGGCTTTCGTGGGACTGGGACCATACCCCTGCCCACTCCAATCGACCAGTCTGCCGTCGCATTGTATGTGCGCAGAGTGCAGGGGAGGGGGAGGGGAGGGGGAGAGGGAGGTTTGCCTTTTGTCGTTCATGGTTCCGGTGCTGCCAGCGGTTCCTTGGTGATTTGGAGTTCCTCGTTTCTCTCCATATTCCCTGCACCACGATTCCTTCAGCTCTTTCCCACTCTTTTTTTTTTTTTTTTTTGCTTCTTCGGCCTGCTGGCTGCCGCCGCTGTGCTTGGCCTGGCAATCCCCGGTCTCCGCTCCTCTTCTGCCTTCTTCTCGATGTGAGCCGATCTCTACCTCAGAGCTTACCCGATGATTTCTGGGTTCGCTCCCGGGAAAATCAGCTGAGATTGATTCGTGCCTTTTTGTCAGACGCTTCTCAGTTGCAGACGTTTCTCCACAGAAATGACTTTACCTCAGCTCTTTCAGTAAGTAAACGGTTTATTGATTAACATGAGTAAACACAGTAAAGGCACGAATGGTCCCCTGGTTCCCTGCTCGGGTTTATATACCCTTCTGCCAGAGCACTGGCCCCTCCCAGCTGCGGGCTTCCATCTGGTCTGCTTCCAGTCTTCCCTCTGGTTCTCCTGGTGTCAAGGTTAAAAGTTCATCATCCATGAGGCGTAGCTGGCAGTTGCTAATGCTGGGTGTGGTATAGGGGATGGCAGGACCCTTGGGCATGCCAGGGTTCTGACACTCGGGCACAAAGGTAGAACTCTGGTAGATTCTCGTTTCTCTGTGCTGTTCATTTGTTACGAATATATCTTCCATTTGGTTTTAAATGAGTTTTAAAGGTCATTTAAATTATGATGTCCAATCTATTATTACATGAAATAATGAGCTGACCCTTTTCTAAAATGGCCATCGCTATCTGCTGTCAATTCTTGTTTCACTGATCTACTTAGACATCGTTGGTTGCTGCTGTTTTACATTTTAAGGCTTCTCAGTAGTGGGTTTAAATATTCTTACTGCAGTGTTCCTAAACTGATCTTTGTTGTGAAAGGTGACATAGCAAATCTTGTCTAAATAAATCATGGTGGGACAGTTCCTCTGACCTTAGTAACCAAATATTAAAGATCAACTGTTCTATGGAGGTTGTATGTTGACATTTTCTGATGGACCTATCTTCCAAATGGCTGGATTCACACTGGAAGCTCACACTTTGCACCCTTGCAATGTCTAATAGTAAGAACTGTTCACACCTGAAGAATACTATTCCATCTCTACCCCTGGTGCCACCCATGCTGGTTTCACCAAACCTGCTGAAACCTATAACTGGGTTAACAAGAAAACAATCATTGTGAACTCATAACCTGCTTCACACAGTGGACTGGTTCACACAGTTTAAGACCCACAATTTCCCCAACCCCATTTGCATCCTTCCTTGGCAAACCCAGCCAGTGTTCTAGTAAGAAATAGCAAATATCTGTTTAAAACAAATGTCTGTCAGAAAGAGGTACAAGCCAGGGTGATGCATCATGATGTCATCATGTAAATGATGCAAATGACGTGGCGTGTGTCAAGCACTACGATATCGCTTGCACACCCATGTCTCCTTGGCTGACAGATGGCTTCTACCGGATATCTCTGCCTTCATTATAAGCTCCTTCTCAGTGAAGAATTCATTTCTTTTTAATATCCTGATTTTATTACCAGTTGGTTTCATTGTGCAACTCCAAGTTTTATCTCTCTCTTTTCCCTCATTCTCTTGCTCATTCATATTTTCATGTATCTCAACCATATGAGAGCCAGTTTGGTCTAGGGGTTAAGGTGCTGGGCTAGAAACCAAGACTCTGTGAGTTCTAGTCCCACCTGAGGCATGAAAGCCGGCTGGGTGACCTTGGGGCAGTCTCTGTCTCTCAGCCCTAGGAAGGAGCCAATGGCAAAGCAGGAGACTGAGAGTTCTAGTCCCGCCTTAGGCATGAAAGCCGGCTGGGTTGTCAGAGTATGTAAAAAGAAATATATTTTATTCTTTAGATTTTACTGGTCTGGAATGTGCAAAGTAGATAGCAGCGAGTGCTGGGTGAGATCATGGTCCTTGAGGACAGGATGATGCAATGCTAACTAGCTACACCTGTGTATGACTGCAATATTAAGCGTATATATATCGTGTCTGTGAGATATTAAGTGTTGGGTAGTTTGTATGGAGTTGGTTGGAGTTCGTGTCTGTATATATTTTTCTGTGCTGTGTATAGTAAAGTCTGTATATACTCAAAGCAACAAACTCTGTAATTTATTACAGCAGCATAGAAGCAGCTTTTCTTTCACAGGAGCAGTGGACGGTGCCAATCTGCTGAAATGCACTCTGACATGGGTGACCTTGGGCCAGTCACTCTCTCTCAGCCCGACTCACCTCACAGGGTTGTTGTTGTGGGGAAAACAGGAGGAGGAAGGAGTATTAGGTATGTTCGCCGCCTTGAGTTATTTATAAAAATAATAAAGGCGGGAAAAAAATTAAATAAATAAATATTGATTTAAGCCCCACCTCACATCTCTGATGGACATTAATTTATGACTTCAATTATCTGGTTCCTGGTGAGCTGAAGGCCCTATATTTCCAGAGAAAAATAACCAAAGGAACACTGTTAAATTAACCCAACATCTTCAGTTGGGTTGGTGCTACTATACAACTCCCTGGATTCCCAGACAGCACGGCCAAAAGGAAATGGCTACATCCACTACATCTGGGCTGCAGAAATCCAGACATCTACTGGATCTGGCAGCTAAAAGGGTTTCTATACCCACTTGCTGCCATCTGGTGGTGATCCAGATTTGTACAGCCCAGATAAGGGAACGCTAGAGGTCCCAACACAGCTGGACAGCATCCGGTCGGGAAAGGCTGGATTAGTCAATTAAAAAGGTTTTTAATAAGGTAAAGAGTAAATAAAATTTACTCACAAATAAAGGGATTTTGCAATCTTAGGGGAAGTAGTTCCCCATTCATTTTCATAAGAAAAAAAAGGCATAATCTGCCACACTGAGTGTTGACATTCACTGCTGAAAAAGTAAAAAGCATACCATTTCTAATCTAGTATTTTTCTCAGAAGAAAACCGATACGGAATTAATCCATTTCAAACATCGGTGAAACTTTCTTTCACTGGAGGCAGTCTTAAGTCTCTGTCAATACTGTATGTCTACTCTGCATTCCCCAGGTCCTTTCTCTTTGGGATGACCTGCCTGATGCCCATCACCCAGTCCACCTCCACCAACCTTCCAGGTCGAGCTTCACCATTCCAGCATCATCTTCTAGCTCGTTGGTCACCTCACACTCATAGCGCCCATAATCCTGAAGGGTGACATTCCGGATGATGAGTGAGGCGTCGCTGGCTCCGTCCTCCTGCAGGGTGGTTCGGCCCCGGTAGTTCCCAAAGGATCTGCGCTCCTTCCCCATTGCCACAAAGACATCCTCAAATGACATGGGCTCCACCATCTTGGTCCACTTCAAACGGATCTCATCGGGGTCATGGGCCAACACATCGTAGTGGAAGCGACAAGGCAAGATGATGGTGCCCCCACGGTGGGTGACCACCTTCCCAGGTGCTGTCTGAACCACAACAGCACCACTGTCATCCTCTGCAAAGCAAAACAGACATCTTGAACTTCATTTCAAATCTAGGACAGGGAAAGTCTGAGCTTGGGCGGTCAAGTGCGTTTGTGTGTAGGAACAGTGATGCCTCTTTGGGTGGATCAGGCATGAATATTAGATTTCAATCTCTTTGATTGGTATTAGATTTTAGTTCTTCCAAGCTAATCAGCTGATTGTTTGGCCCAGAGTCTAAACCAGAGCTTTCCAAACTGTGTGTTGGGACATGTTAGTGTGTCGGCTGCAGTGTCTGGGTGTGTCGCAGCTGCTGCTGCCTCCGATTCCACGCAGGTCCTAGTGCCTGCCTTGTACCTTGCTGCCTCCAAACCTGCTGTGATTCCGCGCAGGTCCTAGTGTTTGCCTCGTGCCTTGCTGCCTCCAAACCTGCCCTGCCAGGATTCCGCGCAGGTCCTAGTGCCTGCCTCGTGCCTGGCTGCCTCCAAACCTGCCCTGCCAGGATTCCGCGCAGGTCCTAGTGCCTGCCTCGTGCCTTGCTGCCTCCAAACCTGCCCTGCCAGGATTCCGCGCAGGTCCTAGTGCCTGCCTCGTGCCTTGCTGCCTCCCAACCTGCCCTGCCAGGATTCCGCGCAGGTCCTAGTGCCTGCCTCGTGCCTTGCTGCCTCCAAACCTGCCCTGCCAGGATTCCGCGCAGGTCCTAGTGCCTGCCTCGTGCCTTGCTGCCTCCAAACCTGCCCTGCCAGGATTCCGCGCAGGTCCTAGTGCCTGCCTCGTGCCTTGCTGCCTCCAAACCTGCCCTGCCAGGATTCCGCGCAGGTCCTAGTGCCTGCCTCGTGCCTTGCTGCCTCCAAACCTGCCCTGCCAGGATTCCGCGCAGGTCCTAGTGCCTGCCTTGTGCCTGGCTGCCTCCAAACCTGCTGTGATTCCGTGCAGGTCCTAGTGCCTGCCTTGTGCCCTGCTGTAAGAGTGTGTCACAAAATGATGCATGTATAAAAAGTGTGTCACCAACATGAAAAGTTTGGAAAGCTCTGGTCTAAACAATCAACTCTTGTCTTACTCCCCTTGCCCTGTTTAGTGACCTTCACCCTTCTCTTGCTTCTGTTAATGGCAGAAGAGCACACATAGAAAGTCCAAGTTCTTCCTCCCCCAATTCCCCTCAAAAGGATCTGAGGCAGCAAGCTAAGATCCCTGGAGAGCCTTTGCCAATCAGGGCAGACGGCTACAAGCCTGCTAACTGGGTCCAGAGCTAGATCCCAGGCCCAAAGTCCAAGATCAAACAGCCTGGGAGATCTCAGTGGTGATGTATGAGATGAAGGCTACCAGAATGTTTTTTTCCTACAATGTTCCTACAATGTTTGTTTGTTTGCTTTTTAATTTAAAAAGAAAATAATTATCACCATATTTTCACTTCAACCTTCGCTCGAGTGTAAGGTTATTACTGTAACACCTTCACTGAAAATTCAGGGTTAAAATAGCCCTCTCCTGTTTCTAATATTCTCTAACCCAATGTTTCTCAAACTGGACAACTTCCACATGTGTGGACTCCAACTCCCAGAATTCTCAGTGGGCTGGGGAATTCTGGGAGTTGACGTCCATACCCCAAGAAGTCACCAAGATTGGGAAACACTAAACCCTTTTTCCTTGCAATAAACCTGATGAATGAACCTGGGAATCTACCTTTCTTGGATTCGAGCCGCTGTTTGGGATTTGACAGGTATGAACAAAGGTGAGCAGAGAAGCTGATCAGACTCCCACCCAGATCAGGCCCCTGGAGAGACCTCTCACCCACCAGAGACATGAACCACCTTCTTCCGTTCTTTCTCGGCCAGTGCAGGCTGGCAGGAAAGCATCAGGAGATGGAAAAGACAGAACAGCAAATGTCGTCCTAGGAGCATCTAGCAGAGAGAAAAAAGAGTGTAAATAGAGCACCACAGAGAGAGGAGATGCATCATAAGGGTGTATGTGCATGTGTGTTGGGGAGAGAGAAATGCAGGGCTGTATTCTATATTAAAGGTAAAGGTTCCCCCCGCACAGTTGTGCAGTCGTGTCTGACTCTAGGGGCCGGTGCTCATCTCCGTTTGTTAGCCGAAGAGCCAGCGTTGTCCGAAGACACTTCCGTGGTCATGTGGCCGGCATGACGCACGTGGAGCGCTGTTACCTACCCACTAAAGTGGTACCTATTCATCTACTTGCATTTGCATGCTTTCGAATTGCTAGGTTGGCAAGAGCTGGGGCGAGTGCGGGAGCTCACTCCGTCACGCGTGGCTAGGGATTCGAACCTCCGAACTTGCGATCTTCCGATAGACAAGCCTGGCGTCTTACCCGCTGAGCCACCACACCACCTGTATTCTATATTACGGCCAGCTAAAATTGGAGCACCTACCCGCCTTGGGCTTATTTAAAAAAAAAAACTAAGCAGGGTTGCTTTTGGTGAATACGTGGATGGGAGATTACCAGATCTGTAAGATAAATAGGGACCTTTTTTTAAAAAAAATCACCACCAGCCACTTCCTACTGTTGCTAAGAAAATGGCATGCATGTGCACGACCAAGAGTCATGCTCAGCTTGAGCAAATCTTCACCTTTTGTTATTCAGGAATATTGGATACCTCGAGGAATGTTTAATTAATTAATTAATTTGATTAATTAATTTTTATCCCACCTTTATTATTTTTTTATAAATAACTCAAGGTGGCGAACATACCTAATACTCCTTCCTTCTCCTCTTTTCCCCACAACAACAACCCTGTGAGGTGAGTTGGGCTGAGAGAGAGGGACTGGCCCAAGGTCACCCAGCCGGCTTTCATGCCTAAGGCAGGACTAGAACTCTCAGTCTCCTGGTTTGCCATTGGCTCCTTCCTAGGGCTGAGAGACAGGGACTGGCCCAAGGTCACCCACCCGGCTTTCATGCCTAAGGTGGGACTAGAACCCTCAGTCTCCTGGTTTGACATTGGCTCCTTCCTAGGGCTGAGAGACAGGGACTGGCCCAAGGTCACCCAGCCGGCTTTCATGCCTAAGGTGGGACTAGAACTCTCAGTCTCCTGCTTTGCCATTGGCTCCTTCCTAGGGCTGAGAGACAGGGACTGGCCCAGGGTCACCCAGCCGGCTTTCCTGCCTGAGGCGGGACTAGAACTCTCAGTCTCCTGCTTTGCCATTGGCTCCTTCCTAGGGCTGAGAGACAGGGACTGGCCCAAGGTCACCCAGCCGGCTTTCGTGCCTAAGGCAGGACTAGAACCCTCAGTCTCCTGGTTTGCCATTGGCTCCTTCCTAGGGCTGAGAGACAGGGACTGGCCCAGGGTCACCCAGGTGGCTTTCCTGCCTAAGGCGGGACTAGAACCCTCAGTCTCCTGGTTTGCCATTGGCTCCTTCCTAGGGCTGAGAGACAGGGACTGGCCCAAGGTCACCCAGCCGGCTTTCCTGCCTAGGGTGGGACTAGAACCCTCAGTCTCCTGGTTTGCCATTGGCTCCTTCCTAGGGCTGAGAGACAGGGACTGGCCCAAGGTCACCCAGCCGGCTTTCCTGCCTAAGGTGGGACTAGAACCCTCAGTCTCCTGCTTTGCCATTGGCTCCTTCCTAGGGCTGAGAGACAGGGACTGGCCCAGGGCCACCCAACCCGGCTTTCATGCCTAAGGCGGGACTAGAACTCTCAGTCTCCTGCTTTGCCATTGGCTCTTTCCTAGGGCTGAGAGACAGGGACTGGCCCAAGGTCACCCAGCCGGCTTTCGTGCCTAAGGCAGGACTAGAACTCTCAGTCTCCTGGTTTGCCATTGGCTCCTTCCTAGGGCTGAGAGACAGGGACTGGCCCAGGGTCACCCAGCCGGCTTTCCTGCCTAAGGCGGGACTAAAACCCTCAGTCTCCTGGTTTGCCATTGGCTCCTTCCTAGGGCTGAGAGACAGGGACTGGCCCAAGGTCACCCAGCCGGCTTTCCTGCCTAAGGTGGGACTAGAACCCTCAGTCTCCTGGTTTGCCATTGGCTCCTTCCTAGGGCTGAGAGACAGGGACTGGCCCAAGGTCACCCACCCGGCTTTCATGCCTAAGGCGGGACTAGAACTCTCAGTCTCCTGCTTTGCCATTGGCTCCTTCCTAGGGATGAGAGACAGGGACCGGCCCAAGGTCACCCAGCCGGCTTTCATGCCTAAGGCGGGACTAGAACTCTCAGTCTCCTGCTTTGCCATTGGCTCCTTCCTAGGGATGAGAGACAGGGACTGGCCCAAGGTCACCCTGCCGGCTTTCGTGCCTAAGGCGGGACTAGAACTCTCAGTCTCCTGGTTTGCCATTGGCTCCTTCCTAGGCTGAGAGAGAGTGACTGGCCCAAGGTCACCCAGCCGGCTTTCATGCCTGAGGCGGGACTAGAACTCTCAGTCTCCTGGTTTCCCATTGGCTCCTTCCTAGGGCTGAGAGAGTGTGATTGGCCCAAGGTCACCCAGCCGGCTTTCATGCCTGAGGCGGGACTAGAACTCCTGGTTTCTAGCCTGTTGCCTTAACCACTGGACCAAACTGGATGCAGTTGCTTTGCCATTTGCTCCTGAAGTCATATATGGGGCTAAAATCCACAGGCTTATCCACATAACATTTGAGCCATCACCAAGGTCATTTAGGTCATCGCCCAGGTGTGTGGAATCTGTTAAACCAGAAAAGAATTGTGGGCATTTCCTAATCAGTCACTCACAAATAGCTAAAATGTTCGTATTTATTTATTTATTGCTCACATTTATATGGCCACCCATCTCACACAAGGCGACTCGGGGCAGCGTACAACAACTAAATAAATTAAATTAATAAAATTAAATATTCATCCACAAGGTAGCTTATGGATGCTTCTTGTTGGAAAAAAGGGGAAACGGCTGTACCCCTTTTGTTATATAGAAGACAGAGCTGGATATACTGCAAAACCACTATATTAAGGATGAATGAAAGGGCCAAGAGGGAGAGGATGTCTGAAAAAGAGAGTTGATGAAATTCTGGAAAAGAAAGAGGTGAAATTTTTAAAGAATTCTGGGAGTTGAAGTCCACACATCTTAATGTGGGATGACAATAAAGTTATTATTCTATTATTCTATTCTATTCTATTCTATTCTATTCTATTCTATTCTATTCTATTCTATTCTATTCTATTCTATTCTATTCTATTCTATTCTAGTGGCTGAGGTTGAGAAACATTGGTATAGACCAGGGTTTCTCAATCAGGGTTCCGTGGAACCCTAGGTTTCCGCGAGAGGTCACTAGGGGTTCCCTGGGAGATCACAATTTATTTATTTTTTAAATTCAAATTCGTGCAACTTCACATTAAAGAGGTAAGTTTCATTCTTTATTTTTAATTTAAGAACACTGTTAATGCATATACTGTAGACAGGCCTACCCATGAAATGAATATAATAATTTTGTAACTTCTGGCCTATATTTGAGCCTGAATGTGCAGGGGTTCCCCGAGGCCTGAAAAATATTTCCTCCAGGGTCAAAGGTTGAGAAAGGCTGGTATAGACAATACTGAGGTGGTTGAACCCACGGTTTGATTCTGAAATAAGGGGCCCCTGCTGACCATGAAGTCCTCCGTGAAGCCTAAATGAATGCAGCCCTTGGGAAAAATATGGTTGCCCACCAGGGCTCTGAGGTGGAAGAAGATACAGGGCAGATTCCTAAGCTCCTATCAAAAAGTTCTATACTCAAATCATGAGGACTAGAACCCTACTTTACCTCGAGGGGCTCTCCCCAACCCCCCTGCCCCCGGCACCTCCATTCATTAGTAGTAGTTCAGGAGTAGAAGGTCCCAGGTTTAATTCCTGCGAAAGACTCTCCTCTAAGAGTTTGTGCCACTCCGATTTGGGGGTGTCAGCTGACTTGCAAGAAGCAGCATTCTTACTTCCTTTGACTTTTCAGTCCTAAGGGGGGCAGTCTGCAGATGGAGCAGCATTCATGACAGCAATAACCTTTCTTTGCAAGGGACGAGTGAGGCGGCCACACTGTAATTTTGCAGATGATGTGTATCATGTATGCATGTATGCTTGCATGTAGAGCCATGCTGAAGTTCTCAAGGTCATGCTCCAGTTATGTGTCTTAACATGGCTCAGATTGGAAGTAATGAGAAAGAGATTTCTCTGCTGAGGTTCTGAAGCACCCTTGCCTGTCAGATGCCCAAATAGTTGAGAACCATGAAGATTCACTTTGTCTTTTACGGGGGTTAGGTTCAGTCCTTGGCCATTTCAGTTAAAAAAAGAATCGGATAGCAAGAGATGGGGAAGTCGTCCCCCCCGCAACTCTAGAAAGCCATTATAAATCAGTCTATGTTGTGCAAGAAATGAATGATTTAAACCAGTCTTTTATTCAGAATCATGAGAACTAGGATCTTGCTTTATTTGTAGGGGCAGAAACATAGCACCAAGGTCCAACCCCCCTTCCCCCAAAGGAAAAAAAAGGTGGAAAAGAGCTTTCTCTGCTTGGCATTGTGGAGAGCTGCTGCCAACCAGAATGGGCAATATGGGGCCAGATGAATAGGGCATGAAGAAGCTTCCTCTTTACAAGTCAGACCACAAGGGGTTAAAAAACCAAGCACTTCCTTTCACAGAGAAGAGATTTGCAAAGTTATCCAGCTCTCTGGAGATTATGGATCTCTCCCCCCCTCCCCCCAAAACAACCCAAAGATAAATTTTCTACCTTTGCCCCTTCTTTTCAATTTCAAAGATTTAAAATCTAACCTAAAGGCTGCTGCAGAATTGGGAGCTCAGGAGAATATTGAAATCAGATTCACTTTCCCATATCCCCCCCCCCCCCCGTCCCCATCCCCTTAACATTTAATGCAGAGAATTCAAAATCAAATCCTTTGTAGAACATTTCCCAGGCAGAAAATACCTCTTTTCAGTAAATCCATTGAAATCGAGAGTTGCAGAGATGGGGGCCGTTTTGCTCTTACTCTGCTTAGCCCAGCAGGAAAAGTGGTACCCAAGTAAGATGTCAAAGGATGCTCTTTAGGCATCCGAGTTATTACATCAACTCCGGATCAGCCAACGCTGCATTATCAAGGTGAAACCAAAAACTGTAACTCTGCCTTGCACCAAAGGGACTCACCGTTTCTCCTTGAGGGGGGGCCAGGGGACGTCCCAGGCCCAAAATCTCAGCCGGTGACTGAAGTTGAGATGGCTGCGGAGCAGGCAATGCCGAAGAAAACAGGGCAGAAGTGGGTGAGAGAGGAATGGAAGAGGAATCTGCTGGTCTTTGGGGTTTTTTGCAGTCTTCCTTTTTCTCTTCTGTCTTCCCTCTTTCTTTCTTTTTTAATTTATCAGCATGATGCTGACAGCTTCTTTTCAGAGTCTTAGTCAGCAAACTCCAAGGGGGGGGGGGGAGAGAGAGAAACAGGGAAGGGGGAGAGAGGGCACTGCTGCCTGGGAATGAAAGAACGAGCACAAAGTTGTACAAAAATGACCGAGGAGGAGCAGTAACTGCATTAGAGCAGCCTGCACAGACCGGCAGGAGGGAGGGTTTGGGACCAAAATGTGGGGAGGGTGAAGAGAAAAGCAGTGTTGAAGGAGAACCTGCAAATCCTTTGGCTGGATTCCTGGACAGCAGTGAAGTGGGACTGAAGCCAGGCAGGGCCAGGCCCAAAACCCTGGTCCCAGTTTTGGATTTCCCAGCCTCATCATTACGGAAAGGGGCATTGTATGTTCTACACAAAGCTGCTGGGTGGGAAAATCCAGGATAATTTGGGATTTCCCAGCCTTGGGATGGGAAAATGCAGGATTGCAGCTTATGCTGGGGAGCGAGTGTGACCAAACAGGGGTGCCGAGAGGAGGCCCCCACTCTCTGCAGTCTCTTCTTTCAGTTACAAGATGGACATCCACCTCCAGCGTGCAAGTTTCTGGTGAATCCCCAAGTGACTGCAGCACAATTCGGGGTGATGTTGTTTCGACCAAAATGCAAAGTAGGGCAGATGGGGATGAGTTAATGTAGCACACTAGGCCTCGCTTTGTTGAATGATGGTTTGTTGATAAGCCACCATCTCTGACTTTATGTATCATGCTAAGTCGTAAACTGGTTTGAAATCCATAGTCGCTGTGTTCTGCGGCCTTGCAGATCTTAATGAACTGCAACCTACCTGCTGTGCCAGTACAGGTAGTCCTCGACTTACAACCATTCGTTTAGCGACCACTTGAAGTTATGAAGATGCTGAAAAAAAGTTCTTACGACCAATCCTCGCACTTACGACCTTCGCAAGAGGTCGTGATAAAAATTCAGGCTCTTGGCAACTGGCATGCATTTACGACGGTTGCAGCGTCCTGGGGTCATGTGATTGCCGTTTGTGACCTTCCCAGCTGGCCTCCAACAAGCAAAGTCAATGGGGAAAGCCGGATTTGCTTAACGACCATGTGATTCACTTAACGCCCGCAGCAAAAAAGGTCGTAAAATCGGGCGTGACTCACTTAACAACCACCTCGCTTAGCGATGGAAGTTTTGGTCCCAATTGCGGTCATAAGTCAAGGACTACCTGTATTGCCAATGGTGAAGGATGATGGGAGTTGGAGTCCCAACCATGATGCATATCAATAATAATAATAATAATAATAATAATAATAATAATAATAATAATAATTTTTCAGTATGCCACCTGACTCAACTCCCAACAACATCAAAAAGGGGCAGGGCTTAGATCACCACCATTTTGACTTTTCTGATCCCCCCTCCCGCAAACACCATAAGCCGTAATTGGTTGGATTCACCCAGCACTCTGAGCCATAAACCATGGTTTACAAGCCAAACTAATTAGGTTCACATAACACTCTAAGTTGTACACTACCAAATTGCACGAGCATGTTGTGCAAAACCAGCAGCAGTCTTACAACAGCCCCTTTCATAGATCGATCTTGGTCTTTCAGCAATGAGAATTCAGCAGAGCGGCCAAACCCCCAGGCAGTCTATCGATGAATATTACTTTCTGGAATTAAATAAGCAGGTAAAGGCGAGGGATGCAACTGCGTTTTATATCACAATGGTGTCCTCTTTCAAAAGCACCTGCTGCCATAACGGAAAACAGGATATTTAGATGAAATTGACCTTTGGGCTTTGTAGAGGTCTAATATTATAGCTCTAGTAGCAAAATGAAACCTCCATGTGCAGGGGCAGTTACCCAAATATATGGGATAAAAAAAATAGGAGAGGACTGTCGGCTTTCTGCCCAGCTTGGATGCTTCCCAGAGTATGTGCCTGGTGGCTGGAAGAAACAGGACACTAACCAGATCGTGAATTTGAACTCACGCTGCATTATTAATCCCGTCACTGAACCCAACAACATCAACAGCCCTGGATTTGATGGCTGTTGTGAAGGTAAGACTTAAATTTTGTCTTCCCATCAAAGATTGGCACTGCATTGGTTCGCACATGGTATATAAAGCTATGGCTTGCTTAACTCCAGTGAAGCAACTAAACCAAAATGAGCTGAATCTGCATATTCTGCTAAGACATAAACTGTGCTTTTCAAACACCAGCGGTTACATTCACACAACGCACTAAGCAAAACCAACCAAACTGAACACAGCCTGTATGAATCTAGATACAGGTAGTCCTTGCTTAACAACCACAATTGGGACCAGAATTTTGGTTGCTAAGTGAAGTGGTCATTAAGTGAATCTGACCCAATTATATGACCTTTTTTGCGGTGGTCATTAAGCGATTCACTGTGGGGGTTAAGCAAACCATGTGGTTGTTAAGTGAATCACGCGGTTCCCCATTGATTTTGCTTGCCAGAAGCTGCCGGAAAGGTTGAAAATGGCGATCAGGTGACCACGGAATGCTGTGATGGTCATAAATGCAAACTGGTTGCCAAGCGCCCAAATTGTGATCATGTGACTGGGGAAACGCTGTGATGGTCGTAAGTGTGAGGACCGGTCGTAAGTCGGTTTTTCCAGCACCATCATAAGTCCAAACCACCACTAAACGAATGGTTGTTAAGCGAGGACTACCTGTACCAACAGTCAGTTTGGAACAACACAGACAAAAGACACAAGAGCCAAACTCTTTAAAAGTCATATATTAATCCTTTTTTCTCCTTTCTAATTCTGTAAACAGTGACTTCTTGGAGCTGCTCCGGGTCCCCGTTTCCATTTTATGAACAGGATCCTTTTGTTCACAAATCAGTACCCCCGCTTCCAGGCGAAGAATAAGAAAATGGGGGTGGGTGGGTACCAGGATAGCCAGCTTCTTTAAATTACATCTTCAAAGGTTTCCGGATCTCTCTTGCTATTCTGCATTCTCACATGCCCCGGCACCCCCAAAAAACCTCAGAGTACTTTTGTAAGGACGTCCCAACACCATGCCTTTGTGTTAACCTTGTTCGCCACTTGGTAACAAAAAGATCTGCTGTAGACAGATGAATATCTTTGATTTCACGGCTTCAACTCAGCTTCAAGGGCGTCATGCAGACAAAACAAAGGTTGGCTTAGGCTGTACAAGAACGCTGGAATGGTTTGGACCCCCCCCCCGCCCCCAAGAGACTTAAAACCCTGTCAGAACTGGGGTTCTCCAAGGAAGCACCTGTGTGTAACACCATTGGATCTGTGAGCAACAGCGAGTGCAAGGTTTCCGTTTTTTCACTGGTTCTTCTTGCCTTCGGCCCGGGAAACCGGGCAACAGAAAAAGGCAGGGTTGTAGAGACAGCGGTAAGCTAAGAGTTGCGGGCCCACTGCGTAGGCTATGTTGCATATGATAACAAACCACCATTCTCTTTCTGGGATGCGGTACGGAAAAGGAGTGCGATGGTGGATGGACGCGGCAATGTGGGAAAACTGGGCCTGAAATATGGAACAGACAGAAAGGGTTTTGTGGCTCCAAGTCCCCCAATTTTATTTCCAAAGTGAAAAAGATACATTTAGGAACTGTTCTGGCTTTTTTTGGGGGGGGGGGGGGGGAATTCCCCCACATTTTGTATAGTGTTCTAATTTTCAGCTTTCTTATTGCATTTGTGCCTTTTTCTCCTCCACCCAGGTCTGGCACAGATAGGCAACAAAATATGGCTTTTTTGAGGGTCGCAAAACGATGATGTGCAGGAGACTGAGAGTTCTAGTCCCGCCTGAGGCATGAAAGCCGGCTGGGTGACCTTGGGCCAGTCCCTGTCTCTCAGTCCTAGGAAGGAGCCAATGGCAAACCAGGAGACTGAGACTTCTAGTCCCGCCTTAGGCATGAAAGCCGGCTGGGTGACCTTGGGCCAGTCCCTGTCTCTCAGTCCTAGGAAGGAGCCAATGGCAAACCAGGAGACTGAGACTTCTAGTCCCGCCTTAGGCATGAAAGCCGGCTGGGTGACCTTGGGCCAGTCCGTCTCTCAGCCCAACTCACCTCACAGGGTTGTTGTGGGGAAAAGAGGAGGAGGAAGGAGTATTAGGTATGTTCACCGCCTTGAGTTATTTATAAAAATAATAAAGGCGGGATAGAAATTAAATTAAATAAATAAATGGCTGACACTGGGCTATGAACCACATGGATATTTATCCAAGAGTCCAATCGATGAACTGAATGAAACTTTTAAAGAAATACGTATCAGGAGAGGGTCATCCTGGAGAAAGCCTATCTATGGGGTCATTAAGAGTCAACACCAATTTGATAGCACATAATCAATCAATCAGTCAGCCAGGGGAGTTGGCAAAGCCACAGTTGCTTAAAATTCAAAACGAGGGATTCTTTTTCCAAAATAAACGTTTAAGCTATACCTGTTGAGAGAGCAGCACAGGACGTTTTTGCACGATCAATCAATAAATATCAGGCCACAATCCCACAATGTGACACACTTCCTCAGAAGTAAACCCCCAGCTAACTCAACAGCCAATGCTGCATGCATCCAGTCAAGCTGTGGGGGCCCACAGGGTGGGGTAAAAAGCCCAAAAGTGTAGCCACAACTGTACAATCAAAGCCGTGCCCCTGGGGCTACGGCCTTGATTGCACACTTGTGGCCACCAACTTGATTATTTTTTACACACACCCCTTGACACCCCTGGTTTAGGCTGCCTGCTGCTTACTACAGCTGCAATCCTTGGCAGTTCAGTATACAGCAGTGTTTCTCAGCCTTGGCAACTTTAAGATGTGTGGACTTCAATGCCCAGAATTCCCCAGCCAGCATGGCTGGCTGGGAAATTCTGGGAGTTGAAGTCCACACATCTTAAAGTTGCCAAGGTTGAGAAATACTGGTATACAGTATGCAGAATTCTCTCGGATGACTTCCAAGTAAACCGGCCTAGACTTATGCTGCAATCTTAAAGCATATTTCATCAAGACCAATCCACAGACCGGAGAGGAATGTATTTCTGAATAAAGGAATTAAAGTGCAATAGTCCTTCCTGCCAACAAAAATTCTGCTGTATGACATTTGTAAAAATTTAAACGGTCTAATGGCCCCCGGAACCATTCCTGGTGCAAGTCAAAGAATACTAGAGTTCTGAAGGGGAGGATCTCTCATGACCTGGAATAGGCTCTACTACGTACCTGTCCAACAGCGCCAGCAAAAACCAAGGCCCAATCCCCCATCCACGTGCAGCCAGGCACGAGTAATCCGTAGATGCAGATGCAGAGATATGGCAGGCCATAAAATAGATACACCAGCATCTGCAAACGAGGACACAAAGGAACACTAGATGCCAGCACTGAGCAACAATCAGAGATCTCTTGAATGACAACCATCCTGCAGCGAAATTTGGAACCAGAGGCAACCACATCAATCCAGATTTTAAAAACAGAAGCTGAGGGAGGAATGCACAGTTTTCGCTGCACCCGCGCAATAAACTTAACCAGGTTGGTGAATTAACCCATTTTCTGATTTGGCTCAATCCATTGAGCCATAAAGTATCCAAACCCTAAAAACCAACCAACCAAACTGCATTCACACAACATGCTGAACTGCAAAAGACCTAACCAAGGTGAACACTAACCATGTTTGGCATGTTGCACAAGCCCTTCTCCAAGGTCTTCCCTTGACCTGGCTAAGCCTGTTGGGCAAACACAACTTTTGCGCACGTAAAGCTTCCTCCTCAGCCGCAGGATTAGTGGCGTGATAGAATCCGCTACCAATAACTTTCTGAAAATAGCTTTGCTGTGCATTTCAGGGACTTTCAGTGTTATTTAATGAACTGTAGTTTATACTACAGAGGGGGGAGGCAAGAAATTCAGATTACTGTGAGACTGACAGCAGGAGCAGAAGCAACTGGATATTCCTTCCCCCCTCAAAATCAGGCTAATGAAATGAAGGTGGCCTGGAGGGGAAAAATCAGGAGTATATTTATGTCTGGGAAATTGTGAGCTTCAATCTGAGCTGAAAAGAGCTCCTCCGTTGCCTGTTTAATTCTAAGCATTTTCTACCTAACTTTCTGAGCCCCTGAATAGCATCTGCAACTGATAAATGCACCTTGGGGACCTGTTAAAATTGCAGGCAATCCCATAAAGATCCCCCCCAGGGATAGAACATTAAGGAAGTGAGGAGAGCTTGCAAGTGATATACATAATGCCCTCTAGCAAGTAAGGGAAAGATAAAGACTCTTCTGAGTTAAGCTCGACTGCCTTTATCCTCAGGACATGGACATGAACCCACTGTCAATGTAGTTTTCTTGGCAACAATACGGAAGTGGTTTCCTGGTGGTCTCCCATCCCAGTACTAACCAGGTCCAACCTGCTTTGCTTTCTAGGTCAGCCAAGGTCAGCTAGGTGCTGTCCCCTGCCATGGATTCTCTAATACAGTGTTTTTCAACCTTGGCAACTTTAAGATGGGTGGACTTCAACTCCCAGAATTCCCCAGCCAGAATGGCTGGCTGGAGGATTCTGGGAATTGAAGTCCATACATCTTAAAGTTGCCAAGGTTGAGAAACACTGATCTAACAGGTGCTATAATTAAAGGAATAATTCTGGGAGTTGAATTATATTTCAATAATCAAATAATTCTGGGAGTTGAAGTCCACACATCTTAAAGTTGCCAAGGTTGAAAAACACTGTTGTTACAGGTGCTGTCATTATAATTAAAGGAAGAGGAGGCAATCAAGAGCTGCAGACCCAAACATCTGGAGGGCATTAGGTTGGGAGAAGCTGGCAAAGAATATTCTCCCTTCCCAGACAATTTGGATGCACCTGAATCTTGGGATAGGCCACTGGATCGCGCAGGTATGGTTCTTGCAAGTAAACGTAATCAAAGCAGGAATCAGCCGGGCAGTCCAGAACAACCTGTAATTGCACAGAGACACAAGCATACACACACAGTTTGTAAATCTACTTCCCTTGCCCCTCCCAAACTCATGACCAACTCTAATACTCTTCTCTATTCTTCCAAAATGGGATGATTCCTTCTATGGACACCATATTTGAAAATGTATGCACCTTCTGTATCAGAAGACAGTTTGCAAAATGCTTCATTCAGTTTTGCTTCTTTCAACGAACAGACTCAAACATTGGTACAGTACAGTACAGATAGTCCTCGTTTAGCGACTGCCTCATTTAGCGACCATTCGGAGTTACGACAGTGATGAAAAAGTAACTTTGCGACCAATCCTCACATTTACGACCTTGCCAGGTCTGTAAAGGAAAGGAAAGCTGAATTAAGGTCGTAAGCATAATTGTGGTTTCACTTAGCGACCACTTTGCTTAACAACCGAGTTGCTGGTCCCAATTGTGGTCGCTAAGCAAGGACTACCTGTACTGTGAAACTGGGGGGGGGGGAAGAAAAGAGATGTGGTTTTTGTGAACAACCCCCTCTCTTCCAAACGTTAGGGCCCCAAAGCTCAGGGCAGAACATTCACTTCGGTGAGGGTACCAGCATTCAACTTCAGGGGAAAAAAAGCTATGGCCCCAAAGGTTGAAGGTCTCTAAATGTCCAGAGAATGGCAGATGCCTCAGGTTCTGGTTCTTTAAGTCCATCTGTCTGGTTTGCTGTTGTCTCACTTGTTACACTCACGGAAACAGGCAGTGAGCATTGCCTCCTCCTTGACCTGAAAGACATACTTTCCTAAACACCATCATAGACTGCATGAAATGACTCAGAGAGCCACAGGTGACCCGGAGGCCACAAATTTTGAGCCCCCCGTTTAGTGGCTGAGCCTCTCCTTTGTATGGGAAACATCCCAGGTTTAAATGCTGGCCCAACTGGAAAAATTGTTGAAGGGCTGTCGTAAACCGAGCTGGGCCAGCTTAGCCAACAAGCTGGCCCAATTTAAGGCATCAGGTACCATCCCACATGCGGAAAATAGTACCTTTAAAGGAAAAAGTTATGGTTATGTTAACATCTATGGATTGTAATATTTTTCTCGGCTGCAGTATGTATTTAATTTTTAGTATTGTGATTGTAATTTGGTTTTTAATTGATTTTTTGATTGTTCACTGCCCAGAGTTTGAGATGGGCGGCCATACAAAATGAGTGAGTGAGTGAGTGAGTGAGTGAGTGAGTGAGTGAATGAATGAATGAATGAATGAATGAACGAACGAACGAACGAACGAATGAATGAATGATGGCAAGAGTGTCATGACCATGCAGTTCATCAGTAACTGTTTCCCAGAAGAACGTGGCCCCTCCATTAAGGATGCTTACAAAATGCAGATCAGGACTGAAAATGAATCTGCTGATCTAGACATTTTGGACACTACAGGCCTGGCAGAATTTACTGCCACAAGAGATCGGTACTTGCAGTCCAGCATTGATGGATTACCTGCTATTCAGTCATGGATCGCCAAAGTCCCCATTAACTGCATGAGTTGAACCAGCTCATCTACCTCATTCAGTGCACAAATGAAACCCTGATATTTCTGGTGGGAAATAAAAATCTGACAGTCTAGACCAGTGTTTCGACAACTTTAAGGTGTGGACTTCAACTCCCAGAATTCCCCAGCCAGCATGGCTGGCTGGGGAATTCTGGGAGTTGAAGTCCACACATCTTAAAGTTGCCGAGGTTGAGAAACACTGGTCTAGATAGACAGCTAGTCAGACAGACAGACAGTTATCCTTACCAGTCCTCGGAAGAGTGTGTAGACCACAGCCAGAAGGAGGAACCCTACCAATCCCAAATCCATAGGGCGCTGGACCAGATTTTTGTGTTGTTCTTCTGCAACCTTCCCCAAAGCAGAAAGAAAAGTAGAAGGTAAGATTTGGATTGGAGTCTTGC
The DNA here is from genome assembly GCA_023362775.1 of Charina bottae. NCBI lineage: Eukaryota > Metazoa > Chordata > Lepidosauria > Squamata > Charinaidae > Charina > Charina bottae. The sequence goes on from JALMGJ010000040.1 coordinate 4,035,698, forward strand.
TTTCAAAAGGCACCTGGGGACTCAAAACTGGGGCCTGACAAGAGGAGCCAATGTCTTCTTTGGAAGATCATCAGTGTCAACCTCTTTTGAAGGTGCTGCAAGCCCAAGATTGTGGACAGGCAGGAAGTGACATTGCAGCCCCAGGTCCTGACCCTACAAAGTGATTCTCTAGTCTGGCAGATTCTCAGTCTGATAAATTATTTTCTGGGTGGCCTGTCAAGCTGTCAAATTCTCTAATTACCGTATTGTCGAAGGCTTTCACGGCCGGAGTTCGATGGCTGTTGTGGGTCTTCCGGGCTGTGTGGCCGTGTTCTGGAAGTTGTGGTTCCTAACGTTTCGCCAGCATCTGTGGCCAGCATCTTCAGAGGGCAGGAGCACAGATAGAAGCAAAATCTCTGTCACTCACTCACTCACTCACTCACTCACTCACTCACTCACTCACTCATTTTGTATGGCCGCCCATCTCAAACTCTGGGCAGTGAACAATCAAAAAATCAAGAGATTTTGCTTCTATCTGTGCTCCTGCCCTCTGAAGATGCTGGCCACAGATGCTGGCGAAACGTTAGGAACCACAACTTCCAGAACACGGCCACACAGCCCGGAAGACCCACAACAGCCATCCCTAATTACCATCTATAATTAAGCCTATTTATTCAAACCTGGTTCTTTGCTAGTTGTTTATTCGTTCCCACTCTTCGTGACTTCATGGACCAGCCCACGCCAGAGCTTCCTGTCGGCCGTCACCACCCCTAGCTCCCCCAAGGGAGTTTTTGCTAGTCTTTGCTAGACTAATCTTTTTCCCCTAATAGTTTACCTTTGTCTGAGGCAGGGTTTCTCAGTCAGGGTTCTGCGAGAGGTCCCTAGGGGCTCCCTGGGAGATCACAATTTATTTTAAAAATTATTTCCTATTCGGGCACCTTCACATCAAAGAGGTAAGTTTCATTCTTTATTTTTATTTTAAGAACACTGTTAATGCATCTATATAGGCCTACCCATGAAACGAATATAATAGTTTTGTAACTCCTGGCCTATATTTGAGTCTGAATGTGCAGGGGTTCCCCGAGGCCTGGAAAATATTTCAAGGGTCAAAAGGTTGAGAAAGGCTGGTCTGGGGTCTTGTTTATCTAATAAAAAGCAGCAGCAGCAGCAGCAAAAAACCCTGTTGCGTTCCAAGCTCTTCCTTTTCTCAGACATCCTTGCTAAACCCAAACCAAAAGCAGGAGAACATCTTAGCCCTCTGTAGCCTTGGAAACGAGATTTGAATAATGTTCTTTTATTTACTTGAAACCCTCTCGCTGGAACGGCCTAGTTATGATGAAGTGTGATTTTCGGCGTTGAAAACTCTACTACTTCCAGAAGCCTGTGGGCGGAGCTTAAAGAGTAGCCCTCCAATGATTATTACTAATCTGCAACTATAACCTATAAACTATTATAAACTATCATCAGGATCTGCAACAAAATATTGCAGCATGGGATAATGCTGTTCAGGTTTCTTTTTCGCTTCCCAGATGGTTCTCTGTGTTCTGGCCTGCAGGAATTAATTTACCCTTTCATGATTAGTGAGCATGCCTGGCCCTCCCAGGCTGTGTCCAGGGGTGGGTCATCCCCCCAATTCCATCGTGATGCAACCTCTGTTTCTTTTGTACATGTGTGTGACCAATATTGTGCTGCACTTACAAAAAAGGGCAGAGGTTGCACTGCAACTTCATCAGGTTGCTTTGATTATTTGTTCCCCTGCAAACACCTCTGTCCCCCTTCCCCCCCCCCCCACCAAGGTTCCTTCCCCAAAGAAGTTTTATACTTCTGCAAAAAAAACATGCTGATCCCTCACCAAGATTATGGCAACCAGCTTGATTGATCACTGGCAAATAGAGGGAGAAAAAGTGGAGGCAGTGACAGACTTTGTATTTCTAGGCGCAAAGATTACTGCAGACGCTGACTGCAGCCAGGAAATCAGAAGACGTCTACTTCTTGGGAGGAGAGCAATGGCAAATCTTGATAAAATAGTTAAGAGCAGAGACATCACACTGACAACAAAGGTCCGCATAGTTATATGTATATATAATAGTTACGGTATTCCCCGTAGTAACCTATGGCTGCGAGAGCTGGACCATAAGGAAGGCTGAGCGAAGGAAGATAGATGCTTTTGAACTGTGGTGTTGGAGGAAAATTCTGAGAGTGCCTTGGACTGCAAGAAGATCAAACCAGTCCATACTCCGGGAAATAAAGCCAGACTGCTCACTTGAGGGAATGATATTAAAGGCAAAACTGAAGTACTTTGACCACATAATGAGAAGACAGGATACCCTGGAGAAGATGCTGATGCTAGGGAAGGCGGAAGGTAAAAGGAAGAGGGGCCGACCAAGGGCAAGATGGATGGACGATATTCTGGAGGTGACGGACTCGACCTTGGGGGAGCTGGGGGTGGCGACGGCCGACAGGAAGCTCTGGCGTGGGCTGGTCCATGAAGTCACGAAGCGTCGGAAGCGACTGAACGAATAAACAACAACCCTCACTCTTGCACATGGATGATGCTGTTTTGGCTATGTAAGCAAGAATACTTGTCTCTGAGCACTGGGAGTAGAAGGAATGAATTAAAAACTGCATTGAATGCTCATGGAGAGGTAGGTATCAAAGGCTAGGGGAAATCAATGGAAAGAACGATGACTTTTGTTTAATAATAAAAAGCACTATTATTATACAAAAGTTATAGTCGTGTCAGTGCCACACGATAGACCAGCTTAAGAAACCAATGCCACAGAGGTCAGAACTACGTTTACTGTAACAACTGTAGGAACAGCATCTTGCAAGTCTGAATGTGCTTCCCGCCCCCCCCCCCCCAGCTCATTTTAACTTTGTGTGAACTGGGGAGGGGCTTGCCTGAGTCATTTTCTCACCTTACTTTCTTGGCCCGGACTCAATCCCCTCCTATCTGACTGTTCCCTTGGTGGAGGCTCTTCCTCTCGTCATTCCCTCTTCCCTCTACAAGGCCTTTCCACTGGACTTCCATCACCACCACCACGACCAGCATCCCAATTCCAGTCACTATGTGTCACAGCTGATGTTAGCCAGTTTTCTTCTTCATGCTTCAAGCCCTATCCAAGGCTTGGGAATCATAAAGGTACACCTAATTATGTACATATATGTATTAATATATATATTAATATATGTACATATATGTATATATATATATATGTACATATATGTATTAATTATTAGGGGCGTGGTGGCTCAGCGGGTAAGACACCAGCCTTGTCGATCAGAAGATCGCAAGTTCGGAGGTTCGAATCCCTAGCCCTGCGTGCGGAGTGAGCTCCCGCACTCGCCCCAGCTCTTGCCAACCTAGCAATTCGAAAGCATGCAAATGCAAGTAGATAAATAGGTACCACTTTGGTGGGATGGTAACAGCGTTCCGCGCGCGTCATGCGGCCACATGACTGTGGAAGCGTCTTCGGACAATGCTGGCTCTTCGGCTAACAAACTGAGATGAGCACCGGCCCCTAGAGTCGGACATGATTGCACAAATGTGCGGGGGGAACCTTTACCTTTAATTATGTACAAGGTGCCCAACAGTGCTCTATTTGTAGATGGGCTGTAAGTTCTAGTCCTGCCTTGGGCATAAAGCCAGCTTTGGACCAGTCCCTCTCTCTGCCCTGGGAAAAAGAAGATAAGGGCAAACCACTTCCAAAAATCTTGCCAAGAAAACTGTAGGGATTAGTCCAGGCAGTCACCAGGAATCAAGACTGACTCAAAGGCACCAAGAAAAAGAAACCTTTAAAAAAGAAACTTAACCTATTATATAAAAAGCACTACGGTATACAGTGAGTGGTAGCTATAGAACTATACATATATTTTTCATACCTGATCAGCTGTTGGCAGAAGGCAGCTCCTGGGCTGGGCAAAGAATCTTTTGGCTGCCCAGATGGGTATGATGAGATAAGGAAGGTTGAGCAAAAAGGCTGGTCGGATCTCAGAGCTGTATTTCCCTACAAGCAAAGATCACGGGAAGGTTTATTTATTTATTTATTATTTCAATTTATTCCCCGCCCATCTCCCCTGCAAGGGACTCTGGGCGGGTTACAACAATTGAAAGTTTAAAAACTATACAAATAACAATATCTAAAAATACTTCCAATAATAAAATACATGAAATCCAAGATGGATTGGGGACCGTAGGATAGATCGTATTACTACGGGGCCAGCCAACCCCAGGAGGCACTACCGCCTCTGTCGTCCCAGGCCCGGCGGCAGAGCCAGGTCTTAAGGGCCTTCCAAAAGGCCAGGAGTACCAGGTTACCAGATTTTCCCAGTGTTTGTGCTATGGAACCCCAAAAGTGTCCATCTTATCTGCTATACTTTTTAAGATCTATTACAGGGTTTTTCGAACTGTGTTCCATGGAACCCCGGGGTTCCATGAGAACATGATGGGGTTCCATGAGAAATTAAGGGCAAAAAAAAAAGTTCATTCAAACACAGCCAATTTTCTATCATTAGAGTTTTGCCTCTTGATCAGGGATCCTGGGAACTTTTTTTATCTAACAGGTTCCACAACCTGAAAATGTTTGAAATCCCGACCTACTGGAAGCGATGGAGGTTGTTCTAAGGCTTGGAGGAGGGATGGAAAAGAATTCTCCCAAGGATCTCACTGGAATCAAAGTTGGGCCTTTCACACCCAATAAATTTGGGAGAATTTGACCAACAATCCTGCTAGGAGCGAACCTGGTTTGGTAGGACAAATTCCACAAAAACGTAGTCTGATTTAATTTCTTTTCCATTTCATTAAAATTAAGCACAGTTAATATGATTTCTCTTCCATTGTATTTTTAACCATTTTCCAAATTAGATAACAACTTTTGGAGGCCTCCAAGGATCCACACCCAAGCTTTGCTTGATGTTGATTCTGCTAATTTTTTGGGGGGGAAATTCCAACAGTAGCCTCTCCATTCTATTTTTTTAGCTTCCTTCTAATATCTTGATTGTAAGGAATGGACTTATTTCTTTATTTTAAATAGTAACTGAAATGGGGAAGAGATTTTGCCAAGTCCAGGAAAAAAATAGGACTCACCAATCACATTGCCCAGCAGGAAGACCACAAAGGTCATGGTGAGGGATCCAGCCCAGTAGAGGCCAACGTTCCGGTAACTCTTTCTAGAAAACAAAACGTACCAGTAACTCTTTTTAGAAAGCCAGCAAATATCTAGAAAGCATCTAGGAGAAAGACAAGGTAGGAAACTGAAAAAAGCGCTGCAGTAGGAAGGAATCCTGTTTGCCGTTCTAACCCACCAGCAACATCTTCCAGATGACTCCCCCCCATTCCCTTCTTCTCCTCCACCCCACTTGCCTATTTCCACCTCCTCCAAACTCAGAGCCTGGATTCACACTAACCACACTGGACGGTTCCACACAACGTACTAAGCCACAAACTAGCTAACCCGTTTTTGTCTAGCCAGTCAGTGGACTAGTTAGCCTTCCTTGGCCATGAGACATGCTCAGTCCTCACTAGATTAGGCTGACCATATTTCCTTGAGACAAAAACGGGACACTGGGATGGCAAAATGGGACGGGGTCTTATGTAATATTCCGTATTCATGAAAAAGACAGGGGTCCCCGCCCCCCGGTCCGCGCAGTTGGCTCCCGCCTGCAAACTCCACCCCCCGGTCCACGCGATTGGCTCCCGCCTGCAAACCCTGCCCTCCTTTGCCACACACTGATAGGCGGGAGGGCTTCCTCTTCCGGGCTGCCTCCAATCGGCAGCTCCGGCTCGGATCCTCCTTCCGCGCCATTCCCGCCGGGTTTAAAAAACGGGACAAAATTGAGATTTTTATCAAAACGACAGGACGGTTGAAAAATGCTTAAAAAACAGGACTGTCCCGTTCAAAACGGGACGTATGGTCAGCCTACACTAAATGCTTTTCTAACTTTCAACCCATATGGTCCCATTTGCCGGGGTGGGGGGGGAACCAACCCATCTACAAAGCACAGAAGCGAACTGTCTTGTATTGTCCTTCATTTGCAGCGTTTGGAATACAGGGATAGACTGCTCTTAAATATGGAAGTTCTAATGAATTATCCTTGCTATTAGCTGTTATGAAACCTTATCTTGAATCGAAAGGTTTCTGAAGGTCCATCTCATAAATTAAAAAGAAAGGAAAAATCATCCAGCAAGTAGTTTCTAACAATGGTCAACCAGCTAGGAAGCAGAGAAGTAAGAAAAGATAAATAATCTTACTTCGGGATTATTTATTCTCAGAAACTGATACTCCAAAATAGATTGCCTCTGAACAGGACAGGTCCACTTATTTACCATGACTAATACTATTAGATGGATTTAGGACAGGAAGACTAGGTTCATGTCCACCTTCAGGAATTGAAATTCACTGGGTGCCTTTGGGCCACTCATTATCTCTCACCCCAACTTACATCACAGGGTTGTTGTTGCAGGGAACAACTGAAGAAGGGAATGCTAAAGATGCTAAAGTGCCTGGAGGAAAATGGGATATAAATCTAAGAAACAAACACATACATATGGAAAGGTAAACTGCTCCTCTCCAGGGAGGCTCTACCTAGTTTGCATTGAAACCTTTTTTTTTCTGGAGAGAGGTTCCAGACTTCTGAACATTAGCATAACAAACTAAATTCCAGCTGTTGCCCCTTCAAAGCTATAAATATTTATTTCTTCTATGAAACCTGCACACTGTAAACAAGGCAAGTTAAGGAGGCAGGTAACCCTGGTGCAAAGGAATACAGAGGTGGCCTTGAAGAAGGAATTCAATGACTGTTGTGAAAGCATCAGCTTAGCCCCAACAGACCGGAAGGGGTGAGGAAAAAACTCAAGGTTGCCCTTCCTTGATTTGCCTTAGTATGAGAAGTGAGAGAAAGAATGTCTGACAAGTTTTTAAGATTCTGTTACAGGTAGTCCTCACTTAACAACCGTTCATTTAACAACAGTCTGAAGTTACGACGGCCTCGGAAAAAGTGCTTTACAACCTGTCATAAACCGTTGCACCCCCCCCCCCCCCACAGTCACACGATTGCAGTCTGGGCACTTGGCAGCTGGCTCTCTTTTACGACCAGTTGCAGCGTCCTGCGGTCACATGAACGCGATTTGCGACCTTTTTTGCCGGTGATTTGCTTAACAACCCATGATTCACTTAATGACTGTCATAAAAATGGTCATAAAATTGGGTCCGGTCACATGGTGACTCACGTAATGACCGCAGCACTTAGCAACCAATTTTCTGGTCTCTATTGTGGTCATTAAGTGAGGACTACCTGTATTGTCAACCTCAGTAGGTAGACCAGACCAGAAAATCAACTCCACAGGAAGATTAGAACTGTACTTCATTGAGATGGGCTAAAATAACAGGCAATGGCTCTGGCTGTGCTGTACCTCCCCTCTCTCTTATATTCCAGTGGATCAGGGAGGTGTTTGCCTGAGCCGCTTCAGAATATTATTTTGTTTCCCAGGGCTTAAAATATGTTTCACCCCCCTTTGCCTAGGCTATGTTTCTTGCATATTTTCATCAAGGTCATCTCCCTTTCTCTCTACAGCAAAGCTTTCCAAACTGTGTGTCGTGACACGTTAAGTGTGTCGGCTGCAGTGTCTGGGTGTGTCGCGGCTGCTGCTCCTGCCTCCGGGCCCTGCCAGGATTCCGCACAGGTCCTAGTGCCTGCCTTGTGCCTTGCTGCCTCCAAACCTGCTGTGATTCTGCGCAGGTCCTAGTGCCTGCCTTGTGCCTTGCTGCCTCCAAACCTGCTGTGATTCTGCGCAGGTCCTAGTGCCTGCCTTGTGCCTTGCTGCCTCCAAACCTGCTGTGATTCCGCTCAGGTCCTAGTGCCTGCCTTGTGCCTGGCTGCCTCCAAACCTGCCCTGCCAGGATTCCGCGCAGGTCCTAGTGCCTGCCTTGTGCCTGGATGCCTCCAAACCTGCCCTGCCAGGATTCCGCGCAGGTCCTAGTGCCTGCCTTGTGCCTTGCTGCCTCCAAACCTGCCCTGCCAGGATTCCGCGCAGGTCCTAGTGCCTGCCTTGTGCCTGGCTGCCTCCAAACCTGCCCTGCCAGGATTCCGCGCAGGTCCTAGTGCCTGCCTTGTGCCTGGCTGCCTCCAAACCTGCCCTGCCAGGATTCCGTGCAGGTCCTAGTGCCTGCCTTGTGCCTTGCTGCCTCCAAACCTGCCCTGCCAGGATTCCGTGCAGGTCCTAGTGCCTGCCTTGTGCCTTGCTGCCTCCAAACCTGCCCTGCCAGGATTCCGTGCAGGTCCTAGTGCCTGCCTTGTGCCTTGCTGCCTCCAAACCTGCTGTGATTCCACGCAGGTCCTAGTACCTGCCTTCTGCCCTGCTGTAAGAGTGTGTCGCGAAATGATGCCCTGCTGTAAGAGTGTGTCACGAAACAATGCATGTCTAAAAAGTGTGTCACCAACATGAAAAGTTTGGAAAGCTCTGATCTACAGTCATTATACCCCATAACAATACAGTAGAGTTTCAGCAGTTCTTGTGGTGTGTTTCTTGACTTGGTCCACCTCAAAGGGCTGAGATTTGGCCTCACCTTTGAACGATGGCTGCAATCATGACGAGATACATGGCGTAGCTCACCACAGCGTGCCAGTAGGAGATCATAATGACATGTGCTGTGCCAAGATAACCCTACAACCGAAAGGACAAAACAGCAACACCATCAGAAAAACATCTTGATCTCGCTCCTATCCCAGAAATCCCTCAAAACAGGTCAACCAGCTGGACAGAGCAAACTTGTTCTCTGTTGCTCCAGAAGGCAGGGCTGGAATGAATCGAAACAAAGCTAAATTTTAGGAGAAACTTCCTAATAGGACTAGCTACCTTGTGAGATGGCAGGGTGTAATGGTATGTGAGAAAGACCTTGAGAGGCTTGCGAAGAGATGCTGCCTAGGGAACAGTCAGATAAGAGAGGACATAGTCCGCAGCTGCATAACGGGAAGAGAAAGAGGCTCAGAAGGGACCCTCCCTAGTTTCACGGGTTGTAGAAGAGACAGGGGGAGAATTGTACTTTGAGACTTGCAAGATAGATGTCAGCCTTACCAGGTAGACCAGACAGGAAACACAACCAGATGAGCTAATTCTACTTTATTGTAAAGCTACATTAACAGAATCTTGCAAGTCTGAAAGTACAAATCTCCCCCTGTCTCTTTTACAGCCTGAGAAGTTAGGGCGGGTCCCTTCTGAGTCTCTTTCTCCGCCCGTTATGCAGCTGCGGGCTCTGCCCTCTCTTGTCTGACTGTTCCCTAGGCAGCGTCTCTTGGCCCCGTCTCCCATTACACAAGGTCTCCTCCCAGGGCCGCAACTGGGGGGGGGGGGGGGGACAAATGGGGCATGTGCCCCGGGCGCCACACTGGAGTAAAAGGTAAAGGTTCCCCCCGCACATTTGTGCAGTCGTGTCCGACTCTAGGGGCCGGTGCTCATCTCCGTTTGTTAGCCAAAGAGCCAGCGTTGTCCGAAGACGCTTCCGCGGTCATGTGGCTGGCATGACGCTTGCGGAACGCTGTTACCTGCCCACCGAAGTGGTACCTATTCATCTACTTGCATTTGCATGCTTTCGAATTGCGAGGGGGGGCGCCAAAATGACAAAATAGTATTTGTATACTGAATGTTTCCTGGGGGGGGGGGGGGGGCGCAGAATCCATGTTTGCCCCGGGCGACACAGACCCAAGTTGCCCTTCTGTCTCCTCCACTGGAAGTAACAAAGCCGAGGGCAAACCAAAGATGCGGTTGGTTGCAACATTCCCGAACAGAACGGGAAGCTTGGATCCCTAAGCACCCTTTCAACTCAGTTGGAGCTCATATGACACATCAACCACGCCAGTTAAAAACTCAGCCACTGAATGTTCACAATATTTCCCTTTTGAGGCCGTCTCTCCCCAGCAACATCTGCCTGTCCCGCACAGTCCAACAGGTTGGGCAGGCTCGCTCGGGCCCCTCCCCTGAAATCTCCACCCCCAGACCCAAGACATGGCTGGCCTCTACCCTGTGGGCTTTCAGAAATCAAAGTCTGCCTTTTCTTCAGGCTGCCATGATCAGACATTCTCATCTGGAGAGGGATATGAACAGGATTTCCTGGTCGGCTATTTATTCTTTGGATTTTAACCAAAACTGTTATGTCTTGTTTTGCTTTTTGATCTATTGTCTACCACCCGGAGTTGCAATGTCCGAGTTGAGCGGCCAGCTGGCCATATAAATCATTTAAATAAGCAAAGACAGAAATAAATAAATCCAACCTGAATTTATTTTTCAACCAATGCAATATATAAACTAATTCACGGGAAGCTAGCAAGCTAAAAGGCATCGTGTTTATTTCCAAGAATGCTTCTACATCCTGCAGTCTCAGGAAATAAAACATTGTTCCTGGATGCAGTTCAATACTTAGTTTGAAAATATGCTCACCTGCCCAGAAAAAAAGGCAGCTAGACGGGGACCAGGTGGGGTAAAAGGGCAGCAGGGAAGGTGTTCTGTGACTGGCCATATCCTTCAAGTAGCCATTTTGTGAATGTGCCCGTGACATGTCCCCAAAATTCCAACTCTTTGCACTTGGCCCATTTCTCTCCCTCCTACCAACAGACATATTTATGTTTGTCTGTAAACATAAACCTGGCAAGAAAAATTGTAAATGCCTCATCTTAATTTTTTTCCCCCCACATTGATCCAACTATGAAAGTAGCCAATGATCTGTTTTTGGAGAAGCTACCAGGAGGAGATGTCCTCCTGTATTCTAGAATCATCCACAGTAAAGTCTCCATCGAGTTGAGCTCAACTTTTGACAACTTCATGGATGCGTCCATATTGTTTGACACTGGGTTTTTCTGGGTTTTTTTTCTTAATTTCCCAGCCCGGGATTTCCTGGTGGTCCCCCATCCAAATACTAACCAGCTCTGCTTAGCTTTTTGAGATCAGCTGGTGCCATCTAGAAGGGCTGAGAAGTTCAATTGCAGCACCTTGAATGGCATCCAGAACCAACCACTTAGCAGTCAAGGAGCACAAGGGGTGAGGTTAGGCTACGGGTAAAGATTGCTCTCAATGGGGGTGGTCTTCTTGTCCTTTGGCAACAATGCAGAAACGATCTCAAAAAGTTAATCAGAGTCAGGAACTACTGGGAAAAGAGACCATTAGGAAATTCCAGGTCTGCATAATAGACTGGGAGTTTAAAAAGATACAGGTAGTCTTCACTTAACAACCACAATTGGGACTGGAATTTTGGTTGCTAAGCGAAGCGGTCATAAAGCAAATCCAACCCAATTTTATGACGTTTTTTGTGGTGGTGGTTAAGCGAATCACCACAGGCATTAAGCGAACCATGTGGTCATTAAGCAAATCATGCGGTTCCCCATTGATTTTGCTTGCCAGAAGCCAACTGGGAAGGTTGAAAATGGTGATCATATGACCATGTGACTTTGTGACAGTCATAAATGCGAACTGGTTGCCAAGCGCCCAAATCGTGATCACGTGAGTGTGGGGACGCTGTGATGGTCATAAGTGTGAGGACCAGTCGTAAGTTGGTTTTTCCAACACCGTCATAAGTCCAAACCATCACTAAATGAATGGTTGTTAAGCAAGGACTACCTGTATCTGAAAGAAGGCATGGTGGCTGAAGTTCAACCGAATTTTTTTAAAAAATTGCTAGATCATGTTGCCAATCTGGGGAAGGTCAGGGAAACTAATTTTCCTAACTCCCCACGCCATCAATCCTGAGACTGCGTCTCCCAGAGGACCCATTAGCCCAAAGGGTGGTCGAAAAAGTCAAGATGGCACGGCGTGATCAAAGCTTGCCCCCTTTTTTTACAGACGTCGCTGCTTCTCTAGGCAGGCTGGAGACACAGAGCTTAATGGTGGATTTCCCCCACTTCCAAACGCACAGGCTGGATCCCTGCAGACAAACCTCTCTGACGTAGAAATCTCCAAAGTTGCTTGTGTAGCCGTCTTCCTCCAAAGCGATCACCGCATCAGCTCCAACGAGGAAGCAGAAGACCATGAACACTGGCGGAACAGAGAGAGCCCGTCAGTGGGCGTGCTTGTGCGCCCGTTTTCACAGGCTTTGAACTTTCAGTGTGAGACCGCTACATTTCCTAAACAAATCCATGAATTAGCATTCTATGTTCAACAGCTTTTCCGACCCCACAGCCTCAGGGGAGCTAGCAACTCTTTTGCTCCACTGAAAATGTGCTATAAAAATAAGGCTGTTCTATTAGTCTCCAGATGCTCAGATCATGCAAGCACTTTTGTCTCAGAATTTCCCACTGGTTCTTTAGCCCCATCTACTGAGAGCAGGGTGAGGGAGTGGTGGCTAATGTGTTGCGCTGGAAACCAGGAGACGGTGAGTTCTAGTCTTCCTTTAGACAGGAAAGCCAGCTGGGTGACTTGTATGGAATAATCCTTTCCCCCAACATCAAGTTTCTGATACAGGTAGTCCTCGACTTACGACCATTTGTTTAGCAACTGTTCAAAGTTACGACGGTGCTGGAAAAGGTGACTTGCAACCAGCCCTCGTACTTATGACTGTCGCAGCGTCCCTGTGGTCACGTGATCAAAATTCAGATGCTTGGCAACCCCCTCAAACTTACGACAGTTGCAGCGTTCTGGGGTCACGTGATCACCATTTGCAACCTTCCCAGCCAGCTTCCAACAAGGAAAGTTAATGGGGGAAGCCGGATTCGCTTAACAACTGTGGTGATTCGCTTAATGACCACAGCAAAAAATGTCGTAAAATGGGGCATGACTCACTTAACAACCACCTTGCTTAGCAACAGAAGTTCCAGTTCCAGTTGTGGTCGTAAGTTGAGGACTACCTATAAAATAAATAGCCCTCCTTCCTTGTTCAGCTCTGACCAACATGCCTCTGGTTTAGCAGGCCAATTTCATCAGTGGGGTGAATATAGGAACACAGGAGAAAGCCGTCTGCAGCAGTTCAGAAATGTTCTCCTGTCCATCCTGCAGTTATCTCTATCAGTGTTTCTCAACCCTGGCAACTTGAAGATATGTGGACTTCAACTCCCAGAATTCCCCAGCCAGCATAGAATTCAACCATTGCTGGCTGGGGAATTCTGGGAGTTGGTCCACACATCTTCAAGCTACCAAGGTTGAGAAACACTGCTCTAGATATTTGGCAGGTAGATATCTGCTTGCTGCAATTGTAATCTGTTCAGCTTTCTTCAGGGACCTTATTTATGCAAAACCACCGAGCAAAAACTTCCAAACCAGTCTGGCTTAACGTAAAAATATTTCAACCACCCTTCCCTATTCAGTGATCTAATCACTTGGAAGGAAGTGGTAATCAGGGAGTGAGAAATCATTTCCACTCGTCCCTAGTGGTCAAAGGATCCACCAAGATGGCATCATGTATGACAAACCAGACAAGTAAAATGGAAAATGAACATACCATATAAGAGAGGATCCTCATAGGAGCGGTTTGGGAGATAAACCAGAACAAAGAAAGACGACAGAACAATCACGCCGACTGCCGCAATAACCAAAGGGCTGCAGGGAGGAAGGAAAAACAAGCACAGAGTTCAAATGCTGAAGTAATTAATTAAGAAGCCACCATTTGGATCACTATTTAAAATTCTCCCCAATGGTAATTTGGGGCAGCTTACAAAAATGTGTGATATAAAACAATCCAAACCATCCACCCTCCTCCAGGATATCAAACTTTAAAAGACCTCTCCTAACTGCAATACTAGGCTCCCAATTATGAAATTCTGTCCCCTGCTTTTCCTCCATACATTTTTCGATGCATTTAAGAAACATTTGAAAACTTATTGAACGAAGCTGACTAATTAGTAGAAGCGATTGTGAGCTGATGTCGAGAACGGCAGTAGGGCTGTTTTGCTGTAAATCTGATTAGTTAGAACAGCGTTTCTCAACCTTGGCCACTCTAAGATGGGTGGACTTCAATTCCCAGAATTCCCCAGCCAGCATTCTGGGAGTCAAAGTCCACCCATCTTAGAGCGGCTAAGGTTGAGAAGATGGATAGGTTTAGCATTTTATCACTGCAGCAGTGTTATTTTTATTGTGATTTTAAACTTATCACGTTGGGTGGGGGGAGGGGGCTGTATAAATAAATGTTTTGCTTGCTTGTAATAAGGCATGGGGTAACCCCAACCATGATATAGCCCATAATATACCCCCTACCATGTGAGGGGGGGCGCAGAATGAAGTACTGATGTTAGCCATGTTGCAGAGCTTGCAAAAATCGTTCCTTCATCATTGGTGCACTGAATTGCACTGAATTGCTTTGTAGATCTAGGGCAGAGCTTTCCAAACTTTTCATGTTGGTGACACACTTTTTAGACATGCATCATTTCGCGACACACTCTTACAGCAGGGCACAAGGCAGGCACTAGGACCTGCGTGGAATCAGAGCAGGTTTGGAGGCAGCAAGGCACAAGGCAGGCACTAGGACCTGCGCGGAATCCTGGCAGGGCAGGTTTGGAGGCAGCCAGGCACAAGGCAGGCACTAGGACCTGCGCGGAATCCTGGCAGGGCTTGGAGGCGGCAGCAGCCGCGACACACCCAGACACTGCAGCCGACACACTAATGTGTCCTGACACACAGTTTGGAAAGCTCTGATCTAGGGGATGTTAAATGTCTGCCCATTTATTCTTAATCGACTGATATAAAAGTTCCATATTTGCCCATCTACAGAACTCCAAAACTGCCGTTTCCAATCAGCTGTGATTTCCCAGGGTCTAAGGCAGAGGAAGGTCTTTTCTCAGCAGCTGCTTGCTAAGATGCCTCTTTAATTAAAAGTGCTAGAGACCCAACCTGACCCGGCTCGGGCATACAGCACGTGCCACAGTTCTTGCCCCCCCTGCCCCAACCACCCCAAAGCAGAGAGGAATCACCCTGAATGCAAACCGAAGGGCTCGGCCTGTTTATACCATCAGCAGCCACTGCAAGCAAGCTCTGAGTGGCGGTGCAGAAAACAGCTGGCGCCTGGTGTTGAACTGCAATGCAGATCCGGCCTCGAATTCGTGCAGTAAGCCCTGCAGTTTAGCGGGGTCAGAAAAGGCCACTCAGCAACTGCAGAGCTGCATGGGGTCTCTGGATCTATAGTTATTAGCTGAGGAGGTAAAAGAGGACATGACAGGAGAGCACAGAGCTCCCCCCCCCAACCCAATGCTAGCATTTTTAGATGGACTCAAAGCTCAGCTGCCTTTCAGCAGGCAAACACTAGACAAGCCAGCTAACCCCAGAGGAAGACGCCTTTCCTTTGCCCATCGAGTTTTGCCATTCTCTACTGGCATTAGAAAAAGGCATTTTCCATTGTTTCTAATGCGGTGCCTTGCGAGTGTGTTAAATGTGGCCCAAAGCCATGCTGGCAACATTCCTCCCTTTTCCTTTTCGGCACTGGTCAGATCACACCTGGAGTATTGCATCCAGTTCTGGAGGCTGCATTTTAGGAAGGCCACTGACAAATTGGTGTGTGTGTGGAGGAGAGCCACCAAGGTAATAAGGGACCAGAAGTGAAAAGCGGTAAGGAATGATTGGATGCACTGGGTCCATTTAGCAAAGAGACAGCTGCAGGAAGACATGAGAACCATCTTTGTGCATTGGAAGACAGTGGTGTAGAAGACGGGTCAGAACACTTCAGAGTTTTTGCAGAAACAGGAGGAGAAGCAATGGAGGTCAATTTTGCTGGGAGATCAGGAGGAGGTTCTGGACTCTCCTTCACTGGATCATCATCTGTTGGGGATACTGTAGTAATAGATTCATGCAGGGGGTTGGACTAGATCAGAGCTTTCCAAACTTTTAACGTTGGCGACACACACCAACGGCGGAGGCGTGTACTGTGGTGTCCTGGTCTGTCGTGCAAAAAACCCAGAAGTGCTGATGGGGGAACCGAAAGAAGCGGCACCCCCGCCAATCACTGCCGCCGCCGCCGTGCTGCCAGTGGCAGTGGCAGCAGCAGCGCTGATTGGCGGGGGTGCCGCTTCTTTCGGTTCCCCCATCAGCACTTCCAGGTTTTTGCGCAACACAGCAGGACACCGCAGGCGACACAGTAGTGTGTTGCGACACACACTTTGGAAAGCTATGGACTAGATGCTCCCTAAGGCAGGGGTCCCCAACCCCCGGGCCTCGGACCGGTACCAGTCCGTGGCCTGTTAGGAAACTGGCCGCCATGCCGGTCTCCGAACCCTGCCCCCCGGTCCGCGCAATTGGCTCCTGCCTGCAAACACACACACCCCCGGTCCGTGGAAAAATTGTCTTCCACGAAACCGGTCCCCCGTGCCAAAAAGTTTGGGTACCCCTGCCCTAAGGGACCTTCCAAACCTTACATTCTACCTTTCTATGTCAGGGAAGAGAGGCAGTTTGGTATAGTGGTTAAGACACCAGGTTAGAAATCGCGGCCATGAGTTCTAGTCCTGCTTTGGGCATGAAGCCAGCTGGGGGACCTTGGGCCAGTCCTTCTCTCTCAACCCTAGGAAGCAGGCAAGGGCAAACTTCTGAAATCTTGCCAAGAAAACTGCAGGGACTAGTCCAGGCAGTCACCAGGTTCTGGGAGTTGAAGTCCATACATCTTAAAATTGCTAAGGTTGAGAAACACTGCTCTATATATTGTGGATACGTTGCTCTATGGCCTAAGACAGAGCTTTCCAAACTTTTCATGTTGGTGACATACAGTACTTTTTAGACATGCATCATTTCACGACACACTCTTACAGCAGCGCATCATTTCGCGACACACTCTTACAGCAGGGCACAAGGCAGGCACTAGGACCTGCGTGGAATCACAGCAGGTTTGGAGGCAGCAGGGCACAAGGCAGGCACTAGGACCTGCGTGGAATCACAGCAGGTTTGGAGGCAGCCAGGCACAAGGCAGGCACTAGCACCTGCGTGGAATCCTGGCAGGGCTCGGAGGCAGCAGCAGCAGCCGCCGCGACACACCCAGACACTGCAGCTGACACATTAACGTGTCCCGACACACAGTTTGGAAACCTCTGGCCTAAGATTTTATTTATTTATTTATTTATTTCATCATATTTATATAGCCACCCATCTCATAGACAGTAATGATAAGCTTAATAAGTGAATCAATTTTTTAACAGATACTATTCATCCTATGGATTTTTCATCTGTTAAGTTAGTTTTTGGGTTGTGTTTAGTTCATTTGAATTACTGTAACACACTTTGTGTTTTTTTCTTCCCTGCATCACTATTTAATTTAGACGTTGTAGGAGGAGCGTTGCACTATCTATAGTAGCCAAAAATCAGGAAGAGTCTGATAGCACCTTTACCGGCTAACCAATTTTCTTGAAGCCATCGACTTTCAGTTCCCCAAAGCTTCTGCCTTTTAATAGAATGGTTTAGTTGGAAAAGCTGCTACCCGATTCCTCCTGATTTAATATAGGTGCCTTTCTGTGGTAGTTCACCGTTTGGACAAACAAAAGTAATATAAATGGACAGCAGTAGGCTCACACTTCTGTACACGTCATCAGCACATCCATTCCCAGATCAGGGGAAACAGCCTCCATAAGCTTGCAGGATGCTGTGTCAGCTTGCAAGTCTTGCCGTCTACGGACTTGGGATCAAAGTGCAGCTGAGTCAGCCTCTCCAACCAATCTGTGCAATATCCAGCTGAGCTAAGCCGGTCGTTCCAAAATTGGCAGCTTGTGGCCACCCAGGCTGCCAGCATCAGCCCCAGGTATTTAGCTGCCAAAAACAAAATGTAAGATGGCGTTTCCTCCCCAGTTTGTGTACGGAAGCTGGAATGGGCTGGCAGCTGATCCGTACTTTGAAGGTGGGGGATAGCGTCCCTCTCTGAATCAGAAATAAAGCCTTGCCGATCAGGACAATAGAAATAATGATGGGTTGGGTGACCTTATGGACTAGAAACTTAGAACTTTAAACAGCAAATGGACTGTTTTGCTCAACTTCCTGAAAATGAGGAATTTGGTAGAACCTATTCAGACTAATAGGGGGCGTGGTGGCTCAGCGGGTAAGACGCCAGGCTTGTCAATCGGAAGATCACAAGTTCGGAGGTTCGAATCCCTAGCCCCGTGTGACGGAGTGAGCTCCCGCACTCGCCCCAGCTCTTGCCAACCTAGCAATTCGAAAGCATGCAAATGCAAGTAGATGAATAGGTACCACTTCGGTGGGATGGTAACAGCGTTCCGCGCACGTCATGCGGTCACATGACCGTGGAAGCGTCTTCGGACAGCGCTGGCTCTTCGGCTAACAAATGGAGATGAGCACCGGCCCCTAGAGTCGGACACGACTGCACAAATGTGTGGGGGGAACCTTTACCTTTTTATTCAGACTAATACAGTTGATTAAAAGGCACAAGCTTTTGCATACATCCGATGAAGGGAGCTGCATCTCACAAAAGCTTGTGCCTTTTAATTAAATGTGTTAGCCTGAAAGGATGCTACCAGAGTCCTGATTTTTGGCTACCATGGACTACCTCCTCGCTCCTCCCAGAACGTTTCCTTCCTAAAGGGATGGAAAATTCAAGGGGAAGTGTGAAATTAAATTTGGTGGTGGTGCTTTTTTAAGGGTAAGGGACCAGGATCTTAAATTATGCCTTTATAATCTTAGTCAGGATGGACCCCTCTGACACAGGCAGAGTACAGTCAAAAGGGCTCAGAGAGGACAAAGCAAAAACTTATTCCAACCAATCTGTAGCTTGAATCATGTCAACTGGATTTCTATTTTCTCAGTGGAAACGTTTCGCTCCTTATCCAAGGAGCTTCTTCAGTCTGAGCAAAGTTGGTAAGAGTTGGTTGAGAGAGGGGTCAAGGAATCCATTTATGCCAACTTGGAAAATCCTTCCTTGAATAGAGGTGGGGGCCTCAGGCACAACCTCTCCCCCATCTTCCTCCCTGCTTTGTCTTCTGTGCCTAGGAAGATTAAGACCATTTCACAAGCTCAACAGCAGCATGGTGATCTTAACGATCCTCCTTTAGATAATAAAAGGACTTAAAATAACATCTCAATATAACCATGCCCCCAGGTGTAAGGTCACACAGCTACCTAGAAACATATCTAGGATTCCCTTACCAACTTTGCTCAGACTGAAGAAGCTCCTTGGATAAGGAGCGAAACGTTTCCACTAAGAAAATAGAAATCCAGTTGACATGATTCAAGCTACAGACAATTCCACCTGGATGACTGAGAACCTTCATAGACTTATTCCAACCAAGTCCTTCCCCTTCGTTCTTCAGTCCCTGGCTGTGACCGAAAGGTGAGAGGAGGGGAAGCCAAAATAATTTACTGCAAGTAACTGGTAAACCGCGGTGTGCAGAGCTAGGCACATGCCACCATATTCAGTGAGGTTTACTCCCACGTAACTTTCAAGAAGATTCCCTTCCTTTAAGGAAGAGGGAGAGTCTCCAGCATAAAATGAAGTAACCCAAATGAAAAAGGGGATTGCACATTTGGGGTTTGCGATTTTGCCAACAGTGGGGGGAGTTAAATCAATGAGGAAGGTTAAGATGGGGAAAATTACAACTGTCTCTTATGGGAAGAATATCTGTGATTAAGATGAATGTTTTGCCTAGGATGTTGTTTCTGTTTCGGACTTTTACCGATTTTGACGACAGATTTACCATTTAAAGAATGGCAGAGAAAGATATTTCAAAATTTGTTTGGCAAGGCAAGAAACCAAGAATTAAATATAAATTGTTACAAGATGCTAAAGAACAAGGAGGTTTGGGTTTGCCTAATTTAAAACTATATTTTGATGCTTGTTGTTTGCTCTGGATGAAGGAATGGATTACTTTGGAGAACAAGAAACTATTACAGCTTGAAGGATATGAATTAAGATTCGGGTGGCACACCTATTTGTGGTATAATAAAGTTAAAGCTAATAAAGATTTTAAAAATCATTTTGTTAGGAGTGACATACTAAGGGTCTGGAACAAATACAAGGTAAGATTGTCTCCTAATGTACCGTTTTGGTTGTCACCTCAAGAAGCATTTGTTAGAAGAGAAAATGTGGGAGGAATAAGTTGGTTAAAATATAAAGATTTGTTAAATTTTGAAGAAAGTGAACCAAAGTTTAAAACAAGGGAAATGTTAGAGTTGGAAGGTTTTACATGTCATTGGTTTACCTATATGCAATTGTCAGAATGCTTTAAAGTGGATAAAAATAACTTTAAATTTGTTAATGAAATAACTAAGTTTGAAACGGAACTCTGCATAAATGATGACCATGTTATTACTAAAATGTATAAAATGTTGTTACAGATGAATTTGGAAGATGAACAGGTTAAAGAATGCATGATCAAATGCGCTAAGAATTTTGGATATAATATTATGCTGGTATCTAACCCCTGATAAACTATTAAAAATGTATAATGGTGTAGCTAATGTTTGTTGGAAGTGTTTACAGGGAGAAGGAACTTTTTATCATCTCTGGTGGACCTGTGAGAAAGCCAAAAAATTTTGGGATCAAATATGCATTATTATCCAAAGGATTTTAAAAGTGAACATACAAAAAAAGCCAGAACTGTTCCTTTTGGGTTTGATGGAGAAGGAGTTGGAGAAACAACATGGAGTTTTGCTTTTATATATGATCACAGCTGCAAGACTTTTATACACACAGAGATGGAAAGATCCACAGATACCTATGGTTGAAGATTGGATTGTTAAATTAATGGATCTGGCCCAAATGGCTAAATTAACAGCATTAATTAGAGAACATTCGATTTCTGGATTTATATCTGTTTGGCAACCACTTCTAGAGTACTTGCTTGTGGTAGAAAAAAATGTTCTGATTTTGGGTTTTAATGATTAATTGGTTTATTTTAATAGAAATAACGTCCCTATGGTTTAATCATTGGTAAGATATTATTTTTGTAAATTTATCTATATCTGTATTGGAGAAAGTCGGAAGTCACTTTTCCGTCTTTGTTTTCTGTCTATTTGCACTTTTATAGTTTTTTCTTTAGTTCTATTTTCTTGCTTTTCTTGCTTTTCTATTTTGTATTTTAGCTATACTCTGAAAATCAATAAAGTTTAAACGGGAAAAAAAACAATGAGGAAGGGTGCATATAATGCCTACGGGAGCTGATGTCCGTTGTGTCTGCAGCGCAGCAGGTTGGGGATTGGAGGTTTGAAACGATTAACACAGTGTTTCTCAACCTTGGCAACTTGAAGATGTGTGGACTTCAACTCCCAGAATTCCCCAGCCAGCAAGGTTGAGAAACACTGGAATTACGGGTTGCATGGCGTGTCTGGTGTTAGAAGATTCAGCAGGGAGATTCCCATTGTAATACAGTAATAATATCTTTTGTTGTAAAAAGGCAGGAGCAGTGGAGATGTTACTGCTAGAGTGGTCCACTCCTGCAGTCTCTCAAGCTTCCCATCTCTCTGTCTGGAGGCCTAAATCACACTACAAGTAGTCCTTGCTTAACAACTATTCATTTAGTGACGGCTTGGACTTTGACGGTGCTGGAAAAACTGACTTACGACCAGTCCTCATACTTATGACCGTCACAACGTTCCCATACTCATGTGATCACGATTTGGGTGCTTGGCAACCAGTTCGCTTTTATGACCATCACAGAGGCACATGGTCACGTGATCGCCATTTTTGACCTTCCCAGCTGGCTTCTGGCAAGCAAAATCAATGGGGAACTGTGTGATTTGCTTAATGACCACGTGGTTTGCTTAATGACCACGTGGTTTGCTTAACAACCATGTGGTTTGCTTAACAACCACCGCAAAAAACATCATAAAATCGGATCGGATTTGCTTTATGCCCGCTTAGCAACCATAATTCCAGGCTCAATTGTGGTTGTTAAGTGAGGAGTACCTGTAGTCCAGTGTTTTTCAACCTTGACAACTTGAAGATGTGTGGACTTCAACTCCCATGCTGGCTGGGGAGTTCTGAGAGTTGAAGTCCACACATCTTCAAGTTGCTAAGGTTGAGGAACATTGCATTAGTCCAAGCTCAGGCACCTATCCAGATTAGGATTTAATGCAGGGGTAGCATTTTAAGAGATCAAAAGTGCCCCGTTTTTCTTTTGTTATGTTTTAAGGGGGGCATATGTTTTAAGGATTGCAATGAGAGACTTTAGCACCTGCAAAGCTTTAGGCCCTAATTTTGCTCCTTGAAACCTCCAACATTAAACAACCATAATCAGAGCAACATTTTGGCCACACCTACTGTGGGGCAGCCCTGGGGGCCAAGAAAGGGGTGCTTCGGGGTTGTATGATGTCATCCCTAGGCTGTATTTTTTGCATCCCCAGCTGGGGTGCCGTGCAAACATACCCCATGGGTAGAAATGAATGAATTTTGGGAAGACAAGAGAGGCGCTGCCTTTTCAACCTTAGAAATGCCTCTGGTGTCAATCTCTAAACAAAGACATAAAATAGGAGCCATCGCTACTCTGCATTCCCTTTGAACTGCTCTACAGCTGCAGTGGGCAAATTGCCACAACAGATAGGCTGGCAGTCCCCAGAATGTATTTTTAGGTGCAGTCTAAAAGATTCTATTTTAGTGTATTTATTATTTAGTCTACTGTACAACAAAAATTTCCTGCCAAGAGAGATGGGGCCAGGAGTCCTGGCAAGGGAAACGCATCGCCTGCTTGGAGAGAAGCAGTGATGCTAAAGATCAAGTGGATCATCCTTGCGTACAGTGGAGGTTCGTTAATAACTAGATATTGCTCAACCTTCAACTCCGACCCTGCCACTGAATCCTGGGATTTGATCCCTGGAGGTGAGTTGGACTGTTGCTCTTATCTCCAAATATAAGCCAGGCCATCTCATCCACCGACCGAAACTCCAATTCCATTTGTCTTGTTCTCTCTGAATAGTTTCCCGGTTCTCATTTTAATAACTACCACTGAACGTTCAAGAAGCAATACCCAAACATGTTCTTTGCCTCTCCTCTTCCTGCCCCATCGCTTTTCCCTTTGTGCTGTGTCTTTTTGATGGGCAGATTATGAGGCACGGCTAGTGACTGGCAGATGCAGCTGGGGAACATTACCAGATTGGGCAAGACACAACCCTGGAGTTTTTAATGGAGGCTCAGCCTGCCGAAATTTCAGGAAAAGTTAGGGTTTTTCTTCCCCACCCCCCAGTGGTAGTTTTAAACAGAATCAACAGGATCAATGTATTGTCGAAGGCTTTCACGGCCGGAGTTCAATGGCTGTTGTGGGTCTTCCGGGCTGTGTGGCCGTGTTCTGGAAGTTGTGGTTCCTAACGTTTCGCCAGCATCTGTGGCCAGCATCTTCAGAGGGCAGGAGCACAGATAGAAGCAAAATACAGAGATTTTGCTTCTATCTGTGCTCCTGCCCTCTGAAGATGCTGGCCACAGATGCTGGCGAAACGTTAGGAACCACAACTTCCAGAACACGGCCACACAGCCCGGAAGACCCACAACAGCCATCAACAGGATCACTTATACCTGCCAGAAGGAGAGCTGGCAGTAGGACAAGTTGGTAGCCAAAATTGTAGGTATATCAAGCAGGACCCTATTATTGTTGTTGTTTTTATTATTATTATATAAAGCATCTTTCCCTGATGGCATTACATTTTAAGCTATCTCATTTAAACCCCCTACATTAAACCCCCTGCCTTTAAGCTGTCTACATTACATTTTAAACCATCTAAATACACTAAAACAAAATAACAGCTTTAAATCAACACAAAACTCGTATTAAAGCTACGGAAAAGGACTAACCATGATCAAAAGTCAGGGTTTTTTTCAGGCTCATTTAAGGACCTCTAGAAAGGGTCCAGTCCTACCGGGAGTGCCTTGACCCACAACTGGGAGGCCATGACGGCTGGTCGCTCCCAAAGGCGCTGGTGGCCCCTGACGGTGGGTGCGTTTCCACCTTTGCAATTTCCCTCTTGTTCATTATTATCCCGTGTTCCCTTCCCACAACTCGCCTGGCCACAGGCCACCACTCCGCTGTGCCAAACTTTTTAATGCACTTCCTCCTGATCCCCCAGACGTTGCAGGGGGGAAAGGCAGTTTTGTTGTAAACCGCCCAGGGTCCCCGTGTGGGGGGAGATGGGCGGTGATATAAATCAATCAATCAGTCAGTCAGTCAGTCAGTCAGTAAGAGGGTCAGGGACAGGGAAAAAAGCCAATCCGGGGGAAATCCGTGTCTTTCGTGCCAAGTTCACACCATACTTACTTGTGCAAGGCCGCGGTGGTGTTCAAGAGGTAGAATAACGGGAAGGCGGAGAAGAAAAGGCCGAGCGCGGCCCAAAGAGGATGTAGCCGCATGTTCAGGGGCGCGGAGAACACACCTGGAAGAAGAGGGTCGTGGGAATGGACGGCAAGGGGCGCTCGCTCATGCAGGAAAGGGTCAAGCGGCCAAGCGGCTGGTTCCCTGTGGTAACGCAAAGCTCCTCTTCGCTCATGCGTTCCTCTTGCCAAAAAAAAAAAAAAAAAGGAGAGGACTTTTTTCTATCCAAAGGTCGTGACTGTTGGCAGCTTTCTTGCTCAAGAGATCCCGGGAAAAGAGCGGGCGCACCTCTTAAACCGGCAAGACACACCTTTGTTGGTTCTCTTCCCCCCCCCCCCCCCCGCATCCCTTCCCCAGCACCCCATCGAGGATTGTGGATTTTGCTTCTTGCAAACCGGCGTGGCGATAAGACAGCGTAGGTAACTCTAAACTCGTGAGGTCTCGCGTCGGGTGGCGAAGCGGTGGGTAACTGAACCGGGGTTTACTCAGGTCGGGGGCGCAGGATACGCTGAATAATCAAATCGCCGCAGGTGCCAATACGGTCAGTAACCACAAGAAATGTGCTTGGCCAAGGCGTGGTTCAGCGTCTGGCTGGCAGAACAGCCAGACAGCAGCGGGCCTCCCCCAAACCTAGGATTTTCGCCATTAGCTGCAAAGTCCTCGGATCCCAAACAAACGCCTGTGCGGTTTAATGTTTTCAACATTCTCGCTCTGTAATTGAGACGTTTCAACTTGAAACGTTCAGCCAATCAAGCTTGCGCCTCCCCTGCTAGGACAAAGTGGAGACCGGATTAAGAAAGAATCACACCACCTTAGTTGCGATACACCCTAGAGGTCACCCAGTCCAATCCCGCCCCCATCAGTGCTGGATCCATTACAGCAGTGTTTCTCAACCTTGGCGCCCGGAAGATGTGTGGACTTCAACTCCCAGAATTCCCCAGCCGGGGAATTCTGGGAGTTGAAGTCCACACATCTTCCAGGGGCCAAGGTTGAGAAACACTGCTGTAATGGATCTCCGACAGCTGATCACCCAGCCTCTAATTGAAGACCATTTTTAAGAACAGGCATATTTTCCAGCATCACAACGTGTATATAGTTGCCATGCTGTGGAACTTACTGGCAGGAATTCTTGATAGGATTGCAGCTGTAAATCACCTAAGTGTTAAAAATGCTTTACTGAAAAGAGACAGCTGCCTGTCAAGGCAGAAATGTAGCTGGTGGACCTTTTCCTATTAATCCATCATCTCCAGTATAAGCTTCCCCTGTTTCATATTGCTCTCAAAGGCATTGCAAAAAAACACACCAGACGACAGGATGGGTTGGAAATCAGTTTAAAGAAAGGAGAACCTGGATGGATGGATGGATGGATGGATGGATGGGTATTTTATTTTATTTTATTTTATTTTATTTTATTTATTTTATTATTTTATTTTATTTTATTTTATTTTATTTTATTATTTTATTTTATTATTTTATTATTTTTTAATATATTTTTTTATTTTTATTAGCAGGCTAGCTTTAGATTATCTGTATAATGCTTTCCTGACTCTGACCAAGCTTTTAGAATAGTGGTTCTTAAACTGGGGGTAATTTCCCCCAAAGGGTAATTTGGGCACATCCTGGGGATAATGGAGCACTCTGTAATTGCTTGTTTGTGAGTCAAGGATCCATTTTGGGACTGCTGTTGCCAAGACACTTGTGTAAAACAGAGTCATTTTTTTTTGTGGGGGTAATAATATTATTCAAGACTGGGAAAAGGGGTAATTGGGTCAAACAATTTAAGAGCCACGGATTTAGAATACATGTTAAGGCCTTGCATCTGTTCCTCCATCCCAAATCAGTAAGGTTGGTTTTTCTCTGTCCCTTATCATCTTTTTGTTAATTGCTGTTTTTTATGTTGTATGATGACCAGAGTCATTTCGGATTGGGTGGACTTATTAATCCAGTGCATCAAATTAAAATAAAAGAAACTGCTTTGGACTTATGTTTAGTTACTTTGGGCCACTGTCAGTTTTGAAAGCTAAGTTCCTTGTTTTCAGGAACAATTCAAGGTGCTCTTTAAAGGTGAAAAGATCTTAAGGCGGTGTTTTTCAAACCTGGCAACTTTAAGATGTGTGGACTTCAACTCCCAGAATTCCCCAGCCAGCATGATGACAACTCACCAGAATGCAGGGGCCAAAAATCTCAAACCACTCCATCTTGCTAGAGTTGAGTCACAGCTGGTTCTTCTCACAGCAATACAGGTTGTACAGGCATGGTCTTCATTTATTTTATTTATTGATTGTACTATATTTATGGGCATGGTGGCTCAGTGGGTAAGATGCCAGGCTTGTCGATCGGAAGATCGCAAGTTCGGAGGTTCGAATCCTCTATATATTTATATATTGTTGTTTATTCGTTCAGTCGCTTCCGACTCTTCGTGACTTCATGGACCAGCCCATGCCAGAGCTTCCTGTCGGCCATCACCATCCCCAGCTCCCCCATGGTTGAGTCTGTCACCTCCAGAATATCATCCATCCATCTTGCCCTTGGTCGGCCCCTCTTCCTTTGGCTTGAATCATGTCAACTGGATTTCTATTTTCTTAGTGGAAACGTTTCGCTCCTTATCCAAGGAGCTTCTTCAGTCTGAGCAAAGTTGGTAAGGGAATCCTAAATATGTTCCTAGGTAGCTGTGTGACCTTACACCTGGGGCTAGGTCATGGTTATATTGAGATGTAATTTTTAAGTCCTTTTATCATCTAAAGGAGGGTCGTTAAAATCACCATGCTGCTGTTGAGCTTCTGAAATGGTCTTAATCTTCCTAGGCACAGAAGACAAAACGGGGAGGAAGATGGGGGAGAGTTTGTGCCTGAGGCCCCCACCTCTATTCAAGGAAGGATTTTCCAAGTTGGCATAAATGGATTCCTTGACCCCTCTCTCAAACCACCTATCTTCTCTGTCTAAAATGTGAACATTAATGTCCTCAAATGAGTGTCCTTTTTCTTTTAGATGAAGATAAACTGCTGACTCTGGTCCTGTGGTGTTATTTCTCCTGTGTTGGGCCATCCTCCTGTACATAGGTTGTTTGGTTTCTCCAATGTAGAGTTCAGAGCACTCCTCACTGCACTGGATTGCATAAACTACATTGCTTTTCTTGTGTTTTGGAGTTTGATCTTTGGGGTGTACAAGCCTCTGTCTCAGTGTGTTGGTGGGTTTGAAATATACAGGTATGTGGTGTTTGCCAAATATCCGTTTTATCTTTTCAGACACGCCAGCCATGTAGGGAATGACCAGGTTCTTTCGTTTACTCTGAGTCTCAGCCCTATCTGTCGCTGTTTTAGGTCTGGTAGATTTAGATTTGGTGAAGGCCCACGCTACATGGCTGGCGTGTCTGAAAAGATAAAACGGATATTTGGCAAACACCACATACCTGTATACAGTGGGGCAAAAAAGTATTTAGTCAGCCACCAATTGTGCAAGTTCTCCCACTTAAAAAGATGAGAGAGGCCTGTAATTGACATCATAGGTAGACCTCAACTATGAGAGACAAAATGAGAAAACAAATCCAGACAATCACATTGTCTGATTTGGAAAGAATTTATTTGCAAATTATGGTGGAAAATAAGTATTTGGTCACCTACAAACAAGCAAGATTTCTGGCTCTCACAGACCTGTAACTTCTTCTTTAAGAGGCTCCTCTGTCCTCCACTCATTACCTGTAGTAATGGCACCTGTTTGAACTTATTATCAGTATAAAAGACACCTGTCCACAACCTCAAACAGTCACACTCCAAACTCCACTATGGTGAAGACCAAAGAGCTGTCGAAGGACACCAGAAACAAAATTGTAGACCTGCACCAGGCTGGGAAGACTGAATCTGCAATAGGCAAGCAGCTTGGTGTGAAGAAATCAACTGTGGGAGCAATAATTAGAAAATGGAAGACATACAAGACCACTGATAATCTCCCTCGATCTGGGGCTCCATGCAAGATCTCACCCCGTGGGGTCAAAATGATCACAAGAACGGTGAGCAAAAATCCCAGAACCACACGGGGGGACCTAGTGAATGACCTGCAGAGAGCTGGGACCAATGTAACAAAGGCTACCATCAGTAACACACTACGCCGCCAGGGACTCAGATCCTGCAGTGCCAGACGTGTCCCCCTGCTTAAGCCAGTACATGTCCGGGCCCATCTGAAGTTTGCTAGAGAGCATTTGGATGATCCAGAAGAGGATTGGGATAATGTCATATGGTCAGATGAAACCAAAGTAGAACTGTTTGGTAGAAATACAACTCGTGTTTGGAGGAGAGAGAATGCTGAGTTGCATCCAAAGAACACCATACCTACTGTGAAGCATGGGGGTGGCAACATCATGCTTTGGGGCTGTTTCTCTGCAAAGGGACCAGGATGACTGATCCGTGTACAGGAAAGAATGAATGGGGCCATGTATTGTGAGATTTTGAGTGCAAACCTCCTTCCATCAGCAAGGGCATTGAAGATGAAACGTGGCTGGGTCTTTCAGCATGACAATGATCCCAAACACACCGCCCGGGCAACGAAGGAGTGGCTTCGTAAGGAGCATTTCAAGGTCCTGGAGTGGCCTAGCCAGTCTCCAGATCTCAACCCCATAGAAAACCTTTGGAGGGAGTTGAAAGTCCGTGTTGCCCAGCGACAGCCCCAAAACATCACTGCTCTAGAGGAGATCTGCATGGAGGAATGGGCCAACATACCAGCAACAGTGTGTGCCAACCTTGTGAAGACTTACAGAAAACGTTTGACCTCTGTCATTGCCAACAAAGGATATATAACAAAGTATTGAGATGAACTTTTGATATTGACCAAATACTTATTTTCCACCATAATTTGCAAATAAATTCTTTCCGAATCAGACAATGTGATTGTCTGGATTTGTTTTCTCATTTTGTCTCTCATAGTTGAGGTCTACCTATGATGTCAATTACAGGCCTCTCTCATCTTTTTAAGTGGGAGAACTTGCACAATTGGTGGCTGACTAAATACTTTTTTGCCCCACTGTATTTCAAACCCACCAACACACTGAGACAGAGGCTTGTACACCCCAAAGATCAAACTCCAAAACACAAGAAAAGCAATGTAGTTTATGCAATCCAGTGCAGTGAGGAGTGCTCTGAACTCTACATTGGAGAAACCAAACAACCTATGTACAGGAGGATGGCCCAACACAGGAGAAATAACACCACAGGACCAGAGTCAGCAGTTTATCTTCATCTAAAAGAAAAAGGACACTCATTTGAGGACATTAATGTTCACATTTTAGACAGAGAAGATAGGTGGTTTGAGAGAGGGGTCAAGGAATCCATTTATGCCAACTTGGAAAATCCTTCCTTGAATAGAGGTGGGGGCCTCAGGCACAAACTCTCCCCCATCTTCCTCCCCGTTTTGTCTTCTGTGCCTAGGAAGATTAAGACCATTTCAGAAGCTCAACAGCAGCATGGTGATTTTAACGACCCTCCTTTAGATGATAAAAGGACTTAAAAATTACATCTCAATATAACCATGACCTAGCCCCAGGTGTAAGGTCACACAGCTACCTAGGAACATATTTAGGATTCCCTTACCAACTTTGCTCAGACTGAAGAAGCTCCTTGGATAAGGAGCGAAATGTTTCCACTAAGAAAATAGAAATCCAGTTGACATGATTCAAGCTACAGACAATTCCACCTGGATGACTGAGAACCTTCATAGACCTCTTCCTTTGGCCTTCCACTTTCCCTAGCACCAGCTTCTTCTCCAGGGTATCCTGTCTTCTCATTATGTGGCCAAAGTACTTCAGTTTTGCCTTTAATATCATTCCCTCAAGTGAGCAGTCTGGCTTTATTTCCTGGAGTATGGACTGGTTTGATCTTCTTGCAGTCCAAGGCACTCTCAGAATTTTCCTCCAACACCACAGTTCAAAAGCATCTATCTTCCTTTATATTTATATATATAAATATATATGTTTATATATATAAATATATATATTTATATATATAAATATATTTACTATATTTATAGCCTGCTCCAGTCTTGATGAACTCTGGGCAGGGTACAGCAAATCCCCCCAATGCATTAAAAACAGATATAATAGAAATCCACAATAAAAATCTCACGGAGAGCCAAGGTGGTGTAGTTGTGAAGGTGCTGGACTGAGTGTGGGAAGACCCAGGTTCTAGTTGCCCCTCAGCTGCAGAAGCTCATTGGCTGAATTTGGGCCAGTCCCTCCCTCTCAGTTCATGAGCCAATCAGGTGTAGTGTGGAAGGGGCTGGACTAGGTAGTGGGGAGACCCGGGTTCTAATCCCTCATAAGAAGCTCATTGGTTGATTTTGAGCCAGTCCCTCCCTCTCAGCCCAAGCTACTTTGCAGGATTCTTGTGGGGGAAAATACAAGAACTGAGCTCCTGTCCAAAAGGAAGAATATAAATCTAATAAATAACTACCAAGAGTCGTTGCAATACGAGATGGGCGGTAAAGAAATATGATAGATGGATGGATGGATGGATGAATGAATGAATATTTGGGTATTATTAAAGGTGCCATTCGCTTAACTGAATGGGCCAAACACCTGATGGAACATTGCTGCTTTGGCCAGTAGTTTCCAAAATGCCTGAAGCGTGTTCCATAAATCAGGGGCCACCACTGAGGCGGCCTGTCACCTGGCCCATGCCCCATGAACCTGGTGAGCAAGAGGGACTGCATGCAACAGGCCCTCTTTAAATTACCAAAATGTGATTAATTAAATGATGCTGTCTATTCCACGAAAGCATTGTTTTGCAAAAGACCATTGTTCAGTGGATGACTATCTTTTTTTTGCCTCCGTTCACTTTAAAGGACAGACTGCAGTCTAGGTGCAGTATATACTGAACATACAGCTAGTCCTCGCTTAACAACCATTCGTTTAGTGATGGTTCAGACTTACAACTGTGCTAAAAAAACTGACTTACAACTGCTCCTCACACTTACAACCATCACAGCATCCCTGTGGTTACATGATCACGATTTGAGCGCTGGCAACCAGTTCGCATTTATGACCGTCGCAGCGTCCCATGGTCATGTGATTGCCATTTTCGACCTTCCCAGTCAGCTTCTGGCAAGCAAAATCAATGGGGAACCGCGTGATTTGCTTAACAACCATGTGGTTCTCTTAATGCCCACTGTAATTTGCTTAATGACTGCTGCAAAAAAGGTCGTAAAATTAGGTCAGATTCGCTTAATGACCGCTTCGCTTAGCAACCAAAATTCCGGTCCCAATTGTGGTTGTTAAGTGAGGACTACCTGTAGAAAGCTGCTTTCAGACCAACCATTGGTCCAGCTTATTATTTTCTACACCAGTAGATATAAAGTATAAATACAATGGTCTTGCTTTTTCTTGCCCCAGAAAACAACCTGAAAGCCGCTGCCAAAAATGAGAAGAGGCTAAAATTAAATCCAGTGGGATTCTTATGTGCTTATAACAGGAGGCTGGTTTTCACACATTTAAAGAATTGTTATGTATGTTCTGCATATATTGGGTTTTTTTAAAAAAATATTTTTTTCTTCACCTTGCAAAGCTTCTTGTTAGAAACTGGCACATTTGTCAAGAGCGAGATTTGATTTTAAGTTGCCCTTGAGGATTTTGGCTAATTTCTGTAAATGATGGTGGTCGCAAAAGAGAGAAAAAAAGTATCAGAACCAGCCATTTGAACCCCAAAGGATGCTTGTATCTGTACAGGCGCATTTTGATCATGGGATTAAGGAGCATCAAGTAATCAATGACAAAACAATGGGTTGTTATTTTTTGAGAAGTTAGTCATTTTCTTGAGCAGGGAGTAAGGGTACATGTAAGGTACATGTACATGTAAGACACCCCCCCCCTGCAGCATTAAAAGATGAAAAGGTAACTGACAGGGAGATTGATGACGCCATGAAGTGGGCCAGCAAAGCCTTAATCACAGCTGATCAAAATGCTGCTGGCCAGGGGATGGCTCCACATACAAATGTTGTGGGACTACAGTTCCCATCATCCTTCACCATTGGCCATACAGCCTGGGGTTCCTTCAGCACCTTTTGAAGGGTCACACCTACCTTGGAGTTGAAAAGGGCAGACGACTTGAAGTAGACCTCGCTTCTTCCTGTCATGACCCATTAAACCCTTTTGGCTGCACTTCCCACACCAGACCAGCTGGCTTGGTCAGATGGCTTTACCAAACCTCCATCTCCCAAAGCAGTCTATCTGTAAATATCTGTTCACAATAAGCAACACATACAAGAAGTATACGGTATTGCTGCTTGCTGGATTAGATGGCTGTTTGGTTGACTATGTTATTCACATTTTTTTATTAGACCATAGCTTTCCAAACTGTCGGGACACGTTAGTGTGTCGGCTGCAGTGTCTGGGTCTGTCACTGCTGCTGCCTCTGAGCCCTGCCAGGATTCTGCGCAGGTCCTAGTACCTGCCTTGTGCCCTGCTGTAAGAGTGTGTTGCGAAATGATGCATGTCTAAAAAGTGTGTCACCAACATGAAAAGTTTGGAAAGCTCTGTATTAAACAGAAGCAGCTGTCTTACCTTGAAGCAAGCCAGTGACCCCTTCTAGGTCAGTATTATCTGTGTTGACTCTCAGCCGTTGTCCGGGGCATCAGGGATTGATCATACCACGTGGCAGATGCTGCCAAGGACCTCCTCCAGAAATGTTTCCC
This sequence comes from Charina bottae, assembly GCA_023362775.1. Lineage (NCBI taxonomy): Eukaryota > Metazoa > Chordata > Lepidosauria > Squamata > Charinaidae > Charina > Charina bottae. The sequence continues at coordinate 4,068,536 of JALMGJ010000040.1, forward strand.
CCCCCCCCTTGTCAGGACATCCTTTTGCAAAACACAGCAACCTCACTTCTGTGGCTAAGCCTGTTTTGTTTTCACCATTAAATAAACAGCAAATCCCGAAGATGACAGAAGCCAGGGTGATGCCGTGGTGAAAGGGTTGGGCTAGGACTGGTGAGATCCAGGTTCAACTCCCTCCTCAGCCAAGGAACTTTACTCAATGACTTTGGACGTTTCTCTCTTTCAACCCAGCCTATTCACAGGGTAGTCATGGGGGAAAAATGGAGGAGTGGTATGTGGAATGACTTGAGGTTCTAGAAGGCAGGCAGGATATAAATGCACTAGAACAGTGTTCCTCAACCTTGGCACCTTTAAGAGGTGTGGACTTCAACTCCCAGAATTCCCCAGCCAGCTTGCTGGCTGGGGAATTCTGGGAGTTGAAGTCCACACCTCTTAAAGGTGCCAAGGTTGAGGAACACTGCACTAGAACATCTTCTATATCCCTCACCCCATTTTGCTCATGTATTTGCAGGTTTAGTTTTGTACCCTGGATACTGGGTATTACCCAGCTTGCTGGCTGGGGAATTCTGGGAGTTGAAGTCCACACCTCTTAAAGGTGCCAAGGTTGAGGAACACTGCACTAGAACATCTTCTATATCCCTCACCCCATTTTGCTCATGTATTTGCAGGTTTAGTTTTGTACCCTGGATACTGGGTATTACCCAGCTTGCTGGCTGGGGAATTCTGGGAGTTGAAGTCCACACCTCTTAAAGGTGCCAAGGTTGAGGAACACTGCACTAGAACATCTTCTATATCCCTCACCCCATTTTGCTCATGTATTTGCAGGTTTAGTTTTGTACCCTGGATACTGACAAACATGCTTTAAGGAACACACACAAGAAGAAAAGATTACAGATTGCCAGCATGATGAACAATCTGCCATCGAAGTTGTTATTTTCATGCTGCCTTGGAAAATAAGTTGTAAGCGGTACAACTACTGTATGTTTCCTCTTATCACTTCCGCCAGCTTTCCATGCTGACTGGGATGATGGGAGCCGGAGTACAGCAACGTCGAGATGGCCACAAGTTACCCACCCATTGTTTCCAAGGCACTGACATATCTAAAACAGTTCAAAATCTATTCTAAAAAGACCCCCTCGGGTTGAGCCGACTTCATTCATTCATTCATTCATTCATTCATTCATTCATTCATTCATTCATTCATTCATTCATTCATTCATTCATCATGCTTATATCACCGCCCATCTCCCCCCACAGAGGGGACTCTGGGCGCTTTACACAAAGTGTAAACATGTAGTTTTCTAGGAAACAACACAGGATCCATTTATCATTGCCTCCTGGAGTTTTTTCCCCAATGTCCCAGCCCAGCCTACAGTCCTGGGATCTCCGGGTTGTCTTCCGCCCAAATACTAACGGAGTCTGACCCTTGCTCAGCTTCACGGTGTTGAGCCATGGCCAGCTAGATATTGCCACTTTCTGAGATTATATTCTAACACCCAGGAGACAGACAGAAGGTTCACACAGCGTGGAGTCTTCCACAAGATGATGTGCTGGCTACCAGTTTGGCTGGCTTCAAAAAAAGGGTTGGACCAATTCGTGGAAGCCCTGGGGATCAATGGGTGCCAACCTTGCTGGCAGGGGGACTGCCTCTGAAGGCCCTCTGCTGGGAGACAAGTGGGCTTCCTTGGGCAGCTGGTGGGCCACTGGGAGAACAGACTGCGGGACTAGGTGGGCCGGGGGTCCGATCCAGCAGGGTGCCAGTTATTTTCTTATGAGAGAGCAAACATGACCGTTGACTCACCTGCTTTCCACCTGAACTACAACAGTCCCTCCCGTAACAAAATTCCTCTTCTCTTCTTCTAATTCAATTTTGGAACTGGCTACCACGAGACGTGGTGCTGGCTTCCAGCTTGGCTGGCTTCAAAAAAGGGTTGGACCAATTCGTGGAAGCCCTGGGGATCAGGTGCCAACCTTGCTGGCAGGGGGACTGCCTCTGAAGGCCCTCTGCTGGGAGACTAGTGGGCTTCCTTGGGCAGCTGGTGGGCCACTGGGAGAACAGACTGCGGGACTAGGTGGCCCGGGGGTCCGATCCAGCAGGGTGCCAGTTATTTTCTTATGAGAGAGCAAACATGACCGTTGACTCACCTGCTTTCCACCTGAACTACAACAGTCCCTCCCGTAACAAAATTCCTCTTCTCTTCTTCTAATTCAATTTTGGAACTGGCTACCACGAGACGTGGTGCTGGCTTCCAGCTTGGCTGGCTTCAAAAAAGGGTTGGACCAATTCGTGGAAGCCCTGGGGATCAGGTGCCAACCTTGCTGGCAGACTGCGGGACTAGGTGGGCCGGGGGTCCGATCCAGTAAGGCAATGCTTAGGTTCTCATGTCCTTTCCTAATGCTCATGAACTACCTCTGCCGACTAGCTGTTTCCTCCCAGCAGCCAAGGAGAAGCAATTATTCTCCCACCCACCTGTTTTCCAAGTGGCAAGTTAATAGCTATGAGAACAATCTTGCACTGTGGCATACTTGGCAGCACTGGTCCCATCCCTAGGCTCTTGGCACCAAGGGTTTCTTGTGGGCATCCCCTCCCAACCTTGGCAGATAGGAAAGTCCATTTTTTCCACACAGGCGTACAGTGACCCCTCCCCACCTCCCCGTTCCTTCTCTATCAAGAGCCATGCACACCCACTGATCATCCTTGGAGTTTTGAGAAGCCAAGGTCATTGTCAGGACATTCAAAAGAAAAACCGTCGCATTATTTCTCTAGCTTTATTAACATGTTTGGCAAAAGCCCAACGTATCAACTCTACGTCATTAAGGTTAACAAAACTGAAAATAAGCATCGCCTCAGAGCTATCTGAAGGAACAACAGTTGTTTTGGTGTTGGAAGGACACGGAAGAGAGAGGATGCAAACCAAAACGACGCCCTGGTGGCCAGGGCATGTACTGGTCTGAGAGAGAGATCTGGGGTTTTCCCCTCCTCTAATCTTTCTCCTTTGGGACAAACCTGAAAGACTACTGGGATCTACTAATGAGAATCCAGCTAAAGAGATGTTTGGTTTTGGCCTCTGACTTGATCTAATTCGCAATTCAAGTCTTCTCGCTCTTTGAAATAAGTAAAGAGTGAGAAAAAGGAGAGCTGATTGTCCTCTAAAACAGAAGGCGGGCAGATACACACTGGCTTTGCACGCTTTCACAAGATTCTCTTGTTAAAAGTGACACCCTCACAGAGACCTAATACTCTGGGATCGTTTGCGTCCCCCCCCCCCCCATTTAAAAACGGTTCCCTTTCCCACATCACTGCAACCCAAGTCTTGCTCTTTCGAACTGCACCTGGGAAGCACCTCTACACTCGTTTGGGGAGATCTACCTTCCTGGTATCCGCCTGTGCTTCTGCTCGCCCACCACATCCCGTCAGGTGACTCTTCCCTGCAGGCCCCACCATCAACAGGGAACAGCAACCCAGAGTTTCCATGCTCACAAGGAGAGAAACGGGGCTTAAAAAAACGTGAAACTGAGTAAAATGAGGGTTACGCCTTATTTAACAAATATTTTAACGCCAATTCCCCCTTCTCACAAATGGTTGGGTTATGACGTGGGAGCATTTTCTGAAGAGAGAGATCGGTTCCATCTCGCTCCTTCTCTTTCTTTGATAGGACCACGTTAAAAAACCATAATAAAAGAGGGGGCGAGCTCTGCAGCCACATCAAAAAAAGTCCAACATCTGTGGGTGGGTGAACAGATGGGAGACTAAACCTGAAACAGAGTCCTTCTAAACGAAAGAAAGGGGCATTTTTTAAATAAACTTATCACAGTAAACAATCCATCACTGGAGGACTAGGGAGTAGGTGGGAGGTGAGAAGAAACACACTGCTGAATCAATAATAGGGACGCCGAGGATTGTTCTGTGAGGAGAAAAGAAAAGGACAAAATGAACTAATCAGGATAGCAGAAGGCCAGCAGAATCTGAGGCCCCAACCCAACACCTTCCCTTGAAGTGATCACAACCATGTTTGACATCACATGGGGTTCTGTTCATGGTTTAACAGGTTGGATGAACACAGCCATATGAGATTTCAATCCTGAAGGCATAATTAGTATATTGCATCAATTCTGGTGTATTCAGTAATCATGATTCAACAACCCATACCCTAGTACAGAGCTTTCCAAACTGTGTGTCACGAAACCCAGAAGTGCTGATGGCGCGTTGCCGCTGCTCCTGTGGTGGTGTGTGCGGCGGCAGCGGCGCACCATCAGCGCTCCCGGGTTTTAGTGCAAAACACGAGGCCGCCGCCGTGCACGCTGCCGCACCGCCACCGCCATTGGTGTGTCGCCAACAGCGGGACTTTGGAAAGCACTGCCCTAGTACAATGTGTGAATCCAGCCGTTCTGTGAACTCAAGTGAGAAGCAGAGCCAGAATAGGCTGATGTTCAGTCCACATCTAGGGGAACCTGGCCCACTCACCTCCCCCGAGTGAACAGCCCTTGTCAGTTGCAAAACTGCATGGTATCTCCACAGGTGTGGTTGTCTGCAAAGCCAGTGATGCTGCAAATCACCAGTTGGTGGCCAATCTAATTTCAAAACTATCCAGTCCCTGCAGTCTTAAATTCTGCTGGCATCCCTCTGATCCCCATTTTCCTGATGGGAAAGGCATCCCAAAGAGTCAAGGAGCACCCCAGTCCATCTGCCCTACTCCTCTATGCTAGATTGAGTGCACGTGGTATGGAATCTCATCGTGAAGGCGGACATCCTGGGAAAGAAGGGGCACCATTTAAGTGCCAAGTTGGATGGGGCAGCGTGTCTCATGTACTTGAATTCTCACTGGGAAGAGGTAATAGGACAAGGAACATATTAAGAGTGCAGGAATCAAGGTTCACTCCAAGGATGAGGTTGGTGCGCAACCTACTATTTTCGGTGTTACATTTATAACTGTTGTTTGTATGTTCTATAATACTTTCTTCAACTGTTGCTACTTTTACTGTTCCCATAGTTAACATGGGCTTAATGTTGTCTTAAATATGCAAGATTAAATAAAGACTGAGCTATAAAGAGAGAAAGTTGATGTACATCGTTCTGAAGATTTATGTTCCAAGGATTTTTCAAATGAGATTTAAACATTGTTCTAGCAACAGATTGCGTGAGAATAGAATGGAGTCTTTGGAAAAGAAAAACTTGGGCTAGCTGGCTGGCACCATAAGGGGAAGCCATCTACTCTGCAACATATCAGTATAGATCCCACTAGCTAGATCCCCTTCCTAAACCCTCTTACATGGATTCCTTGTGCAGAGTAAATGGATACAGCATTTTAACTGATTAACCTTATTTTTACGTATGGTAAAATGCTTCTTATGATAAACTGCTCCAAAGTGTTTTGAAACAAAAGTAGAATATAGCCAGTCAGTTACAGTGAAGCAGGCAACCTATCCAAATAGGTTCAATAACCTTTTGTGTACGCAAGATCAGGAAACCCCAATGAAAAAAGGTATTCCTGGCATTTTCAGTGTGTGTCAAGAAATTCGAAGTTTATGCCTGCCCTTTTCACAAAGGCCTGATCAAATTTACCCCAAAGCCACTTGGGATATAAATCAATAGCATAAGCCTCATTTCTGACATTGGAAGAAGGGCCCCAAAGGGGTGGGCTTCTCACCAGCGGGTTGGGCCGGAATCTGTAGGCCAACATCATCCTCTTGCGAAAGGCCTCGTACTCATCATCATCCTTGGTCAAGTCAGCAGGACGGTCAATTCCGAATCCTGCTCCATCCACGGCCGTCACCCCCCTGGTTTGGAAAGAGCTGTGCTTACTTTCTGTACGTGGATACGGGGAAGCCGCCTTGGACCAGACCTTCTAAGACAGGGTGGCCAGCGGTGCACCGCAATCTCCGGCACAGACTCCGCGGTGATTACTTGGTGACTTGCCCTTAGAGCTGAAGTAGGGGCACCATGCCTCCCAAGGCAGGCAGGAGTCAGTGCGGAGTGGCGAAGGTGCTGGACTGGCCCCGGGGCGAGGTTCTAGTTCCCTCCTCAGCCATGGAGACTCACTGGGTGACTTGGGGCCAGTCACTGTTTCTCAGCCCAACTATCCCATAGGGTTGTTGTGGGGGGAAAAAGAAGGGGGCACCATGTACGCCACCTGGAGCAACTTTATGAAACGTGGGATAGAAATCCAACAAAATAAATAAATTTTAAAAAGTTGTTTTCTACATTGGGACACCTTGCTACCAAGCCGGAACCTGTGACTGCCAGGTCCCTCCCAATCATGACCCAGTCTCCCCCTTTTTTTAAGAACGTTCATAGTGACTCAGGTATGAGAAGGGACTACAGGTAGTCCTCGCTTAACCATCCGTTTAGTGACGGTTTGGACTTACGACACTGTTGGAAAAACCGACTTGCGAATGGTCCTCACACTTATGACCGGAAATGGGATTACAATTGGGACTGGAATTTCGGTTGCTAAGTGAAGCAGTCATTAAGCGGGTCTGACCCAATTTTACAACCTTTTCTGCGGCGGGCGTTAAGCAAATCACTGGGGGCGTTAAGCAAACCATGTGGTTGTTAAGCGAATCATGCAGTTCCCCATTGATTTTGCTTGCCAGAAGCTGGTCGGGAAGGTCGAAAATGGTGGTCACATGACCACGGGACACTGCGACAGTCATAAATGTGAACCAGTTGCCAAGCGCCCAAATTGTGATCACATGAGCGTGGGGACGCTGCGACAGTCGTAAGTGTGAGGACAAGCTGTAAGTCGGTTTTTTCAGCACCGTCATAAGTCCAAACCATCACTGAACAAATGGTTGTTAAGCGAGGACTACCTGTAGCAGGTCATCCCTTCCAAGCAGATCATCTGGGATGACCACTGACAGCCAGACTCAAGACAGTGCACTTGTGACACAACCTCTGGCTCCTTCCTGTCTGTTCAGAAGGAAGCAGAAATTCCTCCTCATGACAATGTCATTCAGTCTGGCCACACTGGGGGGGGGGGGGGGGTGCAGGGAAGAAAAAGAGATGCTTGTCTCGCTCTTCCCTCTGCAGCTCCTCCTCTTTACCATCCACTGAAAGATCTGGTTCTCAGCTTTCTAGAACCAAACATCTGAAAAGCAAACATCGGACTACTCTGAAACTGCCAAACTTGCCCAAAGTGGAAAACTTTGACCCAGAAGTTTTCAGCCCACATCTCTGACCTGGGATGGGGGAAAGGGGGAAGGAGGCTTGGAGCTTCAATCCAGTTGCCAGGCCCATATGCCGTTATCAAAAACCACATGCTTGTGAAGTTGTATAAAAACAGGGCTTTATTCTGTTGATTTTCTAACTGTCCCCTTTCTAGACTGATGTTCTAAATACTTTTTTTAAAATCTTAGTTTTCTATCTTGTTAGCTGCTTTGTGTGCTTCTGAGCAGAGAAAAAAAGAATGAAATTATTTCAAATAAAGAAACCACAAGAGAGAGATCAGACACCTACTTGTTAACAGGAGCTTTGATACCCTGACCATCAGTTCCCAGACCATCACCTTCCTTCCAGCCCATTTTCATCAGCATCTGGTAACCTATGTTTTCCACTGTCAGTTTAAACTCCTTGTATTCAGAATAATCAGGCTCACGGCCTTCCTGTGGAGGAAAAAAAACGTTTTAAAAATAAATCACGGACAAGAGTCTGCTTCAAAACATGTAAGTCCCACAACAGTGTGAGTAATGCTTCCTTTTGTGTGTCTTCTAGATCTCAGATTTTTGGGGAAATCATTCAGTTCTACAACTATAAGAGGAGGAATAGAAAAGAGTACTCTCTAAGGCAGGGCTTTCCAAACTTTTCCCGTTGGCGACACACCAACGGCGTTGCGCGAAAACCCGGAAGCGCGGCGTCAGCGCTTCCGGGTTTTCGCGCGCTGCCATGGCGGCGCTTCCGGGTTTTCGCGCACCGTGGTGTCGGCGTCCTGGTGTGTCGCGCTAAAACTTGGAAGCGCTGATGGTCTGCTGCTGCACGCAGCGCAAGCAGTGCACCATCAGCACTTCCGGGTTTCTGTGCGACACATCTGGGCCCCACAGGTGACACAGTACTGTGTCGCGACACAGAGTTTGGAAAGCTATGCTCTAAGGAATATTTTTATACAGCTATTTCCAGAATGCTAAGCTCCAAAGGGTTTAGGATTTCCCTAGAGAGGCAGTGCCCCAGAAAACCTCTGCTTACTTTTGGTTATCCTTCTCTGCCCCTTTCCCAGTTTTGCAACAGTGCTTTCTGGTGTGAGCGTACACAATAATGAGGCGGAAAACACTCTGAATCTGAAACATTCCTGAGTTTGAAGGGACCTCTTTGGAGCTCAAATGCTGCTCCAACAGCACTGCAAGTATTTTGAGCATCAACTGGTACTCCTTTGAGTTGAACGTCAACCCATTTTGAGCAAAAAACCTTTTCAGTTTGAAATGTCTTGCCTATCACATCTATCCAATGTATGCATGCACATATCAGCCAGAAGGAGATGCCCAACCTCTCTTTGCAAACAGGACAAACTCCTCCCCCCCTCCCCCTCCCCCTCCTTGGGAAACATTCAATCAGTGTGCGTATGTCTAAGCTGCCTTAAAGAGAAGAGCACAAAGCATTTTACCTTCAGAGCTTTGAAGGTTTCCATGAACTTCTCAAGCTCATCAGGTGGCAGAAAGTCTCCAATGAAATGCTTTCCCCGGCCCATCTGAGTCAGCTGCTCTGCCCATTCTGAAAAATAACAACAGGCAGAACAGAACTACTTCTTAGAAAGATACTGTTTGAAGAACATACAGAGTCAATACGCACAAAGTCCATGTATTTGCTGGGGTCAGCAACTTCACTTGGAGCACCTGGCTTATAATTAAGGATGGGCAGGAAGTTGGTGCTCTACAGATTTAGCCTGCAGACCTGCCCTCACAGAGAAGAACCCCATCCAAGGTTCTTTGTTGGAGAAATACTCTGGCAGAAATATGAACGGAGAACCGGATTCTAGAAGTCACCAGATTGAGAAAGCCAGTTAGGGCCATGTCAGGAGTAACAGACGGGGCGTGGTGGCTCAGCGGGTAAGACTCCAGGCTTGTCGATCGGAAGATCGCAAGTTCGGAGGTTCGAATCCCTAGCCCCGCGTGACGTTGTGAGCTCCCGCCCTCGCCCCAGCTCTTGCCAACCTAGCAATTCGAAAGCATGCAAATGCAAGTAGATGAATAGGTACCACTTCGGTGGGAAGGTAACAGCGTTCCGCATGCGTCATGCCGGCCACATGACCGTGGAAGCGTCTTCGGACAACGCTGGCTCTTTGGCTAACAAACGGAGATGAGCAGCGGCCCCTAGAGTCGGACACGACTGCACAAGTGTGCGGGGGAACCTTTACCTTTACCTTTACAGGAGTAACAGAGTTAAGAGATGGGAAAATTCACAGAATATAAGGGTTGGAAGAGACCATGGAAATCGAGTCCTATCCCGTCTAGTGCAGGAAGGTATTGTTAAATTATAACTTCTATCATCCTTGGCATGCTAGTCAGAGGCTGTTGGCAACTGGAAGCTACCACCAAGAAGGCCACAAGCCCCCCTTTTCAGAGGAACTTGGTTTAGGGAAGCTTGATGACATGGGTCCTTGTTCAGCTACAATCCTTGGATGCACAGGGGGCCCTGCCTGAGAGCCCGGAGCAGCTGGCTTTTAGTCAGGCAGCGTCACCTTCTGTATTTTGTACCGTATATATTCGTGGATAAGACCATCCGTGGATAAGCCAACCCACAAATTTTTAACCAAAATACAATGAAAAATGCGCCACCCGCAGATAAACCAACCCTTGAAATTTTCATGTTTTTGTAATGGTATGTGGGAATGCCCTTGGGAGACAGGGCAACAAGACTCAGCCAAGGGAATGGCCAGATAAGAGACAGCATAGCCCACAGCCAGATAGTGGGCGGGGCAAGAGGCTCAGAAGGGACCCTCCCTAGTTTCTTGGGCTGTAAAGGAGAAGGTGGGAGATTTGTACTTTCAGACTTGCAAGATTCTGTCAATGTAACCTTACAATAGAATTAGCTCAAGGTTATGTTTCCTGTCTGGTTACCTCGTAAGGCTACCTTAATCTCACAAATCTCAAAAGTACCTCTCCCCCCGTCTCCTTTACAGCCCAAGATACTAGGGAGGGTCTCTTCTGAGCCTCTTGCCCGGCTCACATTCCTACTGTGGGCTCAGCTGCCTTTTATCTGACCGGTCCCTTGGCTGCATCTCGTTGCCCTGTCTCCCAAGGTCATTCCCACATAGCATCAGTGTTTTAATTTTCACAATTGGCTTATCCGTGGGTAGTCCACAGATTATCCATTTTTCATGTATTTTTGTTAAAAATTCAAGGCCCAGCTTATGTGTGGATGGGCTTATCCGCAAGTATATACGGGATACTCACGGATAAACCCATCCGTGCATAAGCCAAACCCAATTTTGGGGGCACATTTTGGCACCTAAAATTCTTGGCTTATTTGCGAGTATATATGGTAATCTTCCAGATGTGCTGGGACTCCAAATCCAAGAAAGCCATATTGGCTACAGAATCCTCTGAGGTGCAGTCCCAGTATTACTGGAAGGTGACAAGTGCGGAACAGCTGATACAGACAACACTGAGAGGGAAGAATTTCTACTCTGACCTGGTTTAAGGGCCTATTCTAATGTCTTACAATAGGGACCGCGGTGGCTCAGTGGTTAAGACGCTGAGTCAGAAGCCATTAAGGCTGACAGCTCGGCAGTTCGAAACCCGAGAGCGTGAGCTGTGTGCCGGCCCGGCAATAAGTCCCAGCTCCTGCCAACCTAGCAGTTCAAAAGCATGCAAATGCGAGTAGATAAATTAGGTACCACTCCGGTGGGAAAAATCACAGGGACATGAAAGGAGCCTCCTTGGGCGTCCCCTGGGCAACGGTGATGTCACCGGCAAATCCTCTCACTACAGAAGCGCTTTGGTGCTTCTGACACAAACACACACGTCTTATAATGTAGGAATTCATATCATTTTTAAAACCCATTAAAATATTTAAAAGATATAGATTCTGGGAATTACAGTACATAGACATGTCGAGTTCTTGGCAACAGTATGGATGTGGATTTCCACCGCCTTTGCTGGGATTATTTTTTCAATGTATGTTTCAATTTTAGTTATTTATTGAACTTATATATTGCTTAGATCATGGTGGACACTAAGGCTTCCCGGTCTCTCCCTAAGTACTAACCACGGGTCTTGTCCATCTCCATGCGCCTCAGCTGGTGCTCCCACGTGCCCAGATCATTGTCGATTTCCTCATCGCTGTCGTAGCCAGACTGGTGGTCTCTGATCGTCTTCTCCCACATGATCTGCATCTCCTGCATGGCCTGCTTGTGCTTCATGATCATGTCATACATTTGCTGCATCTGTCAGTGGGGAATTAATATTCTCGCTTAAAAATCACGGAGGCAAATCCCAGCAGGCTGCACTTGACAATTAAACCATTACAGTCCTCTAAGGCAGGGTCCCCAACCTGTGGGCCGCGGCCTGTTAGGAAGTGGGCCGCGGGGCTCCTGCCTGCAAACCCCACCCCCGGTGTGTGCGATTGGCTCCCGCCTGCAAACCCCGCCCCCCGGTGCACGCGATTGGCTCCCACCTGCAAACTCTGCCCCCCCGGTGCACGCGATTGGCTCCCACCTGCAAGCCCTGCCCCCTGGTCCGTGGAAAAATTTTCTTCCACGACCAGTCCCTGGTGCCAAAAAGGTTGGGGACCGCTGCTCTAAGGCTCCCAGTAGCTTCCCTAGGAATGGGCTAAGATGGAAACTTGCTGTTCAAATGAAAATAGGGAAGCACTATTTCAATAGAAAACCTGAAAGGCTTGAAAAGGTGTGTTTTGTTTTGGAGAACATCCATTCCACCACTTCCCTACCATTCCTATCAGGAAGCAAACTGAGAACAGAAGCAACTTATACTGAGGGTTTGAACTGCAGAGGGCAGCAACTGTTATCTCCCTCCCTCTACTGCAAGATGATGTGGAAGGTACAAGGCCTGAACTGGCAACCTCCTCTGTAGGATTCTGACACTTCAGGAAGGACTTCCTATTCCTTACTGGATCTCCTCCTCAACACACAGCAGACTACCTGTGGCTCACATAAGCCTTGTGGTAAGCCATGTTTGAAGAAAGCATTAAGAAGCACATGCCTTTATTTTTGCAACATTCAAACCCTTCCCACTCAGAAGGAAGATGTCCCAATTAGCCCCTATTCCACAATTCCTGTCAGATTTCTCAGCAGATGCAAATTGTTTTTCTTCACAGGCTGATATGAGAAATGTTATGTCTACATACAAGCAGGGAGGGGTGAGACACATGCTTGCTAGATGCAACACTGCCACCTACTGGCAGGTTATACTCTGTGCTTAGAGTCTCCAGATCTTAAGCCTGACCAATCAGATTTGAGTCAGAAAAGTGGGTTATGGGAAATGGTTTCCTTTCCTCTTGACCTCTGCTTGTCTGGTAGCCGTTACCAAGTGTTCTGCTCTTGATGAAGGACTTTGAAGTGTAGCCAACTGGCTTAGTAATTTGCCAGGTTTGTGCTCCTTAAGTCTTGTATCGATGGAAGCAACACGTGAGAAGTATATCTGTATCTTTTGCTTGTAAGATGTTTCTTCTGCTTATGCTGTACCGTATGTATACGATCTGCTTTATCTACAGTAAATATTTATAGCTTTGAAAGCTGCACTCTGTGTGTTTACTCTTGCCTCCTCCCAATTAGCCAGAGGCCTCGACAATTCCTTGCTTTGCAGAACCAGGAAGAAGCCAGATAGCAGCTGCCTAAATCTTTTGGAACACAGGCTACAGTCTCATTCATATAATATGCCAGTTTGCTGAATAAATTAGTTATTTGCATTTGTACAATACAGTGAGCCACAAACATGGTGTTACACACCACAAGCACTAGGTTTGCATAATATGCTAAGCCAAAACATGTGTAAACCCACTCTACAAGACCCCAGAACACAATGGAGGAGTAGTTGCCTAACATGGTCATGATAGAGAACTTCTGTGTCTTTTTGGCTTGCAGGATTCTGTTACTATAGCTGTTCTAATAAAAGTAGCTTTAGGTCTACACAGTGTCTGTTTCTTAGTTTGGTCTACCTTACAGGGCTGACATTAATCTTGCTAGTCTGAATGTGTTTCCCTTCCTCCCTCTTTTTTCTTCATGTGAATGGCGGGGGTGGTGGAGCTGTCTGAGGCATTTCCATAAACCACTTTCTTGGTCTGGGCTCAAGCCTAGTTTATCTGATCGTTGCCTTGGCAACAGATCCTCCTTCTGTCCTTCAAGGCCATCCTCTACACTCACTGCACATAGAGAAAACAGGATGGCAGCAGTGGAGACACAAAAGCTAAAGAATGCAGTGGCACCAACCAGCACACACCAGAACAAGGTGGCCTCAATTTACCTCTTGCTGCTCCTTCAGCTGCTTTTTCTGCGCATCTGACAGCTCTGTCACACCCACCAATCCAACTGGCTTCCCCTTCTCGTAGCCAAGTCCCTTGAGGTCCTGGACTGGAGACAAGACAAGGATTCAAAGTGTTAACTTGCTCCTCCATTGCACCTCGCGCCCCAACTATTGTTGCTCAAAACCACCCTACCCTCTAGGGTAGGCTCACATCTCATATCAGGCTCCTCAAGCAGCACTTTAGCCCCAAAGTTCTAGAAAAATGGTTCTACTCTTTCTTTGGTTGTTCTTGAATGTGGTCATGACGGAGAGTTCTGACAAAACGTGGTCCAAAACTGGAGGAGGGAATGGCAAACCACTCCAGTATCCTTGCCAAGAAAACCCATGGACAGTATCAAAAGGCTAAAAGATATGACGCCGGAAGATGAGCCCCTCAGGTCGGAAGGTGTCCAAAATGCTACTGGGGAAGAGCGGAGGGCAATTCCGAGTAGCTCCAGAAAGAGTGAAATGGCTGGGCCAAAGCCGAAAGGACGCTCAGTTGTGGATGTGTCTGGAAGTGGAAGGAAAGTCCGATGCTGTAAAGAACAATATTGCATAGGAACCTGGAATGTAAGATCTATGAATCAAGGTAAGCTGGATGTGGTCAAACATGAGATGACAAGATTGAACATCGACATCTTGGGAATCAGCGAACTAAAATGGACAGGAATGGGCGAATTTAATTCAGGAGACCATTATATATACTACTGTGGGCAAGAATCCCTTAGAAGAAATGGAGTAGCTCTCATAGTCAATAAAAGAGTGGGAAAGGCAGTACTGGGGTACAACCTCAAAAACGACAGAATGCTTTCAGTTCGAATCCAAGGCAAACCATTCAACATCACAGTGATCCAAGTCTATGCCCCAACCACTGATGCCGAAGAAGCTGAAGTTGACCGGTTCTATGAAGACCTACAACACCTTCTAGAACTAACACCAAAAAAAGATGTCCTTTTCATCATAGGGGACTGGAATGCTAAAGTAGGAAGTCAAAAAATAACCGGAATAACAGGCAAGTTCGGCCTCGGAGTACAAAATGAAGCAGGGCAAAGGCTAATAGAGTTTTGTCAAGAGAACACGCTGGTCATAGCAAACACTCTTTTCCAACAACACAAGAGACGACTCTACACATGGACATCACCAGATGGTCAATACCGAAATCAGATTGATTATATACTTTGCAGCCAAAGATGGAGAAGCTCTATACAATCAGCAAAAACAAGACCTGGAGCTGACTGTGGCTCAGATCATGAGCTTCTTATCGCAAAATTTAGGCTTAAATTGAAGAACGTAGAGAAAATCACTAGACCAATCAGGTATGACCTAAATCATATCCCTTATGAATATACAGTGGAGGTGAGGAATAGATTTAAAGGATTAGATCTGGTAGACAGAGTGCCTGAAGAACTATGGATGGAGGTTCGTAACATTGTACAGGAGGCAGCAACTAAAACCATCCCAAAGAAAAAGAAATGCAAGAAAGCAAAGTGGCTGACTGATGAGGCTTTACAAATAGCTGAGGAAAGAAGGGAAGCAAAAGTCAAGGGAGAAAGGGAAAGATATAAACAACTGAATGCAGAATTCCAGAGAATAGCAAGGAGAGATAAGAAGGCCTTCTTAAATGAACAATGCAAAGAAATCGAGGAAAACAATAGAATGGGGAAGACTAGAGATCTCTTCAAGAAAACCGGAGATATCAAGGGAACGTTTTGTGCAAAGATGGGCATGATAAAGGACAAAAAAGGCAGGGACCTAACAGAAGCAGAAGAGATTAAGAAGAGGTGGCAAGAATACACAGAAGAACTATACAAGAAAGATCTTAATATCCCTGATAAATACGATGGTGTGGTCACTGACCTTGAGCCGGACATCCTAGAGAGTGAAGTCAAGTGGGCCTTAGGAAGCATTACTAACAACAAAGCTAGCGGAGAAGACAGTATCCCAGCTGAGCTATTTAAAATCCTAAAAGATGATGCTGTTAAAGTGCTGCACTCAATATGCCAACAAATTTGGAAAACTCAACAGTGGCCACAGGATTGGAAAAGGTCAGTTTACGTTCCAATTCCAAAGAAAGGCAATGCCAAAGAATGTTCAAACTACCGTACAATTGCGCTCATTTCACATGCTAGCAAGGTTATGCTCAAAATCCTACAAGCTAGGCTTCAGCAGTATGTGAACCGAGAACTACCAGAAGTGCAATCTGGGTTTTGAAGAGGCAGAGGAACTAGAGATCAGATTGCCAACATTCGCTGGATCATGGAAAAAGCAAGAGAGTTCCAGAAAAACATCTACTTCTGCTTCATTGACTACGCTAAAGCCTTTGATTGTGTGGATCACAACAAACTGTGGCAAATTCTTAAAGAGATGGGAGTACCAGACCACCTTACCTGTCTCCTGAGAAACCTGTATGCGGGTCAAGAAGCAACAGTTAGAACCGGACATGGAACAACCGACTGGTTCAAAATTGGGAAAGGAGTACGACAAGGCTGTATATTATCACCCTGCTTATTTAACTTATATGCAGAGTACATCATGAGAAAGGCCGGGCTGGATGAATCACAAGCCGGAGTTAAGATTGCCTGGAGAAATATCAACAACCTCAGATATGCAGACGATACCACCCTAATGGCAGAAAGTGAAGAGGAACTAAAGGGCCTCTTGATGAGGGTGAAAGAGGAGAGTGCAAAAGCTGGCTTGAAACTCAACATTAAAAAAACCCAGATCATGGCATCTGGTCCCATCACTTCCTGGCAAATAGAAGGGGAAGAAATGGAAGCAGTGACAGATTTTATTTTCTTGGGCTCCAAGATCACCGCAGACGGTGACTGCAGCCATGAAATTAAAAGACGCTTGCTCCTTGGGAGGAAAGCTATGGCAAACCTAGACAGCATATTAAAAAGCAGAAACATCACCTTGCTGACAAAGGTCCATATAGTTAAAGCTATGGTTTTTCCAGTAGTAATGTATGGCTGTGAGAGTTGGACCATAAGGAAGGCTGAGCGCCGAAGAATGGATGCTTTCGAACTGTGGTGCTGGAGAAGACTCTTGAGAGTCCCTTGGACTGCAAGGAGGTCAAATCAGTCAATCCTAAAGGAAATCAACCCTGACTGCTCATTGGAAGGACAGATGCTGAAGCTGAAGCTCAAATACTTTGGCCACCTAATGCGAAGAGAGGACTCACTGGAAAAGACCCTGATGCTGGGAAAGACTGAAGGCAAAAGGAGAAGGGGACGGCAGAGGATGAGATGGTTAGATAGCATCACCGATGTAATGAACATGAATTTGAGTAAACTCCGAGATACAGTGGAGGACAGGAAGGCCTGGCGTGCTATGGTCCATGAGGTCACAAAGAGTCGGACACGACTAAACGACTGAACAACAACAACAACAGTCTTGACTCCTGATGACTGCCTGGGCAAATCCCTGCAGTTTTGTTGGCAACATTTTTCAGAAGTGGTTTGCCCTTGCTGCCTCCTTCCTAGGGCTGGGAGGAAGTGACTGGCCCAAAGTCATCCAGCTGACTTTGTGCCTAAGGCAGTAGAAGGACTCCTGGTCTCTTGCTTTCTAGCCCAGTATTGTTATTATTAAATTACATTTGTATACCACCCGACTACCAACAACTCTGGGTGGTTCATTAAAACGATCTTCCTTTGATATTTATTGAAGAGCAGCCCCTGAATTATAAATTTTGAATGTGCAGAAGAGAAAAAAATATTATCTAGAAGCTGTGGGGGAGTCGATATCCAACATTTTCTCTAGTTTTCTTTCTTGCAATAGCCAGGTTTAATCAATAAAAAGTTCATGACAGCTCCAGGCTTTAAAAACATGTCATGACAAAATGTGTGGCCAAGCTCTGCTAGAATCTCACAAGACAAGAAATAGCAATATGGGCAGAGAAAGCCTTCAGTATCTTTCTTCACCTCTTCTCCCTTGCTTAACTATGATTTTGTGCACAGTTGTACAAAATTTATGCAGGCAGCAAAGTGCTGCCTTTTTGGAATGCAGAATAGCCAGTTTCCACTGAGAGCCCATGGCAACTCTCAAATCAGCAAAGGTCTGCATCCATTTGGGGGGGAAATGTACGTTTTGGATCTCTTTCCAAATGCTCCCCCTCCAATTCCCCAGTACAGAGCTTTCCAAACTGTGTGTCAGGACACGTTAGTGTGTCGGCTGCAGTGTCTGGGTGTGTCACGGCTGCTGCCTCCGAGCCCTGCCAGGATTCCGCACAGGTCCTAGTGCCTGCCTTGTGCCCTGCTGCCTCCAAACCTGCTGTGATTCCACACAGGTCCTAGTGCCTGCCTTGTGCCTTGCTGCCTCCCAACCTGCCCTGCCAGGATTCCGCGCAGGTCCTAGTGCCTGCCTTGTGCCTTGCTGCCTCCCAACCTGCCCTGCCAGGATTCCGCGCAGGTCCTAGTGCCTGCCTTGTGCCTTGCTGCCTCCAAACCTGCTGTGATTCCACACAGGTCCTAGTGCCTGCCTTGTGCCTTGCTGCCTCCCAACCTGCCCTGCCAGGATTCCGCGCAGGTCCTAGTGCCTGCCTTGTGCCTTGCTGCCTCCCAACCTGCCCTGCCAGGATTCCGCGCAGGTCCTAGTGCCTGCCTTCTGGCCTGCTGTAAGAGTGTGTCACGAAATGATGCCCTGCTGTAAGAGTGTGTCGCGAAATGATGCATGTCTAAAAAGTGTGTCACCAACATGAAAAGTTTGGAAAGCTCTGCCCCAGTAGGTCACCTACCCAGTAGGCTGCAGAAGCACGAGGGGATACAAGAATTAGTTTTCTGACAGCATCTCTCCATAAAGAGAATTAATCTCAATAGCCCTGGGGCTAAGGCTCTTAAGAGCCAAAGGCCAGGCCATGGTGGGGCTAAAAACAGTCCCTGGAGCAGATGCGCAGATCCCATCACAGGTGTCAATGAGATGAAGCTGCTTCTCTTGCACTACCCTCTGCTTGAAATAAAACTGGTTGGGTGGTTGAGAAATCTCACCCAGCAATTATTATTATTATTTGTTATTATCCGTTCAATCGTGTCCGATTCTCTGAGGCTGCCTGGACAAGTCCCTGCAGTTTTCTTGGCAAGGTTTTTCAGATGCAGTTTGACATTGCCTCCTTCCTAGGGCTGAGAGAAAGTGAGTGTCCCAAGGTCACCCAGATGGCTTTGTGCCTAAGGTGGGACTAGAACTCACAGTCTCCCGGTTTCTAGCCCTGGTGCCTTAACCACTAGACCAAACTGTCTCTCATCACCCAGCAATGGCCCATCACAAATCCCATGCCTGCATCGGCCTTAAAACACGAGAAGAGCTAACCAGACAACGGTGTTGGCGATAGTTCCTGTGTCTGCTGAGCAAGCTCTGGAGGAGGTAAGTCCACCTTCTCCTCCTCTGGGCCCCATCGGCTTTTCCGCTTTTTCTTTGCAGTGGATGTGGCTGCCTGCTTTGGCAGGGAAACCGTGGGTGCTGCTGTCGAAGAGGTGGCGGCAGAGACAGAGGAGGAGGAGGCGGAGGAGGCAGAGGAGGAGGCGGAGGAGGCAGAGGAGGAGGAGGAGGAGGAGGAAGAGGAGGAGGAAGGGCCCCCCTCAGAAGGGGCCTTGCGCTTCAGGTTGGCTTCTGGTACGGAAGGCGTGCCCTCTGTGTTACTGTTTGCTTTCCGGAACTCCTCCAGCTTCTGCCGGTAATACTTGTATCCAGAACTATTGGGCTCATACAAAAATCTGCAGGTGTACAGAAAAACAGAGACGATAAATCCAGCAATTTGTCCTTTATACAGAGACAATAAATCCAACAGCTTATCATCTATTTGCAGAAGGAGATGTGTAACTCTGTCCGTCGTTGAAAATGGCTGCTAGCCCGTGTGAGTGTATTTCTATTTACATAAAAGGAATAATCAATTCACACACGGGCCCACCACTACGCTCTTTCCAAATACAAATCTGAAGCTTCTTAGAAGTTAAACACAATTGCAATATAAGTATGTACTTCCTACAGAAAACAGGTTTACGGCTTGACTTGTTTTCACAGCACAGATAGTCCTTGACTTACGACCACAATGGGGACCAGAACCTCTGCCACTAAGCGAGGCAATCAAGTGAGTCACGCCCAATTTTACGACCTTTTTGCATGGTCATGAAGCAAATCACCATGGTCATTAAGTGAATCACGTGGTTGTTAAGCGAATCTGGCTTCCCCATTGACTGCTTGTTGGAAGCCAGCTGGGAAGGTTGCAAATGGTGATCATGTGACTCTGGGATGCTGCAACCGTCATAAATACATGCTGGTTGCCAAGTGCCTGAATTTTGATCATGTGACTGCAGGGACACTATGATGGTCGTAAATGCGAGAACCGGTCACAACTCACTTTTTCCAGTGCCGTTGTAATTTCGAATGGTTGCTAAACTAATGGTCATAAGTCAAAGACTACCTGTAGCCTCATTTACATATTCTCCATCTAGCATTGATCAAATCATAGTTTCCTGAGATCTGAACTCTTGTAATTTAAACCAAGATAACAAACCAGGATAAAAAATCAGGCTCAGGCTTGAAATCCAAGATTAAACCATTTACCCATCTAAATACACATAAAAGCAGAGAAAGATGCTCTAGGATGTTCAAGCTGAATCAAGCCAAGATTTGATTAGTCAAATGTCCAGATCTGGGGAGCAGGGACTGGCCCTTTTTCTGGCCCCAAACACCCTAAAACCAGTGAAGAAGAAAGCTCAAGATCATCAAGATCTCTTGTGAGATTTCAGCATTTAAAAATCAGTTGGGGATCTGAGAGGCTGGCATCTCGTCCTCCGCTTCCATTCTCACCAGCCCCCCTTACCTGAAAGAGTGATTCCCTCGATGGTTTTTCAGGGCAACCATTTCCACCACGGGCCCCCCGTCTGCTACAAACCGAGCCAGCTTCTCAGCACAGTCCTTGGTCTCTTCATCCTCTGGGGGTGAAACTTTAAGCAGGCTGTCAGTACGGTGCCCCCAACTCACACACCCAACAGTCACAAGCTTAATCTGGCTTTAAGGATCCCAAAGGGTTGGAATAAGTGGGAAGAGGATGGTTGAAATGTTTTCTTTGTTCCCCTTTTTTGTTTATAAATGCAAGCTAGAAAAAAATGGGTCTCGGCTGTGACACTGCTGGAAAAAGGAACTGGCAGAAGGAGGCAGAAGTGTGGCAGTCATCTGGATATTAACATTACATTGTTAAGCCAAGCAAATGCTTCTCAAGCCAGTCCTTAAATAACTGCAAAGACTAAGAATGATACTCTAGTGAAACCTCAATGCAAAGGGTTTTGCATGGAACGGGCCAAGTTTCTATCCTGATTAATGCCATTTGGATTACAGAAATAACACGAATCACTGTGACTTTATTTTTTTTGTCCATTCAATTGTGTCTGATTCTCGGAGACTGCCTAGACAAGTCCCTGCAGTTTTCTTGACAAGGTTTTTCAGAAGTGGTTTGCCATTGCCCCTTCCTAGGGCTGAGACAGAGGGACTGGCCGAAGGTCACCCAGCCAGCTTTCATGCCTAAGGCGGGACTAGAACTCTCAGTCTCCTGGTTTGCCATTGACTCCTTCCTAGGGCTGAGAGACAGTGACTGGCCCAAGGTCACCCAGCTGGCTTTGTGCCCAAGGCAGGGCTAGAACTCTTGGTCTCCCGGTTTCTAGCCTGGTGCCTTTAACCACACCAAACTGGCTCTTGTGACAACATACTCTCCAATTTAATGGACGTTCAAAAATTACCAATACCCCCTCCCCTGAATTAATTTGACAAAACAACAACTATCAACATTTTTAAGGTGCTATGCTTGGGAACATTTTTTTCCATTAAATCTAGACCCTCACTTTACCTTGCAAGGGACTACTACTTTAACGGTCTGAGTTTTGCACAGGACATTTAAGTGATCCAGGGTGGTAACGTAGTGAGTTAAAAGCCTGTTTATTTTAAGCACAAACACTCCCTTGTTGACATCCATGCTGCTATTTTGCAAGATGCCCTGGAAATATTTTGCCTTGAAAAGCAGCCTAGAAATGTTTTCAATTAAAAAAAAACCAAATAGTTGTAATACAGGCAACTATGTATGAGGTTTCTGGAGTGTCACCTGATTCCCCACTTCTGGCCTAGATTTCCATTTTTCTGACTCTAGCATTAAATCTACCAGGCCAAGCAAGATATGGATGTTGAACACAACAGAATTCTTCTTTAGCTAACAATAAGAAGAAAAAAGCCATTCTACTGAACTTTCAAATATTACCTGTGTAATTTAAATATCACTTTAACATTTCAAACTACTTTACACTTGTGTTCTTTCCATTATGTTGTAAGCTATTTTTTTAAAAAAACCTCAGAATTAAAAAAAAATCAGATTTTTTTTAATTCAGAATTTTAAAAAAAATCAGAATTCAGACAGGATGTTCCTTTTTTTTAAAAGTACAATAAACCCTCTTTTCCAAAAATGTATCAGAATAAAACCCAAACACAAGCCAAAACAATGTGGAAATTAAAACGGCTAACAGTAGCAAAGATGAGGCTGCCATGAATTTCTAAAAACTCATATATGCTGTAATTTAGGTCTAGGCGGAAACCGAGTTCAACAGCCTGGACACCCAGTCTGTAATCACTATAGGTCAACAGTGGTTTTGCTACTAACTGTTAGGTAGCCAGCATTTCAGTTCCATTTGCTACCTCCAATATTTTGCCATTTCAGGGTGTTGTGGGAATTGTGACCGAGGCCATATTTCTTGGGGAGGGGTACTGGCAGAGCTAAAGGGTCAACATTGCAGACTGTGTCTGCAACCTAGACCAGGAATTCTAGTCCTACTTGCTACAAAATCATCAGCAGGTTTGCTATCTCTAACTTAAGAATGCTGTAGGAGAGAATGTTATCTGTATCCTGAAATCTGTGTCATCAATGCTTGTTTTTATGCATTGGCACGCCGATTTAAATCAGCCGGTTAGACAAAAACCATTAATTCTGAAGCAGAGTTTATTTCAGAGATGATGTGTGTAATGTAGCAGCATGCTCCTTGTGTGAAAAAAATGCAGGACAGGGAGAATGAGGCTGGGCATATCCATTAATTAATTGGGGAACTGATTAAAATGCATCCAATCTCCTTAGCTCTATCACATTTATTTTAACTAGCCAATCTAAGCTAATCCATTACAACACGGTAAGCGAAGCAAATGGCTTATGAAGCTGTGCAACCTAGTCTCACCTTTCTGATAAGAGGCCTCCTCTGAATCTTGGCCCTTCTTCCACATCTCGGCCAGTTTCTTTCTGTAGTAGAGAAACTCTGGGCTGTTCTTATCATGCAGGAACCTGAAAGCAAGAGAGAAGGGGGAATGATGTATTTAAGGCTGCTTTCGAGATGGGAACAGGGGGCTGCAGACCAATGTTATCTCCAGGTCCCCAAATTAGGAAAGGCTGATGTAAGGGGTCCTGGATATGCCCTGGGAGGAGAAGGAAAGTTCCATGGAAGGAACCATTGAGAGATAAGACACCAGAAGCTTAGGGCTTTCAGTGATGAGCATGGACCCAATCCCTGTCAACTGAACCCTGCACATGGAGAAACAGGAAACAACATACGCAAATGCTGGGTTATCCTTGCAGTCTTCCAGCGCGACCTTCTCCATATCTGGGCCCCCTTCGGCCACCACCCTGGCCAGCTTCTCAACGACTCGGCGGGTCCGGATGTCCTCTGGGGGGCAAACTTTAAGCAGGCTGTCAGTACAGGGGGTTCTCTACTCACACACCCAACAGGCACATTACCTCTAAGAGCCATGAATCAGCAGGGAGAAGGCAGGGTGGGGAATGAGAAAAGGATGAAATGATGGAGACATGGTGGACAGCAACGTAAGCCTGACGCTTTTAATCCGGGAGGGGAGAAAGGAAGGTGCATGGGAAAGACACGTGGTAGGGCTGAGGTTCATACATCCTCAGCTTTGGAATAATAGCTGGTAGATTCACCCGGGGCCCGAGGCGGCTTCTGCAGCAATAGAACCCAACACCAAACCAGATCTTTGGTCTGACCCTGTGAAAGGGCTGGGCCTTAGAACCCAGGGTCCCAAAACCTGGGGGGAGGCAGGCTGAGATTCATCACACTTGAATGCCTCTGAGTACCACACAAGGGGTTTAATTTTTCAGGCGTGCCAAAGATAAGGACTACCAATGAAATAGAAGGCTTGCTATCTGCATTAAGGCATGGTTGAAGAAACCTGTAACTCCAGATATTGCTGAATAATTAACTCATAGCATCCCAACAACGGGACATGCTGGCTGAGGCTGCTAGGAATTCAGCCACAGATTCCCCCCTCACTCCTGATTTATTTATTTATTATTCAAATTTATCACCGCCCATCTCTACAGCAGTAGACTCTGGGTGGTTTACAATAATAATATTAAAATTAAAACCTAAACATCTTAAAATACAATATAATAATAAATAGAAAACATCCAGAGGATGGTGAGAACTTAAAAGGAGGGTATTACTAAGCTAACCACCCCCAGGAGGAACTATTACTTCCTTCGTCCCAAGCAAGATGGCAGAAGCAGGTCTTTAAAGTTTCAGGTAATGGCTCTTGCGATTATACAGTCCTGTTCTGAAATCCAGGAATGGCCGTCTGATTCAACCAAAAATGCAATCTTCCCTTGAGTCTAGTCAAGTGACAGAAGTCGGACAGGAAGTCCAGTCTCTCCCCTTGGTACTGCCTAAACTGGCCTGCTTTTCCTGGCAGAAGTCCAGCTAGAGCCTGGTCTTCAGCACTAGGTCCCTGCCTGGTTGTGGAAGAATGAAATCGAAAGAATTAGCTTCTGCTTTCAGGTACTGAGGCTTCCTGTGTCGTCTGAATCAGGAATGTTGGTTGACAGAAACTAAGATTAAGCACATCAGCTTTCAAAATTAGAAAAAGCTTGTTTAAAAGTAACACAGATTGATCCGAGTGACCCCAATACACAGGGGTCAGTTAAAACCTCCTGGCTGTATGTAAGGAAGAAAGTGGAGAGATGGGATGTATGAGTTGGAAGGAGCCTAACTGTATCTTAATCTTACATCTGAACGCTGCCTGCTGTACTCCTTCCCCAAACCTCTCTCATAGCTGGCTGCTTAAAAGAACTCATCTGACAAGATTTTGCGGTGACCTTGGACAGGGGAGAAGGCTGCTAGGTATCCAAATTGTAATGAGTATTTTTTCAAAGCAAATCCAGTGGTCAGGGCCAAGCTTTATGGGCCGTGAAGGTAACCTGACGCTTTTAATCCAGGAGGGGAGAAAGGAAAGTTTGTGATTGTGAACCGCCCAGAGTCCCTCCTTGGGGGGGGGGGGGAGGTGGGCGGTCATAGAAATTTAATTAATAAATAATAAATAAACCTGCTTTGCCACAAGGTATTTACCTTGTGTGTGCTGGGCAAACACAGTCTATAGCTTACCAAAATGTATGATTCTTGTTAATGGCCAGATTTATGTACCATGCTGACCATGTTGAGGTTAGGCCTAGTGTGACATCTGAACCTGGGCTATGGGTTAGATTGTTCTTAAGGAAGAGCACCCTCACCATGATTTGAAAATATGGTCTGAAATAGATTTATCCACCTAACCCATCATCTAGATTCCAGAGTGTGGCTGAAATCTAAACAAGGTCAGTTCTGGCCTCCAGATAGACAGAAGACTGGAGCAGCCCCCAAATGACAGGCATGTTTGTGTAAAAAAAAAAAAAGGGGGGGACACACAAAAGAACTTTGGGGTGGGGGAAAGGATGGTTCAGCCTTTACTCTCAGAGTGTAGAGCAGTGTTTCTCACCCTTGGCAACTTTCATGCAGGCTGGGGAATTCTGAGAGTTGGAAGTCCACACATCTGAAGTTTCCAAGGTTGAGAAACACTGGCCTAGAGTGACTACAATCCAAATCAAACCACTTTGGGTATTTTTTTTTAATATCAAAACAAGTTTATAAAAAACAAGCAGGAATTTTTAGCTACAAAGCCTCTGACAGGATATTGGCTGACATGGTAGTCAACAAAGAGCCCGCAGCTGGCAGTGATTTGTCATCTTGTCCTGTGCCAATCTCCAGTGGCTTAGTATGCTGTGCAAACACGTTCAGTGATTGGCTAAAGGATCTTTTAGCCTACAGTTGCCATTCGGCTTGGTTACTGAACCACGTCGACATCATTCCACTTTCTTATTTCCTCCCCTTTTCTCTCTGCTATCCTTCCTACAAAACTGCCTTGGCAGGATGCTAATGCTACACCTCACTCAGCAGTTGAGCAAAATATTTTTAGCTCGTAAACAAAACGAGGGTCTTTTTTTTTTTAAGCACTCATGCACTTTCAGCATCTTCTCTCCCGTTCGTTTTTTTTAAAGAAGAAAGTGCTAAAGTACCTCAGGGCAGAAGCCTCGCATTTTCAGGAGTTCCTTGAACACTGATGGCATTACAGAGAAATGGATGACACGCCACCAGGAAACTTACTTTTGATTTCCAGCCACTGCTCGTAATCCTCCTCCTCTTCTTCATCAGGCGACTGGAAGACACTCAGGCGATTCGTTACTGGTGTCTGTTTGGAATGGGTGTAGTTTTTGACTTGATTCAACATACTGCTGACGTTAAGGTTGGGACGCTTCCCAGACAAAGTGGGTTTCTTCACTGTACTCGCAGGGGGAGGGTGGGCAACAGATGTCTCTTTGGAACTGGAAGAAGCATCTGAACAATTGAAGGGTTGGGGGAGAGAAGAGGTGGAAAGATTGGTATGATACAGAGCATAAGCTACTTCAGATCCTTGCTCAGATCTCTCAAGGCTGCCTTAGCCAAGCAATTTTATTCATCTTCCATCCCACACATTTGCAACATGGAAAGATTGGGGTGTTCCTTAGAGCACAAGATGACCCCTGCTGGATCAGGCCAAGAAACTGTCAACCCCCAAATTTGGAGTCACGTACAGCTCATCAAATTGTATTCCAAAAATCCACCAACGTGGACAAGAGGACAGTCATCCTCTTCCTCTGTTGCCGTCCAGAGCTGGACTTTAAATTAGGGGGTCTTTGACTCTGCAAGTAGCAAACAGCCATCAGGACCAGCAACCACTGGCAGTGCTGTCCTCCACAACTTTGCCCAACCAAATTCTAAAACTAACTAGACTGGTGGCTATCACCGCCTCTGATGGTAGTAATTTCCATAACAACGCGCTCTTTTTTATTGAAAGAATACACGTGAAGTGCTTTGAAGATGGCATAAAAACAGCATTACAGGTAGTCCTCGGCTTACGATGGCATTTGGGCCCAGAATTGCTGTTGCTAAGCAATGCAGTTGTAAAGCGCAATGTCATGTGACCGCATTGCTGAAGACCGCAGTCCCGGCAGCCCCCGTTGCTGTTGTTAAGCGAGGACCACGCGGACCGTTAAGCAAGGATCTCACATGACCATGACTTCTGACTTCCTGCCAGCTTCCCCATTGACTTTGCTTGTGGGAAGCCAGCAGGGAATGTCAGAAATTGTGATCACGTGACCATGGGGACACTGCGATGGCCAGAACTCTGAGGACCAGTTGTAAGTCCCCATCACTCAGCACCTTCATAACTTTGAACGGTTGCTGAACAAATGGACACAACCCAAGCACTACTTGCATTATTATTGTTACATTGGGATAAATTGCAACATTATAAGACTACTCTGCAGTTGAACATTTTATTTATGGCTTTCTTAATCAAAGGCTTCAATGCACTTGAGGCCATAACTGAACTTCCTTTTTATCAGTTCAGTCTACCTCAGAAAGTGGTTCCCGTCAGGACAAAATTAGGGAGTGCCCCAAAAATGCTATCTTGAATTTCCTTTGTTGAAGAAAAAGCTGGATTTAAATGTAAACAGTGAATAAACACCTGCCACATTCTATTCTGCTTTTGAACAGTAGCATACAACTGGTCTGTATGTTTTAAATGTTCCTCTCTACTTCAATATTTAAAGTAAGATATTGGGGTCTGTTAGAGTTGTGACAAAAACTGGATGTGAGGAAAATGAACCGTCTCATAGATATAAACAATTACGCTCAGGCCTGTGATAGAAAGGTGAAGTAAAATTATTTTAAATAAGCAAACTCACAAGAGTTTAAGGGAATGAGGGGCCTGCAAGATGCCTCCATGATTAATAAGTAAGAAAAGAACACAGCTCTTATTTTTACCAGTTGCCTGGGGGGGGGGGGGGGGGCAGGCAGGCAAGCAGGAAAGTAGACAGGTTGGACCCCACCCATCCCTTGGTCTGATGAAAAGGAGCTGCCTGCCCTTCAAGAGGTGCTAAGGTATCAATTTCCAGAATCCCCAGCCAACATGCCAAATGGCCATGTTGGTTGGAAATTCTGGAAGCTGTGTTTCCAACACACCTGGCAAGCATTCGTTTGGGGAAGCCAGTGGGCAGGTGTCAGGGAGATAACTGGTGAGGAAGGAGGGGGCTCCCTCCTGGGGGATAAACGCATGCGCAGTACTGAATCGCTTTGCCTTCCTTCCAAGAGGCTGAAGAAGGCACCGCCCTAATTTCTTGGGCCTTTTCTCTGAGCATCACTAGTTCATTTTAGTTTAGCTGGATTCTGTCTAGCAGAGTAGAAGAATAAAACACTAGAGCCTGTACACCAAGTCTCAGCGTGTTCCTTCACTCGAAGTCAGGACATCAGCTTTATGTTAATCCTCACCATGGAAGCTCACTGGGTGATTGTGGAGCCATTCATTCTCTCTCTCAGCTCCATCCATTTCAGACAGGTGATGTGGTAGAGGATATAGTTTGGAGGACAAAGCACTGTTTATGCTGCTAGGAAGTGGGATGGAAAACTTACAAAAGTGGGTTATAATTAACTATTAATAATCCCCTATTAACCGCCCAGAGTCCCCTATTCCGGGAGATGGGCGGGGATAAATTTAAATAATAATAATAATAAAAATAATTCTAAAGGGCTAACAACAGCACCTGCAAGGGAGTATCAGCCTAGACTGAACTAGATATAAATGCCTATTCAACACCCAAGAATTTTGCTCTGGTCTTCAGGAGCTGTTTCTCCTGATCTTTTCCCTGCATGCCACTTTCTGTCTTTGCAGCTGGCTGATCACAGGTCTTGTGTCGTCACTCCGGACCTTGTTTTTAATTTTGTTTTATTAAGGAAAGACAGACTGTCTGAACAAGGAAGTTACAATATACCACATACATGAACATAAATGAGGATAATCTAACCCATCCCCTTAAAATAGTGGCACTGAAGAGCTGGGCGGTACTCTGGAGGCTGGGTCTTTTAAGCTGGATTCTGCGGAGGACCTGAATGGGTTCCAGGGGAGTAAAGCGGGGGGAAAACCCTCTCTGTAAGGGACTAATGGGAAAAAAACTAAACACACTCAACCACCTGCTTCCACCTTGATGAAGTTCTTCCCCTCTCGCTTGCTATACCCTCAGTGTTTGCAAGCATGCTGCGCAGGAGGCAACTGGCTATCCTTCCCTCACCACATGCACAAAACCCACCTGCCCCCAAACTCTATTTCTAACTTGCTTAGCAGCACAAGAGCAACAGCAGCGAACCCTTCCTTCTTCATTTTCCACATTGCAGACAGCATTTGTGACTATGTCCATGTGCCCAACAGTAACTTCCCAAATAAGTGTGAAACTCAAGTTTTATCTTATGTATATTGGAAATACTAATTTTGCATTTACATTAAGCAGATAACTTTTTGTTTGGTTGCCAGTCATTAGTGCTTGCCTCTTGATCAGGGGTTCAGGGCAATTTTTTTAACAGGTTATGTCGTGTGAAAAATTTTGGAACCCCTATTCTAGATCAACAAATGCTAATGTGGCCAAAAAAACAAAAACAAAAAAACACCTTACCACTTCCTAGTTTTTCCTTCTGTAGCTTCAGGAACTGCTGGAGGAAGCTGCCATCATTAGCAAATTTGTTTGAAACAGCACTTTCGCCATCTCCACTATCGTCACTTGAAGGTTAAGAGAGAATGGATATTAAAGGTTGCAATGCCCACAGTATTAAGGTTTATTTATGTCTTTATATAAAATAATATATTAATATATAATATATAAGTCTCTATACAATCTGAGCATTTGTCCACATAGTCCAGGGTTTTTGTTTTGGCTGGCAAACGTTTTCCAGTGTTATAGAGAAGAATCTTTCTCACCACCTTCTCCTCTCTGGACCTTTTAATAAGGATACCAGGGGTAAGCGATTACCAGTACACAACTGTTCCACCACAAACCCATTCTTTCCTGCTGCTGCCACCGCCGCCACCCTGCCTGTTACAGATATATCAGAATGGCAGTTAGAAGTCAATCCTACATACTCGCTCCCCTGTGAAGCTGGCTGAGTTGACAAGTGGTTGCGTTTGGCTTGCCGCTCCATCTTGGCTTCGATCTCCCGCTTCTTCTGGGCAATCAGCTTCTCCTGATGGAGGATGTTCACGTTGGTCTTCACTGATTTGGGCATTGCAACTCCAAACCAGCGACTGGCTTTCCCTGGTTAGCAAGAAGAAAGGAGGCACAGAATCACTTTGCAAGACAAGGCTGGCAGTTGAGTGTTTGCTAGGACAAAATTGCAAAGGAAGAGAGATCCAAAATGACAAGGTTCCCTTTCCCTGTAAAAGTGAAATAACTCAGCACAAGAATTAAGCATTAATAGCACTTCGGATTCCATTTCCAAAAGGTGCTAGAGTGTGAACGTAGCACCTCCCTGCTTTAAGATGTGGCATCTGCCAATAATATTCTAATATTCTTATTTTATGTGCTGTTTTTTATTGGATTATGTTATTTTTGTGCAGCAGTTACTTTAGCATTTTAATCTCACGGCACCCAATCTTGTATACTGACGATTGTAAATTGTCATAGAACAACTTAACCTGAAAGTCAATCTAAAAATCCATTAGGTAAACCAGGAATAACTGGACTTCAGGCTAATAGTGAGGCTCCCTCACTCCTGGAAAAATCTGAAGACCTGGTTCTGCCGTCTTGCTGGGGATGGGAAAGGTAACAGCTCCTCCTGGGGCTGGCTAGCGCCGTAGTATCCTCCCTACTATATAACATCATATCGCCACATGGATTATGTGATTATCGGTGATGCTCTGGGGCTGCTTTGCATCCTCTGGCACTGGAAACCTGCAGCGTGTGGAAGGCAAGATGGATTTATTGAAGTATCAGGAAATCCTAGGAGAAAATGTCGTGCTGTCTGTAAGGAAGCTGAAGCTTGGGCGTCATTGGACCTTCCAGCAGGACAATGATCCCAAGCATACCGCAAATTCCACTAAGGCTTGGATGCAGTAGTAGTCCTGGAAGATTCTACAGTGGCCATCACAGTCACCTGACTTGAACCCCATAGAAAATCTCTGGTGGGATTTGAAGGAGGCGGCTGCAGCATGCAAACCCAAGAATATTAGTGAACTGGAGGCCATGGCTCATGAGGAATGGGCTAAGATTCCTCAGGAATGCTGCCAGAAGCTGGTGTCTGGCTATGCATCTCGTTTGCAGCAAGTCATGACAGCAAAAGGGTGCTCTACTAAGTATTGAAGATGCTTGCCATGAAGGGGTTGAATAATTTTGAGACTGGAGAAGTCATTATAAGTTGCATTTTCTGTTGAATTTGGGGACACCACTTGAAGCATTTGTTGTGTTGAGCTATTTCAATTGCTTTTGTTTGATTTGTTCATTGCCAACAGCTGAAAGTCTGTAAATTTTGACAATAAATCTGATTTGCAATGGGGGTTGAATAATTTTGATTGCAACTGTATGTATGTGTGTGTGTGTGTGTGTGTGTGTGTGTATATATATATATATATATATATTCATATTTATTTAATTGTATTATTATAACTGATTTTATATTGTATGTTTTTAATTGTTGATTTTATTGACTTTATTGTAAACCGCCCAGAGTCCCCCGTCGGGGGGGGATGGGCGGTGATAGAAATTCGAACAATAAATAAATAAATAATAAAATACATGTGTGTCTTCTTCTAAAACTTTGTTTAAATCTTTTTAAGAAACCGAGATCTGATGAGAGTATTTTGCCAGAAATTTCTTTTGTGCCAGAAATGAACAAATTCCCTATCCTTCATGAAAAAACTTTACAAACGTTCTTTACTTCAGCAGTATAATGAAAGGTGGGTGGAGCAGGACAGAGATGCCATGTTATTCTTACGATTGTTGAAAAATGGGGCATTGAAGATACTTGTTAATCTGTCACAAGTCAAACAAAGATCTTTCCACCAACTAAACCAAAGAGAATATTTGTAGCTCAAGGTTGAACTGTGGAGTCCTTGGTGCTCTGAGCCTTGTTGTTTTCTTCCAGACATTTCATTGCCAGACTAGGCAACATCTTCAGTGCGAAAAGGGAGTGGGGTTTGCTGTCTGTTTATATACCCTGGCTTGTCCTGCCTGTGTTGGTGGGGGTGTTGTACTCTCCTTAGGAGTTCCTTGATTGGGCTGTTGTTTGCTGCTTGGTTGATTGACTGAGTTAATAAACTCCACCAACACAAGCAGGACAAGCCATCGTGTATAAACAGAGAGCAAGTCCCACTCCCTTTTTGCACTGAAGATGTTGCCTAGTCTGGCAATGAAACGTCTGCAAAGAAACAAAACTCAGAGCGCACCAAGGCCTCCAAAGATTAGTATATTCTAATCTGTTCTATGTTTACATGCACTCCTCTGCTGCAACAACTTTTTAAACTTTTTTTTGGATAAGGAGCGAAACGTTTCTACTGGGAAAATAGAAATCCAGTTGACATGATTCAAGCTACAGACAATTCCACCTGGATGACTGAGAACCTTCATAGACAACTTTTTAAACAGCTATTTAGCAGATGGCTTGTGCCACTAATACCCACCTTCAGCAATCAATAAGCTGAAAACTTTTGTATTATTTAAATAGTTAAGATTTTGTCCGTGAACAATCAGAACAAAAGCAAAAATAATGTTATAAATTAAAAGAAGATGATGACAACTCCCCAGCCCAGTTGAAAGTCAATTTCCTAGTCACAAGAACTGAGGAAAACAGTACTAATAGCAACAATTGTCTAATTGCCTACTGCCGAAGTATATAATCCCTCTTACAACATCTCTATGAGGTAGGTTGAGCTGAGTGTGTGTGAGTGGCCTGAAGTCACTCAGTGAGTTTCCATAGCTGAGCATGAATTTGAACCTGCATCTCCGCAGTCCTAATTCATCACATTTTGTTAGTTTTGAGCACTGCCAATATTGTCTCTGGTGCTTGTCAGTATGACTTTGTAGGCTGCTCAGAATTGTTGAAGTAGCACAGAAATTGCAGTAAATAAATAAATGTTAAATAGAATAAGACCACACAACGATTTATAATGTACCAGATCAAGAAATATTTGGTTAATGTTCTGTTCCAACTGTGCCCAATTAGATACCATTTACTGCATGCATCATTTGAGTACAATAGCATAATGTACCAGATCAAGAAATATTTGGTTAATGTTCTGTTCCAACTGTGCCCAATTAGATACCATTTACTACATGCATCATTTGAGTACAATAGTTATGGTTATCCATAACATCCATCACCTGATACATAACCATAATGTCCTCCCCTACTTTCTTTCCTGCCCCCACAACCAAAACACTGTAAATGATTCTCACAGTGAAGCTGTTCCAATCCCTTGATCTTTTCATTTGCTCTTTCCTGCAGCTCCTCCTCCTTAGATTGATACCCGGAGGACCAGCAAATTAGTAAACACAAGAATGGCATGGCAGAAAACAGTTACGCAGCAAAACAGACACAGGAAGACAAGAACCCTTGTCATCGCGCTCCTGCCTGTCCCTGATAGGAACTGTAGTCCAACAGACCTGGAAAGCATCCAGCCGGGGATGATGGGCCGTCACAACCATTCAGAAGCAGGCCAAAGGCCTACAAATCCTAGCAAGGAAACCACAACCCGACACAGTGCGTTGTCTGTATGTATTTTAAAGGAGCGGGGCGGGAACCCTTCCCAGCGGCGGGGGGAAAGGCGGGAAGGGGCGCTCCACCTGAGGGGCGAGACTCACCTGGCGCATCTCGGCTGTTCTCCATGGCTGCCAGGCTGCCCCCTATCGCCTCTCCCACAATGCACTGCGCGCGTCTACCCACCCGGATGGACCGGGAGGCAGGGCAGCGCGATGCATCATGGGAATGGAGCAGACGCGGGACTGCCGCCCAAAGAAAAGGATGCCGGGAATTGTAGTGCATAGACCTGCACAGGCCGGAAAGTGATTTCCCGGGCGAGTTTTAGGGTCTGGGAAACTGTTATGCTGCTGTTACACCCAAATTTCGACCTTTGTTTTGTCCACTGGGAGAAAAAGAGCACTACCATTCCCGTCAGGCGCCGCGCGGCACCGGAAAGGGAAGGAGGTAGAGCAGTTCTCACGAGACTTAGTAACCGGACGCAAAACTTCCCCTCTACTATTCAGGTCTTGACCACCCGGGAACTATATCTCCCATGATGCAAAGGGAAGGTTAAAGGCCACTATTATTAAAGATTGTTACATTTTTATTTTGAAATGTGTACCCCTCCCTTCAGGTGACTGCTTTCGAAGTGACTACTATGGTCATAAATATCACTCTTCACAACCAGAGGAATCAAAGATTATAATCCAGAACTTTAATACAGTATAATGCAAGTATTATAAAATGAATAAGAGAAAGATCTCTTCATTACTTGCTACGGTTCTAAAAATAAGCTATGCACTGTTTTATTAACAGTCTTAAATCTGCAACGCTCTTGGAAACGAGGCCCCGTGAAGAGGATGCGGGTCGACACGCATCCCATGGCGGTGCAAGGCTTACTTTTGTTTTTATTTGATGCACATTATTTTTCCAACGAAAGAGCAGACAAAGGAGATCTAGAACGGGGAGGGTGAGATTAAACCTCGCGAGAGAAGGGCCAGTTTCCTGCCCCGGGAGGGAGAAGGCGGGAGAGATTCCCCCCCGAGGGCGAGATTCTTTGTCTCCCAATTTACCCTCTCCACGCAGGGGGAAATAATCCATCGGTAGGTCACGACCGCTTCCAGGACTCGCTTTCCCATCAAGCTTTGCGGCGCCTGGGCCTGCGCAGTGACTTCCTCAATTCCACCGCGCAGCGACCCCCCCGTTGCCTCCCGGTCCTTTCGGAGGCTAAGCCAAGATGGCCGCCGTCGGGGCGTCGGGCGGCTCGACGGCCACGGCGGGCAGCGCGGGCGGAGCACAGGCTTCGTCCTCCTCCACCGCGGCGGCGACGACGACGGCTCCCGCGTCCTCCTCCGCCCCCTCGTCGTCCTCCGCAGCGGTGGGAGCTGCGGCAGCGGCTTCAGCCGCGTCGTCCGCGTCGGTCCCGCAGCCCCCGGTGGGAGGAAGCACCGGGCCCGGCTCGGGGGCGGCGCAGCAGGCGGTGGGCACCGGCGGGGCAGAGGCCGCGGCAGGAGGGGGCGGCGGCGGCTCCGCTGGTTCCTCGTCGTCGACGTCCTCCGCGTCCGGGGCCGGCGGCGCTTCGGTGTCGTCGGGGGCGTCCGAGTCGTGGTACGTGGCGCTGCTGGGCTTGGCCGAGCACTTCCGCACGTCTAGCCCGCCCAAGGTGCGGCTCTGCGTCCACTGCCTCCAGGCCGTGCTGCCCCGCAAGCCCCCCGCTCGGGTCGAAGCCCGCACCCACCTCCAGCTCGGCTCCGTCCTCTACCACCACACGCGCAACGGAGAGCAGGCCCGCGGGCACCTCGAGAAAGCGGTGCGTCCCAGGGACCCGGCGGGGAAGCGGGGTGGCCGGCGTCCCCGGGACTGCCTGCGCCGGCAGGAGGGACGGGAGGGAGGGAGGTCTGGCACGCTTGCGTGCACGTGTGCATGCATGTGGCCCCAGAGAGGGAAGCATTTGTACACCCAGGTAGACAGACTCGTGCCCGCCATTCTCTGAGCCGAAACTGCTGCCGTCCAGATGTGCTGGACCTTCTCAGTGGTGGCCTCGCTGGTCTGCAGTACTTTCCCCTTTTAATTGCCTTTTGAATATTATCCTCTTCACCTGGGCCTTTCGCCTTCCAGGACTGGCACAGTTCTTGTTTTGATTCTGTTTTTCTTCTCATCCCCTTCCCCGGCGTTTAAAACTATTTCCTTGCTCATTAGATTTTTATCCTGCATTTTGTTCTTGAGCGCAAGGTTGTGTATTTAGCACTCATTTCTCCCGCTTTTCCATAGAACGACAAATACGTTACTGTTGTACTGTTTTTAAACTTTTGCTTGTACTGCATTTGAGCTATTATTAAACGGCTTTGAGAATTCAAGTAACACAAGTGGTATATTATTTTAATTGGGAGTGGTGGTGATTGTAGACCGGCACATCTGGAAGACATCAGGTTGGGCAAGGCAGTTCAAAATGGATCTGGCTCAGTGTTGTTTGCTGCTTTTGCACATACACATGTGGAGAAATGTAATGAAGATAGTACAATATCTCTCTATTCTCCAGCATGCTGTTAAATTGTTATAAACAAATGAGTTCGTGCTATATCACTTTATTTTCATTACATGTCTACTTGCATAAGTTGATAGATTTTAAGGCAGTTGTGCAATAAGCAAAAAGAGGTTATAGCTAAAAGAAATTATTTCTAGATACTAACAAAGGAGATTGTATCCATTTGACAGGAACTTCTTCAAAAAGTCTGGTGGAGGAAAACAAATGCACAGCTCTTACATTCTGATATTTGAAATAACATAAAAAGAGTGGAGATGAACAGAGAAGAAAGGATCTCTGCTAGGAAAAATGCAAAGAAGGAAAATTAAGTAGGAAGGCAGGAACTTTGTTTATATTGAGATCAGATAGACATCCGTCTTGCTTTATATGGTAGCAATGGAAAGGGATCCTATTTCAGCCTCAGGG
Source organism: Charina bottae (assembly GCA_023362775.1). NCBI lineage: Eukaryota > Metazoa > Chordata > Lepidosauria > Squamata > Charinaidae > Charina > Charina bottae. Next base: position 4,104,809 of record JALMGJ010000040.1, read on the forward strand.
CTGCATTTCCTTGTGGATAATCATCCAAGGTGGCATGTGCCAGCAGTGGGCAGAGTCCGTGTCCACAGTCACAGAAATGCAGTGGGTTGCACAGAGAAAGCTAATAGCTTCTCTTCCAAGAGCAGTTTGTAGCAGCACTCCCTCCTTCTAGTCTCTCAGCTGTGGAAGAGAGAAAATGAGAAAATACAGTAAAATGAGAAAACCCAGTGGAATGTGTGTGTATTGGGCGTGGGGAGTGACACCCTACCCAACCCCGCTAATTCCCCATTCATAGTTTACACTGATTAGCAATTACCTTTCTGAGTAAAGTATCTCCACCCAACTTGGAGTTTCCAGAGTTTGAATGTGGGGGCTTCTGCTGAGTTATTGCCCCTTAAACAGATACAACATTTTAAGAGTGAACTTCAGGAGGTATAGGAAAAATGGAACGTGACTATTTCAAGGGATGAAAGAATAGGCATTTCAGCAGGGTTGTGACGGCATAGCAAAGTCTGAATAAATAAGAATTGGTCCTAAGTTTTGAAACTGCAGGAAGAGTTCAGTTTGGCAGGAAGGGACAGGACAGCTCAGCACTGACACTTCACTGTGTCTTGATTGGCTGTAAGCCATAATAAAAATCATTTGTTCATTTCCTGTGTCTTAGAAATGCACTATTAACTGTTCCCTTTAGAGATTTTTATAAATTCCATAGGGATTTCAGGAATTGCTAATTTTTTTCTCTTCTTTTTACAGTGGCTGATATCACAACAAGTATCCTTTTTTCTGATCTCATGAAAACGGGAATTATCAATTTTTAAACTTCTGCAGGTTGTTTTGAAGGTGCACAACGTGGTGCGTTTTTACCAAAAGTTAATAAGCTTTACTGGTTCTATATCATTCTATTGTTCATCTACATTTAATTAACAAATCTTTTTGTATTGTCGAAGGCTTTCACGGCCGGAGTTCGATGGCTGTTGTGGGTCTTCCAGGCTGTGTGGCCGTGTTCTGGAACTTCCAGAACACGGCCACACAGCCCGGAAGACCCACAACAGCCAACAAATCTTTTGTTTGCTTTAGATACTGTATTGGATACTATTTAAACATTTTGGGGGCTTAACACTGCTGAAGTTATTCAAGCAAAGGCTGGAAAGGGGATGTTATGGATAGTGTAGTTTCAGTACTTGACACATCCTACATTAAGCACAGCGTTGGATCCTTTCCAACTAAACAGTTCTATTATTTTAATTTTTAACAGAAAGTGTTACTATATTACCTTAACTTGGATGCTACCAGATTCCACAGTTTGAGGATGTCAAATTTGAAGCTGCCAGCCTTCTGTCTGAGCTGTATTGTCAAGAGGTAAGAAGAGAACACCCTTCCTATGCAGTTCTTTAAATACTAATATTTAATGGGATTGATACTCAAAGGATATGAAAGACTTTCTTCCATACAAAATAGGAGCTAAGACATTTTATCTATCTTTGTTAACTGGCTTATTTGCATGTCAGTAGCACGTCCTTTAAAATGAATTGAGCTGTGATTATATTTTATTATCTTGATATTTAAGGTGATGCAATCAAGTAGAGCTAGCACCTTGGTGCCCCTCTTTGGGGGCTTCTAGGTGTTAGCTGTTCAGAGGCAGATGTAAGGCTGGGTGACTGCAGAAAAACTCTCTTAGAGTCTCCAGTTATCATCTATTCTGACTGACTGTCCTCCTCTAGAAGGGTGAGACAGTCTGCCCGGTGTTCCTGTCTGGAACGCATTTAGCTGTAGATAAGGCAGTCCTCATTTAATGACCATTCATTTAGTGACAATTCAGACTTACGACGTTGCTGGAAAAACCGACTTACAACTGGTGCTCACGACCATTTAGTGATGCTTCAGACTTACAACGGTGCTGAAAAAACTGACAACTGGTGCTCATACTTACGACCATCGCAGTGTCCACGCGCTCACGTTATCACAATTTGGGTGCATGGCAACCAGTTCGCATTTATGACCGTCACAGCATCCTGTGGTCACATGATCGCCTTTTTCAAGTTCGCTGGTCGGCTTCTGGCAAGCAAAATCAATGGGGAACCACGAGATTCATTTAACGACCACATGGTTCGCTTAACACCCACGGTGATTTGCTTAATGACCACTGCAAAAAAGTCATAAAATTGGGTTGGATTCACTTAATGACCGCTTCTCTTAGCAACCAAAATTCTGGTCTCAATTGTGGTCATTAAGCGAGGACTACCTGTTCAAGGGATTGAACCCCTTTGCTGACAAATAAGTGCTTTGCTCTTGATCTTTAGACCTCTTCATACAGGTTTTACACATATATACAGTATTTGCTAAAATGTGTTTTGGAAAAAGTGATGTGTCATTTCTGCAAAGTTGTGCACCCTTTCCTTGAATTAATAGAATGATGTCCAATTGCCTTACTAGGGGTGACTTCTTCCAATTGATTTTGTCCTTTTCTAGTAGCCCTTGAATCCTCCTCCATATTTGTGTGCATAATTTGATTTTTATTGTCCATACTTTCAGAATTCTGTTGACACAGCGAAGCCACTGCTCCGTAAAGCTATCCAGATTTCACAGCAGACTCCCTACTGGCACTGTCGTCTTCTTTTTCAGCTTGCGGTAAGCTCATTTTCACTATTCTCAAATGGGTTAAATTACAGGCAGTCCTTGCTTAACAACCCTATTTGGGACCAGAATTTTCATCGTTAAGCCAAGTGGTCATTAGGCGAAACATCATGTGACCGCACTACTTAGCAATGGCAGTTCCAGTAGTCCTGGTTGTGATCGTTAGGCGAGGCCCTCGCACTTTTCCTGCCCTGCCGCTCTCGCGTCTGGTTCAGCTCCCCCCGCCTGCCTATCTCCCCCCCGTATCTGCCTTTTTGGCCGCCCTGCACTCTGCCACCACCGCCTACTCCTGCTGCCCCCCACTGCCCTCAGCTGACCTTCACCATCTTCTTCCTCCCATTGCTGATGAGGCGTGCCCAACTGAGGCAACGGCTGGCCCTTCGAAGCGCACGCTGTGGTCATAAATGCAGGCAGGCTGCCAAGCACCCCAGTTTTGATCACGCGACCGCAGGGGTGCTGCAATGGCCATAACTTTGAGGACCGGACATAACTACCGTTTGTTCAACGCCGTCATAACTTTGAATGGTTGCTGAACGAATGGTTGTTAAACGAGGACTACCTGTATGAAAAACATCATAGGGTTCGGAGGAATTCTACAGTAGTTACATACGAGAAGGAAACACGTAAGAGAGGTTCTGCTGTGTTAAAAGCTGCAAGGGCTCGAGTTTTTACTGAGACACAGTATCCTTGTGGAAGAGATGGCACAGCCCCGAGAAACTGACCTTTGAACAGCAGAAGGTAAAGCAAGCAAGCTCTGTAAATTAGTACTATTACTATTTCTTTTATTTCTGTAGTGTTCCTCCTTCCGGGACAGCCCAGAGTTGCTTATAGGAGAGTAATAAAGACAGTCTTCGAGAAAGGTGCAAGAAATCCAGCACTGTTTAAAAATAATAAATACAAAAAGTGAAACAAAATTCAGTGGCAGGGGTGTGGATAGAATGGAAGAAAAGCAGTGTAACAGAATCTAAAAAAGAGTTTGCTCCTGAAGTAGTTATTCCAGAAATGCCTAGACCAACAGCCATGTCTTCTTTTAACTTCTGAAAGAAGACAGCATGGAGACCTTCTGAACTGATCTTAGGAAAGAGTTCTGTAACTGGGGCGCTTCCTGTCCTTTGGGAGGAAGTTTTATAAGTGAGCAGGTGAGTGGTGGTTTATAAGCTCAGTTGAAGGAGTAGTGGCACCCTCATGGTGGGTCAAAAGAGACGTCTTGGTTGCAGTGTTGCAACCAAAGCCCCACCCCTTGAACGTACAGGTAATCCTCACTTAACGACCATTTAGTGATGGTTCAGACTTACAACGGTGCTGAAAAAACTGACAACTGGTGCTCATACTTACGACTGTCGCAGTGTCCCCGCGGTCACGTGATCATGATTTGGGCGCTTGGCAACCGGTTCGCATTTATGACCATTGCAGCATCCCGTGGTCGCATGATTGTCATTTTCGACCTTGCTGGCCAGCTTCTGGCAAGCAAAATCAATGGGGAACCGTGTGATTCACTTATCGACCACATGGTTTGCTTAATGACTGCGGTGATTCGCTTAATGACCACTGCAAAAAAGGTCGTAAAATTGGGTCAGATTCACTTCATGACTGCTTCATTTAGCAACCGAAATTCTGGTCTCAATTGTGGTCGTTAAGCGAGGACCACCTGTATGCGACGTCAACACAGACAAAGGAGGAGGAGGTTCGATTACGATGCCGTGGCCACCATCTTGCCTGTTTTAACACCCACCCACCCTACAGACACTGGTGTACAAGAGAGATGTAGGTGGGGCATTCTTGAGGTCCGTTACATCAGTGACTTGTTGTTTTGTGGTATCAGCGCCTAATGGAACATAAATGGGGTTTGTGCCATCAACATAGCCTTAGGGGTGTTCAGAACCTTGAAACATTTTGAACTTGGAATGCCTTGTTTCAGAATCAAAATAATTGGCTGTCCGGACCATTTCAGAGCTATTTCAAGCTCATGTGTTTTCCTCTGTGTGTTCCTCATTAGCAACTTCATACGCTTGAAAAAGATTTGGTGTCAGCCTGTGACCTTCTGGGAGTCGGAGCAGAATATGCACGTGTGGTAGGATCAGAATATACAAGGTGGGTGGCTTGTTCTTTTTGATTCACAGAGAGAAAGTGACGTTGGGTTCTGAAATACATTCTTTGTTTATGTTTTTTTATGGTTTTGATGCGGTTTTAAACATGGGAATTAGAGGCGAAACGAGAATACATTATATTTCTGTGAGATCTCTACTGAGAATCTTAATAACTTTCCTTTCTTTTTCAGAGCGCTATTTCTGTTAAGCAAAGGCATGGTAAGTTTTCTGGGGCTTAGATAAAAGGAGAATATTTTACTTGTATGTTGCTTTAAAATCTGCAGGGTCTTGGTTTGTTTTCCTTATTAATGTATAGCAGCAGTGAATAATAAGTAGGTTTTGATCTTCTTGATAGACTTCCAGTGAAACAAGAGCAATAGCATTCTGTTAACCCACACATCATTTCAAATGTGTGACTATCCCACCTGTATTTTAATATTCAGTGTAATTCAAGCCCATGTGGAAACTGCTCGGGAAATTCTAAAATGTTACAGAGAGTCTTAGAGAGGCAACCACGAAAAAGTAAACTTGTCTTTTGGGTTGGAATACTAAGATTCCATGAATTTAGGATTTGGGAAGGTGATAATCACACTGCGGTTCGTTGCTGCCAATTTTGTCAATAGTGCTGGATTAAGAGGACCTCAAGTTGATTTTTAGGCAAATATGTTTCATATTGTGCAGATGGATTAGGCTTGCATCTGTTAAACAAAGGGTGGGCAATTTTGGGGTGGCTAGAGGCTTCATTTAATTCCTTCAGAGAACCAGTGTCCTCAGTGGGTTGAGTGATGGGATAAAATGTGTGGGGCTCCACCTTGCAGATAATTTTGCAAATATCTTTCCTGGGTTTTTTGGAAATTTGTTTTTTGGGTCATCTTTAAAATTATCTAGGCTACTTGAAGACTTACATTCCAGTTCTGATACATTCTGCTTCAGAATGCTGGGAAATCACAGTGCCGGTTTCGAGCAATTGTGCCATCAGCTTTCAGCAGCGCAGAGAGGTCCCTGGAAGCCACAACAATGGGTACATTGTCTACCCATATCTTAAACGATCCTGAGAATAACAGAGATGGACCCCAAGGATTGAATCAGTGTTAGAAAGGGTAATTTGGGGCTTTGAAACTTGTATAATACCTAGTATTGTGTTATGTAAATCAGAACTATGTTTCCATTGCCGTGGAAGGCATAAGTTTTAATATTAAGTTTGGTCTTACACATACTAGGACAGTGCTTTCCAAACTGCTGCCGTTGGCGACACACCAACGGCGGCGCAGGGGCACGCCCGGTGGCGGGGGGGGGGGTGTATGGTGGCAGCGGCAGCCTCGTGTTTTCCGCTAAAACGCGGAAGCGCTGATGGCGCGCTGCTGCCGTCGCTACCGCCGTGCACGCCGCCACACGCGCCCCTGCACCGCCGCCGTGCACGTCCACTTCTGGGTTGTGACGTGACACACTAAACTGTGTGTTGCGACACACAGTTTGGAAAGCTCTATACTAGGAGAACTACTGAGAAAAAGCCTTCTTTCAGTTGTAGCAGAATGAGTTTTACTTATTCCTGTTCTAATTAGGCGACCTTAATTTATTTTTGATGCCATGGCATTTTTTTTATCTGTTCTTTGGGATTATCTTGAAATGATGAAAAGCAAAGTTAGCCACAGTACTTGGGACTTGGAAATAACTCTCCTTCCCACGCTTCATACCACCCTTTTTCTTCTTCTTTATTTTGAGAAGATAAATCCAAGACAAAGAAAGACTGAACCTGGAAAACATGTGCTTAGTATGTCTTCTGAAGCTCAAGTCATTTCTTTTCTCATTCCTTTCTTCGCCTTAGCTGCTGCTCATGGAGAGGAAGCTTCAGGAGGTGCATCCGCTGCTTACGCTCTGTGGGCAGATAGTTGAGAACTGGCAGGGGAACCCCATCCAGAAGGAGTCGCTGCGGGTCTTCTTCTTGGTACTGCAAGTGACACATTACCTGGATGCTGGTCAGGTCAGTTGAAGCAGCTCAAGTGACCTTCTATGACAGAGTCTTAATGCTCACTGTATAAGTAGAGCAACGTTTCTCAACCTTGGCGACTTGAAGCTGTGTGGACTTCAACTCCCAGAGTTCCCCATTCTGAATTCAACCATTGCTGGCTGCGGAACTTTGGGAGTTAAAGTCCACACAGCTTCAAGTCGCCAAGGTTGAGAAACACTGAAGTAGAGTAACCACTTGTCAGGAAAGTCTGTTTTTTACCTTGCCTGTTTGGCATCTCTTCCACCTGATACTTTCAATTTAAATATATATATACAGGTAGTCCTCGCTTAATGACCATTTGTTTAGTGACAGTTCGGACTTACAACGGTGCTGAAAAAAACGACTTGCGACCGGTCTTCACACTTACAACTGTCGCAGCGTCCCTATGGTCATGTGATCACAATTTGGGTGCTTGGCAACCGGTTCGCATTTATGACCATTGCAGTGTCCCACGATCACATGATCGCCATTTTCAACCTTCCTGACCAGCTTCTGGCAAGCAGAATCAATGGGGAACCATATGATTTGCTTAACGACCATGTGGTTTGCTTAATGGCTGCAGTGATTTGCTTAATGACCGCTACAGAAAAGGCTGTAAAATTGGTTCGGATTCGCTTAATGACCACTTCAGTTAGCAACTGAAATTCTGGTCCCTATTGTGGTTGTTAAGCGAGGACTACCTGTAAAGTAGGGTTTTTTTTTTCCATCTCCAGATGGAGAAAATAAGCTGTAAGTAATGGGCATTCCACACTTTTCATTTTCTGTTTCGATTTTGTATGTAACTCATTTTAATCTGCAAGGGTTTTATTCTAGAAAACTAAAGGAGTGGAGATAATGTGATGAATATTTGCTTAGAAAAGGTTATGTTTGCTTTACATGGTAAGCAAGTCTTTTTATATATGCACATGGCAAAGGAATGAATATAAATCTAAAAGCATGTTTGATTTGGTGGTTTATGGTGATAAAGTGAGTGAATTAGGAAGGATTCAAAGATGATGATAAGTTCTGAATATGGGGCAAACCATATAGACAAACCATTTTTTGGTACCTCCAAGATCCTGGATAAAATGGACATGGACAAAAAGCAAAGAAATAGAGGAAGAAGAAGGACTGTAGGAAAAGAAAGAAAAAGTTTTGGATGAAAAGATATTAGAAGACAGATTAATCTATTAACAGTGGAAAGTGGACATAAGGAAAGGAGCTGTCTGCAACAATGAACGGAATGTCTTGGTTGGGGATGAGAATGTACATGTATTTTTGTATGGAGATGAAGCTGAGTTGTTGGCAAATGTTAGATTGCATGATCAAGCAAGGAGTATGGATCTGCAAATTAATTTATGAGAGACCAAGGCTGTTATATTTAACAGAGAAAATGGAATAAACAATTGCAAGAGAAAATTAGAGCAAGTAATATAATTTGTATACAGTATCTTGGTAGCATATTTCTAAAAAGGAGAAATTCTAAGACAAATTAAGTATAAATACTGGTAGAAAGCTAGTGGGTAAAGTAAAGTCTGTTGGGTGGATTGAATGTTTGCTGAAAGAAGCAAAAATGAATATGAGTAAGAGCATTGTTCTTCCCACATGGTTATTTGGAAGTGAGAGCTGGGTACAGGTAGTCCTCGCTTAACAACCACAATTAGGACTGGAATTTTGGTTGCTAGGCGATGCAGTCATTAAGCGGATCTGACCCGATTTTATGACCTTTTTCACAGTGGTCGTTAAGTGAACCATGTGGTCATTAAACGAATCACGCGGTTCCCCATTGATTTTGCTTGCCAGAAGCCGGCCGGGAAGGTTGAAAATGGCGATCGTGTGACCACAGGATGCTGTGATGGTCATAAACGCGAACTGGTTGCCAAGTGCCCAAATCATGATCACATGACCCCGGGGATGCTGCGACGGTCGTAAGTGTGAGGACCGATCACAGGTCGGGTTTTTTCAGCACCGTCGTAAGTCCGAAGTGTCACTAAACGAATGGTTGTTAAGTGAGGACTATCTGTGGGTCAGGATATGCATGAAAATGAGTTGATTGCTTTCAGGATGGGTATTGAAGCATGTGGGATACAATAAGGCGAGACAAGAATAAGAATGAGGAGGTGTTGAAGGAATACAAAAGTGAATGACCAGTGTGGAAGAAACACGTTGAGGTGATTTGGTCATCTAGAGAGAATGAATTAGAATAGAATTACAGAGCAAATATATGAAGGAAGAGCGAATTGAAGAAGATCAAGAAATTAATGGGTGGATGGAGTCCATGAGATCCTGAAAAGGGGAGAGGTGAGAAGTTTAAAGAACAATGTATGAAGTGGTGTATGACCGTGATGGAAGAAAGAACAAGTTGCAAGGAAGGAAAGGCAGGGAGAGGTGTAATGAATGGTGTTAGTGTGAACTAGATTTAGTTAGATTTAGTTTCTTTCCTTTGCTTCTGTGCTTTGCATAAAGTTGCTTTCCCTAAAAGGGCATAGTGTAATGAGTATATATGTACTGTATGTAAACTCCAAGATGACTCCACTTTTATTATAGAACCTGAACACATCTGAACTAGGGAGATAAAGTTGGAGATTGGATTGTGTAGAAAAACTTATCCCAAACCGGCTCTCTCCTTAAAAAGTAAAGGAGATGATATAGTGCTTTAAAACACTGTCTTGATGCCTAGTATGAACCTAGTAAAATACTGTGTTGATTCTTGATATGGACCTCTGGGATGAGCTCCTAGTGCTCTCACTAGGTTCCTATTGAACTGTGTGAGGTGAATGTAAGCTTTACGGGAATCTTCAGAGATCTACAAGGTCCCATGTTGATCTTTGGAAAAGACCAACTGAGAAGAGAACAACAGCCATCAAGATACATATGGTTGACCTGGGAAGTGTGGTGCCTTTGATGTGGATGTAGTGTTTTGTCTTGACTTTGTTGAGGCAGCTTCTCCTTTCCTCAGGTGAAGAGTGTCAAGCCATGCTTGAAGCAGCTTCAGCAGTGCATCCAGACCATCTCAACTCTTCACGATGATGAGATCCTGCCCAGCAACCCTGCAGACCTCTTCCACTGGCTGCCCAAGGAGCACATGTGTGTGCTAGTTTACCTGGTGAGCCGCTGTGTTTTGTCTGTATGGCTCCAAGAGTCTGATCTTGCCAAAATAAGTTGTGCAAGCTTGGTTGCACTGATCCATCTAGCAGTGGTGGTGGTGTTTCTTAACAATATATTCCAAAGAACTCATGCCATGTGTTTAATCATCAGCATTTCGAGGCAGCAGGTGGTGGGAAAGGCTTTAGCGTGGCTTTGAAGAGCCGCCATTCATATTAATAGACAATGCTGAGCTGAATGGGCTCAGAATATGGCAACGCCATAGGTTTCCCAAGAGCATCATAGCTCATTGATGGAGTCCTTTCTTTGCTTGCAGAAACGTCCCAGTTTAATCCCTGGACCTTCAGCCAGCAGAGTGTCTAGTAGGAGAGCTCAGAAAGGGTTTTTTCTTCTAGAGACTCTGGGGAACTGTTACAATCAGGGGTTGTCAGCATTGGCTAGATCAGCCTTTCTCAACCTTTTGACCCTGGAGGAACCCTTGAAATATTTTTCAGGCCTGGGGGAACCCCTGCACATTCAGGCTCAAATATAGGCCGGAAGTTACAAAACTATTATATTCCTTTCATGGGTAGGCCTGTATAGATGCAGTAACGGTGTTCTTAAACTAAAAATAAAGAATGAAACTTGCCTCTTTAATGTGAAGTTGCCCGAATTGGAAATAATTTTTTAAATAAATTGTGATCTCCCAGGGAACCCCTAGTGACCTCTCGCAGAACCCTAGGGTGCCACGGAACCCCGGTTGAGAAACCCTGGGCTAGATGGTCCAGTGGTCTAACCATTATCCATTTACATTGGAGTATATCCCATTGAATTCAACATTAGCTGACTGAAAATTGCCAGCTGCTTGAGAAGGCTATGTTTAAACTTGAAGCTAGGAGTCAGGAATCCTGTAATGCTAGAAACTAAAGGCATAGGTTTCCGTGTTGTTTGTAAATTATTTACATCTTTGGCAGGAAGGCTTTCTAAATGAGGATGGTTTGACAGTGCCATGTGCTCTGTTGCAACAAAGGAGATGAATGTGCATGTTTTAATTGCACAGGTGGTGTGTCAGCATGGGTGTTCACAGTGTTGGTAACTGCATGTTTTATCACTTAGAATTGTGTCCTACCATAGCTTTTTATGTAAAACGAGTAATGTTAATTTGTAGCAGGGAGAATGTGAGGTATGTTGTTTCAGGATTGCAAAATGATCTGCCAAAAAAATATGGTGTTTTTCGCCAGGTGACTGTGATGCACTCCATGCAGGCTGGATATTTGGAGAAGGCCCAGAAATACACTGACAAAGCCCTGATGCAGCTAGAGAAACTCAAAAGTGAGCAGAGTAAACTTCTTTGGTGTGTGTCTTCATAGAGATTCTGTTCTGGAATGCCCAACTTGCCTGTTCCATTTCCCTGTCTTCTTTCTTTTTCATTTATTGTTCTTGTTTCAGGGTGCCAGTGTCCTTTTTCAAGACCAATGATAGATCACCTCCCAAAATACTGTTCTTGTTTTTGGCTATGCTTCATTCAAAGTTGCTTAGTCAGCCAAGGTCTTTTCTGAACTCCAGAAATAGTACCAATATCACCTTTGCTCTTCAATTTAGCAATGCCAGAAAGAATCACCTGATTCTTATGGCAGGACCCTTTTGGCATATTTCTTTTCCCCCACAATGAGGGAGAGTAGGGTGGAGGGTGTTTTTGCCAGCCTGAGGCTTTAGCAAGATGCGGCATCACACCAAGATTTCCAAGCAATTGCTTTCGTGGCCTGAAATACTACTGCCTGCTTCAGAAAAACAACTGTGGCCATTCCACCAAATGAAGAGCTGTTCCCTTCCTCCTTTTTTTCCTGAACGACATCACTTTTTTCTTCCAGTGCTCGACTGCAGCCCTATCTTATCATCTTTCCAAGTCATTTTGTTGGAGCACATCATCATGTGCCGGCTTGTCACAGGGCACAAAGCTACAGCCCTGCAAGAGGTAAAGACTTGCATTGCTTTGGTGCATTGGGTGTCCTTTGAAACTGGGGAGCGGGGGAGGAAACAGATGGGCGGAGGAAGGTGGCTCTACGGAAATCACCACTCTTTGTGGTTGTTGCGAAGGAAGTAGCCTTGGAAGACCTTGGAAGGAATGTCACTGCTGCAGGGCATCCAAGAGCGAGGAATGGGCTGACCCTGGCCTTTTCCAGCATTGCAGATCGTAACAGTTTTTGAAAAGCAGGGTTGTATAAAAAATGAAAGCCAGCCCAAGTCCTTTAGTGAAGCCTCATCTGATGTTTTCTATACTTGAGGAGGAGGGAGTGTTGCAGCATCCCAAAAGTGACTTTACAAAATAAGAAAGCAACCCCAGAAGTGCCACAGGAGTCGTCAGTGGTGTCAGAAAAGGGGGAAGCAAAGAAAGGAAGCAAATCCTTCTAGGCTGAGGAGGTTCTGAATCACCTGTGATGCCAAGTCCTGTTCTCTTCTGTTTGCCCCAAGATTTCACAGGTTTGCCAGCTCTGTCAGCAGTCTCCCCGGCTCTTTTCTAATCATGCCGCCCAGCTGCATGCTCTTCTGGTGAGTATAGCTTCCCGGTTCCTGAAGTGTACACAATACACTGTTCCAAAGTATAATTAAAATACAAAATAGAAAGGATAGAAAAGATAGAAAATAGAGCTAAAGGAAAAAGAAAAAACTATAAGCGTGAAAATAGACAGAAAATAGAAACGGAAAGTGACTTCCGACTTTCTCCAATACAGATATAGATAAATTTACAAATATAATCTCTTACCATTAGTTAAAGCATAGTAACATTATTTCTATTAAAACAAACCATTTAATCACTAAAACCCAGAATCAAAACTTCATTTTTTTCCAACACAAGCAAGTACTCTAAAAGTGGTTGCCAAGTAGATATAAATCCAGAAATAGAATGATGTCTTATTAACGCTGTTAACTTAGCCATTTGAGCCAAATCCATTAATTTAATAATCCAATCTTCAACTGTAGGTATTTGTGGATCTTTCCATCGTTGTGCATATAAAAGTCTTGCAGCTGTAATCATGTATAAAAGCAAAGTTCCATATTGATTCTCTAGCTCCTCCTCCATCAAACCCAAGAGAAACACTTCTGGCTTTTTTTGTATATTCACTTTAAGAATCTTTTGAATAATGGCACATATTTGATCCCAAAACTTTTTAGCCTTCTCACAGGTCCACCAAAGATGATAGAAAGTTCCTTCACCCTGTAAACATTTCCAACAAATGTTCGTTACATTATACATTTTTGACAACTTATCAGGAGTTAAATACCAACAATACATCATTTTGTAAAAATTCTAAGTTGTAATTCAAGGTGAATTTCAAACCTTTATTCCACATATTCTCCCATTGCTCCAACATAATATTATATCCAAAGTTCTTAGTCCATTTAATCATGCATACCTTGACCTGTTCATTTTCCAAGTTCATCTGTAACAACATTTTATACATTTTAGTAATAACATGTTCATTATTTGTGCAGAGTTCCAGTTCAAACTGAGTTGTTCCATTAACAAATTTATAATTCTTTTTATCATCTTTAAAACATTCTGACAGTTGCATATAACCAATGACATGTAAAACCTTCCAACTCTAACATTTCCCTTGTTTTGAGTTTTGGTTCACCCTCTTCAAAATTTAACAAATCTTTATACTTTAACCAACTTTTTCCTCCCACATTTTCTCTTCTAACAAATGCTTCTTGAGGTGACAACCCTAATGGTATATTAGGAGACAATCTTACCTTATATTTGGTCCAAATCCTCAGTATGGCACTCCTGACAAAATGATTTTTAAAGTCCTTATTAACTTTAACTTTATCATACCAGAAGTAGGTGTGCCACCCGAATCTTATTTCATGTCCTTCAAGATGCAATAATTTCTTGTTCTCCAAAGTAATCCATTCCTTCATCCAAAGCAAACAACAGGCATCAAAATACGTCTGTAGCTTGAATCATGTCAACTGGATTTCTATTTTCTCAGTGGAAACGTTTCGCTCCTTATCCAAGGAGCTTCTTCAGTCTGAGCAAAGTTAGTAAGGGAATCCTTAAATATGTTTCTAGGTGGCTGTGTGACCTTGCACCTGGGGCTAGGTCATGGTTATTTTGAGATGTTATCTCTAAGTCCCTTTATCATCTAAAGGAGGATCGTTAAGATTACCATGCTGCTGTTGAGCTTGCGAAATGGTCTTAATCTTCCTAGGCACAGAAGACAAAGCAGGAAGGAAAATAGGGGAAAGATTGTGCCTGAGGCCCCCACCTCTATTCAAGGAAGGATTTTCTAAGTTGGCATAAATGGATTCCTTGACCCCTCTCTCAAACCACCTATCTTCTCTGTCTAAAATGTGAACATTAATGTCCTCAGGCACAATCTTGGTAGAATTTGCAAGAAAAAAAACTAGAAATATTATAATAAGGGCTTCATATAATAAAAAAATTGAAATAAGAGGAAAAGATGTCCTTATCTTTAAAGAAATACCAGTGAAAATGCTAAAAAGAAGAAAGGAATACAGATTTCTGACAGATCTTTTGGTGAAAAATAATATAAATTTTAGATGGGAAACTCCAGAAGGAGTGAGTTTAACATTTAAAGGTGAAAGATATAAGCTGAATTCAATTCTAAAAGCAAAAGATTTTCAGAAGAGACTTGAGAAAGATATATCACAAGCAAAACATTCATCTTAATCACAGATACTCTTCCCATGAGAGACAATTGTAATTTTCCCCATTTTAACAGATCTTTTTTCACATCATTCCAAATTTTAACATAATTATTCTGAAACAACGCACTATTCTTAGTTGATAGGATGACCCCCAAATATCTAACCTTTTTCTCAATCTTAAAACCCGTCTTAGTAAAGGTAAAGGTTCCCCCCGCACATTTGTGCAGTCGTGTCCGACTCTAGGGGCCGGTGCTCATCTCCGTTTGTTAGCTGAAGAGCCAGCGCTGTCCGAAGACGTTTCCACAGTCATGTGGCCGCATGACACGCGTGGAACGCTGTTACCTACCCACCGAAGTGGTACCTATTCACCTACTTGCATCTGCATGCTTTAGAATTGCTAGGTTGGCAAGAGCTGGAGCTAGTGCGGGTGCTCACTCCGTCACGCGGGGCTAGGGATTCGAACCTCCGAACTTGCGATCTTCCGATCGACAAGCCTGGCGTCTTAACCGCTGAGCCATCACGCCCCCGTCTTACCCATCTTTACCCGTCTTACCCATCAGCAATTCTTGATTGGACAAGGTCATATTTTTGATTAACATTTTTGTTTTTTGTTTATTTACTTTAAGACCCGCCAATGACCCGAATTCTTTCAGTTTCTTCATCATATGTTCCGCAGTATCGAAGGGATCCTGTAATATCAAAACTAAATAATCAGCAAAAGCCCTCAATTTGAAAACCTCTTGTTTGATCTTTAAGCCCTTTATTTGTTCATCTCTTCTAATGTCTCTATTAAAAACTTCCAACACCAAGATAAAAGCAAAGGTGACAAAGGGCATCCTTGTCTTGTTCCTTTTTGTATTTTACATGATTTAGTTACTTCATCATTCACAATAAGTATCCATTATGATCAATGTGGATTTTTGCCAAAAAGACAGTTAAAAGATAATGTAAGAGTGGTTTTGGATATTATAGAATATCTGCAATATCATAATGAATGCCAGGCAGCTCTTATCTTCTTAGATGCAGAAAAGGCCTTCGATAATTTGAACCGGAGTTTTATGTTTAAAGCAGGGCTTTCCAAAGTGCCGCCGCTGGCAACACACCAGCGGCGGCACGGGGGGGCGTGCGGCGGCGCGCACATGGCGGCGCGGGGGGCGTGCGGCGGCGCGCATGTGCACGGCGGCAGCCTCTGCTAAAACGCGGAAGCACTGATCCCGCGCCACTGCTGCTGCTGCCGTGCACGCGCGCGCCGCCGCTTCCGGGTGGTGTGGCGACACACCACGCTGTGTGTGGCGACACACTTTTGTGTCGCGACACACAGTTTGGAAAGCTCTGGTTTAAAGTCTTGGAAATTATGGATTTTGGAGAACATCTTATCCAGGGAATTAAGACAATTTATACACCTGAAAAGGCAGAATCCACTTCATGAACCTGTGGAATTTTATTCAGTGTAGGAAACACGAGTTCCATTTGTTAGAAAGCTGCCAGTTCTCTATTTAAACAAATGGATTCCCACAAGGCTTCGATAACAAGCAGCTACATTGAACAATTCCACTGCCCATGCATAAACAGGGAGGAAGAGAGATCTATCTATCTACACTATCTTTCTAATTTATATATTTATTTATTTATTAAATTTCTATGACCGCCCATCTCCCCCTCAAGGAGGGACTCTAGGCGGTTTACAACCATAACAAAACCATTAAAATGCAATAAACATAACAGTAAAAATATAAATTATTGTAAACCGCCCAGGGTCTACTGCTGTAAAGATGAGCGGTGATAAATCTGAATAAATAATAAATAAATAAAATACAATAATATAGCTGCCCATCTCACCTTCAGTTCCAATAGATGAAGGGGCCTTCAAATAAATCATCCTCAATCCACATCAGCAGGGATTTATGTGGATGATTTCCCCCCATTATCTGTGCTGTGTGTGCATGCAGAGGCAACACTTCCACTGAGATCTATTATAAAAACGGTTTGAGTTTTCCCTCAAGTCAAGTGGATGACTTTGATCATCTTTACCCTTGGAATCAAGCTGAGGACAAGGTTGAAAGGCTGGGAATAGGAAAAAAATGGATCTTAATATCATGAATGTCCATAGAAGCTATGTAAAGAAGAACAAATAAACAATGAATTGCTGTAATTGACTCTGTTGTAGACCAACGTGGACAACAGGAGGGTTTATGAAGTGTTTGTGTGGAGAAGAGAGCAGGCTAATGTCATTCCAAAGCTTGATGTTGTGTTACAAGGAGAAGGAATATGTTTATTTCTCTTCTGGAATCTCTGCTGCTTTGTGGTGGGAAGACAAGTTAGATTCATAATTATTAAAGCATATTGAGCTGTTTACTTTGATCAGTGTTTCTCAACCTTGACAATTTGAAGATGTGTGGACTTCAACTCCCAGAATTCCCCAGAGGGAATTCTGGGAATTGAAGTCCACACATCTTCAAGTTGCCAAGGTTGAGAAACACTGACTTAGGTCTACAGTGTGTGCACATTGGTACACATTCCATCCTCCCTCCCCCCAGTCTTCTTTCTTAAAGACCAAAATATCTTTCCTGAAATGTCCCTGCTGTTTTCCATTGAAGGGGCTGTATTGCATTTCTGTGAACTGCATGGACAACGCAGAAGCACAGTTCACCACAGCACTTCGGGTAAGATTGCATTCAGTATGGATTTTTGTCTTTCTTTTTTGTTTTCTTGTGATCATAAGTCTCCTCTTCAAAGAAGCTGATTAATTAAATAACTTGGAAGGCTCATATTGCTGTGAGCTATAAGAGGGAAAAAGTGCTTTAACCTTTCTTCGTCGTATGCGTTTTTTCTGTGCTGCAGCTCACCACCCATCAGGAATTGTGGGCTTTTATTGTGACAAACCTGGCAAGTGTCTATATCAGGGAAGGAAACCGGCATCAAGAGGTAAGTGACCTGGCTGTAGTACTGGCCTGTAAATCAAATGTGAACAGTGGGCTGCATCACATAGAGCACAACAGAAGAAAAACAAGGGTTTACTTTATAGGTAGTCCTCGCTTAGCGACCACAATTGGGACCAGAATTTCAGTTGCTAAGTGAAGCAGTCATTTAGTGAATCTGACCCAATTTTATGACCTTTTTTGCAGTGGTCATTAAGCAAATCACAGCAGTCGTTAAGTGAACCACGTGGTTGTTAAGCGAATCGTGGTTCCCCATTGATTTTGCTTGCCAGAAGCCGGCCAGGAAGGTAGAAAATGGCGATCACGTGACGCTGCGAGTGTTATAAATGCGAACTGGTTGCCAAGCGCCCAAATTGTGATCACGTGACCGTGAGGGACGCTACAACGGTCGTGTGAGCACCGGTTGTAAGTCACTTTTTTCAGCACCGTCGTAAGTCTGAACCGTCACTAAATGAATGCTCATTAAGTGAGGACTACCTGTAATCACGTTAAAGTCATTTCAAGATGTTCTATAAACAGCATCTTACGTCGTCTTATTAAACTACACTTCATTGAACAATTCCAAATTCACATTTCTGCTGTTTAGAATTTAGCACAATATCTAGTTGTGAATAGAATGTGTTTTATCTCATTTGCATGCAATATGCATCTTGTATAATCATCAGAAGCCGGGCATGTTGCTATGTAATACGCGGAATTCCTCTCAGTTTGTAAAACTAGGCTGAGCCGTATCTGAGCTCAGGCCAACTATGCCCAGGAAGCTTTGCAAAATGTTCATATGATAAACTGTTGGGTCCAACTGCCTTTGTCCTCTATAATGGTAAGCATGATTTAAAAACTAACTAACTTCCTCATGTCTTCCTCCCCTCCAGCTTTATAGTTTGTTGGAAAGGATAAACCCGGACCACAATTTTCCTGTCAGGTAGGTGAATCAGTAATACTTTCACCTATTCTATTGGATGGCTTGTAATGATTATTTGGCACAAGCAGTACTTGCGCCCTGGTTCAGGACAGTGGTGAACTCTGTTCTATGGCAACGTTTTTATATGCCAGGAAGCTTAGATAGGCCAAGGGTCGGAAATGGCGGCTCGCGAGCCAAATGCGGCTCTTTGGCCCCTTGAGTGCGGCTCTTCCGCAGGCAGGCGTGGCGGGCGTGGCGGGGGCAGGCGCGGCAGCGAGTGTGGCGGGGAAGGCGCGGCAGCGAGTGTGGCGGGGAAGGCGCGGCAGCGGGCATGGTGTGCGTGGCTGTGGGCATACCCCTGGCAACCGCCTAGGCCCAGCCTCTCTTTTTCCTCCGTGGACGGGCTTCACACAGTCTCGCAAGAGTTTGGAAGCCTCCGTCTCCGGCAGCCATCTTGACGACGGGCACTTGCCCATCGCCTTAACCCAGGGCTTTCCAAACTGTGTGTCGACACAATACTGTGTCGCCGGGGGCCCCCAAGTGTGTCGCGTGACAAGCCGGAAGCGCTGATGAAAATGCCCTCGGTTCTGGCAGGGAGGTGAAAATCGCGTGCGCGTGCGCTGCCAGGCCACCCGGAGTGGAAATTCTCCGCGCGAAACAGCTGTGCGTCGGGAAGCCCAGCAGCCTGCACACGCGATTTTTGCCTCCCTGCCGGAACGGAGGGCATTTTCGGGGTCCCCGGAGTCTGCCCTTTCGAAGGGGTAGCGGCGGTGGTGGGCCATCAGTACTTCCGGGTTCCAGGACGCCGCTGCTGCCGCTGCCCCTTTGGAAGAGCAGGCTCTGGGGACCCCGAAAATGCCCTCCGTTCCAGCAGGGAGGCAAAAATCGCGCGCGCGGGGGGCTTCCCGGCGCACAGCTGATCAGCACAGAGAATTTCCACCCCGTCCCCCCCCCCCACCACGCCAATCAGCTGTGCGTCGGGAAGCCCGGCAGCCTGCACGCGCGATTTTTGCCTCCCTGCCGGAACGGAGGGCATTTTCGGGGTCCCCGGAGTCTGCCCTTTCGAAGGGGCAGCGGCGGTGGTGGGCCATCAGTACTTCCGGGTTCCAGGACGCCGCTGCTGCCGCTGCCCCTTTGGAAGAGCAGGCTCTGGGGACCCCGAAAATGCCCTCGGTTCCAGCAGGGAGGCAAAAATCACGCGCGCGCGGGGCTTCCCGGCGCACAGCTGATCAGCACAGAGAATTTCCACCCCGTCCCCCCCCCACCGCGCCAATCAGCTGTGCGTCGGGAAGCCCGGCAGCCTGCACGCGCGATTTTTGCCTCCCTGCCGGAACCGAGGGCATTTTCGGGGTCCCCGGAGTCTGCCCTTTCGAAGGGGCAGTGGCGGTGGTGGGCCATCAGTGCTTCCGGGTTCCAGGACGCCGCTGCTGCCGCTGCCCCTTTGGAAGAGCAGGCTCTGGGGACCCCGAAAATGCCCTCAGTTCCAGCAGGGAGGCAAAAATCGCGCGCGGGGGGCTTCCCGGCGCACAGCTGATCAGCACAGAGAATTTCCACCCCGTCCCCCCCCCCCACCACGCCAATCAGCTGTGCGTCGGGAAGCCCAGCAGCCTGCACGCGCGATTTTTGCCTCCCTGCCGGAACGGAGGGCATTTTCGGGGTCCCCGGAGTCTGCCCTTTCGAAGGGGCAGCGGCGGTGGTGGGCCATCAGTGCTTCCGGTTTCCAGGACGCCGCTGCTGCCGCTGCCCCTTTGGAAGATTTGGCTCCGGAAGAGAAGCGACTGGAGCAGTCGAGCCTCTCTTTCCCTTCTTCTTCCAAACCTCCCCCGCCCCCTTCCAGAGCAATTTGTCGAAGACGCCCGCTTGCTGCTGCTGCGTGGCTGCTGCTCAACTGATCATGAAGGAACCAGGATGTTTACGCGAGCGTGCTTTACCTACCCACTTTTTAACATATTTGGTTCTGCTGGGGGCGGGGAAGGGATCTTGACCGGCCAGGGAAGGCGCGCGGGCGGAGCTGCCTGCCTGGCACTCGGGCGCTCCGGCTGGGGTGCAGCGGGACGGGAGCATCGCCGGCGGCCCGCGAGGACCGGCCAGGGAAGGCACGCAGGCGGAGCTGCCTGCCTGGCACTCGGGCGCTCCGGCTGGGGTGCAGCGGGACGGGAACTCCGCCCGCGCGCCTTCCCTGGCCGATCCTCGCGGGCCGCCGGCGATGCTCCCGTCAGCGCCCGAGTGCCAGGCAGGCAGCTCCGCCTGCGCAGTCGTGGCAGCGGGCATGGCGGCGGCAGGCACTGCAGCGGGCATGGCGGCAGCAGGCCCTAAGTGTGCGCGATTGGCCCCCGCCCGCAAAACCCGCCCCCTTCCACGCGATTGGCTCCCGCCCGCAAAACCCGCCCCCTTCCACGCGATTGGCCCCCGCCCGCAAACCCCTCCCCCTTCCACGCGATTGGCCCCCGCCCGCAAACCCCGCCCCCTGGCTCTCGAGCACTTCAAAATGTGCACGAGCATGTCAAAATGGCTCCCGGCAAAAAAAGTTTGCCGACCCCTGAGATAGGCAATTGGATCACCAACAGTAACTGATAGATGTCCCAGTGGACATTTAAAACAGTACAATATGCCTCGTCAGTCTGCACTTCAATCTCTGTACTTTCTTTTTCACTTAGTTATTAATTACATTTACATCCTGCTTTTCAAATAACAGAAGTGACAGATACATTCCAGTACGAAGACATATAAGGAAAGAATAAAATTGAAACCTTTATAAAATAGTGGAGTGCACAGTCTTAAAGATCTGTTTAAATGTGGTCCACTGAAAAATCAAGAGAATATCCCAACAGTTCTCCCCGCTGGAAGACTCTCTGAATAAATAGGCCTTTGAAACTGACCTCAGGGCTTGGATAGTTTTGAATTTTTAAGGCACACTAAAGGAAAAAAAAACATGAGTGATTTGACAGGAAGATTGACAGTTGCCATTCATTCTTCTCCTCTCTTGACAAGTCCTCTGCTCTTTAAAGACAGAAGTAATGGAGGCTGGCTGTGTGCATCATCAACCAGGCTGCAGACCTTGAAACCAACAATGTTTACCTCCATTCCATGTTTTTCAGAACCTCTGTGACCTCAAAACAAGCCTGTTCCAATTTGGCTGGACAGTTCTATGTTGAGGTTGAACTAGTTTAGCAGCCCCCAGAACATACATACATACACTTATTTATTTATCAAATTTATATGGCCGCCCGTCTCATGAAAAGTGACTCTAGGCAGCATACAGCAAAATGATAAAACAGTAAACATATTAAAAAAAACCCTTCTGCTTCCAACACAGAACATCCCTTGAAGTAGCCTGTTTGGAGATTGAAATGGAATATTTTATTCTATTTATTCCATCTATATACTACTAAACCTTGTGTCTGTTTGATACTTTGTAACCTTTAAGTGGGCAAAATGGTGCATCGTAGGGCTACAATTTTTGAACGAAGGTACCTCAAATGGGCTAACTTACAGAATGTGTCCAAAATCTCCCATGACTCCTGTGGAATAGAAATTTGGCAAATTCATATGTCATAAAACATTTCCTGTGGTCAACTGCTGGTGTTTGACTGAGCTATTCAGTTTGACATTGGCTATTTTCAAGGCAGATACATATCTCCCTGAATTTTTAAGAACCTTTCCAGAACATTAGAAGCTCTCCCATTGTTGAAGGCATTGAGGAATCTGGTAAGGAAATATCTCTGAAATGATGACCCAATGGGTCACGGATTGTCTACAGGTAGTCCTTACTTAACTACCACAATTGGGACCGGAATTTTGGTTGCTAAGCAAAGCAGTCATTAAGTGAATCCTACCCAATTTTATGAGCTTTTTTTGTGGTGGTGGTTAAGCGAATCACTGCAGGCATTAAGCGAACCACGTGGTCGTTAAGCGAATCACACGGTTCGCCATGGATTTTGCTTGCCAGAAGCCAGCTGGGAAGGTCAAAAATGGCGATCGTGTGACCACGGGACGCTGAAACGGTCATAAATGTCAACCAGTTGCCAAGTGCGATTGTAAGTGTGAGGACCGGCCGTAAGTCG
Source organism: Charina bottae (assembly GCA_023362775.1). Taxonomy (NCBI): domain Eukaryota; kingdom Metazoa; phylum Chordata; class Lepidosauria; order Squamata; family Charinaidae; genus Charina; species Charina bottae. Next base: position 4,127,158 of record JALMGJ010000040.1, read on the forward strand.
GTTTTTCCAGCACCACTGTAAGTCCGAACCATCGCTAAACGAACGGTTGTTAAGTGAGGACTCCCTGTAGTGTATGCATATAGATGTGGAGACTAATCCCTCTAGAGAGGAAGAGAAGCATAGGAATCAGCTATTCAGCTTGAGAAAAGCAGTGCCAGTGACAAAAGGTGCAAAGAAGTAGTGGAAATTTGGAAGGGGCATAGATGACAGGAACAAGAGTGGACCAGTTGCCTCTTTTAGAAATGGGCTGTGAGGCTAAAGGGCGCCATAGAGAGATTTCCGTGGGATGGCTGGTTTTAGTGGCGTCAGCTGCCTATGTGCAGCAGCCTGCCTTTTCTAGGCTGCTGCTGCTGCTGTATGAAGACTCAGCCAGCTGAGTTGCCATGAAGGCTTTGATGTAATGTTGGTAGCTGCAGGTTGTGATACGTAACCTGTGTGTTGGCAAGAGAGATTCAGAAAGGATGCTTTCACTGAGCCAACCAATACGTGGTGGTCTGGCAGTGGCCAAGGTCGAGAAACGCAGCTTTGGAGAACGATATGCAACCTTTGTGGGCAAGTGTGACACTAATGCTGTTTGAAAGCAAGTCTGAACAGTTTGAATAATGTATCTGTTGATAGGGGTTCATCGGTAACATGCAATCACCAATTGGACCTGTGATTCGCCCCTTGGGCCACTAATGCACACTTAACATGGCTGTGTGTCTGCTCTATCCCCAGTTCTCACTGCCTTCGAGCGGCCGCTTTCTATATCCGAGGGCTATTCTCCTTCTTTCAAGGAAGGTACAATGAAGCCAAGTGAGTCACAAAGCATTTCTTCTTTGAGTGAAAAGACAGGTCAGAACCTAGATTCTGCTCAGTTGCGTTGCTGTTTGAGAACACCTACATACTCCGTTAAGAATCTGCTTTACCTAAGCAGGAAACTACCTTTTATACCAAATCACCTGAATGAGCAATGCCATGGTCTCCCTCAAGAGTTAAATGTATGGACTTCTGGTGGGAGAATGGCGGCTTGAACTGTGTCTTTTGCAATCTCCGCGGTAGACCAGTCAGCGCAGCAATTAATAAAATTCTTAAAAATAAATAAGTTAAATGTATGGATGCCAGCAAGTACCCCTTTCCCTACTCTATCATCTTGGGAGCTCACTTGGGCCTCCCCAGTCTCTGCCTAATCTCTGTGGTTAGCAGATTGCTCACCTAATTGCACATAACCGAACAAGTATAAAAATGGTGGCTAAGCTGTGGTAAAACTCTGGATTGTTTCTGTTGAGATACCTAAATTCATTATCAAATGGATAAAATACCTCAACTCCCAGTTAAATGCAGAGTTTCAAGATTTGTAGTAAAATTACTGTAATTCTGCTACTTAAACCATCTTCAGAAAACCAGGGTATAGATCAGGGTTTCTCAACCAGGGTTCCGTGGCACCCTAGGGTTCCACGAGAGGTCACTAGGGGTTCCCTGGGAGATCACGATTTATTTTAAAAATTATTTCAAATCTGGGAAACTTCACATTAAAGAGGTAAGTTTCATTCTTTATTTTCAGTTTAAGAACACTGCTAATGCCTGTAATACTGGCCTACCCATGAAACAAATAGAATAATTTTGTAACCTGTGGCCTATATTTGAGTCTGAATGTGCAGGGGGTCCCCGAGGCCTGGAAAATATTTCAGGGTTTCCTCCAGGGTCAAAAGATTGAGAAAGGCTGGTCTAGATACTTTGGGAATGTCCAGATTGCAAATGAGGTGCTGAGATAGTTGTTGGAGGAGGCCAGTTTCTAGTAAACCTCTTACGTTGCGCAAAATGTTTTCTTTCTTATAATCTTTTGTTTTGGTAGGCGTTTTTTACGAGAGACGCTAAAAATGTCAAACGCAGAAGATCTAAACCGATTAACAGCATGCTCTCTTGTTCTTCTGGGTCACATCTTCTACGTATTAGGGAATCACAGGGTAAGTCACAAACCCTATTCAGTGGTGGTGTTGATACTTCACTTTTCTTGTGCTGATGAGATAAGAGTGTGAAATTAATCTCAATGCAAAGTTTTGCCAACATGCCTGTCAATGGGCTCAAGTGGGGAGGTGGTAGTCATATGGTGTGCTGGAAAATTTGTGAAAGATTGAGAATTACTGTATTTCTTTGCTGTACACTAAATTATCCCACAGACATTGCTGTTTATCTGCTTATTGCAAATAGTGAAATGGATGTCCTGGAAGAACTGTGAACATGCAGTGAGAGAGGGGTCAAGGAATCCATTTATGCCAACTTGGAAAATCCTTCCTTGAATAGAGGTGGGGGCCTCAGGCACAAACTCTCCCCCATCTTCCTCCCTGTTTTGTCTTCTGTGCCTAGGAAGATTAAGACCATTTCACAAGCTCAACAGCAGCATGGTGATTTTAACGACCCTCCTTTAGATGATAAAAGGACTTAAAAATTACATCTCAATATAACCATGACCTAGCCCCAGGTGTAAGGTCACACAGCTACCTAGGAACATATTTAGGATTCCCTTACCAACTTTGCTCAGACTGAAGAAGCTCCTTGGATAAGGAGCGAAACGTTTCCACTAAGAAAATAGAAATCCAGTTGACATGATTCAAGCTACAGACAATTCCACCTGGATGACTGAGAACCTTCATAGACTTATTCCAACCAAGTCCAGGTAGTCTTCACTTAACAACCACAATTGGGACCGGCAATCCATTGCTAAGTGACGCGGTCGCTAAGTGAAACATCACATGACCGCACCGGACTTATGTCAGCTCCGCTGCAGTCGTTAAGCGAATCACCCATGGTCGTTGTGGGACATCACATGACCATGACATGTAATTTTACTGCCAGCTTCTCCATTGACTTTGCTTGTCAGAAGCCAGCTGTGAAGCTCGGAAATGGTGATCGCATGACCGTGGGACGCTGCGACTGTCATAAAATGCACGCTGGTTGCAAAGCACTCGAATGGTGATCACGTGACTGCAGGGATGCTGTGACTCGTAAATTCAAGGGCCAGTTGTGAAGTTACTTTTTCAGCGCTGTTGTAACTTTGAACAATCACTAAAGAGGGCAGTTAAGTGAGGACTACCTGTAATGAGATAATTTAAGCCCTGTTGATGTTGTTATCCCCATACATGGCCTGCAGGACTCAGGACTCAGCCTTGCCTCTTTTGGGGAGATTAATGGTTCTTGCTGCATCCTTGAATGTGGTATGGTGATGAAGAAATGATGCAATCACAGTAGAACACTCGATAAGAGATTATCCATCATGTCCTGTCTTGTTTCTTTCGGATTTTCTTTCAGACAGTAGACAAATGTTTGAAACAGACTTGATTGATTCAAATCAGGTAGACCTTTCTGAAAGAGAGTTTCTTACTCATTTGCATATTCAGATAAAACTTTCTTGAAAGGATCAAAGCATTGTTTTGCTGGGGGGAGGGGAATGAAGGCAGCTGCCTGGTTGGGACATTTTGGAACTCTATTGATATGAAATACCAGGAGGGTTGTGTTAAATGGTGACAGATGGTGTCCTGCAACTCTTTGATTTGGATGTGATTGTTCCAGTCAGCAAATTCAAGGAAAAGTAACCATGTCCGATTGCCTACTTTGTTTGATCAAGACCCTTTTATCTCTAGGAGAGTAACAACATGGTAGTCCCAGCCATGCAGCTGGCCAGCAAGATCCCAGACATGTCTGTGCAGCTGTGGTCCTCGGCTCTCCTGAGAGGTCAGTTAAGGGGAGGGACCATAATTCACTGGCTGGGTTTGTACACTGTGATAAACGATGGTTTCTTTAACTGTGGGTTATTGAATAAACCACAAGGAGTTGGGTTCACACAACATGCTAAGACATAAACCATAGTTTGCAACCCACATTGGCTAAGTCAAAACCAAGCAAATCATGTTGCAGCTTAGCACAATGTGGGTTCAATTCAGTGCAGAAGGAGTCAAGTTAAAAGAATCAAATAGCAATACTGAAATAGAAGGACAAATGATCTGGTTTCTTATAAGGCAGTTTCTTCTGTTATACAGAAATCACTCTTTTTATCCTTTTCCAAAGAGGATGAGCAAATCGACAAGGTCTGATTTCATTCCAATTTCATTAAAGAGCAGTGAGTAAATTGACAATTGTTTCTCTCTCCAGAAGATAGTGAAATTGGGAGTTCTTTTGGGGGTGTGTGATTTTAGTGGACTATCATCTACTTGCTTCTAAATATATGGGGGATTTGCCTGAATTAAAATTGTGAGAATTCACTAATTTAGAGGTAACAGAGAGATGTTACAAAGCCAAATCTGGTCTTATGATACGTGCTACCACATTCCTCACCCAGAGGCAAAATGTTGGTGAGTGAAGTGACAGGAATCATTTGTTCTGGATAACCAGTACTGGACATTTGTTGTTGCGTGTATTTCAGCATATTGGTACTGAGCTTGCTGGTGATCTGTGTGGAAGAATAGAAAAACTGATTTTGCGAGTTATGGGCAATGGTGTGTAAGAAATTATTAATTTTTTTCTGAGAATACCTTGAAAACCAGTTGGCAGTGGAGATAAAATGCTACTGGTTGAGCATGACTGAGGAAGCAAGGAGAGATCTCCTGATTCCGTATTTTAATCTACAAAATTCCATATAGTTGTGTGTGTGCATACACATACATACGTACATGCATAGATATTGCTGAGGGCATGTGAAACCATGTAAGAATAGGAGGCATCACAGCAAACCATCAAGTGGAAATTGGAAGGTGGGGAGGCATACGTCTCCTTCCAGAATCAATCTATCCTCCCAAATAAACATGGAATTCTCAAGGAAAGATGCTGAACAGAGGTTCTTCTCATGTTACCAGTCAGTGGGGAATAACAGCCAATATCACTGGGGGGAGAGAAGATTGTGAGACTCGGCTCTAGACAAGTTGCGTCTAATGAAAGGAAGCATCTCTTAATAAGTTTTCATGCATCCTTTATATTTCATCTTATTTCTGCCTTATTCTGTCAATACATGAGATTTCCGACCCTTCTTGTCATGGTCACCTCTTAGACATAAAAGATAGGACATTAGTGCCCTTCCTGATGTTCCTCAATTAATTCCAATCAGCCCTAACCAGAAGGTAGGATGATAAGAAAAATAGCTTAACAACATCTGGATAGATGATAGATTCCCCTGCTGGTGGTGAAGATGATGAAGGCGGTTTGTCTGGTTGTGAGGTCTTGTCCTGCTGGTTGCCTTCTTGCCCTGCTCACTAGAGCAGCGGTCCCCAACCTTTTTGGCACCAGGGTCCGATCGTGGAGGACAATTTTTCCACAGACCGGGAGGGCGGGGTTTGCAGGCAGGAGCCAATCATGCACACTGCGGCCCACTTCCTAACAGGCCGCGGCCCACAGGTTGGGGACCCCTGCACTAGAGGATTGGTTCTTCTGGGGACATTCTGGTGAATCAAGCATCATATATATCTTTGAAGTGAAGTGAAGTGAAATGAAAATGCAGCACTTGTATTTATTTATTTTATTTATTTAACTTATATGACCGCCCATCTCCCCCAACGAGGAACTCTGGGCGGTTTACAATAAAACTGATTAAAATAGAATAAAGAATATAAAAACACAATCAAATAATACAATAAATAAATTATAAAATCCAAATGGCCAGATAGCTTAATAAAAAGAAGGACATTATGAAATTAACCACCCCCATGAGGAACTATTATTTCCTCCTTCCCATGCCTGGCGGCAGAACCAAGTCTTCAGATCCTTCCTAAAGGTCGGGAGGGAGGGGATCTGCCTCAACTCTGGGGGCAAGGTGTGCTGGTGCCACCACAGAGAAGGCCCGCCTTCTAGACCCCATCAGATGACACTCTCTTATTGATGGGGTTCGTAGCAGGCCCTCTCTGAATGATCAGGTGGGGCGGGTCGATGATATGGGGATAAGACGGTCCCTCAGGTATTCTGGTCCCATGCCATGTAGGGCTTTAAAGGTGATAACCAACACCTTGAATTGTACCCGGAAGCAAACCGGTACCCAATGCAGCTCGCGGAGTAAAGGTGTTATATGCGCTGATCTTGGCGCACCTAGAACTGCTTGCATGGCCGTACTCTGCACCAGCTGTAGCTTCTGGATAGTCTTCAAGGGTAGCCCCATGTAAAGCGCATTTCAATAGTCTACATGGGAGATGAGAGCATGAGTGACTGTTCGGAGGGCATCTCGATCCAGGAACGGGTGTAACTGGCGCACCAGCCGAAGCTATGCAAAAGCCCTCCTAGCCATGACCGCCACCTGCTCTTTGAGCAGGAGTCGTGAGTCTAGAAGGACCCCCAAGTTCCGCACCGGCTCCGAATGGGGCAGTGCTACCCCATCGAGAACCAAAGATGATAATTTCCCAGAAGACGCTAAGCCATCAATCCACAGCCATTTGGTCTTGCCAGGGTTCAACTGAAGCCTGTTGTTCCCCATCCAGGCCCTCAGAGCCCCCAGGCACTGAGACAGGGTGGTTACTGCATCACTTACTTCACCTGGGATGGAGATATACAATTGAGTATCATCAGCATATTGATGATACCTCATCTCATGGTGTCGGATGACCTCACCCAGCGGTTTCATGTAGATGTTGAATAGGAGAAGAGAGAGAACCGAACCCTGCGGCACTCCATATAAGAGCGGTCGCGGGCTGGATCTCTCCTCCCCTATCACCACCGACTGGGAACGGCCCCGGAGGAAGGAGGTGAACCAGCGCAAAACTACGCCTCCCACCCCCAACTCCCTAAGCCGACCCAAAAGGATACCATGGTCGATGGTATCGAAAGCCGCTGAAAGATCCAAGAGAGCCAGGATGGATGCACTACCTCCATCCCGCTCCCGCCAGAGGTCATCCGTAAGCGCGACCAATGCAGTCTCCGTCCCATATCCCGGCCTGAAACCTGACTGAAAAGGGTCTAGATAATCCGCTTCATCCAGGGTCCTCTGAAGTTGCAACGCCACCACTTTCTCAACCACCTTCCCCAAAAAGGGAAGGTGGGAGACTGGACGAAAATTGTCCAGAATGGTGGGGTCCAGGGATGGCTTCTTGAGGAGAGGGTGCACCAATGCCTCCTTGAAGGCAGTTGGAAACACTCCCTCCAACAAAGATGAGTTAACCATCGCCTGGACCCACCCACACGTCACCTCCCTGGCCGATTTTACCAGCCAGGAAGGGCAGGGATCTAAATAGCATGTGGTGGAATTAACAATTCGGAGGATCCTGTCCACTTCCTTACCTATGTATGTATGTACTTGTATGTAGTACTTACGTTATGTATAACGTAAATGTATGCATATATAAAGGTAAAGGTTCCCCCACACAGTCATGTCCGACTCTAGGGGCTGGTGCTCATTTCCGTTTGTTAGCCGAAGAGCCAGCGTTGTCCGAAGACGCGTCCACGGTCATGTGGCCGGCATGACGCACGCGGAACACTGTTGTATGCATATATACACACACAATATTAACTCACTTGGTGTGCCAAAATGATCTTGTTAAACTAGATGGTTAATCAAATGGTAAATGCAGTTCAGTGTAAATACATCTAAACTGATGCACCTTGGGCAAAAATTCCTAACTTTACATACATATTAATGGGATTTGAGATGTGTGTAAGTAACCAAGAAAAAGATCTTGGGTCATTGAAATTTTGATCCAGTCAGTGGCAGTGGTGAAAAAGGGTCAGGATTGCTAAGAAAGGGACTGAAAATAGCCTAATTGTTCTTGTGAAACAGTTGCCACCTACAAAGCTGCTTTATATTACGCCAGATCATTTGCCTGCTTGCTTATTTTACCCTGTATCTGTATCTCTCCTTTTCTCGAAGGAGTTCAATTTAGTATTCCCTCTTCTGTTTTACACCCATAACAACCCTGTAACTAGGCTGAGAATATGACAGGCCTATGATTATCCAGTGAACTCCAATGAAGCTGTATCTCTCTAGTCCTGGTGCAGCCCTTGGGATGCGCAAAGAACAGCTAGGTTTGGGTTGTCCATGTCCAAACTCAACCATGGATATCAGTCTCTTGACCAAACAGAACCAAGGCTGTTTTGTTCTGGATATGGGCCAAAACCTGGTGGTTCCTGCCAGAAATGGCTTGGGGAGTGGGAGTAAGAGTGGGATTCCTTCAGTGGCAGAGTATGTGGACATTGAGGGCAATGGCAACCGAGGGGAGGAAGGAAGAGATTGCAGGGGCAAGCTGGTGGGAAGTGCCATGTTGGGATCTTGGCAGCTGTAGCGAAAGGGAGGTAGGAGCAAGGAAACGGAAGGTGCTGGGAAGGTGGGAGCAGTGCACAAGCCGTGCAGAGGTAGAGGGGGGCAACACGCACCACACTCGCCCTCCCTACCTGTAAAGACATTGCAGGATTCCTCCAAATTTTGTTGTGGCTGGAAGCTTTACGCAACAGAAATGTTCTCTTTTGTTTCTGCTAAACTGCAGCTGATACAAAATGACTCTGCAGAACTTCTGGACTACAATCCAGGTAGTCCTTAGTTAACGACAGTAATTGAGACTGGAACTGCCATTGCTAAGCGACGTGGTCGTAAAGCGCGACATCACATCACCGCACCGCTTAGCAACAGCAGTTCCGGCATTTCCGGTTGCCATCGTTAAGTGAATCCCGCGCCATCATTAAGTGCAACATCATGTGGTCACCATTTGCGACCTCCTGCCGGCTTCCCCACTGACTTTGCTTGTCGGAAGCCAGCAGTGAAGGTTGCAAATGGCGATCACATGACCGCAGGGCGCTGCGACGTCATAATTGCGAGCCAGTCGCCAAGTGCCGGGATTGCAATCACGTGACCACAGGGACACTACAAGGACCGGTCGTAAGTACCACTCATTCAGCGCCATCGTAACTTCGAACAGTCTCTAAATGAGTGGTCATTAAGCAAGGACCACCTGCAGTTTGTTTTCTATTAAATATCATTTTTGTTTCATGCACTTATTCAGCCCTCTTACGTATGTTAACCTGGCTATCCAGAATAGTTTAATCTTAAATTACATTGCCATCTCAAGATCACCGAGGAGATAATTGTTTAGTATAGAAGTCTTGGATTATGATGCTTGCTCTTACTTTTTACCATGTATGTTTTAGAAAGTCATGAATTCAGTTTTAAGAAATTGAAAGTGTAGATATAATTCCTGATGCTTTTAATAATATTTACTTATTATTAGAGCCAGTTTGGTGTAGTGGTGTAGTATAGCTACAGGGTCCCTCCTTGGGGGGGAGATGGGCGGGTTATAAATATGATAAATAAATAAATAAAATAAATAAAAAATAGCTGGCCTAGAAACCAGGAGCCTGTGAGTTCTAGTCCCGCCTTAGGCATGAAAGCCGGCTGGGTGACCTTGGGCCAGTCCCTGTCTCTCAGGCCTAGGAAGGAGCCAATGGCAAACCAGGAGACTGAGAGTTCTAGTCCCGCCTTAGGCAGGAAAGCCGGCTGGGTGACCTTGGGCCAGTCCCTGTCTCTCAGCCCTAGGAAGGAGCCAATGGCAAACCAGGAGACTGAGAGTTCTAGTCCCGCCTTAGGCAGGAAAGCCGGCTGGGTGACCTTGGGCCAGTCCCTGTCTCTCAGCCCTAGGAAGGAGCCAATGGCAAAGCAGGAGCCTGAGAGTTCTAGTCCCACCTTAGGCATGAAAGCCGGCTGGGTGACCTTGGGCCAGTCCCTGTCTCTCAGCCCTAGGAAGGAGCCAATGGCAAACCAGGAGCCTGAGAGTTCTAGTCCCGCCTTAGGCAGGAAAGCCGGCTGGGTGACCTTGGGCCAGTCCCTGTCTCTCAGCCCTAGGAAGGAGCCAATGGCAAACCAGGAGCCTGAGAGTTCTAGTCCCGCCTTAGGCAGGAAAGCCGGCTGGGTGACCTTGGGCCAGTCCCTGTCTCTCAGCCCTAGGAAGGAGCCAATGGCAAACCAGGAGACCGAGAGTTCTAGTCCCGCCTTAGGCAGGAAAGCCGGCTGGGTGACCTTGGGCCAGTCCCTGTCTCTCAGCCCTAGGAAGGAGCCAATGGCAAACCAGGAGACTGAGAGTTCTAGTCCCGCCTTAGGCATGAAAGCCGGCTGGGTGACCTTGGGCCAGTCCCTCTCTCTCAGCCCAACTCACCTCACAGGGTGGTTGTTGTGGGGAAAACAGGAGGTGGGAACATTAGGTATGTTTGAGTTGACCCAATAGCTATATTTTAAAAAGGCAGAATAAAAATATAATAAAAATAAAAATATTATTAAATGCAGAGTACCATTTATGCGTATGTTGCTACATAAAGGGGAGCATGGGTTCCTGCCTGAAAGGATTTGCAATCTAATGTCTCTATTTCCCTCTCTCTCCTTTCCAATGAAGACCTAAACAAAGCATGTGGGAATGCCATTGACGCCCATGAGGCAGCGCAAATGCATCAGAACTTCTCCCAGCAGCTGCTCCAGGACCACATCGAGGCCTGTAGTCTCCCAGAGCACAACCTTATCACCGTACGTTGGCTTCCCCATTCCGAACACGGGGTGCATTTTTTCTTCCTTGCCCTTTCCGTGTGCCAACCTGAGCGTGTGCCATGGGGGGCGGGGGGAAGCAGAGGGTTCCAGGGAAAAGATACTCTGTTCCCGAGCTGCTCACGTTTAATATGGCAGTTATTCCAATTGTTAGTTATTGAAACCTGCAGAGGCAGGGAGTAGGTGGGACTTTTCCCCTTCCTGATTTTTCCTCTGGCCGCCTCGTTTTAGGACAGTGATAGGCAATGCTTAAGGAATACAGGAAGTGGTGGGGTGGTGCTGTGCTGTTAGAAGAACAGCACATTTTTGGCTTTTAGTGGAAAGTGTTTAAAGATGGAGATAGAAGCAGGAGGCCATTTTTTAGAGTTAAGGGTAGATATGGGGGCGGGGCTTCCCACTTTTATTCACCTCTTTAAAACACCCCCCAAAATGGGCTGAAGTCACACCACCAAAACTCAGTCATTTTGCCACTGAATTTTGGCACTGTCTCAGCGTGCTAGGGGCCACATGCAGCTTGCAGGCTACAAGCTGCTGCCCACTTGTATATTTTTTCAAGTTCTGCCTCTTATGTTGCATCCGTGGCTCAGTTGACAAGTTGGTCTCCATGGAAAGTGGGGTGCATGCAAGGATTCTTTCTGCACAGTATCCATGCTGAAGAGTGGGGCGTCTGTGCACTAAGGGGCATGGAAAGTAGAAGTTGGTTAGAGGGATTTTTTCAAAATTATTGAAAACTTTGATCTAAGTACATTGCTTATCATTTTCTAATCATCATCATGTTATAAAGAAGTTCATAGCTTTTGTAGAGATCACAGTGTCTCTTGGAATGTGTTTTTGTTAAGAAAGCAAGCCAAGCTGTTGATCTAATCTCTAGATTTTATGTTCTCTTCTGGGTGTTAAAAGCATCATATTCTTTTTTCCTTTTAGTGGGATTAATTGAATGGCTTTTACTGCAGGTTTATTTAACAACATTTATATGCTATCCTCCAACCACTATTTATCAGGGCAGCCTTCCGTATAAAAAAATTAATGAATAAATGATACAGTGAAATCCGTTACAATAATTACAGCAGAATAAATAATCATAACAAAATGTTGCAAAGCTCTAAAATTCTCAAAATATGAATAATTTTAAGAGTACTTCTGGAGGGGAGCTTAAAAACCACAGAATGTATTTATTTATTATTTTGAAATTCTGGATCATGTATTTTGGGGGGGTGTTGGTTGAGATCTCTGCCTAGTTGAAAAGTGGTATACAAATTGAGTAAATAGAATAACCAATCTTAATCTCCTTTGGATTTATTAAGCAGAGTAGGGTAGGGTCAGGCAGCATGGTCATCTAGGTATTGTTCTAACCGTGGTCAGTCCTAGCAAGCACAGAAATGATGAGAAATCATGGAAATTGCAGTTTAGGGCATTTGCATGTTATGCCCGTTCCTATTTTAAAGCTGTGCTCAAATATTTCTGCAATTCCAATAGAAGAGAATCTCTCTAGCTCAGAGTTGAACTGTGGAGTCCTTCATGCTCTCTGAGCTTGGTTGTTTGCTTGCAGACGTTTCATTGTGTAAAGCGCATCCATGTGCAGAGCGCATCCATGAACACCAACCAGCAGTCAGAAGACACGGTGTGAACTCCTTAATCTCACAACACATGGACAAACTCAGCCATAGTTTCAACTGGGAAACTGTGAGCATCCTAGACCAAGCTAAATCCAAAAATGCTAGGGAATTCATGGAAGACAAATCAGCCATCTATAGACACACAGAGATAAACCACATCTACACACCATTCAAAAGAGGCAATAAAAAAGCTAAGAAGGAAACAAAAAGACCAGAACACATCCTCTCCAGCAGCCAACACCCAGATAAACAGGGATTAACAATACTCTAATCAGGAACTACCAAGGAGAAAACCACACCCCCACCAACATTGCAGGACAAGCTACTGTCTATAAACAGGGAGCAAACCCCACACTCCCTCGCACTGATTGTACCTAGTCGAGTAATGAAAGGTCTGCAAGCAAACAACCAAGCTCAGAGAGCACCAAGGACTCCATATTTCTGCAATGTAGATTGTTTAAAACTTAATGTTTGTTTTAAAAGCAATATCACATTATCCGCTAAGCCACCATGTACCAGTCAGTAATCTCCATCTACTTTGTTTTTTCCTGCCTGCAGTGGACAGATGGACCCCCACCCGTACAGTTTCAGGCACAAAATGGACCCACCACCAGCCTGGCCAGTCTGTTGTGAACATGCCGTCTTCACTTGGGAAGAGGATGGGACCTTTTTGTACACTCAGCTTTTTTAAAACAAAAGGATGGGCAGCAAATGCTTCTCCAAGCCCTGTAGGAGTTGCATTGAGGTTACATTTCATAGACCCACAGTTTGGCATGGCCATTCTGAGCTCCTTTTTAAGGTTTGTGTGTGTGTGTTGATCACCTAGGTTGCGGGGATGTGTGTGTAGGTAAACACATGCACAGTGTTGTAAGAGGCAGCCCTTCCTATTTCTCAGAATTTGGTTTTACATGATGCAGATAAACAAGTGCCCCTTCAATTAAGAAGATTCCTTTAAAAGAGAAAGAAAAAGAAAGCAGCCCATATCATGAAGGAAATAAATTGGTATAGGTAGGTTGGGATGGAAGAGAAGAAGCCATGCCTGCTTCCTTGCTAATTAAAACTGCCCCTGAAAAATGCCACGTGCCTATATTTTTATGAAGGTTCTATTGCCCTTTGTATTATCCAAGCTGCTAGATTTGCTTCTTGAGGACACTTGCTCTACAAATACCTATGGTTGGTGCATGTGTTACTAAATAGCATAGGCCCCGTTCTCTTGCAGGAAATGTCCTGCCTCTGTTTGCTCACCTTATCATGGAAAGAACCCAGCAAAATGGTAGAGTAAAATGAGCGGCCTTTCCTTCATTCGATCACTTCAGGGAACTTGTGCTCTGCATTCTTGAGAATTATGGGAATTCATATTGGAGCAAAGCTTACAGTAATCAGCCTCTGTCAGTGTTTAAGTGCCTGTTTGGTTTCTTAAGAGGTACATGCCTTTCCTCCAGAGTAATCCTGTTCTTTTCCTTCAAGACACTTCACCAATTTGGGTAAAATCAGTGATTTTGCCATTTTCTCTTTTGGGAAGGTGACAGATCTTTACCTCTCTCTTCAACTCTTGGGTCTTGAGTGGGAAATAAGGACAAATGGAGGCTTCGATAGTAAGCTGGCCTACTGTGGATTCGTGTGATTAGTTTGGGATACGCTGCAGTCACGTCTTCCGAGACACTCATAGAAGCATAGAAAGTTGTATCAGGCACAGAATTCAGCTTCTGAGAATCTCGGCATTCAGGATTTTTTTAACGAGAAAGCTTTTAGCCCATAATAGCTGCAAAGATACATTTGGAGGGATATGGGAGATACCTTCCAACATCACAGACTCAAAATGGGAAGCTTGAACAAGTTTTCCAATTATTGGGATAGAAATTCTGTGCCCTTACCCTTCCCATGGCTAGCAAAATGAACATGTATTATGCAAAGTACCTAATTTGGATGATTATGCAAAATGATTATGCAAATGTCCCAGTTTGCATAAATTATGTTGCACTAGAATCCAGCTTTTCCAACTACAGAACTGTTTGTTATTTTATTTTAAGGCAGGGGCACAACCCTGCTTCTAGTGTGATGTGTGTGTGTCAATTTTAAAAGGCAATCGTTTATCTCAGTTCCTAATCATGGATTTTTATCAATATTTTATCATCCAAAAGCTACAACCAATATCCCCTAATCATGCGCTTTTGATACTTTCAGGAATGATGCAATCCAGTTCCCTTCTAAAGTAGGTTGATGTGTAAAAAGAAAATTGTTTGTAACATACTGAGGGAGAAATAGAGGAAGGAAAGTACAGGATAAGAGGTAACTAAAAGAACTGAAAGAGGAAGAACTGGTGGTGTTAAACTTTAATTTTCTCTATTACTTGGAATGTATGCCTATTTATAGCATTCCTTAACAGATCCTGGCAAAATGCAGTCCCCTTCCCTTTTTCCTTCTCCCTAAGAGAATAGCAACAAATGCTTGTTATCTCATGTCAGCACAGACTGAACATTTACTTACTCCTGGAGAAATGCGTTGTGTGAGATTTGCTCCATATTTTGGATATTTTAAAAAAAAAAATCTGCAAGGCCCCTCTCACATGCCCTACTGCATTTAGGATAAAAAACTGGAGTGCCAAAAATGTAGGCCTGGGGTGGGCGGGGAAGGTGTCGAGAAGCAGGTAGATCTGTACAGTGAGATACCTTTTTGAATAAGCCGTTCTCCCGATTTTCCCACTGCATCTTTAAGCTAGATGTAAATAAAGCTGGGTCAGAAAGTGAGAAGCTTAATTTTTTTTACAAATCTTGTGTGAAAATGGATTTATCCCCCCAGCCCGTACATAATGCAGGGATGTCTCTTATCCATATTGTTAGGCTCTCTTCTCCAGACCATATATAGTTGAGGGACTAAAGCTATATATTTTCCAATTGACTGGTTCTTTTTTCTCTTCTCCCTCCCCTAACTCTTCTTTCCTAAGCAGTGTTCAGCCCCCAGAAAAGAATTACTAGTACATAGTAGTCAATATTTATACTTAGAAAAGGCTCTCTTTCATATATAAAACCAAAAAGTAAAAAATATTTCTTACAATAAAGACACACTTCCTTACTGACCAACCTGGACAAACCTTTGGAAGTGGATAGGACCCTGAGGGGCCTGATCTGAAATAGCCCTGATGGGTTGAATCTAGCGTTCAGGATGCTAGCAGGCTGCCTTGGTTAAAATACACATACCTCATTTCCTTCCCAGCCCCTTCCCAAAGAATATAGCCCTTGATACACACTGTCCTATCTCCCTAGAAATCTGCATTTTAGCTCATAGAGGGTGGGCGATTAGATCATTGAACTTGTGATTTTGCACAGTTGAAATATGGAGTCTGCCAATGCACGTGTGAGTTCTTGCCGTTCACACTTCTGAGACACCTGCAGCTGTTCATTAACACTCTTTATGAAACAGTTCTTTTTATGTACTTAAAATGTGCTTTAGTAAATTTGTACAGTTTTGTCTTTTAGCCTTTTCCAAAAAGTGTTTAATCTTTCTTAACAATAATGTGTAAACATAAAAAATGTACAGGGGAGTACAGTTTTTGTCTTTTTTCAGGCGCAACTTTCTTCCTGTTCAAGGGTGGGAAAATGTCTGTGGGGAGCATATTTTTAATTCTACACAGAGTTGTATGTAGGCCACTAAATGCAAGAGCTATTTAGAATTTCATCTTAAAAATATTTTTACAATGTAGTTGTACATGTGTGCAAAAAAAGAGGAGTAGAAAGAAAGAAAAATGTATCCCCAATTAGAATAGATCTAAAATGCTGGTCTTGTGCCCATAGCATCTTGCTTAGTTTTTTTTGTTTGTTTCTCCTATCACTTGGCCTGATCAAGACTTGCTTACATCCTTTTTGTGGTATTTTAGTGCAGTGTTTCTGAACCTTGGCAACTTTAAGACATGTGGACTTCAACTCCCAGAATTCCCCAGCACCATGTGCTGGCTGGGGAATTCTGGGAGTTGAAGTCCACACGTCTTGAAAATTGCCAAGGTTCACAAACACTGAGTTAACCTTTCCCAGTCCATCCTAGGAGTTTAGAGGGGGTTTCTAACACCTATTATGTATAAGCTGCATATCCTGAGAAATAATCTCATTTTTACAAGTATGACTTCAGTAGAGAAGAGTGTGCCTGTTGTGAGTCTCTATGAGTTGAATTCTGGGAGTTGAAGTCCACATGTCTTAAAGTTGCCAAGGTTGAGAAACACTGTTTTAGTGGTTAAAAAAAAAGTATTGCCAAATTGTGCAGGGGAGGGGGAAATAAAGTAGTCTCAGGACACCATCATTACTACTTTGGATTTAATGATATGAAATTGACCACAGGTTAAAAAAAAACATTTAAAGCAAATACCACCATTGGAAAAATCTAGATCTTAATATGTCTGAAAAAGTGCCACTTGTTTGGACTATCTATATCCTGTAACAAGAAGGTTGCAGTGGGAGATGAAATTGATTGGGCTTGTCTAACCTTGTACTTTCCAGATGTGCAACTCTCATTAACTCATGCCAGCACATGACCAGGTGGAGCAAATCCACTCTCTTCCCCTCTAAATTATTACTGTGATGGGTTTCATTACATGGTTACTATGTTCTGAAAGGAGGGTTAGTTTTTCTCCTCCAAATAATTTCCCTTTATAATGGGTGGGTCAACTTAAATTTCCTGAGAATACAGTACAGTAACAGGGTTTTTTGTTATCCAGTCTTTTATGGGGAACGGTGATGTTTTTTTGGGTGAATAAGCTATGTTTTCCTTAAAATCTTACTCCCACTTTCAGTTGGGAACTTGAAGGATGCAAGATGCACATGGAACTTGTGTCTGTTCCACTTGGGGCTTCCATAGAAAAATTTCCCTCTCCACCCTTGTGGCTGCTTAGTCTCCATAAGAAATCATCAACCACTGCAGTGTTGGTAAACTCAGATGCTTTTGTAGAACAGAGCTTTCCAAACTGTGTGTGGCGACACAAAAGTGTGTCGCCACACACAGTCTGGTGTGTTGCCACACAACCCAGAAGCACTGATCATCATCAGCGCTTCCGGGTTTTCCCGCGGCGACACACCAACGGCGCTGCGCAAAAACTGAAAGCGGCAGCAGCGCTTCCAGGTTTTTGCGCGCTGCCGAAATGGCGGCACTTCCGGGTTTTCCCGCGGCGACACACCAACGGCGTTTGGTGTGTCGCCGCGGGAAAACTTTGGAAAGCCCTGTTGTAGAATGATGACCAGCTGCCCCTCATTTTCCAGAAATGCATGGAGAAGCCTTGGCCTCTCATCCTGGAGAGTAATTTTGTAGCAGCCACGGCACAAAGCAGTGTGTGTGATCCCTTTTTAAGATGAGCAAACACCTGTCACTCGTCACATTTCAGCAGGGAGGAATTCCTTTATTCTTCAAACTCTCATTGGTGTATTTGGATATTGAGAGAATATTGGAAGATGAGATCAGTGAGGATGGAAGGGTTTATTCTTGCCAGCTGCTGCTATTGCATACTTCCTGGTGAGCTAGCTAGCTACCATCACCACGGAATCTCAGAGTCACTATCCCAGCAGTATGAAATAAGTTTAGATGCCCCCAATGTGTCACTTTAACACTTCCAACTAAGCAAGTACTAGACGGGGGGGGAAATTGCATTTGCCATTTTCTTGCCCTCTTCGTTTGGAAAGTTGGTTTCGAATCCTTTTTGTTGTAGTTTTAAAGTCCTAGATAATTTGGGGCCATCCACAGTCGTTTTCTTTTTGCGGAAGTGGCTGAGACAGTAAAGGCGCCGGCGGGTGGGATGGAATAAATTGAATTCAGAATACTGTATATCGTATGGCAAGGCTCGGATCTTTCATTTCCCGCTCCCTGCCCCCTCTCATTGGCCTCTCGTCACCGTCCGAAACTTTTCATTGGTGGAATAAGTATACGTAATAAGTCAACGTAAGATGGCGAATCAAAGTGAAGGCGACAGGCTAGCGAGCCAAGAGGGCGTTGCTTGAGCCAGGCGCGAGAAGATGGAGGCGCTCGGTTGCGGAGGCGGCGCTCGGAAGACAAGAAGGGGATGGGCGTGGCCCAGGAATGGACGAACTCTGAGACAGAAGGCGTGGCTTGATCGGTGGAGGGCTGACGTAAAGGAGAAAGTTTAGCAGGAAGGGGGCGTTTCGACAGACGGATCGCCCTCAAGAGACGTGACGGGAGGCGTGGCTCCAAACAACGCCAGCGGGGGAAGGGGCGTGGCACCAAAGAAGGTAGCGAAGAGGTGTGGCTTCAAAATGGGAGCGTGGAAGACGACGACGAGGAGGAGGAGGAGGAGGAGGAAGAAAAAAGGCGGCGGCGGCCTGCTGTCCCCGCGCGTGCGCAAACGCTGGCAGTCAACGAAGGGAAGCGCCTGAGGAGATCGCGGAAGGGGGCGGGGCGTCGCTCGGCGCGAGACAAAGTTGCTCGCCCGCCTTTTTCCTCCGCCTTGACGCTCCCCTTCTCGCGGCCTGTCCCCGCGCGTGCGTAGTCTGCTCGTGACCCCTCCCCTCCACGGCATCCCCCGTCGTCGTCCGCGTCCTCCTCCTCCTCCTGTCAGTGGCCACCTGAGGGAGCCGCTCTCTCCTCCCCCACCCAGGCCCGGCCTGGCCCTGAGTTGGAGAAGAAGGAGGCGGCGGCGGCGGCGGCGACTTGAGGTAGTGCGGGAGAAGGGGAGCGCCCGGTCGGGCGGGGTGGGGGGAATGGGTTTGTTTTTCTTATTGTCGTCGACGGGCTCGCCGGAGGCAAGGGGGAGAAGAGTTTTCCCACGGGTGTGTAGAGACCGAGGGCGCGTGTGGAGAGAATTCTCCCCCCGCCCCATATGTGGGAGGGAAAGCTGTGTGATTGGCGGGGTTGGGGGGTCTGCTCCGGGAGGAAAAGGTTTGGGGTATTTGGGGGACACATTTGGTGCTGGGGGAAACATTTCGATGGCGGTACTAATTGAAGCGCGGCACGTATTGACCCTTGGCTGATGCAGAAAACTGAGTTGGACCTAATTAGTACTTGGATGAGAGACCACCAGGAAATCCTCAGGCTGTCGGCTGGCCTGGGAAATCGAAAAAAACGTCCTGGAAGAAGGCAGTGGCAAACTACTTCCTTATTGTTGACAAGAAACTACATGGACTCTCAATGAAGTCACCAGGAGTGTCAAGCTCAGTTTGAAAGAAACTTTTTCTTAAATACCTATCTCTTTCAGTGGTGCTGTGACTCTTATCTGTTCACCACTGGTGGCTGTTAGGGGGGGGGAAGTACAATTAGGATGCCAGAGGTTCTTGAGTTGAAGCTTGTTGTGTGATCATTCCTGGTTAATATGTTTTTTTTAGGATTTTCTGTTGGGAGTTTTTAGTTGTACAATGATGCTATGTCCACCTTTCTGAGCTTTTCAAAGATGGAAGATGATATACTATACTGTTCCCTCTTCACTCAGTAATGGATATATGTTGAGAAATAACTATTCTACTTAATGTAAAAGAAGGTGTGTTCTTGTGGAAGAAAAATGAACACTGGTGGAATTTTATTTATGCAATCCCCACCTCAGTCTGGAGGGACTTTAGGCAGGTTTTAATAATTATGGTGTTTAAACAGTACTTGTTAATACTTGTTTTCTTGACATCTTAAAAAAAGCATTTTAAAGAAATACCTGAAAATATTTTAATAACTGCTTCTAATATTTGTTATTAATAGTAATGTTGGTTTTTTTTAAGTTAAGAGCATTATTACCAGGAAAGGGAGCAAAATACTGCAGTTTTGAAATTTAAAGATGATGGGGTACATGGCTTAAAACTTAAAAATAACCATATAGTGCTTTAGAGTATTCGTACAAAATGAAGGGAATTACAGGAAGACTGTGCCCAATTTGGGGAAATGTAGATTGGAGGAACTCTGATAGTCACTGATTCCAATGGTTTGCATGTTAGGTTAATACTAGATTCCAGGTGAAAAAATTACATTTCCCCAAATTGGGCACAGTCCTCCTGTAATTCCCTTTATTCTGTATGAATACTCTAAACACAGAGTCGTTCGCGAGATGGGCAGTGCAGAAATATGAGAAATAAATCAAATATGAAAGTATACATTTCTTTGTATAGTTGAAGGCTTTCATGGCCGGAATCCGATGGTTGTTGTGGGTTTTCCGGGCTGTGTGGCCGTGTTCTGGCAGTTTTTGTTTGGAACAGCCCGGAAAACCCACAACAACCATATATGTTTCTTAATTACATTTCTGAGTCTCGGGGGGTTAATAAATTGTAGGAACATCAAAAAAAGGATCAATTTGATCCAGTCAGCTAATCCATATGTGATTAAACTTAACTTAAAACAGACCTAATAATACACTGAATAACTTAATCTAGTCAACTCCATCAAGACAACACCTAAAACCAATCAGTTGGCCTGTTTTGCATAATCAGTCCTCCAAGAAAAAGAGCTGGAGAGAAAGAGTGACTGAAAAAAAATACAAGCTGCTTGTTACAGAACTCATGTGCTAAGTCCTGGCAGCACAGAACATACTTCACGAATACTGATTGGCTGTGATGGTGAGTCGTCTTTCTACTTGACCAATGGAGAAGGGGCTAGTGATGTGATGGAGCATTGCCAGTACTCTTAGTTCAAGGGATACTAAACATTTCTTGGGGAAAGTGAATAGGAACTTTGTGTTCCCCATATGGTGATTTTTGACCCAGCTGGTAATTGTATGTTGGGAGAATCACCAATAAAGAAATCTGACTGGGTTAAATGTGTTGCAGGAATAAGGACAGTGCTAAAGTAATGAAAAATTGATTTTTTTTAGCCTTACAACTACTTTGGCAGAAGTTGTGGACAAGACCAAAGAGAAATATGCCAGTGGTCTATGAAGAAACTAATGTTTGGAAGATGACTTTGGCAGAGTTTGAGGAGAAAAGTGGAAGCTGATTGATCTCAGTCAAAACCTAATTTCTCAGCAGAGGGAATAGTTGGAAGTTTATTAGAGCAGGCTCTTTCTTTTGCATAAGAATATACAGCGTTTAGGGCAGGGCTTTCCAAATTTTTTCAGCAACACACCATTGGCGCGCGAGAAAACCCAGAAGCACCG
Source organism: Charina bottae (assembly GCA_023362775.1). Lineage (NCBI taxonomy): Eukaryota > Metazoa > Chordata > Lepidosauria > Squamata > Charinaidae > Charina > Charina bottae. The sequence goes on from JALMGJ010000040.1 coordinate 4,148,300, forward strand.
CCACTGCTGCTTTCAGTTTTTGTGTGCCGCTGCTGCGGCGCTTTCGGATTTTTGCGCGATGCAGCGGTGGCGGCACCAGTGTCCTTGTGTGCCGTGTGAAAACCCGGAAGCGCTGATGGCCTGCGGCCGTGCACCATCAGTGCTTCCGGGTTTTGACACGACACACCTGGGCCCCGCAGGCGACACACTTTTGTGTCACGACACACAGTTTGGAAAGCTGTGGTTTAGGGGAAGGGATGTGTAAATGAGCATCAGAGTGTACTACTGCAAGGTAAAACTGTGTTTAATCTTCTGGCATATTCCTATTAAGTCCCTTGAGTGCCAGTTTAAGAATCTCATGGGAGTAGTTGGAAGATATGCCTTTAATGCAGAGTGCCTTTGGGAAGTAATTGCCTGTGCTTTCATGGTGAATGTGTTCCAACTACAACAAAATTTGAAAGGATGAGGGCTATTTAGGTGTATTTCATGTGTTTAGGACAAGCAATGGAGTGGAGTATATGTGCCTAGAAGAAGAGACAGGCAGTAGGGAATGTGAATGGAAATGCTTGGAGCAGTGATAGCTATTCAGGGGCAGAAAAAGGCAAAGACTCCATATGGACACTGTAACTGTTGAGCAAGATTGGGTGTATATCAATGAAGTGTGGAAATTGTGGCTCCTGGGCATTTTGGCCACTAATTTAAGGCACAACAAGGAATAGGTAGAGCTAACTGAAAGGTGCTTTGGGAAATGAAAAGAAAGTTCCTGCATGCAAGGAATTTGTTGTAGTATATATTACTGAGAAAATAAGGTTTGTAAAATAGTATAAAGTGTGCTTTGAGTCAAGATTGAATCCTGGTGACTTCATAGGCACAATGAATAAAAAAAATAATTTGTGGGAGACAACTTTGTGTTTCAATGGGGAGTCTTTAAAAGAAGAAAGGCGGTAGCTATAAAGTCATTTTTCTTGCTTGTTTCTGGTGTTACAGTGTTTATGGACAAAATAAACCTCTTATTCTTTCAAAGACCACCCTAAGTGGTTCCAGTAGAAGACAGTTTAGAGAAATGTTCTTGATAAAAATATTTTATTTATACTTCCAGTATTTTTGAAACGCCAAGTTCTTCATTTACTGGACAAGATCCCTACTCTGAATAGCAGTGAAATACATAGCCATTGCATCACATTCCTCTGGATGAGAACTGTAAATTCCAAGGCCTGTCTATGGAATAGTTAACAACATCCCCACCCATTGATTTCTATTCCTAAAATAGCTGTGGAAGTGAGGTATTTCCTTCCTCTTAAATACAATGACAGGGATGTGTCTTCAGGTGATGAAAACTGCCCTACTGTATTTTTCAGGTTATTCAGCTGGTACACGGGGGGGGGGGGGGGCACCAAATTAGGAAATTATTCTAATATAATTTTCATGTGCACTACCATAAAGGGATCTTATTGTGAGAAAGATGTTTTCTGAATAAGATCCAAGATTTCTTAAAAGATGCTAGAGCTATGCCATTTCATCCTTTTTAAAAAATTATTTTGGACACTTGATTGTATTGGATTTTGGTCTAGATCTCTAATATCAACTGAAAAAAAGTTAGAATAGTTATAAAAATGTTTTACAACCTTGCTCCTTCTCCCCATATTCTTTGAAATTTAGAGTTTCTCCTGAGCAATGTGGGTAAAGATAGGGAGGGAACAAAGGAAACTGTAATTGTTTGGACAAAGATCAATGTAGTTCATAGTATGCCCCTTTTTACTTTGTCTCTGTACCTGTTTCCTTTAAACGAGTGTTTTATGTACTCAAGTTTTAAAAGTGCAATCTTTAGTTTGGTTATGACCTTTCAGTTATACTGCCTAGTGCTTAGGTTTGATTTAACAGTAAGATACAATAGTGGCATTAGTAATTGTATAGTTCTTTTTAGATAAGTTACCAAAAAAAGAAACAATGCTACAAGTCTTTGGAGGTACAGGACAAAATACTTGATAGAATGAATTGCCATTTCAAACATGTCATGTATGTTATATAATTATATGAACAGCAGCAATGGGGAGGGCTGTCTTAAGTGGCTTACAATTTAAAAGTTAATAGAGGAAAGTTGGACAAATGGTGAATATTCCGAAGGTAACCAAATTGACATGAAGCATTAGGGTTACATACATTTAAGATGTTCATTTAGATGAAGAATGCATAAAAAGTTTATGAAGAAAAATGTATTTATGATGTAAATTATTCATGCTGTGTTTTATTAATTCAGAGTATAGTCCTAAATATGTTAATTTCAATTAGGTCTCTCTAGTAAAAGTGTACATATGAAGCTGTCTTCCAACCATTAATCAACGAGAATGTATTCTCAAATAGTAACGTAAAGGTTCCCCCCGCACATTTGTGCAGTCGTGTCCGACTCTAGGGGCCGGTGCTCATCTCCGTTTGTTAGCTGAAGAGCCAGCGTTGTCCAAAGACGCTTCCACGGTCATGTGACCGGCGTGACGCGCGTGGAACGCTGTTACCTACCCACCAAAGTGGTAACTATTCATCTACTTGCATTTGCATGCTTTCGAATTGCTAGGTTGGCAAGAGCTGGAGCTAGTGCGGGAGCTCACTCGGCACGCAGGGCTAGGGATTCGAACCTCCGAACTTGCGATCTTCCGATCGACAAGCCTGGCATCTTACCCGCTGAGCCACCATGCCCCAAATACGCTGAGCCACCACGCTCTCAAATAGTACCAGATCTCTTTTGCCAGCCATACCTACCAGGAATCCTGAATATGCGCTCTTTTGGAGGTAAAGCCTGTTCCTTACAACTAAACTACAACATCATTCTTCAATTATAGAGTAGGAAGGAGCAGTTGAGTCCAACCCTGCTAAATACAATCCAAATTAAAGATATTGCTGACAGATGATTATCCAATATCTGGTTGAACATATCCAATGAAGGGGTGCCTACCCATTCTCTGGAAAACTGAATCCACTTTTGAACTGCTTTTGCTGTTAGGAAGGGTTCCCCTCCCCCCAACATTGAACTAGAATCTGGTTTCCTGTAACTTAAAATCATTATTCAATATACTGCATTTTGGAATAATATAAAACTGGTTGACTATTGTGAGACATACTTTCAGATATTTGAAGAGTCGTATCCCCCCTCGGCCTTTGCAAACCTTAACATTCCCTAGTTCCTTAAATTTCCATTTATAGGATTTCATCCCATATCTATATTGCCTTATCCAGTTTCTCTGAATCTTTTTAAAAATGGGGTTTTGAGAACTGAGCACAAAACTTGAGGTGGAGTTTGACCAAAGTAGAATAAAATGGAACACTTAATTAAGATTGGGAAATACAAGAACAAGCTTCCTTCCATTATCCAGTTAAACTCTGCTTTCTCAAATTAATCTACCATTCAATCTTAATAGGTTGAACCACACTCTGATATAGTGCGCATCAGTTTAGCTGTTGTCCAGAAAATGAAATTTGGGTGTGAGAATTTTTTTTAAAAAACCTCAGGGGAAAAAAGGAATAGTAGTGGGGAAAAAAGACCAGTCTAATTGTGTAACTTCTTGACAGTTCCAGTTATTTAAATAAAGTTGTTTCTGTAACTGCTCTGAAGTATTTTTTTCCCCTAAAACTGTGGGAAACGGGTGCAAGCAGTGGTGTGCTAGAGCTGGCTTGTACTGGTTTGAGAGCCGATTGTTGAATTTTCAGGAATTTTGCAAGCCAGTTGTGACCAGAGCTGAGCCGCGATGCCTAGCGTGCTGATCAGGTATTTGGTGGCTCATGGCACGGGAGCAGCAATGGAGATGTCTGTAGTTTGAATCATGTCAACTGGATTTCTATTTTCTCAGTGGAAACGTTTCACTCCTTATCCAAGGAGCTTCTTCAGTCTGAGCAAAGTTAGTAAGGGAATCCTTAAATATGTTTCTAGGTGGCTGTGTGACCTTGCACCTGGGGCTAGGTCATGGTTATTTTTGAGATGTTATTTCTAAGTCCCTTTATCATCTAAAGGAGGATTGTTAAGATTACCATGCTGCTGTTGAGCTTGCGAAATGGTCTTAATCTTCCTAGGCACAGAAGACAAAGCAGGAAGGAAAATAGGGGAAAGATTGTGCCTGAGGCCCCCACCTCTATTCAAGGAAGGATTTTCCAAGTTGGCATAAATGGATTCCTTGACCCCTCTCTCAAACCACCTATCTTCTCTGTCCAGTTGACATGATTCAAACTACAGACAATTCCACCTGGATGACTGAGAACCTTCATAGACAGCAATGGAGATGGCAAAGCTGGTGGTTATACATTTATTAGCAAGCCACTGGGTGCAAGCCACTTTTCTGTGGCCGTTTTCCCAGGGGATTTGTAAAATTAGCGTTTCATAGAAATATCTTAACAGTTTTAGAAGTGTATATTGCAAAACAATGTAAGAGACATCTTAACAACAAGCTTCAAAATACCTCATGTTTAGTTGCTTATGACAGACTAAAAGTGCATGGAAGTGAATTCTTTTCTTTATATGGACCATGTGCTCTTTTGAATATCAATAAAAGCTGTTTACTGCAACAAAAATGGTATTAAAATGATTTGCAAGCCTTTTTATTCCTATTTTTCAAATGGAGATTTGGCTGAAATATTGACTTGCATCACAGGTCTGAATTCTAGAACTTTGTGGAAGTGTTGGCTGAGGTGGAATTCTTGCCTCCTAATTTAGTAGATCATGTTAAACTTCCAGCCTCATCCAAAATCAGTTCATTAGGATGCTTCTGTTTATGTGCCTTCCACTAGGTTTTTCTTTTAATTTAATTGTCACTTAATCCCAGGAAATAATACATTACTCTGAGCCCGACATTTTCCCCCTATTCCACTCTTCCATCATCTCTCAGATGTACTAATATTTTTCTGCTGCCTCAACATTCACTGGTACTGGTTATGTTAAGTAGGTTCACTTAAGAGTCCTCTAAGCAAGTCCCCTTTTAGTTAAGAATGTTAATAACTAAGCAGATAATCTTTCAAACTTTAAATGTTTAGATTTTTAAAAATCATAATCTAATAAGATTCCATGCATTAGTTCTTTCTATGTAATATATTAGAAAGCGAAGCCAGAATTTTGAATTTATCTCGTATTCTCTGCCTTTCTGGTTTCCTTCCTTCTGCCATATGCAGAGGGATCAGTCTGAAGCAAGACCAAAGATGTACTTTTTGTTGTTCTTTAGATTAACTTTATATAGCAAGTCATACAGGTGTCCATGTAATAATTAAGAGTCAAGTGCAACTTGAGAGATGTTACATTTTACAGCTGATATAGGGAACAATATAGAAGCATGACAACTGGGAGCAATTTAACCTCCAAACAGAAGGCATAATGTAGGGCTAGAAAAACAGTTTGATTGGTGCAGAGGAGTTTCCTGTGTTCCTGGCTCTGGCTGACCAATGAAAGAGATATTATGCCTTCATGTTCGTAACCCTTCAAGAAGTCATTGGAACAATCTGGTACTAGAAAGACCATAGAGGAAAGAAGGCAAAGTTGATCAAAGTTGATTTTTTGTTCAAAAATCTCTAAAAAGTTACTTGTCTGTTTACATGTAACATTTATTTCAGCTATATGTAAACAGGCGAGTAACTTTTTAGGGATTTTTGAAGAAGTATATGGAGATGGAAAGGATATCATTCAGTTATTATTACAAAAGCAGTAACAGATAATCTATCAGTTTTTCCAAAGTAGTTAGGATATAATTTTACTTTCTGTAGAAGATAAGTAGCTGAGGGACGGTCTTTAAGATGTGTCAGTGATTTTTAAATGTGTTTTTTGTTCTGCCCTTCTGTCTCACAGCAGCTAATATCTATGTAAAATTGATCATAATAAAGCAATATAATGGCCATTAATAATAAAGATATTCAGCAGCAACCAAACCAACAAACAACCAAGCAATCCATTAAAAAGCAACAATCCAGGCAACTCAAGGCTAACACACTTCAAACTGGGTCCCAGGAACATATTAGGGGTCCATGTTAGTATTAAAAAACTTGTGTTATGTGAGCATGAGCCCTGATTTATCTCTCACATTCAACAACTAGAATTTTCCCACAGAGTATATTACAATAATCCAAAAGGCCTTTTATTTTCATGCATATACCCCTTCTCACTGTCATGATTTCTTATAAACATTTACACTTGGTTGACAATGGATCATGAGCTGCTGAGGGAGATTGCTGAGGTGAACCTCAAGATGTGTCAAAATAGAATTTTGGAGGGGAAGCGAAAAGGAAGGGCCCCTCCCCCCATGAAGGTTGATTTCTGCATAGTGACTTCCAAGATTTGAGGGATATTGAAAGTCGGGAGGGAAGCATGGAAAAGAGGGAAGTTTGATATTTGGCAGCTAGATGCCCTTGTCATTTAATAGCTTCCTGAAAGAGGGCATGGTTAGCTGGCATTTATTTATATTTCAAATTTTGCCACCGCCCATCTCCCCCAGAAAAGGGGGACTCTGGGTGGTTTACAATAGCAAACACTTTAAAACAATCGAGATAAAAACATCTAAAATATAAATACACTATTTCCAAATATAAATATAAAATCCAGGTGGCTAAAAGAGATCTAAATAAGTGAGGAGAGCTCTAAGGCGCCAGCCAGCCCCAGGAATAATTACTCCCCGCCCCAAGCGAGACGGCAGAGCCAAGTCTTCAGGTTCTTCCGGAAGGCCAGGAGTGATGGGGCCTGTCTCACCTCTGGGGGCAGAGTATTCCAGAGGGCGGGGGCTACTGCAGAGAAGGCCCACTTCCTGAACCCCACCAAATGAAATTCTCTTGCAAATGGGGTCCGTAACATGCCCTCTCTGCCTGACAGGGTGGGACGGGTTGAAAACATGGGGATGAGACGGTCCCTCAGGTAACCTGGCCCCATGCCATGTAGAGCTTTAAAGGTGATCACCAACACCTTGAATTGGACCCGGAAGCAAACCGGCACCCAATGCAGCTCACGTAGCAGTGGTGTCACGTGCCAATCTTGGGGCACCAAGAACTGCCTGCACAACTGCATTCTGGACCAGCTGAAGCTTCCGGATACTCTTCAAGGGTAGCCCCATGTAGAGCGCATTGCAATAGTCTATATGGGAGATGACCAGGGCATGAGTGACTGTTCGGAGGGCTTCCCGATCCAGGAAAGGACATAACTGATACACAACACAAAGTTGCGCAAAGGCCCTTCTGGCCACGACTGTCACCTGTTCTTCAAGCAGGAGTCGTGAGTCCAGAAGAACCCCCAGATTCCACACCGGGTCTGTCTGGGGTAGTGCGACCCCATCCAGAACTAAAGATGACAATTTCCCAGATACAGAGGAGCCATTAACCCACAGCCACTCCATCTTACCAGGGTTCAGCCGAAGCCTGTTGTTCCCCATCCAGATCCCCACAGCCCCCAGGCACCGAGAGATGGCAGTCACCGCATCATTTACTTCACCTGGGACAGAGATGCATAGCTGGGTATCATCAGCATACTGATGATACCTCATCCTGTGGTGGCAGATGATCTCACCCAGTGGTTTCATGTAGATGTTGAATAGGAGAGAAGAGAGTACCGAACCCTGCAGCACCCCACAGAGGGGTCAAGGGTTGGATCTCTCATTCCCTATCACCACTGATTGGGACCAGCCCCGGAGGAAGGAGGTGAACCAGCGCAAAACCACGCCGCTGTGAGGGTTCCTGCACTTACCTGGATGCCGGCCGACATGCTGGACTCGGAGGAGGAAGAGCCAATCACAGGAGACGGCAGGCTTGGCGCAAAACCAACCTCACCGTTCTACGCTGAGGTCTCTAAACTCCGCGCCGGACCCTGCTCCCGAGCCTTGCCTTATGGCCGCCCCGGACCTCATTCTAGAGCCCTGCCTTACCACAGTCCTGGACCCCGTGAACGAGCCTAGCCTTGTTGCCTCTCGGCTCCTTCCTGTCTGGCCAGGATTATTCCCAGAACTCGCTGCTATCCAGCCTGTAGAAGAAGAGGACTGTGTAAACTGGGCGGCTTGTGTATCTTGTAAATAAAGTTATTTCAGTAACGCTTCCGTGTCAGTCTTAGTTGGAACAGGACAGATTGTCTCCGGCCCGACTTCCACGGGGAAGGAAGGAAGCATTATTGCCTGGTGTTACCTGTCACCCTGACACCCAAGAAGCCATGGATGAACAGCTGTCAATGGAAAACGTGCAGCTATCCCAGGAGGTTGCCCAACTCAGCGACCAGAACAACCGAGTCAAATGATCGCCCACTTGAGCACACAAGTGGCCCAGCTGCAAGGACAACAGGCGGCTGTCGCACCGGTCATCAGCCAGAGAACCAAATGTCCGGTACAAGTACCAGAGAAGTTTGATGGTACCCTAGCCAAGTTTCCGGCCTTTCTGGCCCAATGTCAGCTCTATCAGAGCCTCCGCCCAGAGGAGTTTCCAACAGACCGTCACAAGGTAGGCTTTGTGGCCAGCCTACTATCGGGTTCCGCTGCAAAATGGGTCTCTCCGCTGATAATCCAACAGGACCCGCTCCTAGATAACTATGGCGGGTTTTGCAATCAACTTCGGGCAATGTATGTGGACCTGGTCATGGTCCAAACTGCCGTCAGGCAGATAAAGGGATTGCGACAAGGGGCCAGACCGGTAGCTGAATATATCAGTGAGTTCAGGCTGCTAGCGCAAGACCTGGATTGGAGCGAACCGGCCCTGGTAGACCATTTCCAGGAGGGACTATCGTCTGAGCTACTTGACGAACTAGCCAGGACCGAGTGCCCCAGAAACCTCCCAGACCTGACCCATCTGTGCCTGCAGATCGATGGGCGATTACAGCAACGGAGGTCAAGGAGGCGCTTCGCCCAGCCTCCACCCTTCGTCCCCCGTTCCCGAGCCATCGAGGAGCCGATGCAGTTGGGGGGCGCCAGACCCCGCCTCATGCCTACTGAGAAGGACCATCGCTGCCAGGAGGGTTTATGCCTGTATTGCGGGGGAGCGGGTCACCGTGCTGCAAAATGCCCCAAGTCTCCAGTAGCATCCTTGTCGGGAAACGGACTCGGCTCGGCCTAAATGGGCAGTTAGGTTGGGCCGAGCTGGCGTCCAGCCAGTCACCATTGTCACTCCTCCCAAGCACCTCTCCATTGCCATCACACTCCAGGTGCCGACGGACCCTATACTGAGGGCCCAAGCCATGATAGACTCGGGGGCTACTTTTAACTTCATGGACGTTCGGTTCGCCGAGAAGTGGGGAATTCCCCAACATGAGGTGCATCCTCCGCTGGTGGTCGAGACCATCGACGGCCGCACGCTCCAGTCCGGTCCGGAAACCACCGCCACCCAGCGTATACTAATGTGTGTGGGAAACCACCAGGAGTGGCTAGAGTTTTACGTGGTCATTTCTCCCCACTGTCCCCTCGTACTGGGATTAGTGTGGTTCCAGACGCACGAACCACAAATCACCTGGACAACGGGGAAGGTCGTATTCTCTCACCCTAGTTGCCCACGTCAGCAAAACTCTTGCGTTACAACTGGTCACCCCAAGACCCCAGCTTCCCACACAATTCCGGGACTACGCGGACGTGTTTGATGAAAGGGAGGCAGACCAACTTCCCCCACACCGGCCTTACGACTGCTCCATCGACCTGATTCCAGGCGCAAGGCTTCCAGTAGGCCGGATATACTCCCTATCAGAACCGGAGCGAGCAGCCCTCAAAGACTTCATTGACACCAACCTTAGGAGGGGATTCATCCGACCCTCTACCTCTCCGATGGCTGCCCCCGTGTTGTTTGTCAAAAAGAAATCAGGTGAGCTCAGGATGTGTTGTGACTACCGGAAGTTGAATGAGATCACAGTCAAGAACCGGTACCCCCTGCCACTGATACCAGAGCTCCTGGAGAAACTCCGCAATGCTCGCCTATTCACAAAGTTGGACCTGAGGGGGGCATATAACCTGGTCCGTATCCGACAGGGCGATGAGTGGAAGACCGCATTCTGCACTCGTTACGGCCATTACGAGTTTACGGTCGTTCCATTTGGACTATCAAACGCCCCCGCAGTCTTCATGCATTTCATGAATGACATATTCAAGGATCTCCTGGACCAGTACCTGATAATCTACCTAGATGACATTCTGATCTTTTCTTCCTCTCCGAGCAACCATGAACAGCAGGTCAGAACAGTACTGCAACGGCTGCGAGAGCACCATCTGTACGCCAAGCTGGAGAAGTGCCAATTTGCCTGCGAAACCGTAGAGTTCTTGGGACACCGAATCTCTGCCACCGGCATCGCCATGGAACCAGGCAATGTGGAGGCATTGCAAACTTGGCAGCCTCCACGTCGGGCCAAGGATGTCCAACGACTGCTCAGGTTTGCTAATTACTATCGGAATTTCATTCCTCAATTTGCAGGACTGACCACACCCTTATCAAACCTGCTCCGGAAGAAGACCAAGTTTCATTGGGGAGACACGGAACAATGCGCTTTCGATAGGCTCAAACTAGCCTTTACCACAGAGCCTATAGTCAGGCACCCAGACCCGTTCCGGCCATTCGTTGTAGAAAGAGACGCATCTGATGTAGCCGTCGGCGCCATCTTACTCCAGGCCGATACCCAGACCAGCACCCTTTGCCCTTGTGCTTACCATTCCCGGAAGCTCGCCCCGGCCGAGAAGGCCTATACCATCTGGGACAAGGAGCTCCTGGCCATTAAGGTGGCATTCGAGACATGGAGGCACCATTTGGAAGGGGCGTGACAACCCGTGGAAGTAAGAACCGACCACCGCAACCTGGAACATCTAAAGACCGCCAGGACCTTGAACCAGCGGCAAATATGATGGTCCCTGTTCTTCTCCCAGTTCGACTTCAGGGTAACTTACATTCTGAGAGGCCAGAACCAACGGGCAGACGCGCTTTCGAGAAAACCTGAATATGATCGCCTAGAGGCTCCAGCACCGCCTCAACCTGTCATCCCTCCAGAGCGGTTTGCTGCCATCACCGTACAGGGTGACCTAAGCCAACGGATTCAAAAACAACCAAGAGCCGACCCCTGGGCAAGGAAAAAGAGGCAAGAGCTGGCGCACCTTCCCGTCGGTCAGGCTGATCAGTGGACATGTAATCATGAGACGCTTTGCTTCCGAGGCCGCTACTATGTACCCCCGGGGGAACTCCGCAAACTGGTCCTGCAACTATGCCATGACAACCCGGCCGCTGGCCATTTCGGGTTCTTCAAAACGCTGAACCTGGTATCCCAGGAGTTTTGGTGGCCGCGCATATGAGACGACGTGAAACAATATGTATTCTCTTGCCCAGACTGTCGCAGGGCAAAAAATCAAACGAACAAGCCTGCTGGTCTCCTAATGCCCCTACCCACTCCTGAACAACCATGGGAGGCTATTTCTATGGACTTCATCACCGACCTTCCCAAGTCCCAGGACGCCACTGCTATCCTGGTAGTGGTGGACTCCATGACGAAGATGGCCCACTTCATCGCGTGTAAGGGCTTGCCCACGGCCCAAGAAACGGCACGCCTCTATATCAGAAACATTTTCAAACTGCATGGCATAGCAAAGTGTGGTGTCAGACCGTGGCTCGCAGTTCACTGCCCGTTTCTGGAAGGCACTCCTCCAGAATCTGGGAATCCAGAGACACTTATCGACTGCATTTCATCCACAATCGGACGGAGGGACGGAAAGGGTGAATGCCATCCTGGAGCAGTACTTGCGCTGTTACGTGTACCAACAGGACAATTGGGCAGACCTCCTAGCCTTGGCGGAGTTCGCGTACAATGCACAACACTCTTCGACCCAGATGGCCCCCTTCGCTGCAAATTATGGGTTCCACCCGTGATCGTTTCCTCTCACTGCGCCGGACTCAGCAGTGCCAGCCACAAATCAGTTCCTCCAAGAACTACAGGCCAGCCACCAAGTGCTTAAAGACCAGTTGGAAAGGGCTAAAGAGGACTACAAACGCTTCGCCGACCGCCACAGGAAGACAGGACTCCCACTTAAGGTTGGTGATATGGTGTGGTTGTTAACAAGACACCTATCCTCTTCACGACCATCTCGGAAGCTGGACCACCGGTTCCTGGGACCATTCCCAGTAGAAGCTGTAGTCGCCTTCCGATTAACCCTTCTGGGACACATGCGCATACACCCCATGTTCCATAGATCCTTGCTGGTCCCTGTTTCAGCTGACAGCCCGCTCAGAACCAGGAAGACACCACCACCTCCTGTCATCATCCAAGGAGAGACCGAATATGAGGTTGCTCGCATCCTGGACTCGCACAAACGTCGCGGCCGTCTCCAGGATTTAATAGACTGTAAGGGTTACGGCCCAGATGAGTACTTCTGGGAAGATGCTGCGGACGTCCATGCGCCGTTACGGGTACAACAATTCCATCGCCAATACCAGGAGAAACCCAGACCACAAAGCAGGGGGGAGGAAGGTCCTGCGGGGGGGGGATAGTGTGAGGGTTCCTGCACTTACCTGGATGCCGGCCGACATGCTGGACTCGGAGGAGGAGGAAGAGCCAATCACAGGAGACGGCAGGCTTGGCGCGAAACCAACCAGAGACCCGGAAACGCTGATTGGCAGGGACTCTGAAAGAAAGATGCCTCTGCCAATCAGCGCGCGCCAAAGGAGAGCAGAAAGGCGGGCAGAGCAACGCAAAGCCCGATTGGGCCCTGCTCTCCCAAGGCGCGGAAAACGGAATAAAAAGCCGGTGCGACTTACCTCAGGTGCCGGAGACAACCGTTCTAACCGTTCTCACCGTTCTACGCTGAGGTCTCTAAACTCCGCGCCGGACCCTGCTCCCGAGCCTTGCCTTATGGCCTCCCCGGACCTCATTCTAGAGCCTTGCCTTACCACAGTCCTGGACCCCGTGAACGAGCCTAGCCTTGTTGCCGCGCCGGACCCGGATTCCAAGCCTTGCCCCGCCGCCGCGCCAAGCCTCGGACCCAAGCCTTACCTTGCTGCCGTGCCAAACCTCGTGCCCGAACCTCTTCCGTTCGCCGCGCCTCCGTCCTTGTTACCTGTGGAAGAAACCAGCGTCGGGGTAAGTGCCACCACCTTGCCTGCTCCTCTCCTGACGGGCCGAGCCACCGACTCTCTATTGCTCTCCGCTCCGGAGCCAGCCAACGCCAGCCACCAGTGGGCTGCCTTTGTTGGGCCCCGGTCTACCCAGACTCGCACCAGCCCAGATCAGCAGTCAAGCCCAGCCGACGCCGGCCACCAGTGGGTAGCTTTTGTCGGGGCCCGGTCTACCCCCAGCCCCGACAGCCCAGCCAACTCCACACCCGCGGACACCTTGCCTTTCACCTCCGGTTCGCCGCCGGCTGCAGCCTCTTCTACGGCGCCCGTCCCCTCTTGGCTCCTTCCTGTCTGGCCAGGATTATTCCCAGAACTCGCTGCTATCCAGCCTGTAGAAGAAGAGGAGGACTGTGTAAACTGGGCGGCTTGTGTATCTTGTAAATAAAGTTATTTCAGTAACGCTTCCGTGTCAGTCTTAGTTGGAACAGGACAGCCGCCCACCCACAACTCCCTGAGCCGCCCCAAAAGGATACCATGGTCGATGGTATTGAAAGCCGCTGAGAGGTCAGATGGAGCTAGGATGGATGCACTGCCCCCATCCCGCTCCCACCAGAGATCATCTATAAGTGTGACCAATGCAGTTTCTGTCCCATATCCAGGCCTGAATCCTGACTGGAAGGGGTCTAGATAATCCGTTTCATCCATAATCCTCTGGAGTTGCAACACCACCACCTTCTCAACCACCTTCCCCAAAAAGGGGAGGTGGGAGACTGGACAAAGATTGTCCAGCACAGTAGGGTCCAGCGATGGCTTCTTGAGGGGGTGCACCAGCGCCTCCTTGAAGGCAGCTGCAAACACCCCCTCTCTCAAGGATGTATTGGCCATCGCCTGGACCCAACCACATGTCACCTCCCGGGCTGCTTTCACCAGCCAGGAGGGGCATGGATCTAGATGACAGGTGGTGGCGTTTACAATCCGGAGGATCCTGTCCACTTCCTCTGGTTCAACAGGATCAAACTGTTCCCAGATAACTGGGTAAGTATGTTCCCTCGGCATCTCCCCAGACCATGCTTCACGCTTGGAGTCCAGCTCGGAACGAATCCGAGCAATTTTATCCTGCAGATGCTCAGAAAACTTCTCCGCACGGCCTTGTAGGTGGGTCACTGGGCCCACCTTCCCCAAAAGGGATCGGGTGATCTTAAACAGGGCCATCGGGTGGTATTCTGCGGACGCAATAAGAGCGGAGAAATATTTACGTTTCGCCGCTCTTACCGCCACAAGGTAGGCCTTAACAGTGGCTCTAGCCTGTGTTCGGTTGGATTCGGTCTTTGTCTTCCTCCAGCGGCGCTCTAGACGTCTCTTAACCCCCTTCAAAACCCTCAGCTCCTCCGTGAACCACGGGGAGTGTCGGGTTGAATGGGGCAAGAGAGGTCGCAAGGGTGCGATCCTGTCCAAGGCCCCAGTCATCTCCCTATTCCAGGCTGCGTCCAGGGCCTCCGCTGGACCATGCAACAGATCCTTGGGTATAACCCCCAGCTCCCTCTGGAACCCTACCAGGTCCATCAGTCGCCGTGGGTGGACAAATCTAATGGGTCATGCCTCCCTGCGGAGGGGGACGGCATAAGAGAATCTCAGGGCCACCAGGGCATGATCTGGCCATGACAATGGAGACAGATGTAGCTCTCCCCTCAGGTCACATTGCAACTGCTCTGACAAGAAAACCAAGTCTGGCATGAGGCCACTGTCTCAAGTCGGGTCCCGAATAATCTGGGACAGGCCCATGGCTGCCATGGTAGCCATGAACTCCCGAGCCGCTTCCGAGGCACGCCCCAGGGATAGCAGATTGAAGTTCCCCAGAACCATCTTAAGATCTTAAGTTATAGTATCACTATTATGGGGTGAAGATCACCACAACATTTTGTTCCAGGTTCCTATTACTGCTTTTAATACCGAATTCAGAGTATGACCTGATGCATACTGTACTTATGTCCCCAGCCTTAACTATGCTGTTGCTACTTTTATCATATTTTAACACACCAGAGATGCTGAAATATTCAAATATACAATATCTGGTCTATTATCTGAGTACTCTGATTTGTAAGGAAGGCTAGTCTTACCATTGCTGACAAAACAAACAAATAGGTATACTTTGAACTGTATTGTTTCCTGGCTGATAAAAATGATGTACAGTTTCTGATCATAGCAGTCCCTTTCCTAACGGTTTGTTCAGAGAACTTACTGCTTCTGTGTGTTTTTCTGGACACATTAATATTCAGGAAAGCAGGTGATGTAATCCTTGCTATTTCTGTCCTTAATCATAACCTAAAGGGAAAAACCACCCTTTAGGTTTTTTTGTCAGCATTCCAGTAAGGCACCCCACTTGGCAGGCTGTTTATTTGAAGGCTTTGAAATATAGTTGTAAGAATTGATGTTTCTGAAAATGCATGTTCATAATTTGTGATTGCGGCCATGGCTCAGCAATGTATGTAGAATTAGCATAGCATATTAGGTCTGCTTCAAGTCAGTCTGCATAGTTGAAGAAGGTGAGTTTGTACATATTCCCATCAACTCAAAGACAGGGTTCAGACATTTTAGCCTAAAGTGTTATGCAAACTTGATTATGTGCCATCAAGTTAGCGTCAACTCTTAGGAATCACATAGATAGCTTTTCTCTATGACAATCTGTCCCTAACCTGGTTCTTCGCTCTTAGCCCATGCCAATACTTTATGGTTCGGTGCTTCTGTGAAACCAGAACAGGGTTTTGGGAAAGCCATGGCTCAATTAACCCTGGGTTAGTGTGTTGTCTGGGTACAGCTTTAAAACCCTGTTGTGGGATCAACACCGAATATTAGAAGTTGCCTGTCACAGAGTCTTGGTACATCTTAACAAGTTTTGTTTTGTAGAAGTCTTAGCTCTGTTATCTGAGCTTGACCCTCAGGCTTTCTACATGTTGAGCAAGGTGCCTTCAGAAAATTGTGGATGCTCTCCAAGGCAATTTGTTCTCCCAGGAGATTTCTTAAGTTAAAGGAATTGTGGTTTTGCACTATGGCAGAAAGTATCTCAAAATACAGTACTTTATGTTCCTTGTAGCAAATGAGAGTAGCAGCCAGTAATTGGGTTCATAAAAAATATTAAGTCAAAATGTGGTTTGCTTATGACTTAGTGTGCTGCATGAATCAACTATATAGCTTATTCAATAAACCCTGATTAAGCAAACCATGATTTTATGTGTTCTGTGAACACATTCACTGATGTGGAAAAAAGTAAGAGTACAATAGGAAGAAATTTTGAGATAAAATTAAATCTACTTCTGGTGCTCCCAGTAATCACCTGTCCTCAAATTCAGCAAAAGGACTACAGACCATTTTACCTGTATGCATTATGAGCAATAAGGGGCGTGGTGGCTCAGCGGGCAAGACGCCAGGCTTGTCGATCGGAAGATCGCAAGTTCGGAGGTTCGAATCCCTAGTTCCGCGTGACGGAGTGAGCTCCCGCATTCGCCCCAGCTCTTGCCAACCTAGCAATTTGAAAGCATGCAAATGCAAGTAGATGAATAGGTACCGCTTCGGTGGGTAGGTAACAGTGTTCCGCGCGCGTCATGCGGCCACATGACCGTGGAAGCGTCTTCGGACAACGCTGGCTCTTCGGCTAACAAACGGAGATGAGCACCGGCCCCTAGAGTCGGACACGACTGCACAATGTGCGGGGGGAACCTTTACCTATTATGAGCAATAGACCTTTCTCAAAAACCTTGACAAAACCTCTTTGCAGATAATTTGTGTTTTGAAAGCAGCATCCCAACTGTATAATAAAGAGAGGCCTTTGTTGTGTACCCTGAGAATTGGGGTTAGAGAGACTTTCGCCTATCTTGATTCATGATGGATTGAATGATTGAGTACCTGGCTATATGCAGCAACTGAACTACAAACACACTACCTGGCTATGCATGAGGCAGAGGCACAAACTAGCCAACTACATTTTAACCTAGTGTGTATATGCACAGAGTAGCTGCAGCAGATGTTGATGTCCTTTCACTTCAAATAAAGGTTATAATCAGTTGCCAACCAAATATCCTATATTTAACTATCTCTTTGCCATAAGGCCTATTTGGCAATTGTTTCATGAAATTCAGGGACAGCAAAGATTACGGCATGAGTTTCATTCTCTGCTCCACCCCAGTCTCAAGGATTTAGTATATGAATATTATGCATTGCATCAAATGAGTAGACTGGACAATATGATACATTTATCCACCTGTTGAATTTAACATTTGGTGTAGTTGGTGCGCTAAAGGACAAAACAAACCCATCTCTGTTCATTTTCTCTAGGTGAAAATAGAGCAGAGAGCCTTTTCCCTCTGGAAACATCTTGCTACTGCAGATCCACAAGGGAGTGTAATTAACAAAACCCAGCTGATGCCCTCCTGTATCTCCAAACATGATGTCACGTTAGGGACATGCCCCAGGATATGACACTTCAGGGACCTTGGAATGCTGGCAGACCTTTCAAGTTTTGTGACCAACTGGACTATGCGTTTAGTGATTGTGGCCATCAATTAATGTATTCACCAAAGGGTAGTCATACCACATGCATTGGTTCTGCTTTTTAGTACTGTTCTTGCTTTGGATGCTAGAAAAGAAATCTTGTAACAAATCAAGGTAGCGGGGATGAGAAGGGATAAGTTATTAATGGCTTTTTAATAAATAATTGAAAAATATCTGATAAAGGAAGCTCAAGTTAATTATCAATGGAAGACTTGGAAAGGGTCAGCGTTCAGTTCTGGAGAAACCGCTTGACGTCCAAGAAGTTCCATGTTCCATCCCCAGCATTTTAACTTAAAAAGGAATCCTGGTAACAAGGATGAAAAAAAAATCTGTACCTGAAAGAAAGAGGCATGGCAACTCTGTAGAAAATATTGGACAAGAACATTGCTGTGATAACTAAACATTAATACTTAGTATTAATTATAGATAATATTTGTTATACCTCTGTATGATTAACTGTTTGAGACTCATTTCCTTTTGATTGATTTATGCAGGGATCTTGTTTTAGCATTAAACTAATCCTCAGCATTCACTCATTCCTAAAGCAGAAATCACTGGCACTCAGAAGTTGTTTCTTTGCTTGAGTCAGTGCTCTGGTTTGAGCCTTTTATTATAAAGCACATCCAGGCTGTCAGACAGGAACGCCATAGGTGGATTCTTGAGAGCAAGGAATATCTAAACGCCTTTACAGATTTTAAAAAGCATAAGGTTTTCTGAGTGAGGTTTGAACAGTAAAAGTTAATCATCTGTACCAAATTTGAATTTCATAAGTCTTCCTTTTAGCTGTCTTAATCAGATGGACCACTGGCTCTTTTAATCTTTGAGTTGCATGGGCACAATTGTGAACTTTTATTTTTTACTTGAACCCTCAGGTCCACTAATCAGATCCAGACAGAAAATAGTGTCTCAAAAGGACAGAATTGCTAAGCAAAGTGCTTTTGAGCACATACTTTATCTAAAAATTTCTTTTCAATTCCAGAACTTAAGTATTTTGTGTATAGTTCACTATTTCTCATCCACTTTTTAAAATTCAACTGATAATTTCGGAAAGGAAAAAAGCAGTTGAGAGCCAGAACCAATGCTGAAACGCTGCAAATCACCAATAGATCCTAATTCGTTTCCTTTTAGGCCCTTACCTAGTCCAATACAGTGTGACATAGCAGTTCTCCAGAGATTTAGGTGGTTCCAACCCTCCTTATTTCTTGGAATTCTTTAAACTGGAGATACTAGGAATGAAACCTGGGATTACCTCCATGTAAAGGATCCATTCTGCGTACTGAGTTACTAGCATTTACTCTGTGCCCTTTGGTTCCTTCATCTGCCAGAACCTGGATTCCCTCCCAACATGGGTCTTGTTAAATTTGACTTTCACTAATTAGAATAACCAAGTCAGGGGTCATTTAGGTTATCAGGCCCACTCCCACCCACCCCCTCCCTCAGTGCAGGAATCCAAATTAAAGCATCCATGACAGGAGGATGTGGAGCCTCCGCTGAACTTATCCAATGAAGGGGAGCCCGACATTTTGCTGGCTCATTGGTTCCACTCTGGAACTGCTCTTGCTATTAGAAAGTTCTTTCTAAATTTCAGTTAGGATCTACTTTCCTAATTTGCATGACATAAATCCTCAAGATGCCCTACTCTTCAGTGAAAAAAATAAGACACCCCTCTTCCACCAATTGGTTCATTCAAATGAGGTTTCACTCTTTTGACTTGTATTCAATACTGCACTTGTTCCTATTAAATTTCATTCTATTAATGCCAGCTACTTCTTCAAGGTTTTGAAGTCTATTTCTGACTTCAAAAGGTAGTAGCTATCCTACCCAAAGTTGTGTTGTATATAAATTTGATAAATATTCCCTGCACCTTTTCATTCAAATCATTAATACAAATAATCAGCAGAAAATCTAGCACTGATCCTTGTGGTATTTACTTAATACCCTCCATCCATCAAATTTAGCCACCGCCAATCTCCCCCCGAAAGAGGGACTCTGGGTGGTTTACAATATAGCTAAAAAATTAAAATACAATAAAACCACAATTAATACATTAAATATAAATACAAATACAGAATATAAACATAAAATAAAATCCAGATGGCAGTAAAAGTTCTAATTCAATTCCTGTGTATATGAGGCCCACTTTAAGGCGCCAGCCATCCCCAAGAATGACTGCTCCCCTTCCCACCCCAAGCGAGATAGCAGAGCCAGGTCTTCAACTTTTTTTGGAAGGTCAGGAGAGTGGGGCTTGCCTCACCTCTGGGGGAAGAGTGTTCCAAAGGGCGGGAGCCACAGCAGAGAAGGCCCGCTTCCTGGACACCGCCAATAGACATTCTCTCATGGGGTCCGTAACATGCCCTCTCTGCATGACACGGTGGGACAGGTCAATGTAGTGGGGATGAGACGGTCCCTCATGTAACCTGGACCCATGCCATGTAGGGCTTTAAAGGTGATCACCAACACCTTGAATTGGACCCGGAAGCAGACTGGTACCCAATGCAGCTCGCACAGCAACGGTGTTACATGTGCCGTTCTTGGGGCACCTAAAATTGCCGGCGTGGCCGCATTCTGGACCAGCTGCAGCTTCTGGATACTCTTGAAGGGTAGCCCCATGTAGAGCGCAGTGCAGTAGTCTATATGGGAGATGACTAGGGCATGAGTGACTGTTCGGAGGGCTTCCCGATCCAGGAAAAGGCGTAACTGGCGCACAACACGAAGTTGCACAAAGGCCCTCCTGGCTATGACTGTCACCTGCTCTTCGAGCAGGAGTCGTGAGTCCAGAAGAACCCCCAGATTCCGCACCGGGTCTGTTTGGGGCAGTGCAACCCCATCCAGAGCTAAAGATGGTAAATTCCCGGATACAGAGGAGCCATTAACCCACAGCCACTCCATCTTACCAGGGTTCAGCTGAAGCCTGTTGGTGTTTGATGAGGATCCATTGATTGAATACTGTTTAAATACAATTTTCAAGCCAGATATGTATCCACTTAACTGTCATGCTGTATCCAAGTTATACAGGTAGTCCTTGGTTAACTATGACAATTGGGACCAGAATTGCTGTCAGTAAGCGATGCGGTCGTAAAACGTGGCATCACGTAACCGTACAGCTTGCAGTTCCAGCAGTCCTGGTTGCTGTCATTAAGTGAGGACCTCACATGACCGCGACTTCCTGCCAGCTTCCTCATTGACTTTGCTTGTGGGAAGCTGGCAGGGAACATTGGAAATCATGACCAAATGACTGCACCTCACTGCGATGTCATTGCCAGCTGGGCACCAAGTGCCCAGATCACAGTCACGTAACCACAGGGACACTGTGATGGCCAGAACTCCAAGGACTGGTTGTAAGTACCACTTGTTCAGTGCCATTGCAAGTTCAGTCGCTCAATGGATGGATGTAAGCCAAGGACTACCTGTACTTAACTAGCTTGTTTAATCAAGATGTCATGGGATACTTTTGCTGAAATCAAGATATATCTGTAGTATTCCCACAATCAAGAAAATTACTCAATCAAAACTAAGGTAAGATTTAACCTGGGAATCTTTTTTTGAAGGCTGGGACATTAGCTCTCCTCCAATCATCTGATATTTCACTTTAAAGGCAATCTATAATGATTCAAACTGATGCAATTCTAATCCTGTATAATTACATTCATTCAAAGTAAACAAGTATTTGCTGGCCATATTTCTGTCAGTTGTAAACTTCAATCCTGGCCTTTCTTCTTGTTTACACAATTTTATCCTGGAACACACACATTTTGGTTGAAGACTGATTAGCTCTTGCCATTCCTTTATTACCTGTTAAAACATTTTGCCTTCTTCACTGAGGAGCTGGTATACCAATTTTTCTTTTTCTTTTAGTTTGAACATACCTAAAGAAGCCCTTTTTGTTATTTTTAGCATCCTTTACTTTCAGCACATTCTTATAATTTTCACTGGGCTTACATGAGCTCCACAGTTCTAAGTTCCCTGTCTGTATTTTGTGATCTGGCATTCTTGTATTTTCTAATGTGTCCTTTAAAAAACAACAACTGGCATCTTCAACTGTCTACCGCCAGCACCACCCATTTAAACTTTTTGCATTTGTTTTTTTAAAATCTCCTTTAGGAATGCCCATCCATCTTGAGCTCCTTTTCCCATTATTTGATACATGTGCAATCTGATGTATGATTGCTTGGAGTGCTTACAGTCCACTTTTTAAAAATCCAAGATAAGTGCTTAGTTTTAGATTCTTTTCAAATCAAGAACTCCATCATTAATATGGCCACTCTTCCCTAATGTTCCTGCTCCTTCCGCTTCCTCTATTCTGTCCCGTTGATTAGTACTAAATCCAGCATAGCTGATCCAATTGTGCCTTCCTCTACTACCTTTTGAAGGAGAAAATTGTCAGCAAGGCATGGCAAGATTTTCCTGGAAGGACCATGGCAGAGTTTCTCTCAACAGACGTAAGGGTACAGTTTCCTATCACTAGGACTTCATCCTGCTTTGAAAGATCTGCAGTTTGCTTTTATTTATTTATTTTATTTTTATCCCTTATTTTTTTTTATAAATAACTCAAGGTGGCGAACATACCTAATACTCCTTCCTCCTCCTATTTTCCCCACAACAACAGCCCTGTGAGGTGGGTTGGGCTGAGAGTGACTCCAAGGTCACCCAGCCGGCCTTCATGCCTAAGGCGGGACTAGAACTCTTATCTCCTGGTTTGCCATTGGCTCCTTCCTAGGGCTGAGTGAGTGACTGGCCCAAGGTCACCCAGCCGGCTTTCCTGCCTAAGGCGGGACTAGAACTCTGACTCCTGGTTTGCCATTGGCTCCTTCCTAGGGCTGAGAGAGGGGGACTGGCCCAAGGACACCCAGCCGGCTTTCCTGCCTAAGGCGGGACTAGAACTCTGACTCCTGTTTTGCCATTGGCTCCTTCCTAGGGCTGAGAGAGAGTGACTGGCCCAAGGTCACCCAGCCGGCTTTCATGCCTAAGGCGGGACTAGAACTCACAGTCTCCTGGTTTCTAGCCCAGCACCTTAACCACTAGACCAAACTGGCTTTTGGAAGGCATCGTGCCTATTTGCTGTTGGGTGGGCAATGATATCTAACAATATTGCTTTTATTTGCTACTTCACTTAATGAACTCAGGTGCTCTTTACAGCATTTTCTGTTTTAAAATGGCAGAAAATAATGTCACAAATTCTAAACAAATGTGATGAAGAACAGTTCAGGATGGTTGCATGTGGACCACCTATACTTTAGAGAAAAACAAAACCCCATTTCAATTATGTCCCATTTTCCATCACTATTCTTGCCCTTTTTCTGAATTGTCAAAATAAAGCTTATGCAATATAATGTTTAATCCTAAGGTGTTTTTTTTAATGATGATGATGTGCCATACAAACATACAGTTCTATCCCCTCTGGAATGCTGCTCAAGGGATTTTTGAGCAGTTCGTAAAATGTGAATGCAGAATACTGGCAGCATTCACTGTCACTGAACCCTGAAAGAGCCAGTCATGTTCATAGCCTTCAAATTAAGAGAATCCACCCTTAACACTTAATGGTTCAATGTGTGAAGTACATGCACCAATCGGGTTAAATAAGCAATAAAAGCCTACTCTAGTTACCTTCCTCACTAATCCTAGGATAAAAGTGCCAGTGTCTTTAAGAAAATTAAAATAACGCACAACTGTTTGGGGGGGGGGGGGACACCATGCACAACACAGCCAAAGGTACCAACACGAGAAGACTTGGAGTTATCTAGCCTGACGGAGAGTTGAAAAGAATTTGGAAAGCTCGTTCGCGATTTTGCGGCTTTTCGGTGGGTCGTTCCGAAGAGGCTGCCTGCCGTTTCAGTTTTAACATCCCGTGGTCCGACGAGTGCTTATCTAGGCAAGGAGTTCCTTTTCCCCGTTGCGCCCCTGTAAGAAACACTCGGAGAAGCGACCCTTCTTCGGAATGGCCAATAGAATTTACTAGGCCGCTGCGAGCTCCGCGCAGGATGCGAGCCCTCGCTGGCTCTTCCCTTCTCGAGGCCATCCTGGACAATCGAGCGCCCTCGGAAGCACCGCCCTGCCCGGGCTTGGCGGCAACAACGGCGGGCGCTGCTCCTCCTCCTTTCAGGAGGCTCAGCAAGGCCAGATGTAACAGCCACCGCTGCCGCCGCCTCCCCCCTCTTTGGTAGCTGCGCACCCCAACACGTGGAAGGAAGCGCCCCCCACGTCTCCATTCAGCCACACATAGCAGGCTTCGTTGGTTGCGTGAGCCCTGTTAGCCCGGCCTCTCCACGTGGCCCCAAAGTGCCGCGTAAAGAAAGAGGGGGGGCCTTTGCTGCATCATCAGCTCCCCTTTCCCCAATCTCCAGGCCAGCCTTCCGACGCTGATTTCTTTAACCCTCGCCTGGTTACCGGTCTAACTCTACCAACTGCTACCTCTCCCCCCGCCCCCAACTGTTCCATTTTACGCCAAATAAAAGGGGGGCGGAGGAGGAGGAGAATTTTTGCCAATGCAATCTAATTAATAGCTTGACCGGGAGGAGGGAACAACCCAAGTGGATAAGGCACCGTGTGCGCGCATGCTCTTCCGACCGACTGCACGTGTAAGAAGCGCATTTGGTAAAGGAGGGGGCGATGGAGTAGCAGGATCAGAGGGAAGGAGGAATCTAGCCGGCTGGTTTAAAATAGGAGGCTTCTTATACATCCCCCTTCCCCACTATTGCGGAGGAAGTGGGGGGGACGAAGTGAATTCTAGAGAACGGGATCTTTTTCTTTGGATCGCGAGCCAGCAGCCTTGTAAGTGCATCCTTTTCAAAGTTTTTTTTTTAAATAAATTGAAATGGGGGGTGGAACTTGCGTCAAAAAGCCTTGGCGTAAGGCCGCTCCAAGTTAGATTTGCAGCAGTTGGCAACCCTAAAGCTCCCCCTACAAGTTAAGAGTGGGGTGAAATGTGGTGGGGCTTCCTGTGGTCGTTTACCTACTCGCCGGGATTAAAGCCCCTAAAGAGCTCGAAATAAAATACATTCTTGTACAATCTTCTAAATGTAAAACTCCAAAGAAGTTGATTCTGGTTTACTTAATGGAGGATAGGAGAGACGGAGGGGGTGGGGGGGAAAACAGAAGCGACGATTTGGAGGTGGTTTCGTCCTCTGTTCCTCCCTCGCTCCTCTTAACAGTGTTTTTATTTTTAAAACTTTGTATTCCAAAACAAGCCCCCTCCGCAAAACGCAGCATAGCGTGGGATGATCCAAATACTGTCTGATTGGTACAAACCGGCCTTTTGCTGTGGGGGGGGGAGAGAAACGGAGTATTTGTTTCGGAAAGTTGTAATAGCTTCCTCCCCCCCCCCTTCCCCCTTTTGCTGGCTGTGCTTGCTTCCTCTTCCACCATCAAACGCTCGGGAAGAGATTGTAGAGTTAAGATGGGGTGGGGTGAAGAGGGAACGGTTTGCTTGCTTGCTTGCTTTATAAAGTCGCGGTTTTAAAAACGACACCCCGTGTGTCCGCCTGCTCTTTTGTTGGGAGAATTGCAAAAATGAGGTATAAGCTTAGGGCTGTCTCATTCGGAGGAGGCCGGCGAAGGGCTTGAACGGTGCTCCGGTTTGGACAATGGTGTCCTGTGTTCCAGGGATGGCCCCGGAGAAGAGATCGCGGAGGCAGCTCTCGGGGACTTTGGGGGGAGCAGCCTTAAGGACGGGGGAGGGGTAGGAATCTTAAGGGGACACATCGGTGTTTTCTTCTGGCCCTTAATCTAGTTTGCAGCCGGAAAGAATCTTATGTCAAAGTAAGAGTCCTCCGCGTCCCGGTCTTGTTCAAGTATTATTTTGCCTTCATTTTAAAGATGCGTAAAGGGGGTGTTTTAAGCTTCCCCCAGGAGTCTGGTCGGCCTTGTAGTTCCCCCTTTCTTGCCCCACCTCTTCCTGGATGCTTATCCCCTCCCTTCCTTCCAGGACGGTTGTGGGTGTTCCTCTCATAACCCCCTTGCATTTTTTAAATGCTCCACTGAAGTTAATAGAATCGCAACTTATTAGTTATAGCACTCTGGAAAAACTTTTGTCACATTATAGGGGAATTACTCCCCTTCCCAACCCTGTCCACATCTTTCTCGGGGTCCTAAAGGGGCCTCTTATTTAAGTTTCTAAAATTACAAATGCAAAATGCTCCTCTTTCTGTATTAAAATATAAGTGGTCACCAGGGAAAGAATTGGCACCCCTGTTTTTTCTCACAGCACATAGCAAACAATGGTCCCTGGTTTAGGTGACGGTAAAAAAATCATGAAAGGAATGTTGAGAGCCATTATAGAACATCAATGTATAGTGACAGTATATCTGTGACTATCTCACTGAAAATAAGTCTGGCCGCACTCATGTTTATTCTCTAGCATCATAGATCTGTTGTTTTCAATCAGTTTAGAAGCCTGTTTCATCATTGTTTGCAGGATTTGTTTTCTGGTTAGCCCAAATTTAGGTTCCTCCTTGAGAATCTCTTAATGTTTCAAAGGTGAATACAGATGGTTGCTAATACAATCCAATTTAAAATGAATAAGCAACTTCTTGTGTATGGAAGGTGTGGAAGTGTTCAGTGGGTTGATACCTGGAATGTGGGGGGGGGATTCTCCAGTGACACAAATGGAATCTTGATGGCACATGGTGTCCTGTGCCTCTTGAATTTCACAGGTTTCCTATGGGTAGGCTGAGATGACAAGCAAAATGGTTTGTGGCCTTTGTTGGTAATGTAAGTATTTAGATTTTTTAAAAAAGATGAAGTATATATGTTACGTGTTATAACATTGGAGGGCAGTCTGCTACTCCTAGTGTTTCAGGCTATAACTCATTCCTGTTCATTAGCCATGGAAGTTGCAGACCAACAACATCCACTGGTTCCCTCCAGCCATAATAAAGTACATTATTAGGGCAATCACTGGGAGGGAAGTGGTGCCGCCTTGTCTTGCTTGTGTACTTTAGAGGGGCATTAAGGCTGGCCAGAGTTTGGAAAAGGTTACTGAGGTCAGTGAAATGTTGGTCTGATCCAGCAAATCTTACAGCATGATTGGGAATGTCATGGGCCACTGGCACATGCTAGCAATAAGCAGATTAATTCACCTATCAGCCACGATGAATTTAACATAAATCTCTGGGTTCAGAAGCCATCTATCTTTGAAGACCAGGGACTGAGAATACAGAAAAGAGAGATGTCTTGCTGTGGCGCTTCTCATTTGATTGACCACTTTGCAGACTTTTTTGGTCTCAATTTGATGTCAGAGGTGTAACTGCACATCCTGTCTTGTTTTAGAATTCAGTCTTGAATGCATTTTCTTCAGCATAAATCCCATGGGTTTTGATGAAATTTAACTTTCTAAATGTGCAGGCCTAGCCCTAGAGTTTTGGGATCAGAGTTAGCTTGCATGCAAATCTCTATTGGTTTTACTTTCAGTTCTGACTTCCGCTTGCTTTTCAGCTGTGAGTTATATATGTAGTTAATTTAACCCTCAACTCAATGATTCTTCTCTTTAACTGGTGTACATAGCCATGTAGCTTGATAGAGATAACCAAAGAAGAGTCAAAATAAATACTGCAAAATAAATACCTCCCTCCAGAATTGTTGGCAGGGAGACAAAGAAGGAAGATCAAACCCAAAGGTTTGGATTCAGAAGAATGTACCTAAGCAGCAAGGAGATTAGCTTAAAATGGAAATTGGTGGTCTTAGTTAACATAACTTCCTGGGGGGGGGAGGGGGGTCCTCTTCAGCCATAAGAACTTCTGCCATCTGGATTTTGTATTTTATATTTTTATTGTCTTTATATCTATATATCTATTTTTGATGTATTTATAATTGCATTGTAATTTAAGTGTGTTTTTATTGTAAACCGCCCAGAGTCCCTCAATCAATAATGTGATGGTAATATCTGCAACTCTTCTGGGCTTGTTGTAAGGCTGGTGGGAAGAGAATGCCTTGAAAGAACTCGGATGATGTTGATAGATGCCACTTACCATGTTCATTGTGTGATCATTATTTGAGCGGAGAGGGGTTTTTCACTGAGTCCAGAGGGGTAGCTGTGTTAGTCTTTTGCAGCAGAAACCGCAGATAGTCCTATGGAACCCTAAAGGACCCAACCATTTATTATTGCATAGGTTTTTGCAGATCACATTTCACTTCATCAGTTACGTGGAATATAGTGTGCCCTCTTTGATAAGAAAGGAATATTATAGAGCTGAAATTAGTAATACATATCTCCCTTCCAGTAATAATGAGCTTGCTAAAATGGTATCTTCCCTTAAGACACTTGCTGGGAGGAGATGGCTGTACCCTTGTGCTTATTTTCTTTGTTGCCCATTCTTGCATCTCAATTGCCAGGTGGAGGAATGGTCAAAGAAAAAAGGGAGGATGTTGCATAGTAAAGCTGTGTTGTTGCATCAGCATCTGCTTGTATTTGGCACACTTCCCAAACCTGGATAGCTCACCTAGTACTTTTCCCAACTCTTGCTTACTTTAACATCTGGATCTTAAAGGAGTCAGTTGGGAATGAGCTGGCACAATTGCTGCAGTGTAAAGAAAGAGACAGATTCCTAGTGTACAGTAGATTTAGTGTTCAAGGCTACGTCATTCCTACCAGTTGTCCATGCAGCTTCACGGATCTATGGCATTCTCCAGCATATCCCATTTCATTATTCTTAGTCATCTGATGGCTGCTTTTCAGCTATGGCTTACAGAGAAGCTTACACATGGAAACAGCATACATATAATATAGTGGACTACATTTCATGCATGTGAAAGGATTTCCACTTGCATGACAGGAGTTTCCCTTCTAAGCCCTGAACCATCCATTCCCTCAACTTTCTGGAGCAGATGAGGAGGGAGAATTATTCAGTCTCCCAATTGATCTAGTTCTTAAAATCTGTAGAAGACAAATTGTAGAGGGTGAAATTAAAAACAACATCTAATGCAAGGCAAGAACTGAAAAGAACAAAAACAAACCTGTTAAGAGGAGGGTTTTATGTGCCTGAGTGAGAGAAAGCAAGTTTTCACCTGAAACTGAAAATAAAATAAAGATGCCATCAGATGACTCAGGAAGAGAAATACCAAAGAAAAGATGCCACAATTAAAGAAGTAGGAACAAGTAGTCCTGGAAGCACATTAGTCCTAACCATTTAAAAGCTGTCTAATGAGATTGGAGTTGTAGGATTGGGTGAGTATGTTATGTTGAGTTGTCCGTGAAATAATGTGGAAGCAACTTTAATTGTTTCAAAACTGGTGTAATCTCTGGATATCCCATCCCAATTAATAATGGCAGTGCTGTATTTTGCACTAACCGCAGTTTCTAAGCACCCTTCAAAGGCAACTCCATGTAGAAAGCGTTACAAGAGTTTGTTATGCTCCATTCTCTATCTCTGACTGGATTCCAGAACACTCCTGGCCAGCTGAAAAGGTGGACGCAAACAGCCATTTTTCTCTCTGGATCCTACAGCTTTTTGCTTGCTGTCGGTCAGGAAAAAATCCTCAAAATTTGTTACACATCAGAAGAAATTATTAACAGTTCAGAAGCCTGCTAATAATAAAGAGATTGCTAACCATTCCCCAGTTTTGGTTTTTGGGTCAAAACTGAAGTATGCTTGATTTGTTTGGTTCTGGCAAGTTGGACCTCATCCACTATGATGACCGTCCTGTGAATATTCACCAGATTTATTTTCTCCCTCCTAGTTCCTTTTGAGGCCCATTGTTTCTTTGATTTTGGTCGCTGCTGCTTTCCATCCTGACTTAGTCATGTAGTTGCTCCCACTCGGGAAGGGATCATGTGGGTATGTGGGGTGATGTCACACTGCTGTTTAGCCAGTAGGACTTGGCTGTGCATTAATGTTGTAAACCGCCCAGAGTCCACTGTCCTGGAGATGGGCGGTGATAAATTCGAATAATAAATAAATAAAATGTCATTGGGCAATTTACCTGGGCTGAATTACTGGGCTTACCAGTAATTTAATAGATCATCTTGATTAGTTTGAACTGCTATCTTCTGTGAACATGATGCTGATGTTATCGTGAGATATGTAACTATACTAACATGGGAATTCTGGCTTTTCTTTTCCTTTAAAGTGGAATAAGGGCAAGCAGGAGGTTTCTGGTGTCTTGATAAACTTAAAAAGATCAGAGAATTGCAAAAACATCTACAATCTTCCTCCAGGTTCTTTTCCTTTCTTGGAATTACAGTAGCCTGATAACTTTTGCCCATAAAATGTTAAACTTCATTGCATGGATTCCAATTCATTTATTTCCTGTGCAGGTCCTCACAATTTCTTATTGTTCCACATTGAAGAATTAAGATTAATTTATTATTTCACATCGAAGAATTAAGATTCAGCTACCGCAAATTTCCATATGGAGGCACAGTCTAACAAAACTAGTCCAAAAGGTCTCACACCTGGAATTTGATTTAAAAGCTTCCATTCCCGTGCCTATTTTTGATGCCCCCCCAAAAAAAATGAGAAAAGGGGACCTGAGGCATTTCCTCCTGGGTTGAATGCTCAGGTTGGGCAGGTTCTATTTGGGAAATATGGTCCTCAAAGTTCTGTGGACCTGAGCCACATTGTAAGTTAAAACCTGCATTTTGAGTTACAGTATACTCCAAAATGGAGAGGAAGCCAGCACAACACCCACAGAACCAGTATCACATGGCTGTGGTGACTTGCTACTTGCCCGCATACGGGCAGATGCTTTCTGTGGTGGTTGCAGTTTCCAAGTAGGCTTCTGAGACAGCTCCATGCAGAGCATGTTGCAGCAGTCCAGCCTTCAGGTGATAAAGGTACATGTCACCATTGCCAAAGTATAGAGGAGTATGGAGAGAGCCTTGAAGAAGGAACGCAAAGGCAGAACCACAAACACCATCTTAGCCCTGAAAGAGAGGAGGGTCGAGAAAGAAACTCAAGACTGCCCCGCCTTGATTCTCTTGGGTATAATGGGGGGAGAAAGAAACTCTCAGGCGTTCAAGATTCTGTTATCCTTGCTTCAATAAATTAAAAGTTCCAGTAATCCTTATAGCAGAGCTTTCCAAACTCTGTCGGGACATGTTAGTGTGTTGGCTGCAGTGTCTGGGTGTGTCGCGGTGGCTGCTGCCTCCGAACCCTGCCAGGATTCCACGCAGGTCCTAGTGCCTGCCTTGTGCCCGGCTGCCTCCAAACCTGCCCTGCCAGGATTCCGCACAGGTCCTAGTGCCTGCCTTGTGCCCGGCTGCCTCCAAACCTGCCCTGCCAGGATTCCGCGCAGGTCCTAGTGCCTGCCTTGTGCCCGGCTGCCTCCAAACCTGCCCTGCCAGGATTCCGCACAGGTCCTAGTGCCTGCCTTGTGCCCTGCTGTAAGAGTGTGTCACAAAATGATGCATGTCTAAAAAGTGTCACCAACATGAAACGTTTGGAAAGCTCTGCCTTATAGAGTCTGTTTCCTGACCTTGCTTAACTTGAAGGACTGACACAAAGCCACCTACCTCAAAGAGGATTACAACTGGTCACCAACCAAAGCTTGGCAATGGCCTCCTTGGTCATTGGCACTCCACCTGATGATCAGGCAGCAGCCATGAATCCGAGAGAATGCCCATGTTGCAGACCTGCTCCTTCAGAGGAGTACAGACTCATCCAGAGCCAGTATAGGAGCTGACAGAGACCTAGGCAGATTTTGGACAAACAGTAATTCCATCTTGCCAGGGTCCAGTTTACATTGTTTCTTCCCATCCAGTCCCTCCAGACAGCCAGACCCTGGGTCAAGATTTCTGCATCTCCAACTTGGCCCATGATAGAGATCTGTGACTGGTATCATCGGTAAACAGATGGGACCTCACTCCAGATTAGTGGTTTAATGTAGATATTTTTGAAAAACGGCAGCTGAACCCTGTGGCATTTCACAAAGGAGAGATCAATGGCCTGACCATCCTTTCTCATCACTGTTGACTGGAGCACCACACTCAGGGAGGAGTGGGACCACTGTAAGGTAGTTCCACCTTCTCCCAGCCCTCATAGATAGTCCAGAGGGCTATCATAGTACTAAATGCCATTGAGAGGTTCAGTAGGCCAAAACCCTCCATAAAAAGGGAAGATTAGAGAGTGGGTTGAAGTTGTCTAATATGATTGGATCAAGACATGGCTCTTCAGAAGTGGGTTCGCTACCACCTCCTTTTAAGGCAGCTGGTACCTTCCAAAGAGGCATGTACCACTTCCCAAATCGAATACATGTCATCTAGCGGCCCAAAGGAGCAGGTAAGACATTGGTCTAGTCCACAGATGGCAGAACTCTTGGTGCAGAAAACTATCCATTTCCTCAGGGAACACATGGTCAAATGAAGCCCACATAACTTTGCCAGAAGTTGCTCCAGTCACCTCATCTGGACATGCCTATACAATGTCTTGCTTACCTCTGCAGCTTGCTCTGATCTCTTGTTCAGATCAGTCACAGCCAGCATGGCAAATGGTCCATCTTTTGATGATCTGAAGAGCACCTTATGGTCAGTTCAAGTGCTATTTAGCAGGTCCCAGCCACTGCTTTACAAAAATTGCAGAAATCTGTAATGCACATCTTTTGGTTGAAGACCATTACGGAAACACAGTAAGAGTAGAAGCAATGCGGGGGGGGGGGATAATGGAAAGTCTTGGGGAGGGATTACATGTCAATGTAGCTTATTTTTGATTTGGGATGTGAAATGACTATACTTCACAGATAGGAGGGATTTTGAGGAGAATTTTGAAAGGAAAAAAGTATCCCACAGAGGTGTTCAAGGAAAAGAGATAGTAAGGGAGAATGGGAAGCTTATTTTGATGATTTAAAGGAAGACTAAAGCTCAGTATTAGCTGATGTTGGTAAAGGATGCTAAGAAACAGCACACACCGAATTGCCGGTCCCAATTGTAGGCGCTAAATGAGGACTACCTGTAAGAAGTTTCAAAGAAGTGTTACACTAGTAAAAACAGCGAATGCATAAGATATAACAAAGAAAAGGCAGTACTACTCAATTCCTATTTTGGTTCCGTTTTCTCTCTTAAAAGAACGGGATATAGGTTTCACCAGGTAATAATGAAGAGTAAGTTGAAAGAGCAGGATTTCAACTTGAGCTGAATAGAAACACAAGAGAATTGAGAATTATATCTCCATGGCCAGATGAAGTAGCTGATAGTCTGGCCACATCTTTATTATCTTTGAGAATAGATGAAGTGCAAGGCAGGTGTTATCCCTCTTTTCAAAGGGGGGAAAGGAAGGGAACTCAATACCTGGAAAGTTTTTAAAGCAGGTCACAAAGCATTCAGCCTGTAAATAATTTAAAAACAATTAAGTGATTATTAGAAGTCAGCGCTGATTTGCCAAGAACAAGTCTTTTGACTAATCTTTCTTGATTTTATTATCAAGTAGCTCCATTAATAGAGTATGGGAATGCAGTAGGCATAATATATCTTGATTTTAGCAAATTGACAGAATTCCCTCCCATTTATCTTATCTTCTACTCTGCTGAATCCTAATGGCAGTTTACAATAGCAAAATAGAACAGTATA
Source organism: Charina bottae (assembly GCA_023362775.1). NCBI lineage: Eukaryota > Metazoa > Chordata > Lepidosauria > Squamata > Charinaidae > Charina > Charina bottae. The sequence continues at coordinate 4,181,316 of JALMGJ010000040.1, forward strand.
AAATAAATATATGTTTAGCCATAAAACCAAAAAAATAAGTGAGAAAAAATATCATCCCTAAATACCCAATGGTGCCATCAACATAGGTAGCATTAAATACCAAAAGCTTTGAAGAACAATTTGGTTTTTACTGCTTTGTAGAATAGTGTTAGTCTGTGCCAGTCTACCCTCAAGAGGGAGACTATTCTGATCAGTAGGTCTGGGCTGGATGGCATGACAACAGGTGGATACACAACTGGCTTGAAAATTATATTCAAGGAGTCTGTAGCTTGAATCATGTCAACTGGATTTCTATTTTCTCAGTGGAAACGTTTCGCTCCTTATCCAAGGAGCTTCTTCAGTCTGAGCAAAGTTGGTAAGGGAATCCTAAATATGTTTCTAGGTAGCTGTGTGACCTTACACCTGGGGCTAGGTCATGGTTATATTGAGATGTTATTTTTAAGACCTTTTATCATCTAAAGGAGGATCGTTAAGATCACCATGCTGCTGTTGAGCTTGTGAAATGGTCTTAATCTTCCTAGGCACAGAAGACAAAGCAGGGAGGAAGATGGGGGAGAGATTGTGCCTGAGGCCCCCACCTCTATTCAAGGAAGGATTTTCCAAGTTGGCATAAATGGATTCCTTGACCCCTCTCTCAAACCACCTATCTTCTCTGTCTAAAATGTGAACATTAATGTCCTCAAATGAGTGTCCTTTTTCCTTTAGATGAAGATAAACTGCTGACTCTGGTCCTGTGGTGTTACTTCTCCTGTGTTGGGCCATCCTCCTGTACAAAAGTTGTTTGGTTTCTCCAATGTAGCGTTCAGAGCACTCCTCACTGCACTGGATTGCATAAACTACATTGCTTTTCTTGTGTTTTGGAGTTTGATCTTTGGGGTGTACAAGCCTCTGTCTCAGTGTGTTGGTGGGTTTGAAATATACAGGTATGTGGTGTTTGCCAAATATCCGTTTTATCTTTTCAGACACGCCAGCCATGTAGGGAATGACCAGGTTCTTTCGTTTACTCTGAGTCTCAGCCCTATCTGTCGCTGTTTTAGGTTTGGTAGATTTAGATTTGGTGAAGGCCCAATTTGGATATCCACAGGCCTTCAGGGCTGTTCTCAGGTGCTGATTTTCATTCTTTTTGGAATCCATGGAGGTGGGGATGGTTTCTGCTCTGTGTGACAATGTCCTGATGACTCCTAGTTTGTGCTGCAGTGGATGGTGGGAGTCAAACATCAGATATTGATCTGTGTGTGTGGGTTTCCTGTAGATCCCTATTTCCAGCTTGCCACCGGTCCCAATGAGGACTTCACAGTCTAGGAATGCCAGTCTGTTGTCCTTGGTGTCTTCTCTGGTGAAGCTAATGTTGGCATCTATAGTGTTTATATGGTCCGTGAAGGCCTGTACTTCCTGGGCCTTGATTTTGACCCAGGTGTCATCCACATACCTAAACCAGTGGGTGGGCACCGTTCCCTGGAATGTGTTGAGTGCTTTCTTCTCCACTTCTTCCATGTATAAATTGGCCACAATGGGTGACACAGAAGAACCCATGGCACAGCCGTGTTTTTGTCTGTAAAAGTCACCTCTGTATGTGAAATAAGTGGTGTTAAGACACAGGTCCAGAAGATGGCAGATCTGGTTTGGGTTGAGATGGCTTCTCAGGAAACCCACACACACAGATCAATATCTGATGTTTGACTCCCACCATCCACTGCAGCACAAACTAGGAGTCATCAGGACATTGTCACACAGAGCAGAAACCATCCCCACCTCCATGGATTCCAAAAAGAATGAAAATCAGCACCTGAGAACAGCCCTGAAGGCCTGTGGATATCCAAATTGGGCCTTCACCAAATCTAAATCTACCAGACCTAAAACAGCGACAGATAGGGCTGAGACTCAGAGTAAACGAAAGAACCTGGTCATTCCCTACATGGCTGGCGTGTCTGAAAAGATAAAACGGATATTTGGCAAACACCACATACCTGTATATTTCAAACCCACCAACACACTGAGACAGAGGCTTGTACACCCCAAAGATCAAACTCCAAAACACAAGAAAAGCAATGTAGTTTATGCAATCCAGTGCAGTGAGGAGTGCTCTGAACTCTACATTGGAGAAACCAAACAACCTTTGTACAGGAGGATGGCCTAACACAGGAGAAGTAACACCACAGGACCAGAGTCAGCAGTTTATCTTCATCTAAAGGAAAAAGGACACTCATTTGAGGACATTAATGTTCACATTTTAGACAGAGAAGATAGGTGGTTTGAGAGAGGGGTCAAGGAATCCATTTATGCCAACTTGGAAAATCCTTCCTTGAATAGAGGTGGGGGCCTCAGGCACAATCTCTCCCCCATCTTCCTCCCTGCTTTGTCTTCTGTGCCTAGGAAGATTAAGACCATTTCACAAGCTCAACAGCAGCATGGTGATCTTAACGATCCTCCTTTAGATGATAAAAGGACTTAAAAATAACATCTCAATATAACCATGACCTAGCCCCAGGTGTAAGGTCACACAGCTACCTAGAAACATATTTAGGATTCCCTTACCAACTTTGCTCAGACTGAAGAAGCTCCTTGGATAAGGAGCGAAACGTTTCCACTGAGAAAATAGAAATCCAGTTGACATGATTCAAGCTACAGACAATTCCACCTGGATGACTGAGAACCTTCATAGATATATTCAAGGAGTGCTCATCAGTACTTCTAGTATTTAAAGGGATCAGTGGGGCACTGCAAGATTTGGTCCTAGGTCCAGTAGTCTTCAACATTTTTACTAGCAGCCAGTTGGAGACAATGGCTTTGCAATTTGCAGATTGTACAAAACTGGGTGGAACAGCTAATACTTGAGGGGGAAAATGCAAAATGTTCTTGATTGATTAGGGAAGTGGATCAAAGAACAGAACTAAATTAAAGAACCAAAGTTACTTCCTTAGGAGAAAGAAATTGAGTGGACTGGTATAAAATGGGAGATACCTACCTTGACAATTGAACTTACAAAAGGAATTTGGAATTGTAGTTGATCATAACTTGAATATGAGTTAGCAGTGCTTCATAACTGCAAAAGAAGACAAGTACAAATTGGCTGCATCAATAGTAGTATTGTGTCCAAATCACAGGAGGTTAATCATTCCATTCTGTTCTATGTTGCTTAGATCCTATCTGTCTTGAGTGTTGTGTCCAGTTTGGGGCACCACCATACAGGTAGTCCTTGCAATTGGGACTGGAATTTCAGTCATTAAGCAATGCATTCGTTAAGCTAGGCATCACGTGACCGGACCCGATTTTACAACCATTTTTACCGTGGTGGTTAAGCGAATTACCATGGTTGTTAAGCAAATCATGCAGTCGCTAAGCGAATCAATGGTTCCCTATTGATTTGGCTTATCAGAAGCCAGCTGGGAAGGTCACAAATCGCGATCACGTGACCACAGGACGCTGAAACTGGTCGTAAGTGCAAGCCGGTTGCCAAGCACCCAAATTACGATCATGTAACCGCGGGGGTGGTGCAACAATCATAACTTTGAGGACAGGTTGTAAGTAACTTTTTACCCCCGTCGTATCTCCGAACCAGTTGGTCGTTAATCGAGGACTGCCTGTACTCTGGACAAATATTCAGACAAACAGGATGCAGAAAAAGATAGCAAGGTGGATTGGGCTCCTTCCAGTTCAATAATATGATACTCAATTTAGTTAGCAAAGCTTTGACTTGACCAACTTCTAAGTGTAGTTTCTCTGGAAGCTTAAGCCTATAGCACTAGCAACAGATGAAACACTTAGTTGTGTAAGCTTTATATCCAGTCACACATACAGCAAAACACCATAAAACAACACATTGCTTGTAGACTTAGCATGTCAGCAAGTAAGGCCCAGTTGTGTTGATTCAAGAAGCAATAGACCAGGGCTTTCCAAACTCTGTGTCGTGACACAATACTGTGTCGCCTGGGGGCCCCCAAGCATGTCACGTAACAACCCGGAAGCGCTGATGAAAATGCCCTTCGTTCTGACAGGGAGGCGAAAATCGCGCGCGTGCACGCTGCCGGCCGGAGTGGAAATTCTCTGCGCCGATCAGCTGTGCTCCGGGAAGCCCGGCAGCGTGCGCGCGGCAAGGCTTTTCGCCTCTCTGCCAGAACCGAGGGCGTTTTCGGGGTCCCTGGAGCCTGCCCTTTCGAAGGGGCAGCTGCTGCCGCTGTATCAGCAACCTGGAAACACCGGCGCTTCCAGGTTTTTCCGCGGCCCCGGCGGCGGCGCTTCCGGGTTTTTGTGGGCTGGCCGTTGGTGTGTCACCAGCAGCAAAAGTTTGGAAAGCCCTGCAATAGACTAAGTAAATGTCTATCACAGTAGAGATGGGCAGGGATAAATCCAAATAATAAATAAATAAATGGACTGCTGTAACATGGGAGATACTGTCTTGGCAATAGAAGTTGTATATTATTTATTTGTTGCATTTATTTCCCACCATTGAGGGTTGAATTGATTGTAGTACATAGAAATTTAATACATTTATCTGCTTTGTAAACAATATCTGCGTGATGGGAAATGTGTGGAATGCTTGCAGTTTGCAGTTGCTAAATTCACATCATAGTAACCTGTGCATTTGTTTTTTACCAAAGCGATTGGATTCAAACAATGCACAGAGCCAGACCCAAGAATGCCACGTTACAGTTTTATGCAGTGTGTGAACCCGTCCATTTGCTGGCTTTACGCCTGATTTATCCTCTGTGTAGACATTCTAGGAGAACTGTGTTAGTCTGTAGGGCAGAGCTTTCCAAACTGTGTGTTGCGACACATTTCTGTGTCGCAGCCAGGGCCCAGGTGTGTCGCAGGGGAACCCGGAAGAGGAGGCCATGCACCACGTGGAGCCCCGCCCATCCCTTGCTGTGCTGCCGGTCCCTGCTCTGTGCCCAGCTCTCGCTGCAGAAGCCAGGTAAGGTACCAGCCCGGCAGGGCCGCAACTGGGGGGAGGGTTCAGGGAGGCGAGTAGGCCGCCGGGGTGGGGGTGCAGGGAGGCCGCGAGCGGAGGGCTCCTGGCCTGTCTCTGCCCGGCGGGGCTGGCGGGGCTCTCGGGAGGTGGTGCCAGGCCAGCTGCGGGCGCGGGTCGTCTGAAGTGGAAAGGTGGCGTTTTGGGGAACCTTTGCTGGCTGCCGCGGAGGGGCGCCACGGGAAGACCCCCAGAGTGAGCCAGCGGGGTCGGGCGTGAAAGGCTTGCACAGCTTCTCCGGGGGCGCGCTGGGAGAGGAGGAAATTCCTGCCTCCGGGCGCCGCAGCTCCCTTCCGCGGGAACGTCCACACAGATAACGGACTCGAGCCTGTTCAGTGGCTGCCTCCCGTCTTGCCCGATTGTTCACACCGAGACTGGATCTGTCGGGGATAGTGAATCCTGCAGCGTGCAGGGGGTTGGACCGGACGACCTCTTCCGTCCCTTCCAACTCCGATTCCACGAGGACTTGGCTGTTCCTGGAAGCCTTGGAGGTTCAGCTACATTGACACTGTTCTCCCTTTGGAGCAGCCTTTCTCAATTTTTTGACCCTGGAATGACCCATGAAATGTTGCCCAAATTTGAAATTTTTTTTTAAAACATCGTTATCTCCCAGGGAACCCCTAGCGGCCTCTCGCGGAACCCAAGGGTGCCACAGAACCCTAGCTGAGAAACCCTGCTTTGGAGCGTTTGTCCAATGTAATTGATGTTCCCAGTGTTTATATAATGACTTATTTTGTTATATAATGCTATTTTTTAATTCTAATTATCAGAGGTTGGGTATATTGCTCTATAATCAGCCACTGGAGCAACAAATAAGCCCAATAAATAAATAGGTGGGGAAATCCAGGATGTTTAGAATAACTACTGTCAGGTAGCATCAAAGAGAACAATTTCGTCTCTGGCTCTGCCCTTATTTCAAGTGAGGAATATACAGTAGTTTTTCTTGTTTTAAAGCACACAAGAATGATGTGGTTACACTGGGAGCAGGGAGGTCCAGCTTGGCTGGCCCAGTCCCCCCTCTCAGCACAGCCCTCCTCATGATCTCGTGAACCTGGTACAGAATCATACGCATCTCATGCCCTGTGCACTTTCACACAAACATGCCCAACTGTGCAATATCTAACAGTGTTTCTCAACCTCGATGGGTAGGGAATTCTGGGAGTTGAAGTCCTCATACCTGAAAGTGGCCAAGACTGAAAAACACTGCTCATGGTCTTGGGTCCATGACCTCCCCATCAAGCACACCTGGAGGGCATTTTTGTATTTTATCTACAATTACATACAATACAATACATACGGTACAAGACTGGGGGGCCGGTGGGCGGAGTTTGGATCCGGCAGCCAATCACGTGGGCTGGTGGGCGGGGTTTGGATCCAGGAGCCAATCACATGGGGCGGTGGGCGGGGTTTGGAGCCAGGAGCCAATCCCGGGGGCGGGGTTTGGAACCGGCAGCCAATCACGTGGGCCAGGGGGCGGGGACTCCTCATTACTGTGTCACGAAATTATGCACGGCTAAAAGGCGTGTCACCAACATGAAAAGTTTGGAAAGCCCTGCTGTAGGGGCAAAAAAATCAGGAGTCTGGTAGTACCTTTTCCAACTTAACCAATTTTATTAAAAGGGGTAGTACCTTTTCTAAGGGGTAGTACTTTTTGAGTAAACTCCAGGAGACAGTGGAGGACAGGAAGGCCTGGCGTGCTATGGTCCATGAGGTCACGAAGAGTCGGGCATGACTAAACGACTGAACAACACCTTTTCCAACTTAACCAATTTTATTAAAAGGCATCAGCTTTTGTGAGCTGCAGCTCACCACATCAGATGCATCCAGTAGCCACTGTGCATCTGATGAAATGAGCTGCAATTCATGTAAGTTTATGCCTTTTAATAAAATTTGTTTCTCAGAATAATGCTGCTGGGTGCTAGTGTTAAGTGCCAGTTGGAACGGTTGGATAACTTGAACTAAGCTTGGAATCTCACTACCGTTTCGTAGGAAGATGACCAAGTGTCCCCTGACAAAAAAAAAACGAGAGGGGTATTGATTTTGCCATTTCCTGAGTTATTCCTCTGCGCTAAAATTGGGACAAATTAGTGGGCTAGCAGGAAGCCCTTTCATAAGGGTAATTATGCTGCCCCTTTTGTTTGTCACCACAATCAACCTGTGTGGGCAAATTAAGAATGTCACTTTTGTGATAATGACTCCCTTCAATGCTTTCTGCCCTTTCTTTCGCTTTTTGCTTCCAAACCCCTTTTTCTTAGATGACCCCCCCCCAGAAAAAAAGTGAGGGGGATGCAAAGCTGGGCCTCTAGCAAACTTTGCAAATGTTTGCATATTTATAGGTGAGCACATGTAAAGATTATGAGGGACCTATTACGCCTCTTAAAATGGTGTCCATGGTGCAAGGTCCCCAAGGTGGTTGCTAAGCAACCAGAGGAGTTCTCTGGCGACTCCCTCTCAATTTAGAAGTCAGGAAGACAGAGATGATCCTGAAGAAGGCCAGGCCAGCGGATCCCAGGTGGTATTCTCTGGGATAACGGATCCTCTCTTAAAAATGAACAAAGAAAAAACTTGTGGAAGTCCCCTAGGGGGTGCTTTTCTAAAATGCCAACTTGGGGTGGGGATGACTGGTGCATCTATTTTTGTTTGTGGGCACAAGAAACGTTAATTGAGTTAATACTGGGAAGGATTTTACCATGTTTGGACCTGTGATAGAATATGAATTGTTTTAACTAGCTACCTGACCCTCCAAAGTACTATTTCTCTGCCCCCCTTAATGATGGACTTGAGTTGTTTTCTTTTGGAGGAATCACTACACAAGCTTGGAGTTCTTCTGGTTCCTTTTCTCCGTTCCCCCACCCCACCCCACACACACGGACGCACGTGTGCGTGCACACAGACGTATGTGAGTGACAACAAAGGTTCTTGTTTCCATGAGAACATGATGTGGGTGAAGTTAAGACAAAGGCTCATGGGAGGTTCCAGTCCAGCCCTCTGATGACTTTAGGGGAAACATAAAAATAACCCAGGGAGGTATTGGCCTGAGTCAGTGCCATCCTTCTTCAATCAGTATCGTGTACTCACACATAAGCCATCCTGGCAGAAGAAAAGGATGTCCATATCGTGCCAATATGCGGAGGAACTGGGCACCATGCTAGCCAACTCATTCCACTTTTAGTTTGCGGTACCAATTGAAAAAACTATTGTAGGTTGTCGGTATCTCATGTACTTTGGCCCTTAGTGTGTCCTTGGCTTGTGCCTTGAGAGAAATAGCCACAGGGTGTAAAGAGGGGAGTTTTTTTCCAGAGTCTATTTGTGCTGGGTATGGAGAGTGAAGGAGTCCCTTGCTCAAGTTTTTCATTTGTAGGAGACCTACAATTCATTGGCCAGAGCTCGTTGGCCTTCCTTTAGATTCAAAATACAGCCTTGCAAAAAAATAGTTTGCTCACCAACAGCTTGTATGTAGATTGAGCCCCCCTCCCCCACAAAAAAGTGCAAGACAATATTTCCATATCCCTCCCTTTCTGTCATCGGACTTTTGTGACCAGTGGGATAATATCATGAAAGTCTAATATAGCCACTTCCTCTCAGTTTTGTTTGGTTGCAAGTAAAAATGAAATGTGTTGGACTTAAGGTGGAAACGCTGTGTTTCCCCAAAGTGGTTACTTACAATAGCTAAGGATTAAACCTGAATTCATGGCAGAATCCCCAACTAACTACCTTGGGATGGTCTCTGTCATGCAAGCATCCCAACCATGTCCTTGAGAATTCTGGGAGTTAAAGTTGAAAGCATCTGGTAAGTACCAGTTTGAGGAAAGCTGCCCATAATAATAGAACTACAAAGTTTCTTTGCTCCATTCAATTATCTGCACAATCAGCATCAAAATTAGGCCTTGGGCAGACCCTTCCCTGTGGTGTCAGATCACAGTTCTTTTACTAGATCATAAATAAAGTACTCATGACTCCATGGACATGTCCACCTAGATTTCTTGACAATAATATGGAAATAGTTTGTCATTGTCATCTTCAGGGTTTTTTTTCCATCTTCTTACTCTACCCTACAACTCAGATTTCTCTGTTGTCTCCCAGTGAAGAACTGTGTCCATCCATATCTGCTTAGCTTTTTCAAGATCAGTCAAGGTTAGCTGTGTTGCCACCTGCTCTGATTGCAAGATAGTAAGCCTTGTATAATAGTATGAGGTTTAATTTATGAGTAAGCATATTCTGTCAGATGTTTGTCCTAATATGGGGATGTTGCATCCAGAAAAAATTATCAGAAATCCATTTGCATATAGAGCTCTCTTCAGTCCTTCATCTTTCTTGAGATACCATTCTCAATATGGAAAGTGCATCAGAATTGGATAAATAAGTAAACCACACCAAGGAATTGAGGGGGCTCTTGGAGAAACAAATGGGGCATGGAGTGTTGCAATGGGATGAAGACATTGGGAGGATTCAGTAGGGCTGTCTTATGCAAGCGGAAGTAACTACCTACTTATGCAGGACATTTGTGGATCCAGGTCACTCAGACATTTTCCTGGTTGCTGTGTAAATTATTAATCACATATTTTATCCTCACAGTTACCACGAGGTACGCAGGAGGCAAGGCAGCGAATTTATAGCTGGGCATAAATAATACGAAGCTGGATCTCTTTGGATTTAATTCAGCACTGTAAATGCTATTATCAGCTGGTGCAAAATGCAGCAGCATGGGCAGTTATGTGTGTTTCTAGAAGAACACACGTTACACCTCTGCTCTGCGAGCTGCATTGGTTACCAGTCTGTTTCCAGGTCCAGTTCAAGGCGCTGGTTTTGACCTTTAAAGCCCGACATGGCATGGGACTGGGTTATCTGAGGGATCACCACTCCCCAATTACATCTGCCCCCATCCCACTGGTTCCAGCAGAGAGGGCATGCTGCGGGTCCCGTTGGTTAAGGTAAAGGTTTTCCCCTGCACAGTCGTGTCCGACTCTAGGGGGCGGTGCTCATCTCCGTTTCTTAGCCGAAGAGCCAGCGGTGTCTGAAGACGCTTCCGCAGTCGTGGCCAGCATGACGCGTGTGGGACGCTGTTACCATCCCACCGAAGTGGTACCTATTTATCTACTTGCATTTGCATGCTTTTGCATTGCTAGGTTGGCAAGAGCTGGGGTGAGTGTGGGAGCTCACTCTGTCACGCGGTGCTCGTGTCTCGAACCGGCGACCTTCTGATTGACAAGCCTGGCGTCTTAACCACTGAGCCATCACGCCTCTCGCTAACCCCATTGGGTAGGGAGCTGCATTTGACAGGGCCTAGGCGGCGGGCCTTTTCTACTGTGGCGCCCGCTTTGTGGAATATCCCCCCCCCCCCCGAAGTGAGGTTGGCTTCATCCCTTTTGACTTTCTGGAAGTCCCTCAAAACCTGGTTGTGCCATCAGGCCTGGGGACCTCAGGGGACTGGTAAAATAGTGAGGTGGCTCCATTGTCATTAACATCTCATCTTTGCCCAATATTTCTTCTCTTTGGAGTTCTCTGGCTTCGTCTTTATTAGCCTCTATTTATTTAAACCATTTATATGCCACTTCCCATAAAAGGCATTTTAAGAGTGAAATTTAAAAGTATAATCAAATGACAGTAAGTTAAAATGAATAACATAAAACGTGTACATTAAAATGAATTATGGGGCGGAAAGGAGAAAATAGCTCTCTGCCACCCACAAATGCTAGGTGGAAAAAAAATGACTACATTAGATTTCTAAACAGGCATAATAGTAGATATCAAAGAGCAGGCAATGCCATGGAGAAGACCAAATTGTGAATGGCCAGAAATGATGTCCAGCTTACAGTGCCTACCACAGAGCCTTCCTGGGTGATCCTTATGATTATTCCAGTTCTAATATCTTAGAAACAGAACATTCATACGAATATTCATTCATCTCTTTAGGTCCAGCATCATAACATCTTAAGAGTTGGTAGAGGCACTGAGTCCAACCTTCTGCTCATTGCAAGAATCCATACTAAAGCAGTTGCACGTGGCTTCTATCTCTGCTTGCTTAAGCGCATCCAGTGAAGGGGAATCCACTACCACTTCTCATGGTGATTGGTCCCACTGTTGACCTGTTCTTGTGGTGAATGTATTTTGTCCTAACATACAGCCAGAATTGCTGCTCTGTGACTTAAAACACTTATTCCACGTCCTGTATTTGGGGATGGTAGAGAATGGATCATGGCCTTCTAGGTGATTCTCTTACAACTATTTGAAGAGGGCTATCATATTCTTTTCAGCCTTCTCAAGGCTAAGCGCACCTAGTTCACTCTATCTCCCATCGTAGGATTTAGTTGCTAGAATGCAGAACAATGTGCTGCATCTTTGATAGCCTTGGAAGGGTATCTCACTGCCCCCTCCCCCTTCTCAGTTCTTCAGCTTACCAGCACTTGTTTGAGAAGACGTACCTTCCAAACTGGCATGAAATCTCTAATTCCCTTCTCCATAAGAAGGAATAGCTGCAAGGAGCTGGCTTCTTCTCTACCCCTTGCCCTCATTGGAAGAAACCTCTACTTTAGTTATCAGATGCCTGGGAACTGCAGAACTAAAGGAGAATCCACCCTAACCCATGAAAGTTCACTGGGTGGCTTCAGACCAATTTTGCTCTTTCAGCCCAACCTATCTTGCAGGGTTTTTGTTGTGAGGTTATAACCAGAAAATGCCATATTAAACTGCCTCGACTTCCTTTAAAAATGCAGGGTGTACATCAAACAAGTATAGGAGGACACACGTGGCTCGTTGGATTTCTTTCATATTTGCAAGATGAGGAAACCCCACTTAACTCCAGTTGCTTTAAGCATCTTCTCCTTTTAAGTCAAGCTTCCTTCGTTATGTGCAGTCAGGACAACTGAAACAGCTAGAGCCTTTGTAGCAACAGCAGCAGAGATTCTTACAGTCCATGTGTCTATGAAGGTTCTCAGTCATCCAGGTGGAATTGTCTGTAGCTTGAATCATGTCAACTGGATTTCTATTTTCTCAGTGGAAACGTTTCGCTCCTTATCCAAGGAGCTTCTTCAGTCTGAGCAGTTTGCATTTAATATGGCAGAACAAATACATAACAAATATCAACACCTGGAATCTTTGGGCAGCTGACTAGGTTCATACATACCCTGTCTGGTGGCGAGGTCTGCAGCCATTCTTTTTAAATTTCCCACAAGGTCCCTCAGGTTTCTGTAAAAAAAATTAAAATGGGGACTCCTTGCTGCTGTCACAAGATAAACCAGGAGGGCAACCAATCGAAGTAATACATATATTCAGTGAGACTCCACAGAAAAGTTTTACATTGAATTAGCAGCGGTCAAATGCTTGGGGCAGATGTGGCTATTTTGTTGTGCCTTTGATGATCTCAGTACATATAGAGAGCACCATCATTTATAATAGACAACTTCTGCATTGTAGCCAGAGAATAAGTATGTGCCTTGTAATACAGAACGGACAATTCAAAAGATGGCTGGACTTCACTGTCTAAGAGCTTTGGGAATCCTGGCTGATTGTGAGTGATCTCGGGAGTGGTAGTTCAGTAACTTAATTAGTTAAAATCCAGTAAAACTAACTCTGCTTATTAATCTTAATTCACTAGAAATTTGCTCCTGTATGTGTCCATTGGCTTGTTTACTTCGCTTCTTGAGGAGAGTCCTCCAAATAGATATTTCCTGGCAAACAGCTTTTTGCTGCCATATGGTTTAATTAATTATTTTCTTTTTCCCTTCCTTCCTTCCTTCCTTTTTTATTTTTTTATTTGCAGTGAGTCAAGTGACTTCTTCCTGTGTCAACTGTTTATAGGATTTGGTGAGAGAAGGGAGAGATCTGACATTTTAGAATGAAAGCATTTGAATTTGGCAGGTTGGTGATGGTGTTAATGGCCACGAGAGGAATTTTGTGTTAGGAGAAAAGAGTGCGGCTTGGTTGACACTCCAGGCCTGAAGGAGCGGGTGTGGCTTTTGCTATATTAAGTCCTGGGCTGGTGCCAGCATAGTCTTGCAGTGTCCATTTAAAGGCCTTGTCTCGCGTAATTGATCCAGGCTTGCTTTCTCTAAAACCTTGGAATTTTATAGTTTATCCATGTAGAATTTGAATGGTGTCATTCTAGCACTCGTGTACTGCTCCCAGGATCGGATAGTAATTATAAGTAATCCCTATGAAATAAGATGATTAAGAAAGAGTTTAGAAAGAATTGTGTATTAAAAGCAACCAGTTACAGTAGGCAAAATAACATTTACAGTTCCTGCAGAAGAAATGCATTCCCCCCAAAAGAGAGAAGGTCTTAACCAACCAGTGAAAGAGCTTCAGGGTACCAACTTAGCCTCCCAAGCCATGGAGTTCTACCGTTTAGATGTGATTATCAAGAAGGATCCATGTGTTGTCCCCGCAGATTATATCTCTGCCACAGTTGGGTCATAGAAGGCCTTTCTTTCAAATGTTACAGGGCCAAGCAGGCTGTTATGGAAGTGGTCCCTAAAATTATGCTAAGCCCTTTAGTGTTTTTAAATGAATTGCCAAAGCTTTCAGAGGGTCCTGAAACAAAGTGGTAACCGGGGCAGTCCTTGCCGGATTGGTGCAAGTGATGGGAATCTCCTGCCAACAATGCTGACTACCATTTGAGTGGTATCGCTTATTAGATGAAGCATCAAACTGGGCTAGGGAGAGCCAGATTGAAATTCACACTCTTAGTGTCAATGGGTGATGTCACGTCAGGTCAGGGGCTTAATCTGACTAATTTACCTCCCCAGGCCTTTGTGGTGTAGTGGTCAGGGAACAGTCTTCCCCTATGTTGTGATAGTCATATATTTTGGATTATAATGTCCTTAATAGACCAGTGTTAATGGTCAGGAATGTTGGGACTGACACATTCAAAACATTAAAAGGGTATTCTGTTGGCCTTGTACTGTTGAGGCATGGGCTTCAAATCCCTACCTCAGCTATAAAGCTCAGTGGCTTAATTTAGACCAGTGTTTCTCAACCTTAGCAACTTTAAGGTGTGTGGACTGCAACTCCCAGCCAGCATTTTATGTTTTTCTGTTAGTTGTTATTTGTTGCATGCTGTTGTTATTTGGGCACACTGTCCTGAGTTGCATGTCAGGTGGACAGGAGTGAGTGAGTGAGTGAGTGAGTGAGTGAGGGAAGGAAGGAAGGAAGGAAGAAAAAGAAAGGAAGGAAGGAAGGAAGGAAGGAAGGAAGGAAGGAAGGAAGGAAGGAAGGAAGGAAGGAAGGAAGGAAAGAAAGAAAGAAAGAAAGAAAGAAAGAAAGAAAGAAAGAAAGAAAGAAAGAAAGAAAGAAAGAAGCAAGCAAGCAAGCAAGCAAGCAAGCAAGCAAGCAAGCAAGCAAGCAAGCAAGCAAGCAAGCAAGCAAGCCAGCCTTTCAGGAATGTGATGGTGATGATGATGATGATGATATTTTTATTTTATTCCTCCTAAAGGAGCTCAGAATGGTCAAAAATAGGGTAATAAAAGGGATTTGTCTCCACCATTATCTCAGAATCCAGTAAGGCTCCTGCTAGAATATTATTAGGGTGTGCATAGTTGCACTTTATGAATGGTGGACTTTGTAACACATGCTGCATTTGGCATCTGGAAATATTTACTTCCACAGTTTTTTAAAGCTCCTAGTCCCTGGGGTTGCCCAAACATATCTGAAAATGATTCTTCGCGGTTTGTGTAGCAGTTTAGTGAACTTCTCGAAGTTCTTTCTGAAGTCTAACAACACAAGTGTCAGCAGGAAAAGCAGTGTTCTGGTAATGCGCTCTTCTGTTTTCACACTACCATAAAGGGGTTTTGTCCAGGTAAGCACTTCACCTGATTTTGTCTTTAATTCGTTGTGCTGTTAGCAGAAGCTGTGGTGCTGAAGGGTCCGATTCATATTTTTATTTATTATAATATCTATATGACATCTATCTTTATCCCAGAATAAAAACCAAAGATTATCAAAGGAAACATCTTTAAAAGTAGTCATTACCATCTACTGCCCTGTGAGAAGGTCTTTGAAGAGAAAGAGAGGGGGAAGGAACGCAGCTGGCAGGAGAGAAGGTTGCTCAGTTGGATTCTCCTCCTTCATCCCAAAGATCATTGCCCCTAATTATCCCATGGGGAAGGATCCTAGAAGTTTGTTTCTTTTTAAAATGTGTTTTTATTTACAGATGTCTAACTCATAAGCTGATCTGGGAGATTTGTTGTCCTGGAAGGTGGGAAATAGATAGCTATAATCGATAATAAAATCACACTAACACTACAATATACCAGAACAGTAAGGGATATACAGGAAAAAAAGCTTCCTACGGTACAGGGAATGTTGCCTCTTCTTCTGCACACATGTTATATCTCAAGAACAGCTTTGCTAAATCAGACCTAGAGCCCATCTAGTCCAGCCCCTTTGCTTCCCAGAATGGCCAGTAAAACCTGCCAATATCGTGTGAAAATCACAGGCTTCCCTTTTTGTCTCTCGGAATCTGGTTTTTAGATAAACGTATTGGCTAACCATCCAAACCATAATATTGATATTACCTAACTCCCATTTATTATTTATTTATATGCCCCCCAAATCCAACATGACTGGGTAGCATACAATATAAGCATTTAAAACACACAATCCAAATGATAGATATAAAGAGAAACATCCAGGAAAAAATAACATCTCACAAATCAAACGTCCCATGGGGTCTACCATCCACTCTTAATGCAAGGCTGGGGAAGAGCCAGGTTTTAAGGGCTCAGTTAAATAAGGTCTGGGTAGGGGCCCCATGAATCTCGGGGGGGGGTGTCTTTCCAGAGAGAAGATGCTGACAGAGATGGGCCGCTTCTTGGGAACCCTCAGGCCATGCTGTTTAATTTTTTTTTTAATTCAGATAGTTGAATTTTTAAACCTGACATACTAAACATAAGTTCATCATTGTTATTAATGGGAAATTGTACACAGGAGAAACTACACAGTTACAAAGGTGCGTATGGGAAGGGGAATAGAAAAGAACCAAGAAGGAAACCGAAACCACCAGTCACTCCATGATTCAAGTCAGGCCAATCTCTTTCCTGAATCTGGTGATGGTGCCATCATAACAGTGCAGAAATCCAGAGGACAGTCAAGATACTGCACTGTTTAATTGATGGGGCCCGGAGCATTCCGACTTCACCAGATTGTATAGGATACATGTCCAAGTTTAAGGGAGGCGGGTGATTCAAAGGGTTGTGATTATCCTGGGCTGTTCTTAACTCATTACAGATGATCAAGTAAGAAGCTCTTCCAATCTGCTGCTGCTGCTGCTGCTGCTATTATTATTATTATTATTATTATTATTATTATTATTTGTTAAAGCTTCACCCCACTTTTTGGCTTATACAAGCTTTCAAGGAAGCTTGCAACAGTTAAAAATACACGACATCAAAATGAATACTTTCAATTCACAGATGACAGCTTGGCAAAAGAGATAGTAGTGATGTAAATGGGTGCCTGTTAACAGTTGAAGTCCCACTTCTACTCGTTAACTTTAGTAGTTGGTGGTTTATTAAGTTTAATGAATGAATAAGTACACACAGGGAGTACTCAAAGCACTTCCTATTTTGTTGAAATTACAAGAGCCTTGGAAAGAGAGCAGGTACTACTATCCCTTGTATTGCAGGTGAGAAGGGGGCTTGATGATCACACCATGTGCACATGGCAGAATTGAGGCTTGAATTGGGTCATAGGGGCAGAACTCCATCTCTTAGCACTATGTGACCAGCTTTCTATTTTAAAGAAATCTATATCCATTTCTTTATATAATATATAGTCATAAAGTCATGTTTTTAAATGTCTGAATGAAGTGTTTCAGTGATCGTTGATTTTCTTCTGCTGCAGTGAATGAATGCAATTAGGTGCCATCTTTAATGGTACTTGCTATATAAGTATCTCCGAACAAGCTAAAGTGTTTAAAATAGACGTTGGATTAAGATGATAATGCAGAGCTTTCCAAACTGTGTGTCGCGACACGTTAGTGTGTCGGCTGCAGTGTCTGGGTGTGTCTCAGCTGCTGCTGCCTCCAAACCTGCTGTGATTCCGCGCAGGTCCTAGTGCCTGCCTTGTGCCCTGCTGTAAGAGTGTGTCGCGAAATGATGCATGTCTAAAAAGTGTGTCACCAACAGCAAAAGTTTGGAAAGCTCTGTGATAATGATTCTAATAACAATAACAGTAACAGAGCTTTGTGGCCTCTTGAAAACTAACAAAATTTTCTCATGAACTTTCACGGAAAGCTTTAGAATATATGAGGGTTGCAGCTTGTGTGGATATGTCTGTTTAGCAATAAGGCCCATTGACTGAATGGGGCTAATTTCCATGAAATGGGTATAGGCTTTCATTTTAATCTGAACTAAGCTGCTGCGTTAGAACAAATTCTAAGCTTACTCTTGACACTTTTATCAGAAAATGTATTCTACAATTATTTTTGGAACTTCCCAGTTTAAGTGATAATATATCTGGTTCTTGTGTTGCCTGCAAAACAGCTTGCAAAATAACAGTTTTAAAATGAGCAAACAAAAAATTATAGAACATTTGTAGCAAAGGATTTTTTCTGCAAGTGCCCCCCCCCCCCCCGGACAATTTCCAGTTGGTATCATTGAGGTGGAGGTCCTATATAAAGGCTGCCGGCATACCACATCAAAAATGTTACAGACTGGACTGTTGACTAGACTCCTTTGGCAGAAGATGCCATGTCCCACCATAACTCTGCCAAAGAAAAGGCTTCCACATAGCTAGGGCCTTGATATCTGGGGTACAAAAATAAGGATAACCACTAGATGGCAGCAGATGTTACAATGTTTTCTATCTTTTTGCTGCCATCTACTGGTTGTCAGAGTTTATGTCGCCCTAACATAGGGAAAGTAATGAATCTAAGCCATTTTGAAACAGATTACTAGCAACCAAACTGAAGGAAAACATGAATTAGCAATAATCCAGCAATTGGCATTCCAGTCGCTAAAGGGCACAAGGAAAGAGCTGGTTGAAGTGACACCCAGGTCTTTATGTGACAAATCTATCCTGAGTCCAAAACGGGGGTCTAAGCCAGGTAGACATTTTCATCATCGGCTTGTTTTCCGATTGCAACTTTTATTCCAGCTCTGGCCCTTCACTTTCCACACGGTGGTCTACCTCTGAGCTATCCACCATGCAGGTCTACTCAGGAGCAACAATAGCTGCCTAAGGTCTTTTCCTGCAGCAACATAACTTACACGATCCTCAGCCTGATGAGGCCCTCTCCTGCAGATTGAGGGGCATTCTGGGATCTTCCTGATCGGAATCCAGGGCCCAGGTTCTGTACAAACAGAAGCCAACTCCTCCCTCCCTGCTCTGCTGGGCCTGTATAATTAAAACTCTTAAAAAAACATGGAAAGGGCGGGGTGGGCACAGGCTGCACCCCTGCAACAGAGAACCGGAAATCTCCCGCAAAGGGTTGCAGACAGAGCAGGCAAGAAGCTTTTAATATGGAAGTTCATGGCAAATTACTAGCTCAGTCCAAATGAAAAACAGGTCTTTAACTTCCTTAATCAGAAAGTCCTTGAAAACACCTCCCAACTTTCTTCTACCAGTGCGTTTCACAAAGAAATTGCAACCTATCATTAAATCTGGATCTAGTCTTTCAAAACAAACGGGGAATAAAAGTGATCTGTGTTCATTGCGGCTGTTTATATCATAAGAAATAGTCCCTCAAAGTAATGAGTAATTTCCAAATTTTGTTTTCCCTTCTAAACCTTTCCCCCTCATTCTACCACTAGGAGCTGTCTGATAGATATAAAAACAGCTATGTGTTAGCAGCAGTTTTGTGGAAACTCAGGCAGCAGATGTTCCATATTTGGTTGCATAATCAGAATGGCATTTAGTTCCAGGATCTCCAAGAAGGATATTGCCCTCATGCCCTGCTTATTGGCTTCCCAAAGACATCAATTGGTCACTGCGAGGAACTGAACATTATGCTGTTATATTTTAGAGGGCTGTTGTGTTAGTGTAGTTGTGTTTTACAGTAGTCTGTACCAATCGAAGAGAAGTAGTCTGTCTCTTTATAGCAAATCACAGAGAGAGCTGTCTCCATCACAGCCTGTTTGTGAGGTTTTCTGAGTCATCTGGTTGTTTACTGTGGGGACATGGGATGTGGGTTGTCAGTCTGATAGGGCAGGAGTGGTCTTTTATCAGTTCTTGTGCAAGGAGACATCCTCATGAAACCTCCATGTTTAGAGGCAGTCGCTTTGAAAATATCAGCGGCCACAGAAACGGCGGGGAAAAGCCTTGCGATTTGTCACGGTCTAGTGTGGCTTTTAGCCTAGCTATTGTTGGAAATGGGGTGCTGCATGAAACAGGCAAAGGTGTGTTGGGCGAGGGAACTTCTAAGTGCACTGGAAGATCCCTTCATCTACCGTGTTTCCCATCCTCCCTCGGCAATTTTAAGATGTGTGGACTTCAACTCCCAGAATTCCCCAGCCAGCCTACTGGTTGGGAAAAACTGAAATAGAAGATGCAGAGCATGTTCACTGAGAAGTCTCTTATTGAGAACATAAGGCCTTGCCTGGGTGGCTTGGGTAAGAACATCAGATGAGTTCCAGAGGACGAGCCCCACGTCACCTCTAATTCAGCATTCAGACCTCACAGTACATAACGAGATCCATGGATCAGGGGTGGACAACCATCAGCCCATGCATCTTCCAGATGACTTGTTTTGAGGCTCCTGGAGAATCATGCTCCCAAAATTCAGCAACTTGCGGAAGTATGATTACTCCCCTTTTTTCAAATGCCATGGATTTCCTTAACATTCCTAAAAAGCCTCCCAAATGCATACAAACACAGCCTGAAAAACACAAGCCTGCCTATTTGCAGAACACCTACATTTCAGGGCAGTGGTCCTTGGCCACTGACAATTAAAAAAAAATGCAGCTCCAAGTTTTAAACTGACAAAAGAAAGAAGAAAAAATGCCAGTGCAGTCCCAAAATGTTAGACAGCCTGATCTTGTTTTCCCTTGCGCGTAACTTTGTCTCTCACAGGTCCCTCGTTAACTATTTTTTTCCTTAAACCAGAAAGTTGTAATCTTTGTACCAAATGATCATTTCAGGAGTCTTCTGTAGCTCGGTCAGTTATCATTTTAGAAGCGACCCTTCATTGTTCAGGGCTGCCTGCTAAATCTTGGTTTCAGGGTCCAGATAGTTCTTCCCCCCTGCTGCTTCTGGAGCACCTACAAGATCCGTTCTGGGCCCGGTTCACCTTTCCAGGGCCTTTTCTTCTTTGTGAATCCAGCCTCTTTTAGCACAATCACTTCTCCTCCTCCTCCTCCTCTCTCTCTCTCTGGAGTCCTAAGGTCATTCCTGCAACTGCTCCGGAAGCGTAAGCCAGCTTAGAGGGGCAAGAGCCGGCCTCGTTTATTGGCTCCCATAGAGGAGGAAGCTTCTTCCCGGAGTCTCTCTCCCTGACTTTTTTCGGAACGCCCACTGGAAACAGCTTCCAGTCTCTGATGTGACACTTGAATGCATAGATAACCTCCTTCCGTGGCGGGGTATCTTTTTTTTTCTTCTACCACCACCTCACCACAAGTGGGGAAGGGGGTCTGTTCTGGAGACGACTGAGCACCGAGAGCCTCCTTCTCTCGGCCGCTAAGCTTTCGGAGGAGGTCCTACGCGCGGCTCTTTGCCTGAGAAGTTGACTCGGAGTTCGCCAGGCTTCCCTGCCGGGAAGAGGAGGAGGGGAAGCTACGAAGTGGGGCAGGGCCCTGAGCCTCCACTCAGCTGGTAATTTCCTCTCCGTGTGGGTCAGAAGAAGGAAGGGAGCTGGGGTAGCAAAACGTTGAGTCTTGCGGAAGACACCTCTTTGTCATCTTGGACTCCCAAGCGTCTTTTCTTCGAAAGAAACAGAATTAAGATTCCCAACTCAGGCTTCATATTCTTTCGGGGCATTGTTTTCTGTACAATGTCCTCTGTTTTGCTCTCCCTGCTCTGGGGTGGGAGGAAAGAGCTCGGTGTGTCAACTTTTCTTTTAAAACCTTTTCCCCTCTCTCTGCTCTCTGTTCTCTCTCTGTGCGTAAGTAATACTGTAAAGCCCCGTCTTAAGAGACTCTGATTTTGGATTTAATGGGGAAAATGGACATAGGGTATTAATAAAGCGTACGATTACTAAAAAAAAGATTATTATTTTTTTGCCAATTTCCGTGGGGCAGCTTCCTCCATTTAAATTTATTTGGTTTCTACTGTAATTTATTGTGTGTTGCATGAGGCTGGTGGGGCAGCAGAAAAGGTTTGCCAAAGCGAGTGAAAACCCTGCCCCACCCCAAGCTTCTGAGATCTCAGCATGCATTCGTTTCTACCTAGGGTTTTTCAAGCCTATCACTGGAACCTGGAAAATCAGGTATTTGGGTTCCTGTTGAAAATGAAAAGGAATTCAGCACCCCGTGCTAACTTCTGTGATACAGCTGTATATGCTACTTTAAAGATGGGCAAGTAGGATTATTTAATTGGGAAGTGCCCATCTATCTATTTTTTAGGAAAAGCTTATGTGGCATGGATCTACATTTTCCAGGGTCTTTTATTTTTAGTATGTGTTAGGGGTGGGGGTAATGGAGGCAGTTGTCCTGAGCCCCATATATGGAGGGGGTTCCATAGAAAGTTTGACTCAATCTTTGAATTGGTTTGATGGATCGTTTTTTTATTATTATTCAAGGCAAGCAAACAACAGTATTCTATTAAAATTAAATCTCGGGAGTTTTTTCAGTGTTTTGGGTTCCCCCACACATTCCCCTTTACTGAGCCGCTGAATTAAATGGACAAAAGAAAATAGAAGAGGAATGAGGAATTACATAAAAAGCAAGGAAAAGGGTGCAGACTTTTTCATATGCACTGACGGATCAGTCAGTCATAAGGTCTCCTCTAGCATTCCACAATTGAGCGCCCTCCAGAGGTCTTGGGACCACAATTCCCAGAATTCTAAGCTGGAATGGGGAGCACCAAGGTGTCCCCAAGTATGGGGGCTTCACTTTCCAGCCAGGATAGCAGTGTTTGAGAATTCTGGCAATTGATATTTACACATGTGGATTATACCAAGGTTGAAGAAGGCAATTTTAGAGTCTTAGGACCTTTCCCATCTTTTTCTCCAAGATGCCAGGGATTAAATTTGGGGTCTTCAGCTTGCAAAGCCTCTGTTCTGCCACTGAGCCATAATATAACAGGGAGAGAATCTATCCTGTGTGGCATTAACTTAAGTAATTCTCTGTGATACACATTGAAATGGGTTGTATAATGCAAATTAGGTTAGGGGATGCTCTTTTGTACTTAAGAGAACTGGAATTTTTCTGTGTAACTCGTAGTAACACTAATGTTGGGAGAAGTACATTTTAAATGTGTAAGAATGTTTTGACTACCAAGGGGCCCTCTGAACAACTTCACCAGGTGGGCCCTGCATAATTCCCAGCTTGCCGGCCCAGAGCGGCTGCGAATGGAAGAACTGCTGGCCTTTGGCTACTTAGGGTGAGGCCAGGCTGCCGCTTCAAACCCTGGGCTTCCTAGCTCAGCCTCTTAAATGTTCCCCTGTACCTGCTTTTCAAGAGCTGCATGTTTTGGATTTCCCTTGGGCATGGTACTAAGCCAGTGTTCAAAAAAACCATTCCCAATAGGACTTCAAATAACTCCTTGTCTTTCCCTGACATGTTTCAAACTGCTTATGAAAGAAAAGGGACTGTGGTTGGGCCTTACTTGATTCTGTATTCCCAGGATCTAGAGAGCCACTGACAAAGAGAGAAGATAACTCTAGGCAAGATCCATTTGAACAAAAATTCACAGCAGATACTCTTCTAATCTGAGTTCTGGGACAAAATGACACAGTAATTGGAATACAGTAGGTTCAACTCCAGTTCCTCCAGTTAAACCATGTCAGATAGCCAGGAAGGACTGCTGGCAG
Organism: Charina bottae; assembly: GCA_023362775.1. NCBI lineage: Eukaryota > Metazoa > Chordata > Lepidosauria > Squamata > Charinaidae > Charina > Charina bottae. Next base: position 4,204,184 of record JALMGJ010000040.1, read on the forward strand.
ATGGAATATAGTGATGGGCTTGATGATGCAATGGCTTGACTAACCAAGCATCTTCATAAATTGTAATAGGAAACTCCCTGCAGTTTTAAATGGGGTAATGTGGGGCTTCTGTTTAGGGGAAGTGAAACCCAGTTCCTTTAAAGAGTTAAAGTTGTGTAGTTTGGGATCTATGCCAGTGAATCAGTAGATAATTTTTTCAACCATTGGATTTTAAGTAGGCAATCCAGGGGTGGGGGGAAACATTAAAAAAAAACCTATTATTGATCCCCAGAGGTTGAAACTATGCAGTAAAAATGATATTCCAGTCTGCAATGAATTAGCTTCAACTCAGATAGCTTGTACTTTATTTCTGCTTTTGTATCATCACTCTAGCCACTCACTATCGTGAGGGCACCAGGGTATCCAAAATTCATGTAACTTCAAAACCCTCTTTGTCTTCTTGGTAGGTTCCTTGCCTTTGGATCACCCTGCCAAAAGAACTACACAGTCCTTTCCTCAGAACTCATGAACATCCGGAGCAGGTAGGTACTTCTTCCGTATTGTTTTTCTCGAAAGACTGTTGGAGCTTATATAGCCAGTTGCTTTAATGGCAGTTAAACTGGAATCTCCCGCATTCAAAGACAATCTAGTTTCCAGTGCCAGTTGTTGTTGGTAAACTAAAGAGAAAAGGCATTGCTCTCACATTGTGTTTTGTGCACTCACCAGAAACATTTGCCTTCTTGTAGCAGACAGCAAGACGAGGGCCTTAAATGGCCCTGTGTGTTACTCAGGTAGGCTACCCTTACGTTTTATTAGCAGCTCACCTTGGAGTATCCAAAATTCATGGGGAGATGGTTCCCGCTTTTCAAAGAACCACAAGTACTGCCTTTGATTTGCCAGGTCCCATACCCCTTGCTTTTATGTAGTCCCCTTTCCCTGCATGATGAAATGTGTGGCTAAGTTAAACTGCGCTAGAACTTAAGTTGTTGATAGTGACTGACTGACCCTATTCTCAGAAATACCAACTCTACCAGTGACGCCCAGATTCTCTCATTGCTAAACCATAATTGACACTAGAGTTACATGATTCATCATCCCATCCATTGATATACCAGCACAACTGGGGTTAAAACATTTCCCTTGTTGGATGCTGCCTTAATTCCCAAGTGAAGGTTTTTATGTAAACATGGTTTAAGGGTGCTGGATAGGGCTGCGGAGTTAAGTAGTGCCTATCTTGGCCTTTCTCAACCTGGTGACCCTTGCTTGTGTTGGGATTACAGCTCCCAGAATTCCCAGCCAACTTATTTATTCAGTGCTTTAGAGTACCCCAAAACCTTCACGTTTCTGGGTGCTGCTTTATTTTGTTTAGCATTGCATCCTGAAGGCATGGAATGGGTAACGTAGAAGTCACCTGGCAACTATAATTTAATGCAGTCTAAGTTTAACTTGCTCCTCCTTCATCAAGGCTGAGTCCTAACAGTAGGAATGCTTCCAGGTGGGACTTAATCATGGAAGTTTATAAGAATATAAATTAATTTGTTAATGGTATGATTAGCTACCAGCAACATGCTTCCCAGGGTCTTTGTTGCTTGAAGCCTGATGCGTAGATATCCTTACCACTTTGTAAATCTTTTCAAACTTTGTTTATGATCTCAGGGTCTCCAGTTTCTCCAGGGGCAGGGGAGTTTGCTAAGGCTTTGTGTTAAGTTCAAAGAAGTTTGGAAACTGAACTGATTTCACAGACCATTTTCAAGATTCAGTGCAGCAGGAATAAACTTCTTTCCATGTGAACCTAGAGAAGAAGAGAACAGGATATGTACCCGCAGACACATTGCAGAACTTCAGAAGTGCTTGGACCACACATATACCCCTAAAGTGTTGTGGCAAAGATGAGAGATGGGGCAGGGTTGATCCAGAATGCCTTTTTGTTGTTGTTGAGTAGGCTAATCACCATTTGCAGATTTCTACTCTCTAACCTTACCCAAAAGGATTGTTGTGGCAAAAAAATAAAATGGAATAATTCTAATTTCAGCTCAGTGTCAGAGAGAAGTCCAAGATACAAGTCATAGTACACTAATAGGTTATGACAGCATCTCAAAGGCAATCTGGGGGTCTCTTAAACTTCTTGGCTTCAAAGTTGACTAAGTTGACAACCTTTGGTGGGGAATGCGGGGTGCTTGTCTGAGATTACTGGATTAAAGCACTCATGATCAAGATTGTTCTTGCTGCAGAGCAAACTTTGGTCTGTGGAGTTTCTGCTAATCTTGCCTCGTAGGGAGATGATTGGCAGAGCAGGGTGTCAGTCAGTAGTCTTGACCCTCTCTGGGGGTGGATCGTAGCTGGAGTAAAGTTAGGTGGTTTAATTGGACTGGAGCAGAACAAAAAAGAAGAATGCTCTGCCTTGCTTGCATGGCTGGAAGAAATTGAAGCTTTTGGTGTGTTGTTATGGTCAGTGGTCCTCTTCTCCCTCTCTGGACAGCATAAGTATAATTGCTGGTAGGAGGTCGAGGCAAGTTGAGGGTAAGGAATAGCCAAGAATCAGAGGAAGCCCTTAAGCTGCTGGGCTCATTTGGAGAATATGATGCCACAGAGTATGATGATGACCTTGTTTAGATGGCTTTCATTGGGAGTAGACCATCCTTCCAGCTATAAAGCATTTCAGGCAATATGGACTTCCTAAAACAGACTGCAAATTAGGTTTTACAGAGAAATCAGTGCAAGAGAAGAGTTCTTCCACTGGTATTATCCCTTGATGGCTAAACAGACCCTCCATGCTACCAAGCAATGCTGTAATTAGCTGCTGGGGAACAACAGAAAGAGAGAAAGTTGTTAATTTCATTGACTGTTTATGGGCTTCTTAGAAACCCCCACTTTAGGAATCAGGCTGCTGGCTAAAGAATCCCCCTGAGCTAGGCTGAAAGAGTAACTATAGTTCATCAAGTTGTGGGATCCCTGCCGTTATCTCAAAAGTATTGTGTGTGAATCAGACCATTGGAAAAAGCTGTACTGTGATTTATTTACCTCAGCATGGCGTGTTACATGAATATGAGACTTCTTAACTTGTTATCTTAAACCAGTGTTTCTCAACCTCAGCAACTTTAAGCTGTGTGGAATTCTGGGAGTTGAAGTCCACACAGCTTAAAGTTACTGAGGTTGAGAAACACTGCCTTAAGCCTTGGTTACATGAATTTCAGTAGCCCTTGTATTAGAAAAACAGAGGCTGATAATAACATGTTACCTTACAATGGAATAGGACATAGGCATAGCAGAGGTCCATACATTGTACTTCCAAGTGATTTCAACACACTTCCCCCCATCTTTCCATTTTGACTGATGAAGGCGAGGGCACGATTACAGTGCTGTTGCATCCACAAATATTGCATCTCTCAGTAGGATTGACTCATAATCATATGTGGGGGGAGATGGGGCTAGGAAGGTGTCCAGCTGTGGCTGAGAAGAAATTTAACAGGAAGAAATGGAAAGTTCTGTATCTGGATGAGAAAAATGTGAGGTACGAAAGTACAGGATGGGGGAGACCTGGCTTGGTTTGGCAGTGGTACATTTGAGAGGGATCTGGGTGTCCTTGTCCACTACAAATTAAACGCGAGCCAGCAGTGTGGTGCAGCTGCTAAAAAGGCAAATGCTGTTGGGCTGCATCAACAAGAGCATAGAGTCCAAAGCATGGAAATAATTGTCCCCTTCTACTCTGCCATGGTCAGACCTGGTTTGGAGATGTGTGTCCAGTTCTGGGCACCACCATTCAAAAAGGACAGTGAAAAATTGGAGCCAGTTCAGAGGAGGGCTATCAAGATGGTGAAAGGCTGGAAATGAAGCCCATTCTGTAGGCTAATTCCCAGACCCTTTAACCATTCTTTAACAATTCTGGGAGTTGAAGTCCAGACATCTTCAAGCTGCCAAGACTGAGAAACACTGCTCTAAAGACATTCAGGTTATGACCCAAAAATTGAAGTGGGGAGGGGGCAGACTGGAGTGGGCTTAGCTTTCAGTGGTTGAAGTTGCTGAAGAGTGGGTAATCTGCGCCTTTTATGGGGCGTGGGGGGGACTATGGGAATCTGCAGGTACTATGGGGTGATTTTATTGGCTCTAGATCTCTGTTCAACATACCTGACACAAACCTAATGCATTTCCATGTTCATAGAATCACAGTTTGCTTCCCCTGCCAAGAAAAGCTGGTTTTGTTAACATTAAATGTTCTACCTTTTTTTTATTTTTAAATAGAAAATTTTAAAGTCAGGGTTTTTTCCCCTGTATTCTTCGCCTTGCTTTGTATTTTTTTTCCAATTCAGTGCTTTTCATTACGTTTAAGCTTTAAAATCATGTTTTTTTTTTAAAAAAAAAAAACTTCTAAAAATCTTTTAGCTGTTCCTCTGTCTATTTCCCCCTCCTTTTTTGCAAGCAAATTACAATGTCTCATAAACTATCCAGCTTTGGGATTTTTTCTTAGATGCTGAAGTGTGTGACTGACAGTGAAAGGAAGTGTGGCAAGCAAGGGGTTAAGGTCTGCCATTTTGTTATGTAACACCCTTAATGGACATATCAGTGAATGGCATGAAGATGGCAGGACTTAACCCTTTACATGCTGCAGCCAAGGCCTTTCAGCCAGCCAAGCCTGTGAGTTGTTTGGGGACCTAGTTTTTTTTAATTTCCAAGAAAAAACTTTTTTTTTTCCTTTCAAAGGCTGCACATCCTTGTCTCCACCCCTTTTTCATCTATCATTACTGCTACTATTATTATAATAATTATTAAAACTTGTTTGGGTAAATGAAATTAAACTTTCTTTAAGAAATCTGAATGGCAGTAACAGACATCTATAAATCAAGGGAGAAGGTTTTTAATAAAGTTTTTTTTTGTTGGGGGGGTGACTTAAATAGGCTAATGCCAGAAACAAAATGTTTAGGAAAGCAAGGATACAAATGAGTTGAAGGGGGGGGGAAAGCTTTTAAGTACTACTTCTGCAGTTTATCAGCAGTTTGAGATGTGGAAGAGTAGTTAGGGTTTAGTAAACTCAGGATTTTCTGGCCAGTATTTACCCAGAAGGTTTTATTTTACTGATTGCCCTTATTAAAGCAAGTTTCAAGTTGGCATTCCCTCAGTACTTCCTGCACGCTTGTATTTTACCCGTGGTAAATATAAGTCACTTTCAGCTATCCAGCCTTCAACTCATTTGAGAAAGCCTTTCTGAATATTCATGAGGATTCAAAAGAGCAGATACCAACTCTTTGTGGCTATTCAAAGGGAAGATATATTTTACTCTTTAAGTTTAAAAAAAGCTAATTTGTGTATATGTGTGTGTGTGTGTGTGTGTGTGTGTGTATATATATATATATATATATATGGCTTATTGTTTATCTCATCCTATCTCTTCAAGAAACCTTTATCTCTGCTCCCATGTGACAATATAGAAGGACTATAGTCCAGTGGGAACAGAGCATGCACTTTGAAAGAAGAAACCCCGGGTGCATTCTCTAGCATTTCCAGTGAAAAGGGTTTCTGGTAGCCCACTGTAGGCAAGTCTGATCTTTGCTCAACCCCTCGAGTAGTTAAGGATACAGATAATCTCTACACAGTGTAAGGCAGTGGAGAAGGTGCTGGTCTTGGAACACGGAGATCTAGGTTCTAGCCCCCTTCAGCCCCAGGAGCTCATTGGCTGACTTTGGCCAGTCCCTCCCTCTCAGCCCAAGAGCCAATCAGGTGTAGTGGGGAAGAATGATGGGAGTTGTAGTTCAGCTCTAGAAAATGTCTGGAGCAGTGTTTCTCAACCTTGACAGCTTGAAGATGTGTGGATAATAATAGATGAAAATAGATGCTGGACTAGGAGGGGAAGAGACCCCAGTTCTAGTCCCCCTCAGCCATAGAAGCACCCTGGGGGACTTTGGGCCAGTGCCTCTCTCTCAGCCCAACCTATCTCACAGGGTAGGAAAAAATAGGACAGAACATTACTGAACTCCTGCATGAAAGGCGGGATATACATCTACAAGTAAATAGTATATGGCCACTTCCTGTGGAAAACATTTATCTAACATATTTGGTGGGTGTTTCCCACACCCGTATAGCCTTCAGATATGTGAGACTGCAATTCGTAACAACTCCAAGCTAGATGCATTTCCACGAGTACAAAACTGGGATAAAACGGATTAATTAAAAACATAAAGAGCAAAATGGATACTGAATACTGAACAGAATATCTTCCCACATGGTAATTGTTGAAAGGTCACAACTGTGGTTGGATTTCCCAATTTACACAGACAGCTCAAAACCCTTTTGAAAAATATGTTTATTTGTTTGGGATATAAGCCGCTGATTACTTGTTCCCAGGGAGGTACCAGAGATGTCCTAATTCAGTTCTTGGTAATTTCATCTGAAAAAAGTCAGGATAGCAAGAGATGAGAAGCAACCTATCAGGAGAAAATCTGACATTTCTGGGCCAGGTGGACAAAGAAGGGTGAGAAGGTACATAACACAGTATTGTCTAAAAACAAATGATACCCCCTCCCATATCATTTTCAGACCATTTCTTTGTTACTTGAATGCAGACCAGAGTGATAGATGAAAATCTGTGGGATAAATGAAGATTTCTTTTACTGGGCAACAAACCTTCCTTTTGACACAGTTATGGAGTCCACTCTGTGAAACGTGGGCATATGCCTGATTCTTTTCTTGTGTCTTAAAATGGAACTCATTTCTACTTTGTTTTTTCTTCCTACAACTTTCCCTACAGTGGCGAAAGAAAGCAGTAATTGCCCAACCAGCTCCCTTTTCTCTGCCTGTCTTCAAGCAGGAGGTGGTTCAGTCAATATGTGATAAAATTCTGTCACAGATATCCATCCATGTTGGAAAAGACACTGCCTGAATTATCCCAGGTTGGTCTTCTTTTCTTTAAGGGAGAGGGATGGACCTAAACACATTTGGGGGCTGCCAATGCAAATATGCCTTTCCGGTCTTTGAGCACAGACTAAATGGTCTGTGATAGGTTGTTTCTATGCATAACCTTGTAAGGCAAGGAAATAATAAAATGTTAAAAGCAGCACTGTAAAAAAAAACCCTAAAACTCAGTCTGTTGCCTGTGGTGAATTGAGATTTCCCTCCAGGTAACTTGGTGAAATATTTATTTATTTATTTATTTATTTATTTATTTATTTATTTATTTATTTATTTTTTATTTATTTGAATTTATCCCCACCCATCTCTGCCATGGCAGACTCTGGGCGGTTTACATAGCTTTACAAAAATAGCTTTACAAATATAGCTTTACAAAAGCTGTGGATTTCTTTCTCTCCTAGCCAATACAAAAATAACTAGTATATGTAAATTGCCCACTTATGGACCAATGATCTTTTAAGACGGGCAAATCAACAAACAAAAATGGGAATTATTTGGAGTACTACCTGTCTTTCAAGCCAAATAAGACATTTTATGTCCTATATGATTGGGTTGGGAGGACATTTGGCCACATCCTGTTGCCTAGGCTGGCTAGAGATTGCTTGAGGATAACCAAGCAAAAAAAGAGAACAATTTCCCAGTATCGCAAATAACTGGCATTGTGGGCACGCGCGCACGTTTGTGTTGCAAGTGGGCTACTAACTTCCGTGAATGTATATGCAACATGAGTCACAAACCTTAAGGGTAACATATTCGCCACCAGCCCCGTCTTTTGCAATGGATGATATCAACAAGGGGTGATGAGATAGAAGAAGTTGCAGCAGGAAGCCTTCTGGCTCTACTGATGGATATCCTGGCCCACACAGAGCAGGTCTCCCGAGCTGGGCTTCAATAATCCATAGCCAGATGTGGCTAAGGATTCTGGGAGTTGGAGTAGACTATATTGAGAGCACCAAGTTGTGGGTCGCTAACATAAGAGCAATGTCCACTGGCTTGTGGCCCCAGGGAAAGGTGAAGTGTTTACAGGTGGCATACAAATTACTGTAATAAGGAAATAAGGAACTGTGCTAAGCAGATATCTAAGATGAGGGTAATAAACTGCTGGTTTCACTGTGTCTCAAGGGTATTGTTCCTATATGGTTATGACCTTTAAAGCCCTACATGGCATGGGCCCAGGTTATCTGAGGGACCGCCTCATCCCCATTACATCGTCCCGTCCCACCCGATCTTGCAGAGAGGGCATGCTGCGGACCCCCTCTATGAATTCCATCTAGCGGGGTCTCGGAGGCAAGCCTTCTCTGCAGCGGCACCTGCCCTATGGAACATCCTCCCCCCAGAGATAAGACAGGCCCCTTCACTCCTGGACTTCAGGAAAAAATTAAAAACTTGGCTCTGTGATCTCGCCTGGGGCAAGAAGGAAAGTGGTCACACTTGGGGATGGCTGATCTCTTAGAGCCGCCTCAGATATTTTAAATATTTTTATCCTCACTGTAAGAACCACCTGCCACTTGGATTTTATTGTATTTGTATTTTTATTGTTATATTTATTGTATTTTAATGATCTTTTGTTGTAGTTGTAAACAGCCCAGAGTCCCTCCTTCAGGGGGAGATGGGCGGTCATAGAAATTTAAAAATAATAAAAAATATGAAAGCTCTCTTTTCCCCAAGATGGACGTGGGGTAAGGCTGGGTGCCCAGCATTATATTGGGATGAAGCTTTCCCTTTGTTGTTGATTCTACTGTAATGGGAACTGATAGAACAGCTGAGATGTACAAGATGAAAACTTGGATAGAACATCAGTGCTGCCTACATAGAGGATTAAGAGGACCCCTTAGTACGGTAGAGGGCGAATCAGTAGTTAGGAGTCTTTGCAATTTGCTGGGAAAATGCCCTTCACTTCATGCTCTGTGCAAAATATGCCCCAATTTTAAAAGACGAAATTGGTTGATTTGCTAGCTAGGAATTCAGAGTGAATTGGGCCTCTGTTGAGCCCTCCTTAACTTTGTTCTGAATTTGGTTGTTGGTCCCACTGTCCCTTATCTTCAACTTGCATGCCAGTAACTTCCATTGGGGTCTTGTTGCAAGAGTTTTACCTATCTTTCTACATCCAAGCATTTCCTATCATCCTTGGTTGCAAATTTATTCATGCAAAATGAGAATGAGGCACCATAACTTGGGAGGTAAAACACTGACACTCAGTTTTTGGAGACAGTGGAGGACAGGAAGGCCTGGCGTGCTGTGGTCCATGAGGTCACGAAGAGTCGGACTGAACAACAACAAAAAGTAGGTCTGGGAGAGATTCTGGACAGGGCAGTCAGATAATGGCTGGGTTGCTCACTTGTACTAATTACCATATGGAGCTTGTTTTGTTTGTTGTTCAGCATCTGTGATCTCAGCCACTGTGGCTTATTTAATAAACCATGGTTGAAACAGCTGGTTAGCATAGGGGTCCCCTACCTTTTCAGGGTGATGGACACATTTGGAAGTGAATGTTGTGGGTAATCTCAGAAAATTATTACCATGCTAGGTATGGACAATCAGAGAACTTCACATCCCCAAGGGAAAATAGAACATTTGGTTTTAGCTGCCCACCAGGATATTTTTAACAAATACCACTGGAGACCCTGTGGGTCCAGAAGCATTGCTGGAAATACAAATTATGCTTGAGGCTGATGATTTGCTTTACAGCATGATTTTTTTTTAATTAAGATAATCTTAAAAATACAATTAGGGCAGGGAGTTTGGGGAGTATGAAGAAATATGCTGTTGGGTACATAGTTGTGTCTTCATATCACATTGGGGAACCAAAAAATATTGCAGTGCTTGAACCCAGCCAGTGTAATACTGAAGGCAGTGGACCAATGGGGAAGCTTCCAGTGATCCCGGATACATTTGTTCTTTATTCGAAATTATGAGGTCAGGATGATGATGATGATGATATTATTATTATTATTATTATTATTATTATTATTATTATTAATTATTATTAGGGTTTTGCTTGCCAAAGGTTCTGGATTCAATCCTTACCGTTTCTAGATATATTTGGGGAAGAACCCCACCCTGTCTGAAACCAGCTGCCAGTCAGTTTTGACTAGCTTGGGCTCTGCAGACAAATGGCCAGAATGGAGGGCAGGTGGAAAACAACTGGTACCAATTCCTTATTATTTATTTGAACTGCTGCCACATGTGTCACCTATGATCTTAGCGCCTACATGGCTTGTGTAGCAGTTGTGAACTAAAAAGCCGTACAATATCCCTTCACATGAAACAGGTCCGTGTTAAACCCAAGAGACTCTTGTAGCTGTATGATGGTTTATGCACCTTCTTTCTAACTGTGGCCCCTCCCTTATGTCTCGCGAATAGCTTGTGCCTTAATTGGAGAGAGTAGTATTGGAGAAACACAGCCTTTCCTCACATACTTTAGAGATAGTGCTCAGAAAGTCCAGTTGTCGGCGGGCAGAGACTTTCTGTATTTCCTGGGTACGCAGTCTGAAACCTTGGAAGTGCAGGTAGCTCTCAAAAAACGCTAGTGCCAAACCCAGAGGGGTCCAAAGGGGAAAAAAATAAAAACCTGGCTCTGTGATCTCGCCTGGGGCAAGAAGGAAAGTGGTCACGCTTGGGGATGGCTGATCTCTTAGAGCCGCCTCAGATATTTTAAATATTTTTATCCTCACTGTAAGAACCACCTGCCACTTGGATTTTATTGTATTTGTATTTTTATTGTTATATTTATTGTATTTTAATGATCTTTTGTTGTAGTTGTAAACAGCCCAGAGTCCCTCCTTCAGGGGGAGATGGGCGGTCATAGAAATTTAAAAATAATAAAAAATATGAAAGCTCTCTTTTCCCCAAGATGGACATGGGCTAAGGCTGGGTGCCCAGCATTATATTGGGATGAAGCTTTCCCTTGTTGTTGATTCTACTGTAATGGGAACTGATAGAACAGCTGAGATGTACAAGATGAAAACTTGGATAGAACATCAGTGCTGCCTACATAGAGGATTAAGAGGACCCCTTAGTACGGTAGAGGGCGAATCAGTAGTAGTACCCAGATGCTTTTGCTGAATTGTTACAGATCACGGAAGAAATCGTGATTTTGCCCCAGCACAGCCCACCACAATGTGCCCCCCCCCCCAGTTCCTCTTGCCCTTTTGTGTCATCGTGTGTTGGTCATGTTGAACTGGCAGGTTGTTGGTCTTGCTGTTTTTTTTTGGTGCGTAGAAATTTGAAGAGAGCAAGGACTGTCGTGGAGTGAAGACTCGAAACTGAAATTTCTTGAAACTAAAGGCCGCTTGCCTTCTTCACTTTTGAATGTTTTCCCTTGAAATGTCTTCTTTTAGCTTCCAAGGCTTTTTCCTCCTCCCTCTCTTATGCCCTTCTCCAGTTTTTCCCCTACTTGCCTTGAGAAAGTTGCACTGCCTTTGCCAACTTTTCCCCCCCCAAAGCCTCATTGTCCCGTCCTATTTGCCCCCCTCCCCCCTTCTAATTCTAAGTTGGATCTTCTTTTCCCTTTTCTACTTTTGGGTTAATTTAATTTTATTTAAAAAGAGAAGATTTCCCCCAAAGTGGCTGTTCCCGGAGGAGCGGTGGTGGCAGGGCAGCCGTTGCCGCACTGGTGTCAAGCACGCTGCCCCTTTAAGAGGAGCAGAGGGGATGGTCCCCAGGACTTCTGTTGTGGAATGCCAGCTGCAGCAGATGCCGCAGCACACCAGCACTGCAAGATGGTGTCTCCGCTAGGGTTAACGACACTTAGCTTGTTGTCTGGAACCAGTTCAGACCGGTTTTCTGGAAAGTGCTTTGTGTCTCCGACTGAATCCTGGGAAAGGGTCATGTGTAGATCCAGTGATGTCATGGGATCACAAACTGACTCAGCTCTCCTCCCCCCACCCCCATCAGATATGTGTGTTTCTTGCAGGTATGGTTGGAGAGGCTTGGTCAAAAGCAGGCCTTTCCAGGGCATGTTCTCTCCTCCAAACAAACTTTTTAAGCCCTTTCCCTCAAATCTCCCTGATTCCCACCTGATTCCTAAGGATCCGGAGCACTTCCAGAACAGACTAAATGGTTGGGGTGGGAAGAGTTACCCAGCCCCTAGTTTTTAAGGGCATTGCCGAATCAGGTGCCTAATTTTTAGCACCAGCCTAAAGTTTCTAATTTTTTAGCCATAAAGAGTTGATGGGGAAGGGGAAAAGGAGCACCCCTGTACCCTGTTATTTTGGGGGGGGGCTTTTCACGGAGCTCTGGAACATGTCACAAGAAATAAAACTTTAAAGAAAACCAGGTATCTAAAATTATAAGAAAAGCAAGCTTCAGTGTCTGAAGGAAATGCTCCGGATTTCCTATGGGAAGTTAGGCATACTTGCACCTGTTTTTCCCCAAACGGTCTTGGATTTTAATTATTTGATTTCCACTCAAGGAGTGCGATTTGGGGGGGGGGTGAGTATAAGATCAGAGCTGAACAACTTGATTTGCCACAGATGTGGTCCTGGCTTGTGTAATGTATGGCACCCGGATGGTGTGCCTTTAACGTGTTTCTCTCTCTCTCTCTCTCTCTCTCTCTCTCCTCCCCCCCCTTGTGCCACTTTTCCAGAGCACCATAATGACGGAGGAAGCTTGCAGGACACGAAGTCAGAAGCGAGCACTTGAACGGGAAATCACCCAAAACGACGTGGACTGTAAAAAGATGAAAATGGACAAGGGGCTTTTGGGGCCCCCCGAGGCCAACTCTGAAGGGGGGGACCTTAAGATAAAGACTGACCCTGGATCTGGTAGAGTCCAAGGATTATTGAAAGGAGGAGAGATGAAAGCAACAATCAGAGTGGAGGTTCAGACGGGGGATGAGCCAGTGGATATGAGCACCTCAAAAAGGTAAGTGATCATAAGGAGTTTGAACAAGCAAGTGGCCATGCCTCTCATTCACTTGTCCAGGCAATTTGGGTGATAGAAAATGTTCTAGAACAACGTAGAAACCGAAAAGACAGGAAACGGAAGGAAGCATCTGGTTCATCCAGTATTGGTGGAACTCCCTGCCACATCCTTTTGGTTAGATTGGTTTAATATTTCTCTGTATTATTGTGCTTAACAGGCATGGTTCTTAGGGTGGTTTTTCCCAGGATCATCACCATTTCTTCTCTAACTGCTGCTGATGCAACTGCTTTTGCTTATGTAGTTAACCAGCACACAGGCTCATGTCTCACACACATGTGTTAGTAAACTTTGGGGAGGAATTAATGAGGACTGGGAGTATTTGGAGGAACAAAATACTGAGGTGGAGTGTCAGGCTGGGTTGGAAGGAGAAGGGGTTGAGTGTTCTGGAGGAGGGGAGAGTTGGTTGAAGCAGAGAACAGGACGACTTCTCGTGGCGATTTGCTGATCCCAGTTGTTGCAAAGTGGAACTTCAGTGTTCAAACACAGTTTGCTTTGGCATTTCAGAAGCTGAAGGACAAACGGGATTAAGTACTGTTCTTGTCCTCAGAAAGTTTCCTGGTAGTTTCTGACTAGTTGTGGTTGAAGAAAGTGCTGGGCTTGATCACCCAAATATCTAACTATAAATTGGCCTGCAAGGCACTACCCGATAAGATTGTTTCTACCTAAGCTGCTCTGATAAAATGGAAAGAAAATAGTATACTTCAAGCAGGAGAGGGGAAATGTTGCTTGTATTAATTACCCTGAATAGTAGAATTGTTGCAACTGTCTTCCTTGCCTCCCCCCCCCCAAAAAAAAAATTAATTTGTAAATTTACTGGATACCACTGTGTGGTAAGCCTGCTCATTAAGGGAGTTGCAGGAGGGTTTAAACACTCTGCAGCCACTCACAGGCATGTTGATTTCTTTGATAAAACTTACTTTCTATGACTCTTGGATAGAACAGCAACTTGATATGTTTTAAGCATTCTACCCAGCTTTCTGCTTTCCCCAGCACCCAGTCCTATGCCTCCAGGAAGCTCTTGACTGGGGCATCAAGGCAACAACCCATCCTTCATGGTTCCCAGTACTGTAACTCATATTCAGGAGGTAGACTGCCTTTGAATATGGAGGTTCCATCAGAAATGTTAAGCCGTGAACCCCGGTTTAGCAACCATATAATGGCTGGGCTCACATATTCTAAGCCAGAGCTTTCCAAACTTTCCATGTTGGCGACACACACCAACGGCAGTGCGGCCTGTGGTGTCCTGGTGTGTCGCGCGCAAACCTGGAAGCACTGATGGGGGGAAACCGGAAGAAGCGGCACCCAGTGCCTCTTCTTCCGGTTCCCCCCATCAGCGCTTCCGGGTTTGCGCGCGACACACCAGGACACCGCAGGCGACACAGTAGTGTGTCGCAACACACACTTTGGAAAGCTATGTTCTGAGCCAACACAAAACCAACCACATTTTGGGTTCTGTGTGATGTGTAGACCTGAAGGGGGAACTGTTTGCAGCTCACTGGTAGTGCAGATGCTTTGCTTCCCAAGTTCAATTCCTGGAATCTTCAGGAACAGCTGGGAAAGGTTTTTCCCTGAAGTACAAAGGCAGTATTGAACTAGATGAGCAACAGCCTCACTTAGTTTCCAGTTTAAAAAAAATCAAGCAAATGCATTAAAAACAACCGAGTATTCGCTCTAATAAAAGCCTGGTGGACAGGTAATACTTCTTTGGAACTCCTCCTAATGAATTAAAACGTGCCCATTTTTAGCAACATCTGTATCTTTGGGAAGAGAGAACCCAACCTGTTTTACTGGCCTGTTGGGAGGATGAAAACAGGGCAGTCTTCCTTCAGAAGGTATAAAGCCCAGAGCTAAGGGGAATACACAATACTCTGTATAGATCACTGGGCTGGAGCTTTGCAGTTTGGTTTAAAATAAGTTATATCAGATAGAGGCTAGACTCGGGTAGGACTAGACTCCGACTCACTTAGGTGACTCGGGCCTAAACTCTCTGGCAGAGGTCTCGAAGACAAATTTAGGATGACGGTTTAGAAGAGAACCGTATCTGGTTCTTGAACTCCTTGGAGAAAGAATGGAATTTAAATGAAGACTAATTAATGAATTAATTAATGAATTAATTAATTAATAGAAGTCAACACATGCACTGAGAAGAAAAGAATGCAATGTTTTTGGGGGTAGGAGAGTTTGAACTGAACGTATACAGAGAGAGCGCTTTTGGCCATTCAGGAACAAAAACATCTATTTGAGTGTAAAGCAGTCTTGAGTTTGGGGAGAAAAGTATTGTCTGGAGAGTTGCTAGTGGGTTTTTGGTCAGCCAAAGTAGAGGAAAGCCAAAGGTGTTTTATACTTTGGTAGGTATAAAAAATATCTCGGAAGGACTGCGGAATGTGGCTAGGAAGAGCTTTAATAATTCAGTGCAGCCTAGGGGTTCTCTTGAGCCTGACCATTTCACAAAGGCCCATGTTGGCCCCTGCATGGTAAGGCATTTGATGGTGCCCGTAAAAGGTAAAGGTTCCCCCCGCACATTTGTGCAGTCGTGTCCGACTCTAGGGGCCGGTGCTCATCTCCGTTTGTTAGCCGAAGAGCCAGCGTTGTCCGAAGACGCTTCCACGGTCATGGGGCCGGCATGACGAGCGTGGAACGCTGTTACCTTCCCACCGAAGTGGTACCTATTCATCTCCTTGCATTTGCATGCTTTCGAATTGCTAGGTTGGCAAGAGCTGGGGCTAGTGCGGGAGCTCACTCCGTCACACGGGTCTAGGGATTTGAACCTCCGAACTTTCGATCTTCTGATCGACAAGCCTGGCGTCTTACCCGCTGAGCCACCACGCCCCATTGATGGTGCCCACTGGGCCTCAAATTTTGCCTGTCCCCTCCCCCTGCACACCAGCACTTGCTGACACTTCAGTTTCTAGCACTGATGTTGCAACCACCAGCTTTCTATCTACTTTTGATGGACTTACCTTGTGGCTATGTTTCACAGCAATCTAATGAGCAAGGAGTCATTCTGGCTGGGAACTTAACAAACTGCAGCCCCAGCACGTTTAGTGGGTGCCAGAGCGGGGAAGACGATGCTAGAGGTTCCATTGGAAATTTCCTAGGTACAAAACGTACATTTATTTCCCTGAGCACTGCTGAGTACTGTAAATAGGCATCCGTCTCCACATAGTAATCTTTTCATACGATGTTGCCCAAAGAGTGGGATCGTTTGCAGGGGCCATATTGCCCAGTCTTCCTGTAGAAAGCCCACGATCAGAAATACAGTGGGGCAAAAAAGTATTTAGTCAGCCACCAATTGTGCAAGTTCTCCCACTTAAAAAGATGAGAGAGGCCTGTAATTGACATCATAGGTAGACCTCAACTATGAGAGACAAAATGAGAAAACAAATCCAGACAATCACATTGTCTGATTCGGAAAGAATTTATTTGCAAATTATGGTGGAAAATAAGTATTTGGTCAATATCAAAAGTTCATCTCAATACTTTGTTATATATCCTTTGTTGGCAATGACAGAGGTCAAACGTTTTCTGTAAGTCTTCACAAGGTTGGCATACACTGTTGCTGGTATGTTGGCCCATTCCTCCATGCAGATCTCCTCTAGAGCAGTGATGTTTTGGGGCTGTCGCTGGGCAACACAGACTTTCAACTCCCTCCAAAGGTTTTCTATGGGGTTGAGATTTGGAGACTGGCTAGGCCACTCCAGGACCTTGAAATGCTTCTTACGAAGCCACTCCTTCGTTGCCCGGGCGGTGTGTTTGAGATTATTGTCATGCTGAAAGACCCAGCCACGTTTCATCTTCAATGCCCTTGCTGATGGAAGGAGGTTTGCACTCAAAATCTCACGATACATGGCCCCATTCATTCTTTCCTGTACACGGAACAGTCGTCCTGGTCCCTTTGCAGAGGAACAGCCCCAAAGCATGATGTTGCCACCCCCATGCTTCACAGTAGGTATGGTGTTCTTTGGATGCAACTCAGCATTCTCTCTCCTCCAAACACGACGAGTTGTGTTTCTACCAAACAGTTCTACTTTGGTTTCATCTGACCATATGACATTCTCCCAATCCTCTTCTGGATCCTCCAAATGCTCTCTAGCAAACTTCAGACGGGCCCGGACATGTACTGGCTTAAGCAGGGGGACACGTCTGGCACTGCAGGATCTGAGTCCCTGGCGGCGTAGTGTGTTACTGATGGTAGCCTTTGTTACGTTGGTGCCAGCTCTCTGCAGGTCATTCACTAGGTCCCCCCGTGTGGTTCTGGGATTTTTGCTCACCTTTCTTGTGATCATTTTGACCCCACGGGGTGAGATCTTGCGTGGAGCCCCAGATTGAGGGAGATTATCAGTGGTCTTATATGTCTCCCATTTTCTAATGATTGCTCCCACAGTTGATTTCTTCACACCAAGCTGCTTGCCTATTGCAGATTCAGTCTTCCCAGCCTGGTGCAGGTCTACAATTTTGTTTCTGGTGTCCTTCGACAGCTCTTTGGTCTTCACCATAGTGGAGTTTGGAGTGTGACTGTTTGAGGTTGTGGACAGGTGTCTTTTATACTGATAACAAGTTCAAACAGGTGCCATTACTACAGGTAATGAGTGGAGGACAGAGGAGCCTCTTAAAGAAAAAGTTACAGGTCTGTGAGAGCCAGAAAACTTGCTTGTTTGTAGGTGACCAAATACTTATTTTCCACCATAATTTGCAAATAAATTCTTTCCGAATCAGACAATGTGATTGTCTGGATTTGTTTTCTCATTTTGTCTCTCATAGTTGAGGTCTACCTATGATGTCAATTACAGGCCTCTCTCATCTTTTTAAGTGGGAGAACTTGCACAATTGGTGGCTGACTAAATACTTTTTTGCCCCACTGTATAGCTGCTTTTCTTTCGACATTTAACCTCAGGATAAAAGAGTCAGTGCAGATTTTGTACTTGATGGGGATAGTGATCCCTGATTGGGGTCTTGGTTTGATAAATCACAAATGGGATCAGGCCACTCTTTTGGGAGCTTTTTAGGTCTGTTACCCTAAAAGGGCCTTCTAAAACATCTCATGCTAGCCAGTCCAAGTTTGACAGTCAGAATTTTAAATAATTTCATTGGAATTAAAAATGAGGATAGTTGGTCAACCTGCTCTTCTGGGAAAGCAGGTTATGCTGATGAAGTGTATGCATGTGTGTATGTGTTTGTGTATCGCCCCACCCCGCCCTCCAGCTACTTTTCAGCACGCACAGTTTTATCTTGCGCAGGATGTGCCTCTGATTTTTGGAGGAGGATGGGAGAGTGGCCCCTTTTTTTTTTTGCTTCCTGTTTGCAAATAACTTTCTTCTCTTCCTCCTTTTGATTATTGGGGGGGTGTTCAAATTTCTCTCTCCTTTTCTGTTGATCATAAAGTTCACAGCCATCCAAAGGCATCGTCTTTGGAAATCAGGTGTTCTGGTGTGTGCTTAGAAAATTTTAACCAATAAAGTCTTCCAAGCAACCCACATTTCCCAGGGATTGTAAATATGTAAGGGCCTGTTATGCATGATGTATTTATTTATTTTATTTATATTTCAAATTTCATCACCGCCCATCTCCTTCAAAAGAGGGACTCTGGGCGGTTTGTAATGAAATGTATATGGGAAACACCCCAGATTTAAAGGCCGCGTGGCTTGGAATACCAGTTCTTGGGGATTCGGGGGAAGTGGAGGGCTGGGCTGTTGCCCTGGAGCCCTACTTCTTTTCTTTTTCTAAGACATCTGGGTGGCCATGGTGGAAAGTAGGAAGCTTTGCAAACTGGACCTGCAGTCTTAACTGAAATACTTTTAAGGTGATGCTGAACATACAATTCAGTTTCCTGATCACTTCTTCTCTGAAAAAGTGGCCAGCCATACAGTTGCAAAGATATATTTGAAGCTGTGTGGGCACCATTTGATGAAATCATAGAGGCAAAATGCTGTTTGTATTACTGGTTTAACAACTTGAGTCTTTCTCTGTCCCTTCCCCCCCCCCTTATTTCTCTTGTTCTTTTAAGGTTCTAGTCAAGGGAAGGAGAATCCAAATCCATAGCTCTAAATGTTGTTAAACTACAATTCCCAACAGCCTTAGCTTCTGTGACCAGTAGTTAGGGATATTGGAAACTGTAGCTCAGCAATATCTGGAGGGACACATGGTTAGGCTGACAGTCCCGGTTTTTTTTACCTTTTCTGGACCGTACCATCTTCTTTAAAAACTCAATTTTGTCCCGTTTTTGAAGGGATGGAATGCGTGCGCGTGCGTGTGCCTGCGCACGTGCTGGTATGCGTGCCTGCGCACATGCGCTGGTGTGTGCATTAGGGTCCCGTTTCCGTCTCAGGGAAATATGGTCAGCCTACACATGGTCTTCGTTTTTCTTGTAGTCATGTTTGGCTTGAAAGTGTTGGTAATACAGGTAGTCCTCACTTAGTGACTACAATTGGGACCCGTAATTCTGTCTCTAAGTGCCACAGTCATTAAGCGGAAAATCACGTGCGCGCGACAGGCTTACGACCTTACTTCCCCTTCGGTTGTTAAGTGAAGTGACCCAGTCACTAAGTGAAAAATCATATGACCGCGACTTACAATTTTACTTCTGCCTTCTGTATTAACTCCACTTGTCGCAAGCTGGGTGCAAAGTACACAAATGATGATAATGTAACTGCGGGATGCTGCGACAGTTGTAAATGCGAGGATTGGTCGCAAAGTCGTCTTTTAGCACTGTCATAACTTTGAACTGTCGCTGCACGAGGCAGTTGGTAAGCGAGGACTACCTGTACTAAGATGTTGGCAATCTCAGAGGATGGAGTTAAAGTTTTCCAGTGGTTAGGAGTATACCGCTCTACAGAGCCCCTCTCCAGAAAAAACAGCATAAATTATGCACAGTAGCTGACTGTCATGCCAGGTTGCTGAGTTAACCTGAGATATTGGTTACGACATTCAGCTTGGTGCAAGACCTTAATTCAGTCGAAATATACGCGTCCTAACTGACCGGCTTGCGTGTGCCAGCTCCGGGTTCCCTGGGGCCTGGGACTAGTTTTACCACTTGTCTTCTTTATGCTCAGGAGTCACTATCACTCCAAGAGGGCAGGGCAGGGCTTCATTGCAATTCCTTGTTCCTGTCCTGGCGAGTCGGGCAGATTAAAATAACAGCAAGGAGGAGGGGCATTAGTTCAGCTGCTCCCTGAATTGGAGTGGACATCCTGTTGAGACCTGGCCCCAGACCATACAAGCCCGGTAAGCCGAGCACTTATTGATGATTTTTCTAGTGTTCCAGCAGATGCAAGTCAAATGATTCCCAGGTGTTGAGAAACAGGCCGTGGAGTCAGTAGCCTTCCCCTTTTTATTCAGCTTCTGGTAGTCAGATGTAGATCTCTCTGTATGTGGAGGGTCCATGTAACTAACTTCTTGCTAAGAGCACAAGTTCAGCTTCATGAACCAGACTTCCTAGAGTTATCGCGTTGTCCTCCAGCTGGTAGTCAAGGAATCTGCTCAGGGTGCAGTGAATGGGGAATCAAATGTACCATAATTTTCTCTTCTGTCAAAGGCAAGAGGTCCATGATGCCTCTTCAGTGTTTTTTTTTTTTTTAGGGCTCTAATCTCAGCCATGGGGCGTGGTGGCTCAGCGGGTAAGACGCCAGGCTTGTCGATCGGAAGATCGCAAGTTCAGAGGTTTGAATCCCTAGCCCCGCGTGACGGAGTGAGCTCCTGCACTAGCCCCAGCTCTTGCCAACCTAGTAATTTGAAAGCATGCAGATGAATAGGTACCACTTCGGTGGGTAGGTAACAGCGTTCCGTGTGCGTCATGCCGGCCACATGAGCGTGGAAGCGTCTTCGGACAACGCTGGCTCTTCAGCTAACAAACGGAGATGAGCACCGGCCCCTAGAGTCGGACACGACTGCACAAATGTGTGGGGGGAACCTTTACCTTTACCTTTAATCTCAGCCATGGCAAATAACTTGGAAGCAGATTATAAATATTTTTGCAAGTAACAACAGAAGCAAGGAGCTGAAGCATTCTTGCTTTATTGTTGTTGCTGTTGTTATATCCATCCTTTATTTTGTGCAACTCAATGCTGCGTGCATAATGCTCCTGCCTCCTTTCCCCCCCCCCCCCCATGATTGGTATCTAAAGTTGTGAATGGATGATATTCTGGAGGTGACGGACTAGACCGTGGGGGAGCTGGGGGTGGCGACGGCCGACAGGAAGCTCTGGCGTGGGCTGGTCCATGAAGTCACAAAGAGTCGGAAGCAACTGAACGAATAAACAACAAAAGTTGTGAACAAATCTGTGTCAAAAAGCTTGCAGAGATTGCTCTCTGGAATATACAGTGATTTTTTTATTTGATTGATGTGCCTTCAAGTCAGTGTCAACTCTTAGCAACTACATAGATCAGGGCTTTCCAAAGTTTTCCCGCGGCGACACACCAACCACGGTGTAATAGAAATTTAATAATAATACCTCTGTTAGTAAATAAATCCGCACACAAGCCCCAGGAAACTCTGCACTCAAGGGTGGGTAGACTTAAGGTTATTGGGGTTGATGGTTATCAGAAATTTATAGTGGTACCACTTAGGTGACTTTAGGTGATCTTGGAAATGCTAAGTTGGATCAGACCTGATAAGTATCTGGAAGGGAGGCTACTAGGAAATCCCAGGGCTGCAGGCTGGACTGAGAAAACAAACAAAATGGCCTCAGTGGTCATGTTTCTGTAGTTTTCTGATATGTTTTATCTGTTTCATTTTGCCATTGTATTGATATTTTATTGTGTTAGCCGCCCAGAGTTGTTTTATGTGAGATGGGCAACCATATAAATCTAATAAATGAAAAAAAAATGCATCAAACCAGAACATATCCTGGAAGAAGGTGATGGCAAATTGCTTTCATGTTGATGCCAAGGAAGCTTCCTAGATTTGTCCATGTAGTCCCTAAGAGTTGAGCTGGACTCAGGAAGGTCTTTACCTGTATTAGAAACGCAGGTTTCCTCAACTGGAGTGTAATGCAGACAACATTCTGGGCCCAAGCATTTGTTCTGAGTCCCGAGAAGTGAAGTGCAGCTCATAATTCCCCCCCCCATCAAAAATACAAAATCTTCCCTCAAGCTTTCTTCATTTCAGCAGTATTATTCATGGCGACCACCGTTTCCTTGGTGCCTTTTAAGCGTTAGGACTGCAGCTTATAATCTTTGGCCGCAACTTCTGGAAGCTGGGCATTGCTGAATGCCAGGTGGCAGACTGATTTATGGTGGGATGGCAGTGTTTTTCCCTCTTCATTTCACTACAGATCTGAGAAAAGTGTTGCGCCAAAGCAGTCCAGTTCCTTGAATGTATGTGTGATTTCTCCCCTTCCTTCCATTTTCTTACCGTACCTGTCTTCTTCACCCCCCCCACCCACCATTCCACAAAATGAAAGCGATGTGTCACAAAACCAGTTCCAACCGGTTTGTTACCATGGCTTTTCCACTACGTGGGAAGGAATGGTTAAAAAGGTCACGTGACTGGCAAAGCATGTCCCGGTCAGTCACATGGTTTTGGATGCTTATTAGAATAGAGGAAATTAGCTGTTTGTGATGATAGTTGATCAAGGGGTGGCACGGGTGACTCCTGGCCATGTGCATTCACAATGAAAAACTTCAGGATCCCCTTCTGTCAAATACAGGAAACTTGCTTCTTTTTTTAAAAATAGTTTTTATTAAAAGATTTTACATGTATAATAAGTACATTCAAAGAAAAAGATATAGTAAATGTGAAAGAGAAAGAAAAGAAAGAGATAAAGCAAAAAGGAGATAGAAAAAAGAACAGAAAACATGAAAAGAAATATAAAGACATGGCTTCTGATCTTCTTCTCGGCAATTATACATACAATTCTAATCAGACCCCTCTCTCTAAGATTACATCATAATTCCCGTCTTTCTATAACCTATTCTTTCTAATCATCAAAAGCATAAGTCACAAAATCACTTTCTTCTTTATGCAAAAAGTCCGTAAGGGGTTTCCAGTCATTGATGAGGAAACTTGCTTCTGTCGCATCTGGATTATCAAGTGACCAGCAATAACTGTTGAAAGCAGTGACCAGGTTTCAAACTTGGAACCTCTTCCATACAAAACTGATTATTTGTTCAGTCATTTAGTCGTGTCCGACTCTTCGTGACCCCATGGACCATAGCACGCCAGGTCTTCCTGTCCTCCACTGTCTCGGAGTTTACTCAAATTCACGTTCATTACATTGGTGATGCTATCTAACCATCTCATCCTCTGCCGTCCCCTTCTCCTTTTGCCTTCAGTCTTTCCCAGCATCAGGGTCTTTTCCAGTGAGTCCTCTCTTCGCATTAGGTGGCCAAAGTATTTGAGCTTCAGCTTCAGTATCTGTCCTTCCAATGAGCAGTCAGGGTTGATTTCCTTTAGGATTGACTGATTTGACCACCTTGCAGTCCAATGGACTCTCAAGAGTCTTCTCCAGCACCACAGTTCGAAAGCATCAATTCTTTGGCGCTCAGCCTTCCTTATGGTCCAACTCTCACGGCCATACATTACTACTGGGAAAACCATAGCTTTAATTATACGGACCTTTGTCAGCAAGGTGATGTCTCTGCTTTTTAATATGCTGTCTAGGTTTGCCATAGCTTTCCTCCCCAGGAGCAAGCGTCTTTTAATTTCATGGCTGCAGTCACCGTCTGCGGTGATCTTGGAGCCCAAGAAGATAAAATCTGTCACTGCTTCCATTTCTTCCCCTTCTATTTGCCAGGAAGTGATGGGACCAGATGCCATGATCTGGGTTTTTTTAATGTTGAGTTTCAAGCCAGCTTTTATGGCCTTTCCCAAACATGATATTTCAGAATCTGTTCGATCTCTCTTATATTTTAGGGAAGGCAAATACTCTGGTTGGCAGATGAAAGTCTGCTTGTCTAGGGAAATGACATCTGCAAGGTTTATGAGCGGATTGTTGCTACGTGTGCCGACGAAAAAAAGTTTTCCTGGGAATATCCCTTTTTTCAAAGGAATTGGCTTTCGTTACATCAGTTACTTGTCAGAAATCTTAGACTGATGCACTGCCGCTCTGAAATTTATTTTGGTTATTCCTTTCCAAACTTCTCTCTCATAGCAACCTAGTACTCTTCATCCCCTCCTCCCCCCCCATTTCAGTAAAATTTAGTTTGTGTTCAGAGCAAGCTTTAGTATTCTCCAGACCTTTTCTTCAGATAAGATGATAATCGGGGATGGCAAGGGATTGGCAACATTTTTAGATTCCATATCTAACATGCAATAGATCAGACATGTCCATCCAATCAAAATAAAATTACCTAGAATCTCAAAGCATTGGAGCAATTAAGAGTTTTTTGCAGGAAGGTAGGAGAAAAAGGGCAAATGGCCAGTTACATATAACATGGGGTGGGGGGTGGAATCTAGCATTCTCAAAGATTTTAGCATTTGTTTCCTCTAGATCCGCAGCCTGTAAAATGTAATTTTGAGGAATTCTATACCTAGAGGTTCCACTAGATCTCTCCTAAGGGTTTGATTTGCTTCATGATATAAAAGAAATGAAGCGTGCTGCACGTTTGCACATCTTTCAAAGGTTTCGTTGGGCTGAAGCCCATCATTGTTTGAAAACATACTATGTAATAGCATTAGTTCTGGGGTAATACATGGAAGATAGAAATGTCCTCTTTTGCAATCTTAATTTGAATCCTGTGTGCTATGCAATTGTCCATGAGTCTGATGTAAGAAGTAGGGAAAATTTATACATACAATTCATAAATTCATACAATACAAAGGATACAATTCATAAATCCTTCTCTTTTAATTCTGGACTTCCAACTTTTCTTTTATGTTCATATGTTCATATTCTTTTATGAGAGTGCCCTCTAGAGGAATTTCTATGTACTGCTGCTTTCACCTAGGATCTCTTTAGGTCAGCTGTTACAATCATCTTCTTAGGATGGAAGTTTTACTTCCATAAAAACTTCTTGGTATAATTTATTGTTAGGCACTTGGTGATGCCCCCTCTTCTCAGACTGTTCCACTGCAGAAATGGGTGGGGAGTCAGTTGAATCCATCAGCAGATAAGTACTATATTGACTGGCTCAAACTAAAAAAGAACCCTTTAATTAAGTATCTTTTGCAGTAGCCTCCAGGAACCTTATGTATTATAGTATGAAGGCGTGTAGATTATCTCAGTGGCATTTGGCTATCTTGTAACTCTGAGGAAATCAAACTATGTTAGTTTCTTACTCTTGCAGAAAATCACTAAAGGTTAACTAGCTACTTCCTAGGAAGGAAGAAGAAAATTACTTTTTTTTTTTGCTAGTTTTCAAAATATAAAATATTGACAAAACATAAAAATACACTTAAAAACACAATTGAATGAAACAGTTCTTAAACTTAAAGAAAAAACAATGAAAAGCATAAAAGATAAAGATAAAAAAAGAAAAGAAATCTACCTTATATATTAAACTTCTCAATAATCACTGGTTTACTAATAAGTACCATATAGCCAGCTGGGTGACCTTGGGCCAGTCACTTTCTCTCAGCCCTAGGAAGAAGGCAATGGCAAACCACTTCTGAAAAACCTTGCCAATAAAACTGCAGGGACTTGTCCAGGCAGTCTACAAGAATCCGGCATGATTGAACGAATTAAAAAAGTACTATAATCAATACAAAATATTATTGTAAAATTTCACAAAATCTCTGCCAAAGCAGTATATATTGCTTCACAATTTGACTAGTAGAAAATACTGCTTTTTCCAAGATGGATAAGTCACACATTTCTTGACATCTGGAATAATATCCCATTTCCAATTTCTCAACAAAATTCTTTTAGCCACCCCCCATGCACAATCAACCATAATTCCTGATAAACAGGTTCCAAACCTTTGATACACAATTCAACATCACATTAACATCTTTAACGTTTAGAGATTTTCCCATAAATCTACTTATATACATTAAAATAGGTAAAGGTTTTCCCCTGCACAGTTGTGTCCGACTCTAGGAGCCGGTGCTCATCTCCGCTTGTTAGCCGAAGAGCCAGTATTGTCCGAAGACACTTCTGCGGTCATGTGGCCGGCATGACATGCACGGAACGCTGTTACCATCCCACGGAAGTGGTAGCTATTTATCTACTTGCATTTGCATGCTTTCGAATTGCTAGGTTGGCAAGAGCTGGGGCGAGTGCGGGAGCTCACTCCGTCACGCGGCACTCGGGTCTCAAACCGCCAACCTTCCGATCAACAAGCCTGGCGTCTTAACCACTGAGCCATCATGCCAAAATACCTTCCCAAAAAGATACCAAATGATCACATGACCATATCATATGAGCAAATGTACCCTCAAATTTTTTACACCTTCAACAAAGAAAATTTGATGTCCATCCTTTTCAAGTCCATTCCTTGGGGAGTCCAGTACACTCTAAATATATATTTTTTGATGAATCAAAAAGAAGAAAATAATTTGGAAAGGGAAGAGAGATGAGAGGAAAGAGTTGGGTAGAATAAAAAGGGCAGGAAAAAACGAAGGAGATAATTCTGAAAATAAGCACATAACAATACATTTTGCTGACTACTGTTTAAATGGCTCTGATAAGGGGGCACACTTAGGGTCCCTACTTTGAAGCAGTGCCATCTTCCTTGGGGCCCAGGAAGTGTGCATTTTCCACACCTGCCTTTGGAATGATCACACACAACACTCAGCCCCAACTCTGCTGGCCTTCAGAAAGTCTTTAAAAACTTGGTGATTCCCCTGGGCGTTGGGGCTAGGATAAGCAGAGTTCCCATTGGGAGGGGGGTATGAATACAAGCCAGGTCGCCTGTTATTATTTGCTGCTTTTTACCTTGGTTTTGTTGTGGTGGTGATCGTTATAAGCCACCCAAAGTCATATTGTTTGAGTTGGGCAGCCATATACTGTACATTCAGTAAATAAATAAATAACTGCTTTTATCTTCTATTAACTGTTTATACCATGTTTATACCATGGTATTTTTAAATAAAGTTTTAATTGTTTATAATCAACTGATCTTCAAAGGAAATGAGCAACAAAACATCACACACACACCTACATCAGATAGTACTCTGTGAGGAAGAATAAGAGAGAAAATAATGTCAATATAACTACTGTAAGATTATCTTATTGGGGAGGCAGCAGCAAGATTTTAAATGTTTGCTTACCCCACTCAAAAACGTAAAAAGAAATTGCACCATGGATCTCTTTTCCAGGATGTTGACTGGGTTCTCATTTTGGTTCTGGTTTAGTATGGCTGTGCAAACTCAGACATTGTGGTTTTCAAACCAGTTTATACTTATCACACTGTAAACAGAACCAAATGTGGTTTATTCAATAAACAAGAGATAAACCATGGCTTAATGTAATATGAGGAGCATCCATTGTGTCTTGTGGATTTCAGCTAATTTTATGCAGGGCTGAGACTGTTTCTGTCTGTCTTGGACTCCATGCAGGTTTGAAGGAGATCCAGCCATCACTCTGCAGTTGAATGTCTCACTTTTGGAAATTGCAGCTGGGGGGAAGGGTCTCTCTTGTCCCCCTTAGCTGACGTTCATTCCTGGCATTCCCATTTAGGGTCTTTGTGTAAGAGCATTGGCGATCACTCGTAGCCGAGTAAGATTGTCTTCCAAAGGTAAAATTTTAACGGTGGATCCGTAAGTGGCTATAAAGGCCAATTCTGGATCCGCACAACCTCCCACAATGAGGGCATAGGTTTCCGGGTGGGAGACGGTCATGATGAGGGTTTGCCTGACGTGCCTTCCTTTTAGCTCTTTTCTCCTTTTCGCCCTGTACTCGTGCTTCTTCAAAGTCCATAGCGCCATTAATAAAGGATGACCTCCAATTGAAACGCTCATGAGTTAGGGCTTCCCAGTTCTCAGTGCTGATATTACATTTTTTTAAAATTAGCTTTGAGAGTATCTTTGAATCTCTTTTGCTGTCCACCAATATTCCGTTTTCCATTCTTAAGTTGGGAGTAAAGTAGCTGCTTTGGAAGACGATGGTCAGGCATTCGAACAACATGGCCGGTCCAGCGAAGTTGATGTTGGATGATCATTGTTTCAATGCTGGTGGTTTTCGCTTCTTCTAATACGCTAACATTAGTCCGCCTATCTTCCCAAGTAATTTGCAGAATTTTTCGGAGGCAGCATTGATGGAATCTTTCAAGAAGTTGGAGGTGGCGTTTGTAGAGGGTCCATGTTTCACAGGCGTACAGAAGGGTTGGTAGTACAGTGGCTTTGTAAACAAGCATTTTGGTCTCCCTGCGAATGTCCCGATCCTCAAACACTCTACGCTTCATTCGGGAGAAAGCTACACTCGCAGAGCTCAGGCGATGCTGAATTTCAGCGTCGATGTCGGCTTTTGTAGATAGATGGCTGCCGAGATAAGAAAAGTGGTCGACATTTTCTAGTGACACACCTTTAAGCTGGATTGATGGCGCTGCGGAGGGATTGGTTCGAACTTGCTGGTAAAGCACTTTGGTTTTTTTAATGTTAATCGAGAGGCCGAGTTTTTCATATGCTTCTGCAAAGATGTTTAGGATAGTTTGAAGATCTTCCTCGGAGTGTGCACAGACTACGTTATCATCAGCATATTGAAGTTCTATTACAGAAGTTGTAATTACCTTATAAAAAATACTTTCAGCCTACTAAGATTAAAAAGCTTTCCATCTGTTCGATATATAATTTCTACACCAGTAGGAAGTTTCTCTTCAACAAGGTGCATAATCATAGCGATGAAGATAGCGAATAAGGTTGGAGCAATAACACATCCCTGTTTAACGCCGGATTCCACTTTAAATGGATCGCTTTGAGAGCCATTGTTATTCAGGATTGTTGCCATCATGTCGTCATGGAGTAACCGCAAGATGTTCACAAATTTATCAGGGCATCCGATTTTCAGAAGGATGGTCCAGAGAGCAGTACGATTTACAGTATCAAAAGCTTTAGTCAGATCAATAAACGCCATGTACAGAGGGCGGTTTTGCTCCTTGCATTTTTCTTGAAGCTGTCGTGCAGTGAAGATCATATCCACTGTTCCCCTGGAAGGGCGGAAGCCATTTTGCGTTTCAGGGAGGATGTCTTCTGATACAGATAGGAGACAGTTTGCGATGATCTTTGCCAGGATTTTGCATGCTGTGGCTAGAAGGGAGATGCCTCGATACTTTCCACAGTCTGTTCTATCACCCTTTTTAAAGAGAGTGATAATTATGGCATCCCTAAAGTCTGCTGGAATCTCCTCCCTCATCCAGATTTTTTCGATGAGTTTATGAAGTTGTTGTGTAAGTTCAGGCCCGCCTTCTTTAAAGACTTCAGCAGGAATCCCATCAGGTCCACTAGCTTTGTCATTTTTCATTTGTTTAGTGGCTTTACTGACTTCCTCCAAACTAGGGGGTACTGCAAGCTCATTTCTTATTTGTTTTTGCGGGATTTGCAAGAAGACTTCATCAGCCACAGTAGAGTGACGATTAAGGAGATTGTAGTAATGCTCTTTCCAGCGCAGTGCAATAGACTCTTTGTCCTTTAGAAGTTTAGCACCATCTACTGAGCGTAAGGGATTTGTACCATGGTTTGTTGGTCCATAGATGGCCTTTATGGCATTAAAAAAGCCCCGTGCATCATGAGCATCTGCAAAATGTTGGGTTTCTTGGGCTTTTTTTATCCACCATATGTTCTTAAATTCTCTAGTTCTTCTTTGGACTTCTGCCTTTGCACTGGCATAGATTTTTTTCTTAACGGCACAGTTAATATCTTTTTGCCATATCTGGAAGGCTTTCCTTTTCTTGTCAATAATATGTTCAATCTCACTATCGTTCTCATCAAACCAGTCCTGGTGTCTCTTAGTCTGGTATCCGATAGTTTGTTCACAGGCTGAAATAATAGAAGTCTTCAATTTAATCCAGTGTTGATTGAAAGCATTAGTGGTTAGACCAGAGCTTTCCAAACTGTGTGTCGGGACATGTTAGTGTGTCGGCTGCAGTGTCTGGGTGTGTTGCAGCTGCTGCTACCTCCAAGCCCTGCCAGGATTCCACACAGGTCCTAGTGCCTGCCTTGTGCCTGGCTGCCTCCAAATCTGCTGTGATTCCGCGCAGGTCCTAGTGCCTGCCTTGTGCCTTGCTGTAAGAGTGTGTCGCGAAATGATGCATGTCTAAAAAGTGTGTCACCGGCATGAAAAGTTTGGAAAGCTCTGGGTTAGACAAACCTGGCCTATATGCATAGAGGCCAGATCCAGTATGAAATAGCTTCATCGTGTATTGTGAGAGTATTGTATTTTTATTAATTCAGGTGAACACAGTTTTGCCCAATGAACTGTATGCCTTATCTCCTCCTATAGTATGGCATTGTCAGTCATTTTTAAATAATAAGCAGCTTTCTGCCATCTTTGCTATTAAAAAAAAAGGCATTCCAAATTCTCTGCCTTCAAAAGGTAATTTATTTGACCCCTCCATAAATTGAAAACGCACTTTATATAATTCATTTATTCTGGTTCTCTTAGCCTTGGAAAGTCAAGGAGTTGTCATAAGAGGTATTGGTTCTCCAGGCACTGGAATTCTTAGCCATTCGTTTGCCTTCTGAATATTGCGCTCTCACACACACACACACGCAGCCACGCTAACTAGGAACCAGAAGGCGGAAGTGTCATTCTGGTTCCCCCCAAATAGGCCTGAAAATAAACATTGCCGGGTGGGGAGAGGGTGGAGTCTTAGGATTTATTAATTCATTTCCTTAAAAATATCCCTGCTTTTGCCCCTTCTCCTTTTGGGGTGTACCTTTTTCAGTGATGCAAAGCGAGAGAGGAGAGTCCCTTCACCTGATGTAATAGTACTGTCGGACAACGAGCCGTCAAGCCCAAGAATGAATGGATTAACCAAAATAGCATTAAAAGAGACCAGCGCAGAAGTGCTAATGGTGAGTCTGACACAGGCCTGCTTTTTTTCCCTTGATGTGTTCAGATCTTTTGGCCTGGTAAGTCATGAGTTCATCTTCCAGGGCTCCTCCCATCTGGGTCATGTCATTTCTTCAGCACAGCAGTTCATAAATCAACTCCCTTCTCTGTCCAGCTCTTTTGGCAAAAACTGGTCATGTCGTCCGTTTTGTTGCCGGTAGCGTTTTCTCTGCTGTGATTCTTTTGCCGGCCTCCCACCTCACTGGCTTTGGCCTTCCCCATCCCACCTCCTATTTCATTCTGTATCTCCAATAGAAGCGCATGCACTTTCTCCTCCAGTTCAGGTCCCCCAGCTGCTCAAAATTCTCTCACCCCCCACCCCCCAAGACACTGCTTTTTCTGTTATTAATGCCTGGACTACTTACATGAACCATCCCTCTGTCCCTTCTTGACTCTCATGCTTGGAGTTCCTCCTGCAGCACGAATGTCAATCTTCCCCCAGACTTGTACCTTCCAGGGATGAAGAGAGTCCCGTCACTGCTGGCTAGAAACTTTGGCAGTTGTCCTTCAACGTATCTGTAGGACACTGGATTAGAGAAGGCTGACCTAAGTCCTTCTGGCTCTCTCTCTCTCTCTCCTTGAAATCCCTGTCTTAAAGTCAGCCCTTCTGTTATCCTCCCAAATTTGGCTCTCCCCCTCCCTAAATGCAATTAAAACTTTTTCTTCCGGTCATGTGTGTCCTTGTAGAAAAGCAGCCCAGAAGAGCGGGAGCGAATGATTAAACAGCTGAAAGAAGAACTGCGGTTAGAAGAAGCCAAACTTGTCTTACTGAAAAAATTACGACAAAGTCAGATACAGAAGGAGACGACGGCTCAAAAGGTGTGCAGAATCTGCCTTTTTTCTATACTCCCGAGTTATATGTGGCCTTCCTAATCCGTCTCCCACCCAGGCATTGGTTAGCTCTGGGACCAATTCCTGCAGAATGTGCCTTCAAACGGTCCCCCACTAAGCACAACTTTTAAGACTTATTTATGGGACTCCTGGTCACTGAACGTGGAGCTATAGATGATCCTATAAGGCTGGACAGAGAGGGGAGAAGTGAAGATATGGAGAAAAGACAGCATTGCGGGAAAAGACAGGCTAAGTATTGTAACAGAGGCTGCCAGCATTTTTTAAATTGTCCGTCCCTGACTGCTGGACCTGGGGGGTCTGCAAGAGGCCATTCAGTAACACGGTGACATCACCAGAGCGGGCAGAGCTGTACATATGTTCCTTGTTTTTTCAAGGATGTAAATGAAAGCAGGGTGCTTCCGAGAAGCAAATTGCCATCATTCCTGCACTTCTTACTGAAAACTGGGCTAAAATTGTGCAACCAAAAATACAGGCATTTTGGCACCAAATTTTGGCCGTAAAAGCTCAGGGTGCTGGGCCCACAGATGGAGAGCTGGAGGAGTGCCCTTGAGCTGGGGGTAGCCCACTCCTGCCCTAACGCATCTCTCTTCCCCATGCGTTTCCCTGTCTGTTTCATAGCCTGCTGGTTCTTCAGGAAATGCTGTAGCAACACCTCCCCCGTTAGTGCGGGGAACACAGAACATTGCATCCAGCAAGTCAGCCCTTCTACAGGTGAGTATGTAGGAAAGATCTTCGTTAGAAGTTCTATAATATAATCAATACAAAATATTGTTGTAAAATTTCACAAAATCTCTGCCAAAGCAGTATATATTGCTTCATAATTTGACTAGTAGAAAATACTGCTTTTTTCCTCCTTCCTAGGGCTGAGAGAGAGGGACTGGCCCAAGGTCACCCAGCTGGCTTCATGCCTAAGGCGGGACTAGAACTCACGGTCTCCCGGTTTCTAGCCTGATGCCTTAACCACTAGACCAAATTGGCTCTCATAGATGTATTAAGGAGATGATTATTGAGCACAAGGGAAGTGGGGGTAGAATGTAGTTTCTTGCCCTTGATTTTTCTGGAAAAGCTCTTTCTGAGCGGTTTCTAAATTCCAAGCATGGCTCAGACTTTCACAGGTAGCTTTACTTGCACAAATGGAGTAAGGTTTTTTGTTTTGTTTCTGAGCAAGTGATCCAGTTGTATGAAGAAGTTTACAGGGAAATCGCAGGTCCTTATCAGCAGATAGCAGAAAGCACACTTATGTAGAAGTCTAAATCAGTGTTTCTCAGCAGATTTGTTCTCTGATTCACACATTTCACTGTCCCTTTGAAAGAAATATGCATTTTTGGGTGTTGAAGAATACAAACACTCCTCACTTAACAACCATTCGTTTAGTGATGGTTTGGACTTACAAGGGTGTTGAAAAAACAACTTATGACTGGTTCTCACACTTATGACCGTTGCAGCATCCCCGCGGTCATGTGATCACAATTTGGGCACTTGGCAACCAGTTCACATTTATGACTGTCGCAGTATCCTGTGGTCACATGATCACCATTTTCAACCTTGCTGGACAGCTTCTGGCAAGCAAATCAATGGGGAACCGCATGATTTGCTTAACAACCACATGGTTAGCTTAATGCCTGTGGTGATTCACTTCACCACCACCGCAAGAAAGGCCGTAAAATTGGGTTGGATTCACTTAATGACCGCTTCACTTAGCAACCAAAATTCTGGTCCCTGTTGTGGTCATTAAGCAAGGACTACCTGTATACTTGAAACTACCTCATCCTCAGAGGAGTCCCAACTTCTCCCTCCACGTTTATATGAGCCACTTTTTGTGAATGGTGATTGACTGAAATAGGCAGGATCATCACTGTAACTCATGTAGAGATGCAGCATGCACCTTCCTACATGGAGGGAAAAAAATGTTGATGCAGAAACAGACAAAGCCATAGTGGCTACGAGTGATCGCCAATGTAATGTATGGTGAAGTATGTAGAGATGTAACAGGAAGAATGATAAATGCACCCAATTTTAAAAGAAATAACAAAATCATTTTCTTGCCCATCAGAGTCTGACTCTTATAACCTAAAATACTTCCAGTGACTCATGCAGAGATGCAACACTCTGCTATCTCCATGGGATTGGATAGCATTTCTACTTACAAACCCTTTCAATTAGCAGTCTATTTGGAAATGTTTCATTCATATGCAGTCTCTCCTTAATAAATACCGGTATCTCAAACGAAACTTTTTAGTACCCCATTTTGGGGAAGTTAAGGGAGCTGAGACCAGGGGGTGCTGCTTTTTGGTGGTAGCATTTTTTTACTTCTATTGTTTGTCTAGAACAGTATTTCTCAACCTTGGTAACTTTAAGATGTGTGGACTTCCAACTCCCAGAATTCCCCAGCCAGCATCTAGACACTGGTCTAGATCCACGAGGGACTGCTTTTTTATTTATTTATTTATCATATTTATATCCCGCCCATCTCCCTCACAAGGAGGGACCCTGGGCGGTTCACAATAAAACAGTTTAAAATCAATGAAAACCATAAATAACACCAATAATCAGCAAAAATACATAATTACAGTCAGATCCAAACAATGGTAGGTCTTACTTATCCCATGAGCTGGTAGGGCTGGACGAGGCAGATCTAAGAAACCAGCCAACCCCAAGACTGGCTATTCCCCTCCCCACCCCAAGCTGTGGAGGTTTTAAGATTTTTCTTTTTCATATCATGTAAACCACCAAGAGTTTAATTGATTGCAGGGGATACTGTATAAATATGCTAGATAAACTAAGTATGTTGGGTTTTGTCTCATCCCTTTCTCCTTGGCTAGACATAAAGAACACTATGAAGGACTTTGATGGAACTAAATTTGACTTTCTGCAGTTACAAAACAAAACCATTTTTTTTTCTCTCTGCTCCCCGCCCCCCCAAACCCTCCCCGCCCCCAAAACAGAACACTTCTTCACGTATTCCTGGGACTGTTATTCCTCCCCCTTTGATCCGTGGTGGGCAGCAGACGTCTTCAAAGCTGAGCTCTCAGCAGAACACGCAAATAGTAATGCCACCTCTAGTCCGAGGAGCACAGGTAAGTTATTGTTGTACCTTATATTTTTCCCCTTTTTTTCTCCCCCCATTCCCCATCCTTGCTCTCCCAAGATCCCCAGTTTGACCCTGCTTATCTCTGCCGAGCTGGGAAAGATCCTTTTCTGTCTGAAATCCCAGAGAGTTGCTCCTGGCTGGGTTATACTGGGCAAGGGAGGTTGAGTTGTGTCAACTTCCTTGCATGGAAGACAGAGATGGGTGCCTCTTGATGGTTTCTCTATACACATGGTCATCGTGTACCAACTGCCTCGTTTAGCAACCGTTCTCAGTTATGAGGGTGGTGAAAAAGTAACTTTATGACCAATCCTCACATTTATGACCTTCGCAGGTCTGTAAAGCAAAGAAAAACTGAAGAAAGATCATAAGCACAATCACGGTTTCACTTAGTGACTGCTTTGCTTAATGACCGAGTTGCCAGTCCCAATTGTCGCTAAACAAGGACTACCTGTGTAATGCAAGTTCACTGCTGGCCCATGTCCACTTCCTCAGAAACAGCCATTTAAGCAAAGGCTGATAATTCGGTTAAGAACATTAATATGCTTTATATGTATTGATTCATTTATCTACCCTGCCTTTCTTCTGGGAGCTTAAGACAACATCCATGGTGGTCTTGCTTCATTTTACTCCCCACAACGATAAGCCTGTGAGGTAGGTTGGGCTGAAAAGGAATCACTGGCCTCAAGTGATTCTGTGGTCAAGGGAACACTTGAACTTGGATCTGTTGGTTTATTACGTATTAATTTGAGTTATGCTCTACTCTTTCCATTCTGGCAAATACTCAAGGCAGCTGGCATACATGCATGCATACATGATGCTATTCCTTTTGGGGTGAGCAACATTCTGCACACCACAGAGAAACAAGGCAGAAGAAATCAAATTACTTACAAACTAGCAAGACACAGGAATTAAAGTTGTAAGAGAAGAAAAAGGAAACTAGTTAAAACTATTTTGTACCATCCACTACCTCCCCATGCCTTTCTGTTCTGGCAAACCATCCCTGCTTCTACTGTGTCACTCAGTCACCAGCCATCAATCCTTACATCGCCTTTTGTTCTTTAAGCTTGTCGCCTCTCTCTTTTTCAAGATCTCATCAACTCTGTCAAACTGCAACTTTCTCAGTCTTTCCCTCCCTCTTGACACATTTGTTCTTCATTTGTTCTACCCTTTGAGCCTCATATATTCTCTCTATATCAGCCTTTCTCAACCTTTTGACCTTGGAGGAACCCTTCAAATATTTTTCAGGCCTCATGGAACCCCTGCACATTCAGGCTCAAATATAGGCCAGAAGTTACAAAATTATTCTGTGGAGTCCTTGGTGCTCTCTGAGCCTTGTTGTTTTCTTGCAGACGTTTAATTGCCAGGCTAGGCAACATCTTCAGTGCAAAAAGGGAGTAGGACTTGCTCTCTGTTTATATACCATGGCTTGTCCTGCTTGTGTTGGTGGGGGTGTTGTTCTCTTCTTGGTAGTTCCTTGATTGGGCTGTTGTTTGCTGCTTGGTTGGTTGACTGAGTTAATAGTTCCTTGATTAGGGTCTATTGTGCTGTTTGATTGTTCCTCTGGTGCTAATCCTGGTGTTAATCTTTGCATATCTGGGTGTTGATTTCTGGCAAGGAGGTGTTCTGGTCTTCTGGCTTTTCTATTGTCTCTTATGAATGGTATGTAAATGTTGTTTACCTCTATGTGTCTGTTGATGGCTGCTTTGTCTGAGTGCCAAGCTTCCAGGATATTATTATATTCGTTTTATGTGTAGGCCTGTATATATGCATTAACAGTGTTCTTAAACTAAACATAAAGAATGAGGCTTACCTCTTTAATGTGAAGTTCTCCAAATTTGAAATAATTTTTTAAATAAATCATGATATCCCAGGGAACCCCCAGTGACCTCTCGCGGAACCCTGGGGTTCCATGGAACCCTGGTTGAGAAACCCTGATCTATATGATCAAGCCGACCTTATACCAGTCACTTGTTTTTGTATTCACTCCACATTCATTCAACATCCCTTCATTCTTGACCCTTTCTCTTCTACATAACACTTCTTAAGTACCCTATTTCCACTGCATTCCATTTAGATACATTTAATAAATCATAACAGTTTCCTGATTTTCATTCAGTTCATTCCATTTTCATTCTGTATAACAAAGAAGACAAAAATTGGTTTTATGTGCAGCCATTTCTGCATCTTTTAACGAACATTCCACAGAGAATACCACATACTTTAGTTGTTTATTCGTTCAGTCGCTTCCGACTCTTCGTGACTTCATGGACCAGTCCACGCCAGAGCTTCCTGTCGGCCGTCACCATCCTCAGCTCCCCCACGGTTGAGTCTGTCACCTCCAGAATATCATCCATATACCACATACTACTCACAAGCTTTCTACCAGCGCATCTTAAAATTCCTCCATCCATTTTCCTATTTTTATGGCGCATTCTACAAAGTAGAAAAATTCATCACTTCCTCTAGTTTTTTGTCATTTGTGTATGTATACTTTGCCATCCCTGTCAAATACAGCTACCTTTGGACTTTGGTGCATTAATTTTCAGATCCATACTCTAACATAAGAGCCAGTTTGGTCTAGTGGTTAAGGCTCCGGGTTAGAATCCAGGAGTCTGTGAGTTGTAGTCCTGCCTTAGGCATGAAAGCTGACTGGATGACCTTGGGCCAGTCCCTGTCTCTCAGCCGTAGGAAGGAGCCAATGGCACACCAGGAGACTGAGAGTTCTAGTCCCGCCTCAGGCATGAAAGCTGGCTGGGTGACCTTGGGCCAGTTGCGCACTCTCAGCCCAACTCACCTCACAGGGTTGTTGTTGGGGGAAAATAGGAGGAGGAAGGCGTATTAGGTATGTTCGCCGCCTTGAGTTATTTGTAAAAATAATAAAGGTGGGATAAAAATAAATAAATTAAATAAAAATTTACTGCAAATAATTTGGGGTTTCAGTCAACAACATGGCATTGTCTGCATACAAAAGTAGATGCACATTCCCATTCCCAACCAACACATATCTAACCTTACACATCCTTGTCTTCTCTTCTGCCCAGTGTTGAACCATTTGTCGAGCTTTTCTTCCATTATACACTGCTCTTAAATTCCCCCAAACCTTTCTATAATTCAGGCCTATTCACTATATCATATGCTTTTTCTAAAACAACAAATGTACGATAAACGTTCTTACATTCATGTATTTCTCAAGGCCCTGCTGAGGAGCAAAAACCTGGTCTGTGTGCACCCCCCCTCCCATAAATTCTCCTCACATCCCAAATTTTACTAATTGTCACTCATTCTCCTCTTTCAATCAGAATTCTGCCAAAGACTTTCCCACGGACTTAACCAACCAATTCCCCTGTAATTATTACACTCTATCTGGCTGCCTTTCCCTTGGTATGAGAGAATGATCATGGTAGGGCAAAATTTTAAAAATGGAAACGGTGTGAAAAGTTAAAGATGTAAAATTAAGGCTGAGCTTGATCCCAATAGCCAGTTTGATCCCATTAAATATTTAATGTGTCGATGAAGGAGATAAGCTAAGCCTCTGGAGCCTTTGCCACTTGGAGTGCTGAGTTATAATATGACTTGCAGGACAGTTTTCTGTCTTCCAAAATCAATGCAAATCAAAGTGTGCTGAGGAAGCTTATTCGTACAGGGCTAAATTTGATTATTTGACCAAAAAAAGGAAAGTGCTTCCTGTTGGAATGACTGA
This sequence comes from Charina bottae, assembly GCA_023362775.1. Taxonomy (NCBI): domain Eukaryota; kingdom Metazoa; phylum Chordata; class Lepidosauria; order Squamata; family Charinaidae; genus Charina; species Charina bottae. Next base: position 4,242,554 of record JALMGJ010000040.1, read on the forward strand.
TGCGCCCTCAGTGTCTTCTGACCCCTGTTATGAGAATAAAGCTACACTGTTGGCTTTGGGAGTATTCCTTTTTCTTGATTTTTTTTAAACTAATAGTGTCCTCCTCTCCTCCTTACCCCTTCTACATTGCTCCCATGGCATCTTGTTGTTACCATCCCACCCTTCCTCTTCCCTCCTGCTTGGCCTTCATTCTCCACTCCCCTTTTCCTACCCTCCTCCCATCTTGTTCTGCCATGAATCCATCTATATCAGCCCATTTCTGTTTCTCCCCAGCAAATTCACAACATCCGCCCGCACTCCAGCTCGGGACCCCCTCCGCTGCTCCTAGCTCCACGGGCTTCCGTTCCCAGCGTGCAAATCCAGGGCCAGCGGATAATACAGCAGGGTCTCATCCGTGTTGCCAATGTCCCAAATGCGAGCCTTTTGGTCAACATCCCACAGGTAAGCAGACAGCATTGTTGCTCTTGGCCTCACTTCCTCTGACGTCATTCAGGGAGGGTTAATGGTCCAATAGGAAGCATGTGTGCCTTCTGAGTCTCTATAGGACGTTGCCTGTAGGGTCTTTTCATGACTTACTGCTCTAATTTTATCTCTTTCCTATTTCCTTTGGCTGGAGTGGGTCGGCAGGGGTGATTCTGCTGGGAATATGAGGGGCATCTCTTCCCTCCCCACTCCTAGAAAACCCTTGCAGGGGAAGGGTTGGGGCTGCAGCAATGAAATAAAAGAGTGCTTTCTGAGAGACACATGTTCCTTTTCTGGGAAACACAGCATGTTTTCCATAAATCCGCCAAGCTGCCCCAAATTAACTAAAATCCACTGAAACTATCTCTGTGTTCTGAATTTTAGTTCAATACATGAAATATTTTTTATGTGTGAATCGCCTTAGGAGTTTTTATAGCATGCGCTGAACGTTATTACAAAACTGCTGTATTTTTCTAATCAAGGAGGGCAGGTGTAAATCAGTAACTAACCTAACATTGAAGTGACTAGGTTCTTTTTGAAGCACATCACTTTCCTATATCAGAGACAGGGCATTCTTGATGTTAAGGCACTGTAAAAGTAAGCTTTTTGTCCAATACAAGAATCCATGTGAGCTTCCCTCGTTTTTTTAACTTGTGGGGAAAGTACCCTTCAGCTTGGGAGATACTATGTTATTCATAGGCACAGATTAGGTTTATTTTCCTGGTTATTCCATGTAAAGAATCTCGTGAAGCAGGTGCTTTCCTTGGTCAGAATAGACAGTACAGGACTGGTTGATCAAATAGTTAGACCTTGAAGAAATAACTTGTATTTCTAGCAGAGTTTAATGAGTAAAATCAGTGCCTTAAGCCTGGGGTTTGCAAACTACAACCCGTAGGCCAAATCTGGCCCACTGCCTCTATTTGTACAGCCCACTAGCTAAGAACGGATGGGCAGGTGGCAGATTGCCAGGCCTGAGCTTCAGCCAAATTCTCAGGGTGAAGGCCAGGGGTGGGGCATCCTGGGTGGTGGCCAATCAGCAGCCTCCTTGCTGGGGGCCTGCACCGTCCAATGGCTGCGACGTTCCTTGGTCTGCAGACCTGCCAGCCACAGGTAGAGGATGGGCGGGATCTGCCCCTTCACTGAAAAAGTTGCTGACCCCTGTCTTAAGCTTCTGCAAGGGGTAAGGCTCACATTTAGCCCCATAAATAGTGGGCTGAAATTTGTGGCCCTGCCCAGTCTGGGAGCGCTTTGGGGGCAACGAAAAAGGTGGAGGAGGCACACGCAGATGATTCTGAAATAGCCAGATTTGCCGTGAGGTGATTTGCCATTCATCACTGAGCCCCTGCTGGCACACAGGAATTCCCAGGTTTTGTTTCGTCCACTGAGAAGACTCCAGCCTTAGGCATAGATCTCGGCTTTCTTTGGAGTAGATTGTGGTGAGATTGGACGGTTATCAGGAAGATATTTCTCCCTCATTTGCTTTCCCAGGCCTCCCCAACTTCATTGAAAGGGGCAGCTGGGACGTCCGCCCAGGTGAATGCTGCTACCGCCACCAGCGTTGCTTCCATCGTCAACTCTAATGACTCTCCTGCCAGTCGGCAAGCAGCTGCCAAGTTGGCATTGCGGAAGCAGCTGGAGAAGACCCTGCTGGAAATTCCTCCACCGAAACCACCGGCTCCTGAAATGAACTTCCTGCCCAGTGCAGCTAATAATGAGTTCATCTACCTGGTTGGGTTGGAGGAAGTGGTGCAGAACCTACTAGAAGCTCAAGGTGAGGAGGAGCTGTTGAGTGGCTAAATGTTGAAGCCCGCCTTCTTCAAACTTAGGACTCTGGGAATTGTAGTCTTAGTACTGTTGGAGGTCACCTAGAGAGAAACAAAGCTGAGGTTTACATTGCTCACAGTCGTCAGCTGTTGCTGGACTTTGCTTCCCATCATGCTTGATTTTTAGCCATGCTGAGTAGAGGTGATGGGACCTGTAGACCAACAGCATCTCCAGGGACTCTAGGCTGGGAAAAGCAGTTTTAAGAATATCTTAACATTCTGCTCTTGATAAAGCCAGGGTTTGCAACTCTATTGCTTAATGCAAACTGGGTGATACATATACGTAACTGCAGGGAGGGGGTGGGCTGGCATAGTTTTATTATCGGCTGTTTAAATATTAGTTGGTATGTTGGCTTTATATCCCACCTTTCCCTTTAGGAGTTTAGGGCAGTGTACATAATAGAACCTCCTCCAATTATATACCCATAACAACCCTATGAGGTAGCCTGGGCTGAGAAATAATAACCAGCTCAGAGTCACCCACTGAGTGTCCATGCTGAGGATGGGCTTGAATCTAGATCTCCCTGATCCTAGTCCACTCCCCTAACCACTACACCACACTATTGATACAAGGTATGAAGTCGTATTGAAGTCTTACCTTGCCACCCCTTTTCTGCTTTTGCATGCAGACCATCACAGGTTCAGTCTACGGCATCTCCAGGTAGCAGAGTTGAGAGAAGCTCCTCTCTGTCCAAGAGCCGCTGCTGTTTAGAGTACGTGGGAACCTGCTTTTTGGTTTAAATCAGTTCATGCCCATTCTCCATTCTTCCGTAAGAGATGTCAAAGTGACAGGTACCAAGGAAGGGGCTGTTTCAGCAGTAGCCCAGAGACGTGGAGTGATCTCCACCAGGAAATACATCTGTCTCCATCATGCTGAACTCTTTAAGATATAAACCTCAAGCTATCTTTGATTTGGGGCACCATTTTATTAACCAATGGGTTAGAAACAGGTGGTGGTTCACCTTAAAGAGGAAATGTGGTCTGAATCTGTTGGCTCTCTGTGTTATTTTTGGTGGGATGTTTTTTAGGCTTGCAGTGGTGTTCTTAAGAGCCACCGAGAAACCCTTGGTAACTAGGCTATGAGGCTACCCTGCCTGCTGAGATGTAGGGACCAGCCCTCTTTGCTGTTTTAGAACTTTTCTTTGTTAGTCTCTGCTGCTTGCCTCGCCTCTGCCCATCCCGGCTAACTTCCAACCTCCTTAGCCTGGCTCCCGTCCATTGTACTGATGAATTGGCTTGAGGAACAGAGAAGAGGACCACCATGTTCCCTCTTACTCCTTCCACTCCTCGCTTGCTTTTTCCTGGCAGCCTTAAGCTCTCTTAATCCTGGTGCTCTTCCCAGAGGTCAGAAGCCCAGGTTGACCCTTCTGTGTCTCGTACAGGTAAAGTCTCCACCAGCCCCTCCTCGCAGGAGCCCTACACGTGCGTCCAGTGCAAGACGGACTTCACCTGCCGCTGGAGGGAGGAGAAGAGCGGCTCCATCATGTGCGAGACGTGCATGTCCTCCAATCAGAAGAAGGCGCTCAAGGCCGAGCACACTAGCCGGCTGAAGGCCGCCTTTGTCAAGGCCTTGCAGCAGGAGCAGGAGATCGAACAGCGGATATTGCAACAGGCTGCCTCCCCGATTCAGAGCAAGCCAGAACAGATAGCCCAGCAGCATCATTCGCTCAAGCAGGTGGGCATCCTTTCTCAGCTTTCTTAAGCTTAGAGGCCGAAGAACAAGTCCTCCACAATCAGCTGGAGACTTGCTGTCTTCCTTGGTATGATCTGTATTCAGAGGCAGAATGCTGCTGGATGTGCAGGTTTTGTTCTTGGAAAATAACGGAAGGGCTGCAGAGGTCCCTCTGGTCCACATCATCTTTTTCCATCCCGGGCCATCCCAAGTTCTTCCAGAAAGTCCTCAAGTAGGGATGAGAAGGTGTATTGCTCTCCACTGATGTCCCCAGTTCCACCCACAAGAACATAATCCCAGAGAATTGAACAGTTTTAAACTGCCCTCTTCTCCAAGACCACTGTAGGCTTGTTGTAAACCAGGGTAAAGAACCAGTATCATCCAGATTTTATTGAATTCTTCTGGGAGATGTTCCCCCAAAGGACATTCCACCCGTCTCTGTTGTGGATGAGGCTTGCTATCTATATCCTTGCTTGCATGGGGATTTGGGGGGAGATCCTGTGGATTCTGGGACACGCAAATACATTTTATTTATATATTTATATTTGTCCATGTATGTGTGGATGAATGAATCTGCAATAGAGCTGCACAACCTGAACCACCTGGCATTTTCCAAAAGTTGGCAGTAAAATAATTTAGAATGTAATAGGAGAGAGGTGATTAAAAACATGGATACATATTCCTGTATTTATTTAATGTATTTTTTGTTCTGGGTCTATGGGGGAGGTACAACTCCCCACCACATCATTCTGAAAGCAAGTTGAATCCCCCCCCCCAAGATGCATGTCCACATCCTAGAGCAGTGTTTCTCAACCTTGGCAACTTTAAGACGGGTGGACTTCAACTCCCAGAATTCCCCAGCCAGCCATGCTATCTGGGGAATTCTGGGAGTTGAAGTCCACGCATCTTAAAAGTTGTCAAGGTTGAGAAACACTGCACTAGAGTCTCTGTGTAGTCAGGGAACATTCATTCAGCCCATGCAGAGAATGCCACTGCATTCTTTCTCTTACTCCATGTTGAACTATTTACTAAGCATTTATTCTAACTCATGCTTTATTTCTAACATACAAATCTCTTACTGCATCCAGCAACTAACCTTCAGTTCTAGATTTTCCCCAAACAAGCCATGATTCAAGACTATTCACTTTAATATATGCATTCTCTAAATCAGTGTTTCTCAACCTTGGCAACTTTAAGACAGGTGGACTTCAACTCCCAGAATTCTGGGAGTTGAAGTCCACCCGTCTTAAAGTTGCCAAGGTTGAGAAACACTGTCCTAGAGATCCATCTGTTCAATTCACCGGTCACATAAACTACAATGTGTGCAGCAGACATGAAGGTGACTGCCCAAAGGCAGGAACTGGGAACTTGCCCAAAGGCAGGAACAGGAGCACAGCCAATTCACGTTTTTTCCTGCTTGGGCCTGGGAAGCAAAGGACGCCGGAGGGATGGGGTTCCTGAAACTGCGAGACGTTTTTGCCGTTTCTCTATGATCCAAGAACGTGACTCTGCGCTGGCCTCCTTTCCAGCCCTCGAGCCTCATGGCTTCTTCTCTCTTCCTTGTCTTGGTGATTGCCCAGGCCTCCAGCCAGCTGCCCCGAAGTGCCAGCACCCCTCGTGGAGTCTTGCATGCATTTAGCCAGTCGCCCAAGTTGCAGAACGCCTCCGGTGTGGCCGTACTTGGTGGCAGGCAAGGTAAGCGTGCTCAGAGACCCATCGGCAAAGGAGGTGCTTACACTTGGAAGAAGACACCCGTCAACGCAGGTAGATGACTCGCTCTCGAGACTTCTTGTCTTTATCGTCGCTGGCCGCACTCCCTTGTCCGGCCAGCGTTCTTTCTGAAAGGAAAAAAAAAGAATCTGGGTGAAAAGGGTGTTTCTAGTTATTTCTCTCCCTTCCTTTCTCTTCGGTCATTCGCTGCTTCAAAGTGATGTGGGTATGCTAAGGCCTCTGTCCGCTGTTATGAAATATTATATGTATTCTGAGAAACCCCATGACTTCCTTGAAATGGGAGGTTGGGAATCCCAGCGTGGTGGCTCTCTTAGGGCTATTGCCTGGCATTTCTAAAACTATAAAATTTTGGTCCATTTAATTTATATTGTTTACTTTAAAAAAAAAAAAAAAAAAAGAATCTTACGCCCAGCAGTTGTCTGTTTTTATCAAGAGGCAGGCTGCCTTACTTTTGCATTCTGGCAGCTATCATTTCATACCAAGGTGTTTTTTTTAAAGGAAATCATGTTATGTATCAGTAGCCTGAATGTAGAAGGAAGTTCCCTTCTGGTGCTTTCTGAATAGTGCTGTGTCTGTAGCCGAAACGGATCCAGCCGCAACTAAAACTCCAGTTGTTGAACTGCAACTGCCATCATAGTAAACACTCCAGTATGATGGGAGTTTTAGTCTGCCAGTTCCCCAGTGTTTCTAGCTTGGAGGGTTACCTCAGCAGTAAAGTTCTGATAACTAAGTGCTAAACATTTGATCTCTGGGCCTTGTTCCCTCGTTAAAGGGATCTTTCCCACACCTCCCTTTCAGCCCTTCTTCCCTTTCTGCCAAAAGTCAGGCACAACTTAATTTTTGTTTAATTATTCCTTCCTCCTCCTCCTCTTTTAGAATCTCCTAGTTAGCATACGGCATAAATAAAACTAGCAATGTTTAAGTAAAAAGGACAGAAACTGAAACATTAAAAAGCGAAAGCTAAAAGAGGGAAGGAGAGGAGAAGACGTTTAATATAGTTCTGCCAAATAGCAGGAGATTCCAATTGGGCTTAAGCAAACCAATTGTTCTAGCAGTCTCAAGTGGAGGGTAAGGGTGGTTCTGACTACCACAAAGCCCACCCTGGGGTGGTGTGATGAATTCCCCTCTCTTATTTTGAGACACAGGGAGGGTATTTGAAGACACCGTTGCTTATCTCACCCAGGTTTCGTCGTCGTTATTATTTAAATTTATTGTTTGAAGTCCTCTGTAAATGGGAGTTCTATATTTTCAGAGTTTTAATGGTGGGACTTAGACAGGCTTTAAGGAGACTAATGGTCCCCACCTGTATCCTTCACCCCAAAATATGACCTGAAATCAGCATTTTGAGCGGATTGGGAGGCAACTGAGGATGGGGACAGTTTGCCCCCCACTCCCAAAGGACCAAAAAGCCTATTGCCAACGTTTGACCATTTTGCCCCCTGAATGGTGAGGGCATGGGGCCTACAGACAGGGCCATAGATGGATACAAGCAGGCCTTTCGAAAAAGCATCCCCTTGTGTCCTCGGCAGCCTCCTGTTCAAAATTTCCTGCCTGCCAGCTGGCCAGCCAGCAGTTACTCACTATGTCCTCTACCTCTCCTTCCAGCTGAGTTTCAGTGTTACATGCAGCAGTGACAGAATGTGCTTGGTGCTCATGGGTCTGTTTTTGCTTTGGGCTTTCCTTCATCTATGTGTGTGTATCCGTAGATTAATTGTATTGTACTTTTGCAAACCGTAAGATTTCCCCAAGCACACTTATCAACCTTATCCTATTCTGGCTGTGACCCCAGAAGTATGTCTTTTCTCAACCTGGCTGTTTCCCAATGCTTTTGGGAATGCAGTTCCTGTGGGAGAATTCTAAGATACGGCCATCTTGATACACCTGGGCAAGGCCAGTAAGGGAAGTGACCATAGAGGTATACTGCCAAGTGTGCTATTAGAGGGGGAAATCGGTCTCTTCCTTGAGAGTTCATTTCCCTGCACCCTTTGTCTTCCCTCTTTCCAGGCGGGACGTTGAACTTCGTTAACCCTAGTCTCACCGTGCACAAAACCTCCTCCTCGGCCGTAGATCGCCAGCGTGAATATCTCTTGGATATGATTCCTCCACGGTCCATCCCTCAATCCGCCACGTGGAAATAACGCAGGAACCTCCGCCCCAAGTGGAAGACTTCAATTTTTCTATTTCATCTTCTTGTTTTTTTCCTTCCCACCCCTTTTGATTCTGCCATCCTTTCCCCCGAAATCCCTCCACGCAGTGGAAAAGCCGCTTTCGAGTCTAACTGGATCTGCCCGTGGGGTTTGCCGGAAGGTTTTTTTTTATTTTTTACTTTTTTTGCCAGCCCCATCGGGGCCACTTTGCTTCCTGCTGGATAGAAAGAACGCTTGAAAGGGTGGTAATGAACGTTAGGCTACCAAATCCTTACAACTATTTTTTTTTTTTTTTGGCTGATGGTTGAGGCCGTCTCTGAGGAGAATCTCAGTTTAATATTATTGTTTTCTCTGTGTATTTTGTCTCTTTAGTTTGGGGGTTATTATTTTTTTTTTTATCAGCACTGGTATGGAACGAGGAATTGTGCAAGAGAACCATGCTCAGTTGCTTCTGGTCTCAGTCCTTTCCCCTCCTTACATCCCTTCTCTTTTTTTAGTTACCTTAGCTGAATTTTCCTTTGGTTGATCGTACAGTGATCAAGGATGTGCTTCACCCATTCACAGAAGGCAGAAGTGGGACGTGGCACCCGTGGATAAAAATCGGGAAAGGTGGACTGGTTTCCTCATGGCCTTGTTTTCTCTAAACCCCAACGTAGTTCCCAAGGAGGCCCTATTCTAAAGGATAACAGGAGGAGTTTGGTGTTTGGTTTGGTTTCTTTTCTTTTTAAACCAGTAATAACTTATACTATGAGCAAATGCAAACGGACATGCCACCGCCAGAAGAAATGGAGCAACTGAACACGGGGTGCATCTTTTTATTTCTGTGTTTTTTTTTTTTTTAATAAATAGAATCTTGTTTCAGACAGAGGTTCTGCCCTGGACGTTTGATGGTTTAAAGAATTACTGGACAGTTTATATAAAACCGCTCTATTGAATCTCTTCAATCTGAACAGAATGAACAGTTTTTTTTAAAAAAATAAGAAAAAATAGTCTGACGCTCCCAAAGAGAGAAGGGAGCGGTGCGGAGATGAATATTTTTTTTTCTTACAAAAAGCAACATCTTGATTGAATCTCCCTCCCCCTTTTCGGGTTTTTTTTTTTTTTAGAAAGGTTTTTACTTGGCTATCTAAGAACAGTGTGCAATTCAGTTATGTGGAGCAGAAGGGACCAGAGAAGTGATCAGTTTTGTGTTTTAAAAAAAGAAATAAATAAAAACAACACCACGAGACAGAGTCCACATCTCTCTTGCTACCAGTTGTGGGGGAAAAAATGGCCTTCACATAGGTGAACAGTTATAGGTCTGGTGTCCTCCATATGTGTTGGACTTAGCTCCCATAATTCCCAGTCAGGAGCTCACGTAGAGGGTGCCTAGCCCAGAGAAAAACGGGGTCTCTGGCTTATAAGCACAACGTGGGTGCAAAAAGCTGTTGTCTCTGGTGTGTTCAATCCCACCCCTAGAAATGTAATTCCCCTTTGCTAGTAGCATCTTGACCAACGTTGGCTCTAAATCGCAGCTCCCCCTCCCATGGCGCCCCCCCCCCCGCCAAATTCAGTAAAATATGGAAGAATCATAAGTTTTGTTCTTCCCCTTCTATTCCGTTTTCTTATTTTTGTTGTAGAGGCAGGAGTACAGACCTTTCTATAACTCTTCATAATAGCATATTGGTACTAGATCTAGTGCTGATATAAGAGTTCATTGCAAAAAAATTATATATAAATAAATGCATATATATAAATATATATATAAATATATATATATATATAAGACTATATATAAAGCAGGGTGGGAGGGGATTAATACTGTGCAGTCAAACCTTTTTGGGGCTGGGGGCTGGTATTTTGTTAGCTACAAGTGAGATACCTAATTTAAGAACAGACTTACAAACCAATGTTGCTGTATCAGGGAGGGCTCCCTTTTCAATTATGGCGCTTGCATTGTAATAAAAAGTTCCTTTTAATTCCCCCTTTTTCCTTTTCTGTAAGCATGAGTATTTAGATTTAATGTTTTACAGTCTGGTGGATAGCAAGCATATAAGGGTTTTTTTCTGTTTTCAAAGCTCTTCAAACTGAATTTTAGTTGGTTTGTCAATGTTTGTGCCGGGGTCTGCTTTTGTTTGAACACCAAAACTTTACTCTGCACCCTCACCTCTGTTTGAATTTAGTGGGCTTTCAATGCATTCTGATTGATTTTTCACCCAAAGTTAGGATACCTTAATACCATTTTTCTCTTGCACTTCAGTTCCGTATAGAATTTTATGCCAGTATAAAGAATTGAAGTTCCAGTCTCCTAAAGGACCCATGTCATTTCCAAATAACCCCACGTTTTTCCTGACTGGTCAAATAGGTCTGAAACTGGTTTGAAGCTGTAGTGTAGAGATACTGTTAAATTTCTCTAGCATTTTCACAGTGGCATCATCAGTCTGCCTTAGACCTGATGCGAATCAACGTTTGCATGTCTGAAATTCCAGCCTTGCTTTTTGTGTAGGAGCTGGGTTACTTAAAAATCAGGAAGAGTGGGTTTGCCCTTGTGAAGTGTAAGCTGGAGCAATTTGACCAACAGTTGTGGACCTGGAAAAAAAAAGGGGGGGGGGACAAAATCTGTGTTTCCAAAAGCCATTTCCTTTTAATAAGGTGAAAAACCCAGCCATGTCAGAAAACTCTTTTGATTGGGTTGGAAATTTTGGAGGTCCAGAAAAATAAATCTTAACTTGAAGCAACTCCTGTGTTGGATCTTTTAAGCCTTGAGTTGAACTCACCGGACTTTGATATGCCATCCCTTTGGGGATTATATTTTAAATATCACTAAAGTAGGTGTCAAAAGGTGATCAAGGTATTCTGGAAAACAAGGAAGGAATAATCATCTGGGATAACTCCTAAGAAAAAGACGTTGATGTTCATTTAACTTTGAGGAAACTTCAAATACAGCTGAACACTCTAAGCAAAGCTTTCTGATATTCCCTCTTGTGCATAAAAAAAGGTAAATAAGAAAGTGGTGATCAACTCCACTTGGCATCATTTCTTCTGATTCCTCTTCATCTGCATTTCATCTACTTGATAGCAAGAGAAACATTAATACAGGTAGTCCTCGCTTAACTACAATTGGGACTGGAATTTTGGTTGCTAAGTGAAGCAGTCATTAAGTGAATCCAACCCAATTTTACGACCTTTTTGTGGCGGTCGTTAAGTGAATCACTGCGGATGTTAAGCGAACCACGTGGTTCCCCATTGATTTTGCTTGCCAGAAGCCGGCTGGGAAGGTCAAAAATGGCGATTACATTACCACGGGATGCTGCGATGATCATAAATGCGAGCCAGTTGCCAAGCGCTCCAAATTGCGATCACATGACCGCGGGGACGCTGCAATGGTCATAAGTGTGAGAACTGGTTGTAAGTCGTTTTTTTCCCCAACACCGTTGTAAGTCCAAACTGTCACTAAATGAATGGTTGTTAAATGAGGACTACCTGTACAGTTTTGCTGGGGACACACGTATGTTTGTATGTGCATACCTGCCTAGGAATTGACTAGGATGGAAAGCAGCACATAGGGGTTTCTGAAGGGTCATAATAAATATGCTGCCATTGTCACTGGGGCACAACAGTTGCACTCAAAAGGATGAGAAGAAGCCTGTATGCTTTAAAGCAGCCTTTCTCACCTGGGATAGTTTTTGTTTTATGGTTTTAACATCGTGAGCCACTCAGAGTTGTACTCGAAGATGGGCAGCTGTCTACTTTTAAATAAATAAATAAATAACCCAAGGTCACGATAGAAAAATAAGCATATTTTTTTTAACTTCATGTGCCATGCAGCGCTAGCACTCGCAGCGGCGGGCATTTTTACCTGCCGCGACTCAGCTGCTGGCCTAAAACATGGATTCTATAGGTTGGAAGTGAAAACGTGCTGTGAAGTTTTCGTATTTTTCTCTGAGACCTGGAAATTATTTCAAAGGTTCCCCCAAGGTTAAAAAAAGAAAGTTGAGAAAGCCTGCTTTAGAGTTGTATATGGGAGGGAACAGGAAAGAATTTTTTGCTCCACAATTGTACATTCTTAGCAATGTTTCGTGTTGGATACTGCATTGTTAGTGATTGAGATTTAGTCAGATAAATTTTGTTTTTTCCTGTTTGCTGATGGCATTTGATTATGGCATTTTAATCTTGGCATCTCCGACCACAGTCAAAAGTATAGACCAGTGTTTCTCAACCGTGGCAACTTGAAGATGTGTGAACTTCAACTCCCAGAATGCCCCAGCCAGCCATGCTGGCTGGGGAATTCTGGGAGTTGAAGTCCACACGTCTTCAAGTCGCCAAGGTTGAGAAACACTGGTATAGATGTTAATATAGTAAAATAACACTGTTATACTTGGCATAACTTGGCATAACTGAGATTACTGCCAAAAGTTCAATTGTTTTGACCAAAATTGATCAGATTAATGGAGCAGGAAAATCTGTGAGGGTTGTTAGCCATCATAGCTAAACTGAACCTCCATAGACAGACTGTATATCCCTAAGTGTTGGAGGTCAAGATCAGAAAATACGCCTGTTGCCTTCCAAGTCATATCCTGAATTTTGTCCCTTACAGACTCTTAGAAGTTACACCTTCCTAGTGTCCAATTTTTTAAAAACCTTTTTTAAGCATGCTTTTGCTCTGTAAATGTTCTTTTTGGTAGCCCATTGCTTCAAACTGGAAATTAAACAGCTGAAAACCACACAGATTAATAGGAACAAAAGCAGCAATGTTTATCCATTTTTATTTCAAAGTTGCAAAGGCTCGGTTTTTAAGCAAATGGGAGTGTAATGGATGGATCCTGGGTCAACCTTGTTCCAGTCTGCTGGACTATTGCACTCCTACCCTACATCACTGTTAGCCCTTTGAGGTTGACCAGACTAGGAAACCAAAGAGAGGAATGCTAATACTACTCTTATTATAAGGTTATAGTAACAGAATCTTGAGAGCCAGTTTGGTGTAGTGGTGAAGGCACCAGGCCAGAAACCGGGAGACCGTGAGCTCTAGTCCCGCCCTGGGCCCAAAGCCAGCTGGGTGACCTTGGGCCAGTCCCCCTCTCTCAGCCCTAGGAAGGAGACAACGGCAAACTGCATCTGAAAAACCTTGCTAAGAAAACTGCAGGGACTTGTCCAGGCAGTCTCCAAGAATCGGACATGATTGAATGGATTAAAAGAAAAAATCTTGCAAGTCTTAATGCGTCTCCCACCTCCCTGCCTTTATCCTAAAGAGAAGGCTGGAGTGGACTTCTTTTATGTCTAAAACAATATCTAGCCATGTATGCTATCTGGGGATTGTGGATGTTGCATGGCGTGGCGTGTCTGGAGAGGAAAAGTTATCGTCAAGCAATTTTAATTGCTAGCATTTGTTCGTTAGCATCGTCCTGGAAAGCTGATGCCAAACAGCTCTGACTGCATTTTTTGACAGTTCTTGTGCACAAATGGCAGGGGCCTCCTTTTGCCCCTTTCAAGGTATATGGGAATGGGAGACCGGTCATGAAATAAAACGTAGCTCCGGTTTTGATAAATGCGGGCGGACTTGAGCACTTCACAGCTCATGAATGTCAGCCTGGGGGCGTCCTAGGAGGATTTCTCCAGTTCCTAAACCAAGGGAGTTTATGTTGACAGCTAAAGCTAGAGAACAGTGTTTCTCAGCCTTGGCAACTTCTAAGATGTGTGGACTTCAACTCCTAGAATTCCCCAGCCAGCAAGAGGGTGGCTGGGGAATTCTGGGAGTTGAAGTCCACACATCTTAAAGTTGCCAAGACTGAGAAACACTGCTATAGAAACTCTAGTAAACATCTGGTATACAGTAGGTGCAAAAGGTGGCAGAATAGCTGATGCACTGCTAAACCAGGGAGGAAGGAAGGACCATGCACACCCCTTACTGTTGACAATCACTTCCTAGTTTATTCACTTCTTCGGTTGACCAGTGCTGCTACAGAACCGGAAGAGGCTGCTTAAGGCACTGCACAGTGCTAAACCATTCCCAAGAGGCAGTTGTCCAGCTTGAATGTATCCAGAGTAGGGAAATTCGCTGAATCGATGGGTCCACTACTGATCTCTTCTTGTTAGGAAGTTGTGCCTACCTTCAGCTGCAACCTGCTTCCCTGGAATTTAAAACCATGATTTTGTGTCCTGCCCTCTGGGATAATACAGAACACGACATTGTTTAATTCAATGTATATACCACCTTTATTTTAAAGAACTCAAGCCACTGAATGTAATACTCCCGCCTCCTATTTTTCCCACAGCAGCAGCAACGTGAGCTGGGTTGAGCTGAGGGAGCAACTGGGCCAAAGTCACCCAGCTGGCTGTGGCTGCTTTTGTGACATCTTTCCTGGTATTTGAAGTGTGTTGGCATATATCATGTTTCTCCTCTTAAGAGTTGTTCCAGATCCCTGAATATCCTTGCTGTTCTTCGTATCTGTTCCAGTTTGTATATTTAAACATGTGATACCCAGCAGGGCTGTCTGTAGCAATGTACATAAAAAAGGCAATGGAGCTACATCAGAGCTTTCCAAACTTTTCATGTTGGTGACACACTTTTTAGACATGCATCATTTCGCGACACACTCTTACAGCAGGGCACAAGGCAGGCACTAGGACCTGTGCAGAATCACAGCAGGTTTGGAGGCAGCAAGGCACAAGGCAGGCACTAGGACCTGCGCGGAATCCTGCCAGGGCTCGACACACCCAAACACTGCAGCCGACACACTAATGCAGAGCTTTCCAAACTGTGTGTCGCGACACAAAAGAGTGTCGCCACACACAGCATGGTGTGTCGCCACACCACCTGGAAGCAGCGGTGCACGCGTGCACGGCGGCTGCCATGCACGCGCTGCCGCATGCCCCCGCGCCGCCGCACGCCCCTCCCGCGCCGCCACCGTGCGCGCGCCGCCGTACACCCCCCGCGCCGCCGCCGCACGCCCCCCCGCGCCGCCGCCAGGTGTGTCGCCAGCGGCGGCACTTTGGAAAGCCCTGCACTAATGTGTCCCAACGCACAGTTTGGAAAGCTCTGGTGCATGGTATGTGACCACACAGCTTCTAATATTCACTCCTCAGATCCCCAAAGAGAGAAACCGTATTTACACATTTACACACCATTCAGGAGAGACAATAAAAAAAGTTAAGGAAACAAAAAGACCAGAACATATCCTCTCCAGCAGCCAACAACCAGATAAACAGTGATTAACACCAAACAATCCAGCAAAAGACAATACCCCAATCAAGGAACCACCAAGGAGAAAACCACACCCCCACCAACACTGGCAGGGCAAGCTACTGTATATAAGGAGGCAGCAAACCCCACACTCCCTCACACTGATGATGTTACCTAGTTGGGTAATGAAATGTCTGCAAGCAAACAAGCTCAGAGAGCACCAAGGACTCCACAGAACCCCAAAGACCCATTGCATAAATACTTGAATATCCACCAAGGAAAGATTATTTTAACTTAGAAAAGGGTAGACTTTATTTGAGCATTAGCATAATGTTTTGGTAGTCTAAGTATTTTGTGAATGGATCCAGTTAAAATAGGAAAGGTGGTCTCCTTGCCATGGGGTTGGGTGGGGTCTTCAAGCTGGTTGGCTAGCCTTCCATTTTCTAGGGTTAAGCAGTCAGTAGATTGATGCTTAGCATTTTAAATATTTTCCATGCCTCTAGAGAGACACTTTTTCCTTGCCTTTTAACATCACAGCTGCATCTGCAGACTTAATGAGGCATAAACAAGTTAACTACATTTTAGTACAGTGCCTTGCGCAAACCCAGACTCTGTATAGTTACTTTATAGTTCAGTATAATATAGTATAGTACTTGCTGTGAATAAGATCGAAAGCCACTTCTTTATATCTTTTTAGTATCTTTTTTCTACTTTTTTCTTTATCTTTTTCTTTCTTGCACTTTTAGCTTTTCCTTTTATCTCTTTCTCCTTTCTTGTTTTACTTTAGTTTGTATTGTTGTTAAAAATTTCAATAAAAATTATATAAAAAATCATTTATACGGCCCACCCAGAGTTATTTTGTGAGTGGAGTGGCCACAAAAGTTGAAGAAATAAATAACCCCCAAATTCAGTCATTGGTGTCTCCTATTTGGACTAGAAGTGCTCAGGTTCTGGAAGACTGAGGCCAGCCAGTGGCTTTATCTGTACAAGTTCAGCCATAAAATACCCTTTACAAATACTTCAATGTCTATGTCCAAGACAAATAATGTATGTATGAATGTATTATATAACCTAAAGCATATTAAGCAAAAGCATATTAAGCAATATTTAAACTTAGAACATTGTTCTAAGTCTGAGGGGGGAGATGGGCGGTGATATAAGATAGATAGATAGACAGACAGACAGACAGACAGACAGACATTGTGTGAACATGGCCACTGTGTTTTATAAACATGGTTTAGAGCAGTGTTTTCCAAACTTGGCAACTTTAAGATGTGTGGACTTCCAATTCCCAGAATTCCCCAGCCAGCCATGCTGGCTGGGGAATTCTGAGAGTTGAAGTCCACACATCTTAAAATTGCCAAGTTTGAAAAACACTGATTTAGAGTGTTGTATAATCCTAGCCAACTGAGCAAAGTAGGTGGTCCAGCTCAGCAGCCTTGTTTACACAATACTTTTAAGACTATTTCCATAACCCTGACTGAATAAATCACTATTAAGTAGATTCACATCACATCATGAAAACCAAACCAAATCACAGCCTCATGTTGTGCAAATTTATGAAATGTATAAACTGCCTTAATCTCCAGAGCTGTAGCCAGTGAGACTGCACGATTAGGGCATGTAAACCATAGTTGATGGCTGGATTTGCAAGCTAAAACAATTGTGGTTTAATCAATAAACCACGGATTGGTGCAATAAGTTATATATTTCCTATCCCTTTATTATTTTTATAAATAACTCAAGGCGGCGAACACACCTAATACTCCTCCCTCCTCCTATTTTCCCCACAATCGCCAGCCTGTGAGGTGAGTTGGGCTGAGAGAGAGAAACTGGCCCAAGGTCACCCAGCCGGCTTTCACGCCTAAGGCGGGACTAGAACTCTCAGTCTCCTGGTTTGCCATTGGCTCCTTCCTAGGGCTGAGAGAGAGGGACTGGCCCAAAGTCATCCAGCCAGCTTTCATGCGTAAGGCGGGACTAGAACTCAGTCTCCTGGTTTCTAGCCTGGTGCCTTAACCACTAGACCAGGGCTTTCCAAAGTTTTCCAGCGGCGACACACCAACAGCGGGGTGTGAGAAAACCTTGAAGCGCCACCGCCGCCACTTTTGGTTTTTGCGCACCGCCACTGTGGCGCTTTCAGATTTTCGCGTGCCGCAGCAGTGACAGTGTCGAAACTGGCTCTCAATCCACAGGAAGCACAAATGATCAGGTTCAAATAATATCTGGAGAAGGGTGTAATGCTGGGAAAGGTGGAAGGAAAGAGAAGACGACGACCAGCGGCAAGGTAGAGGGACTCAGTTGCAGTGGCAATGGGGGCACCCGCGGAAGACTTGAAGGACCAGCTTAGGGACAGATCCTTCTGGGGAAATCCATCTGTGTGGTCGCTGACACCGACTTGACAGCACTTAATCAAACAGTGCAATAAATTAAAGCACCAGCCCTTGTTCCATCAGCCTATATTCCGGAGCCCCCTTATTTCAGCGTTTTCTCCCGCGCTGCCGCTTTGCGTTTCCCTGAAGTGCTGGTTAGATGTGATATCCAAGCACACTCTGAGAACGCTGGATGGGGGACTTCTTCCTTATTTTGTTGTTCTTCAAAAAAAAAAGTCCGGGCAGCCTTCCGTTCTCGGACTGCTGCCTTGCAAAACAGTAGCATTGCCTTGCCTCCAACAGTAGCATTCTGCATATCATAAACATTTCCTGGAATGTTCTGAGTTTAGTTAAGCGCTACAGATAGGAACGGCTTGCAAACACGCTCCGGCACCGAGAAAAAGCCTCCCGCGAAGGCCCAGCAGCTCGTCACATGACCCCCTGTCCCGGAATTCCCGTCACGTGACGGCCAGCCTTCGGGCACGTTCGGCCTGACGTCATCCGTAAGAGGCGAGCGGGGTGGAAGCGTTGGGTCAGGAGGGAGTTGCCCGCTTCCAAGATGGCGGCGGGCGCCTGGAAGGTGAAGCAGGACATGCCGCCGACAGGCGGTTATGGACCAATCGACTATAAGAGGCGATTGCCCCAACGGGGGCTCCCGGGTGAGGATGGGGAGATGGGGTCTTGAAACTCGGCCGCGTGGGTCCTCAGGAGGCGGCTGACTCTCGGCTCCTCGCTAGGGTTGGCTGAACTGCCGTTAAACAAACCACCGTGTGTTGTGTCCGTATGCGGCGTCCCAAGCCGTGCTTTTCAGACCACGGTGGCTGCCTTTACACGACCTCCTAGCCTGTAGGATGAGCCGAGACACGGTCTTTTGTCTTTCTTACAGCTGAGGTCCTGCTTTCAATCCAACCAATCGTGGTTTATTTAACAAGCCAAGATTGGGTGTGTTGTGCAAGCCAGCTGAGCAGCTGGATGGTAGGTTTGTGTGGGAGTTGTGGGTTCTCCACAGGTGCCAAAAGGAAATGGGAAGGGGGCACAGCCTTTCAACTGCCTTATCTAATGGATCCCCCATTACTGCAGCCTCTGAAAATGGTCCCTTACTATCCTCCCCATTCAGCAGATTGTCCACACTGGGTTCCTATATATGCCATTCCAAAATAAGCCCCTCACACTAGCTGAATGTGCTGCACTTGTGATTGTTTATCAGGGTCAGGATGCAGCCCCTCCTGCTCATCCCCCAAATTTACCTTCTGAAGATGAGCAGGAGTGGTAGCCTTAATATATTTGAGAGTAAACACCTAACATTTTGAAAAAAAAAACATTCTCAAAATATCCCCAGATTTTTGCCAGAAACAGCTCCACATGGCAGGTTAATTGAATGTATAACCATTATCTGAGATTCCTGTTTATTGACTAGATCCGTAGCTGTATTTGGAAGTACTGTATGCTGCCTGGGCAAATTTGGTGGTTAGATCTCTTTATTTGCAGAAAGATACAGGCTTTTGGGAGGGGGCGTGGTGGCTCAGCGGGTAAGACGCCAGGCTTGTCGATCGGAAGGTCACAAGTTCGGAGGTTCAAATCCGCACTAGCTCCAGCTCTTGCCAACCTAGCAATTCGAAAGCATGCAAATGCAAGTAGATGAATAGGTACCACTTTGGTGGGTAGGTAACAGCGTTCTGCACGTGTCATGCGGCCACATGACCGTGGAAGCGTCTTCGGACAACGCTGGCTCTTTGGCTAACAAACGGAGATGAGCACCGGCCCCTAGAGTCAGACACGACTGCACAAATGTGCGGGGGGTACCTTTACCTTTACCGTTTCACAGGCTTTTGTCCTACAACAGGGGTGGGCAACGTCAGGGCTCCCGCCCGCAAACCCCGCCCCTTCCATGCGATTGGCTCCCACCCGCAAACCCCACCCCCCGGTCTGCGGAAATCCCAGAAACCCTGCCCCCCCCCCCCCCCGGTCCCCGGTTATAAATATCCAAATGGCCCTTGGCAGAAAAAAGGTTCCCCACCCCTGTCCTACAAGGATGACTGATACAATACAGTCAAGAAGGTATGAAATAGGCATGATCAAAAACTGCAGTGGGGTCATGGAATCAGCAAGCAGGACTGGTCTTTAGCTCCTTGAACTTCATCCCTAAAGAAAAAAAACAAGGTGTCCGTACAGCCTGTGAAGGCTTAGCCACCTCTGGAGTTTTTTTTTCTTTTTCTTTTCTTGGTATAAGTTTTGGTGGCTGCTGACAATCATCAGGATCCCACTTTGTTGTTTCCAGGTTATGGCCTTCTTGCCATTGGACTTGGGACTTTTGTTTTTGGCTCTTACGTCATTTTCAAATGGAACTGGGAGAGAAGGTGAGTTTCCAAGCATTCCCTTCAATTTGAATTTTTTAATCCAAATTGTAGAGTAAGCTGCACAACGTTTGCCACCCCAGCCTTCAGACCCCTTTCCAAAAGTGGCTGCCAAATTGCTCGTCTGATGTGGAAGGAAATAATAACTTGAAATTAATTTTCCATTTTCGTCGTGGTCCTGACCCCTTCTGCTGTACAGCCCTTTACAGGCCACTTTAAGACCAGATGTAGCCCTTGGGTTAAAAAAGGTTATGCATCTCCCTTTTAGCGGTTTCCTCAAACCAGGGTTACGTAACCTGATAGGTTGAGTGACTACTTCCATCAGCCTCACCTGGCACAGCTAGCGGTCAGGGATTATAAGTCTTGGAAGAAGCTGACTTACTTTTAGCTCTACTTTAATGGCTTCCATAGCAGATATCTTCACACAATATAGAAACCATATAGGATTTGCATGGCTGTGCGCTGTTGGGTAAACTGAATTAATACATCACGCTAAGGGGAAAATTAGAGTTGGATTTTCTGCAGAAAGTGCTAAGTCACAAGGAACAAACTACATCAGAGCTTTCCAAACTCTGTGTCGGCTGCAGTGTCTGGGTGTGTCGTGGTTGCTGCTGCCTCCGAGCCCTGCCAGGATTCCGCGCAGGTCCTAGTGCCTGCCTTGTGCCTGGCTGCCTCCAAACCTGCTGTGATTCCATGCAGGTCCTAGTGCCTGCCTTGTGCCCTGCTGTAAGAGTGTGTCGCGAAATTATGCCCTGCTGTAAGAGTGTGTCATGAAATGATGCATGTCTAAAAAGTGTGTCACCAACATGAAAAGTTTGGAAAGCTCTGAGCTACATGTTAGCTGAGCCTGTTGTGCTGGGTTGCATGAGTGAAGCTTGAAGCCCCCATATTGGGTTTATCAGTGGGCAAGACCTCTTGGAAAGGGGAGGGCCTATGCTGTCCTAGTCCTACTTCTCCTACTGTGGACAAAGCTATCGTTCTGAAGGAAGAAGTAAAGGATATCTTGCCCCTAGTCACCACTGCAACCAACTTATTCAGAGGAATCTCACCATCTGGTCCAGAAAGCAGATCCCTTCCATGACCTATGCAAAACTAGAAGCTTTGATTGCTGCGGTGCACAGTTCATCAAAATATTCCATAATTGCCCTGAAGGCGGCCTGCTGATTCTGCTAGGGAAGTAATTGAAGGAAATGTGCATGACAGGCTGCCTTAACCCATGCAGTGTTTTGTCTGGCTTTGGTTCAGTATACTATGGGACTCCGCTAATTGTGGTTTCTCCATTAAACCATGATTAAGAAAACCTTGGCTTAGTTTGTTGTATGACAGCAGCCTGTATGTGCGTGTGGGGCTCTGCAGAAAATCAGAGCGAGACACACTTAATCCACGGGGCATGTTTTATGTGGAGAATCTTGTGATATTGATGAAAACAGCTATGCGGAGGAGTTTCGTGTTCCAGGGACAGAGAACTTGGAAGTAGCATCCATGGCGGGGAGGGGGGCTGCACGTGTGTCAAAAGGACAAGATGGCAGAGGCAGCTTTGGAATGCAAGCACCGCCCTTCGTCTACAGGCATATCCAAAAGAGGTGGGATTGCATCACAACACTGCGTCCTGTGGACACTGAAGGAACTCGGGGAGGGTGAGCTTGCTTATGTTCCTGTTTTAAACTGGGATAAGGAAGGTTCCTCCTTCCTGGACATTCTGGGTAAGGTTGTGTTGGAGAAAAGCAAGTCTAAGGCTTAGAATGTTCTTATAGCTCAGTATTTTCTATGCTGCTCAGTATTTCAGACAGGCGTCTTTCTCATTTCTACCTAGAGATGCCAGGATTTGAATCTGCGGCCTTCTGCGAGCAGAACAATCATTCTTTTGCCACTGTGTGGTGTTTCCCATCCTGGTGCCTTAGACTGTGCTGGGAAGGGATTTTGTGAGTTGACGTCCACCAACTTTGGAAGGGACCAGGTGGAGGACTCTGCTGTAGTAGTCTCAGATTCTCCAGAAATGGAGATGAGAAACCCCAAGGTCTTGGAGGACCTGGATGGCTTTCCACAAGTTTTATTTCCCCTTTGCTGAAGGGGGAATGAGGTCTCCTGTTACGGGGTCTGGAAACCAGTCTTGTCCTTTCCTAGCACATTTTATGGGTCACCTCCCTGCTCTTTTCCTGCCTCTTCTAGACAACTGGCCTTTGAGGAACTGGAAGCGCGGATAGCAACGTTTCCTCTCTTAATGGCGGAGCAGGACCGAAGGTAGGTTCAGTTCTCTGGGCCTGGGTGCTGAGAGACTTCTTACCTCCCCCACTCCTTTTATCTAAGCCAGTGTTTCTCAGTCTCAGCAACTTTAAGATGTGTGGACTTCAATTCCCGGAATTCCCCAGCCAGCCGTGCTGGCTGGGGAATTCTGGGAGTTGAAGTCCACACATCTTAAAGCAGCTGAGGTTGAGAAACACTGATCTAAGCAGAAGGCAGGCTTCTCAGTCCCCCAAGCAGATCTACCACCCCTTCCATAACTCTCAGCTACTTCCAAAGTACTAAGAGGCTTGAGCTCTTCAGAAACACTAAGGTTTGATTGTTTCAGGCTGGTTCACACATCGGGCTATACCCTGGCTTGTTTAATTAGTTCACTTCCCAAACCACAGTTGATTAGGTATACACATAATTTTTTTTTAATCTGTTCGATTGTGTCCAATTCTCGGAGACTGCCTGGACTTGTCCCTGCAGTTTTCTTGGCAGGTTTTTCAGAAGTGGTTTGCCATTGCCTCCTTCCAGGGGCTGAGAGAGAGGGACTGGCCCAAGGTCACCCAGCTGGCTTTGTGCCTAAGGCGGGACTAGAACTCACGATCTCCCGGTTTCTAGACTGGTGCCTTTAACCACTGCACCAAACTGGCTCTCTATATACACATAACGCTCAACTGTAAATCATGATTTACAGACTATAGGGTTGGGTTTATATAACAACTCTCAAAGTGGGGAATCTGTTTGATTTTGCAGTACAGTGGAAGTTTTTTTCAACTTTGTTGCTTGCTTTCTGAGTATGTATGTGTTGTTTATATAGGTCTCCATTGATAATATGAGCTTCCAGGACAGATTACTCAACAAAGCAGCCAGTTAGTTTGGTCTAGTGGTTAAGGCACCAGGCTAGAAACCAGGAGTCTGTGAGTTCTAGTCCCGCCTTAGGCATCAAAGCCAGCTGGGTGACCTTGGGCCAGTCCCTCTCTCTCAGCCCTAGGAAGGACCCAATGGCAAAGCAGGAGACAGTTCTAGTCCCACCTTAGGCATGAAAGCCGGCTGGGTGACCTTGGGCCAGTCCCCGTCTCTCAGCCCTAGGAAGGAGCCAATGGCAAACCAGGAGACAGAGTTCTAGTCCCGCCTTAGGCATGAAAGCCGGCTGGGTGACCTTGGGCCAGTCCCCATCTCTCAGCCCTAGGAAGGAGCCAATGGCAAAGCAGGAGACTGAGAGTTCTAGTCCCGCCTTAGTCATGAAAGCCAGCTGGGTGACCTTGGGCCAGTCCCTCCCTCTCAGCCCTAGGAAGGAGCCAATGGCAAACCAGGAGACTGAGAGTTCTAGTCCCGCCTTAGGCATGAAAGCCGACTGGGTGACCTTGGGCCAGTCACACACACACACACATAGCCCAACTCACCTCACAGGGTGGTTGTTGTGGGGAAAAGAGGAGGAAGGAGTATTTGGTATGTTCGCTGCCTTGAGTTATTTATAAAAATAATAAAAGCGGGATAGAAAATAAATAAATAAAAAATAAAAAGCAGCCACAAAATATAAATAAAAACAATACTATAAAACATTACACTGTAATAAAAATATAATAAGCCCAGCTTACAAAGGTAAAACAGAATAAAAGTAACGATCGGAAGCTATATAAATATTTTAAATAAATAAAGATTATGTCAGGATGAGCTACTGCTCACTTGAAATCCCAACAAGATTTTGAAAATAACTTTGTGAGGTAGGGACAAAGATCAGAAATCAACCGATTCTAGAATTGGAAGACTCATGGAGGTCATCCAGTCTGTTCGAGGTGGGATTCAAATATGGCATCTGTTATTAATGGTTGTCCAGCCTCTGCTTGATTTCAGGAAGCATCTTCCTAGCTGCCGAGACAGTTCCTCCCTGTTTATAACCGCTGCGTCTCCTAAAGTTTAGCAAAATTGCTTTTCTGCAATTTCCATGTGTTCTGCTCCCTGGAGCAAAAGAGAACAAGCAAAGGTGAATCTATGGGGCATGGGGGGAAACAGCTGATGCTGCAGCTAGTTTACCAGAAATAGAAGGCCATGTCCTGCTGGGTTCAGCAATTATCCTTTCTGTCAGCTGAAGCCAGCTTATAAATGAAAAACCTACAAGTGGAAAGTGGTTGTGTTGAGCCATGATGTTTTTCTGAATGCACAAAAGTTGGCCTCACACTACCAACTGAACCATCAAATGGCTTGTTTGGCTTTGTCTTAGCATATTGTGCAAACTCTTCCCGCCCAGCGCCTGTGGATATTCTCCACTAAGGTTGGCCCCTTCCTGGACTATGTTCTGGAAAGCAATTAAGGTCTGGCTGTGTCAGAGGGCCTTTGAGGATGGTAAGACTCCTGAAGAAGTGGCACTTGGGAATTGGTGGATGATTCCATGACTGTTAAGGTTGTTATATTTTAACCTTAAAAAAGGTAAAGGCCCCCCTCTAGGGCCCGGTGCTCATCTCCGTTTGTTAGCTGAAGAGCCAGCGTTGTCCGAAGACGCTTCCACAGTCATGTGGCCGGCATGATGCGCGCGGAACGCTGTTACCTACCCACCGAAGTGGTACCTATTCATCTACTTGCATTTGCATGCCTTCGAATTGCTAGGTTGGCAAGAGCTGGGGCGAGTGCGGGAGCTCACTCCGTCACGCGGGGCTAGGGTCTCGAACCTCTGAACTTGCGATCTTCCGATCGACAAGCCTAGCGTCTTACCCACTGAGCCACCAGGCCCTTTTAACCTTATTTTTAACTTTATTACTGTATTAATGGAGTGTAAGCCCCTCAGAGTTGTTCAACTGGAATGGCATATAAGCTCTAGTAAGATGATGATGATGATGAGAAGCAGCCGCCGCCGCCAGTTTGGTGTAGTGGTTAAGGCATCAGGCCAGAAACTGGGAGACTGTGAGTTCCAGTCCCACCTTGTGACCTTGGGCCAGTCCCTCTCTCTGAGCTCTGGGAAGGAGGCAATGGCAAACTACTTCTTTTTCTTCTTTTTTCTTCTTATCCCACCTTTAGTATTTTTATAAATAAGTCAAGGTGGCGAACATACCTAATACTCCTTCCTCCTCCTATTTTCCCCACGACAACAACCCTGTGAGGTGAGTTGGGCTGAGAGAGAGATTGGCCCAAGGTCACCCAGCCGGCTTTCATGCCTAAGGCGGGACTAGAATTCTGTCTCCTGCTTTGCCATTGGCTCCTTCCTAGGGCTGAGAGAGAGTGACTGGCCCAAGGTCACCCAGCCGGCTTTCTTGCCTAAGGCGGGACTAGAACTCTCAGTCTCCTGGTTTCTAGCCCAGCACCTTAACCACTAGACCAAACTGGCTTGTGAATCTTGTGAAGAAAACTGCAGGGACTTGTCCAGGCAGTCACCAGGAGTTAAGACTGACTCAAAGCCAATAATAATAATAATAATAATAATAATAATAATAATAATAATAGTAGTAGTAGTAGTAGTAGTAGTAAACTTGTATGCCGCCCAACTCTCAATGATTCTGGGTGGCTCACAACAATCAAAGAAATTGAAATAAAATCAATAAAACAAAAAAAATAAAGATGAAGTGAGGGGTCTCGCTGTCCCTCGCCAAAGGCTGGGGTGAAGAGCCAGGTGTTCACGGCTCTTCTAAACACCAGTAGAATGGGAGCCACTTGGATCCCGGGGGGAACTTCATTCGAGAGGGCAGGTGCTGCCACAGAGAAGGCACGCTTCCGGGGTCCCAATAGATGACATTGTTTCATTGACGGGAGCACGCCAACCTGCAGGATCGAATAGGCCAGGCAGATGGTATGAGAAACAGGCGGTCCCTCAAGTAACGAGGCTGTATCCCATGTAGTAAATATGTGTGTGTTTACTCCACCACGAACAGAGAGAGAGATAAGGAGAGCAACCCACTACTTAGCACGAAATGTGAACTTACAGTGTGTTTCAACTAGATTTGTTAAGCCATAACAGCTAGGTGGGCCTACAGCATTTAGCCATAAAGGAGGATCAACAAAATAGCACCAGAGAATCTGTGATTCCCTGGTGGCAACTGCAGAAGCCCAAATTTAACAAGAAATCTTGCCAGATGTTGTGTTCTTCCCATGAGAAGATTTGGGATTGCAGGATTTGGGCTGAGAATGCTGAGCTGTCAACTTCTAGTGAGGTTTTCAAAATAAGCGCTTGACACCATCATTGTGCAAGATCATATGGTGGTCCCCAGCACTTCAAAAAATTGCCATGGCTTATGGGCCACGGGGATACTCCAAATGAAACCCCATGTTGACTTTGTGCAGGGGGTAAATTTGCCCAAAGGCAAGAATTCATTTGCATGAATTCAGCCTGCTGCTCCATCCCCCCCCATATGTATGTATGAGTCAGATCATCCTCATTCTCTCTCTCTCTCTCTCTCTCTTTTGTGGAAGGTCACTACGCCTGATGCGTCATAATTTCAATGAGGAAGCCAAGATCATGAAAGATGTCCCTGGCTGGCAGGTTTGAATCTTTGGCGATATTGTAATAAAAGGAATTTCTCTTTCTTCCTGTCGCCCCCCCCCCCCCCGTTTTTCCTCTCCCCCCCCCCCCTTGACACTTGGAGGCCTCTCCCTTGTGAAGCCTTTCCCTACATGGCCTTCAGATGGGCCGTTTATGAGTGGGTTCTTGGGGGTGGCCCTAGATAAAATTTTGGGCAGCCAGAAAAAGGAGCTCACTATGCCCTCCCTCCCCTCAAGCGGCCAGAGGTAACTTTGCAGACATTAATCTAATGCAGCCTTTCTCAACTTTTTGACCCTGGAGGATCCCTTGAAATATTTTCCAGGCCTCAGGGAACCCCTGCACATTCAGGCTCAAATATAGGCCAGAGGTTACAAAATTATTAGATTCATTTCATGGGTAGGCCCGTAGATATGCATTAACAGTGTTCTTAAACTAAAAAGAAAGAATGAAACGTAGCTCTTTAATGTGAAGTTGCCCAAAATTGAAATAATTTTTTAAATAAATCGTGATCTCCCAGGGAACCCCTATTGACCTCTCGTGGAACCCTAGGGTGTCACGGAACCCTGGTTGAGAAACCCTGATCTAGTGGAACTCTGGAGGCCTGATTTTTGGGTCAGGGGAGGGAGTAAAGTGACCAGGGGAACCAGTAATCATGCTGCATTCGATTCAGCCAAAGAGGCAAATCCTGCCTCGGTTCACTTGTCACTACAAAGGGGTGGGGCTAAACCGACCATTCCATGAGGCATTAAGCCCCACCCTGCAGGGTGATGCAGGTGATGCTGTGAACAGGTTTGGCTTGGAGGCACCCAGTGCATCCCCCAATTTGGACCCTGCTCTTCCTCCTTCAGGGCCTGATCCTTCCCTCGCGAGGAGGGGGAGCCGGGATGTGGGAGCCATGGCTCTGATTTGCAAGCAAGTGTCCTGAAACAAGTGGGGGTAGACAGTGATGAAACTGCGGTTTGTTTGCGCAATCGGCCCCTGGCTCCTTGCTTCCATTTGCTGCAGCGTTATCTGCCTGTGTCTATCTTGAGTCCTGGCTGAACTCTTCCCTCTCTCTCCTCCCAGGTGGGGGAGTCTGTCTACCACACCACACGTTGGGTGGACCCCAAGGTTGAGGAGCTGTACTTCCTTCACCCACCAAAAGTCCGGCAACAGGTCTCCTTTGGGTACTCGTTGAGCTCATAAGCAGGCAAGGATTGTGGAAGGAACCCCGTCGCTTGCTTTCCCAGGATGGAACGCGTTTCTTAATAAATTACTGCTCTGTGGAGCATCAACCCACTGCCAGCTGTCTCTGTCTTTGCTGCTTTCCTTTTGCCTATTATTTTATTTCCCCAAAACACTTAGCAAAAGAAACCAAATGAGAGAAATATGCAGCCGTCAACAGGCTCACAAAAACAACAAAACCTTCAACTTTATCCTGAGGAATGAATCCAAAAAGTACTGTGAGAAATTTGCAGATGAATAGAGACAAATTGACTGTTAGTATAGAAAATGTATTTTGGCTGTTTAATGGGGAGATCTCCAAACCAGCGGACTCTTTCCACTTTTACCGTATTAGCTGTTCATTCAAGTGTTGCCAGTTCCCACACAACTTTGTACCACTTTTTAAAATTTATATATATTAATAATTTTTTGTAGAATAAAAGACAAATCGAAAGGAAAAAAAGGAAAGAAAGAAAAAAGTGCAAGAAATAAAAAAGAAAAAAACCCTCAAGTTAAGAAATATATGAATGACTTCTGACCTTTTCAACAGATAATTACAATCCTATTATCCCTCCTCCCTCTTAGATGTTATACAAGTCCCTTCCCCTCTTTTAGTCCACGTCTTTCTTAATCTTCAGATCCGTAATTCATCATCTCATTTTTTTCTTCTTTCAGCAAAAAGTCCATATAAGGTTTCCAGTCTTTCAGAACAGTTTGATGTTTTTTTCCCTGACCAAACATCAGTTTTGCCATTTCTGCAAATTCTGACATTTTCCACAATCCGTTCCTCCACTCTGGGAATTTCAGTATTCTTCCATCATTAACTTTGTACCACATTTTAATCATAGATCCATTTTTATTTTTCTGAGAAGCAATAATCATTTGGCCTTAATGAAAAAGAAAACAAGTGGTTCTTTGCCTGGTTGATTTTCCTTCAGATTGTTAGCCGGTGACAAAAGAAATGGTTGTCCTTTGAAAGGCCATTTTCCAAAATTTTGAGCACTTGTTACCAAAGATGATCGTAAGTTCCTTTTTGTGTACACTTTGTTCACCAGTATTTCTTTCTCGTGGAACTGTATAAATCAGTGTTTCTCAACTTAAGATACATGGTGTGACGCCCTCGATCCGTTGACTATTAAATCAGAGTTCATGACACAAGCCACTTAGGGATATGAAGGAATCTTTATTAAAGCCATTGATCCATTGCATGTTAAAGACTTGAGTGAATAAAGCTCCCGCAACCAACAGTTTAAAAATCTCCAAGGTTCCCCCCCCCCCAATTGGGATTCACGGCTTGATCGCCCTTCCCTTCGTGTCTCAGTTTTCAGATCTTTCTGTGTCCGAATCAACAAATGCAGCAGCGATACCGCCCTGTGATCTATCCTGGGTGCTGAATCGCTCGGCAACGATACTTTGATAAACATAGTTTGCAGTTCTGTGAGTACACCCAAACCTCATCGCCAGCATTCTCCCCTACTTTACACGTCTGGTAATTTTACTGTAAAGCACCCCCAAAACGACCCTGTGAGTTTAACAGACTGACGGGATGTTCATTCCTGGCGCCATGGCAGGATGGCATGGGTGACATCCTGACACGTGGACTTCAACTCCCAGAATTCCCCAGCCAGCATAGGAGTTGAAGTCCACATATCTTAAAGTTGCTAAAGCTGAGAAACACCGATATAGATGAAGAAGTGTGTAGCAAGTGCTCAATCACAAACGTGTGCCTACTGGATTTTTCCTGGGATCACTGCCTCCTACCTCCTTTCTAACTCAGCTTTGGGGGGTCTGGGTGCAGGTGTTTCCCCAGGTGAGAATTCCACTTGGTGCATGTAATTTATTAGATTCCTGTACTATTGCTGTCATAAGATACCCAGCGATAGTTTAAAAGTCACCACCTGTTCTTGAGTAAGTTGCATTCCACCAAATTTGGACACTTCATCTCTTTGTACATCCCCCAACATACAACTGGCACCTTCTCAGGTAGATCAGTAGATAGATACCACAATCTCTTGCTTTTATTCTAGAAGGTGGCTAGAAGGTGAGGCGTGGGTGAATTTCTCTCCAGGTTTCCTGACCAGGGTCCAAACCATTACAGGGTTACTCTATCCTGGGCCTTCAGAGCTTCTTGGGGAAGTTCAGGAATTCCAGCCAAAAAGTCCAAGTAGGGTGTTCTTGAGTAGTTCGCTAACATTTTGCTATTTCAAAAGACCTAGGGGGAAAGTTTCATCTGCATGGGAGCAGATGTTGAGAAATCCCCTCACAGCTTCTAGTATGGAAAACAGCGTTAAGGAGGAATGGTTTTGTTTGTTTGTTTAATTTTTATCCCGCCTTTATTATTTTTATAAATAACTCAAGGCGGTGAACATACCGAATACTCCTTCCTCCTCCTCTTTTCCCCACAACAACAACCCTGTGAGGTGAGTTGGGCTGAGGGAGAGTGACTGGCCCAAGATCACCCAGCTGGCTTTCATGACTAAGGCGGGACTAGAACTCTGTCTCCTGGTTTGCCATTGGCTCCTTCCCAGGGCTGAGAGAGAGTGATTGGCCCAAGGTCACCCAGCCAGCTTTCATGCCTCAGGCGGGACTAGAACTCACAGACTCCTGGTTTCTAGCCCAGCAACGGCTTTATTCCAAGGCTGGCACCGTTTGGAAGCAGGACCCACACATGAATTATATTGCATGCCCTAAGATAGGTTTGATACTGCTTTTTTAGCAGTCTCAAAAGTTTCCCAAAACTTGGGAAAGTTGAGCACAGAAATCTCAGCCCTGCCTGTGATGTAACACAGCCTTTCTTCGTTTGTTGCGTTGGGACCTTCCTCTTACACCCTGTCTCCGCCGTTGAATGCATCTCAGGGCCCCCAAGAGATCAGCTTGTTTTGTGTAAATGGGAACACGTCCCACCCCACAACATTCTGTAAAACTTAGGCTTAGTTCTTGGAGATGAGCACATCCAGAGCCAATTATCTTAACGTTGCATCTCATCATCGCAGGAACTGGGTAGAAGTTATTGTTTTCCAGCCCCTTTGATGGGTTTCTGTGGGAAGGCCACAGGCCCTGGAGAGGACCGGTCTTTTGTCTAATCCAGCAGGAGTCTTCTATGGAAAGGTAGCAGCTCAAGGTCCTGGGGAGGCCTGTACCACCCCTGTGCCTTGAGGAAAGCTGTTGCGATTCCCGATCAGTCTCATTAACCTGTTCTTGGTAGCCTCCATGCCAGCATCAAATGCCTTCTCTCCCTTGTCTGCCTTCCCACGTTTCCAGGGCTGAATCCGAGGAAGCTCCAGGAAGTCCTCCTGGTTCTCCCTGAAAAACATGGGGGGAGGGGAGGAGAGCATTTGTGGGAGGGCATTCGTAAAACCTTCCCTTTTCTTTCGGCTGTAATACAGTACTATTGCCTTTGCAGGTTCTGTTCCAAAGGGAATTCGCCTTGCAAACTGGAGCAGAACAGAGTGGCTGCATTTCACACAGCGTCCCGTTTTGGCAACGGCCCATTGGATTCCTCCGGGATGCAGGGGTGTCCGCAGGGTGTGATTTAAGAAGTCAAGATGGCGGCCACGAGGGTCCAATGGATGTGCATCTTCACTTTTTGGATCACGCCCTGCGGGCATTGTGTGCCAGGGACAGCCAGCCAATGGATAATGGAACAACAGGTCCAGGATAGGTGGTGGAAGATGGGTCTGGAGGAGACTGCAGGAATAATTGCTTCAGAGACACACACAGTTGCTATTCAGCCTGCAGCAAAGTGCCAGAAAGAGGTGTTGGGGGAGGGTGGCCCCAGACTTACCTGTGTTCAGATTCGTGTGCGTTGCCCCCCAGCAGCTCTTCCCGCAACGAACGCAGGACTTGTGTGATCAGCAGATGGTTGTTACTCGTTGTAGTTTCCTGCAGCTTCTGCAAAAGCAGTTGGGTGGGAAGTTGAAAATCCGGTGAGGAGGCCGTAGGCTGGGGAAAATGGGAAGCAGAAAGATGGTTGCGGGATTTCTCTGGCAAAGCAAGTGGGCTTCTGTGTTTTTAATCCTTTTTCACTGTATATTTAATCATTAAAAGTCAGACAACTGGTGCTGTACAGGTAGTCCTCACTTAACGATCACAATTGGGACCGGAATTTCGGTTGCTAAACGAAGCGGTCATTAAGTGAAACTGACTCAATTTTACGACCTTTTTGCAGCAGTTGTTAAGCGAATCACCATGGTTGTTAAGTGAATCACGTGGTTCCCCATTGGTTTTGTTTGCCAGAAGCCGCCCAGGAAAGTTGAAAATGGTGGTCATATGACCACAGGACGCTGCGACAGTCATAAATGTGAACTGGTTGCCAAGTGCCCAAATCATGATCACGTGACCGTGGGGATGCTGTAACGGTCATAAATGTGAGGACCGGTTGTAAGTCGGTTTTTTCAGCACCATCGTAAGTCCGAACCATCACTAAACGAATGGTTGTTAAGCGAGGACTGCCTGTATTAGCAGGTGGGCTCAGCCGATTATCTTTTGGTGGGTAAGCAAAGCAGGATCAGACCTGGTTAGTTCTTGGATGGGAAAATTCCACAAAACTTCCTCAAACACCCCAGAAGAAGGTTAGGGAAAATCATTTCCAATTTGCTGCCAAGAAAGCTGCAGGGACGTGTCTGTGAAATCACCAGGAAATGAGCGTGACTTGGTTGAGACTTTGCCTTAAAAAGGTAAAGGTTCCCCCCCACACATTTGTGCAGCTGTGTCCGACTCTAGGGGCTGGTGCTCATCTCCGTTTCTTAGCCGAAGAGCCAGCGTTGTCCGAAGACACTTCCGCGGTCATGTGGCCGGCATGACGCGCGCAGAACGCTGTTACCTACCCACCGAAGTGGTACCTATTCATCGACTTGCATTTGCATGCCTTCGAATTGCTAGGTTGGCAAGAGCTGGGGCGAGTGAGACTTTGCCTTAAATTGTTCTAAATAAAACCGTGGCCTCCCCATAAGGCTAATGAGCTATACCTAGATGTACAATTATGCTTTACTGATACAAAATAAGATGCAACATGAATGAAAAACTCCAATTGTGATACATACTCCAGTTATGTGTCATTTGATTAGACATTCCCTAATTAAAATGAATTGCAGAAGGAAGAGGCAAAAGAGCAGCTTAAACATCTAGAACAGTGTTTCCCCTTGCTGGCTAGGGAATTCTGGGAGTTGAAGTCCACACGTCTTAAAGTTGCTGAGGTTGCGAAACACTGATCTAGAATCATAAAACTAAGTTGGATACTCTGCAGAGTCACACGCAAGCCACAAAAAATCGTACTGCCTGTCATTCAGGGGTGGAAATCCTGCTGGCTACGTGCAGCCCCCAGCACTCAAGTCGTGTTGTCAAATTATGGCAGCAAAGTGACTCACTTTTAGCTCTGCAATTTCAGGTTGTTTTTATCTTCTACCCAAAACTCAAGATAGAAAAATGAAAATGGCCCAAAATTGTGCTGTCCAATTCAGCCATTTCGCTGCTTAATTTGGGTGTGTGGTTTGGGGCTATTTGAAGAGGTTTTAAGGAAGTAAATGGGAATGGAGCATATTTCTCTTTCCTTTCCTGAACCTTAAAAAATAGGGGGGGAGGGGAAGGGGGAAATGGACCCATTCCTTTTCTGTGACCGTATCACCCTTAGAATATCTGTAGCTCAGGGCTGAACTGTGGAGTCCTTGGTGCTCTCTGAGCCTTGTTGTTTTCTTACAGACGTTTCATTGCCAGGCTAGGCAACATCTTCAGTGCTAGAAGGGCACTGAAGATGTTACCTAGTACTAGCACTGATGAAGTTACCTAGTCGGGTAATGAAACGTCTGCAAGAAAACAACCCAACTCAGAGAGCACCAAGGACTCCACAGTATCACCCTTCTGGTGACATCACACGTGTGGCTCCCAATTCAAGGAAAATTACTCCTCCTGATAGAGCTCTTTGTAGACAGGTTGGAGCCTTTGAAATACAGCCCCCATGCCTCCCCAAAATAGTACCCATCACAATGAGGACATCCCTCTGCTTTCTCCAGTTGTCCCCTCTGCCTGAGACATAAAAAGGTAAAGATAAAGGTTCCCCCCGCACATGTGTGCAGTCGTGTCCGACTCTAGGGGCCGGTGCTCATCTCTGTTTGTTAGCCGAAGAGCCAGCGTTGTCCGAAGATGCTTCCGCGGTCATGTGGCCAGCATGACGCATGCGGAACGCTGTTACTTTCCTACCGAAGTGGTACCTATTCATCTACTTGCATTTGCATGCTTTCAAATTGCTAGGTTGGCAAGAGCTGGGGCTAATGCAGGAGCTCACTCCGTCACGCGGGGCTAGGGATTCGAACCTCCGAACTTGCGATCTTCCAATAGACAAGCCTGGCGTCTTACCCGCTGAGCCATCATGCCCCTTATGCCTGAGACATACTTGGCCACAAACATGGGACTTCTTGAGGTTGGGGCTGCTCTGCCCTTTCCCCCACTAGGCAGGTCCCCCAAAGAACACGGATTACTGGCTTTCTGCCCCCATGAATGCCCAGACTGCTGTTCACCTGGCTGGCTGAACTTCTGACTGTTCACTGGTTACCTTAACTTAATGTAACTTACTGTAACTTGGGTAGATGGGCATTGGGCAGCTATATCCGTTTCACTGGTAAATTAACACCTCCCTTAACTGCACCAGGTCAGTGGAAGAAAGGAGGGTGGGGTGCAAGTGAGGGAGTAAGTGAGGTGACCAAGCTCTTTGGAGCAGCCAAAGCCTCTCTTGCCCCTCGATCTCAGATTCTTGAGCCCTGAAAGTAAGTAAGTTTGTTTGTTTGTTTGTTTGTTTATTTATTTATTTATTTATTTTCTATCCCAACTTTATTATTTTTATAAATAACTCAAGGCGGCAAACATACCTAATACTCCTTCCTCCTCCTATTTTTCCCACAACAACCCTGTGAGGTGAGTTGGGCTGAGAGAGAGTGACTGGCCCAAGGTCACCCAGCTGGCTTTCATGCCTAAGGTGGGACTAGAACTCTGGGTCTCCTGGTTTGCCATTGGCTCCTTCCTAGGGCTGAGAGACAGGGACTGGCCCAAGGTCATCCAGCCGGCTTTCATGCCTAAGGCGGGACTAGAACTCTGGGTCTCCTGGTTTGCCATTGGCTCCTTCCTAGGGCTGAGAGACAGGGACTGGCCCAAGGTCATCCAGCCGGCTTTCATGCCTAAGGTGGGACTAGAACTCTCAGTCTCCTGGTTTGCAATTGGCTCCTTCCTAGGGCTGAGAGAGAGGGACTGGCCCAAGGTCACCCAGCCAGCTTTCATGCCTAAGGCGGGACTAGAATTCACAGACTCCTGGTTTCTAGCCCGTTGCCTTAACCACTAGACCAAACTGGCTCTTAACAACACACAATGTAAAGTAAGAAACTACAGAGGTCAGTGCTTATGGAGACTTCCTTGGTCGTCTTCCCCCAGATTTTTCTATTAATTTTTTTTTTAAATACAAAGTTGGCGTACAGCAAAGCATCTGCTTCCAGCATTTCTAATAATGGATTTCCCACCGTTCCTATTGGCTTTCCACTAAATGCATGGTAGCTGCCCACGCCCCCCAAGGCAGACAACGGATCCCTCCCGCCACCCCAGACATCCCTTTTGTGGGAACACCAATGGCCTGCTCCCAACTGTGCAAAGGTGCCCACCAGCCCCCAAGCAGCTTCTTCTGGTCCTCCTGCTGGTTCTGTTGGTCTCTCTGCCTCGAGTGGAACATGCTTCTGCAGGTCAGTCTTGGGGAAGAGAACTGGCATTCGGAGCTGTGGTTGAAAAGTCCGGACGGCAGGAAAGGTAGTCTTCCGAAGCTGTGCTGATTCTACCGGAGGTGTCCAAATGGTTCTTTTTGAGGTCTTGGTGCTCTTTCTGGAAAGCTTGGAGGCTCCAATAGGAGGCAAGAAGAGATGAACTCTGGGAATCCCACGATCCTTGGAAAAATCAGCAGGCATTTCTGTGGCCTGATCTTCACCTCCTCCTTCAAAGAGACCTTCATCTCTGGAATCGCCAGAGTTGGAGGAAGGAGACTTCTCCTCTGTGGGCTCCTTCTCCAACGGTTTCTCTTGCCAAGAGTCCACAGGGTCTATGACATTCTGCAGTAGGGGTCGTAGGTCAACTAGGATTTTTCGGGGGGGCTGCTTTTCTGAGGTGACCAAGCTCTTTGGAGCGGGCCAAAGTGGTGGATTCACAGCATGAGATCCTGGTAGTGTAGACGCTTGACCATCTTCTGTTTCACCTTCTTGGCTGCAACCTGTCCAGAGGGGTGGCAGTTTTCTTTCTCCATTCTTTTTTCTTGGGATGCTCCTGAAACCTTGTTTTGACGTTGCTGCCAAATTTCTCTCTCGACTCCTGGTTTTCCTGCTTGTCACTGAAATTAAAAAGAAAAGGGGGGAGGGATAGGTATGGGATGTAGAGGATTATTTATCTACCCACATCAGCCTTTCGCAAGCTGGAACCCTCCAGATGTTTTGGTCTTCAACTCTCATCATCCATGGCTGATCGCTAAAGAATTACAGCATTATCAGCCTCAATCAATCCACTGCAGGATGAAGGCCAGTTATGGACCATAATCTACCACCCTGTTCCAGTGAAGGTTGACAAGACACAAGTTAACAAACTTCCCAGTATAGGGAAGGGAGGGACTGGCCCCAAGTCCTCCAGGGAGCTTTTGTGGCTGTGGGGGGACCAGAATCTGGGTCTCTCTTTCCCACTGGACCACCCTGGATCTTGGGATGAGAGGGAGGGGCTGCCCCTCATATCCCCGGGGAGCTTCCATGGCAGAGAGGGAACCAGAACTTGGATTTTCCCACCCTGAGTCCAGACCTTTCCATCTACACCACACTGGTTCTTGGCTAAGGAATATGCAAATTAAAGTCCAACGCATCTGGCCAGAGGTCAAATTACGGAAGGGTGATCCACATCCTGCATCTGTTTCAAGTATTCCACTCTAAAATTTTACCGTGTACACGCTAGTCAAAATGAACCAAAGTGTCAAAATATCAATCAATGTGGATTCCTTGGTGCTCTCTGAGCCTTGTTGTTTTCTTGAAGAGGTTTCATTGCCAGGCTAGGCAACATCTTCAGTGCGAAAAGGGAGTGGGACTTGCTCTCTGTTTACATACCATGGCTTGTCCTGCTTGTGTTGGTGGAGGTGTTGTTTTCTCCTTAGGAGTTCCTTGATTGGGCTGTTGTTTGCTGCTTGGTTGATTGACTGGGTTAATAGTTCCTTGATTAGGGTATATTGTGCTCTTTGATTGTTCTTTGCATATCTGGGTATTGATTGCTGGCAAGGAGGTGTTCTGGTCTTTTGGCTTTTCTATTGTCTCTTATGAATGGTATGTAAATGTTGTTTACCTCTATGTGTCTGTTGATGGCTGCTTTGTCAGAGTGCCAAGCTTCCAGGAATTCTCTAGCGTTTTTGGATTTGGCTTGGTTTAAGATGCTCAGTTTCCCAGTTGAAAGTATGGTTGAGTCTGTCCATGTGTTGTGAGATCAAGGAGTTTTCATCGTGTCTTCTGACTGCTAGTTGGTGTTCATGGATGCACTCTGCTAGTCTTCTGCCCGTCTGTCCTACATAGTGGCTGCTACAATCCTTACACTGTATGTTGTAGATAACTCCTGTTTTTTCTTCTTGGACTACTGGGTCTTTTGGGTTACTTAAGATGTTCTGAAGGGTTTTGCTTGGTTTATGTGCTACAGCAGCGGTCCCCAACCTTTTTGGCACCAGGGACCGGTTTCGTGGAATTTTTCCATGGACCGGGGAGGATGGTTTCGGGATGGCGCAGACGGAAGTGGTAAGCGGATCTCCTAACTATTCTTTGACCCTGTCCTGCAGTTCCAGCAGAGGTAGATAAAAACAAATACAGGTAGTCCTCATTTAGTGACCACAACTGGGACCGGCAACTCAGTCATTAAGTGAAATGGTCATTTAGTGAAACCGCAACTGTGCTTACGATCTTACTTCAGCTTTCCTTTGCTTTACAGATGTGAGACTAGGCTGAAGCTGCCATAACCTAAAGATGAAGCAGGCCCGTAAGCAGAGAGGACAAAAGCCAGGAATCTTGTCTAAAAGATTCCTTCGGGGAGGTAGATAAGAAGGAAGCAAGTCCTTAAGGAAACAAAGGAAAAATGTCACCTGAACCAGACAAAGTAAGTTGGGCCTGAGCACATGGAACACCCCCCCACCCCAATCCCATCAACAGCTACCAGACTTGTAAATTAACAAGGCAAGAGTAGCTGCCAGTCTTGTGAATCAACAAAGCAGGAACTTTTGGGGATAAAAGGGGTCCCAAAGTTGGCCCACTCCTGAAGTCGTCTTTGGATCCAGACTTGGCGGCTTCCGTCCCTCTGGCTAATGCCTGGCAGCCTAGTTGAGAAGGATGTGGGTAAGTGTGGATGAGTGTGTGCATGCGTGTGAGAAAGAGCAAATGTACATTGCAACCAGTAAAGTTTTGCTGCTACTTTAAATTAACT
This sequence comes from Charina bottae, assembly GCA_023362775.1. NCBI lineage: Eukaryota > Metazoa > Chordata > Lepidosauria > Squamata > Charinaidae > Charina > Charina bottae. Next base: position 4,280,629 of record JALMGJ010000040.1, read on the forward strand.
GGGTCTCCGTGTACTACAAAGAACCTGTTGTGCCTCAGTGTTCGGTTGGAAGTGATTTGTGTGTGAGACTCCAAGCCTGGCTGGCAACTCGACAAGTCAGAGTTTCTCAGAGCTCTGAGCTCTGAGACCTGGCTAACTTTCTATCTTGTTTGCAGGGGTCTATAGACCACTGAAGTTTCCCCCTGGAGAAGGGGGAACCAGAAGATTGCTCACAGAGCCATTGTAATTGCCCACTCCTGTTTTTCTTTGTTGTTTCCACCGCGGAGAAGAACGGGGTGAATGCAATGAAATGGCCGAAGGAGGATCCTAGCTCTGCAGAGAACGTAAGTCTCTTGGGAGACACAAGAGTGACAGCCAGCTTTTAGACCACTTTATATTAGTTTTCTTTTTTAGATTAGCACATTTTTTATTATCTAAAATTTATCTTTGGACTTCGTTCAAAATGTTGGCTAATTTTGTGTTTTCTTTGCTATAATTAATTTTGGTGGAAGTTTGATAGATTTTATTTTGGCAACATAGTGAACAAGTTTTGTATTTTTCTGCCTTTCTTTTGTATCAGAGAAATTGGGATTTAAGAGACTTTGTTGGTATTTCTTACTCGACAAACTAACTGACTTTTGAGAAATTGTTTGTTTGGGTTAAGCAGCTTGCAGCCTGAAGAATAAAGAAGAATAAAGAATAAAGTATAGAGAATGTGTGCCTCTCTACCTTTTTTTTTTCTACTTTTTTTTAGAAAGGACTATCTTTCATTTGGAATATATCTTCATCTTTCCTTTTACAAACTGTTTGAAATACTGCTCTGTGGAATTTTTTCATCTCTTACTTTAAAAGCTTTTCTTACTTAAAGAAATAGACATTATTGATAAATAATAGAACAGCTGTTCCCTGCTCCCCTGAGAAAATTTTTTGTTTTGGCTACGGCAGCTGATTACGATTTGAACATGGCATTTCTCACAGCACTTCAGGATTTTAAGGAAGAAACCAGCAAAAATTTTTTGCAAATTAAGAAATCCATAGAACGTATATTAATAGTTTTGATGGCTCAGGAACAGAAGATACAAGGGACAGATTTAGAAACAGAGGAAAGACCTTTCGAACCAGTATAGAAACAGGGAAAGAGGACTTTGAATGTATTGGTACAGAAGAAGATTATGATATTTTACAGGAAGTGGTCTATTAAATGTTTGGGCATAAATACATTGTGGCAGCTGAGACAGGAAGATTTTAATATGCAAATTGATAGATATGGCAAAATAAACATTTTGATATCCCACATGAGTTACAGAAATAAACAAGTTGCATATTGTGATATTGGCATAACCTAAACAGGAGATTTATTGATATTGATTTGGAATGCAAGGTGAATGAAAATGCGGATTTGGTATTGTACACAGAGTAAGCACAGATATGAGAAACTTACAGATGCATAAAAACATGATATTTTAAGTGTAAGATACAAGATTATAAATAAATATGTTGATATTATATATTACTCTTTCTGGAGACACATTTATGAGAAGACAATGAGATGATGAGATGGAATTAGAATGTAGGTTATTACAAGAATATGTTGTATGTATTAGGTTATATGTTATGTTAGGTTTTGTATTTTTGCTATATTATGTATTATGTTATGTAATATGTTAGATTATGTATTAATGGAATATATAGTCATAACATGAACAGAATATACTGTATTTTATTAGACGTAGATAAGGCCTTTATTTGTTATACTAATTGGACTTTATTGAAGATATAAATATAGATGTAAAAGTGGAAAGAGCAAATGGAAAACATTTAATTGATGCAACAATGAACATTTGATTACTATTCTAAGGAGTAGAAACCAGAGATGGATTGTTGGAAGATATCAAGAAAGGCGAAACCTATATGAAGAACAGAAGATTGGATTATAGAAATCAAAGGGTATATGACAAAGAAAAGTTTCTGTGTATTGTATAAAGGACTAACATTTAAAGTTAATTGTTGTACTTAAAGTTCAAGGATAAATTGGAGGACATCTATTTTCTATATTTTCTTTGTTTGTTATTTTTTGACTTCACTTTTTCTTTTCCTTTTTCTTACTTTGTATTTCTATTTCTTTTCTTTTGTATTACCTCTTAATATGTATTTTAAAATTTAATAAAACTTATGGATAAAAAAAAGGAAGTGATTTGTGTGTGTGTGTCCCTAATTATTTCCCAGATGTTGACCAGGGCTGTGTGTCTTGTCTGCTCAAGCCGCACCTATCTGGAAAACCCAGGTAGAAAGCAAGGGGGGATGACAAGATCCGTGTGCCTCAACAGGCTGTGAGCGTGTGAGTGAGTGACCATAAGCCGAACCTGGGAGTAGCGTGCGTAACACAGACCTGCAAAGGTTGTAAATGCAAGGATTGGTCGTAAAGTTACTTTTTCATCACTGTCGTAACTGCGAATGGTCACTAAACAAAGCAGTTGCTTAATGAGGACTACCTGTAAGTGGGCAAAGAAAGGGTGGGCTGAGACTGAACATTTCATCTTCCAGTTTCCTGGGTAAAAAAGCTGAAATTTCAAATAATCCAAGTTGACAATCCAAAGATCTTGGAATGCTGCAGTTAGGCACTTGGTTTGCAGAATGGAGATTATGGGTGTCATACATTTGGACAGCTCAGTCAAAGTGAAAACTGTACCCCCATACCTTTGGATTGGATCTTATGCTGGGGAACCTGGAACACCAGATTGGTCCAAACAAGGCGTGGCAGCTTCAGTGGATCCCGGGAATCCACGCCCGAGTGTTCCACAGCAGCTGCTTTCATCTTTTCCAAGGAGGACCTTTGTTGCCTGCAGTGAACAAAGTGGGTGCAATAATTACAATATAAGGTAAAGGTAAAGGTTCCCCCCGCACAGTTGTGCAGTCGTGTCTGACTCTAGGGGCCGGCGCTCATCTCCGTTTGTTAGCCGAAGAGCCAGCGTTGTCTGAAGACATTTCCACGGTCATGTGGCCGGCACGACGCGTGCGGAACGCTGTTACCTTCCCACCGAAGTGGTACCTATTCATCTACTTGCATTTGCATACTTTCGAATTGCTAGGCTGGCAAGTGCTGGGGCTAGTGCGGGAGCTCCCTCCGTCACGCGGGGCTAGGGTCTCGAACCTCCGAACTTGTGACCTTCCGATCGACAAGCCTGGCGTCTTACCCGCTGAGCCACCATGCCCCTTATAATTACAATATAAGGATCCAGTAAAATGAGAGAAACTCTTTCTGGGAAAACAGGAGGACCAACGTGATGCCACAGCTCACACATTATATTTACAGTTGTGCATGAACAACCCATGAGTCTGTCCATCTACTTCAGCAGTTCTTGTGCTGAGCGGGAGGATGGACTAAATGACCTCTGAGGTCCCTTCCAATTCTGTGATTCCAGATGTGCATTTCTGGAAGCCAAACCAACATACCGGATCCTCAAGGGCTAAGTACGGGTAGCAAGACATTTGTTTCTTTATTTATAGGCTTGTTCGATTCTATCCTGCCTAGACTTCAGGCAGCGAAGAGGTGGGAAATGTGAATAATAGTTTGAAAGTTTGACATGGGATGGAGACATTCATTTTCTTGCCCAACCTTTGCATCGTATCTAAGTGCCAGGCATGAGATGGCAACCCCTGTGTTGATACTGTCTTGTGCCCAGAGTTGGAAGCCAAATCTTGGCAAGGAAGAGTTAATGGTGCATTCTCTCAGTGGATGCATTTTAGGACATGGAAGTTTTAACTGCTACCTGTTGTTAATGATCCTGTCCTGTTGGTTGGGATCAAACAATGCACCTGGTCAGCTTCTGAGCCTACAGTAACCCTAATTTTCACCACTCCCCTCTTGCATAGCTGCTGGGAAGAAATGAAGCCGCTGATCAATGTATTTCAGTGTGGCCATCATTAAAAACTGACTTTCAAATTTAAAAATAAAACACGTTTGGCGGAAAGTAGGAAAAGCAAGCAGCAAGGAGATTCGGATCTGAAAGATGAAATGTCAGTTGTCACCCAATCAAAATTTATAGAGTACTTACAGGGGAGACTTTTTTTTCCACCCAATCTATGACAGCGGACTGATCCACGGGAATCTATCTTGAGCTCTGGATGTCCTGCAATCCTAGATCCCAAGACTTTCTCAAAGGGTTTGTTTTTTTGTTTTTTTCCACCTGTGTGTCTGCTGTATTTGGACACCTCTAGTAACTAAGCAATGGAGACAGACGCAGGGCTCCAACCACCAAGACAGAAACCACAAACCATATTTAAATATCCAATAATAGCCTGGTTGTGGTGCGGATGAGGGAGGAGAGAAGACTGGGGCAATTCTTAAGGTGGAATAATATTTGATTTTCTGAAATGGATGAGGTGGACTAAGCATTAGGAGAAATGTGGTGTGCCTGCACATGAGTTTCTTTATTATAAAACATTGCACAAAAATGATGGACCAAGCGAGACAAATTGTAATCAAATCAAAGGTGTTTTTTTTAAAATCAGTTTTAAAAATGCACAGTACAAAATTGCAGAGATACACAAAATGGTTTACTATGGCGATTCAGAAAACTAGTAATTTCATTGAAGAACGTCATGAGAGAAAGACGCATAATTCCGCATTCCAGTCTTCGAAATGCATTAAAAGTGAGAAATTTAACTTGATATTTCAGATAAACTGTCAGATGTACCACTAACGTATCTTCTGTATGTTTAAAAGCATTATAAATCCCTCAATTTATACCTTCTGCAGGCCTAGGCCTGTGGGCAAATTACTGTGGGTAACTTTCAGCTTACTTTGCCCCCAGCACATTCCCACTCAATCCCTAAATCCAGATCAGAGGAAGCACACACACCCCATTCAGATTAGCCAGCAAAAATATAGCTTGCTTATTTATTAAATATCAGCAAAGATCAAAAGCAGTTAAGTGCCAAGGCAAGGATAAAAGGCAAGGAGGGAAAGTGAAGGACATGAACAACAGAGAAAAATTTACATTATCTATGTATCGAAAGGGCACAGGACTTTCCAGAAACACTGGAAATAACACTGTGAGTAATTAGCATTGGACAGCCCCGAAGGGAATGGCTTTTGGTTATTCCACCCTTAACCCTTTTATATACTACACAACAGCAGCAGAATTGAGTTGGAAAGGAGGACACCAGGTGATCCCTCCTCTGTACAGTTCTGCATTATTAAAGAAACAGTTTGGCGGATGGGAATGATGTATCCAAGAATCCAACCTCTCTTCCTCCCCCCCCCCCATTATGCTCCTATAACAGCCCCAATGAAATTTGCTTTTTGGGGAGTTTTCTGCCATCAGGATAAAAAAGGGGTGTGTCTGTGCCTTCCTTTGTTTTTTGTATCTAGTAAACCCAGATACACTGCCTCTGAGCATGAGGGTTCTACCTAGCTGCCTTGGGTGTTCAGATTGACACCCAAGAGTGCCGTATGGCCTTGTCTTGAAAGGAAAGTTTTTAGGTTTTAATGTTTCTCCCCCCTTTTGCTTTTGAAAACAAGCTTGTGGAGCTGCTGTTAGGTCAAGGCGAGAAAAGGCACATCAGCAGTTAGACCCAGGGAAAAAAAGTATCCATCTAAAATTGATTAGAAATATACCCTTTTGGTACGCATGTGTAACAGAATGCAGAACTGTATAAAAAGTTTCTGAACTTTTTTGTTCGGGTGCGCACCCTCTGCCAGGAGGGTGGCGCCTGTCCCGCTGGCCGTAAATAAAATCTTTCCTTGGGGAGACCCCTGACCTGCAAATATTTCACCTAAGAATTTTGGCCACCCCAGATGGGATGTGTGGTTTCTCGCTGACCCTCCGAGGCTCCCATGGAATCCAACTGTTGCATTTCCAGGCGAGGCGTCTCTGGCGGAAAGCGGTGACGCACGGGGAAACTCTATGCTTCAGAGCTGCGTCGATTTCCAGAGGAGGCAAAGAGGAGTTCTCGGTAACCGAGGCAGGCACATTTTATTTCCTGTACATGGAATGAGCCTCTTGAGTGGGGTGTGAATGTAGCATGTGCTCGTGGAAGCTAGGAGGGAATCACGCCTTAAGGCTGCAAACCAAGTGGCCCTTGTCTGTGAATTCAGGCAATAAAAGTGTGAGACCGTCCAGTTTGAGTGCACCAACACAACACGAAGAACGAGTGTGTGTGCGATTGACCATAAGGAGGACAAGAGGGGGGAGGGAGGAGCAAGCCAGCTTGGGGAAGTCCACTGGATAAGCTTCTAGTGCAGTGTTTCTCAACCTTGGCAACTTTAAGATGTGTGGACTTCAACTCCCAGAATCCCCCAGCCAGCAAGGGGAAGGCTGGGGAATTCTGGGAGTTGAAGTCCACACTTCTTAAAGTGGCCAAGGTTGAGAAACACTGTTCTAGTGGCTTGGCGTGCCAGGAAACTGAGGTTAGTACAACTTGCAAGGTCAAAAGCTCGAGCAATTCAGTCAAGCAGAGAATGGCAAAAATATTGGCCGGAATGGGGGACATTTGAATATTGTTGCCTTCGAGATTTAAGATTTAGAATAGAAAACACACTACAAATGGACTTTGTTGGGCTGAATTGGCTGGGGGAGTTTGCCCAGAAAAGGTTATGCCGGTAAAAACTGAGAAGCCTCCTCCATATATCCCCTCCACACTGGTGTTCAACAGTAAACAGCAAGAACCGCCAGAACTGTGGCCACTGACAATGGACAACAGGTAGTCCTCACTTAACGACCACAATTGGGACTGGCATTTCGGTTGCTAAGTGAAGCAGTCACTAAGTGAATCTGACCCAATTTTACGACCTTTTTCCAATCTGGATTTTGTATGGTTGCATGGAACTTTTCCCAATTAATGTTTTTTTTAACTTGCTCATTCCACAGTTGAGAACAAAGTTTCTGTAACTTTTAAAATGGCTTGCCAATCTGCATCTAGATTATAATGCACTGCCCCAGACAGACCCGGTGAGGAACCTGGGGGTTCTTCTGGACTCTCGAAGAGCAGGTGGCAGTCGTGGCCAGGGGAGCCTTTGCACAACTTCGTGTTCTGCACCAGCTACGCTCTTTCCTGGATTGGGAATCCGAACGGTCACTCATGCCCTAGTCACCTCCCGTATAGACTACTGTAATGCGCTCTACATGGGGCTACCCTTGAAGAGCATCCGGAAGCTACAGCTGGTCCAGAATGCGGCTGCGTGAGCAGTCTTAGGAGCCCCAAGGAGGGCACATATAACACCATTGCTGCACAAACTGCATTGGGTGCCAGTCTGCTTCCGGGTCCAATTCAAGGTGTTGGTTATCACCTTTAAAGCCCTCCATGGCATGGGTCCAGGCTACCTGAGGAACCGCCTCACCTCCATTACATCGACCCGTCCCACCTGGTCAGGCAGAGAGGGCATGCTGCGGACCCTGTTCATGAGGGACTGCAGATTGACAAGGTCCAGGAGGAGGGCCTTCTCTGCCATGGCACCCGCCCTTTGGAACAAGCTACCCCCGGGGGTAAGACAGGCCCCCGCTCTCCTGGCCTTCCGGAAGGGGGTGAAGACATGGTTATGCCACCTCGCTTGGGATGGGAGGGGGGATAGTCATTCATGGGGGTGGCTGGCACTGTGATCGTGCCAAGAATAACATCTTATGCCCATCTTGGATTTTTATATTTTATATTTTTAGACTCGTAGCTGTTTTTATGTGTATTTATATATATATGGAGTATATATTGTAGTGTTTTTAAGGATTGTAATTTTATTGTTTGTAAGCCGCCCAGAGTCGTCGTGTACGAGATGGGCGGCAGAGAAATTTGATAAATAAATAAATAAATAATCCCGGTTGGGTTGTGCCCATGGCCATGGGGCAGCACTATTGCCAGCTTCTTGTTCTCCTTTAAGAGCTGAATCTAAAATGGCTGCTCTTTCATTGGAAGTAAGTAGAGCTTCCATTAATTCTGTTATAGCCACCCAAGTCAGATTATGAGTGTGCACAAGAGTTCGGAAGCATTTAATTACTGTCATAGGATCCTTTCCAAAAATAGGAGTCAACGGCTGCCACAGAGAAAACGGTGTGTGGACTCTCATGGCCGTTGGAGCGGCTTGTCCAATTGGTGGCAAATCCTGAGTTCTTCATGGGGCCATCAAGTCGTCTTCCTCCTCTGGGGCCTCAGCTGCTTGTTTCGCTAGCCAGGCACTACAGGTAGTCCTCATTTAACAACCATTCATTTAGTGATAGTTCGGACTTATGACGGTGCTGTAAAAATTGACTTACGACCGGTGCTCACACTTATGACCGTCATGATGTCCCTGCGGTCACGTGATCATGATTTAGGTGCTTGGCAACCGGTTTGCATTTATGACCATTGCAGCGTCCTGTGGTCATGTGATCGCCATTTTTGACCTTTCTGGCAAGCAAAATCAATGGGGAACCTCATGGTTTGCTTAACACCCATGGTGATTCACTTAATGACCACTGCAAAAATGGTCGTAAAATCAGGTTGGATTCACTTAATGACCGCTTCGCTTAGCAACCAGAATTCCGGTCCCAATTGTGGTCATTAAGTGAGGACTACGTGTATGGGAAAGACCTTGGGAGACGGGGCCAAGAGACGCTGCCAAGGGAATGGTCAGATAAGAGACAGCATAGCCCGCAGCTGGATAGTGGGGCGGGGCAAGAGGCTCAGAAGGGACCCTCCCTAGTTTCTCAGGGTGTAGAGGAGATGGCGGGAGAATTGTTCTTTGAGACTTGCAAGATTCTGTCAATGTAGCCTTACAGTAAAGTAGAATGAGCTCATCTGGTTGTGATTCCTATCTGGTTTACCCCGCGAGGCCGACATTAACTCTGGAGAAATACCTGAACTGGTACCTTGGACTTCTGAACTTGACAAGGACTTTGTTGAACGAAAGCAAGCCCCGATGAGTGCCCCTGTATGTGCACGAGCGAAGTGTGTGGGGGGGGTGCTCTGGGGTGCTGATGCAGATCTTTGGGTATAAGCCCCAACCGGTACAGCTTTATTCAGCTCAGCTTGATCCGGTGGTAAGAGGGTTGGCTGGTTGCTTAGAGCTGTAGCAGCAACTGTTACGATGATTGGGAAAACATGTGATGTAGTACTGGGCTTTGTTTTGAATGTGTATGTGCACATGACGTTGAACCTGACATTTACCAACCAGAGACTTGCTGAATATGAGGCTACCTTATTAGCAGCAGAAAACCTACAAATCCATAGGTGTAACACCTTGAATCCAGCCACCCTATTATCCCCAGCTGATGAGCGAGAACTGCGTGAATGTTTGGAAGGAATAATTTGTGCAGAAACTATACAAACTGATCTAATTGATGTTCCCTTACTGGATGCAAACCTAATGCTTTTTACAGATGATGTCAGGCCCAGCCCAAGAATGACCAAGAATCAGCCCAGCCAAACTTCAGTTCTTCATTTGCTAATGCTGTACAGACAGAATCTTGCCAGACTAAAGCAACTCTACCTAACCTAAGGGGAAATAACCTGGGAAGGCTCTTGTTGTTTATTCGTTCAGTCGCTTCCGACTCTTCGTGACTTCATGGACCAGCCCACGCCAGAGCTTCCTGTCGGCCGTCGCCATCCCCAGCTCCCCCACGGTCGAGTCCGTCACCTCCAGAATATCATCCATCCATCCATCTTGCCCTTGGTTTTGCCTTCCACCTTCCCCAGCATCAGCATCTTCTCCAGGGTATCCTGTCTTCTCATGATGTGGCCAAAGTACTTCAGTTTTGCCTTTAATATCATTCCCTCAAGTGAGCAGTCTGGCTTTATTTCCTGGAGTATGGACTGGTTTGATCTTCTTGCAGTCCAAGGCACTCTCAGAAGGGAAGGCTCTAGGGTGGGGCTATTCTGAACCTCTTGGTTTTCCCACAACTGCCCCCTGGACTGTGCCTCCTCTTATCTCTTCCACCTTCTTGGAATGTGCTCCCTCCTTCCTGAGAACCAGTGGGACTGCCGAAATCCATCACATATGGACCTTCCTATGTTCAATCTGGGAAAAGATATACAGGACATGCTGTCGTCACTAAGACAGAGGCACTAAAGGAGGATCCTTGCCCAAATAACGTGAGTGCTCAAGCTCTCTGAATTGGTTGCTGGGTCAGAACCCTTCCAGATCAGTGAAGGGTTGAGAGTTAATGTTTACACTGATCCTAAGAATGCCTTTGGAATATGTCATGCAACAGGTGCTCTGTGGAAGCAACAGATATTCTCTTCTATGGGAATAAGGATTTGTCATCTCTGCAGAGAAAAGGATTGCCGGTGGAGAACAGATCCAGGAGATCTTGAGGACAATTATGCATCCCCAGCAGGTGGCAGTAACGCATTGCTATGCTCATACTAGGGAAGACACATCTATTGTGCAAGGAAATACATTAGCGGATCAGGCTGCTAACAACCGCTGCTATGAAACCCTTACCATGACATGTGATGGTGCGACAATTTATTCCTGAGAAAGGAGAAATATATGGACAAGTTACAGAAAAGGACATAAGAGGGCTGGAAAAGGCTATACGATGCTACCGTAGAAGACGGGTGGGGGGTTGTACCGGATGGAAGACCCATCCTTCGAAGAGCAGCTCTATTTTCTCTTTGTCATCTACGACATCATTGTAAGCATGTGGGAACAAAAGGATTGGCTGATTTCCTGTCACAATACTGTTTTGGCCCTGGAATCTATGTAAGTGCTAAAAGAATGACTGAGATGTGTCCAGAGCATCAACAAACTTTACCAAATGAGGTTTACATAGGGACTAGAGTGACGCCAGGCTTGTCGATCGGAAGATCGCAAGTTCGGAGGTTCGAGTCCCTAGCCCCGCGTGACGGAGTGAGCTCCCGCATTAGCCCCAGCTCTTGCCAACCTAGCAATTCGAAAGCAGGCAAATGCAAGTACATAAATAGGTGCCACTTCGGTGGGAAGGTAACAGTGTTCTGTGCGCGTCATGCGGCCACATGACCGCGGAAGCGTCTTCGGACAACGCTGGCTCTTCAGCTAACAAACGGAGATGAGCACCAGCCCCTAGAGTCGGACACGACTGCACAAATGTGTGGGGGGAACCTTTACCTTTAGAGTGTGCCAATGGAAGACCCATTGAGGATATTTCCTGCGAGATACCCCAAGGATCATAAATTGCACCCAGTGGGCCCCAAGCCGGAATACTTCTTGTTGTAAGAATGAATGGGCTAATTGGAATTTAAATTTCAACAAGGAGTTTCTGTACCACCCTATAATTTATAGGCCTAAAAGAGATCTTAATCCCAGAAAAGAAAAAGGATCTAATTTAATTAGGCAACAAGCTGTAGGGGGAATATTAGCTAATAATAGAGGTATGGTTTTGACTAATTTGAAGACTGAACTTGCCCAAACTAGAACACGTTTGCAGAATTGCATAGCCTTAGATTTATTGTTGGCTACCCAAGGGGGAGCTTTCCTTACATTATCTGTAGCTTGAATCATGTCAACTGGATTTCTATTTTCTTAGTAGAAACGTTTCGCTCCTTATCCAAGGAGCTTCTTCAGTCTGAGCAAAGTTGGTAAGGGAATCCTAAATATGTTCCTAGGTAGCTGTGTGACCTTACACCTGGGGCTAGGTCATGGTTATATTGAGATGTAATTTTTAAGTCCTTTTATCATCTAAAGGAGGGTCGTTAAAATCACCATGCTGCTGTTGAGCTTCTGAAATGGTCTTAATCTTCCTAGGCACAGAAGACAAAACGGGGAGGAAGATGGGGGAGAGTTTGTGCCTGAGGCCCCCACCTCTATTCAAGGAAGGATTTTCCAAGTTGGCATAAATGGATTCCTTGACCCCTCTCTCAAACCACCTATCTTCTCTGTCTAAAATGTGAACATTAATGTCCTCAAATGAGTGTCCTTTTTCTTTTAGATGAAGATAAACTGCTGACTCTGGTCCTGTGGTGTTATTTCTCCTGTGTTGGGCCATCCTCCTGTACATAGGTTGTTTGGTTTCTCCAATGTAGAGTTCAGAGCACTCCTCACTGCACTGGATTGCATAAACTACATTGCTTTTCTTGTGTTTTGGAGTTTGATCTTTGGGGTGTACAAGCCTCTGTCTCAGTGTGTTGGTGGGTTTGAAATATACAGGTATGTGGTGTTTGCCAAATATCCGTTTTATCTTTTCAGACACGCCAGCCATGTAGGGAATGACCAGGTTCTTTCGTTTACTCTGAGTCTCAGCCCTATCTGTCGCTGTTTTAGGTCTGGTAGATTTAGATTTGGTGAAGGCCCAATTTGGATATCCACAGGCCTTCAGGGCTGTTCTCAGGTGCTGATTTTCATTCTTTTTGGAATCCATGGAGGTGGGGATGGTTTCTGCTCTGTGTGACAATGTCCTGATGACTCCTAGTTTGTGCTGCAGTGGATGGTGGGAGTCAAACATCAGATATTGATCTGTGTGTGTGGGTTTCCTGTAGATCCCTATTTCTAGCTTGCCACCGGTCCCAATGAGGACTTCACAGTCTAGGAATGCCAGTCTGTTGTACCTACAGACAATTCCACCTGGATGACTGAGAACCTTCATAGACATATTTCCTTACATTAATACTAGAGTTGCTCTTATAGAGATGATAATTATAAGATTAATAGAGGGAGGATACACCATTTAGCCATGATTACAACAATCTCAAAGGATGTATCTTGGTGGGAATCTTTGTGGATTTGGCTACCTAGTTTTGGCTGGTTACAATGCTTAGCAATTATAGCTATTAGTATTGCTGTAATACTATTATTGCTTTGCTGTTGCATACAACATATTGGTGCTATGATTCCTACGTTAATAGGTTGCTTTCAGAAAATGATTCCAGTATCTAAAAAGCTTGCTTAATGACCCAAAGGGAAATTGAAGAATGTTAAGAGAAAATTAGATGAAAAATATAGAAAATGGTGATTAAAAAAATGTACCATTATTAGAAGGGGGGGTTGAAAGGAAAGTTTTTAGGTTTTAATGTTTCCCCCCCCCCCTTCAAAAAATGACCTTTTGCTTTTGAAAACAGGCTTGTGAAGCTGCTGTTAGGTCAAAGTGAGAAAAGGCACATCAGCAGTTAGACCCAGAAAAAAAAAGTATCCATCTAAAATTGATAAGAAACATACCGTTTTGGTATGCCTGTGTAGCAGAATGCAGAACCGTATAAAAAGTTTCTGAACTCTGAATTCTGAATTCTGCCAGGAGGGTGGCGCCCATCCAGCTGGCCATCAATAAAATATCTCACTGGGAATATGTCTATGAAGGTTCTCAGTCATCCAGGTGGAACAGTCTGTGGCTTGAATCATGTCAACTGGATTTCTATTTTCTCAGTGGAAACGTTTCGCTCCTTATCCAAGGGGCTTCTTCAGTCTGAGCAAAGTTAGTAAGGGAATCCTTACTTACTACTTACTTACTTACTTAAGTACTGTCAGAACCCTGGCATGCCCAAGGGTCCTGCCATCCCCTATACCACACCCAGCATTAGCAACTGCCAGCTACGCCTCATGGATGATGAACTTTTAACCTTGACACCAGGAGAACCAGAGGGAAGACTGAAAGTGGACCAGATGGAAGCCCGCAGCTGGGAGGGGCCAGTGCTCTGGCAGAAGGGTATATAAACCCGAGCAGGGAACCAGGGGACCATTCGTGCCTTTACTGTGCTTACTCATGTTAATCAATAAACCGTTTACTTACTGAAAGAGCTGAGGTAAAGTCATTTCTGTGGAGAAACGTCTGCAACTGAGAAGCGCCTGACAAAAAGGCACGAATCAATCTCAGCTGATTTTCCCGGGAGCGAACCCAGAAATCATCGGGTAAGCTCTGAGGTAGAGATCGGCTCACATCGAGAAGAAGGCAGAAGAGGAGCAGAGACCGGGGATTGCCAGGTCAAGCGCAGCGGCGGCAGCCAGCAGGCCGAAGAAGCGGGGAAAAAAAAAAGAGCGGGAAAGAGCTGAAGGAATCGTGGTGCAGGGAATATGGAGAGAAGCGAGGAACTCCAAATCACCAAGGAACCGCTGGCAGCACCGGAACCACGAACAACAAAAGGCAAACCTCCCTCTCCCCCTCCCCTCCCCCTCCCCTGCACTCTGCGCACATACAATGCGACGGCAGACTGGTCGATTGGAGTGGGCAGGGGTATGGTCCCAGTCCCACGAAAGCCTGCAGCGAAGCCGCGGATCACGCAGTCACAACGGATCGTGGCGCTGGAGGACAGGGCAGCCAGGATGGAGTTGGGGCTTGAAGGCATGGATGCCAAACTGACGGCAATCCAAGCCGCAGTGGAAAGCTTATTGAGAGGGCCCCAGAGCCGTGAGAGCGACCACAGCCCACAGTATGCACGCAACCAACCTGAGGAAGCAGGTGCAGCAGAAAGCACCGGGGGAAGCGAGGACGAGGATGAGGCGTATGAGGAGGAAGGCGATGAACTGCCGGCACAGCCTAGCTATGGGAGTCACCTCGCAACTAGTCGCTGGCACAAACCTACCATCGCGACAAAATTAAAGACCACATTTGATGGGGACCCGGAGAAGCTTGCATGCTTCCTGAACCACGTGCGGGGGTTCATGGAAGAATCTGAAAAACTGTTTTTGAATTAAGAGGCGAAGGTGTGGTATGTTTCAAACTTCTTGATTGGAGAAGCTGCTAAATGGCTGGCGGTACTTCACGACACCGGGGCGCCAGAACTTCATGACTTTGGCTGCTTCATGAAGGCTCTACGTAAGCGATTCGAAGACACCCTGTCCAGGATATCAGCAAAAACGGAGATCCAAAGACTGCGACAAGGACACCGGACAGTGGCAGAATACGCCCTTGAATTCAAGAAGTTGGTCAGCCGCCTCCCAAACTGGCCTGAATCGTTTAAGGTTGAGTATTTTCAGATGGGACTAAGACCTGAGATACTGGAAATGGCAGCTGGGAGAGGGGACCCAGAGACACTGGATGAATGGGTCCAGTTAGCGGGAAAAGTAGAGACCACGAGGATGCGAATACGCTCCTACCAGCAAATTCAATACCCGGGAAGGCCACGGCAAACCAACCAGGTCTATCATAAGAAGGAACATTACAGAAAACCCTGGGCAGAGGAAAAGGAATGGCGGGCCCGGAATAACTTATGTTTTAAGTGCGGGAGAGAGGGGCACAGAAGCAACGACTGTACCCACCCACCTGAAAGGCCCAGACTCGGAGAAAAGGCACGCAAGACCCCCCCCTCCAAACAGTCAACAGCCAAGGCAGCATCAGAGCGGTGAAAATATGTTGAACTGAGGTCATCATCAGGCGACTCTACGGATGAGGAATTCCGGCCGGCGGAAAACGCCAACGGCCTGTCCTAAAGTGCGCCGTGGGACAGGCCTGCAGTAACGGGCGTAGCGACGCGTTGACATCTGAGGACTGCCCCACAATGCAAATCAAGGTACAGTTAGAGACCTTGGATGGGGGGAAGCAGGTTGTTGGCGTAGCAATGCTGGACTCAGGGTGCACTAGATGCTTAATGCACCCGTCAGTGGCTAGGAACATGGGACTAAAACTCTCTAAGTTAAAGTCACCGATCACGTTCTGCCAGCTCGATGGGACAGAAATGAAGGGGGGCCCCGCAAGGCATTTCACAGAGGCAGTTAGGATGTCGATTGGCTCACATCAAGAAACACTGCGGTTTGTTGTGGCGCCCATCTCCACGCAGCCCATCATCCTGGGTCTCAAATGGCTTAGAGAACGGAACCCCCACGTTGATTGGGTGTCAGGGGAGATGGAATTCATTGACGGGAAATACGATGCTGACACTAGGGACTTTGGGGAGAATGGGGTAGAATCAGGGGCTGCAGGCATGGTGAGGGGAGAGGGATCACAAACTGAGGCACAGATAACATTCCCACGAGCTTACGTGCCTGTCAGAGAGGTCTTCAGTCAGCAAGAGTGTGACCTCTTACCGCCTCATAGGAAAACGGACTGCGCCATCGAGCTAATCCCTGGGGCCACATTTCCAAAACCAAAAATGTACGCTATGACCCAGCGGGAGCTCCAAGAACTGCGGAAATTTGTGGATAAAAACTTGGCGAGGGGCTTCATTGAACCAGCGAATTCCCCCTTGGCGGCCCCCGTCTTGTTCCGTAAGAAAAAGGATGGCACGCTCCGGCTATGCACGGATTATAGAGGACTGAATGCCATCTCAGTCACTAATCAATACCCCCTCCCACTTTTAAAGGACATGCTGGCACAACTGGCTAAGGGCAAAATTTTCACCAAATTAGACCTGAGTGAAGCCTACTACAGGGTCCGGATACGGGAAGGGGACGAGTGGAAGACGGCATTCAACTGTCCACTCGGCTCGTTTCAATACAGGGTCCTCCCATTTGGGATTGCGGGGGGACCAGGGATCTTTATGAAACTAATAAACGAAGTATTATACGAGTTCCTGTACCGGGGGTGATAGTCTATTTAGATGACATCCTGATCTTCTCCCAGGACCTAGCAGAACATACACAGCTGGTGAAAGCGGTCCTCAAAAAATTATTGGACGCCAAACTCTTTGTCAAATTGGATAAATGTGAATTCCATCAAGAGAGGCTGGACTTCCTGGGGTTCAGGATTTCAAGCAAAGGCATAGAAATGGACCCTGCCAAGGTGCAAGCAGTAGTGGGGTGGGAACCTCCTCGGACCAGGCGCCAACTGCAGGCGTTCATCGGCTTCGCAAATTTCTATAGGGATTTCATCAGGAATTTCGCGCAGATAGCGCTGCCGCTAACAGACTTGTTAAAAACGAAAAGCGGCGGTGGCACACAAGCTAAACGGCCAGGCACCAAAATTAAATGGTCCCCAGAATGCCAGGAGGCCTTTGAAGAGCTCAAAGCTCTGTTCACGGCTGAGCCTATCCTGAAGCACCCGGAAATAGATAAACCATTCATTATCCACGCAGACGCATCGAATAACGCGATAGGATCAATACTGCTGCAGGCGGATGAGAACGGCAAACTACGACCGTGTGCGTATATATCTAAAAAATTCTCAGACACAGAAAAGCGATGGCATGTCTGGGAGAAGGAAGCATTCGCAGTCCGACACGCGTTGGCTACATGGCGGCACCTGCTAGAAGGGGCATCAGTCCCATTCGAAGTTTGGACCGACCATAAAAACTTGGAAGCACTGAAATCGCCCAGGAAATTAAACCCGAAACAACTTAGATGGGCCGAATTCTTCAGTCGCTTCAACTTCACCCTGAGGTACTTTCCGGGGGGGAAGAACTACCTGGCAGATGCATTATCGCGGCTGCCTCAACACGATGGGAAAGCGGAAAACATAACAGAAACCCTATTCCCACACAAGCCCTCAAGTACCAGTCAGGTGGGACACGTGGCAGTGGCTCGAGAGGACAATACGGTGTCTACAGCGCTCAATCCATTGGAGAGTGAGATACAGGTGGCGACAACACAAGACACCTGGTGGGGGGAAAACAAACACCTCCTGCAGGAGAAGGATGGAAGGTGGTGGAATAACGATAAGTTGTACGTACCTGACACCATGCGGAAACGTGTCCTAGCGATCACTCACAACCACAAGGCAGCAGGACACTTTGGGTTCGTGAAAACCTTGCACCTGGTCAGGCGCACGTTTTGGAGGCCCACACTACGTAAGGACGTAAAAGACTATGTAGGTACCTGCCCTGTGTGTGCTACGGCAAAAAGGGCCACAGGTAAGCCCAAAGGACTTCTGCAACCCGTGGCTGACCCGTCGCAACCATGGTGACAGATAGCCATGGACTTTGTAGTCGACCTCCCTGAGAGCAAACAGAAAAAGGCAGTGTGGGTGATCACAGACCTGTTCTCAAAACAGGCTCATTTCATCGCCTGCAAAGGGATACCGACAGCACCCAAGCTGGCCAGGCTCTTCACGCAAAACGTATACCGTTTACATGGGGCACCTGAATGGATAATTAGCGATCGAGGGAGCACGTTTACCTCGAAATTCTGGAGGGCGTTTCTTCGGCTAATTGGGTCTGAACAGGGCTTGAGCAGCGCTTTCCACCCGTGCACGGACGGGGCGTCAGAACGACTGGTAGCCATCTTAGAACAGTATTTAAGGTGTTACATAAGCTACCAGCAGGATGACTGGGTGGACTTGCTACCTCTTGCGGAAGTGGCGTACAACAACTCAGTGCACCACAGCACGGGGTTCAATCCGTTCAAAATAGCCACAGGCCAGGACTTTTCGGCTATCCCGGAGGTGGGCATGATTCAGAGGACGGACGGCCATGCCCCACTACAGGCAGATGAATGGATAGCCAATATAACCAGCAACTGGCCTGTCATGCTTCAAACGCTTAAGGAAGCGAAAGACGACTACAAAAAATATGCGGACAAAAAACGTGCAGTGGAATGGGAACTTCGCGAAGTATATTTATCCACCAAGAACTTGCAGTCTATGCAACCGTCTCGCAAGTTGGCCCCAAAGTTTATTGGGCCATTTCCTATCGTCAGAGTCATCAACCCGGTAACTGCATGCCTGCAACTTCCAAAATTGTTGAGGAAAGTCCACCCGGTGTTCCATATCAGCCTCCTAAAACGATACCTCCCGTCAGATCAGTGGCATCTTACAACAAGGGACCCAGCACCTACCTTAGTGAACGGGGAGCCGCACTTCGAGATTGAGAACATTTGCGATTCACGTATACACAGGGGGAAGTTGCAATACCTGGTAAAGTGGTTGCACTTGCCAGTAGGGTTCAGGGAATGGGTAGCAGTGGAACACATGCAGGCCCCGGACTTGATTAGAAAATTTCACCGCAAATTCCCCGACAAACCCCGGCGACTCCCGGCCTAACGAGATATTATTCTGTTACAAGCGCCAACTACATGCAACAGGAGCCAGGACGGAGCATGAGGGGAGAGGGGAGGTCTTGGGGGGGTGGCATGTCAGAACCCTGGCATGCCCAAGGGTCCTGCCATCCCCTATACCACACCCAGCATTAGCAACTGCCAGCTACGCCTCATGGATGATGAACTTTTAACCTTGACACCAGGAGAACCAGAGGGAAGACTGAAAGCGGACCAGATGGAAGCCCGCAGCTGGGAGGGGCCAGTGCTCTGGCAGAAGGGTATATAAACCCGAGCAGGGAACCAGGGGACCATTCGTGCCTTTACTGTGCTTACTCATGTTAATCAATAAACCGTTTACTTACTGAAAGAGCTGAGGTAAAGTCATTTCTGTGGAGAAACGTCTGCAACTGAGAAGCGCCTGACACAGGGCTTTCCAAAGTTTTCCCGCGGCGACACACCAACCGCCGTTGGTGTGTCGCTGCGGGAAAACCCGGAAGTGCCGCCGTTGCGGCAGCGCACAAAAACCCGGAAGCGCTGCTGCCGCATTCAGTTTTTGCGCGCCGCTGTTGGTGTGTCGCCGCGGGAAAACCCAGAAGCGCTGATGATGATCAGCGCTTCCGGGTTGTGTGGTGACACACCAGACACTTTTGTGTCGCGACACACAGTTTGGAAAGCTCTGGCCTGACAAGTACTTACTTACTTACTAACTTACTTACTTATAAGTACTTACTTACTAACTTACTTACTTATAAGTACTTACTTACTTACTAACTAACATATTTAGGATTCCCTTACCAACTTTGCTCAGACTGAAGAAGCTCCTTGGATAAGGAGCGAAACGTTTCCACTGAGAAAATAGAAATCCAGTTGACATGATTCAAGCTACAGACATCTCACTGGGAAATCGACTCTGCTTGGAGTCTTTCCTTGGGGAGACCCCTGACCTGCAAATATTTCAGCGAACTGTCTTAATTTCACATGAGCAATAGTGAAAAAGAAAGAGAAACGAGAGGGGTGGAATAGAGCAGAGAGGAAACGGACTTTGTTAACTTTGGGTTCTGTCTCTTCCACCAATAGCAGTTCCAAGTAACAGAAAAAAGTTTTCCCACCACGGATTTATAGACAGTGACAATCCCATGATCTTTAACAGAGTCCATTGGAGTTGGGCGGCTTATCAATTCAAATAAATAAACGATGGCCCTGTGTGGCCCAGTAGGTCTTCTCATATTCTTATGATGAAGCAAAGCCTCCATTTCTAGGAGCAGTCCATCTTTTTGTACCGGTTGTTGAGGGTCCATCATAAAGTCTGGCTTTTGGTTGGCCACTATTGGAAACTGATGATTTGGCTAGCGGGGTGCATTGCTCAAATCCAGCAAAGCCACTCGGATGACTGCATGGTGTAGGCTACAAAGGTTCAGTTCTAAAAAAGAGGAGCTGAAAATGCTGCTGCTGCTGCGGTTACTCCAGCAAAGGAGATCGTTACCTTGTCGTGGTGCTGGAGCTTGAGCACCTCAATGAAACCATGAGCTAAACCGTGAAGGGACACCCAAGACGGGAAGGTCGTGGCAGAGAGGTCAGACTAAATACGATCCCTGGGGAAGGTAATGGCAACCCACCCCAGTATTCTTGCCATGAAAACTAAATGGATCAGTACAACCAAAGACATGTCGGTATACCATCGGAAGATGGGACTCCCAGGTCGGAAGATGGTCAAAATGCTACTGGGGAGGAACAGAGGATACGTTCAACTAGCCCCAGATGTGATGACGCAGCTAGCTCAAAGCCGAAAGGACGGCTAGCGGCCGACGGTGCTGGTGGTGAACGACGAATCCGATGTTCTAAAGATCAACACACCATAGGAACCTGGAATGTAAGATCTATGAGCCAGGGCAAATTGGATGTGGTTATTGGTGAGATGTCAAGATTAAATATAGACATTTTAGGTGTCAGTGAACTGAAATGGACTGGGATGGGCCACTTCACATCAGATGACCACCAGATCTACTACTGTGGACAAGAGGACCACAGAAGAAATGGAGTAGCCTTCATAATTAATAATAAAGTGGCTAAAGCAGTGCTTGGATACAATCCAAAAAACGATAGAATGATCTCAATTCGAATTCAGGGTAAGCCATTTAACATCACAGTGATCCAAATATACGCCCCAACCACAGATGCTGAAGAAGCAGAAGTAGATCAGTTCTATGAGGATCTGCAGCACCTACTAGATAATACACCAAGAAGAGATGTTATTTTCATTACAGGAGACTGGAATGCTAAGGTGGGTAGTCAGACGACACCTGGAATTACAGGCAAGCATGGTCTGGGAGAACAAAATGAAGCAGGACATAGGCTGATAGAATTTTGCCAAGACAACTCACTGTGCATAACAAACACTCTCTTCCAACAACCTAAAAGACGACTTTATACATGGACTTCACCAGACGGTCGACACCGAAATCAGATTGACTACATCCTTTGCAGCCAAAGGTGGCGGACATCTATACAGTCGGTAAAAACAAGACCTGGAGCTGACTGTAGTTCAGATCACGAACTTCTTATTGCAAAATTTAGAATCAGACTAAAGAGAATAGGGAAGACCCACAGATCAGTTAGATATGAGCTCACTAATATTCCTAAGGAATATGCAGTGGAGGTGAAGAATAGATTTAAGGGACTAGATTTAGTAGATAGGGTCCCAGAAGAACTATGGACAGAAGTTCGCAACATTGTTCAGGAGGCGGCAACAAAAAACGTCGCAAAGAAAAAGAAAACCAAGAAGGCAAGATGGCTGTCTGCTGAAACACTGGAAGTAGCCCAAGAAAGAAGGAAAGCAAAAGACAACAGTGGTAGGGGGAGATATGCCCAATTAAATGCAAAATTCCAGAGGTTAGCCAGAAGAGATAAGGAATTATTTTTAAACAAGCAATGTGCGGAAGTGGAAGAAGACAATAGAATAGGAAGGACAAGAGACCTCTTCCAGAAAATTAGAAACATCGGAGGTAAATTCCAGGCAAAAATGGGTATGATCAAAAACAGAGATGGTAAGGACCTAACAGAAGCAGAAGAGATCAAGAAAAGGTGGCAAGAATATACGGAAGATCTGTATAGGAAGGATAATAATATTGGAGATAGCTTTGACGGTGTGGTCAGTGAGTTAGAGCCAGACATCCTGAAGAGTGAGGTTGAATGGGCCTTAAGAAGCATTGCTAATAACAAGGCAGCAGGAGACGATGGTATCCCAGCTGAACTGTTTAAAATCTTGCAAGATGATGCTGTCAAGGTGATGCATGCCATATGCCAGCAAATTTGGAAAACACAAGAATGGCCATCAGATTGGAAAAAATCAACTTATATCCCCATACCAAAAAAGGGAAGCACTAAAGAATGTTCAAACTATCGAACAGTGGCACTTATTTCACATGCCAGTAAGGTAATGCTCAAGATCTTGCAAGGTAGACTCCAGCAATTCATGGAGCGAGAATTGCCAGATGTACAAGCTGGGTTTAGAAAAGGCAGAGGAACTAGAGACCAAATTGCCAATATCCGCTGGATAATGGAGAAAGCCAGGGAATTTCAGAAAAACATCTATTTCTGTTTTATTGACTATTCTAAAGCCTTTGACTGTGTGGATCATAACAAATTGTGGCAAGTTCTTGGTGGTATGGGGATACCAAGTCATCTTGTCTGCCTCCTGAGGAATCTGTATAACGACCAAGTAGCAACGGTAAGAACAGAGCACGGAACAACGGACTGGTTTAAGATTGGGAAAGGAGTACGGCAGGGTTGTATACTCTCACCCTACCTATTCAACCTGTACGCAGAACACATCATGCGACATGCTGGGCTTGAGGAATCCAAGGCTGGAGTTAAAATCGCTGGAAGAAACATTAACAATCTCAGATATGCAGATGATACCACTTTGATGGCTGAAAGCGAGGAGGAGTTGAGGAGCCTTATGACGAAGGTGAAAGAAGAAAGTGCAAAAGCTGGGTTGCAGTTAAACCTCAAAAAAACCAAGATTATGGCAACGAGCTTGATTGATGACTGGCAAATAGAGGGAGAAAACGTGGAGGCAGTGACAGACTTTGTATTTCTAGGCGCAAAGATTACTGCAGATGCTGACTGCAGCCAGGAAATCAGAAGACGTCTACTTCTTGGGAGGAGAGCAATGGCAAATCTTGATAAAATAGTTAAGAGCAGAGACATCACACTGACAACAAAGGTCCGCATAGTTAAAGCAATGGTATTTCCTGTAGTAACCTATGGCTGCGAGAGCTGGACCATAAGGAAGGCTGAGCGAAGGAAGATAGATGCTTTTGAACTGTGGTGTTGGAGGAAAATTCTGAGAGTGCCTTGGACTGCAAGAAGATCAAACCAGTCCATACTCCAGGAAATCAAGCCAGACTGCTCACTTGAGGGAATGATATTAAAGGCAAAACTGAAGTACTTTGGCCACATAATGAGAAGACAGGATACCCTGGAGAAGAAGCTGATGCTAGGAAAAGTGGAAGGCAAAAGGAAGAGGGGCCGACCAAGGGCAAGATGGATGGATGGTATTCTGGAGGCGACGGACTCAACCATTGGGGAGCTGGGGATGGTGACGGCCGACAGAAAGCTCTGGCGTGGGCTGGTCCATGAAGTCACGAAGAGTCGGAAACGACTGAACGAATAAACAACAACAAAGCTGCGGTTTAGTTTGGATGAAATGATGTCTGCAAGATTTCCTAAAGCCACAGGTAATATTGCAAAAAGCAGAAGTAGCAGCTTTAGCAACAACAGCAATAGCAACAACCATAATAGATTAAGAAGGAAGGAGAAAAAGCATGAAAAATATGGAACGCTTCA
Organism: Charina bottae; assembly: GCA_023362775.1. NCBI lineage: Eukaryota > Metazoa > Chordata > Lepidosauria > Squamata > Charinaidae > Charina > Charina bottae. The sequence goes on from JALMGJ010000040.1 coordinate 4,304,240, forward strand.
CGAATTTGCGTGTCATCCTTGCGCAGGGGCCATGCTAATCTTCTCTGTATCGTTCCAATTTTAGTATATGTGCTGCCGAAGCGAGCACAAGTTAATGATTCTCTGGAGAGCTAAATAAACGTCGTTATCAGTGAATATTGCAGAGTATGGCGACCATAAACATGGCTCCTCTTTTTTAAAAATCTGGTTTGCATTAACCCCAAAAAAGCTATGCCCTCTCTTATAGCTCGAAATTTCGAATATCTATTTTAAAAATTCAGGACGAACTGAATTTCCGCGGAGCATGATAGGCAAGGTCGGGTTATGGAAATCAAGGGGCGTAGCACTGGAGTGGGTGGGAGGTTTGGGGACAAAGAGGTAAGTAAACATGTCAAGCGTTTTAGGAGTCTAGCACGTGGGGTTTCAGATCGCCGTCGGTCGAATCCTCCATGTGCGGTCCAAAGGGGGTAAGAACGACGCGTAAATGTGAAATCAAACAGGCAACAATTGTCCAGCGTTGCTGTGTTGAAGGCATCCTGTTCTCTAGTCCGTTGAAGAGTGAATAGCGTACAGTAGTATTTGTGTTAAACGAGGATTTCCACGGTGCAATAACATTGCAGCGAAAGATCAACAGTTTTGAGTTCTCCTGGGTTAAAAAGCCTCCTATTTGGGGTTGAAGGGGGCTCTTAGGGCATTAAAAAAATGTATTTGTCCATCCGATACCGGAAGTGTTCATGAAACCTGCCTCTTAACCATACCCCCTTGGAGCCCGCTCCTTCCGCCCCGGGCGCAGAGTCAGGCGTCCTGCGTTCTGCTTCCTGGGCTCCTCTAGCTCCCCCTTTCTTTCCCGGGATGCTTTTCGCCCCGCGGTTTCCCTCGCTCGGTCTTCGTCCACCCTGCCTGCCCGCGGCTGACGTCATCGGTGCTGCCTGGGCGGGAGGGGGGAGGGAAAGGGGAAGTGAGCCATCAACATGGCGGCGGCCCGGGCGGACGCGAACGAGGACTGAGAGGCGGAGGGCAGAGGACGGGCCGCTTCCCGCCCCCCGCGGAGTCGAAGTGGACTGGGGGAAGACGCGGCCGAGCTCACCTTTCTCCCCCTCCGCCCCGTTTTGCTTTGTGGGCACCGCTGCTCCGCCCAGCCTGGTTCTTGCCTTCTCCTGACTGGGCCCGTTTGAGAGGCTGGGTGGGGGCTCCCTCTCCTCCTCCTCCTCCTCCCCCCCGTTCGAGGCTGTTCGCCCCTTCCTGGGGGCGGGGGCGGGGGCGGGTCTCCCCCTGGATATCGGGACACCCCCGTCAGGACTTCGCCGTTGGGGAGCAGCCCACTTCCTCCTTCCCCGTGAAGTTTTGTGAGGTGGGCCTTCTCCCCCCCCCCTTTATCCTCACAGATTGTTCTGACGACCCTTGTTCTTCCCCAGATTGCGCCCCTCCGTTTTGAGGCTTGCCCCCTTCCCCTTTCCCGAGAGGATTGCAAGGGGCTCTTCTTTGCTTCCTCCCCTCTTGGGGCCTTCAGAGCATCTCCCCCTTTCTCTCCTATTTTTTTCCTTCTGCCCCAGATTTCTCTGCCAGAAGTTGGTGGGGTTCAGCACCCCCCTTTAAATAAGAGATAATAGAAGTCCCACAGCCCCCCCATGTCGCCCTCCAGAAAGGTCTCTCCCCTTTTTTCTAAACTATCCTGGCAAAGCTTCTCTTTCTGCCCAACATAATTCCACCCACTGTTGTGATTTGACAACCCCCCCCCCAACTTGCTGAATCCTTGTCCCATCTCTTGAATAGTCTATCCACAATCCCACGTTTGATTCTTGGGGTTCTGGGATCCCATACCTGTTAAAGCTTGAGTCTGTTCCTCTCCTCCATTTTGACAGACAGATCCTTGGTCCCTGCCTTTTTCCCTGGGAGAGGCAGATCTGCAGACAGTTTTCTCTTTTGTCCTTTTGGGATACTTCTGTGGACTGCTTCTCTTCCTATTTGTCTTCCCTAACCCTGAAACATTTTAAGGTCCCATTCGAGGTTTGCCTTCCTACCATCAAGGACGCTTATAGGGAGTTGGATCAGTTTGCCCTTCCGTTCTACTCTCGCTGAGCTACTAACCCTTTCTTAGTCGTTTCCAAATTAGTGCATCTTTCATGTCAATCCATTTAAGGACCATTCGTCTTATAATTCAGACTATGGGCTATTTTGTTCTAGGATAACTATTTCTATTTTTTTCCCTGGGTCGGTTGGGAGGTGAGTTCATTTCTTAAGTACATTCTATCAGCAAACCTGGTTTGCATTCTGACATTCAATTTATATGTGGGAAACTGGAGTCAAACTCTTCTAAAACAAGACTGCAAGAGAAGCCTTTGAAAGCATCCCTATCAACCCTCTGTGCACTCCCACCAACTCAGGATGTCAGAGAATCAGCCCAACAACACCCATCATCCAGTGAACAATAATGTGGGGGGTGGGGCCCCTGCTGGCAATAACAGAGCGGTCCGCAATCTCAACCAGAACCCCCTCATCAATGTTCGGGATCGCCTCTTCCATGCCCTTTTCTTCAAGATGGCTGTCACTTACGCCCGCCTCTTCCCACCGTCTTTCCGTCGCATCTTTGAATTCTTCATACTCCTTAAGGTAATGGTGGGGGATAGAGGGAGATATATTTTCCTTCTATCTGTATATTCTTATATTGGTTTCAAATGTATTTAGTAATGTTTGGTGCTCACCAAGGCTTATGAAAAATGTTTTAGCCTTTACAGATTTGGGGTGGGGGTGGGACATTTTTTCCCCAAGAAGAATATTTTATTGATTTGTGGTACGATTATTCCCTCCCCCCTGCACCTCTTTTTGGATTTACAAAACTTCCCAGTGCTTAACTTTGATTTCCTGTGCTAGGTGCTACACAGACTATCATGTAATCTTGTTAAGAACAATGGGGATTAATTCATCTTGTTCAAGGTTTGAACACTGGATTTTGCTCTGCATGCATACATGTTCTATGCTGTATCATTTGATAGATGGATGGGATGGGATGGGATGGGATGGGATGGGATGGGATGGAGTGAGTGAGTGAGTGAGTGAGTATGTGAAGCTGGATAAGTATCAGGGCCTGAAGGAGGAACTAGAGAGGATGTGGAAAGTGAAGGCCAAGGTGGTCCCAGTGGTGGTAGGAGCACTCGGGGCTGTGACTCCCAAGCTGGGAGAGGGGCTCCAACAGATCCCAGGAGCAACAACAGAGCTCTCTGTCCAGAAGTGTGCAGTGCTAGGAACAGCTCAGATACGGCGCAGAACCCTCAAACTCCCAGGCCTCTGGTAGAGGACCCGAGGTTGAGGAAGGAGTATTAGGTATTTTTATTTATTTATTTATTTACTATCCTGCCTTTATTAGTTTTATAACTAACTCAAGGCGGCGAACATACCTAATACTCCTTCCTCCTCCTATTTTCCCCACCACAACAACCCTGTGAGGTGAGTTGGGCTGAGAGAGAGTGACTGGCCCAAGGTCACCCAGCCGGCTTTCGTGCCTAAGGCAGGACTAGAACTCTCAGTGTCCTGGTTTGCCATTGGCTCCTTCCTAGGGCTGAGAGAGAGGGACTGGCCCAAGGTCACCCAGCCGGCTTTCATGCCTAAGGCGGGACTAGAACTCACCATCTCCTGGTTTCTAGCCCACCAACTTAACCACTAGACCTAAATAAATACCCACTTAACCACTAGACACTACTAAATAAATTAGTAGGGCTGTGTACTTTCTTGCAATAGCATTTACAGCTCTATAATTTAAAGCCCTTGTTCTTGAGGAACATGAAACATCTTGGACATGTTTTACCATCTTTGGATTGGTGAGATAGCTTTTGGTAAGCTATTTGCTTACGACATTGGTCCCTCCTCATTCATTTGCAGTTTGAAGGCAATTGTATTGGTCTACCACACGGGGCTATTGTAAGGATTATAACAAGATAACATGTTATGTTTAGAACCCCCAGAAAAGCAAGAAGGAGAGAATTTCTGTGGGCTAGTTTTAAAAAGCTCCATAAAGTTACTAGGCTATAAAAATGGTTTATTAGTCTCCCAGAAGGCTACGAATCCACGTTTCCATAGTAGAGCAGGAGGAAAAATGATTTTTGAAAACTAGCTTGGGAGGAAAAAACATTAGTCTCTTAGCAGGCTGATTGTTGTTGGGTTTTTTTGTTTTGTTTTGTTATCTTAAAGTTGCCTTCTCATAAGCTGGCCCTGCCCAGCCAGCTGGCAGCACTAGCTGACCTTGGCTGATCTAGAAAGCAAAACAGGGTCAGCTCTGGTTAATATTTGGATGCAGAATGGCTGGGACGCCCAGGGCCGACAGCTGGACCGGGTGGTAAAACAAAATCCCAGAAGGTGGCGATGGCTGCCTTGTGAGCTGTTGCCAAGGAAACTGCCTGATGGAAGTCACCAGAATGGTGACTTTATTTTCTGAATGATGCGGATTAGCGTAGGATGGAGAGAAAGATATTCTGGCAGCTGCTGCAATTTCTGGAGTGGTCACAAAGGAAGAGGGCTTCTGTGTGCTACATCTAGCTCAGCAATGAAGTGGACTGGCGGAGGAGGAGGAGGAGGAGGAGAGAATGCTGCCTTGCTTCTGGAAACTTGTTAAGAATGGAGAACATTTGAAAGATTTGAAAGTCCATGGGGAAAGGCAATTATGGATGGAGGGGGCCTGGAGCCAGAACCAACACTGAACCAGGTTTTAATGATTTTATAGCCCCCCCCTCCCATCATTTTTATGTGACACAGTATGTGCACTCAGGTTCCTTTATAGCTGGCTGGGGAATTCTGGGAGTTGAAGTCCACGTATCTTAAAGTGGCCAAGGTTGAAAAACACTGCTTTACAGAGTTAAAGCTTGATGGAACATTCATATTGATCTTGGAGGGACTTGGGGGACGGGGAGGTTGCACCGTTGTAATGTGTTGCTCTTTGTCTTTCAGGCTCTGTTTGTCCTTTTCATTCTGGCATACATTCACATCAGCTTCTCCCGTTCACCCATCAACTGCCTGGAGCACGTCCGGGATAAGTGGCCCCGGGATGGCATCCTACGAGTTGAGATCCAACGCAATTCCAGCCGCAACCCCGTTTTTCTCCAGTTTTGTGAGAGTGAGATGTTTCCAGGCATGGTGGTTGAGGCTGCTGTTGGGGAGGAGGAGGAGGAGGAGGAAGAAGAAGAAATGACCGTGGAGATGTTTGAGAACAGCTCCATCAAGGTACCATGAGGGAGAAGAACGTGTTGCTTTGTTAATGATTATGCTTTTTCCAATACACCTTCCCAAACCATGAATTTGCCCACTGTCACTACCAAATGATTACAGGTAGTCCTCGACTTACGACCATTCGTTTAGCAACTGTTTGAAGTTATGACGGCGCTGAAAAAAGTGACTTACAACTGGTCCTTGCGCTTACAACCATTGCAGCATCCCTGCCATGCGATCAAAATTTGGGCGCTTGGCAACCGGCATGTATTTACAATGGTTGCAGCATCCTGGGGTCACGTGATCGCCATTTGCGACCTTCCCAGCTAGCTTCCGACAAGCAAAATCAATGGGGAACTGCGTGATTCGCTTAATGATTGTGGCAAAAAAGATTAAATTGGGCACGGTCACATGATGCCTCGCTTAACTACCGCATCACTTAGCGACTGAAGTTCCGGTCCCAATTGTGGTCGTAAGTCAAGGACTACCTGGTATCCTTTGGTCTGATCTAATATGGCTTGTAACTAGGAGAGAGAGAAAAAATTTCTTCCATATTGCTTTCTTTAAATTAGGCTGACCATATTTCCCTGAGACAAGAACGGGACCCTAACCTACCCATGGCTTGCCAGACAAAGTGGGCGTGCATGCGTGTGCGCACGCACGCACGCATGCACTCCGTCTAACAAAGCCTCACCGGCAGCGCGGTCCCTCCGGCGCCCTGGCAAATGTGAGAACGGGAAAAAATGGACATTTTTATTAAAACAACAGGATGGTTGGGAATTGTTTAAAAAACGGGACTCTCCCGTTCAAAACAGGACGTATGGTCAGCCTACTTTAAATAGTTAAATGTCTGTGCCTCCTGTATGCCACCTTATTTGCTTTTCTCTCCACCGAACAATCCCCAAATTGTGAATTTCAATGAGAGGGGAGATACTTCAGCACTGTGCTCATTTAGGTTGCTCTTCATTCCCTTCTAAGCTCTATAATATTTCTTCTTAAGCTGGGGGCTTGCTGGCAGTGCAAAGCTATAGATTATTTAGAGGTGAACATTCCTGTGGTTAATTGACCCCAAGAAAAGGTTTTGGAAAATGCCACGAGAATACTTTCTAGGATGCCATATAAATAAGAGAAGTAGATAAGAAATTGCCTGGTTGAATCAGATTGTCCAACTGGTCCAGTTCCAAGTTTCCAGCTTGTGGCCAATCAAGTTCAACAGAGAAGGTCAGAAAGAAAGGGCTGTTCTCTTATAGCTCTGGTTCCAAGAGATAGACTGCCCCTGTGGTTCTTTTAAAAAATGATTCTGTCAGACTCAAAGTTCATTGAAAAGAGGACAGCCAGGATGGTGAGTTGGGAAATGTTTAGCCTGATGAAAGACACGCTGAAAGGTGACATTTTGTCCTCAGATAATCTGTAGACCTCTCACGTGGAAGGTGGAGGAGTGAGGGCAGATCTAGAACCAATGAATAGATGATACAGGGAAGATTTTGACTGAATGTTGAGAGAAATGTCTTCCCAGAATGAACTCTGCGATGCTGAAACAAAGACTGCCTTCAGAGGTGATGGGCTGTTTTTTGCTACTAGCATTTAAACAGAAGTCAAAGGGCGATCTGTCAGGGGTAAATAGATTCAGAGTCCTTCATTAAACAGGGATGAACTGGTCTTCTCAGTTCTATCCTTCTAAACATAGGTTTAGTTGTAGTTATCATAGCTAATGGCTATCAACAGACCTCTCTTCTGTCAGTTTTTAAAGGTTGGTTTGAAAATGCTGTTTTCTGGGTCTGACTCTGTTGCAGTCACCTTGGAAGGCCTTATTTATTTAATGATAGTATTTCCAACCTCCCCTTTGTAAAAAATCTCCAACTATAAAATAAACACATTGTAATACAGCCATACGTTGATCTTTAAAAAAGATTGAAAGCAACTGAATGTGTTAAACGATTTAGAAGTTTAGGAAAGGTAAATTAACAGCCTTTCTAAAAGTATAGCGAACAAAGGCCCGTTGCAGCTCCAGAGCAATGCATTCTACTACTTAGGAGAAACACAGGATAATTTTAGTTATTTATGTATTTATTTTAGAAATGTATAAGGCTGCCCAACTCTGGAATGACTCTGGGCAGCGTACAGTAAAGTCAATCGTACAATACAATTTTTAAAAAAGTCCACCCAAAACGTTGGAAGAAAAACAACCATTAAAAGGCAAACAGACATGCAGGACCTGACACCCTCTAACCCAGAGCTTTCCAAACTGTGTGTCGCGCCACAAAAGTGTGTCGCCACACACAGCGTGGTGTGTCGCCACACCACCCGGAAGCGGCGGTGCGTGCGTGCACGGCGGCCGTGGCCGCGGCGCGGCTTCCGTGTTTTAGCGGAGGCTGCCGCCACCGCCGTGCACGCGCGCGCTGCCGCACGCCCCCCACGCCGCCACCGTGCACGCACGCGCTGCCGCACGCCCCCCCGCCGTGCACGTGCGCCTCCCCCCGCGCTGCCGCCGTGTGCGCGCATGCACGCTGTGCTGCCACCGCCGCCGCCACCGGTGTGTCGCCAGCGGCAGCACTTTGGAAAGCCCTGCTCTAACCCAAGGACTGGGGAAAGAGCCAGATTTCAGAGCTCATTTGAACCTGTGGAGTCCTTGGTGCTCTCTGAGCCTTGTTGTTTTCTTGCAGACGTTTCATTGCCAGGCTAGGCAACATCTTCAGTGCGAAAAGGGAGTGGGACTTGTTCTCTGTTTATATACCCTGGCTTGTCCTGCCTGTGTTGGTGGGGGTGTTGTACTCTCCTTGGTAGTTCCTTGGTTGGGCTGTTGTTTGCTGCTTGGTTGATTGACCGATTTAATAGTTCCTTGATTAAGGTCTATTGTGTTTTGCTCCTCTGGTGCTAATCTTCGTGTTAATCTTTGCCTATCTGGGTGTTGATTGCTGGCAAGGAGGTGTTCTGGTCTTCTGGCTTTTCTGTTGTCTCTCATTTGAACCTGGCCAGGGTGGAGATCAGCCATCTCAGGGATGGTGTTCCAGAGGGCAGGTGCTGCAACAGAGAAAGCACATTTCCTAGATCTCAGCACGTGACATTGCTTAATGGATTTAACCAGCAGATCCTCGATGGCTCCGGTTTTTGGCTGCTGCTGCTCAACGCTAGGTCAGTAAACAACAAAGCCGCTCTCATAAGTGAATTAATCACAGAGAGAGGGGCAGACCTGGCGTGTGTTACTGAGACCTGGCTGGGCCCAGAGGGAGGGGTAGCCCTCTCGGAAATGTGCCCAGACGGATTTCAGGTGTGCCCAGCCAAGAGACCGGGGCAGGGGAGGAGGGGTGGCAGTTGTCATCCGAGAGTCTCTTATGGCTTTCAGGGGCCTTGCTCCACAAGTATCCGGATGTGAGACCCTGTTTTTCAAGTTGGGTGCCCGAGAACAGTTGGGAGTGTTGCTATTGTACCAGCCTCCCTGCTGCGTAGCAACCTCCCTGCCTGAGCTGCTGGAGGCCATCTCGGGGTTGGCGGTGGAGTTCCCCAGGCTTATGGTCCTGGGAGATTTTAACTTGCTGTCCCTGGGGCGTGCCTCGGAAGCGGCCCGGGAGTTCATGACTACCATGGCAGCCATGGGCCTGTTGCAGATTATTCGGGACTCGACTCGAGACAGTGGACTCACTCCGGATTTAGTTTTCTTGTCAGAGCAATGGCAAAGTGACCTGAGGGGAAAGTTAGAACTATCCCCGTTGTCATGGTCAGATCACATCCTGATATCCCTAAGATTCTCTTATGCCGCCCCGCTCCGCAGGGAGGCAGGACCTATTTGATTGGTCCGCCCCCGGCGACTTATGGACCCAATGAGGTTTCAGAGGGAGCTGGGGGTAATACCCGAAGATCTGCTGCACGGTCCAGCGGAGGCATTGGCCGCAGCCTGGAATAGGGAGGCGGCCGGTGCCTTGGACAGGACCGCGCCGATGCAACCTCTCCAACCCCATTCGACCCGTCACTCCCCGTGGTTTACGGAGGAGTTGAGGGTCTTGAAGAGGGTGAAGAGATGTCTAGAGCGCCACTGGAGAAAAACGAAGGCGGAATCGGACCGAACACAATCTAGAGCCGCTATTAAGGCCTACCTTGTGGTGGTAAGAGCGGCGAAACGTGAATATTTCTTCGCGCTTATTGCATCCGCAGAATGCCGTCCGACGGCCCTGTTTAAGATTACTCGATCTCTCTTGGGTAGTGTGGTAGCGACCACCCACCTGCAGGGCCGTGCGGAAGAATTTTCCGAGCATCTGCAGGATAAAATCGCTCGGATTCGGTCTAAGCTGGACTCCATGCGTGGAATGCAGTCTGGGGAGATGCCGGGAGAGCGGTCTTGCCCTGTTATCTGGGAACGATTTGATCCTGTTGGACCTAAGGAAGTGGACAGGATCCTTCGAATTGTCAATTCCACCACATGTCATTTAGATCCCTGCCCTTCCTGGCTGGTAAAATCGGCCAGGGAGGTGACATGTGGATGGGTCCAGGCTATGATTAATACATCCTTGGCGGAGGGGGTGGTTCCAACTGCCTTCAAAGAGGCATTGATACACCCCCTCCTCAAGAAGCCAGCCCTGGACCCTACCATCCTGGACAATTTTCGTCCAGTCTCCCACCTTCCCTTTTTGGGAAAGGTGGTTGAGAAAGTGGTGGTGTTGCAACTTCAAAGGACACTGGATGAAGCGGATTATCTAGACCCTTTCCAGTCAGGTTTCAGGCCGGGATATGGGACGGAGACTGCATTGGTCGCGCTTACGGATGACCTCTGGCGGGAGCGGGATGGTGGTAGTGCATCCATCCTGGCTCTCTTGGATCTCTCAGCGGCATTCAATACCATCGACCATGGTATCCTGTTGGGTTGGCTTAGGGAGTTGGGGATGGGCGGCGTAGTTTTACGCTGGTTCACCTCCTTTCTCCGAGGCCGCTCCCAGTCGGTGGTAATAGGAGAGGAGAGATCTGACCCTCGGCCCCTCTTGTGTGGGGTGCCGTATGGTTCGGTTCTCTCTCCTATTTAACATCTACATGAAACCGCTGGGTGAGGTCATCCGACACCATGGGATGAGGTATCATCAGTATGCTGATGATATTCAATTGTACATCTCCATCCCTGGTGAAGTAAGTGATGCAGTGACCACCCTGTCCCAGTGCCTGGGGGCTCTGAGGGCCTGGATGGGGAACAACAGGCTTCAATTGAACCCTAGCAAGACCAAGTGGCTGTGGATTGATGGCTCAGCGTCTTCTGGGAAATTATCATCTTTGGTTCTCGATGGGGTAGTACTACCCCGTTCAGAACCGGTGCGTAATCTGGGGGTCCTTCTAGACTCACGACTCCTGCTCGAAGAGCAGGTGGCAGTCGTGGCTAGGAGAGCTTTTGCACAACTTCGGTTGGTGCGCCAGTTACGCCCATTCCTGGATCGCGACGCCCTCCAACAGTCACTCATGCTCTCGTCATCTCCCATGTAGATTATTGCAATGCGCTCTACACGGGGCTACCCTTGAAGACTATCCGGAAGCTTCAGCTGATGCAGAATGCGGCCGTGCGAGCAATTTTGGGTGCACCAAAATCTGCACATATAACACCTTTGCTCCGCGAGCTGCATTGGGTGCCGGTTTGCTTCCGGGTACAATTCAAGGTGTTGGTTATTACCTTTAAAGCCCTACATGGCATGGGGCCAGAATACCTGAAGGACCGTCTTATCCCCATTTTATCGACCCGCCCCATCAGGTCATTCAGAGAGGGCCTGTTACGAACCCCATCAATCAAAGAATGTCATCTGATGGGGTCTAGGAGACGGGCCTTCTCTGTGGTGGCACCCACACTGTGGAACATCTTGCCCCCAGAGTTGAGACAGATCTCCTCCCTCCCGACCTTTAGGAAAGAGCTGAAGACCTGGTTTTGCCGCCTGGCATGGGAAGGAGGAAAGGATAGTTCCTCATGGGGGTGGCTAACTCCTTAATTTTATAATGTCCTTCGTTTTAATTCCATCGTCCATCTGGATTTATAATTATTTATTATTTTTACATATATTGTATATTGATGTTTTATATTTTATTTTAACTATTTTATTGTAAACCGCCCAGAGTTCCCCATTGGGGGAGATGGGCGGTTATATAAATTAAATAAATAAATAAACAAACAAACAAATAAATAAATAAATAACCAACCTCGGGTCACAAGGCAAACAAGGAATTCCTAAGCTTGCTAGCCACATACCTTGTGATAATTTGAGGGTCTCTGAGCTCCACTCTTGAAAATAACTTGCATTCCGCTCTAGGGTGGGGCTATTCTGAACCTCTTAGTTTTCCCATAACTGCCCCCTGGACTGTGTTTCCTCTTATCTTGTCCCCCTTCTTGGAATGTGCTCCCTCCTTCCTGAGAACCAGCGGCACTACCAAAATCCACCACATCACCTCCCTCTTCAGAGACACATTCCATAACAGGTTCCATGGAACCCTGGTTGAGAAACCCTGGTCTAATACATCTAGTTTGGAGGTTCTCTTGCCTCATCAATCTGCAGTGAGGAACTATATTCACTTACATCACAGACTTGATGCTTAAGAAGATGGTGACTTCCTTCAAACTGGGAAGCAAGTCAGTCAGGGGACATAAATAGGAAGTCAGATAGTTGATCAGTTGGGAATGAGCTTCTGATTAGCTTTGAGTTTTCACTTTTTCCCCCTTTACCTTTTCTGCCTGGAATCTTTAGTCCCCTCTAGTGTCCAATTTCTGAAATCATAAAGTCTCAAATCTCTGTTATGACTTAGGATAGACAAAACAGTATAGTTCCCACAAAAGGCTGTTTATTTATATAATTATTTCCAGAACTTACAGTAATAGTCTTAATATTCCAAATTTATCTGGACCCTTAATTCATTTATAACCTTTTTGGATCAAAGTCTTATTTAGCTTTTTGCCGTATATTTCCAATTCTTTAAATTCTTAAGCTTATAGTTGTTTTTTCTTTTGTTCAAGAATGAAGGTAAACTCACCAGGTGGCTTTTCAAACTTGTCCTTCCGAAGATCTCTAATAGCCCTAAGGGAGTTAAATAGGCAATTTCTGAAAGCGATTAGAAAGTGAGGTTAGCGAACCCAGTGTCCTTTAAAAGGCTCCACCGCAGTTGTGAGCGTGATGGCTGTTTCCTTCGTCTCCTGGAGCTCAAGTCCGTGGCCAACCACTTCCCTGTGGTCTGCTTGCGAGGAGAAGCCATCCCAAGCACATGTGGGTAATTTCCCGTCCTCTCCTTATCCAGAGAGGTTCTGTAGAACTGCTCTACTTGCTGGTTCTTCGATCTTTGCCATGGTCGTCATCTCTGATCATTCTAAAACGTGCTAGTTCGCCATGCTAGTCGTGCTGTGTGATGTTTTTAACTGTCACCATTTGCTGCAGCTAACTTGGCTGTGCAAGATAAAACGAAGAATGCGCAAACAGGCCTGTGTACTAACTCTTCTGATGGGAAGTTGGTTGATAACATGGTAAAGTTAGGATCTTTTTCTGCCCAAAGGAATGCAGAAAAGCTGCAGAACACAATGAGAACAGTAGAAGCTTAGCTTAAAAAGGGTATATATATTTCTACTCTGCATGGTTATTGATAGGTACCTGTAATTGTTTTGGCAATGCCTGTTCAAACTCTAAACCAGAGGATTTGCTGAATTAAGATTTCTCTTGGAAGCAGGTTTAAACAGGGGAATGAATTTTGCAGGGGAAAGAATATATGCAAATTCTCTTTAATTTACATAACTGCATTAACTTAAATAAAACTTCAAGACACATACTTCATAAATGATTGCATCCGGTGCGATTTGGGGAGGGGGAGGAATGTCTTTGTAATGCACACAGTCAAGAGAGCCAGTGTAGTTTATTGTCTAAGGTTGAACTAAGACCAAGGAGACCCAGGTTCAAATCCCCCTTTGGCCATGGAAATTCCTTGGGGGACTTGGGCCTGTTCCTCCCTCTCAGCCCAAGAGCCACTGTGGGGTAGTGAGAAAGCTGTTGGATTTGGTGTGGTGAGAGTTGGGTTCTAGTCCCCCCTCACCACAGATTCCCCACCCCGGGGGGGACTTTGGACCAGTCCCTCCCCCTCAGCCCAGGAGCCTGGGTGGTGTAGTGGTGAAGGTGCTGAGCTAGGAACAGGAGGCCTGGATTCTGGTCTCCCTCAACCATGGAAGCTACCGGGTCACTCTCTCTCTTAGCCCAGTATACCTGAGAGGGTAGTTGTTGTAGGAAAGAAAGAGGGAGGGTGTGAGCCTTCAGCTCCTGAACGAAAGGTGGGATATAAATCTAACACATAAAGTTGCACTCTATGGGAAATAGCCTTCCCCCCCCCATAGATCTAATTAACCTAATGCTCCTTTCAGGGAGATGTTTCAACTGAAAGACCTACAAAACATCCTGTTCTATCAACTCATCTAGACTGCCTTCCTCAGCCTGGCATCTTCCAGATGGGACAGTTTTCAGATTTCCCATAATTCCTAACCAGGGCTCTTCTTTCCCCCATTGCTCTCTGTTTTCTGACACTGACAGCTAAATGCCTCTGAACTAAGCTAAGAAATGCCATTACCTCTTTGACAGCAAAATTTAGATGATACAGTACTTGCATGGAGAATTAATTTGCTTCTGGTTTGTCTTGAACCTTCTGCTCATTGATTTCAAGTTGATACAGGATGAAGAAATGTCAGTCTCTACTTTTCCTACATTTGACTAGGTATAAATGCATTACCAAAAAAACCCCCACCCTATTACGCTGCCTTAATGCTTCTGACTCACACTGTGTTGTGCTCTGATACTGAAAAGCATAACTCAACCTCTGGATACCCAGATTCATCGGGTGGCATATAAATTTAATATATTATTATTAATTATTATGTTGTTGCTGCTGCTGTTGCTTAATTAACCTCATTTTTTCCCTGCTGCCCCACCCTTGTAGTTCAACGTACTTACGTTGCTTATGGCTATGCCTGCTACTTGTGGCTTGGTGACATAAAGTTACCCTTCTGGTTTTCATTGTGGTTGTTGTCTTCCTCCTGGTTTATTGGAAGATCTCCACAGTCCGCATAAATTAGTATGTCCCTTTAAAATACTATCTGTCCTCATCCTGTGTGGCTAAATATGACTGAAGCACACCAAGGGTTGGTTTGAATCTAGTTAATGGCTTGCAAAAACCTGCCTCAGAATGGCAAGCATCCTTTGGGAGGAACTTACTGATTTAACCCAATTTACTTTTTAATTTCATTTCCTTTTCTTCATATAATTCCAATATATTCCTTCCGGTAAGACTTGAGAGAAGAAATTAAATAAACCAGTGGAATATTATCACTACTGTTTACATTTTCAGCGCTAAAATGGTATCAGTAAGACAGTATCGTTTTGACAAATACAATCTGCAATAAAATATTGTGGTGTGAATGTTTATGATCAAGATGGCAGATTTATGACCTCTTCTGCAATACCTTCTCCTTTTTCTCCTGCTTTTGAACTGTCCGCCCCCCCGGCAGCAATCCGTTCCACTTCTTCGTCTGCTGAGCATGTTCCATTTCCATTTAGCTGTTTGGGGTTCTCTCCCCACCCAGTCTAAGCCATTTTTCTGGATGAAGAATAGTTTACATGGTGTTTCCATTTTGCATTTTATTTTATTTTACACTCTTTTTTAGTGTGTTTAACATGTAGTCCTTGTTTAGTGACTGCAGTTGGTTCCGATGACTCAGTCATTAATCGAAATGGTTGCTAAGTGAACACATGACTGAGAGAGACAGACAGACAGACACTGCAAAGATCACTCGTTGCTGCCATCTCATTCAGATAAAGTTGTCTTGGACAGTGTTCTGTGCCTGACCGATTTTTCCCCCTTTTTTTGCCCCCTCAAAGGGCGGAGAGATTGCCTAAACAAGCTCTCTCTTCCTGAGCTGCTTTTCTCTGCAGCACAGTGCTTCCCGAAAAAGTGCTAACTGCAAGTTAACAAACAGCTCTTTGAGTGTCTTAATTAGTCATTAGATCCCTGCCTGCTGACAGCTGCTGTCTGAAACTGACCAGACCTTAATCAGTTTCACACTGAAGACTTTTGTTATGGTAAATGCCCACATTGGTTGGAAAATGATTTTTTTATTACCATTTATTACTGTTGTATTTGCAAATGGTTGCTATCTGTGGCAGTTACTAAATGAGGACTACATGTATTGTAAACTGCCCAGAGAATGGTTGGCTAAAATATTTTGAGAAGCAAATAAATTGAGTTTGGGGACCTGAGGAGTCATTAGTCCCTCTGTTGTGGAAGACATTGTATATGGACTTGCTCTCCATGTCTGCTTTAATTCCTCTGTATATGTTTTTCTTCCTTCATTGATAGTTTGATCTGGATATTGAACCCAAGATCTTCCACAAGTCATCTCGGTTGAGTAACGCCCATGTTTTGGCCCCCAATGAAAGCCAGGAGTTCTCCTTCAGCAGTGAGCCAGCCTCTAAAGGTATGCAGCCTCTCAGCGAGACTGTGTCCGAGTTTGAGATGCTAGCCAAAGCAGGTAAAGATACATTGTTCTTACCTTCCGTCCTGTTCCTCCTGTACATCGCATTTTCTTCATTCTCCCCATTGCAATTGTCACATTTTTCTTTTGGCATCTATGAGTTCCCTGTCCATCGACCACTCCCTCTTCTTTCTCCCCACTGCATCTGTCACATTTTTCTTTCTGCATTTATCATTTCCCTATCCATCAACCACTCGCTCTGCACTCCACCCCCCATGAGACTTTAACTAGACTTCCAAACTGGCACGTGAGCTAAATTTCCTTTGGGAAGGAGTGGGCTCGCCACAGAGAAAGCCCCTCTACTTGGGACTGCCTGTCGGGTCTTGGGGATGGGCTATATGATACGGAACCTTTCCTGTTGCGCCTGGTGATAGAGGGGCACATATGGAAGGTGGAAGAGTATTGCGATGGAGAAAAGGGCACAGCTTTGGCTAAGAAAGCAACATATGTGTTGTCATATGTGTGGGGGCTCCAATTACTAGTATCCTGAGATCAGTCTTGTATCTCAGCCTTCAGGGTGGAGAGGCGGGATACGAGCTTTTCTTTTAGGGCAGAGCTTTCCAAACTGTGTGTCAGGACATGTTAATGTGTTGGCTGCAGTGTCTGGGTGTGTTGCAGCTGCTGCTGCCTCTGAGCCCTGCCAGGATTCCGTGCAGGTCCTAGTGCCTGCCTTGTGCCTTGCTTCCTCCAAACCTGCCCTGCCAGGATTCCGCGCAGGTCCTAGTGCCTGCCTTGTGCCTGGCTGCCTCCAAACCTGCCCTATCAGGATTCCACACAGGTCCTAGTGCCTGCCTTGTGCCTTGCTTCCTCCAAACCTGCCCTGCCAGGATTCCACGCAGGTCCTAGTGCCTGCCTTGTGCCTGGCTGCCTCCAAACCTGCCCTGCCAGGATTCCACGTAGGTCCTAGTGCCTGCCTTGTGCCTGGCTGCCTCCAAACCTGCCCTGCCAGGATTCCACACAGGTCCTAGTGCCTGCCTTGTACCTGGCTGCCTCCAAACCTGCCCTGCCAGGATTCCACACAGGTCCTAGTGCCTGCCTTGTGCCTGGCTGCCTTCAAACCTGCCCTGCCAGGATTCCGCGCAGGTCCTAGTGCCTGCCTTGTGCCCTGCTGTAAGAGTGTGTCGCAAAATGATGCATGTCTAAAAAGTGTGTCACCAACATGAACAGTTTGGAAAGCTCTGTTTTAGGGACATTTCTTCTCCTTCAGTTATCCTGAAACATTCTTACTTGGCACTTTAAATAAGAATGTGACAGATGAAATAAAATTGTATGACTGTCATTGAATACTGTGTTTAGAAATAGTCTGCCCCTATGCTAGCTGCTATGGGTTTTCAGCATACTGGAATACAGGTAGTCCTCGCTTAATGACCATTTGTTTAGTGACAGTTCAGACTTACGACAGTGCTGAAAAACCGACTTGCGACCGGTCCTCACACTTACAACCGTCTCAGCATTCCCCTGGTCAATCGGTTTGCATTTATTACCATCGCAGCGTCCCGTGGTCACGTGATCACCATTTTCGACCTTCCCGGCCAGCTTCTGGCAAGCAAAATCTGGGGAACCGCGTTATTCACTTAACAACCATGTGGTTCGCTTAACAATTGCAGTGATTCGTTTAACAACCGCCGCAAAAAAAGTGTAAAATCGGGTCAGATTCGCTTAATGACCGCTTCACTTAGCAACTGAAATTCTCATCCCAATTGTGGTCGTTAAGCAAGGACTACCTGTACATGCATCTTTGGTCTGGTCAGTTTCTGAGGGTTTTAGAGTCAGAGAAGGAACTCTGTATACCTAAATAATCTGCTGGATTAAGTTAAAAACTCCTTGATCCAGTCCTCTTTCTCCTTTGGTGGCTGGTAGGATGCTCCTGACAATTCAGAAGCATTAGGATTTGTAAAAAGTCTGACTTGCTGTGAACAAGCTTCAGGGAAAACTTGTTTGTTTAACCTGACACAAAGGAGAGTAAGGGGAAAGATGGTAGAGGTATTTAGAATCATACAAGACACAGAACAGGGTTTTTCAAACTTGTTCAGGCTGCAGAACCTGTTATTACAAAAAATCCTGAGGCAAAAAACAAAACAAAACCAAGAGGCAAAACTCTACTGATAGAAAATTGGCATTTCACTGAACTTAGTCTTTCCCAGAACGCCATCAAGTACTCACAGAACCCCACAGTTCTGTGGAACCCAATTTGAAAAACCCTGGCATAGAGGAGGATACGTTTTCTCTCTTCCTCGTAATGTTAGAACTCAGGGTCCTCCATTGAAACTAAACACATGGAGGTTCAGGATTGATAGAAGGAAATACTTTTTCGCACAGATAATTTAACTGTCAAATTTGCTGCTGGTCAGTGTGGCAATGACGGATAATTTGGATGGCTGTGAAAAGGGACTGGTGAGGTTCGTGGGGGGCCAGGCTATCAAAGGTGACTAATATGGTTGTTTGCTACCACGTGAATCATAGGCAGCATGCCTTATACACAGGTTGCTGGAGGGGGCTGTTGCTGCCCATATCCGTTTGTGGGATTCCCAAGTGCATCCAGCTGGCTGCTGGGTGACACAGAACATTAGACTGGATGGGCCTGTGGCCTGATCGAACAGGGCTCTTCTTAGGTTCTTATATTCCTAGGCTCATGTTTCCCTCCTGTTGTTAAGGCCAGTCAACCTGAAATCTGACGTTTACACTCTTACCTGCTCTGAAAGTTTCTGGCTCATTGCTCCTGAAACTTACCCGAGATTTGTACAAATCCCAGTTTGCAATCCTAGTTAGTAAGGGGTGCAAAAAGCCAGGATCCTGGTTAGTTTTGCTCTGAGTTCCCCACCATTGGATTCCCAAAAATGCTGGGACTACGGTTCTCCACAAATTTGATTATTTGCCATGCTGGAGTGGATATTCAGAGGTGTAGTCCAGTTTATCTGTGGGGTGATGAATTGGGAATGGCCAATAGTCGTCAGAGCCTGCAGAAGGAGCCTTATGATGCAAAATTAGCTCAGCGCACCATTTATAGTAAACCAGGATTCTCCAAGACTCTGATTGATTGCTTATTTTTATTTACTTCATTTACTGTATACCCCGCCTTCCTGTTCAGAAAATGCATTGAAGGGGGCTTACTTTTTCAAATGTGCACACCGAAGATGCACAGAAATCAATAAATAAAACACAAATAATGCAGTCTTTAAAAAATGTTGCCTGTCCATGCAATTAAAGTGTGCCTTTTTGACATCATGATGCCTGCTCTCATTTTCATGCCATTTGAATAAACATTTCTAAACTGTGTCTTTATTTCTTTTACCCTGGCCTTCCAAAACAAATCTTTTTGGCTGTATTTCTAGTCTGGCCGCAGGAAGAGTACATTGTGGAGTATTCCTTTGAATATGGATTCCTCCGCTTATCCCAAAGCACCCGCCAACGCCTGAGCATTCCCGTCATGGTGGTGACCTTGGGTAAATTTCTATTTTACTGTTCCATTCTTAACCATTGTTAAATCTAGATAGAAAGGTTATCAAACTAATAATCAGGCTGCCACAGTATAATATTTTGTTGCAGGTTTTGCTTGGCTGTTGCTGCAGATATTTACATATGCTGACAACAAGCATTCAGTGCAAGTGAGAATAAATGAAAATGAAATGGATCAGCAGCAGGAGTTTCATGTTTTAAAGTCAAAGTATCAGCGGGATGGAGGGGGGCTCTGCAGGAGTGACAGTGGAGAACATCAGCTCCCCAGCCTTAAGAATTGCTTCTGTATTTTAAAATAAATTTCATTTTAGTTTAAATGTTTGGCTTACTAATTTAGCTAGTGCTTCTTGAAGTATCAGGGAACAGCAAGTTTGCAAGTGATTGCTCACTCTATTTCATTGCTTCCAAACTTATAGATAAATTGTGAATTGTTGTCTGTCTCCTACAGCTAAAATCTCCTAAGAGGGAGCCCAGATTAAAAATAGAAAGTAGGAATCCTGATGCTATAGCACAGTGGTGGGCATCGTCAGGCCTGTGGGCCATATAAGGCCTGCGGGGCTCCCGCCTAAGGCCCGCGGGGTCCCGCCCGCAAACCCCGCGCCTTCCGCGCGATTGTCTCCCGCCCGCAAACCCCACCCCCCAGTGCTTGTGATTGGCTCTCGCCCGCAAACTCCGCCCCCCGGTCCGCGGAAATCCCAGAAACCCTGTCCCCCACCCACCCCGGTCCCTGGTTATAAATATCCAAATGGCCCTTGGCAGAAAAAAGGTTCCCCACCCCTGCTATAGCAGATGAGGCCCAACCCACCAGGCTGCTGAATGGAGGAGGCCAGCATTTTCTCCTTTAGCCATCATGGTACCCAGGAATGCCCGGGCCACATACACCTCTGGAACCCACCAGTCTCCTTATCCTAGCAGATTTTTTATCAAAATGTTCTTTTGGCTTAAACAAATGGGCACCAGCCTCCACCATCATTTTTATCTTCAAGAATGCCTCTAGGCCCCAAGCAGCCCCATAACTGTCCTTAGAAAATAAGGAATATTTTTATTTTCTTTTGAAGTGTGTCTCCAACTATCCCCAGAAAGGCCAAAGATAAGCAGGAATAGTTGGGATGGGATGTGTGCTAGAGGAAACAATAGGTAACCGTTTGGTAAAATGGCACTTTTTAACTGCCTTCTGCGGCAGCCCTTTTGCTCTTGGGATACCCCTCCTCCCTGGGATCCATAACATTAAAGGTCTCAGTGGGCCCACCAGTCCCAAAAACATTGGGGCGGTCCTTGAGGTTAAATGGCAAAGGAAGAGTTTGCTGGAGGCTTTTAATCATAGAGTTTTCCCAAGGAAAGAAGAGAAGACAAGACTCTTTCCAGTTTATATGGATTGCGAACTTTCCAGGACCCAGGGGAGAATCAATCATTAGAGTTTTGATTTTATTTCAGATGTGCTCAAAGCCTTATCCAGTTCATCCAGTTCCTTTCAAAACTATTTTCCCTGACATTCAATTTCCATTTTGGATGAGTCTGGCCATCGTTACCTTGTTCAGGCTTATTCTTTGCGTCCAATTCTTTTTCTCTAACACCAAGACCCATTCATGTTTTCCTTCACTATTATGTATTTTATAATAAAATAAATAGTATTTTAAATAGACATTTTTAGTGCCAGTTTGTGCCTTGGGAATGTTGGGTAACACACTTCAGATGGTCTAAGCCTCTGCAAATTTCCTTCCTTCCTTCCTTCCTTCCTTCCTTCCTTCCTTCCTTCCTTCCTTCCTTCCTTCCTTCCTTCCTTCCTTCCTGGTGAAGGCATTTTCCTTCTTTTAGCCTTCTCCCTTACAGGACTGTCAACCTCCACGTAAAAGGATTGTGAGTAGTAGAAGAGCTACAGAGCAAAACAGGAAATAGGGCATAACAAATGTTCTAGGGGATCTGAGTCAAGAGTCTGGGAATAAATAATGGGGCTTATAAGCAGGAGGGATCTTATGGAAGAGCCGGAAGCAAAGATATGTGTAGCCAGGAGATGAGGTTGAAGGTGCTGCTCCCTCCCCCCATTCTTACTTGCAGCGTCTTCCAGCATGATACCATTTTCTAACCAGCCCTTTCTGTTTCCCATGTTCTACTCAAGGTTCCCTTTCTTCCAGCCAAATGCCCCCTTCTTAGCACCTTTTCCTTTCTCCTTCAGACATTAGATCAGGGTTCCTCAAGCAGGGTTCCGTGGCACCCTCGGGTTCCGCAAGAGGTCCCTAGGGGTTCCCTGGGAGATCACGGTTTATTTAAAAATTTATTTCAAATTCGGGCAACTTCACATTAAAGAGCTAAGTTTCATTCTTTATTTTTAGTTCAAGAACACTGTTAGTGCATATGTACAGGCCTACCCATGAAATGAATATAATCATTTTGTAACCTCTGGCCTATATTTGAGTCTGAATGTGCAGGGGTTCCTTCCCCGAGGCCTGAAAAATATTTCAGGGGTTCCTCCAGGGTCAAAAGGTTGAGAAAGGCTGCATTAGAGTGTATTTCAAGCTTCTGTGACTCCCCATGACCTTGGCAGTTGCTGGACTTTTTGCATCTTGGGTGTGAAATTCTCCGTGTTGGTCTTTTCTGCTGTAATTGAGCTTTGTCTGTATTAATTCTTCTTACAGATCCCACACGAGACCAGTGCTTTGGGGACAGGTTCAGCCGTCTTTTATTGGATGAATTCCTAGGATACGATGACATTCTCATGTCCAGTGTGAAAGCCTTGGCTGAAAATGAAGAGAATAAAGGTTCGCAAAATGGGCACAGAGGTTGGAGTGTTAGTACAGGCCTGTGATGTGCTATGTGGTTGAGATTGTTTTGGTCTCTCGGCTGCTGCACGTGTTGCAGTGTTTTACATTACATTTTGTATTGTTTTTACCCGTTGTAAGCCACCCAGGGTCGCTCTGTAGATGGGCAGCTATATAAATTGAAGAAATAAATAAGTTAAACCATCTCCCAAAAAGCAGAAGTGAGGGACGCTTTGAAATTTGGCTGTTTGAAGTGGGAGATGGTCTTTATCCAGTTATATCATTGGGATGGCTGTGTATTTGTGGAGCAACATCCCACTCCTTTTATTTGCCAAGTCTGTGGCTGAGCAACTTTTCTTCTTTATGGCAATATCATAGGGTTGGAAGGAGCCACGGAGTCCAACTCACTGCTCAGTACTGGAATCCAAATTAAAGCTGTGATAATAGGCAGCTGACCATCGTTTGCTTAAGTGTTGTGAGTGTGATCATCTTAATTACAATTTACTCACTGTTCGCGGACATGAAAGCCTTAGTAATGCTTTCTGGAATGCAGTTCTTCTGCTTGGGCCTTGCATAGGGAGTTGTGCCTATTAAGTAATCTTGGTTAGATTACACTGTCTTGTAGAAGGGGCTATTTTGAAGACTGTTCAGACTCTTCCAAAATAGAGCTGTGAGGTTGCAAACTGGTTGGGGACTGGCCGTTAGGGAAATTACACCGTGGTGCTTTCTCGGCTGCATTGATTGCCAGTCTGTTTCTAAGAAAAATGGAAACTTTGGGTGTTCCTTTTAAAGCCTTGAATGGTTCCCCCTTTGATCCTGCTCTTTGGTGGTTTTTGGAGGACCCCCAGGACCTCCCCCCCCAAATGAAATGAGGTAGGAAATGGCCTACTAGGCTGTGCGGCATCAGTAACGGAATAACCCCTGTCCACCCCAGTTTTCAAATTCGGTCCCTGTGGCTGAGAAATCTCAGGAGCCCACATAGGCACATTTGAAAAGTCACAGTGGTGGAACAGGCTGCATTACTGTACTTCTCTTTGCGGCTGGCAAAGGAAATGCGGATGCAAAGTTAGTGAAATTAGAGTTCACCTAATTTATGCAGATTTAAGATTTTGGCTTTTGCAGCTTATGGAACATACCCCAAGAGATTTGCCTGGCATCTTCTTTACTGGCTGTTCGTTAGGCTGCCAGGAAAATTAATTAAATAATTAATCAATCAATCAATCATTCAAATTTATCACCGCCCATCTCTACAACAGTAGACTCTGGGTGGTTTACAATTATATAATTATTGTTATATTATAACAATATAATAATATAATATAAAATGTTGTATTTTATAATAATATAATATAAAATGTTTCAGTGGCCTTTTGAGAGGGTGATTGGTGGTTGACTGGTGAGATCGGAGTATTTTTTTCTCCTTTTGTTTTTCATGATGAAGAGCAACTGTTTATTTTGAGCGTGTGTGCCTTTGCGACTACAGGACGAGGCGGTGCAGTTGTCTAGGGAGCATTTTCGGAAATGGTTTGCCATTGGCTCCTTCCTAGGGCTGAGAGAGAGTGACTGGCCCAAGGTCACCCAGCTGGCTTCTGGGCCTAAGGCAGGATTAGAACTCACGGTCTCCTGACTCCTACACCATCCTCTTTAACCACGAGACCAAACTGGCTCTCAGGCTATTATTTTTATATATCTAAATATACATATATATTCCAATAGAAGGGAATATATGTAGCCCAGGATTGAACCGTTGGGTTTGTGATGATCTCTGAGCGGTTTTCAGTTTTCCTGAAGACATTTCATCGCCTGCCTGGGTAACATCATCAGGGCGAGGGAGAGTGGAGTTTGCTGGCTGTTTATATGGAGTAGCTTGTCCTGCTGGTCTTGGGGGGGTGGCTTCTTCTTCGTTAGTTCCTTGATTAGGGTATTATTCCTTCCCTGATTATTATTATTTTTATATATATACACATACATACATACACACACACACACACACACACATACATATATACACACACATACATACATACACACACACACACACATATATATATATATATATTCATATATATTCATATATGAATATATATATATTCATATATATATATGAATTTTATTAGATTTAAAGCAAGGATAAAAACTACAAAGAAGCAAAAAACTACAAAGAAAAAAAAAGAAAACTAAAAAGGTGTGAAAACACAAGAATTTTTTTTTAAGATTACATAAAGAGGTGACTTCTGACTTTTAACAGCAAGTGTATATAGCAATTTTCATAATCAATCCCTTACTCCATAGCTTTCCAAACTGTGTGTCGCGACACAATACTGTGTCACCTGTGGGGCCCAGGTGTGTTGCGTCAAAACCTGGAAGTGCTGATGGTGCGCTGCCGCCGCCAGGCCATCAACGCTTCCAGGTTTTTGCACGGCACACCAGGACACTGCTGCCGCCACCGCTGCGGAGCGCGAAAATCCGAAAGCACCACCGCCGTGGTGCGCAAAAACCTGAAAGCGCCACGGTGGCGGCACTTCTAGGTTTTGCGCGCCACCGCCGCTGCGGTGCTTCTGGGTTTTTGTGTGCTGCCGGCGGCGGCAGTGCACCATCAGCACTTCCAGGTTTTGACGCGACACATCTGGGCCCCCCAGTTTTCTACAATGTCCCGAATATCTTGCTTAATAACTTGACAAGAGTCAAAAAGAATCTGTTTAAGGTCTTGATGGAAATCTGAGAAAGTCTGCTTGAAATCTTCCATGTTTCACGCAGTAGATTATGGCGTCTCCTAGGTACTTAACCAGCGAAAGTAGAAGATAATAGAGAAATCCCGAGACGTGTTTACACAAGTGAAAGTATGATAACAAGCAGCTCCCCAGGGAAAGTAGCAGCAGAAAACTGAAGATTCAAAACAGCACATTCAACGTGTAGGAAAATATTAAAATCTTCAAATTCAGTGCAAAAATAATAACAGGGAGGCAGTTATTTATTCTCAATCCTCCTTAGTATTTGGATGGGAAACAAGCCAGAACTTAAAATGATTTTTAAAAATTAATCCCAAAAATAATGATAAGCACCAAGAGAGATCGCTTCTCCTTGCTGTAGAAAGCCTCTCTTAGGGTACATAAACTTAAAAAAAATATAAATTGGGTGATTTGGAAATGGGGTGGCTGGTCTTAATGTCCCTTAAGGCTACAGCGAGGCTTGGAAATGGTGACATCCCAGCCTCCTGGCGTCTCTTACCAAATTAACGCGAACACAGTTTGTGATCCTCTGGCTACAAGGTGCCGTTCTGGAGGATGGATGGGATGATTCCTAGTATTTTCTTTGTCCAGAAAAACACTCCAGGGCATCAGGAAAAACCTGCCTGAGCCCAAAAAAACTACCGCATTGTCAGTTCTGCCTGCGGAGCCCGCGGGCAGAGCTGTTCAGTCCGCCATGTCCCCACCGGAAGTCATTTCTTCCCTGATTATTCATCTGGTGCTGCTTCCTGCTTCTCGGGGTGTTGGCTGCTGGGGAAGAAATGCTCTGGGCTGTTTGTTTTCTTCCTTGAATTTTGGTTATATTTTTTAAACACTGTATGGATCAGGTTTATCTCTATGAGGTTATATATGGGGGGGGTGGAGGTAGATGTGGCTGTGTGTGTGTGTGTGTGTACATGTTTGTGTGTATATACTGAGAGAGTATTCTGATTATTGTTTATGGTACTCCATATTGTTGATTTGGGATTAGCAGGTAGTAGGTAGAGGCATCATGGGTGGGGGTTAAAAAAAAGTCCTGGTGGTGGCCACAGCCACAGCCATGCATGCAAAGCCAAGCATGTGAGGCATGTAAAAACGGAGCAGGGTTTTGACTGTGTGATTGCAGTCGCCATCTTAATTTTTTTTTTTACAACCCCGCTCCTTGTGATGAGTGGGTTGATCACATGCAAATACCCCAGACTGTGTGAAAACTTTCTTAGAGAACCAATGTATCCAACTTCTAGAGCAGTGTTGGGCTGGCTGCGGAATTCTGGGAGTTGAAGTCCACACATCTTAAAGCTGCCAAGGTTGAGAAACACTGTTCTAGAGTGCTGTTGAATGAATGAGTGCCCCCATTCCTCATGTTATTTTTCCCCCTCCTCCTCCTGAACTGGCGCAACAGGTTTCCTTCGCAATGTAGTCTCTGGGGAACACTATCGTTTCATCAGCATGTGGATGGCCAGGACTTCCTACGTAGCAGCCTTCGTTATCATGGTGATCTTTGTGAGTGTTTCTCTTCTCTCTATTTCCCCAGCCTGAATCCCCAGGATTTTCAGCCACTGTGGCAGGCACCAGACAGCTGGGTTCTGTTTTATGGGCTACATTCCAGCTATAGCATTGCTCAAGGCAGCTTTGCGATGGATGCAAAATGGTTCTCCGTTAAATCAGTTAATATAATGGTATAAATCAGTTACTGTGATTAGAAGATGATCCTCTGCATGAAACGGTGCCCACTACACTTTAGCTCTTCCAGCTGCTGTTTTATTCATTATGCATCTCCTAAGTGTTTTGTAGCCTCTGGCTCTTATCAGCAGCTGAACAAGCAAGGAAAGGAATACAAGATGAAATGTTATGCAGATGTGTAGTACTTACAATTACACAACCGCAAAGCTGTATATGACAGTTGATGAAAGTAATCAAAGGTTTTGGCTGCCTTTCTGGATACAAAATTAACAAAAAGAAAACAAAGATAATAACAAGGCATTTGACTCCTGAAGAAGAAAATTTTGTGAAAGATGAGACATAACAAAAAACCCAGTGAAATATTTAGGACTTTATCTGACGAGATGTGATTAAGACATATTCCAAAATAATTATTAAAAAATATGGAAAGAAATAAAACGATACCTTGAAAGGTGGAAAAAATTAAAACTCTCCTTGCCGGGACTTATCGCGACAGTAAAAATGAATATATGACCCAAGATAAACTTCCCATTTTAAATGACACCAATTCAAGTCTTAGACAAAAATTTGCAAGACTGGCACAGAACAATTAACAGATTTATATGTAGCAGGAAAAAACCAAGAGTAAGATTCAAAAATTTGCAGGACTGAGGGTTCTTGTATAAAGTTAATACATGACACACACCTGAAAATAAATTCATTTTTTAAAATTCATTTATGGTAAGGTTGTGGGGGGTATCGTCCCACTTGTAAAACTTCTGCATTCCGCTCATCTGGAGCCAGTTTCTTGTTCTCTGTTTACCAGCCTGCCATCTGCATCATCTTGTCATTCAATTTTTAGAGAGATTGGTTAATCCTGTGAATCTGTTTCCCAATTTGCATTTGGGATCCCTCTTAGACAGTCCATAATGGGACCTACCTGGAAGAACACAGGTAGATCTGGGAAATTCTTCCGAGGATAATAACTCATCTCCTTTAACCGCTAAAAACAAAACTTTGGGGTGGTTAAGCGAATTGTGCTTTTAATTTTAATTCCAGGCAAATTATTTTTAATTCCAGACCGTGATTTTCAACTATCAGAATCGATGAGAACACTTTCTGATTTTCATGGTTGGCTTGGGGCTTTAATATATACCTGCCTGTCTCTTTTCAGACTCTTTCTGTGTCCATGTTGTTGCGTTACTCGCATCACCAGATCTTCGTTTTCATTGGTAAGCTTTAAAAGTTCCTGCTGTGAGTTTCTGCAGTGCATGCTGCCCACGTGGGCTTGGAATGAGCTTAATGAGAGAATTGAGGAGCCACAAATCATGGGTTTTTTAGTGTTTCGACTGTGGTTTTTAATATAACATAAGGAGGAACTTACTTAAATTTATTAAAAGCCATTAATGTGATTATTCTGAATACTGGAGTAATTGTGTTAGGTGCAGTTAATACATTTAATCTGAATCCAGTTTAAATGAAAACTGCCTGTTGCATTATTTAATCCTGATAAATAACCACTTCCTGATACTTTGGCATGTTGTGTGCAGTGATTTGTTTTAATGTGCAGTCTTGAACAGCATAGCCAAGGAATATTTTCTTATTTGTTCATCCTTGAGTGAATCATTATCTTGGTATCCTGGTATTAGATAAACACTGGCTGTTTTTACTGGCTGGAACCCTCTTTAAGTTATGGAAGTTTAATTTTCTAGCAGAGAGTGAGGTGGCATTGGACCCTAGCAGCTCTAGAAAGCCTGCAGCTGATGTTCTTAGGCAGGCCAGTTGCAAGAGACCTTTATAAAGTAGGAGATGCTGGACCTTTTTTCCCTGTGAATGTTGAGCAATGGTTTCTCAGTCTAAGACTTGGGCATCTGAAATCAGTGGTTGCTTTCTAAGACTCTAGGCTGGGATTTTGTACCCACTTGCTCTGGGGTATCCTTGGCCAAACCTGCAGAGCCTATACCAGAGCTTTCCAAACTTTTCATGTTGGTGACACACTTTTTAGACATGCATCATTTCGTGTCACACCCTTACAGCAGGGCACAAGGCAGGCACTAGGACCTGCGCGGAATCACAGCAGGTTTGGAGGCAGCAGGGCACAAGGCAGGCACTAGGACCTGCGCGGAATCACAGCAGGTTTGGAGGCAGCAAGGCACAAGGCAGGCACTGGGACCTGCGCGGAATCACAGCAGGTTTGGAGGCAGCAAGGCACAACGCAGGCACTAGGACCTACGCGGAATCACAGCAGGTTTGGAGGCAGCAGGGCACAAGGCAGGCACTGGGACCTGCGCGGAATCACAGCAGGTTTGGAGGCACCAAGGCACAACACAGGCAGTAGGACCTGCGCGGAATCACAGCAGGTTTGGAGGCAGCAGGGCACAAGGCAGGCACTGGGACCTGCGTGGAATCACAGCAGGTTTGGAGGCAGCAAGGCACAAGGCAGGCACTAGAACATGCGCGGAATCACAGCAGGTTTGGAGGCAGCAGGGCACAAGGCAGGCACTAGAACATGCGCGGAATCACAGCAGGTTTGGAGGCAGCAAGGCACAAGGCAGGCACTGGGATCTGCGCGGAATCACAGCAGGTTTGGAGGCAGCAGGGCACAAGGCAGGCACTAGAACATGCGCGGAATCACAGCAGGTTTGGAGGCAGCAGGGCACAAGGCAGGCACTGGGACCTGCGTGGAATCACAGCAGGTTTGGAGGCAGCAAGGCACAAGGCACGCACTAGAACATGTGCGGAATCACAGCAGGTTTGGAGGCAGCAGGGCACAAGGCAGGCACTGGGACCTGCGCGGAATCACAGCAGGTTTGGAGGCAGCAGGGCACAAGGCAGGCACTGGAACCTGCGCGGAATCACAGCAGGTTTGGAGGCAGCAGGGCACAAGGCAGGCACTGGGACCTGCGCGGAATCACAGCAGGTTTGGAGGCAGCAGGGCACGAGGCAGGCACTAGAACATGCGTGGAATCACAGCAGGTTTGGAGGCAGCAGGGCACAAGGCAGGCACTAGAACATGCGCGGAATCACAGCAGGTTTGGAGGCAGCAAGGCACAAGGCAGGCACTGGGATCTGCGCGGAATCACAGCAGGTTTGGAGGCAGCAGGGCACAAGGCAGGCACTAGAACATGCGCGGAATCACAGCAGGTTTGGAGGCAGCAGGGCACAAGGCAGGCACTGGGACCTGCGTGGAATCACAGCAGGTTTGGAGGCAGCAAGGCACAAGGCACGCACTAGAACATGTGCGGAATCACAGCAGGTTTGGAGGCAGCAGGGCACAAGGCAGGCACTGGGACCTGCGCGGAATCACAGCAGGTTTGGAGGCAGCAGGGCACAAGGCAGGCACTGGGACCTGCGCGGAATCACAGCAGGTTTGGAGGCAGCAGGGCACAAGGCAGGCACTGGGACCTGCGCGGAATCACAGCAGGTTTGGAGGCAGCAGGGCACGAGGCAGGCACTAGGACCTGTGCGGAATCACAGCAGGTTTGGAGGCACCAAGGCACAACGCAGGCAGTAGAACCTGTGCGGAATCACAGCAGGTTTGGAGGCAGCAGGGCACAAGGCAGGCACTAGAACATGCGCGGAATCACAGCAGGTTTGGAGGCAGCAGGGCACAAGGCAGGCACTGGGACCTGCCCGGAATCACAGCAGGTTTGGAGGCAGCAAGGCACAAGGCAGGCACTGGGATCTGCGCGGAATCACAGCAGGTTTGGAGGCAGCAGGGCACAAGGCAGGCACTAGAACATGCGTGGAATCACAGCAGATTTGGAGGCAGCAAGCCACAACGCAGGCACTGGGATCTGCGCGGAATCACAGCAGGTTTGGAGGCAGCAATGCACAAGGCAGGCACTGGGACCTGCGCGGAATCACAGCAGGTTTGGAGGCAGCAGGGCACAAGGCAGGCACTGGGACCTGCGCGGAATCACAGCAGGTTTGGAGGCAGCAGGGCACAACGCAGGCACTGGGACCTGCGCGGAATCCTGGCAGGGCTCGGAGGCAGCAGCAGCCGTGACACACCCAGACACTGGAGTCGACACACTAACGTGTCCCGACACACAGTTTGGAAAGCTCTGGCCTATGCCCTGTCACGGAGTGGTCATTTTTCCTTGTCACGTGAAGTTGCCTTGTACTTGGGAATATGGGCGCTATCAGGAAGGCAACAGTTCTGCCCCAATACCGTCTTACTCTGCCCAGCAGTGGTTCTCCAGATACTTTTACCTCGGATCCCGTCTGAGTTGTGGGGGTCGGCTTTGCTCCTGGGTCATCCTGCAGGCTAAGAAGAATGACTCTAATCTGTTCCTGCCTGACTTTTGAAGTCTTTTGAACTTTGCCACCTTTCTCCTTCCCAGTGGACCTGTTGCAGATGCTGGAGATGAATATGACAATCGCCTTCCCCGCAGCTCCTTTGCTGACGGTCATCTTGGCTCTAGTAGGTAAGGAGACCGCCTCAGCTTTTAGCATGGGTGGAGAAAAGGGTGCGTAGCCCTTTTTGGTCGGAGGGAACCCACTGCTTTTCCAGTCAGACTTTTTTGTGGTTCTGCTTGCTTGCTTGCTTGCTTGCTTGCTTGCTTGCTTGCTTGCTTGCTTGCTTGCTTGCTTGCTTGCTTGCTTATTTATTTATTTATTTATTTAACCTTTATTTATTTGCCTAATCAGTCTAGAGGCCGCTTGGCTCCTGATGTCTCTGGGCAGCTTAGTTTAAAAAGTAAGAACAATACCATGAAAAAAAGACTTCAGAAGCAGCCCAAAGAAAGACGTAGAAACCCCCATCCAACAGGTGCTCAACCTGCCCCAAGACCTCAGAGAATAACTAGATCTTCAGTAGCTTCCTGAATGTCATCAAGGTGGGAGCCAGTCGGATCTTTTAGAGCGCTCAGGCCTGAAACAGGTTCTCCAAGCAACAGAAACCAGGAGACTGAGAGTTCTAGTCCCGCCTTAGGCATGAAAGCTGGCTGGGTGACCTTGGGCCAGTCCCTGTCTCTCATCCCTAGGAAGGAGCCAATGGCAAACCAGGAGACTGAGAGTTCTAGTCCCACCTTAGGCATGAAAGCCGGCTGGGTGACCTTGAGCCAATCACACACTCTCAGCCCTAGGAAGAAGCCAATGGGAAACCAGGAGACTGAGAGTTCTAGTCCCGCCTCAGGCATGAAAGCCGGCTGACCTTGGGCCAGTCACTCACTCTCAGCCCAACTCACCTCACAGGGTTGTTGTGGTGGGGAAAATAGGAGGAGGAAGGAGTATTAGGTATGTTCGCCACCTTGAGTTATTTATAAAAATAAT
The DNA here is from genome assembly GCA_023362775.1 of Charina bottae. Classification (NCBI taxonomy): domain Eukaryota; kingdom Metazoa; phylum Chordata; class Lepidosauria; order Squamata; family Charinaidae; genus Charina; species Charina bottae. The sequence goes on from JALMGJ010000040.1 coordinate 4,335,805, forward strand.
AAAGGCAGGAAAATGAATGAATGAATGAATGAATGAATGAATGAATGAATGAATGAATGAATGATTGATTTAAAAAATGAATTCATCTGACTTAGAATGTTTGAAAATAGAAAGAGAAGGAAGCTGTACGCCTCCCCAATCTGTGTCTTATCCTTCCCCCATTCTGGACACTTGTCAGATATACCTGGCATGTATTACAGAGACCTGGCTGGGCCCAGAAGGAGGGGTTGCCGTTTCGGAAATGTGTCCAGCCGGGTTTCGAGTGTGGCATCAGCCGAGACAACGGGGCAGGGGAGGCGGGGTGGCAGTTGTCATCCGAGAGTCTCTTATGGCCTCCAGGGGCGCTGCTCCACAAGTATCCGGATGTGAGACCCTGTTTTTCAGGTTGGGTTCCCAAGCACAGTTGGGAGTGTTGCTACTGTACCAGCCTCCCTGCTGCGTAGCAACCTCTCTGCACGAGCTGCTCAAGGCTGTCTCTGGGTTGGCAGTGGAGTTCCCCAGACTCATGGTTTTCGGGGATTTCAATCTGCCGTCCCTGGGACGGGCCTCGGAAGCAGCCCTGGAGTTCATGACTACCATGGCAGCCATGGGCCTGTCGCAGATTATTCGGGACCCGACTCGAGACAGTGGACTTGGTTTTCTTGCCAGGGCAGTGGCAATGTGATCTGAGGGGAGAATTACATCTGTCCCCATTGTCATGGTCAGACCACGCCCTGGTGACCTTGAGGCTCTCGTGTGCTGCCCCACTCCGCAGGGAGGCAGGACCTATTAGAGTGGTCCGCCCCCGGCGACTTATGGACCCAATGAGGTTTCAGAGGGAGCTGGGGGTTATTATTGAGCAAGTTCATGTGCACAACTGAATTTGGCAACCAGGATAAAAACATGCGGTTCTGGATAACATATTCGGCCAACTCTGAGGACGGTGAGTCCACCCTATAGGATGCCCATTCCCGGCCTCCTGAAGCCTCCTTCAGCCCCCTCCCCCCTGCCTTTCGAGATGTCAGCTGCCCCAACCCACCATACTTGCAGAAATACCTTCGAAAGGACTGGAAACTTTGTCTTCTTGAGGATGGATGCAGGGCTTCCTGTTTTCCGCAGTTATGCAGAGCACAGTCTGTGGCTTTAAAGCCGGTCTCTGGGTTTTAGAAGTTTCATTGGTGCGTGAAGGCATCGTGTTCGTCCCACCCTTGAGAAATCTGGAGGGTGATAACCCCTCAGACGGCATGCTGATGTTCTCTCCCTGTCCTTTCCTCTCCCAACAGGCATGGAGGCCATCATGTCCGAGTTCTTCAATGACACCACCACGGCCTTCTATATCATCCTCATTGTGTGGTTGGCGGACCAGTACGATGCCATTTGCTGCCATACCAACACAAGCAAGAGGCACTGGCTGAGGTACGAACCTGGGACCTGGCCCAGGCAGGGACAGGCCAGTGGTCGCCCTGGACCAGAGGGGGGGAGCTTGGGGTGGGGGGAGCTTTTAACATTTTCGGAGGAGTCACAACGGGCAGAATGGACAAGACCCTGTCGTGCCCATGGGCTTTTCAGGGTTCTTCAGAAAAGCAGCTTAGGGAATCCCCGAATGGCCGTCCCTGATTTAGGGCAGCCCGTAGATCTTCAGCTGACTCCACCTCGCCTGATGGAGGGTCTGTCTTTGGTGTCGCGCTGCTGGGCTCGCTTTTTCAGATGGGAGGCCTCTTGGTCCTCTTGCTGATACGTGACTTGGTACTCTAGTGTGACTCCTAAACCCCTGCCAGTCCAGCATCTTCTCCCAGCCAGCATCATTGCCACCTTCCTTCCCTTCCCTCACTGATTACAGCAGCCGGGCCGGTTCCCTCTCTCGGATGGATCAGTTCGACAGTCTGAAGTGAAAGGGGGGGGGGAAATAACCATTTATGTCCAAAAAGGAAGGATGGAAGCAAACTGGAATTTGTAAATATTGTATATAGTAAATGGGGGTGTGTGCATATTTATATTTCTGTTTCTCTCCAGGTTTTTCTACTTGTACCATTTTGCCTTTTATGCTTACCATTATCGTTTCAATGGGCAATATAGCAGTTTAGCCTTGGTAACTTCGTGGCTTTTCATACAGGTAGGTTTGTTTGTTTATTTATTTTATCAGATTTATCACCGCCCATCTCCCCTAAGGGGGACTCTGGGTGGTTTACAATAAGATCTAATTAATTAAAATGCAATTATAAATACACTAAAAAAAGCATAAGCATAACAAATTTATGGATGTAATAAATATAATAAAATCCAGATGGCAGAGTCTTCTTAAGTCCATGGGGAAAAAAAGGCACTCTAGGGCCACCCTAAGGCGCTAGCCACCCCCAAGAATGTACACTCTCCTTCCCGCCCCAGGCATGTTGCCAGAACCAGGTTTCTGGCTCTACAATAGCTCTTACGGCATTGTGTGGACCCCCCAATCCTGACAACAGACTGCAAAAGACAGAATCAGTTCTAGAATTTAGCTTTCCTGAAAAAAAAGTATTTCAGACATTGTTTGCCAAGTTTCTAGTCCTTTTGCTTTCCAGTATGTAAATAACACGCACTTGAAAGCTCAGAAATTATCCAGGTATCATCCTGTCTTCCCGAACACCTAGCCCCTAGTAAAAGGTAAAATCTATATTGTGGAACACAGAAAGGCAGGGTAGGGGTGGTTGGTAGAGAATTTCTGGCAGTGATTCGCCAGAAAAGCGGTGGCTTTCACTGGCTGCACGGCTTTCATCTTGGGAATCACCACAGGGCCAGGAGGGCAGCCGACCAGCGGGTTTCAGGGAAAGACGGTTAGGATTGCAGGCGTCTGGTCTCGTTCTGCTGACATGGGTTAAAATATCCCACTCCGTCTTCACCAACTGCCGTTAATGGAGTTGGAGCAGGAACGGGCATGGTGCGTTTTGCCAAATTCATGCAGGGCAGGGAATTTGGCCTTTCTTAAAAGCATCTGAGTTACTTAGATGGCAAATGTGCACAGTCTCTTTTGTTGTTGTTGTTTATTTTATTTTATTTTATTTTATTTTATTTTATTTTATTTTATTTTATTATTTTATTATTTTATTTTATTTTATTTTATTTTATTTTATTTTATTATTTTATTTTATTATTTTATTAATTTTATTTTATTTTATTTTATTTTATTTTATTTTATTTTATTTTATTTTATTTTATTTTATTTTATTTTATTTTATTTTATTTTATTTTATTTTATTTTATTTTATTTTATTTTATTTTATTAATTTATTTATCCCACCTTTATTATTTTTACAAATAACTCAAGGCGGTTAACATACCTCATACTCCTCCCTCCTCCTATTTTCCCCACAACAGCAACCGTGCGAGGTAAGCTGGGCTGACTGGCCCAAGGTCACCCAGCCGGCTTTCATGCCTAAGGCGGGACTAGAACTCTCAATCTCCTGGTTTCCCATTGGCTTCTTCCTAGGGCTGAGAGAGTGTGATTGGCTCAAGGTCACCCAGCCGGCTTTCATGCCTAAGGTGGGACTAGAACTCTCAGTCTCCTGGTTTGCCATTGGCTCCTTCCTAGGGCTGAGAGACAGGGACTGGCCCAAGGTCACCCAGCCGGCTTTCATGCCTAAGGCGGGACTAGAACTCTCAGTCTCCTGGTTTCCCATTGGCTCCTTCCTAGGGCTGAGAGAGTGTGATTGGCCCAAGGTCACCCAGCCGGATTTTATGCCTAAGGTGGGACTAGAACTCTCAGTCTCCTGGTTTGCCATTGGCTCCTTCCTAGGGCTGAGAGACAGGGACTGGCCCAAGGTCACCCAGCCGGCTTTCATTCTGAGAAACTCTCTGTTTCCTGGTTTCTAGCCCGTTGCCTTAACCACTTCACAAGGTAGCGTATGTAATTTATTGATTTTATTCATCATATTTATATAGCCACCCATCTCACAATCAAGGGACTCTCTTGTAATGCTCCCACCTCTTATTTTCTCACAACAACCCTGTGAGATGGGTTGAGCTGAAAGAGAGGGGCTGACCCAGAGTCACCCAGCCGGCTTTCTTGCCCAAGGAAGCACTAGAACTCGCAGTCTCCCAGTTTCTAGCCCAGCACCTTAGCCACTACACTGAGTTGTCTCTCTTTAAACCTTGAGGAGGGGCACATGGCCCTAGTTCACATATTGCCGGTGGGGGAGCCTCCTTGCTCAGCCCAGTCATTAAGGCTCTTATCTCCTGCTCCCATGTTTCCCTCCTCTCCCTGGCAGCATTCCATGATCTACTTTTTCCACCATTACGAGTTGCCAGCCATCCTCCAGCAGATCCGGATCCAAGAGATGCTGCTCCAGAACCAGCAGGTGGGGACCCAGACTGCTCTCCAGGACAACCTCAATAACAACACGACGGTTGCTCCAACCGCTTCAGCCAACCAGCAGCCCCCCCTGGATGCAAATGCTGCCGGGGCAGGAGACGGCCCCCTGGCTTCTGGGGAAGACCGGGTCACCGCGGCCTCCAGCACCGGTGTGTCCCTAGGGAATGACTTGAACTGGGTGGCAGAGACGGCGGCTGTCATCACGGAGGCATCCTTCCTGTCCAACCTGAGTAGTCCTTTTTTGGACTCCAGGGCCGTTCCAGCAGTTGTGGCTGGTGGGACTTTGCAGGACGTGGACCCTGCTTCGAACACGACGACCCAGGTTTTGGTTAGCAGTGACCGTACAGAAGCGGGAGCTATCGCCACTGAGCACGCACCCACCGTTGGGACTCCTGTGACCGATGCACCTCCTCCTGCCACGGCCCGTTCTGGTCCAGAGCCTGAAGATCTTCCCCAGCCATCAGAGAGTTCAGCGGGCCAAGCTGAGCCTCTGCAGACAGACTCCTCGCAAGGTTTGGCTGTAAGGGGACTCCTGAGCCAGGCCTCTGAAGGACTCGCTGAGAGGGATCCCAGTCCCCTTTCCCCAGAAAGTGCGATCTCCTGATCCCGTGAAGCAGCTGCTTCTCCCGAACTCCTTACTCCGCAGGAGACTGGATGCTTTTCTGACTGCGTAATTTGTTCTCCATGCCAGGTTCCTCTTAGAGGAGAAAGAGGCAGAGCTAGAATGTAAGATGCAGAGAGAGTAATCTTTTCTCCCGCCTTCCAAGCCCAGGAAAGAAAAATCTGAATAAAAAGAGCGGAAGTGATGGTAGATGTTGGTCCCTGCATCTGAATCAAATCTTTGGGTGCCTCCTCTCCCTTGCAGCTGACCCCAGCGGTTTCTGCATCTTTCTCGGTGAAATGCGTTAAGCCCCAACTTCTCATCTCCACCTCCCCACCTGCCCCCTGTTTCTCAAACTGCATGAAATCGTGGGACTCCCTCTTGGTACCTGCTGGAGATCTTAATTTGTACCTAGACCCTTGTGTCTGCATTCAGTTCTGTCGGAAGGGGTGCTTGGAAATGCCAGGGGAAAAAATGGGTATCGTGACTAAGTGTTTTGAATGCAATTTGGATTTGGGTGGGTGGCCAGTGTGATTGTAAAGAGGAATTGACCCTCAAGTAGAAGGAGCAGCACAGCAAGTTGGCATGAACTGGCTCTAGAATTATCAACGGGAACCGTTATATGAAAGGTCCTATACTTCAGAGGTCCCCAACCTGTGGGCCTAGTGGGCCGCGGCCTGTTAGGAACTGGGCCGCGGGGCTCCTGCCGCAAACCCCGCCCCCCAGCGCTTGTGATTGGCTCCTGCCCGCAAACCCCGCCCCCAGTGCTTGTGATTGGCTCCTGCCTGCAAACCCCGCCCCCGGTGCTTGTGATTGGCTTCCACCTGCAAACCCCACCCCACCCCGGTGCACGCGATTGGCTCCCGCCCACAAAACCCCCCCTGGTCCGAAACCCTGCCCCCCCAGTCTGCAGAAAAATTGTCTTTTGAAACTAGTCCCTGGCGCCAAAAAGGTTGGGGACCCCTGCTTGCTTTGAGTCCTAAAAAAAAAAATCCTCATTTTTACCATTTGGACTGCATCTGGTTATGTATGAACACCATGTTTATTTCTCTCTCTTTTCTAAAGAGAGTTTGTAGAGGGTTATTCAACATGCTTGGAAAGAAGTGTGTCGTCCCATCCCCCCCACTATCCTTGAACCCAGATCCTTTTCTTCAATAACTGAGCCCACCACAGTACAAGCGATTCACTCATCTGTGGAGCTAGGAAAAGACTGCAGCCTTCCAATTGGTTTTCTTTGCAATCTACCATATCTAAAGATGTATTTCCTCTTAGCCTCCTAGTGGGAGAAGTCCAGAGATGGGCGGAAACAATTGCGCAGGAGCTCCGAGATTGTGGCCCCTTAGCACTCACGGTAGGTAGGTGGCTGGATGGAAAGAGAAGCTTGGGATTTTTCCCCCTTTGCAACCATCTCGAAGTGGTGCAGGTTAATGGTTTCAAATGCCAGGCCGGGAATTGCACTTCAGAGTTCAAAGAGAGGAGCAAAAAAGACGGGGTGGGCTGGATTCATTAGAGCCAGAGGAATGGCTGAAAAGTTAAGTTTTTCTTTGTCACTCCTCTTGTCAGTTCAGCTGAAGAGTTCCTATATAGCTGCCGCTTATGCACTTAAATGAGGAGGATTGCGTTGCCCGGTGACAGGGTTTTCACCCCGCTGTCTTTTCAGCGGGATGCCTTTGAGCAGGAAGTCCAGAATTGGAGGAGGAAATAAGTTCCCTTTCTGGAATAAAGCTCCTCCCATCGATTGGGAGCAGCCACTGTTAGCAACCAGTTTTCATAGTTGGCCTTGGAACTGTGTTCTGGAGTGCCTTTTGCAGACTCCCCAAATCTAGCAACAGGAATGGGTTAAAATAGGGAGGAGTGATGGGGGGCTGGGTTGCAGCAGCAGGAAAGGCGAGCAGACCCCTGGGTTTCTGAAGGGAGCGCTGCCTCCCCACCCCGCACCCCCTCCATGACCTTCCAGGCAAGTAGGAATTGAAGAGTCAAATCTCTAGGACACGTAACCTTAACTCGTGTACCGTAAAGGAGGAGGGAAGCGAAAGGCAGATCACTCCGGGTTGCGAGAACGTCTTCACTCTACCTTTGCTGAGTGGGCTGCCCTCTGCTTGGTTTGGAAATCAAAACATGCACAGCAGGCAAGCGCCTCCCCCTGATGATGATGATGATGATGATGATGACGATGGCCCATTCTTGTGCAATAGATTAGTTGGATTCTTGGCCATGTGCTGATTCTCTACCCAGATTGGTCACTGAAGACGCTTATATGTACTCAGACTTCGGGGCCTTCTGATTTTAAGATTTTTTGTGTGTGTGTGCGTGGGGGGTGGGGAAGGCAGCATTGGATGGAAGAAAGAGAATCAATCACACAAATAGAGTTCATTCTGTTTAATGTACAAAATGTTTGTATGTGTGTATGTGTATATATATATTATAAAAAAAAATTCCCTTCTCACCCCTATGGGTGGTATGTGTCTTCCTCAACCTTGGGTCCTCTACCAGAGGCCTTGGAGTTTGAGGGTTCTGCGCCATATCTGAGCTGTTCCTAGCACTGCACCCTTCTGGACAGAGCGCTCTGATGTTGCTCCTGGGATCTGTTGGAGCCCCTCTCCCAGCTTAGGGGTCACAGCCCCGAGTGCTCCTACCACCACTGGGACCCCTTTGGCCTTCACTTTCCACATCCTCTCTAGTTCCTCCTTCAGGCCCTGGTACTTCTCTAGCTTCTCATACTCCTTCTTCCTGATGTTGCTGTCACTTGGCACCGCTACATCTATCACCACTGCTGTCTTCTGGTCCTTGTCTACTACCATGATGTCTGGTTGATTGGCCAGTACCTGCCTGTCAGTCTGGATCTAGAAGTCCCACAGGATCTTAGCTCTGTCATTCTTCATGACCTTCTGTGGAATGGCTGTTGTGGGTCTTCCGGGCTGTGTGGCCGTGTTCTGGAAGTTGTGGTTCCTAACGTTTCGCCAGCATCTGTGGCCAGCATCTTCAGAGGGCAGGAGCACAGATAGAAGCAAAATCTATATAAAAAAAATTTTTTTTTTTGCTTCTATCTGTGCTCCTGCCCTCTGAAGATGCTGGCCACAGATGCTGGCGAAACGTTAGGAACCACAACTTCCAGAACACGGCCACACAGCCCGGAAGACCCACAACAGCCATTGAACTCCGGCCGTGAAAGCCTTCGACAATACACTTCTGTGGAATCTCCCATCTGGACTTGGGAGGATCTAGCCCATACGCTGTGCAGATGTTCCTGTACACAATGCCAGCTACTTGATTGTGCCATTCAGTGTATGCTGTTCCTGCCTGCATCTTACACCCTGCCACTATGTGTTGGACTGTCTCTGAGGCCTCTCTGCACAGTCTGCACCTCGGGTCCTGTCTAGTGTGGTAGGCCCCTGCTTCTATGGATCGGGTGCTTAGTGCCTGTTCTTGTGCTGCTATGATCAGTGCCTCAGTGCTGTCTTTTAGTCCAGCCCTTTCCAGCCACTGGTAGGATTTCCCAAGGTCAGCCACCTCAGCTATCTGTTGATGGTACATCCCATGCAGGGTCTTGTCTTGCCATGGCACTTCCTCTGCTTGATCTTCCTTCCTTGTCTGCTGCTGCTTCAGGCATTCTCTCAGCAGCTCATCTTTAGGTGCCATCTTACTGATGTACTCCTGGATGCTCTGGGTCTCATCCAGGACAGTGGCTTTGACACCCACCGCCCTCTTTCTGGCTGGTGTACAGTCTACAGTGTTGGACTTGGAGTGGAAGCCTCCGTACATTGTGAGGAGCTTCCGGGTCTTCACAGCAACCTCCATCTTTGGCCAGCTCACTATATCGGCAGGGTATCTGATGACTGGCAGGGCATACATGTTTGTGTGTGTGTGTGTGTGTGTGTGTGTGTATATATGTGTGTGTGTATATATGTGTGTGTGTGTGTATGTATATATATATATGTGTGTGTGTATGTGTGTGTGTGTGTGTGTGTGTGTGTATGTATGTATGTATGTATGTATGTATGTATGTATGTATATATATATATATATATATATATATATATATATATATATCCGCCCAACTCCCCCAACGGGAGTATAAATACTGTATTTAATTGTTATTTGCTCCTTTTCCTTTCCTCATTGTCAAGTATACGCTTTGGGGGGGGCAGGGGGAGGTGGCACAATTCAGTTACCAGGAGAGGTTCAGCTGTTCATAGTAGGGAGATTCTCTTATAAAGAGCTAAGTTTCCTTTACAAATCTAATATTTCTCTCTCTATTGTTCTGGCTGGTGGTTTTGCGCATCCCCGAATGAATGGCTTTCCTTCTGCTTTTTCTGCTAACAGTCCGTCTTCTGCTCAGCATCGCGACTCTTGGCTTCCAATTATCGCCACGCACCCTGGAATTCAGCCACTATTCAGAGGTTTAGAATAAGGCTCAGGGAAACCGGGGCCTCAGCGGTTTACCACCAGATTGCCATTTTAATGTGAGAGAAACAGGAAGGCTCGATCCGTGGGGTGTAATCATAGATTAAAATCAGAGCAAATTTAATTTTTCTGCTGGCTCCACCCATGTCTTGAACGGGCACCATCTGCCTTGGAGGCCTGGCCCAGCCTCACCCCCACTAAAAGGCCAAGCGTGTCCTTCAGCTCACAATATATTGCATGCTCCTGCTCTAGAAGCCTTTTTGTTGTTTATTCATTCAATCGCTTCCGACTCTTCGTGACTTCATGGACCAGCCCACGCCAGAGCTTCCTGTCGGCCGTCGCCATCCCCAGCTCCCCCACGGCCGAGTCCGTCACCTCCAGAATATCATCCATCCATCTTGCCCTTGGTCGGCCCCTCTTCCTTTTGCCTTCCACTTTCCCTAGCATCAGCTTCTTCTCCAGGGTATCCTGTCTTCTCATGATGTGGCCAAAGTATTTGACCATCTTCCAACCTGGGAGTCCCATCTTCCGATGGTATACCGACATATCTCTGGTTGTACTGATCCATTTAGTTTTCACGGCAAGAATACTGGGGTGGGTAGCCATTACCTTCCCCAGGGATCGTATTTAGTCTGACCTCTCTGCCACGACCTTCCCGTCTTGGGTGTCCCTTCACGGTTTAGCTCATGGTTTCATTGAGGTGCTCAAGCTCCAGCACCACGACAAGGTAACGATCTCCTTTGCTAGAAGCCTTATCACTGCTCTTAATGTGAACTAATCTAATAAAGTGCCTCTATTCTTCAGACTACAGAATATTCCCCAACTGGAGCATCCACCTGAGTTTATTTTTCCATTCCCTACCCCAGATATTGGGCTGTGAGAGTACAGGATCCTTTTGGGAGGAGAAAATCGAAAGCACACTGTGAGTTTCCAGAACGTAACTCGGCAAGAAAGAAAGAAAAAAATCATTTTATTTCTCTAAAAGTGAAAATGTTTTAATTCCTCTTCTGATTCTTAGTCTGTTACCCATCTAATTTTGTTTTAAAATGAATGAAATCAACAGAACAGCCTTTAAAAAAAAAAAAAAGCATGGTAGCTCAATTCAGCCTTCTCACAATCCTGCCCCTTCCAGGTCTGTGGGACTACACTTCCCATCATTTCCAAACATTATGGGCTGGCGGTGGTGGGAACGGGGGTTCAATACATCTTGAAAGGCACCAGATTTCAGAAGGCTGTTCTGCATATATAGCTGTTGAATTTGCATTGCGCAAAAATAAATAAATAAATAAAAATAAATAAATAAATAAAAATAAATTTTGTTGTTCAGTCGTTTAGTCGTGTCCGACTCTTCGTGACCCCATGGACCATAGCACGCCAGGCCTTCCTGTCCTCCACTGTCTCTCGGAGTTTACTCAAGTTCATGTTCATTACATCGGTGATGCTATCTAACCATCTCATCCTCTGCCGTCCCCTTCTCCTTTTGCCTTCAGTCTTTCCCAGCATCAGGGTCTTTTCCAGGGAGTCCTCTCTTCGCATTAGGTGGCCAAAGTATGTGAGCTTCAGCTTCAGTATCTGTCCTTCCAATGAGCAGTCAGGGTTGATTTCAGAGGGGAAACCCCGATGTGGCTGATTATGTGAACCTGTAAGACGTACAGTATTTGAACTTTGGTTTCATACCCAAGACCCATCCCAGCTTTGTTTTTCAGCAAATCCCTTTTGAAAAATTGGGCTTGAGTGTTGGTCCTTGGCGTTTAAATGTATTTATTTGCTTTGTATTTAGTTGTAAGATTTATAAACTGCTTCACTCCAGACGCTCTAGTGTCACCCCAAAGAGGGCCTGTGAAAACTCAGGCACGCCTCATCTATTTCTTTGGGTTCCAGCCTGTTTATGTTTATCTCTACAAAAAAAGATACTCAAAATGATGCTTGTTGCAGCCTTTCCCGCCCTACGAGCATAACCTTAGTGCAGGGCTTTCCAAAGTTTTCCCGCGGCGACACACCAACGGTGGCGCGTGAGAAAACCTGGAAGTGCTGCTGCTGCAGCGGCGCGCAAAACCCCGGAAGTGCTGCTGCTGCTTTCAGTTTTTGCGCGCCGCAGTGGTGGCGGTGACCTTGTGTGCCGTGCGAAAACCTGGAAGTGACACACCTGGGCCCCGCAGGCGACACAGTTTTGTGTCACGACACATAGTTTGGAAAGCTGTGCCTTAGTGTTATGTATACGAGGTAGGGCTGCGCAGAGAGCTGAATTCAAAGTGCAAATTCTGTGTTTGGGGCACACGTACAACACCTGCCGGGAACGTGCTACAGCATTTGCATCTGGCCCCGGACTCACGTGGCTGCCCACTGCAGCTGCCATGTCACTGCGGGAAATAAGTCATTTAGCGTGAGGTGACCCTGATGGGCCACACAAGCCCCCGCGTGTGCTCTGAATTCAGATTTTGCCCTTTAACTCTGGAGATCTGCAATGTTGTAATATGAATTTGCCTTCTAATGATGGCTGTGCATGCCAAGCTGGTTTAGTCTGCCACAGGACTTGGTTTCTCTTGCTCAGTATGAAACAGGACTCCCATCTGGGTTCTAAGGAAAACAGCTGATTTAAACAGGACAGTCTTAGGTAAGGCAGAGTCAAAATTGGTGGTTTTTTTCTGTCTAGCTCAGAGCTTTCCAAACTCTGTGTCGCGACACAAAAGTGTGTCGCCACACACAGCGTGGTGTGTCGCCACACCACCCGGAAGCGGCGGCGCGTGCGTGCATGGCGGTGGCGGCGCGGGATCAGTGCTTCCGCATTTTAGCGGAGGCTGCCGCCGCCGCTGCCGCCATGCACACACACACCGCCACACGCCCCCCGCGCCGCCGCCGCACGCGTGCGCACCGCCGCACGCGTGCGCACCGCCGCACGCATGCGCCGCCGCACGCCTCCCCGTGCCGCCGCCGCACGCGCAGCCGCCGCTGCGCTGCCGCCGCTGGTGTGTCACCAACGGCGGCACTTTGGAAAGCCCTGGTCTAGCTCAATATTTTCTGCTGCCAGGAACATTTAAGGACCGAAGTGGGCTCTTCCCTCCTATCTGCAGCCAAGGGCTGCAGGAGTCACCATAATTATGTGACATCTTTAGAGGGGCTGGAATTTTACTCCTTTCCCCCCTTTTTTAGGGCAAAGGTTGCTTCTTTTTATAATACAATGGGCATGCCAAATCCATTGGAAATAGAATACAAATATTTGACTTCTTTTGCAAAACTGCTGCTCCTGTTCAGTGAACTGGTCATGCAGTTATGTCCCCCCACACCCAAGTGTCATGGGGCACTGAAGATTGTCCTTAGGCTGCCCTAGGGTCTTTAGCAGAAAAATCCTGCCACCCGGGATTTGTTTAGCTAGTGCCTGATGGTCTTCTCCATGCCACAGATCTATCTTGCATTTGGTCTGTCACTCAATATGTGCAGCTTCATTGTATTCTACTCTCATCATGTCTCATCTGATGGACAAGACCCTCCAATCTGGGACTATTTTGAAGAGGAATTGAAGTGGTGGCCTTGTTGTGCAGGAACTTCTCAACTTTCCACTAAGCTGGAAAGATTTGGGTGACCACCAGATGGCAGTGGTGAGTTACCACTTTCAAATTCTCTTTTCTGTCTACTAGTGGTCATCTGGATTTTTGCAGATCTTACCAGCTCTAACTAAGCAAAAAAAAAAACACGTATTTTTCTGGTTATCTATGGCCCACTGCGCTCTCTCTGAGAAAAGCTCTTTTGGAGGTGAGAAGGAGCTTTCACCTCAGACGTTTCTCATATACTTCCTGCTTTTCCTCAACTGAGGCCTCTTCCCTACGGACCAAGTGCTCTACCTGTCACATGCCCTCCTTAGTACTAAATGATGCAAGAATTGGGGCTCTCTTTGGATTTTGTAATAGCCACAAACACCTCCATTAGTCTCCAAACTGGTTCCAGTCTTGTTTTTGCTTGTACTAAAGCTGTACTTCTGAATTTCCAGATCTTTCTTAAAAATTCATCTTGAGTCCTGCATATTATTCATTCTCAATTAGAAAAGCTTCAGGCTGGGTAGAAAAGCAATGCACTATCTTTAAATTATATAAATATAGATGAGAGAGATTTGAAGCAGAACATATAATGAGCTCAAAAGCCAGGAGAGTGTTTTTAAATGATTATACAGAATTCAGGATTTTTTTTTGATGATGGGCCGATACTTTCTAATAAATTGCTCTTGAGAGTTGCTTGTTTACAGGCTGAGTACATTGTTAAAGTGGTTTGTTAAGTCACTGGTAGAGATGAAAGGAAAACCCAGCATTAAATATACAGAACCAGCAAGTTTGAAATCCTCCTGCCAGTAAACTTGAGAGATTTTGTTTTACCACCAGGAGTATGAGTGAAGACCTGACTTCTGCATTCATACTTAATGGAGTAAGCGCCAGTATTTTAAAGCCAGTGATGTATTTCCAATTTACTCCAGTTCCTTCAAGTACATTTGGTTAAATAATATAACATGTGAATTGGTTCGTTATGTCACCAACTCAGTCTCCCCTGCTGCAAAATAGAAAAACAAGAATACAATTGAGGGTAATTGGGAAAAATGAGCTAAGGAACTATGCTCCCGTCTCTCTTCCTTTCCTCAAATGGAAGCATGTTAGTTTGCGGAAAACCAGGGTGGAGAAGCAGGGCTTGATCTGTGATTTCTATAAATAATACAATTAAGAAAAAGGGAATGTTTCAGGAACCAATCTCAGTATGCCAAAGCAAAGGCTTTCGGGATGAGCTAGGAAGCAAAGCAAAGCTCTCTCAAATCTCTGTCAAAGCTGCTTGATCAGAACAGAGTGCCCTCTACCCCACAAAAACTTCTTCACATCCCGGCAACTTGAACAGCGCGGCTTCAGGAGTTGGCAGAATGTTAAGCTACATAAAGGAATCACGCCTAGGCCAAACTCTTAGGACAGTGCTTTCCAAAGTGCCGACGTTGGCGACACACCAGCGGCAGCGGCGGCGGTGCAGGGGGGCGCGCGGTGGCGCGCGTGTGCATGGCGGCGGCGTGGGGGCGCGCACGGTGGTGGTGTGTATGGTGGTGGCAGCGGCCTCGCTAAAATACGGAAGCGCTGATGGCACACCCGCGCCATCAACGTGCATGCCTCCGTGCCGCCGCTTCATGACACACTAAACTGTGTTGCGACACACTAAAGTGTCGCGACACACAGTTTGGAAAGCTCTGTCTTAGGATAAAGCAAAAGTGTGCTATGCGTGAACTGTGCTATAACAGAGCTCTGCAGAGGCTCCCCCATTTTCCCGCAGATCACCTGAAGGAAACCTTGCTGAACCTGAGCTGAGTAGGTAAGATCCTACTTTCCATGATAAGGTGCTGTCACAGGGCTCTGTTACGGTCTTGCTCTCCCCCCTCCCTCTTTTGAGGGGACCCTTGGGGTCTAGGACCCCCTCCCATTGACTTTCTGCACACCCGGGAATAAGAACTTTTACACTGATTTGCCTAATTAAAAAGGGGAAGTTTCTAAGGACAGTTGGAGCCCACCAGTGCAATCCCATAGCAATAAACATTTTCAAACTCGTGCAAATCAGTACACTGAATAATAGAAACAAGGAAAGATCTCCCAGGCCAGGTACAAAAAGTGAACCCTAAGGCTGCCTTCAGCAGAGTGAGTCTGAGGTGGGCAGCGGCTCTGCTGTTCATCCCTCCTGGTGTCCTTTTGTTGTGTTGGAGATGGCAACTCCCACAATCTCAAGCTTTGGCTTTAGGTTCTGAGATGGGAGAACACACTGGAGGAAGGCTGGTCTCTCCTTTTTATTGCCCAGAATTGGCTCAGGGGAGGGGAGGGAAGCCCGGAGCCTTCTCTCTGCAAAGTGGGAGCTGTACCATTGAGCTGCAAATGTGCCAGGGGGTCCATCTGCCTTGTCCTGAGTCGCATCAGCAGAAGCTTGTCTAAGCCTCAAATCCTGCCCCCGCTGAGACCAGGGCAGATTACGGATCCACTGTTAAAATTTTACCCTTGGAAGACAATCTTACTCGGCTACGAGTGATCGCCAATGAATGAATGAAGAGGTGGGCAGGTCCCTCTGAAGTCCTAAGCCAATCTTTGTGTCCACCCTCTCCAAGTTGTACAGCTAAATTTTGGTGGAAAACTATTGAGAAATGAAATTACAGAGTTGGAGGGAATAACCCCCCCCCAAAGGGCACACAAGTTTTATTTTAGGCTTGCTCAATATCACCGCCCATTGCTTCCTTCTCCTCCCCTCCAGGAACCCTACCTCTGTCCACTTTGGTGATGTCATTACTCTACCTATTGCAGTCTTTGGTTGCCCTGTCCCCTGGGGCATCTCCTAGTGTCTCCCAACTGCTGGGAAGTTGCCCCCTCCATGTAAATAGAACTGTTCCCAAGAATTCAAACTCTCTTCTGCTTGTCCCATGTGCATCTTCATCAGCCATGGGCTGTGCCGCTAAGTTATGACACCCCCGGCTAACATCAGTAAAGCATCCTAACTTGACTTCCTCTGGTCCAACATTGTCTACTCCATCTTGCAAAAGCTTCTCCAAGATCAACAAAGTTGGCTGAGGATTCCAGGAACTGAATGCCCGCCCCCACCCCCCAACTCCACATCCACTTAGCTATGTTGTGCCTGATGGACATACGGTATGTTTCAGTCCCACAAGTTGGGCTATGCAGCCTGGTTACTAGCTGGCTGTGATGGGTAATGAGCTTCAGGGTCCCGGCAGAGAATTTGCAATGAAGGTTGCTTTACAACAGATTAAACCAGAAGCAATCTGCTCTCCAGAATATTTTATGCTCCGCCCTCATGCTCCGCCTTCTCCCTACCTTCTCTCAGTCCAGCAGTTCCTGTTCTTTGACGCTTCCTAGAAATTGTGCCTGCCCAGTGAGGTGTCAAAAGACTAGCGAAAACTCAAGAAGTGTGCTCCTCCTAGGTTGCTAAGAGGTCTGGGCCAAAATCAGCCACAGGATTTCGCAGAAGAGAAAGTAACCATCAGCACCTGCTGAATATGGACCCATGAAGGCAACTTAGCACATCTGTGAATTCATGAACTTGGATCCCGACCGTATCTAGTCCTGCCTGTTTGTCAGCCGCCGTGCCACCGTCTTTCTCAGCCCGGGGGCTTTTTCAATAGACATGGATGAAGTGGGGACTTTCCACATGCAAACAAGGGTGACCAGCAACCCATGGCCCCTTGGATGAAAACTGATCTGGGGAAGACAGGGAAAGCTAGAACAAGACATGTCCTCCAACCAATAGTCTGCTTCTCTCGTTGTTCTGCTCCTTGTCCTGGCATTCTTCACCAGGGGCAGAGGAGTCCAAACACCGTCCAGCTCGATCCCCCCACTCCATCACCTGTCCTCACTGGCCTCCCTGATCAGTGCCTTCAGGGCAGGGGGCAGCTGAGGAGCTTTAGGGGGTGGTCCAAGGGCCACCATGAGCTCGCTCTTCCGCACCAGGGCGGCCCTCAGCTGCTCCTGCATATCCTCGATTTTGCTCTCTAGCTCCTTCAATTCCTTCTGCTTGGCTTCCTTGCTGTCCTGTTGGGGGTCCTGGCCGTTCATGCAGTGCCAAACGGGTCCTGCCCTCTCGTCTTCTGAGGCCTCCTCTGGGGTGTGGTCAAGGTTGAAGTGCACCCGCTTGTCTTCCTTCTTCATTGCTGTGCCACGGAGGTTATTCCAGTCTGGCTGGCTGGGGGGCGGCTCGGGTTCATCCGGAGGCTTTTGAAGGTCGCATCTTTGGAGGAGGGTAGAGGGAAAGAATAAAGACCGAGGAAGTCATGACATCCCATTTTTTCATTAAAAATGGAATTGCAACAATTTAGCAATCCCATTAAAAGGACCCATTGTCAGGGAGATAACTGGTGAAGAAGGAAGGGGCTCCCTCCAGGGGGATAAACGCATGCGCAGTACTGAATCGCTTTGCTTTCCTCCCAAGAGGCTGAGGGTGGCACCGCCCTGATTTCTTGGGCCCTTTCTCTGAGCATTACTAGTTCATCTTAGTTTAGCTGGATTCAGTCTAGCAGAGTGGAACAATAAAACACTAGAGCCTGTACACCAAGTCTCAGCGTGTTTTCCTCCACTCGAAGTCAGGCCACCCATACCTTTTTACAGGCACACGCATATAAGTTGACTTCCTCTTCCGGAGCGGGATGGAGGAAGTGCATCCATCCTGGCTCTTCTTGACCTCTCAGCGGCATTCGATACCATCGACCATGGTATCCTTTTGGGACGGCTCAGGGAGTTGGGGGTGGGAGGCGTAGTTTTACGCTGGTTCACCTCCTTCCTCCGGGGCCGGTCCCAATCGGTGGTAATAGGAGATGAGAGGTCCGACCCTCGCCCCCTCTCCTGTGGGGTGCCGCGGGGTTCGGTTCTCTCCCCTCTCCTATTTAATATCTACATGAAACCACTGGGTGAGATCATCCGTCACCATGGGATGAGGTACCATCAATATGCAGATGATACTCAATTGTACATCTCCATCCCTGGTGAGGCAAGTGATGCAGTGGCTACCCTTTCTCACTGCCTGGAGGCTGTGGGGTCTGGATGGGGAACAACATGCTTCGACTGAACCCTGGTAAGACAGAGTGGCTGTGGATTGATGGCTCCTGTTGATCCAGGAAGTTATCATCTTTATTTCTGGATGGGGTTCAGACCAAGTGCGGAATCTGGGGGTTCTTCTGGACTCACGGCTCCTGCTCAAAGAGCAGGTGGCAGCCGTGGCCAGAAGGGCTTTTGCACAACTTCGTGTTATGCGCCAGTTACGCCCTTTCCTGGATCAGGATGCCCTCCGTACAGTCACTCATGCCCTGGTCATCTCCCATATAGACTATTGCAATGCGCTCTACATGGGGCTACCCTTGAAGAGTATCCGGAAGCTTCAACTGGTCCAGAATGCGGCTGCCCGCGCAGTTATTGGTGCTCCAAGATCAGCACATGTGACACCTCTGCTGCGACAGCTGCACTGGGTACCTGTGTTCTTCCAGGTCCAATTCAAGGTGTTGGTTATCATCTTTAAAGCCCTACATGGCATAGGACCAGGGTACCTGAGGGACCGTCTCGTCCTGATAACGTCGGCCCGCCCCACCCGTGCATGCAGAGAGGGCATGCTTCGGACCCCCTCAACAAGAGAATTCCATCTAGCGGGGTCCAGGAGGCGTGCCTTCTCGGTAACGGCGCCCACCCTTTGGAATATGCTACCCCCGGAGGTGAGGCAGGCCCCATCGCTTCCGGCCTTCAGAAAGAACTTAAAGACCTGGTTCTGCCGCCTTGCGTGGGAGTGGGGGGGGAACAGTATATATATATATATATATATATATATATATATATATATATATGAAAAGGTACAATGAATTCCAACCCAATTCCATGGGTTGATGTTATATGTTGATGTGAGATATATATATATATATATATATATATATATATATATATATATATATGAAAAGGTACAATGAATTCCAATCATAAGCTCAGTATATGGAATGGAATGTGCCCCTGAAGAGGAGGGTGATGTGATGGAGCTGGGAGCTGAGGGGACAGAGAGCGCATTCCAGGCTGATAAGCATTTGCACAGCTTGGAGAGAGTGGGGGGGCCGAGGAAGGAAGTTAGACTGGCTCCGCCTTAGATTCCCAAGGGTACTTTCCCCTTAGCTCAATTTATTTATTTATTTATTTTATTATTTGAATTTCTATCACCGCCCATCTCCCCCAAACGGGGGACTCTGGGCGGATTACAATAAAATCAGCAGTTAAAAACATATGACATAAAATTGCAATTCAGAACCAATATAAATAGAATAAATAAATATAAAATCCAAGGGATGATAAAATCTCATATAATAGGGAGAGCACTACGGCGCCAGCTATTGCCTTTCCCATCCCAGGCAAGGTGGCAGAACCAGGTCTTCAAATTCTTCCAGAAGGCCAGGAGCAAGGGAGCCTGTCTGAACTCTGGGGGCAAGATATTCCAAAGGGCGGGCACCACTGCAGCGAAGGCACGTCTCCTGGCCCCCACCAGATGATACTCCCTTGTCGATGGGGTCCACAGCATGCCCTCTCTGCATGACCGGGTGGGGCGGGTCGATGTCATGGGGATGAGACAGTCCCTCAGGTAACCTGGTCCCATGTCATGTAGGGCTTTAAAGGTGATAACAAACATCTTGAATTTAGGAACCTTTAGTCTGGCAAGATTCTGTGTATGGTAGAACAATAAAGATACGAGAGTTGAACTTCGGCTCAGTGTTGTTTCTTGCCTATTCTCCTGACAGTAAAATATGCACAACCTCAGGAAAAATAACAGTAGAGACACGGACCATTTAGGATGAAAATGTATAATTTATGAAAAAGCACAGGAATGGGCCTCCTGCAGCCCAAATGAGGCAGTTTGATCTTTTCTGCACCCCTTGGAGCCCCTCAAAATGTTCTTCCGTAAAGATCAACAAAAGGAGGTAACTTGCTAATTTCAGCAGGAAAACTCAGTGGAAACTGGGCCAAAAATTCAGGCCTGGTCCCTCTGTTGATTTATTTTTTTTCTTTGTCCCACACCCACATTCCTCAGCTGCCAAAAAAGAAGACATAAAATAGTGTGTTCACCCCAGCCTGAAAAAGATTGCTTGGCAGAGGAGTCTGCAGAGGTGTGTGGTAACATCTGCAAACTGGCAGGCGTGGCATTGTGATCAAAGTCCCACCCCCTTGTTTGTGTGTGCCATAGGCAGCCAGCAGGGCCTTTGCACATATCCATCTTCTGCACCAATTGCGTCCATTCCTGGGATGGGAGACTCTGCCTTAGGCACGAAGCCAGCTGGGTGACCGTGGGCCAGTTGCGCTCTCTCAGCCCTAGGAAGAAGGTTGTTGTTTATTCGTTCTCCGACTCCTCGTGACCTCATGGACCAGCCCAGGCCAGAGCTTCCTGTCGGCCGTCACCATCCCCAGCACCAGAAGAAGGAGGCAATGGCAAAACACTTCCAAACATCTTGCCAAAAAAATGGCATGAACCTGTCCAGTTAGTTGCCAGGAGTCAAGACTGACTTGAAGGCACACACGCACAATAGGTCTAATAGTTCCTCGGCAACTTCACATATTATTCAGACAAGCATAATGTGGAAAGGGTTGGCAAAACAGTTCAGAATTGCTGATGTGAAAAGAATTTACCTTTTCTCCAAATTCAACTTCTTGAGCCTCTGTTCCTCCAGTCCCATGTTTAGAGCCCGGTGTATTTTCTGGATTATGCATATAAATACCACAAAGACATAAAGGCTTCAGTGATTTGTAAGATGAAGGAAAATAACTGGGAAAAATAACTTCTCTGAGAATAATTGGGGGGAGGGTCCCAATTGCTCAAGTTATTATCATTCTTGGCTTTGGTCCGCTGTAATTACCTCTCTCAAATTTGGCATCAATTTTATCATACAGTGTTAAATTTGTTCTGCCTCTGTGTCGCATTTCAGCAACATTAGAAGTACGTCCTAGACGAACTTGGCTCTGCATATGCATTTCAAATCGTTCATTTTTCTCAAGGTCTCTCCTCCTTTTTTGAGATTGTAAAATCTCGAACACAAACACAAGGCTGTGGGAAGCCCAGAAGCAGCTCATGAGCCCAAGTAGTCACTGCTTTAGAAGAGAATATCTGTAGCTCAGGGTTGAACTGGAGAGTCCTTGGTGCTCTCTCCTGCAAGCTTGGCAAATATGGTTTACCTCTATGTGCCTGTTAATGGCTGACTTGTCACAAGTCAGGCACATAGAGGTAAACCACATTTTCGTACCATTCAAAAGAGACAATGAAAAGCTAAAAAGGAAACCAAAAGACCAGAACACCTCCTTGCCAGCAATCAACACCCAGATAAGCAAAGATTAACACCAGGATTAGCACCAGATGAACAATCTAGCACAGGGTTTCTCAACCAGGGTTCCGCGAAAGGTCACTAGGGGTTCCCTGGGAGATCACAATTTATTTAAAAAGTTATTTCAAATTCAGGCAACTTCACATTAAAGAGGCAAGTTTCATTCTTTATGTTTAGTTTAAGAACACTGTTAATGCGTTTATACAGGCCTACCCATGAAACGAATGTAATAATTTTGTAACTTCTGGCCTATATTTGAGCCTGAGTGTGCAGGGGTTCCCCGAGGCCTGAAAAATATTTCAAGGGTTCCTCCAGGGTCAAAAGGTTGAGAAAGGCTGGTCTAGCAGTAAACAATACCCTAATCAAAGAACTACCAACTCAGACAAAAAAAATCAAGCAGTAAACAACAGCCTAATCAAAGAACTACCAAGGAGAGAACAACACCCCCACCGACATTATCAGGACAAGCTTCTGTATATAAACAGAGAGCGAACCCCAGTCCCTTCTAGCACTGAAGATGTTGCCTAGTCACAACCAAATCTCAGAGAGCACCAAGGGCTCCACAGGCACTGCTTTCTTTCAAAACCAATTAAGACCCCTCCACCCTGTGAGACTGAGCCCACACGCAGCATGCATTGTATGCATGTGTCCAAGATGATCCCTCACCTGGCTGGTATGGAGCCAATAATTGAATTTTTTCTTGCGCCGAATGTGTGGCAAGATGAGTCGGTAAAAGATGTGTTCTCCGAGAGAGGTGAGCAGAGAGCCACAGAGTCCAATGCAGAGGAGCACAAAGAGGCCAGAGAAGTGGTAGATCCCCATCTGCAGAGTCTGGAAGCGATGGGGAAAGGAGGAACACAGGCAGGATTCACCCAGTTGGAACGTTCAAGTTGGAGACACAGTTCCTCAAGCTCATTGGTGTGCATGTATAAAACACTCCCCCCACCCCCAAAGTAAGGATGAGGCACGGCAAACCTCTCGGAATACTTGTGTGCGCATTCCTGCATGTTGGAAAGATGCCACCTCCAAAGCAGCTTGGTGCAACCGCCTTTTGCTGGTGCATTATCAGTGCATCCAGGTGCACCAGGAAGTCAGAGGGGTGGGAGCAGGCAAGGAGGGGAAGCTCTGTCCCGCAGAGCCTCCATACCTCAGTAACGGCAAAGACCCTTTTCCCGCAGGGCACCATCTTGTACCATTTGTCGTGCAGGAGATCCATGAAGCCGGCCGACTTGTAGCGGCTGATGAACTCGGAGATGTTGGAGGTCAGAGGGGAGTTCTGGGGAAGGCCGATGCCATAGCCTGGCACGGTCCAAGAGAATTGGGAGGGGTGTAAAAGAGGAGAAACCCTTTACTTGGAATGGAACAGCTGTGATATGGAACACGTGCAGAAAGCCCTCCCATTAACCCCAGACACAGGAAGAGCATTTTGCTGATTTTTGCTGCCATATGCTATCGACTGCAGATAGATCAGCGTTATTTTGACTCAGGGAGTCCAAGGGGGTCAAAACAGTCAAGATGGTGGCCATGGCCACATAATCAAGGCCAGTATCTTGACTTTTTTTGACACACACACACTGCAGGTGCCCCTATTTTTACTGTCAGGTTTCTGGATACTAAGTGAAGTATTTCATCAACCAATGCGTAATTACTTTTTGGAGACCCCTGAGAAAGTGCTAAAAAAATAAAAGTCACATTCTCCATGGAAGAAGGAGAAACCTTTGTGCATCATCCAAGCTTTAATATTTCACAGATTCACTTAAAGATTGAGGATACCTGTTTTTAACAGAATGAGCCAATCTGGACTAAAGCCTCATTTGGCTACCAAACCCCTTCCTTGCTCTGCCTCCAGATGCTTTCCCCCGATCCAGATGTTTTTGCCATACCTTCAATAGCAAAAGGCTTCCCAACTGTTAAGAGTTTGCAGTCTGAATCAATGGAGACCTCGTAATCGAGCAAGGATTTATCCATGATGAAGGCATTCAGCTTCGGGGGGTTGGTCCTGGTGAGAAGAAGCAAGTTGCTGTCAAGTTGGGCAGCATAAATTAAGTCTGCAGGTAGTCCTCATTTCACGACTGCCTTGGACAGCGACCGTTTGCAATTACAACAGTGATGAAAAAGTAACTTTGCGACCATTTACAACCTTCACAGCATCTCTCTCTCCGTCACGTGTTCGCCGTTGCAGGTAGTCCTCGACTTACGACAGCAATTGGGACTGGAATTTCTGTCGCTAAGCAATGTGGTTGTAAAGCGCGACATCACGTGACCTGCAGTCCCCATTGCCGTCATTAAGCGAGGATCGAGGGTCATTCAGTGAGCACCTCCTTGCAACTTCCTGCCGGCTTCCAACAACCAAAGTCAGTGGGAAAGCCGGCAGGAAGTTGCAAAGTAAGTGGCTGCCGCCGGGTGGAAGGGAGTGAGAGGGTGCGCAGGTGGCAGGGGAGGTGCGGCGTGAGTGCGGCAGGGCTTGGGGTGGCTGCTGCCAGGTGGGAGAGGGTGTGCAAGCATGCACGAGTGTGCACGAGTGGTGGGAGAGATGAGGTGGGGCTGCTGCCAGGTGGGAGAGGGTGCACGAGTGGCCGGGAAGGGTGCGCAAGTGCCAGTCCGGCATCTTGCAGTTCTACCTGTTAGCACAACACAGATGACCGGAGAGAGACATTATCTTAGCCCCCTCTTAATCAACGGAGCATGTCCTTAAGGAGAAATATCTTTCCAGGTGTTTTAAGTGGTCTCGTACAGAAAGCTTTTGAAATGAGATGGGGGCCCACAATGGCAAGAGCTAAACTGGAACAGATGCCAATCCACCGCAATGCCAGCATCTCCTCCCCAAGATTGTCCTCCTCCGCCTCCGCCTCCCTTACTTGAGCATGGTGATCCCCGCAGGGGTGGTGGGGACGCTGTGCCGCCTCATGTATTCGTGCATGTCTGGGAAACTCTTCTTGATGTACTCCTCTGCGCTGCTCTCCCAGACGGTGCCGAAACGAAAACCCTGGGACGGATGGTGGAGCTGCAGAAAGCAAAACGGGGATTAGACAATCTCCCCTAGATTTTTGGGGGGGGGGTTATTTTAATGTGGACACTCTTTAAAATGCTTGCAACAGAAATCAGGGTGGAGGGCAAAAGAAGGGAAAGGATGAGATTTCATGGGATGTTCCCAAACCAGTGGAGAAAATGTCAGCAACAGAATGATGATTAACATTGCAGAGGATTTGGGAACAGAGACAAAGGCCTGCGGGATTGTGTTCTGGGATTTCAAGAGACGGAGGCAAATCTGGGACTTTGGAAGTAGTGCACAATAGGGATGAAGATGAGGATTTTGATTTAGGGGGAAGGCAACTAAAATGAAATATTTCAAGAGGTTTTTAAAAACCGTGCAGGGCGTGGGGGTGGGGGGAAAGGAGAAAAAGACGTTTCTCTTCTTCATTCTGATCTCATTTGGTTACTAGGTTAAACTGTTTGGAGTTGGCAGAATAAATCTTCACCCAAGGAAATACCCATGTAAGACGCCACCATCTCGAGGTGACAGCCAGAAACTTCAATTGTTCTAAAACAGGACTAGGTAAATTCATGGAGGAAGGGGATGATGAGTGGAGATACGCAAAGGGGTGCTCAAAATTGGCTATACAGGGCCCCCACTTCTAGACGTGGAAGGCAAAAGGAAGAGGGGCCGACCAAGGGCAAGATGGATGGATGATATTCTGGAGGTGACAGACTCGACCATGGGGGAGCTGGGGATGGTGACGGCCGACAGGAAGCTGTGGCGTGGGCTGGTCCATGAAGTCACGAAGAGTCGGAAGCGACTGAACGAATAAACAACAAAACTTCTAGACGTAGCCTAGCACTAAGTATCCTCTGCTGGGGATAAATGACAAGGGAGAGGAGTTGCAGGCTTCTCAGAGGCTTTGACCATCCTGGAACATCAAGGGGAAAAGGAGACTGGAGTCAACAAACTTTGGTTAGATGCAACACAATTGTTCTTTTTTTGAACGGTCAACAAAGATGGAAGGCGATGGAGGGGAAGCCAAGCTCAACCATGGGACACAGCCAAAGCAGAGGCAGAGAAGCAATTTGGAGGAAAGAGGAAGATGGAGAAGAGCTTGAGCAAGATAGGGAGACAAGGCAGGACACTGTGAAAGAAGGGCAAGGAGCACAGAAGGAAAGTCTCTGCTCAACCTTGGGATCATGAATCCCAGAGAGTTCCTCAAAGGTTTTTTCGCCCACCATCACTGCGGCCAAGTTGGCTGTGTAGCTGGAAAGGACTAAGAGGCAGAAGATAGCCCAGAGGTTCATGAGGAAACGGCCAGTCCAGCATTTGGGTGTCTTGCTGGAGACAGTGCGCCCAAAAAGGATGGCATAGCAGAGGTTCAGGGCTGAGGAGTAGGAGAAGACCTTCATGCGATTGCGGCCATGGGGGGTCATGCCGTAGGGGCTCTTCCATTCATACAAGGTGAGGAAGAGGGCCGTCACGTGGAGGGCCACGAAGATGCCCACCCACATGGTCCAGTGCAGTGGCCACATGAAGGCCCCGATGGGCGACGCTGTGTCCCGGATCCTCACCAGGATGCCCAAGCTGGTGGAGAAGAAAGGGCTGGTGAAGTCGATCACTTGGCTCCGGGCCGAATTGATACTGAAGGACGTCACGGCCATATGGGCCGTGCCACTCAGGAGATCTCCTACCAGCCCTGTCCAGCGCCCATTCTTCCAGGCCCCGTACTTTCCATCTCCCACAATGTAGAGGTCAAAGTCAAAGGGCAAGTCTTCGGACAGCTTCTCCAAGAGGTCGATGCAATAGCCGTAGCAGCATTTTCGGTAGTCCATGGGCACGGAGCCGTTCTCCGAGTTCAGCTCCTCAAAGAGGGCGTCGAGCACGGAGGAGTCATTGGTGTGAGGATCTAGGCACAGTTGCCCAGCTGGACAGTTGCCCTCTTCATCTACCTGGAAAGAGCACCAATTAATACCTTTTAAATATAAAGCAGAAGATAAAAGTAGCTGACCAGGAGAAGCCTGTAGATCAGCATTCTCCAACCGGACACCCTCCAAATCTGTTAGATCCCAGCTCCCTGCGACTGGATTTAGGGAATTAAAGGCCTCCCTGCCAGGTGGGAGGTCACTCAAAAGGGGAAACTCTCGAAGAGAATATTTGTAGCTCAGGGTTGAACTGTGGAGTCCTTGGTGCTCTCTTTTAAAGCTGTGCTTCAAAATCAGAACGTAGTATGCCACAAATGAGCTAAGACACTGAGGTTAAATGTTCCTCTGCAGCGTCCGCAGGAGAGGTCACAAAAGTCAAGGTGGCATCCACCCCTGTCTTACTGAAGCCCCATCCCTTTTAGTGTGCATTTATGTATTTATTACATTTAATTATTTATTAAATGTATAAGGCTGCCCAACTCCATCATAGTCTCAAAACCATTTGAACAATATGAAAGACCAGCAAGTGTCTGGTGGGAAAATAACCACCATCTCTGACAAACCATTATTATGCATGGAGGCTACTCTCACCCAAGGCCTGGGGGAACAGCCATGTTTTAAGCAATCATTTAAACAAGATGGGGTGGTGGTGGTGGAATAGGTCTGGGGGATGTTGTTTCAGAGTGTACACACTATAACTTAGTGTTACTCTGAGGTACTCTTAGGTTACCTGAAGGACCGCCTCATTCCCGTTCAATCAACCCGTCCCACCCGGTCCTGTAGAGAGGGCACGCTACGAACCCCGTCTGTAAGAGAGTTCCATCTGATGGGGTCTAGGAGGCGTGCCTTCTCTGCGGTAGCCCCCGCCCTTTGGAACACTCTACCTCCTGAAATAAGATCGGCCCCCTCTCTCCTGGACTTTAGAAAAAATCTGAAAACTTGGTTATGTCATCATGCTTGGGGAGGGGAGGGGAACAGCCAGTCTTGGGGTTGGCTGGCCCCTTAGATCTGCCGTATCCAGCCTTATCGACCAATGTGATGAAACCTACCACTCTGGATCAAATTGCGTTATATATATACAATGTATGTATGTATGTATGTATGTATGTATGTATGTACATTTTGCTTTTACTGATATTTACAGTTTTATTGATTTTAAATTTTTGCGGTGAACTGCCCAGGGTCCCTCCTTGTGGGGGAGATGGGCGGGATACAAATGTGATAGATAGATGATAGATAGATATAGATAACACAGAAGGCACATCTGATGCACATAAAAAACTAACCGCCCAGAGTCCCCCTTGGGGGAGATGGAGCGGTGATATAAATCGAATTATAAATAAAATAAATACATAAAATAAAAAAGAGGAGGGGCTTTACTCACACGGCATCAGCCCTCCAAGGTAGACCAAACTTGGAAACCAAAGACACGCAAGCGAATACTACTTTTATTATAAGGTTATAGTAACGGAATCGTGCAAGTCTGAATGCGCTTCCCCCCTCCCTCCCTCCCTCCATCTTCATGAGAACTAGGGAGGGGCTTGTCTGAGACGTTTTCTCAGGTTACAGTTCTGCCCTGGACTCAGGTTTCTCTTATCTGACCGTTGTCTTGGTTGCGGCTCTACCTCCTGTTCCTCAGGGATATCCCTTCTTCCCATTGCACACGGCCGCCATCTTGCCCTTTTTGACACCCTCCCCTGGATGCCCCTGAGTTCTGCCCAGAATGCGAGGCAACGCATTGTGTGTGTGTTTGTGTGTGTGTAAGCTGCCTTGTGTGTTAATTTGTGTAACCTCCCTCCCCAAATGCTTGCCTTGTGTATTTTTTGTAAAAAGATAAAGATCTAAAATAGCAGGAAGAAGCACCACCACCACAATAAAATAGGGAACGTTTTTAATTAACTGCTTCAGAACATTTCATTTGAATGCTTTGGCTCGCTACTAGTTTCACTTTAAAAGCCATTTTGCATACAGTATATTCTGTGCTTAGAAAACGGGAGCAAAAGTGGAATAAATAATAATGAAGGCATCCAGGAATCCCAGATTGTTTGGAACACAGCCTGAAACCCAGCACTTCTCTTAGGGACTGGAAACGTTATGTTATTAATACTTATGAAAATATTTATAGAACACAATGCCAAGATTTACAGGCATTGTAAATTGTTGCTTTTTTAAAAGAAAGAAGTGGCTTTTTGTATACTCCCTGGTAAGAGAGAGAACATGTATGACAAAAATGGGGAAAGTATCCAGGATAGGCAATTTAGAGCTGTATGGTTGGAATTCCAACTGCATTCGCTCCCAGGCAAGGGATAGTGAGAATAATAATCCAAAATATTTGGAGAAGACCATGTTGCATATCAAGCACCAGGAAACAGAAGTATATTTTCTATCCTTGCTTGTTCTGAAATTGCTTGTTGTTGTTTTATTTCAGAGAAAAAGCCTACAAACTAATTGGGGAACAGGGGCGTCCAGGGGGAGACTGGTGGCTGCAACACGCACAAAAAAGACAAGACGTACAGTAGCTGCCAGCTTGACTTTTTGACACACACCCCCACCCTGCAAATGCCCCTGCTGAACATTGTTTGCTAAGCATGTTGTGCGATAAAAAAATGCTGGGGAGGGGAGGGAGAAATACAGGGGAGCAGAGGGAACTTATCAGAGAATTATAGAATTGTAGAGCTAGAAGGGACTCCAAAGGTCATCTAGTCCAACCCTCTGCAATATTTTATTTTATTTTATTTTATTTTATTTTATTTATTTTATTTTATTTTATTTTATTTTATTTTATTTTATTTTATTTTATTTTATTTTATTTTATTTTATTTTATTTTATTATTTTATTTTATTTTATTTTATTTTATTTTATTATTATTTTTATCCCGCCTTTATTATTTTTATAAACAACTCAAGACGGCGAACATACCTTATACTCCTTCCTCCTCCTATTTTCCCCACAACAGTAACCCTGTAAGATGAGTTAGGCTGAGAGACAGGGACTGGCCCAAGGTCACCCAGCCGGCTTTCATGCCTAAGGCGGGACTGGAACGTTCAGTCTCCTGGTTTCTAGCTCAGCACCTTAACCACTAGACGAAACTGGCAGGAAAATTAATTAGCTTTTCCTCGAAATGTGGCTAGCCAGCCTCTTAAAAAATCTCCAGTGATGGAGAACCCACAACCTTCATAGGTAGACTCTTCCACTGTTGTAAAAAGATTTTACCGTCAGGAAGTTTTTCCTTAAATTTAAACACTGAAGCCTGTGTCATGACACAACATGAACCATACAGGTAGTCCTTGAGTTACGATGGCAATTGGGACTGGGATTGCCATCGCTAAGCGATGAGGTCGTAAAGCACGACGTCACGTGACTGCATCACTTAGCGACAACAGTCCTGGCAGTCCCAGTTGCCGTTGTAAGCCCAAGACACGCAGGTCATTAAGCAGGAAGCGGCGGGAATCCCAGGTAAGGAGCACGGGGGTGCCATGGGGGGTGTCACAAGGGATTGGGGGAGGCCCTGGGAGGCCCGACGCAGGCGGTGTGCGAGCGCAGGGAGGCTGAGGGAAGGAGGCTGTGGCACTGCGCGAGTGCAGGGAGGTCAGGGTGCTTATTGGAGTGACCTGCAACCTTCCCTGCCGGATTCCCCATTGAATTTTCTTGTGGGAAGCCGGCAGGGAAGGTTGCAAACGGCGATCACGTGACTGCAGGGCGCTGCAACCAATTGAGTGTGAGCCAGTTGCCAAGCGTCCAAATCACGATCATGTGACTGTGGGGGTGGTGCGACAGCTGGAACTTCAAGGACTGAACATAAGTACCACTTGTTCAGCGCTGTCACAACTTCGAACAGTTGCTGAGCGAGTGGTCGGTAAGCGAGGACTACCTGTATGTACTTGCATGCAATGTTGGGAGGCACATCTGAATGGCTAGAGTTTGCATTGTGATTTCATCATGTTTTGGGCTCATGTCACAGCCCTGTGTTCCCCATCTGTCTCTCTTGGGATATGCAGGACTACAACATCCACTGTTCCCAGCCAATCTGATCTTCGGTATGTGGATGATGGATGTTATAACCAGCACATCTGGAGAACGCCAAGTTGACCGAAGGCTGTTATATGTTGCATAATTTTATACTTTTAAAGAGAGAGACGTTTGCAAGGCATTGAGCTCTGCTCAGCTGGTGCTGGGTCTCAAATGTACCTACGCACCTCCCGGATGAAGACAAATGGGTGTTCCACCAAGGTCACCACCCGCAGCTTCATGTGCGAGAAGCCCCCGCCCTCGGCCTGGTTCTTGCGCTGCAGGTGCTGTGGCCAGCTGCCCTCCTCCGCCTCCATTTCACCCCCCTTCCAGCTCCCCACGGTCACCCACGTGGGCTGGCCCACCGAATCCCTCAGCAGGCTCCAGATTTTGTAGTGGTGGTCAGTGTGGACGTGAGACGTGTTGCGCACAAAGACCTCGCCTGTCTGGCCATGGAAAGATGTGTTAGCTAAAAACCTGGAAGTAAGGAGAAACAAAAACAGGAATCTTGAGTTTCTAAAATACTCTGCTCCATGCTGCTGCTAACCGGTGGAAGCCTTTACCAAATACAATTGGGTAATACTTAACCCTAACCCTCTGTGTGTGTACCTTAAGCTAATCATGGATCGTTAAGCAAATCACTGTGGTCATTAAGCCAATCCAGCTTCCGCAATGGGCGTTTTTTGCCAAAAAAAGGGCAAAAAAGTCACAAAACGCAATCCCGTGACCGCGGGATGCTACAATCGGTCGTAAATGCGAGCCGGTTGCCGAGTGCCCAAAATGCAATCATGTGACCGCAGGGGGGGGGGGTGCGACTTGGAAGTGCTTTACAGGCTGTAATGCATCCATTCCGAGGCTGCCGTAACTTCGGACCGTCATTAAACGAACGGTCGTAAGTCGAGGACTACTTGTAGTGGCCCCCGTTTCTATTTGAGTTTGACACGTCTGGTTTAGATGCACTTTGCAAATAAACTTGGTGCCCTCTAAATTAGTTGGGATTTCATCCCTCATAATTCTAATTTCATGCCACCATAGTTACCCAAACTAGTTTAATTTCTTACATGCAGACCTGTTGGAAATACAGCAAATCTAACAGCAAGCCTCAGGGATGCTTGCCTGTTGCACCTCTGCATGAGTCCCTGCAGAATTCCTTTTCCTCAGAGAAGGCTGTCCATTGCATATTAGTGGCCTTGCCAAGTACATACAGAGAAGTGTGTGTATGCTGAAAGAAGAGGGAACTATTACTCCTAGGTATCCAAAAACCAGCTATCAGGAGCAGCTTACTTACCGGGAAAGGTAGAGCCCAGAGGACTCAGAGTCCACAACGTGTTTGTCGTTGCAATTCACCATGCTCTGGATGAGGGCGAGGTCAGGTCGAAGGTAGACAGCTCGAGAAATGGCCTGGGACACCAGCTCCATGGCGTCCTGGATGAAGTGTTCCAGGGAGGGCCTGTCCACCTCCCCAAAGGCCAAGAGACCCAGGGGCAGCCCCTCGGTCTGGAGCTCGTCCACGTTCTGGGGTTGCCCCAGAATCCAGTGGAACTGCTGAATTACCCCCAGCTCCTTTGCCATCCGGAAGACGAGCTGGGAGAGTCGGGCGTTGCAGCCGAAGAGCAAAGCCGGGCTGGGCAATTCGCGGTATTCCTCCAAGTGCCGACGAAGATGGCGAGCTGCTTCCCTCTCATCGAGGAAGCTCAGGTCAACCACAACTGTCTTCTCGAGGTTGGCGTGGCTGGTCCAGAGGTCAACGAAGCCGGAGGCATCCCACGCTTGGCACAAAACCAGGGTGACGTCTTGCCAACTGTTGGCGTGGAAGATGGTGACCAGCAAGTCCAGGAGAGTCTCAAAGTCGCTGCATCGGTCCATGTGGAGATGGAAGGGGTTCTGCAAGAAGGAGTCGGGAGGGCGAAAGAAAGCAAGACCAATTTCAGAGGAGAGATTTTTCCACCAGGAGCTTCACAACAGAGACAGAGTTTGCAACCCCAGGCTGAAGTTACAGGAAGGGAGATCTTGTTGCAACACTTGAAGAAAGCATCTTAACAGCAGGAACACTCAGACTGTGGAGCCAAGGCCCAGAGAGGTCCTCTCTGGTTGTTGTCTGCAAACAACAGCCCAATCAAGGAACTACCAAGGAGAGAACAACACCCCCACCAACACAAGCAGGACAAGCCAGGGTATATAAACAGAGAGCAAGTCCCACTCCCTTTTCGCACTGAAGATGTTGCCTAGCCTGGCAATGAAACGTCTGCAAGAAAACAACAAGGCTCAAAGAGCACCAAGGACTCCAGAGGTCCTCTTTGTCAGATGTCTTCAAGCAGAGGCTGGACAGCTGTCTGACAGGGATGAATCCGGCCCCAACCCTGCTGTCCTTCAACAGAGCCTTAAAGGCGAAGCTCTTTCCACAGGGTGCGGGCTGGGGTGTTGTGTGAACCCACCTATGAGACTGAAGTTGCCTGTAGCTTATTGGTTGTGGTTCCTACAACCCTTTCCCAGCACAATCACTTTAATTGATTATATTGTTTGTTTTGACTCCTGTAAATTGCCCAGAGTTGTGTGTGAATGGGTGGCCACAGAAGCTGAAGGAAGGGAAGGGAAGGGAAGGGAAGGGAAGGGAAGGGAAGGGAAGGGAAGGGAAGGGAAGGGAAGGGAAGGGAAGGGAAGGGAAGGGAAGGGAAGGGAAGGGAAGGGATTTCTGCACTAAGCACCTGATTGGGTTTGATGGCTTCAGTTTCCCCTTCATCTGAAGGTTTCTATGAACCTTGTCCTACACATAAAGGTCAAAGTTTTACAACATTTTGAGATCCCTTCTGTTTTTTGGCTACTAAAACAATATTTTGAATGGGTGTGTAGAGGCTGCTAAGGCTGCCACAGTCTCAGTGTGGCTCATCTGTGAGAAGTCTTTTGCTTAGGTCATGATCTGAGCACAGAAAAGTGAGAAATATCAGGTAGAGGTTTCAGTTTAGTAGAAAGCTTAGCTAGGATGGGGAGTCTGCAGGGTCAAAATCTGCAAGATGGCAGGCACAACAACGTAATAAAAACCCTGCAACTTTTGTACATGGGCAGGCTGGGTTCACACAACACTGTAAACCCTGACCGAGGTTAACAAAATACAATGGTTGTGTTCACATAAAACATTGCATCCAAACAAAAACCCTAAATGATGGCTCAGTGTGATGGGCCTGGTTCATACAACATGCTGAAACGATGTCAGGATTCCCACAACATGCTGAACCACTAATTATTCAATCGCCTTTTAGCCAGGGTTCAAGAGCTGTGCAAACCCAGCTCTTGAAGCAATCTGGGCAATGTCTGTGGCCAGTAGCTGGAGGGAGGATCCAATGACTGGCACACAGTCACGCGAGTTCACATCACACACTAACCCCAAACCAAATGAACCGCATGTGACACATGGAAAAAAGGACAGAGTTTTGGTTTCACAGTCACAGCCACAGCCATCTCGACTTTTTTGACCCTGTGAGGCTCAGTTTAGCTGCTTTAATAGGCTCTGTAAAATGAGCCCATGTCCTCTAAACCAGTGTTCCCTAAAGTGTGTCCTAGGACCCTTGGGGGTCCCCCAAGACCCTCTCAGGGGTCCACAAAGTCAAAATTATTTGCCAACCTACGTTGAAAAATAAGACAATGTTAAAATCCCATCAAACAATCGTGAGAAACGGTAGTGTCAATTTTAATTTTTAACCAATCGAAGAGAATTTAATTTTTAATACAGCAAATATCGATGAATATAACCCGTACAAACAAAAGCTCTTTTGAGGTCCTCCATAATTTTTAAAAATGGGAAGGGAGAGAAAAAAGTTTAAGGAACACTGATCTAAGCTGTATCAACATGAAGACAGCATCTGAAAGAAGCTCCCCCCAGAATTCTGCCGCCACCTCCCCAAATCAGACATTACTAGGAGTCCGAAACCTCTGCGTTATCTTTTCGTACCAATAAAAGCTTTGAAAATATAACCTGCTTTATATGGGTTTAAAAAAACCAATAAATCGATCGATCCCCAGAGCCCAGAGGTTGCCTCAGTTCCTCATCCAATGAAAGGCTTTGTGAAAGTTGTTTTAAGTGCCTGCTTAAAAGTACAGAGGGGGACCCCTATTTATTTCTGTGACCAGACACCCCCCCCCCCATTGAAACACTGGTAAATATGCAGCATGTATCACTTGAAATCCATTTCATATGATCACAGTTGGATTTACTGGGGGGAAAAAGGAAAAAGAGATGGTGAATTTCTTCTGCAAACATAACTGAAAGGCTTCTGATCTTCCACATTTTCTGGACTGGAAGCCTTGTCTGCAAGCCGCATGGGTCTGCTTAGCTACCTTGAAGCAGCACTCTGCACATGACCCATGGACAACTGCTGTCATGGAGAGCCTGCCTGCCTGCCCTTATAAAGAGTTTCTGAGATTCAGGTCTGGATAAAAGTATGCCTTTGAAAATGACTTTAGTGCTACAAACCCTCCTCCCTTTCTGCTTAGCAGGGTCCCAGCTAGGCCCATTGGCTAGAGCAGTGTTTCTCAACCTCAGCAACTTTAAGATATGTGGACTTCAACTCCCAGAATTCCCCAGCCAGCAAGGGGAATTCTGGGCTAGAGGGCTTGGTCACTGCTGGTCCCCCTGTGCCATCTCTAGTCCACAGCCGGCTTAAGCCAGAAGAAGACAAGTGAGGCAAGGACCAGAGAGATGGAGGACAGCACCAGCACCATGCAAATGTGGTAGCTGCCACCAGAGGGCAGAAGAGATCTGCAGCTAAGTTTAAATTCAGCCCTGCAAGAGATGACGCTGAGATCAGAATAAAACTAAACGCTGAATTTCAAATAAAGCTAAAGGCTCCCTTGAGTCGAGTTCTGGGCAAAAAGACTGGAGCAGTTTGCATTTCCTATTTCTAGGATGTCATTTTGACTCCCTAGTCTGGCCTACAGCTCTGGAATTTTCTGGGGATCTCCCATCCACGTACACATCAGGTCCAATGCTGATTTGATTTTGAGATCAGCCATGGTCCGTAGAAGAGAGTGATGCAACCCCATTTCCATTTCTCCATCTGAAAGAGGGGTCCCCAATCTCTTCAGCTCATCAGCTGCTTCATGAAGTTTCAGATTGTTTCAGATTTGACACCCAAACATTTATTATATGAAAATAATTTAATAAATACTACTTTAACTAATAGTAGAGGTAGTCCTTGGTTAACGACCATTCGTTCAGCAACCGTTTCAAGTTATGATGGCACTGAACGAGGAGACTTATGGCTGGTTGTGGCTGTCGCAAGTCACGTGATCACAATTTGGGCCCTTGGCAACCAGCTTGCAATTAGGACGGTCACAGTGTCCCGCAGTCACGTGATTGCCATTTGCGACCTTCACTGCTGGCTTCCGATAAGCAAAGTCAATGGGGAAGCCGGCAGGAGGTCGCAAATGGCAACCATGTGATGTCGTGCTTAACGATGATGTGGGATTCACTTAACAACAGCAACTGGAAGTGCCAGAACTGCCGTTGCTAAGTGGCATGGTCATGTGATGTTGCGCTTTATAACCGCGTCACTTAGTGATGGAGTTCCCGGCCCCAATTCCCATCTTTAACCAAAGATTACCTAATCTAAAGGACTGAGGAAGTCACCCCTATGAGAAAGAAGTTTATGAATGCATTGATAATTCACCCTATCACTTAGGACTTGCAATGTCCTATCAGTGGGAATATATGCCCCCCCCTCATAGTTTTAATATTTAGCATGTGTAGTTTCTATCTGTGTAGTTTTAGCATCTATAATAAATGTAATAAACACCTTTAGTATATGTAATAAACTTTTCCTTGTAGTTTTAGCATTTCTTCCAGTCCCTAACACTCTAATCAAGTTGTAAACTCATTTCACTCTAACAGTAGATAGATAGCCTGTCTGTTTAGAAGAAGGGGCCCCATTGAGCTGCAAAGAATCCTTTGAAATATAATGTGTTAATGGGGAAGACAGGAATGTCTCAAGGTCTGCTAACTCTCTTGGAAAGAGACAGATAGATAACTGGGACGGAAGAGAAATTGGGGAGGATCAAAGCTGGTCAGTGCTGTCTCTTATCAAAATAATTGCCAAATATTTTTCTTGCCAATTACTTTTCTTTACGTGCCTGCCCGGAAAGGGAGGTGATAATAAAATCCAAAACAATTGTCTGTAAATTGTGTGATTGGACGCTATGTCACTGACATGTTAACTTCTTTTGTCTTTGATCTATAAACCTATATAATCTCTTGTTAAACTCCATGGGATGTTCAGCCCACCTTCGCTCAACCCAGGTTGCGTGTGGGGAGGGGGCTCACCCAGCTTCCCTGCTTGGCCAAATAAAAGCTGTTTTTCTTTTGAAACCTCCGTCTGAGTCTCTGTTTGGTAGTTTGGGATCTCAGATTCTTCCAGGAATCCAGGGGTTGGCCATACAGGAAACTGCAAAGACTCCATGTTCAGAATCTACCTCTCTAAATGCAAAAAACAACTAGGGCTATCTTCTGCTTGCGGATTTGCTGGAGATTTTCTTGATCCGGTGCCCACCAGATCTGTTTGATCACAGCTGCTGATTATTCCAATCATACGCCATACTGGATGGGGTGGATGGGTACTGGAGTCCAGCAGTACTTGGAATGCATCAGACTCAGGACGGGGCTTTGGTTAATTGGGTCCAGCAGGGAACTTTTTAAAACCATCTGTGGCCAACCAGGAGGGATTCTGTAGGGACTGTATTTGCATCCTCTTCATGGAGGGGCCACCAGGTCAAAAACAAACAGGTAGCAGTGAAGATGTTGGTAGTGTGCAAAGGAAAAAATCCACACTGGGGATCTTTGACATTCAAGCTGCCAACATTATATTGCCCTCATACAAATTGATAGTATATTTGCATTGGGAATACTGGGCCGGGAGGCTGGACTAGATGACCTCTGAGGTCTTCCGAACTCTAGGGCTCTGTGGTTTTCTATGAGAAAAGGCAAGAATGTTTGGGGTTCTTTGGCTTGGAAAAAAAGGAAACTGTGGGGAGACATGTCTGCGGTGAATAAAGTCATCCTTGACATGGATAAGGTTATCACATCCAGGCTTCAAATACCTGGGACTGCTAAATTGTGGCAAAGAGATGCAGAGGGAACTCCCTCTCTGCTGCCATCCAAGGGTCATTTGGATTTTGGCAGCCCAGGTACCGTAGATGTAGGTGAAGAGAACACAGGTCAGGAAAAGAGTTTCTTCCTGCCTCCAAGCATGAATAATGAAGGTCATCCAGGGAAGCTGATTGGAGTGAAAGCTGAAACAGGCCGAACAAAGGATTTCTTCCCACTGGGCACAATTAACCCATGGAACTCATTCCCACAAGACATGGTGACAGCCGCAAAAAGAAGGCAGGAGAAATTAATAGAGGACAGGCCTAATCAAGGGCCGACCGTCTTGAAGATTCAATCTATCTCTAAATTGCAGGAATGTACGTGCGTGTGACATGACTTCAAATATCTGTTGGAAGGGAGCAATGACAGAAAAGGGATAAATCTCCACCTACTTAAGAAGCATCTGATTGGCCAGGTGCAAAATGAAATGCTGGACCGAGAGAGGCCTTGGCTTCATCCAGGAGGGCTATTCTTACGTTTTTACAAATGCAAACATTTAATTCTGATGACATTAAAAAATGTCCATCATCATCGTCATCGTCACCATTCTATTGATTGTGGCACAAATCAAGACCAAGGCAATATTTTGAGGAAGGAAATGAAAAGGACACCAGGAAAACACTTGTAAACAATCCTTAAGTGTATAAGGAGGCAAAACCTGGAATTGGAAGTATACAGAGATGGGCTGTCCTCATGGACAAGTCATTCTGCCTGCATTAGGGCATCTCAGTGATTTAGCCCACCTAATACAGGTAGTCCTCACTTAATGACCATTCATTTAGTGATGGTTCAGACTTAAGACAGTGCTAGAAAAACCAACTTACGACTGGTCCTCACACTTGCGACTGTCGCAGCGTCCCCACAGTCATCACAATTTGGGCATTTATTATTATTATTATTATTATTATTATTATTATTATTATTATTCATATTTATACCCCGCCTATCCCCTCCCTATCGGAGGACTCTAGGCGGCTATTTGGCAACCGGCTCACATTTATGACTATTGCAGCATCCTGTGGTCACATTTTCAACCTTCTTGGCAAGCAAAATCAATGGGGAACCGCATGATTTGCTTAATAACCACATGGTTCGCTTAACAGCTGCGGTGATTTGCTTAATGACCACTGCAAAAAAAGTCATAAAATTGGGTCAGATGCACTTAATGACCGCTTCGCTTAGCAACTGAGATTCTGGTCTCAATTGTGGTTGTTAAGTGAGGACTACCTGTACCGGGCAGATAACCCGGTTTGGAAGGTGAGGGTTGTGTGCCAACTCATGCAGCGTTGCAACAAGCACATTCTGCTATGCAGGTAATTATGCTGCACTCTTCCTTGTAGGTCGATCCAATATTTCAAACACGGAGATGCTGAAAAATCATGAGGTTCTCAAAGGAGGAGGATGGAGACAGGGACTTGCCAAGTCATTAACTCCCACAGAGGCCTGACAAACCACTTTATGTGTTTAGATGATTCAATGATTCCTGCCAGTTTCAATGGCGAGAATTTCCTCCCAGCTTCAGCAAATGCCTCGGGGGATCCTGGCCGCAGCCTCCCTCAAGACGTTGTCCACGCACGGCAATTTCTCCAGCACAGACATCTTGGCACGAGAACGTGGCTGTGAAGGTGCTGGCAAGGCTGCCCCCAATTGCTTGTAAGATGATGATGATGATTTCCCAGCCTCTCTTTAACCTACAGAGCCATTTCTTGCTTAGGACAGGAAAACAGGACAAGCCCTTGTGGAAATAGATGAGTCCAGCAAAGCACAGACGGGGTGTGACCTACACAGGGCACAGAAACTTTGGAAGTTGCCCCAGGCAAGTTCAGTCTCATTTAAATCTTGTTAGAGGAGACACGAGGGACTGGTCCTATGGAGCTACAACAGTGTTTCTCAACCTTGGGAACTTTAAGACGGGTGGACTTCAACTCCCAGAATTCCCCAGCCAGCATGGCTGGCTGGGGAATTCTGGGAGTTGAAGTCCACCCGTCTTAAAGTTCCCAAGGTTGAGAAACACTGCTCTATACCACCACCACCCCGATGCTAGGAAGTTCTTGCAGCATTGGGGACCGGAATCACACACTGCAAGGGATTTGTGCTAATCCCTTCCCTTAAAAGATCAAGAGCTTAAATCTCATGGAGATTATAAACCAAGGTCATTCCCTTTGCCTACCTGGCTGATAACTGCTCTTCTGCACTGCAGAGTCACATCTGCCACCTGATTTTTATGACCTCCCCGCTGGATACCCCTGATTGAAGAAGACACTCGTAACATAGTGGTATCAATCTCCTTATTTGACTAAAGACCCGTTTTCAGCAACAGCTTCTGAACTGAAGTTGGAATGTACCTAAAATAGACGGAAAGATCAACAGATCAATCAGCGGGTCTAGGAAGCACAGCTTCCTCCTCAGGGATCTCCACATGAAAATTAGACAGTGAAATTTTCAGAGAGAAGGAGAACAGAAAAAAAGAGAATGAGAATAGGATATGAATAAATTCAGGGCTTATTTTTGTCAGGGATGAGGTTTAGCAGGAAAGTGAGTTGGAGATGGAAACTCCTGGATGGAGAGAAGAGGATTGTCTAGTATAGATTTTTTCAACTGCAGCAATTTTAAAACGGGTGGACTCCAACTCCCAGAATTCTGGGAGTTGGAGTCCACCCATTTTAAAGTTGCTGAGGTTGAGAAACACTGGTGTAGTAGAAATATTTGAACCTACTTCGTCTAAGTGTGCAATTCTTTATGCTTGGGTGGGCTAAGTGTGTAAGATCAATAGCCTATATTTCTCTAATGTGCTCATCAACGCTATTTTAGATAATACTCCTTTCTGTGTGCATCTTTTTGCTGTATTAAGCTCTGCTCCATTCAGTGGTTCTAGCTATCCACTTTATCCTCATCTTCTAAAGTAGATGATTTCACTAACAAACAACTCTTATTGTCAAAACCCTTTCCCTAGTTCGAAACAAAATTTCCCCTTCTTGCATTTAGATTCAAGATCTACCTTCTACACTGAGCAAGAAAAAATAAATCTACAAAACAGGAAGGTGCAAAACATACGGATCCAGGGAGGCTTGTGTTCCAAAAAAAAACCTTTGATGATGCGGCTGCTGAAAAAACTCTAAAAAGTGATTACCGAATTGTAATGTTTTCATGCAAGAGAAGGAGGAGATTATTAAATACATAATGGGGAAGTTATAGCAACTAGATCTAATTGAACATCCATGTGAATGAAATAAAATGAAGTTGAGTTTTCGTTCTGGTTCTTTTGGGGAAGATAGCTGCCAGGATGCTGAACAAAAGCTAACTAGAAGAGCAGATTTGGGTGGTTTTCCTAGGCTAAGAGCCCAGATTATGATCATATCATAATTAGAAATTTAGGATCACATCAGCCCAGGGTTTCTCAACCAGTGTTCCATGGCATCCTAAGGTTCTGCAAGAGGTCACTAGGGTTTCCCTGGTAGATCACAATTTATTTAAAAAATTATTTCAAATTTGGGCAACTTCACATTAAAGAGGTAAGTTTTGTTCTTTATTTTTAGTTTAAGAAGACTGTTAGTGCATATATACAGGCCTACGCATGAAACAAATATAATAATTTTGTAACTTGTGGCCTATATTTGAGCCTGAATGTGCAGGGGTTCCCTGAGGCCTGGAAAATATTTCAAGGGTTCCTCCAGAGTCAAGAGGTTGAGAAAGGCTGCATTAGAGTGTATTTCAAGTTTCTGTGACTCCCCGTGGCCTTGGCAGTTGCTGGACTTTTTGTATCTTGGGTGTGAAATTCACTTTGTAAACCTTCTATAGTCAAATAATATTTAATATTGCTCCATTTTAAATTCTCCCTTAATTGTAATCTTTAATTCTCCCTAGTTCCCTCTAGCCAACTTTCAAAGTCTCTTATCAACAAAACATTCCCATGGGAGGATTTCTTACCATTAATTTCAAAATCTCCATATATATTTTATAAAATTTGAAACAACCCGCAGAAAGTATTCTTTCCTATCCATCTGGCCCCTTAACTTTCCAAAGGCAACAATCTAGTCCCCCTTTTGCTATTTTCCAAAGGTAACTTTTTTTCTTTTTAATCTTAAAAGTTATTTCATCATGGATAGAAGGAAATCCTCCTTGAGTAAACGAAGCTTGCCCTTCTGGAGGTTCTTAAAGTTCAAAAGGTCGGTAATAAGCAATTTCCTAAAGTAATTAAGAAAGGAAGTAGAGAAACCCAGGGTCCCTTTTAAGGGTGCTGAACCACAGGATGGTTTTCCCTTGACACCCAGGCTCTAAAACCCACTGGAGATCGCACTTTTGCAATCTCTTTGAGAGGTGAGGAGCTTCTATATGGAGCAAACTTATGAGTAATCCCAGTCCTCTCCTTGATCCGGAGAGGGGTTCCGAGGAGCCAAGCAGTTCCGCTGTGGCCGTCAGCTCCACTCTTCACGGAGCCATGTTTAGTCCGCCATTTCTTCCCCGGAAGCCACATGATAGGAAGGGTATTGACGTTTTTGAACTTTGGTGTTGGAGAAGACTCCCGGGAATACCGTGGACAGTCAAGAAAACAAACTGATGGATCATCGAACAACTCAACCCAGAGTTCTCACTTGAGGCACAAATGACCAGGCTCAAATCATCTTACTTCGGACACATGATTTGAAGACTTAGCTCTCTGGAGAAGGCTCTGATGCTGGGAAAGGTGGAGGGAAAGAGAAGGAGAGGACGACCAGCAGCAAGGGGGAGGGACTCGGTTACAGCAGCAACAGGTGCACCATTGGGAGACTTGAAAGAGCTGTTTAGGGATAGATCGTCATGGAGAAAATCCAGCTATGTGGTCTCTAGGAGCTGAAAATGACTTGGAGGCACATAATCAATCAATCAATCAATCAATCAATCAATCAGAGAAGAGCAATGAGAAAGGTCAGAGGACTAGAAACTTGAGTACTGTGAAAAAAGATTGAACAAACTGGGAATATGTAGCCTTGAGAAGCAGTGATTGAGAATGATATGAGAGCACTCCTCAACGGTGGCCACACAATGTGTTAAACCCTAAACCCAAGTCAACAAAACCCAGTTGCTCACATAACAAGCAATGTACAAAGAAAAGTCTATGATCTGATTCTGTTATGGGCTGACAGATTCACCCAATACAGTAAGACAATGGCTGGGTTCCCCACAATACACTGGACCACAAACTTCCCAACCCCATTTTAGTTTAATGTTCTGTCTGTAGCTTGAATCATGTCAACTGGATTTCTATTTTCTCAGTGGAATCCAGTTGACATGATTCAAGCTACAGACAATTCCACCTGGATGACTGAGAACCTTCATAGATTTAATGTTCTGTGTTGTGTGAATTGAACTTCGGAAACTGAATGGACGTTACATAGAGTTAGACCACCGTCTTTTGTGGCCTTGGAAATGGAAGACAAGGACTGATAGTCAAATTATAGAAAAGCAGATTCTGGTTGGAAGTTCCTAATGGTAAGAGCAATTGGACATTGGAACCAATTTTCTAGGGAGTTGGGGGCTCACCTTCATGGAAGGTCTTCACACTGAAGCTGGACAGCCATTTTTGGATTTGAATTCCTGCCCCGAGCACGGCTTGGGTAAAATAACCTCAACGGAGCCTTCCAATTCTCCGTTTCTAACTTCTTCGACCTTTCTTCCTAGGACTTCATCTCCAAATGAACTACATTTTTGCCATCATGTTCCAATTTGTTGATAAACTGCAGCATCAGAACTGGACGAAGTTTTCCAGAAGTGCTTAGAGTAAAAGAAAATGTGTGAAGCTGACTGAAAAGAAAAACAAAATGGAAAACCGATGGGTTTTTACGAGGTAAACCAGACAGGAAACATGACCAGATGAGCTAATTCTACCTTCTTGTAAAGCTACGTTAACAGAATCTTGCAAGTCTGAAAGTACATCTCTCTCCCTGTCTCCTTTACAGCCCAAGAAACGAGGGAGGGTCTCTTCTGAGCCTCTTGCCCCGTCCACATTCTTGTTGCGGGCTCAGCTGCCTTTTATCTGACTGTTCCTTTGGCTGTGTCTCTTTGCCCTGTCTCCCAAGGTCATTCCCACATACCATTACACTGTCACAGATAGTTTAAAAGAGAAGTGGAGAGGGGGAATTGTGTTGCTTTCTCGGAAGAATTAAGACCCTTTTCTCTTCCAGATATGAAGAAGAAGAACCTGCTGGAAACCATCTGCTGGTCAGAGGCCATCTTGTCATATCTGCTTCTTCAAGAATGAGATGCAGAAATACAGCACAACGCAAATCTTCTCTCCAAGTTCAACCATCATTTATAGCTTTCGATGTGAGGCAGAAGGAATGCAAGCTACCCAGACAGCATTTCCGAAGTTAGCCAAAATAACTTGGCGTCTCCATCCACCTACAGGGTGTCAAGCAAGGAGAGGACAAAGTGAGAGAGATTTGTGGCCCAGCCATGAGCAAATGGATTGCTTGGCTGGACGTGATCCATCTGGCCAGATCTTCTGTCTCCAGCAATGATCTGTAAGGAAGATCCCTCCCTCCCAAACAACATTAAAAAAGCAAACACTAATAGAATTGAATGCGGTGATAGACAGCCATTGAACTTGGAAGCTCTATTTTGGGTCTCAGCCAGTCACACACTCCTCTACAATACTCTACCTAACTGTCATTTTTTCTAAGCAATTGCATGTTCTCAGTTTTTATCGGGCTTGTTTTTTTAATGGACAAGGTACTCCCTTATTTTTTATTCATGCAAGATCTCTTGTAGTTCTGCAGAGCATGACAATTCCTCTTTTTGTTTGTTTGTCAGGATTTGGCGTTTTCCCTGAATTCTTTTGGTACTTGCAACTTGAGTTTGATATCAGAGGCAATACTAGATTCATTCTTCAGGGATTTGCATGTTTATTTGTCAAATTTTACCACCGCCCATCTCCCCCTCAAGGAGGGACCCTGGGCGGTTTACAATAAAAACGAAATTTAAAACTCAATACAAAACTATAAATAATACAAATCGAAGATGG
Source organism: Charina bottae (assembly GCA_023362775.1). NCBI lineage: Eukaryota > Metazoa > Chordata > Lepidosauria > Squamata > Charinaidae > Charina > Charina bottae. The sequence continues at coordinate 4,380,025 of JALMGJ010000040.1, forward strand.
AAATATAAAATACAATAAAATCCAGATGGTGGTAAGTTCTACTTCAGTCCGTAAGTGTATAAAGAGCCGGTCTAGGGCATCAGCCATCCCCAAGAGTGACTATTCCCCTACCCACCCCAGGCCCGATGGCAAAACCATGTCTTCAGTTTTTTTATCTTGCTTTTTAAAAAGACATCTCAACTAGCAGAATGATCATCAAAGTCAAAATCACAGTTTACCCTCTTTCTTGGTTTTTAGCAAACACATCCTTCCTTCTATGGCCAGAAGGTCACCCCATCAGCTGGATCTGAAGACCATTTTGTACCATCAAATTCTACCCCAAGCCTTTTTTCTTCTTCTCTCTGATCCTCAGCTCTCTTGTCTGTAAAATGGGAATGACTAAGCCATTCACCACAACTTAAAGCATTGCTAAGCAGTTATGCCCACAAAGCACTTTGCCGACAAGGATAAAACGGAAATCAGATGGGACGCTTCTAAGCATTTTGCTGAAACCAGAGAGTGAGCCAAAGAGAATGGCTGGTATTGATGGCAGAAATAATTAGCTAATTAAAGGCATGTGTCAAAGGCCCAAGTGCGCTCTCAGAGAGGAGGTTGACTGCTGTGACTCTGAGTGAGTCCCTGATCTGACATTAGTGTCTCCTAGTCAACCTCTTTTGGGAATGTGGATGTCAGCCTCGCATGTTGGTCTGCCATGCTTCCCTGACTGTTGTACACGTGTAGTTTGCTGGTCTGCACTTAATTGCTTCAAGAAGCCTCCCTCTTGGCATTTCTGCATCGCTTGCCAAAGACTGTTGTTAGAAGTAATGTTGGGGTTTGAATAAACACCCAGAATTTACAGATAGATTAATTAGACAGGAGAGGTAAATAGGTGAGAGGTAATACTTTCTGCAAGTCATTCAATTAGCAGCCATTGTTGAAGTAAGTGGTGACACATACTGCAGCTGATATAGTTTAAGCTGGGTGTGGCAGATAATTTGTTTGACCTATAACGTGATTGGTTGATATTTGTATAAAAGTAGAGAAGTTTGGGTGTTCATTCTTTCTCGTTACTATCTTCTCATCGGTATCTGTGTTGGACGTTATTGGACTGTATTGTACTACGTATGTATACAGAGTAAATAGATAATTTTATCTAAACTCTTGTGAGTGTCTGCTTACTCAATAGAACGTATTGCTCTGAGGTTTAGAAGGAACATTGGCAGCCCCAGCGCTGTGTACTCTGACAAGTAAATTTTATCTTACCAGATTCGTTCCTGAGCTGGGAGTAAAGAAACTGACGAATTGCATGAAGTTAGGAGTTTATTCACCCAAGAGCAAAGGCAGTGGCAGCAGGCTGTTAGGTGGGTGATCACGCAGGACCCCCTTCCTACAGCACATTATATACCCTAGCATCGCCTGAGCTCTGTGAGTGTAGCTTTCTCCCGAATGAAGCGTAGAGTGTTTGAGGATCGGGACATTCGCAGGGAGACCAAAATGCTTGTTTACAAAGCCATTGTACTACCAACCCTTCTGTACGCCTGTGAAACATGGACCCTCTACAAACGCCACCTCCAACTTCTTGAAAGATTCCATCAACGCTGCCTCCGAAAAATTCTGCAAATTACTTGGGAAGATAGGCGGACTAATGTTAGCGTATTAGAAGAAGCGAAAACCACCAGCATTGAAACAATGATCATCCAACATCAACTTCGCTGGACCGGTCATGTTGTTCGAATGCCTGACCATCGTCTTCCAAAGCAGCTACTTTACTCCCAACTTAAGAATGGAAAACGGAATATTGGTGGACAGCAAAAGAGATTCAAAGATACTCTCAAAGCTAATTTTAAAAAAATGTAATATCAGCATTGAGAACTGGGAAGCCCTAACTCATGAGCGTTTCAATTGGAGGTCAACCTTTATTAATGGCGCTATGGACTTTGAAGAAACACGAGTACAGGGCGAAAGGGAGAAAAGAGCTAAAAGGAAGGCACGTCAGGCAAACCCTCATCATGACTGTCTCCCACCCGGAAACCTATGCCCTCATTGTGGGAGGTTGTGCGGATCCAGAATTGGCCTTTATAGCCACTTACGGATCCACTGTTAAAATTTTACCTTTGGAAGACAATCTTACTCGGCTACGAGTGATCGCCAATGATGATGATGATATACCCTAGGTTACATTCAGACCCACGTTGGGATGGCACATCCTTTCTACCCAATCAGGTCAGTTACCTTGACTTGTATGCCCTCTCCCATCTTCCTGTCCAAGCAGGAAGAGGTATGTTGGGTAAGGATTTCTACATGTAAACTATCTTTTATCACCCTGGATGGTACTCTGGTGCCGTCCTGAATTGAATTACATTCTTTCGTATGCAAGGACAGGACAGCTTATCTCCTTCTATAAGAGTCATCCAGGCAGGAAAGGCAGAGTAATTTAGGGCAGTTAACACATTCTTGAAAAGTGTTGATGAGTCACATCCTCCTCAAGGATGTACACTTTGATATAATTAAAGCATGCAAAGGAGATTCAATTGGGGATATTAATTCCATGGGCCTACATTTATTCTACATTTAAGAAATGGGGTGTTACTACATGAATATATATGTTTCATATTTAGATATACAGAAATGTAAGAATATGTTTACAATCCAACACTGTGACAAGAACCTGCTCTTTCAACAGACATTCCATCAGGCGGGGGGTTGCTTGGAGTGGGAACTGAATTGTTATGTCTTAACTGTGGCTGATGTCAGAGGGACGTTTTGATAATGCAGCTTTACGCGCGAAAATCCTTATTTGAGGCTTCTCCTCGCCTGAAGTGTACTGATTCTGATTCTGTGCTCAGATTAGTACTGCCAGGGCAAAAGCTAGAACTGGGGATAGGAAAAGTAAAAATGGGGAAGATGGAGTGGGTTTTATTGGTTCTTTAATTAGAGGTTTCATGCGGTCTACGGTTGGTTGGAGTAATCCATAACATCTAACAACATTGGGGTATTTTCAAAGTTGCATGTAGCCTAAGTTAGAATTGACAATCAAGACACTGAAGTGGTAGACAGCTTCTGCCTTTTAGGTTCAACCATCAACAGTAAGGAACCAGCAGTCAATAAATACACCACAGACTAGAACTTGTTAGGGTAGCAATGAAGATCTTGGAAAAGATATTCAGATGCTGGGATGTTTCTGTCCCTACAAAGATGTTTCTGTCCCTACCATGCAAGCCATGGTATTTCCTGTGACACTCTATGGAAGTGAAAGTTGGACTTTGAAGAAGCAGGATAGGAAGAGTATTGATGATTTTGAGCTTTGGTATTGGAGAAGATTCCTGAGAATGCCATCGACAGCCAAGAAAACACATAAATTGATCCTAGAATAAATCAATCCAAAGTTCTCATTTGAGGCACAAATGATGAGGCTTAAATTATCATATTTTGAACACATTATGCAAAGACCTAGCTCTCTGAAGAAGTCCATAATGATGGGAAAAGTGGAAGGAAATCATAGGCATTTCAGCTTTAGTAGCTGATACTTTAAGACAATAATCAGCTGTGCCTTTAAGGTAACGCAGGACCCTTTTTAACCCTTGCCAATCTCGCATGGATGGTTTGGCAACCTTACGACTGAGTATTCCAACTGAGTAAGCTAAGTCAGGACGTGTCCATTGTGTTAAGTGTAGCAAGCTTCCTACAGCAGAGTGATACAATTGAAGCTGAGGACAAAGTTCCTCACATGTATCACCCTTTAGGAAATCAAGAGTCATTGGTGTTTTGGTAGGTTTTGCATTTGACATTTCAAGTTGACTCAACAATTGATCAATTTTTCTCTTCTGACTCAGATAGAAGTCATCACTCTGAGCTCTAGTGACTTCAACACCTAGATAGTATTTCAGCTCACCTAGGTCTTTCAATTGAAAGTACTGTCTTAATTGTGTTGCAAACTCTTGTACAAGGTGCAAAGAACCAGTTGCTAGGCAAAAATCGTCAACATACGTTAGCAACACCGTGTAATCACTTCCAGAACCTCTTACATACACACAAGGATCAGCAACTGATTTTTTAAAGTTCAACTTCATCAAAGCCTTATCTAAACATTGATGCCAACAACGTCCGGCTTGTTTTAATCCATAAAGCGCCTTGCGCAGCCTGTACACCTTCTGAGAATCGCCACAAGCATAGCCAGGAGCCTGCTTCATGTACACTGTTTCAGGGAGCTCTGCATTCAGATATGCTGTGTCAACATCAAAGTGATGGACAACGAGTCCACGCTGTGCAGCCAGAGAAAGTACCATACGTAAAGACTCTGGTCTAGCTGTGGGTGCATATGTGAGATCATAGTTCAAAAACCTCTCTTGTGAAAACCCCTGAGCAACAAGCCTGGCTTTGTACTGCACTGTATTATCAGGAAGAAGTTTCTTCCTGTCTTAATTGTGTTGCAAACTCTTGTACAATGGCTTTCTTCAGAGTAGATAAATAGGGCAGAAAGTAACTTGAGATCTATTGCTTATGAGTATATGTATATGTATATGTATATGTATATGTATATGTATATGTATATGTCTTCATCATCATATGAAAAGGGGTTTCATATGATGGCTCAGTGGTTAAGACGCCAGGCTTGTCGATCGGAAGGTCGGCAGTTCGAGACCCGAGCACCACATGACGGAGTGAGCTCCCGCACTTGCCCCAGCTCTTGCCAACCTAGCAATTTGAAAGCATGCAAATGCAAGTAGATAAATAGGTACCACTTCCGTGGGATGGTAACAGCGTTCCGCGCGCATCATGCCGGCCACATGACCATGGAAGCGTCTTCGGACAACGCTGGCTCTTCGGCTAAGAAACAGAGATGAGCACTGCCCCCTAGAGTCGGACACGACTGTGCAGGGGAAAACCTTTACCTTTACTATCATCATATGAATATGTATGCTTACATCATTTCCTTTTCTGTATTGCATAAATATCAGTGCATTTCTTTTGTCTGCAGGGGAGGCACCCACCATCTTGGTGAGGACCCCTCCGGTGCTCACTGTATCAATAAATAAAGACTGCAGCCAGCCTTGATTATTTGTGCTTTGAGTCCTGTGTTGATTCCACAACAGGCTTTTCTTTATTTGAAGAGAGCTTGAAAATAAGGCTGTGGGCTTCGGGTTGCCTACCCTGAGTTCCTCCTCTAGCTGAAATCTGGGAAGCAGCCACCTTGCCTCTGATTGATTATGTGCCACCGACTCTTAAAGACCATGTATATAAACCTTCTCCAGGATGATCGGTCCCTAACCTGGTCCTTCAGGTCTTCCAACAGTGCCCCCATCACCACTGTAACTGAGTCCATCCCCCTTGCTGCTGGTCATCTTCTCTTTCCTTCCACCTTCCCCAGCATTTTGGATTTCTTAAGGGGATCTTACCTCCAAATGGCTTAATTCAATGTGCTGAATTTTCCAAGAGGAGGCGAATCAAAGCAAAAGATGCCTGGATCCCCAATTTCAGATAGTTCTTGATGTGGACAAAAGTGGACTTCTCCTTCCTTTCTGCAAAAATTGTAAGAGGAGAGCTGGCAACCAAAAATCAGGAGTTTGGTAGCACCTTTTGAGACTAGCAAATGTTATTAAAAGGCATAAGCATTCGTGAGCTACTGTGTAGCTCATAAAAATATATGCGTTTAATAAAATGTATTAGTCTGAAAACACGCTACCCAAAGACACTACAAAAATGGTACTACTTCTGACCTTTTGTAAACACGATTCTAGTTAGAATAAAGCCGAGCAATTCTGCATACTTCTCGTATCAGTTCTTATTAAGTCTGATGAAAGAGCATTTGCCATCCAATTTGCTTTCAGAGATTTCATGCATGGAATGTGGTGCTCTTTCATTCCTTTGTGATAAGACAGTCAAGGGATGTGTGTGTTTATGTATGTAAGATCTGTCTTACACTGTATGGTTCTTTCACTTGCAGAGTTGCAGATTTTTTTATTTCTCATGCGTCCATTAAATCCTAAGGAAACTTCTTCCCTGGGATTTTTCCAACAGCAGTGACAGTATCCCACCCTTGAGAAGTTGTACAGGAGAAATTTAGAAAATCTCCTGTCCCATTTCTCTGCCCTCAAATATGGTGCAGAATCTCAGGAGGCAATTAATAGCCAGCTCCATTCCTAGCTTGTTTCCAATATCTCGTTCTGCCTATATGCACACAAGACAGCAATGGTTAATTGAAACACCAAGTAAAAGAATTCCAGAAATCTCTAGGGTCCCAGATCCTTGCCTGCAAATCATGAAATTATTATAAGTCTGAAAGCAGATCAAAAGAGTAGACCGGGAGCTGAGCTCCACAATCAGTCTGTTCCCGCTTAGAAATGTATCTCTGTGCAACTTCAGTTTTACCATGGATGTTGCTGTCGGGAATTCTGCAGAGATGCAGTGGAAGAGGGAACAGATTACTAATAGAAGCTGAAACCTTTTATAAGAAAATAACCTGCTAAACTCAGGCATCACTCAGCCACTGTTACCTCTCTGTTAAGTCTAGAAAATAATGCATCTTTTTTAAAAGGCACAGAGCTGGACCAAGTAAAAAAAATATTTCCATCATTCCATTCACCTCCCTTCACCCTTCATCTAACAGTGTGTTAGAACAGTTAAGTCAGAGCTTTCCAAACTGTGTGTCGGGACACGTTAGTGTGTCGGCTGCAGTGTCTGGGTGTGTCGCGGCTGCTGCTGCCTCCAAGCCCTGCCAGGATTCCATGCAGGTCCTACTGCCTGCCTTGTGCCTTGCTGCCTCCAAACCTCCTGTGATTCCGCGTAGGTCCCAGTGCCTGCCTTGTGCCCTGCTGTGAGAGTGTGTCGCGAAATGATGCATGTCTAAAAAGTGTGTCACCAACATGAAAAGTTTGGAAAGCTCTGAGTTAAGTGGACAAGGACTCCAGAGCCAGGTTCAAGTCCACCCTCAGCTGTGAAGTTCCACCTACCTCACAGGTTTGTTGTTATGGGAATAAAATGAGGGATGTCCCACTCTGGGAAATTGTTTTAAATCTCAAGAGAAAGAGGGGAATATAAATGCAATAAGAATAGAATCTCAGAGCATTCTGCAAATGGCTGTTTGAACAGGCGTGGAATTGATTTATGTTGACAAACAAGGACACTTTCAGATTGCACCAACTCAAAACCCAACCAACGACATCGGTAAAGTTCTCTTAAAGAATAAGGGAGGGAAAATGCAGAATTAAGACGTCACTATTCCTAATAAAATGCCATCAAAGGGAAGATGGAACAAAAATGCTATTACTACCTAAAAGCCAGCAGAAAGGGAGCTGATTTGATTTCTTTTTGGGGAGAAACTTCTACAAACTGTGGGTGCAGTCACGATGCACATTAAAAAAGGGCATGGCTGTGGCCGGCATTTTGACTTTTTTGACCCCACCCCTGCAGACACCCTTGCATCTGACCTAGTCTTAATGCAGACCTTTTCCCTTTCCCTTAACTGCACTGGCCTGAGTCTCCGCTCCAACCTCGTCAGGCCATCACTCCTTCGACTCACCTTTCATTTGCTGCTGGGGAGGAGATCTATAATGTCACTGTACCCTGGATCCAGAAGTTATCCCCTCTGTAATGAGGATATTTTTCACGGCCCAAGGGAGTTCTGTCAAAAACCTCAAAAGTTGTGGATTGTAATTTTTCTTCCACTTAAAGAAGAAAAGAAAAACCCCACGTCTGCTGGTTCATTTAATGATGGATGACAGCTCTAAAAAGGGGACAGGTAGGAAGAGAGTAGGAAGACACTAAGCACTTTTCTAGTGATCTAATTTCATTCAAATTATTTCAGCTAAATCTGCTATGCAAACTTCCCTTTGCAAAACCTTTGCTCCCTGAACGTGGCTTGAAACAAAGAGCAGTTCTCGGTTATTTATTTTGGGCAAGGTGACCAATGTGTAGGCTGACCATATTTCCTTGAGACAAAAATGGGACATTGGGATGGCAAAACGGGATGGGGTCTTATGTAATATTCCATATTCATGAAAAAGACGGGTTCCTGTCCCCTGGTCCGCGCGATTGGCTCTTGCCTGCAAACCCCTCCCCCCGGTCCACGCAATTAGCTCCCGCCTGCAAACCCCACCCCCAGTCCCTCCTTTGCCGCGCGCTGATAGGCAGGAGGGCTTCCTCTTCCGGGCTGCCTCCAATCGGCAGCTCCGGCTCAGATCCTCCTTCCGCGCCATTCCCGCTGGGTTTAAAAAACGGGACAAAATTGAGATTTTTATCAGAACGACGGGACGGTTGAAAAATGCTAAAATAACGGGACTGTCCCATTCAAAACGAGACGTATGGTCAGCCTAGCAATGTGGGGCACGCTGCATTCCCAATGAAATACTTTTAAGCACTCTGAAATGAAATCATTGGGAGTTAGAAATCCTGCTGCTCGGTTCTTTTCCATATGAAATCCATATCAACCATCTGCTTTTGTTGATTTTTAAGAAATGAAGGATGCCCACACAATAGGATAGCCTCTATTTTTCTTTATAACGCCAGACAGGAACATAGCAAGCTAATTTAGAGCAAGATACTTCATTTTTACAATCCAGTACGGTGCTGCCTGCCTTAACCAGCGGTAGCTGTGTTTCTACAACACGTTTCACCAGGTCACTTCATGACTCAAGAGACTGCATTGGCATCTTAGTATTAAACCCGGCTCAGTTTGGAGGCATGCGGCTTAGCATGTTGCGTAACCCAGCCTATTGTTTGGTTGATAATTATGCAACCCAGAAAATTAATTTAATTCAGTAGCTAGGCTGAGCTGAATGTGTGAACGCAGTCCATCTCTCTATCAGGTCTCAACATTCCCTGTTACTTGATTTAATTCAAATTTCAAACGGAACCTAGGACAGTATAGATGCAAAGGGGGCTCTAGAACAGTGTTTCCCAACCGTGGCAACTTGAAGACGTATTGACTTCAACTCCCAGAATTCTTGCTGGCTGGGAAATTCTGGGAGTTGAAGTCCACACGTCTTCAAGTTGCCAAGGTTGGGAAACACTGCTTTAGAAAGACCTGTATATGCTCATCACGGACTGAAACTTGATGCAGTGTCTGACGTGCCCGTCAATCTACAAATCAGAAATCCTCCCATCTTTCATTTTCCAAAGATATGGGGCTCTTTCACAATAGGGGGATTACAGTATTACACTGTTGGTCAACTTTATAAAGTTGATTTAAGAGTGCTAAGATTGTGCAACTACCAGAACACTTTAAACACCCTGAAATGTGGCCATTCTCAAGTGCCACTATCCATTTTGTATCCCTGCTGCTGCATTTTTCAGCTGATTACTTTCAAAAGAGAAAGACTTGGACCTTGAGAACGTTTCTGTGACACCCTTGATCCATTGACTATTAAATTAGAGTTCCTGACACAAGCCACTCAGGGATATGAAGGAATCTTTATTAAAGCCATTGCACGTTAAAGACTCGAGTGAATAAAGTTCCCGCAACCAACGGTTTAAAAATCTCCAAGATTGCGAAATGGTCTTAATCTTCCTAAGGAAGATCTTCCTAAATCTCAACAACAGCAAGGTAATCTTAACGATCCTCCTTTGGATGATAAAGGGACTTAGAAATAAACATCTCAAAAATAACCATGACCTAGCCACAGGTGCAAGGTCACACAGCCACCCTAGAAACATATTTAAGGATTCCCTTACAAACTTTGCTCAGACTGAAGAAGCTTCTTGGATAAGGAGCGAAACGTTTCCACTGAGAAAATAGAAATCCAGTTGACATGATTCAAGCTACAGTCTCTGGAGTCTAGTATCCCTTGCACCTCAAAGTGCTGTTCTCCGTCGATCATTACTGGAACTGGTGTAGGTTGCTCTGTGTGAGGATCCTAGTTCTAAACTTCACAAACAGCAACTTAAACACAAGCCATGTAGAATATGAATAAGTTCTTTTAATGAATACTAGCATCTAGTTCCAAAGCGAAGACACGATTAAACTTTCGCGCACAATTCATCAGCTTAAAGCATTCCCCCCTCGCTTCTGGACAACCCCCCTTTCTCCTACAGACAGCAATTGCTGGTAACTTTCCTTTTCGTCTTCTGGGTGCACCCCCACCGCCCGTGCCATCCCTGCTCTCCAGATGGTATTTGTTCTTGACTTTTCCTCCTTCACCCAAACACCTCTCCAACGGCCTGAAAAAGAATGCCAGCCGTTTTCGTGCGGGTTTCCATTCAGCACCATCTCTCCCCCCTCTCTGCCTCTCAGCTTGCTGTATGCATTTCATGGCAAGATGGGAGAAGTTTGGCTCCCATCGTGACACTCTGGGTGCCAGCGTTCTGAGTCTTTAATTGGTTTTAGCAGACTACAATGAAAAACGGGGTGGACTTTTCTCAATTTTTTTGGTAGCTGTAACTGTACTGTCACATTGTTGATAATTTTGGTGATAGGGAAAGGTCCCACATATTTTGGACCCAGCTTTTTTGAGGGTTGTGAGGATCTTAGAAACTTGGTAGATAAACACAGCTTCTCCCCCACTTTCAATTGCCATTCTGGTGCCCTTTTGCAGTCAGCATATTTCTTGTAAGTTTCTTTGGCACCTTCCAATGCCCTCTCTATTGTTGACCACCCATCAGCTATGCGTTTCATCCACTCATCCAATGGGACAATTTTGGTTTTATCTTTTGGCAACTCCGGGAATGCCACAAACTCTTGCCCGTTCACCACTTGGAAAGGAGGAAACCCCATACTCTAGTGTAATGAATTGTTATAAGCCACTTCAGCAAACAGAAGTAGATCCACCCAATCGACCTGCTGATAGCTGACGTAGCATCTAAGGTACTGCTCCAACACTTGGTTAGTACGTTTACAGCCTCCGTCCGTTTCCAGATGATGGCCGGAGCTTAAGCCTTATCCCACCCCAATCATCTTTAGGAATGCCCTCCAAGATTTGGAGGTGAATTGTATGCCCAAGTCGCTTATGATTCATTCAGGGGTCCCATGTATTCTATAAATGTGTTACACAAACATCTTGGCTAGCTGTCCTGCATTTGGTATACTAGTCCAAGGAATGAAATAGGATTGCTTTGAAAATAAATCGGTTACTACCCAAATCACTGTCTATTTGTGGCTTTCTGGTAAATCTACTATAAAGTCCATAGCTATCTGTTTCCAAGGTTGGGTGGGGCTTGCCACATTCTGCAATACTCCTCTGGGTTCCCCCCCCCCCCGCTCTTTTGACCATGGCACAGATTGGGCAACTGGCTACATATTCCTCCACGTCTTTGCGAAGGGATGGCCACCAGAATTGCCACCTCAAAAGGTGCAAAGTCTTTAGGAATCCGAAGTGCCCAGCCGACTTTGCATTGTGGCATCTCTCAAGTATTTTCCTTCTCAAGGGCTCCAGAATATACAGCCTATCCCCACTCCACTGGAATTCCTGTTTCTCTGTCAGGTTTGCTTTATTAGTTTGCAACCACACATCAGTTTTTAGCGCCAACTGCAGCTCATTTTGTAAATCCCCTTCTACTGTTAATTTAGGCTCGGACTTCTGGCCCCTTGTGACCGCCGCCATCCCCGATTGTTGGGTGTGGACGATTGAATCTATTACCTCTTCCCTCTGGCTGTTGTGCTGTGGTAACCGGGACAAAGCATCGGACAAAAATTTCCTTCCCCCGGGTAAGTACTTTAGAGTGAAATTGAATCTACTAAAGAACTGAGCCCATCTAATCTGCTTGGGGTTTCACTTTCTTGGAGTGTGCAGCGCTTCTAAATTCTTGTGATCTATCCAGACTTCGAAGGGGTGAGCTGCCCCTTCTAGTAAATGCCTCCAATTCATCAAAACCCAGCATACTGCAAACACTTCCTTTTCCCATGCATGCCAGCGGCGTTCCGTGTTGGTGAACTTGCAGGAAAGGTACACGCAAGGTCTCAGCTTCCCTTCCCTGTCCTTTTGTAATAAAATTCCTCCAACAGCAACATCTGATGCATCTACTTGCACGATTAGGGGTTTCGTGGGGTTGGGGTGGTTTAATACTGGCTCCAAAGTGAACAACGCCTTCAGCTGTTCAAAAGCCTCTTGGCAGTCTGTCGTCCACTGCAGACTCACCCCCGGTCTTTTTACCACCTTAGGATCCCCCTTCCCCTTAGTCTTTAACAAATCAGTGAGAGGTAAAGCCACTTGTACAAAATTGTGTATGAATTGCCGGTGAAATTTTGCGAACCCCAAGAAACTCTGTAACTGTCTCCTAGTTTGAGGTGGTTCCCAAGCCACCACATCTTGCACCTTCGCCGGATCCATTTCAATCCCTTTGCTTGACACCCGATACCCCAGATAATCTAATTGCTCCTTATGAAATTAACATTTTGACAATTTAGCATACAATTGATTTTGCAGTAACCGTTTCAGCACTTCCCTCACCAAAGACACATGTTCTTCTATCGTTTCAGTATAAACCAGGATATCATCTAAATAGACTAACACCCCCCGGTTCAGGAAATCATGTAACACTTCATTTATTAAATGCATGAAGACCCCCAGGGGCCCCTTTCAATCCAAAGGGCATTACAAAGTACTCAAAGGACACCAGCTGGCAATTAAATGCTGTTTTCCACTCGTCTCCCTCCCAAATTCGAACTCGGAAGTACGCTTCCCTTAAGTCAAATTTGGTAAAAATCTTCCCCTTTGATAGGTGGGCTACCATGTCCTTCATCAGTGGTAAGGGGTATTTATTGGAAGTACAGATAGCATTCAACCCCCGGTAATCAGTGCACAATCTCAGTGATCCATCCTTCTTGGTTCTGAAAAGAACGGGCGCAGCCATCAATGAAGCAGGGCTAATAAACCCTTGTTCTACGTTTTTGTCAGTGAACTCCCTCAACACCTCCAGTTCCTTGGGAGTCATGGAGTACAGCTTAGTTCTGGGCAATTCGGCACCTGGTTCCAGTTCTATAGCACAGTCTGACTTCCTATGAGGTGGGAGCTGGTTAGACTCCACTTCTCTGAATACCTCTTTTAAATCTCTGTACTGCACGGGGATGAGATCATTTCCCTCTCCTGCCACTTCCCTCCACATTCCAGATGCTGCGCCTATTAGCTCAGGCTCGCCCTTCCGCTCTCCAGGTGTTAACCCCTTATACATTCCATTGGCGAAAGTTAATTGCCCAGTGACCCAATTCACCTGGGGGTTCTGGGCTTGCAACCAAGCCAGTCCCAATACTACAGGTTGATCAGAAATGGAAGCCACTATAAATCTCAAAGTCTCCTCATGGCTTCCTATTCGCATCCAAACCACTTCAGTGCAATACTCTACTGGGCCCCCTTTCATCTCTTTCCCATCAAGTTGAATGAAATTGATGGGCTCTTTCAGCCTTCTCATTTTCAGTCTCAATCCAGTCACTAAGGTGGGATGCATGAGACATCTGGTACACCCCAAACCCAACATCCCCACTAGATTCATGCTGCCATGACCCCCTAATGTGTCTATCTGTAATCTCACCAGCATTGCTGTGCAGTTTCCACTCACCATGGAATCTTCGCGCCTATTTATAATCGCTTGCCCTTCGGCGCCGCTTAGAACAGGCTCTTGTTTCCCGCCGGCTGGAATTCTTCCTCAGTTGAGTCTTCTCCTTCTGATAGGGCTTCACGAACCCTTCCCTCTGTCACAGCAGCCGCAGCTCCCTTGGTCTTCACACCTGAGATCCTTGCGCTGCTCTCTCCCGCTTTGCTTGTCGTCTGGGTCGCAGATTGCGGGCAACTGGTGATGCGATGACCCTCCTTGCTGCATTTAAAGCATAGTCCCTTCTTAGCCCACCACTCCTTCTCTTCGTCCCATGACTTACGAGTTCCCCATCACTCCAAGGGAAGGGTCAGCGGTGCTGGTCGCTTCCCCATCATTTGGGCTCGCTGCTGTCTCTTGAAGCGAAATCACATGTCTTCTACTTTGCTGGCAAGACAAATCCATCCTCTTAGGGTCCCAGGGTCCCCCCTTGCTAGGGACCACTCTAGGATCTCTGGGTGCAATCTCCCTTGGAAGTATTCAATTTTCAGTGATTCCAGCGAGTCTGTCAGCTTCCCAGCCAGCCTCCTGAATTCCGTGACGTACTCCGAGACTGACCTGCTTCCATGTTTAATATGTTGTAAGCTCATCTTGGCTCTCATCTTAGAAAGGGGGTCTTCGAACTTATCCCTCAGAGTGCTCATGAAACTCTCAAAATCCTCTAGCTCCGGAGAGTCTGCAATTCTACGAGCCATTCCGCTGTTTTGCCCTCAAGATGGGTTGAAATGTACCGCACCTTTGAGCCTTCGGTGGGAAACAACGTCTCGCGTAGTCACCCACTGGTCTGGATTCCTCTCCATGCCTCCTCCCACCTCAAGGGGCCAAGCAGGTTTGGTTCTTTTCATTGTCCTGGATCGAGGTCGGTCGGGACCTTCAGCTTGACTCCCCGTTCCTCCAGTCATCCCCTGGTCTCTCGCCTGGTTGGGGTCATTGGGGTTCTGAGTTCCGCCTCTCCCCCCTCTCTCCCACTTGGCAAGCTGCCTTCTCGCACCGAGCACTCCTGTGTGCTCTGGCCAGAGCCCTCTTCTCTTCCATCTTCCCCGTCTCCCCCTCCCGACATCGGAGGGGTTCCCGCAGGTTCTGGATATTCCATTTGTGGACCTTCCTTGGTAAACTTCGAGTCTTCAGGTAAGGTCGCCATATGGACTCGACTCTTTCTGTGATGCCCTTGATCCTTTGACTATTAAATCAGAGTTCCTTACACAAGCCACTCAGGGATATGAAGGAATCTTTATTAAAGCCAGTGATGCATTGCACGTTAAAGACTCGAGTGAATAAAGCTCCTGCAACCAACAGTTTAATAATCTCCAAGGTTTCCATCCCCCTATCAGGATTTGCGGCTTGATTGCCCTTCCCTTCGTCTCTCAGTTTTCAGGTCTTTCTGTGTCCGAATCAACTAATGCGGGCGATATCACCCTTTTATCTATCCTAGGTGCTGAATTGCTTGGTGTGATACTTTGATTAACATAGTTTGCAGTTCCCTGTGAGTTTAACACACTGAGGGGATGTTCCTTCCTGGCGCCATGGCAGGATGGCATGGGTGACATCCTGACAGTTTCTGGAAGTCCCCAGAAATCAAGCAATGCCCCCCCTTGAGCAGGTCAAAGACCCATTCAAGTTTCTCACAAAATCAAGCAATGCCCCCCCTTGAGCAGGTCAAAGACCCATTCAAGTTTCTCACAGTGTATGAAAATGTGACTTGCCCTCAGTTTCTGTCACTCAGGTATACTACTATACTTGGAGGCTCCACTTATCACTGACAGAACATAATTCTTCACCAATCATTTACCAATCCCTTTTTAAATCTCCATCCAAGCTGACACGACAACTGCAGCTAGAGGCAAAGAATCTCACACTGTGTAAAGACAGGCTCTTCTTTGTTAGGGTTAATACCCTACCAAGAAATCACTAGGTCAGTGTTTCTCAACCTTGGCAAGGTTGAAGATGTGTGGACTCCAATTCCCCAGAATTCCCCAAATGGGAGCATGCTGGCTGGGGAATTCTGAGAGTTGAAGTCCAGACATCTTCAAGTTCCCAAGGTTGGGAAACACTGCTTTAGACAGCACCCCAGATCCACAGAATTCCAGGGATGCGTTCAAATAAGAACCATCCAAGCATTCCCGGATGGTCCAACCTGGGCCTTCCCCAACTTAGCACCCCAGGTATAGTGGGACTGCAAATCCCAGAATTCCTAGTGGCTGTGCCAGCTGGGGAATACTGGGAGTTGCAATCCCAACATATCTGGAGCTCACCCAATTGGGGAAATTGACCCAGCCACTTTCTACAGCCGATTACAGCTGTTCCAATCTCCTTTCATGCTCTACTTATATTTCATACCTCTCCTACCAGTTCTCTGTTTGCAATTCCAGTCTCTCAACTGGAACTAAGGTGTAAAGTGCTCCGAGCCTAGAGCACCAATTTAACCAAGCTGAAACCATCCAGTTCTCTGCAACTGACAATTTGCTAGATCAGTTCGCTATCCAAAAGCTTTCTCCTGCACTCAGTCGGAGACACCAATCATTTCACAGGGACGAGTAAAATCTCCAGGGCTCTGCTACTATTATAGCCACCACATCTGGTCCTCAGAGATGTCCAGGTGAAAGACAAGCACGATGGGAACAAGTGAAATGCTCTCCGGTTTTAAATGCCAACTCCACACAAGCTTTGGTTTCTGACTGTGCCTTTTTTTACTGGTGTGTCGGCAGGAAATTGGTTTTCGCCAAGCCTGCATGTGAAATACAGATGGCCTACTGGGGAAATTAGTTACAAGGAGCAAAGGATGTCTTAGCTCTGATCAATAGGATGATGTGATTTGGAAAAAAAAAAAGGGGGGGGGGGAAGAATCCCCCTTTTGAATCTTGACATGACCTTGTAAAGCTCTTTGTTCTGTTCAAATAATTTCTTGAGAGAGAGAAAAGGAACATTTGAGATTCCAGGACCTCACCTGTCCTCTGTCTCCCAAATAGCATTTTAGCTGGGCGGCACTCGATGGAGGGGGAAACCCTAGGCACACTTGATCTCATTGTTCCAAAATGCACAAGATGCTTGTATTGTGCCATAAAAAAGGTAAAGGTTCCCCCCGCACATTTGTGCAGTCGTGTCCGACTCTAGGGGCCGGTGCTCATCTCCATTTGTTAGCCGAAGAGCCAGCGTTGTCCGAAGACGCTTCCACGGTCATGTGGCCGCATGACACGTGCAGAACGCTGTTATCTTCCAACCAAAGTGGTACCTATTCATCTAATTGCACTTGCATGCTTCCGAATTGCTAGGTTGGCAAGAGCTGGGGCGAGTGCGGGAGCTCACTCCGTCACGCGGGGCTAGGGATTTGAACCTCCGAACATGCGACCTTCCGATCGACAAGCCTGGCGTCTTACCCGCTGGTGCCAATGACCCCAGATTTGGGTGCACCTCGAGTAGCTGCCTCCTCCCCGTTCCAGCGCAGCTCCCCGCCCTTCTTGGCTTCACAAACCCAACCCATTTCCTAACTATCATCTGCAGGCTACTGCAGAACAGCAGAGGAATGGGAGTGTGACACATGCATCAGCAGGGCAAAAGCAAAGTGGCCGTGTGCCAATAAAAGTGGGCATTGTTCAAAAGTCTGGCTCCACTACCAACCCCATTTTTCACAAAACATTGTTCCCTGATAAGCTTGATTTCTAGCCTTGGGGAACACCCCATCTGTTAATTGCTTGACTCAGCCCTGGGTCCCAAGGAGGGATTACTCTATGCCACTGCAGAATAACACCTAGGGGGTTATTCTTTTGAGAGGCAGAGCCAGGAACCACCTGGTTAAAATCCCAGGTCTGAAAATAATTTAACTGATTGGACATGAACCAGTTATTATACTTCGGCCTACCTTGCAAGGTTGCTGTGAAGATAAGAGAGGAGTGGCCTGATCTCTTTAGAGGCAGGGAAGGGTTCAAAAGTGGGGAAGGGCTATACCACATCGGCTCACACCTGTTCCATCTGCAGAAGAACCCTATTTCAGTCCTTGAAATACCCCAGAAGCTGCTGTCAGTCCATGCTGAGATAAATAGTATAATTTCCTGGCATGGAAGAGGGCAGCTTTCCTTTACAAAGGGCTAACAAATTTATATTCTCCTGTCAACCCAGCAGTTCGAAAGCCTTGCAAGTAGATAAAATGGGTACCACCTTAAGTGGGCTAATTTGCTGGCGTCCTGTCGGGAAGTCGGCTCCGCTGGAGGAGAGGAGAGGAGGATCGGAGGAAGATCAAAAATGCGGTGGTGACGACGGACCCGGATGTGACAGCTACAGGACGTCAGCAGCCGGCTCAAGGCATCCTGGGAATTGTAGTCCGGAGCCTGTGGAGTCGGTTCCCTCTCCCCCCTCCCTTCACGCGCGGTGAATTTGGTGTATTGTATAATTGAATTGTATATATATATGATTGTAAGCCGCCTAGAGTCCTCCATTAGGGAGGGGATAGGCGGGGTATAAATATCACTATAAAATAAATAAATAAATATGCTTTCTTCCTTAAAAATAAATCTAATATAGGCAGCATTTAATGTGGACCGTTTTCTGGGCCACCTGACTTGGAGCAGCAGTACGTTGAGGAAGAAAGGCAGAAGGCACAGTGAAAAAGGATCCCTAGATCGTTCAGGCAATTGCTCAGAAGAGCAATGATCCAATGGATCCCAGCCTACAGCGGCAGAGAACCAAAACTTCCACTTTCTAGAAATTCCCTTCCTTCTGCAAAATGTAAACTGCCTGTAACAAATGTCAAAAAACAGAGACATTAGAGCTTCTACACAGGTTTAGAGCAGTGTTTCTCAACCTCAGAAACTTTAAGCTGTGTGGATTTCAACTCCCAGAATTCCCCAGCCAGCCTTGCTGGCTGGGGAATTCTGGGAGTTGAAGTCCACACAGCTTAAAGGTGCTGAGATTGAGAAACACTGGTTTAGAGCCTGTTGGGGTGGGGGGCACCATCATGCTAACATTTATGGATTGTAATAATTCTCAGCTGCTATATGTATTAAATTTTCCCTTTTTGTATTGTGATTGTATTTGGTTTTTAGTTGGTTTTATGACTGTTCCCTGCCCAGAGTCACCTGTTTGAGATGGGCGGCCATACAAATTGAATGAATGAATGAATGAATGAATGAGGCTTAAAAGTTCTTTCTTCTATTGCAACAGCTGTGGGTGTGATTCAAGAACAGAAAGGAAGGCAGTCTCCAGTTCAACCGTCCCACTTTATACTGGGGGAGACTTACATGCCAGGACAGGTACTGAGGCTAATTGAAAATCTGCCTTCTTGTCTCCTCCTGAAATGTTAGTGCAGTGTTTCTCAACCTTGGCGACTTTAAGCGGTGTGGACTTCAACTCCCAGAATTCCCCAGCCAGCATGCTGGCTGGGGAATTCTGGGAGTTGAAGTCCACACCGCTTAAAGTCGCCAAGGTTGAGAATCACTGTGTTAGTGGGTAGGATCATCAAGGGGAGACTTAAGGCTCTGAGAAGCACCCCGTGGTTTGAGATCAGAGCATCAGCTTTGCGTTGGGAAGATCTCCGGTTCAGATCCCAGCCTTTCCAAGAAAGGCTGGGAAACACCTGTCAGGCATCTCAAAGAGCCAACCCAGGCAGTGTTGAGCCGGACAACTCACAGTTCAACCGTTTCCTTTGTTCCTACGTACCGTGAGATGCTCTTCCAGAAGTTAGAAATCTGCAGTCCAACAGATTTCTGTCTAACTCGTTCTCACCAGCTCCAGAGCTAAAAGGCACAATGTCCTGCAAGATCCTTATTATCCTTGTCCCAATTTCTTTGATCTGTTAGCACCCGTTGTTTATGGGAAGACTGCCTCTGAACCTGGCGGATCATCTGTTCATCTAGCATCTAGGGATAGATTGCCTCTGAACAAGGAGGGTCCACTGTGCATGAGGGCTGAACAAGGGTCCCCGCTGGGGGAGATGGGCGGTAATATAAATTTAATAAAATAAATAAAAAATAAATAAAGAGCTGTCTTGATTTGAAACAACTCCCTTGGGGGAGTTGGGTGGTGATAAATTTGATGAAACGGGAAAAAAGTCTACCTCATGATTAAATCCTAACCTCGGCTTCCCAGCGCTGCGCAGTCACATTGCCTCTGAGAATGCCACAAGCCAGGAATGAACGCGACGACAGATCTTGTTTTGGCCCCAGGATATGGCGGAGGCAGACTGCGATCGTACCCTCAGGCCCTATTTAGTTACCACACCTAGCAGAGGACGGGAAAGCCACATGAGGACACACATGATTTATTCTTTGCCAGAGGAGGTGGCAAGAAACTGGCTTCACTTAGTACAACCTTCCCCAACCTGGTGCTGCCCAGATGTGTTAAACTGTACTGGCAAGGGGTGTTGGGAGCTGAAGTCCAAGACATCTGGAAGGCACCCTGTTCCTTTGCCCCGGTGTCTCTTTCTGAATCTGGGTAGGGATGGGTGTTAATGGGTAACTTCTTGTGAGCTTCCATATCTAAGGGAAGCTTATCTGCTGGAGGAAGAGAATCACAGCTAATTAGCTGGGTTACAATTGCTAACCATGGTCCTAAACACAGGAGGATGATCTACTAGATCTTCCCTGAATCCAACAGATGAAGGTAGGCAGTATATGGAAATTGATGAGAGTAGTAGATCATGATTTAAAGATTAACACCAGTGACAACAGAACTCTCCTGCTGATTACTTTTCTAGCATTCAGTAACCTGAAGAAAGAATGCTTGGGGAAGTGGAAATCAATAGCAATAATCATAATACTCCGTTACAATAGCAGGGTACCACACGAGTCAACAAAAGGGCTACAGTATTCAGAAACTGCCCAATCTTCTCTCCCTGGTACTCTACCTCCCCCAAGGTAGATTGCACCCGCATATGGAGGCTCCCAGCATCCTCCAAGCTGGACAGCAGCTTCCCCTGCTCTTTTTCCTCAGCAGCGGCACTGGAAGACAGGCTGCCCCTGGCTATGGAGGCTCCAGCGAGGGAGGGCGAACGAGGCTTACCCAGGTCCTGAAGGGCATCGGGGGCTCGTCGCCGTCGTCGCCCTCCGGCTCCGGCTCCTGCTCCTCCGGTGCCTGCCGGATGCTGATGAAGGGGATGTCCAGAAAGGCGGCGGCGAAATCCACCTGGAGCAGCTCCCGCCGGGACGCGGGAAAGGCGAGCACGGCGGCTACCCCTCGCACGACCAGCGCCTGGCACAGCCAGCGCGCCAGGGAGGCCGGGTCCCGGTAGAGGGGCGCCCCGGGCAACACCTCCAGGCTCAGGTTGTACGGCAGGACGGCGGCGGCGGCGCGGCTGGCCCGCGCCAGGGCGTTGCGCACCCGGCTCTGCGCGCCTCCCCCGCGGGGCAGCAAGGCGCCCAGCCGCACCGTGTGCCCGATCCGCGCCAGGATGTGGCAGGGCTGCGGGTGGCCCCGGCCCGGCGCGGGGAGCAGCAGCAGGAGGCTGCCGGTGAGCGCCAGGCACCAGCAGCAGAGGAGCGCCCGGCGCAACTCCATAGAGGAAGCCGGCGCGCGGGGGCGGGCAAAGTTTGGGACGCCCAGCCCCTCCGCCCCCCCGGCCCCTGGGCGGGCAGGAGGGCTGGAGGCGACTAGGAGGGGAGGGAAGGGGCCGGGCAGGGCCCGCCCATGGGAGCGTCGGGGGCGGAGGAAGGAGCCGGGCACCGGAGCTGCAGCCGATCCAGCCGCCGGGCGCTCTGCGCTCTGGCTCGCGCTCGCTTTCCCGGCGAAGGCGGGATAGGCTGCCTTGGCGCCGTGGGGCCACTGGGGGCGCTGGACGCGGCGGGGACCCGCCAAAAGAGGGCGGCTCGCCTTGGCAGGGTGGCATTGCCTTGCAGGGCAGGGGCTTTTTAAATGTGACGCCCAGGAGATGAGTGGGAGAGAGAGAGATGATGGTGATGATGGTGATGATGATGATGCGTCCCAAAGCAAGCAGGAGAGAGATGCGAAAGGCAACGGGTGCAGCCCCAGCACGTGGCCCCTAGGCATGCACAGAGGGCGGAGGAGAAATGTGGCCAGGGAACGAAGATGGACGAGGTGAGGCGAGAAGGGCGATCGGGACACGGCGGAGGAGGTGGTAGTCCAGCGGCGGCTTAGGTCGTCTTCTGCCGGAGCGGGGAGGAGACGGAGGGGCGGGGGGAGATTAGAGCAGGGATCAGCTCCAGCGCAGGGAGCCGGTGCAGAGCGTCTCTGAGTGTGTGCAGAGTGCAGGGAAGGGCGATCCAGGAGGCCGGGGAGGGGCGGAGAGGATGGGCCGCTCTCCGTTGATAGGAGCAGTAAGAAAAGGAAGAGCATCTCAAAACATACGCAGAGTACACAGAGAAAGCCGGAGAAAGAGTAATGTTTTAAACGGGGTTAAAACGGAGTGGGGTTTATACTGTTCTTAGAGAACAGTATCGACTTGCCAGTAGCTTTTGCGTGTAGCAAGAAAACGGAACTTCCTTGTTCAGAGGCAGTCTATCTCTAAACCAGTGTTTCTCAACCTTGGCAACTTTAAGATGGGTGGACTTCAACTCCCAGAATTCCCCAGCCAGCATGGAATTCTGGGAGTTGAAGTCCACACAGCATAAAGTTACTAAGGTTGAGAAACACTGCTCTGAACAATAAACGCCAAGGACAAATGAAGGAGGTTGATTCTTCTGGACTCTGCGTCGTTAAATTTATGTTTTGTCCAAGCCAGAGTTAATTCAGCTGAGAAATCTTAAGAGTAGTTTACATGTTATACTGTCTTGATGGTTGTTTCTAACTTCCAAAAAACTGCTTGAGCCAAAAGGGAAACATCACTTGGTTGTAACCAATGAAGTGATTTTTAAAAAAGCATTATTCTTATATCAATATTTTGTATTTCGGTGCAAGATCCAATTACACAAATGTGGGGGATAATCAATACTGGGTCTACAGTGAGCATTAGTCATGACAAGAACAAAAAAAGACCCTCCTTATTTAGATGCAGTCTACCTCTGAGCACCAGATAAGAGGCGTTTTACCGCAAACAGTGAGGGGTGGGTGGGGTTGAGACTTGGAAATGACTGAAACAGTCATGCCTAAGAAACACACACATCTCCCCTGTACCCAAAAGTCTATTCTCACACCACTTTCTTCTTTTAATAAGCTATCAATGTTGATATTTCCATCTCCTCACCAACCATTTTATCTGGAGATCAATTCACTTAAGGTGGTAATTGTATTTTCAATGTGTGGTACCCTTTGCTGTCATA
Organism: Charina bottae; assembly: GCA_023362775.1. Taxonomy (NCBI): domain Eukaryota; kingdom Metazoa; phylum Chordata; class Lepidosauria; order Squamata; family Charinaidae; genus Charina; species Charina bottae. The sequence goes on from JALMGJ010000040.1 coordinate 4,402,725, forward strand.
AAAGCCCTTCATGGACCGGCAAGAGTTTTTCGGCACCAGGAGAAAATATTGAAATTCTAGTAGAAGCCTAGAGCTGGGTGAAATGCAGACTGTTTGTTCTTTTATGCCTCCATTCCTGGAGTTTCTGCAGCCATTTTTTCAAGCATCTATCTTTTTCACTGCCCTGTTCTTTGAAATGTTATCCCTTCATTCCTGGCCTCCCAAGGTTCTCCATCATTCCAGGCATTTTTTTTCAGCTTTCCAAATTACTGGTTCAACGTGAGGTTTTAATTCCAGCCAAACTGGTATTTATCCCTTCTGTTTCAGAACATGGGGTTGTGGATGCTCTGCCACCTTTGAGGAATGTTGGGACTGTTCCGTGATGTCATAGCAGCTGAGCCAATCAATGTCACTCTAAGAAGAATATCCTATATATTTCTATACTGATGCCCAGCCTTAACAGAGCATGTTAAATATGGACTGCTGGATTTACTAAATACTATTTGCATGCCTCACAATATTCCAGCATTCAAAGCTGGGAATTAATAATGGGTACTAAATTCTGAAGCCTATAAATAATAGTATAATGTAACAGCACTTTGTTGTTATCAATCAAAGGCCCATAATAACAGGACTATGCCGTTTTCTTGGCAACATTTTCAGAAGTGGTTTGCCAATACCTTCTTCTCGGATAATTTTGTTTTTTGACTTCCCTGCCTAGGTCTGAGAGAGAGTGGATGGCCCAAAGTCAGCTAGCTGGCCTTTGTGTCTAAGGAAAGACTAGAATTCAGGTCTCCCGGCGCCTAGTCCATCACCTTTAACGCTGTAGAATGCCCCAAAAGTTTTTTACAGTATAGTCCAGAGCTTTCCAAACTTTTCATGTTGGTGACACACTTTTTAGACATGCATCATTTGGTGACACTCTTACAGCAGGGCATCATTTCGCGACACACTCTTACAGCAGGGCACAAGGCAGGCACTAGGACCTGCGCGGAATCACAGCTGGTTTGGAGGCAGCAAGGCACAAGGCAGACACTAGGACCTGCGCGGAATCACAGCTGGTTTGGAGGCAGCAAGGCACAAGGCAGGCACTAGGACCTGCGCGGAATCACAGCTGGTTTGGAGGCAGCAAGGCACAAGGCAGGCACTAGGACCTGCGCGGAATCACAGCTGGTTTGGAGGCAGCAAGGCACAAGGCAGGCACTAGGACCTGCGCGGAATCACAGCTGGTTTGGAGGCAGCAAGGCACAAGGCAGACACTAGGACCTGCGCGGAATCACATCTGGTTTGGAGGCAGCAAGGCACAAGGCAGACACTAGGACCTGCGTGGAATCACAGCAGGTTTGGAGGCAGCAAGGCACAAGGCAAGCACTAGGACCTGCGCGGAATCACAGCTGGTTTGGAGGCAGCAAGGCACAAGGCAGGCACTAGGACCTGCGCGGAATCCTGGCAGGGCTGGAGGCAGCAGCAGCCGCGACACACCCAGACACTGCAGCCGACACACTAACATGTCCCGACACACAGTTTGGAAAGCTCTGGTATAGTCAATAAGCTTGTTGTTGTTCAGTCGTTCAGTCGTGTCCGACTCTTCGTGACCTCATGGACCATAGCACGCCAGGCCTTCCTGTCCTCCACTGTCTCTCGGAGTTTACTCAAATTCATGTTCATTACATCGGTGATGCTATCTAACCATCTCATCCTCTGCCGTCCCCTTCTCCTTTTGCCCTCAGTCTTTCCCAGCATCAGGGTCTTTTCCAGTTTTCCAGTCAATAAGCTATTTAGTAATAAAAAAAAAGGTCAGTAGTTTTATCCTAATTTTGCGGATAGGACTGGATCTGAGGCTTGGCTGTTAAAAAAAAGCAAAGATTTAAAATACCTGTGTTCGCCCCACATGTTAAACCTGATGGCTGAAGTAACCCATTTTATGTGTTTCCTGACCTGGTTAAGGCTGTTGTGTGAACATAGACACCGTCTTTTTGAAGAGCTGGGTATTGAGCACAATTGCCCCTGGGTTCCCACCCAGCATATGCTTCAATATTTGAAATGATCAGAGAAATTATTATTTTTCATTTGGATTAATAAAGCTAATCAACTAGAATACATTCCATTGTATTTCCAATGGAAATATTTTGCATTTCCCAATATACTCCTATTTTATTGGGCCATTGTCAGGCAATACAAAAATAATTGAGTAGCAAAATAATGAGAGAATCACTCTCCCCACAGCTGGAATACTGCCACATTCTGCTGAAAAAGCCCCCTTCCCATTGCACTTAACAACCAGCTTTGCAGCAGTTGCAGAAATGTGGGTTTGGCATGCTGTAGAATCATGGAGCTATTTTTGATGATAATGATGTCTTTATTCATCCAATGTATATACAATACCTGGAACGTGATTTGCATTGCTGAGTGTGAGAAATGGGGACCTTGGGTAGCCTGGCTCAACTTTGCTTTATTGGCAACGAAGAACCAAGGAAGAGGGTGAATTGCAGGAGAGAAAAATTTAAGGAGAGACCTCTTCCAAATTTAAATTCCTTCAGATTTCTTCTTGACTCCTTACTTTCCTATAGCAGAGATCAAAACACGCTGCTTCTACAAACACACTGTTTTTTTAAACAACGTATTTCCTGTGGATAAATACGGATCTGTATGCATAACATACCTAGAGTTTTTTTTTTTTTAAAAAAACAGATTTTTATTCCACCCACTTTCCAACAGGCTCAAGGGAATGCCATTGGCTATGGTTTATCTTCACAGCAACCCTTAGCAGAGACTACCAGAGCTGTCATTCATTTCTCCAAAGCTGAGGCAAGACAAACATCTGCTTAATCCATGCCCCGTGTTCAGTTACTGCAGTGAGAATAGAAGCAGTTTGCATTTTTAAAAAGTATTTTTCTTACGGCCTGGGGTGGTGTCCAAGATATTTTGCTGGCTTGCTGGGGCAATCAACATGACTACTTCTGTTACAAGTATTGTATTTAGCAAGGCATGATGCAAATAAGAAAAAAGAGAGCCAGTTTGGTCTAGTGCAGAGCTTTCCAAACTTTTCATGTTGGTGACACACTTTTTAGACATGCATCATTTCGCGACACACTCTTACAGCAGGGCACAAGGCAGGCACTAGGACCTGTGTGGAATCACAGCAGGTTTGGAGGCAGCGAGGCACAAGGCAGGCACTAGGACCTGCGCGGAATCCTGGCAGGGCTCAGAGGCAACAGCAGCCACGACACACCCAGACACTGCAGCCGACACACTAACGTGTCGCGACACACAGTTTGGAAAGCTCTGGTCTAGTGGTTAAGGCACCAGGCTAGAAACCGGGAGACTGTGAGTTCTAGTCCCACCTTAGGCATGAAAGTCGGCTGGGTGATTTTGGGCCAGTCCCTCTCTCTCAGCCCAACTCATGTGGGGAAAAGAGGAGGAAGAAGGCATATTAGGTACGTTCCCTGCCTTGAGTAATTTATAAAAATAATAAAGGCGGGATAGAAAAAAATCCAAAACAAACAAACAAACCCCAAAGTCCATTCCATAAAATTAGTCTACACCTTAACAGCCAAACCAATAAACACATTAACAATTAAGACAAACTAGGCACAGCCAGTACCATACATATTTAAAGCAATGCCTTGCAATTCAACCAAGTGTGTATTGATTGATGATTGATTATGTGCCGTCAAGTCAGTGTCTACTCTTAGTGACCACGTAGATTTTCTCTGTGGAGATCAGTCCCTAACCTGGTACCAAGCATGTATAGATCCATAATTAAAATAAAAGAGCTATTAATTTAGGAACTGCCAAAGTGAATGTAGGGTGGGATTATCAGTCCCTGCACTAACCTGCTCATCCAATAAAAAAAATATTTAGACCTCTGTTAAAGACCATAAAACTTTCTGTTAAAGTCCATAAAACTTTCACAACAAAGAATGGAAAAAGGGACATGATTCCTGAAAACCCAGAGCTTGGAGACTTTGATCCTGGAATAGGGAATAGAAAGAAGATCCTGCTCAGAGAAACGTAAGGAATGGGCAGGATTGCAGGGTGCCTATAAAAAATAGGCTTACTTAAAAAAAAAAAAGGAGTATTAGAGAAGCTCCACTCAAAAACCCAAGGAAAGATACAGAAAATCATGGTTTCACTTGGCCTCACATAAACTACAGGTAGTCCTCGCTTAACAACCATTCATTTAGTGACAGTTCAGACTTATGAACATATTTTAGGAGTGGGGGTTGACTAGAAGGCTCTAAACCAGTGTTTCTCAACCTTGGCCGCTGGAAGATGTGTGGACTTCAACTCACACCCTTGACATGAAGACATTTTAGTCCCCAGATGCTTCAGGAACATTTGTTGTCATTCAGTTCCAGGGAAGCAGATTCTGAAAATGTTGGTGGTCTACAGGGGCAGCCCCCCACCCCATAAAAGAAGATGAAGTCACTTGCCTTGGGCAACCTCATAGAGTAAGTGAAGGTTCCAGACTTTATGGTTCTACAGAATGGGTCAGTTTAAATAGAAAAAAAACTACTTTTGAAAGGATCACAGTATTTGTCCAATTTGTTCAAAACTGTTTCAAAAGCAGCAGTGGACCAACTTTTGAAAGAGGGAGACTGTACTTGATTTACAGGTAGTCCTTGCTTAACAACCATAATTGGGAGCGGAATTTCGGTTGCTAAGTGAAGTGGTCATTAAGCGAATCTGACCTAATTTTACGACCTTTTTTGCAGCGGCCGTTAAGCGAATCACTGTGGGTGTTAAGTGAACCATGTGGTCATTAAGTGAATCACGTGGTTCCCCATTGATTTTGCTTGCCAGAAGACGGCCAGGAAGGTCGAAAATGGCGATCACATGACCATGGGACACTGCGACGGTCATAAATGCGAACCAGTTGCCAAGCGCCCAAAGTGTGATCACGTGGCCATGGGGATGCTGCAACGGTTGTAAGTGTGAGGGCCAGTTGTAACTCAGTTTTTTCAGCACCATCATAAGTCCGAACTGTTACTAAATGAATGGTTGTTAAGCGAGGACTACCTGTAGTTTATGTGAGGCCAAGTGAAACCATGATTTTCTGTATCTTTCCTTGGGTTTTTGAGTGGAGCTTCTCTAATACTCCTTTTTTTAAAGCCTATTTTAGGGCTTACCCCATTAATTTTGAACTTTACCATCCTCAAAATAGATTTCGGACAGGTGTGTTTGGAGGGAGTTCCAGAAGCCACAGAAAAGCCTTGATGCCTTATGTAGGTTCCAGGTGCCAAAAATGGAGAATCTGGGGCTTTCCCAATGTTGTTGAACTACAACTCCTAGCAGCTCCTGCTAGCATGGCTAACTGTGAGGATTGCTGGATGTTGTAGTGATGCAACATCAGGAGGGCCACCAGTACCCCCCTCTCTGAGAGGCAGGTAGAAAGACTTCCTATCTCACCTCTTCCATGGTCTGTCTTTTTCACTGTCAGTGCCAGTGACTGAATCCAGGAATTTGCATGGAAAGCAGACGCACTGTTGCACATTAGTTAATTCCCAAAATAAATGGTGGGATGCATGCCCTTACACAGTCTAGAGCAGGGCTTTCCAAAGTTTTCCTGCGGCGACACACCAACCGCTGTTGGTGTGTTGCCGCGGGAAAACCCGGAAGTGCCGCCGTTGCGGCAGCGCGCAAAAACCCGGAAGCGCTGCTGCCGCTTTCGGATTTTTGCGCGCCGCCGTTGGTCTGTCGCCGCGGGAAAACCCGGAAGCGTTGATGATGATCAGCGCTTCTGGGTTGTGTGGCGACACACCAGACTGTGTGTGGTGACACACTTTTGTGTCGCGACACACAGTTTGGAAAGCTCTGGTCTAGAGGTTAACTGTTGCATTCACATAGGCTTCTCTGCCTCAGCCCATGGGGTCTAGAACAGGGGTGCCTGGGGCTACCCGCTGCTGATACAAACGCCAAATGTCTCAGTCATGTCCTGCCCAGATAGTGTATGTGTGCACACAGCCAGCCGAGTCTGGGGGTTTCATGCAGCAAAAGGTGACTCTCCATCCTGGCTCCATTACCAATTCCTGAAATCTCTGTTTTAACAGCTTTAATCCCTGTGACTTAAAAACTACATCTATTGAGGAAGGAAGGAAGGAAGGAAGGAAGGAAGGAAGGAAGGAAGGAAGGAAGGAAGGAAGGAAGGAAGGAAGGAAGGAAGGAAGGAAGGAAGGAAGGAAGGAAGACAAGTGAGCAAGAGGCAGAAGATGTGAAATCCAGACCAATTCATGCTACCTTTTTAGTAACCAGAACAAGGCATTCTGTTATTATCCTCCTCCACTGTTTTTTTCTTCCCAGTCATGCTTTGATGTATGTGTGACCAGAATTCAAAATCTAAGCACTGAGTTTCTTCCTTTCCTTTCCTTTCCTTTCCTTTCCTTTCCTTTCCTTTCCTTTCCTTTCCTTTCCTTTCCTTTCCTTTCCTTTCCTTTCCTTTCCTTTCCTTTCCTTTCCTTTCCTTTCCTTTCCTTTCCTCTTTCCTTTCCCTTTTTTTGGGGGGCATGGAGGGGGTGGAGATGAAGGAAGGGTTAAGAGATCATTTTTGTTCCAGAAAGCCTTCAAGCCTTCATTATTGCTAGAAATAATAATGCTTGGACTCTCTCAGAATGTGTTTTGAAAATTAGATAACACAAATAATGTTATGTGTATTTTTGCACATCTACAACTGTGGATACTTTCGAGATTTATCCCTGGATTTTGGAATTCTGAATTACAGGCCTTGTTTTCCAAATGAAACCACTTCCTTAAATATTCTCTATTGGTCTGGTTTTTAGAAAAATCTTTTACTTTTTGGTACATAAATAATCGGTGTTGATAGGGGAGGAGAGATCCAGCCTGCGGCCCCTGTTGTGGAGTGCCACAGGGTTCCCTTGTTTATCATCTACATCAGGGGTGGGCAACGTCAGGCCTGCAGGCCATATAAGGCCCGCGGGGCTCCCGCCTAAGGCCTGCGGGGCTCCCGCCCACAAACCCCGCCCCTTCCATGCAATTGGCTCCCACCCGCAAACCCCGTCCCCCAGTGTTTGTGATTGGCTCCCACCCGCAAACTCCGGCCCCCGGTCTGCGGAAATCCCAGAAACCCCACCCCACCCCCACCCCCGGTCCCCGGTTATAAATATCCAAATGGCCCTTGGCAGAAAAAAGGTTCCCCACCCCTGATCTACATGAAGCCATTGGGTGAGGTAATCCTTCAGTCTGGGGTGAGATATCAATATGCTGATGATATCCAGCTTTATTTATTTATTTATTTATTTATTTATTTATTTATTTATTTATTTATAAAATTTATATCACGGCCCATCTCCCCCCACAGGAGGGACTCTGGGCGGTTTACAGCAGATTAATAAAAACAGAAAACATAAAATATGTATAAAATATAAAGTACAAAATTCAAACAAGCTTAAAATCAGGAGGCATAGATGGTAAAACGATCTTACTTGATCCAATGTAGGAGAGGAGCTCTCTAGGGTATTAGCCATCCCCAAGAGTGACTATTCTTTCCTTGGTCCCACGCAAGGCCGCAGAGCCAGGTTTTCAGGTTCTTCCGGAAGGTCAGGAGCGAAGGAGCTAATCTCACCTCCGGGGGCAAGTTGTTCCATAGGGCGGGAGCTACTGCAGAGAAGGCACGCCTCCTGGACCCCGCCAGATGGAACTCTCTTATAGATGGGGTCCGTAGCATGCCCTCTCTGCATGATCGGGTGGGACGGGTAGATACTGTATATTGGGGACGAGGCGGTCCCTCAGGTAACCTGGCCCCATGCCATGTAGGGCTTTAAAGGTGATAAACAACACCTTGAATTGGACCCGGAAGCAAACTAGTACCCAATGCAGCTCACGCAACAATGGTGTTATATGTGCTGATCTTATAGCACCCGTGACTACCCGTGCAGCTGCATTCTGGACCAGCTGAAGCTTCCGGATACTCTTCAAGGGTAGCCCCATGTAAAGCGCATTACAGTAGTCTATATGCGAGATAACAAGGGCATGAGTGACTGTTTGAAGGGCCTCCCGATCCAGGAACGGGTGTAACTGGCGCACAACACGAAGTTGTACAAAAGCCCTTCTGGCCACGACTGCCACCTGCTCTTTGAGCAGGAGTCGTGAGTCCAGGAGGACCCCCAGATTCCGCACCGGATCTGTCTGGGGCAGTGCAACCCCATCCAGAACCAAAGATGATAATGTCCCAGATAGGGAAGAGCCATTAATCCACAGCCACTCTGTCTTACCAGGGTTCAGCTGAAGCTTGTTGGACCCCATCCAGGCCCCTACAGCCCCCAGGCACCGAGAGAGAGAGAGAGAACAGTCACAGCATCACTTACCTCACCTGGAACAGAGATATATAACTGAGTATCATCAGCATATTGATGATATCTTATCCCATGGTGGCGGATGATCTCGCCCAGCGGTTTCATGTAAATGTTAAACAAGAGTGGAGAGAGAACCGAACCCTGCAGCACCCCACACAGGAGGGGTCGAGGGTCGGATCTCTCACTCCCTATCACCACCGATTGGGACCGGCCCTGAAGGAAGGAGGTGAACCAGCGCAAAACCACGCTGCCCACCCCCAACTCCCTGAGCCAACCCAAAAGGATACCATGGTCTGGATTTCACAGGACAAGTATTTATTTTATTTTATTTTATTTTATTTTATTTTATTTTATTTTATTTTATTTTATTTTATTTTATTTTATTTTATTTTATTTATTTATTTTATTTTATTTTATTTTATTTTATTTTATTTTATTTTATTTTATTTTATTATTTTATTTTATTTTATTTTATTTATTATTTTATTTTATTTTATTTTATTTTATTTTATTTTATTTTATTTTATTTTATTTATTTTATTTTATTTTATTTTATATTTTATTTTATTTTATTTTATTTTATTTTATTTTATTTTATTTTATTTTATTTTATTTTATTTTATTTTATTTTCTATCCCACCTTTATTATTTTTATAAATAACTCAAGGTGGCGAACATACCTAATACTCCTTCCTCCTCCTATTTTTCCCACAACAGTAACCCTGTAAGATGAGTTAGGCTGAGAGAGAGGGACTGGCCCAAGGTCACCCAGCCGGCTTTCATGCCTAAGGCGGGACTAGAACTCTCAGTCTCCCGGTTTGCCATTGGCTCCTTCCTAGGGCTGAGAAAGAGTGACTGGCCCAAGGTCACCCAGCCGGCTTTCATGCCTAAGGTGGGACTAGAACTCTCAGCCTCCCGGTTTGCCATTGGCTCCTTCCTAGGGCTGAGAAAGAGTGACTGGCCCAAGGTCACCCAGCCGGCTTTCATTCCTAAGGCGGGACTAGAACTCTCAGTCTCCTGGTTTGCCATTGGCTCCTTCCTAGGGCTGAGAGAGTGATTGGCCCAAGGTCACCCAGCCGGCTTTCATGCCTAAGGCGGGACTAGAACTCTCAGTCTCCTGGTTTGCCATTGGCTCCTTCCTAGGGCTGAGAAGGAGGGACTGGCCCAAGGTCACCCAGCCGGCTTTCATGCCTAAGACGGGACTAGAACTCTCAGTCTCCTGGATTCTAGCCCGTTGCCTTAACCACTAGACCAAACTGGCTCTCCTTGTAACAAGTTCCTTTTAACAAGTCATGGAGGCACATTGGATGATTTGGGACCACCTACTCTTTCTTGTAACCTAACCTACCTCACAGGGTTGATGGAAAAATGAGAGGAGTGGGTGCTTTGCATGCTGCCTTGAGTGCTGAAGGAAAGGCAAAATATAAATATGAAGAACGAATGAATGAAGGTCCTTAGACCGCCACGTAGCCTAAATCTCCTTCTTACAACTTGCAGTTGGTGCTATGAAAGCATGAAAAGGTGGGACAAACAGGCGCATCTGTTGGGGAAGGTCAACAAAGTCAAGATGACAGCTGCAGCTGGGCGCTCAAAGTCCCATCCCATTTTATGTAACACACCTAAAACACAAGGGGCAGAGCTCTGATCTCGCAGTTGTGGCTGCCATCTTGACCGGTGCGAATGCCCTTGGAGACGCCAGAACTATTTTGGCCAGAGATTTATGGAGAAAAGAGCACAGGTTAACCACTACTGCTGCTAAACCTCCAATTACATTTTCCAGGCAGGCAAAAAGGATGGTCAAATGTTAGTGAGGGATAAATCTGAAGCTGGCATGAGTTTCAGGGTTCTCCCCTCCTCATTTATCTTTGCTTCTGGCTCCCGCCTCAGCACCACCCTCCATATTCTTTTTTAAAAGCCATAGTATCTTGGGATAGCTGAATCATCCCATTGCAGGGCAATTTGGTTTACTTAGAATCCACTCTGAGAAGAACTTGATTGTTACTTAAAATGATAGGCACAGGGAGAGAGAGATTTTTCCCCAATTGTACACATGCACAAAGCTTACAGATAAGCCTCTGACACTCTTAACAACTTTGTCTGGCCCCACGCAGTAAAGTTAGGAGCAGGCAAGGCAATTGTGTAATGACCGCACTTCGAAATCAATTTCTAGGAATAATTACTCCTGGGAGTCAAACTGAAGTACTGTATGACCTTGAGAATAAAATGGCATTTAATCACCCTGCGGGGGTCATAAGATTGAGACAGCTGGGGAAGAGTAAAATAGCCACTGATGGCAGTCAGTATATATTTGTACACTGTTTTTGCCCCAAGGGAACCCATAATGGTGAGCTGTATATATTACAATCCAATAAAAATAACTTTCGGCTAATACAGTCATCAAAATAATGACCGTCCTAGTGGCTTAGTTGCAACCACCTGGAGCAGAAAGTGTGCACCTTGTCAGGCGGAATTTAAAAAGCAAACCAGAGACTTGTCACAAGCAGATTATGTGAGTGGAGGACAATGCTGGGCATTGCCTTGTTTGAAAGGGGAAACACATGCTACACCTATTTCCAACTTTGCAAACTTCTTCCCAAAGTCTATAGCATCTCAGGGACCCCAGGCTAATAGAGATTTCTCTTTCCATGGGGAGTGGGGTAGCTTGTCTGTTGGGCTTGAAAAAATTTGCTACCCTTCCCACTCTGACTCTCCACAAAGTAATGGCAATAAGGGGGTGTGAACATGTGTTCAGGGCTCAATCAGGGATGTTTTAGGTAGGGAACTTGTGATGCTCAGATTCTTTTGAGCTATGACTCCCAGCATCCCTTTCGGGCCAGCTGAGGCTGCTGGGATTGCCACTTCCCGATCCTTTGGAAGTCTTTTGAAACTGGCATTCCGTCACCATCCCCCTTGGCCAGCTCAGAATGCAGAGAACATCTGGGCAGCCACACGAGCCAATCAGTGCTCTCTCCAGATGTAATGGTACGTGGGAATGGCCTTGGGAGACCGGAGGGAGAGCAGCAGACTGTACAACCAGCATGTAAAAGCTATCTCAGCCCACAGAAGGAGGAGGATGTGGGAAGCGTTTCAGAAGGGACCCTCCCTAGTTTTCCGGAGAATAAAAGGAAAGGAGGGGAGAAATATTTTCAGTCTTGCAAGATTCTGTTACTGGAACCTTACAATGAAGACAGAGCTAGTACTCCTGGTTGTGATTCTTGTCTAGACTACCTCACAGGGCTAACAGCAGCCAACTAATGGGTCCACAGTATAGAAGGGCCCTATGAAGGGCCCCACTTCCATTCAAAGAAAGAAAGAACCAGAAAACGGCCATCATGTACATGGCATTCCATGCATGAGAACCAGGGTGGGCAAGAAGTCAAGTTGGACTTGAACTTAGAAGATGCCTCTTGGCTTCTGTGGTCCTCAGCCACAGAAACTCACTGGGTGACTTTGGACTAGCCAACCCAGTCTCTCAGCTTGACCTACCTCACAGGGTTGTTGTGGACATAAAAGAAACAGAGATTTCTCTTTTATTTATGATTTATTCCATTTATATAGCTGCCCATCTCAAACCAGTGTCTCTTATTTGTTAAAAGTTACATCCCGCCTTTCCTCCAGCAACTAAAGGTGGTGTCCACAGCATTCCTTCCTCCATTTTTTACTCACAGCAACCGAGCGGTGGGGTAGGTGAGGCTGAGAGAAAGAGTCTGGCTCAGGGAAAGAGCAGGAAGACCAGTTTGTGTATCTTGGTTAAATTTATGGTTACTAAGGCTGGGAATCCCTAGCCCTGCGTGCGGAGTGAGTTCCCGCACTAGCTCCAGCTCTTGCCAACCTAGCAATTCGAAAGCATGCAAATGCAAGTAGATGAATAGGTACCACTTCGGTGGGAAGGTAACAGCGTTCCGCGCGCGTCATGCCGGCCACATGACCGTGGAAGCGTCTTCGGACAACGCTGGCTCTTCGGCTAACAAACGGAGATGAGCACCGGCCCCTAGAGTCGGACATGACTGCACACATGTGCGGGGGGAACCTTTACCTTTACCTTTAAGGCTGGGAAAAAGGATTGAGAAATTTTAAGATTGCAAATGGTGGCAGGAAGGTAGCGGGTCATGTGTGGCCTGTTGCACGGAATGAATGGTTGTTGCAAGAAGTCAAAGTGGCTGCGTTTAAGAGGAGGTTTCTGCCTGCTTTGTTATATGGAAATAGAATGCAGTGGGAATGGGATATTTAAGAAGTGCGTGTGATGAAAATAAGAACGAAGGGCAAGAATAGAGGGGTGCTGAATGGATGTGCATTGAATGCAAAGCCAGTGGCCAGTAGAACAAACAGCATCCTGCACTTTGGTCGGGTAGAGAGATCTAATGGCAAAATAAACCTATGAAGGAAAAGTGAATGACTTGACCAGAAGACTGAAACAGTGAGACAAACGTGGTTGGATGCAGTTGATGAGATGCTGAACAAGAGAGAAATGTAAAGGGCAAAAGGCAGTGTAGGAAGAAGTGGGTGGAAGAAGGCTGGATTGACAGAAAGATAATGGAGGGGCAGTCCCTGGGGGTAAATTGGATTACCTTGAAACCTCAGTTTAACAGACCACTTGGGGGGAGGGGGGCACGCCGTTTCCAAAGGTCTGTTAAATTGCAGATTTTGTCATTTGCAGTTATTTCTTTCCTTTGCCTCATTCCGCTGTTACCAGTTGATGCAAATGGCATCATTTGCATCAATGCGCATTGTTTGCATATGCAAATGACTCATATCTCAAATCTTGATGTAATTTTGTATGTTTTATGTAATGACGCTATTATACAGATGATGTAAAATTAATGCAAAATTAACATAACATTTAACTACTTCATCTGTCTGTTACTTCATGGAAATGTCTGGAACGAAATTGGATCCATGGGCATCCAAAGTCTGCTTTGTGGGCTGTCTATTAAATTAAGATTTTATTCTATTTCTTTTTCTGATCTCATATTCTAATTTATTTGGCTTTGTAATCCGTATTTCTTTTTTTTCACTTTGCTTAATGCTGCTTAACCCAAAATGGAGTAGTATGATGGATATGTATATATGTAAATCCCTATAAAGTGGAATCAACTACAGTGAGCATCACAAGAAATAACAGAGTGTTTCCATTTGTCTAACCAATGAGACTGGTGAGATAATCTTTTCGGTGTGAAGTATTAGCCATTCGCCTGTCTCAAAAAACCATAATCGTATATTGAAAGGCCTTGGGGAAGCTCTTTAGTAATAATAAAATACATTGTCTTTACATTAGCTAATGCTGTGTGAGAAAGATGTTTCCTATGACAATAAAATATTTGACAAGAGGAATCCAAGTTTGGGGTGCAATTAATCCTGCATGCTAGGACAATGTCTGCGTAAGATGGTTCCTGAAGGTTAGATTGGAAAGGAGCTTGCAAGACACAGATTGAAAAAAAGATGAAACCACAAAATTTAACAATTTATCACACATGAAATTAAATATGCATGGTTTGAATTGATCCAACCAGTTCAAACCAAAAGATTTGGCTTTCCAATTTATGACCTGTCAAACACTGATTTGGCACTTCAGGGTACAAGAAAGAGACAGTGACAAGGGGTGAATTAGAATTTGCAATTTATTTATGAAATTTATCTGTCTCCACAATTAACGGGACTCTGGAATAGTAATAATACTCTTCCTTCGTTTCTTTTCTTAGATTTATATCCCATGTTTTCTCTGGCCACTCTAAGTAGTTTATTTATATGGGCATCATCCTTAATTTTACCCTCATAACATCAATCCCGTGAGGTAGGTCAGGCTGAGAGGGAGGAACTGGCCCAGAGTCCCACAATCCCCCTCCCCCTTCTAGACATAATCCCACAGTCCCCCTTCCCACTTATAGACTTAACCTTCATACCACTGATTCCTCAGCTCCTTAAAATTCAGTCATGCATATTTATTAATGCAATGTATATAATTCATAATAAAAACCTATTACAGGTAGTCCTCGCTTAATGACCGCAATTGAGACTGGAATTTTGGTTGCTAAGTAAAGCGGTCATTAAGCAAATCCGACCTGATTTTACAACCTTTTTAGCAGCAGTCATTAAGTGAATCACCATGGTTGTTAAGTGAATCATGCAGTTCCCCATTGATTTTTATTGCCAGAATCCAGCCGGGAAGGTCGAAAATGGTGATCACATGACCACGGGATGCTGCGATGGTCATAAATGCGAATCAGTTGCCAAGCACCCAAATCACGATCATGTGACCGTGGGGATGCTGCAATGGTCGTAAGTGTGAGCACCGGTTGTAAGTCAGTTTTTTCAGCACTGTCGTAAGTCTGAACCATCACTAAACAAATGGTCATTAAGTGAGGACTACCTGTATTCCCCAGCTTCCAAGCTGAAGTATCCCAAAATTTTCTCCCCAAGCATCTCTTGAAAAGGGGCTGATTCCACCTTCTGTAAGGTTTCAAATTCTATGTCCCAATAAAGACACGGACACTTTGGCATGTGTGACCTCCCCCCATTTCCTCCATGGAAGGTTCTATTCCAGGACCTTACACCTTCCAACTGTGAATCCCAGTGGACCTCCAACTGGCCTATTCCATGTTCAAGAGCTGGCGCTGGCTTCCTTTTAGTGCATTGGAAACATTGTGGGAGGAGAGCCATGTGGGTCTACCGCAGTGTTTCTCAACCTTGGCAACTTTAAGATGTGTGGACTTCAACTCCCAGAATTCCCCATGTCTGGGAGCTGAAGTCCACACATCTTAAAGTTGCCAAGGTTGAGAAACACTACTCTATGGCAGCCAAAAATCAGAAGACATCCGGTAGCACCTTCCAGGCTAACACATGTTATGAAAAGGCACAAGCTTTTGTGAGTTACAGCTTCATCAGGTGCATGGAGTAGCTAATTCGAGGCAGGATTTAAGCTGGGAAGAGGTTGGGGGGAAGGAAGGAAGATCACAGGGTGATTAGGCTGGTTCCACCTGAGGTAGATAACAAGTGCCTTATCGATTAACAATTGTAGGGTGTTAAAACAATAGTGTGTGTTGGGATATGTCTATGAAGGTTCTCAGTCATCCAGGTGGAACAGTCTGTGGCTTGAATCATGTCAACTGGATTTCTATTTTCTCAGTGGAAACGTTTCGCTCCTTATCCAAGGAGCTTCTTCAGTCTGAGCTGTGTGTTGGGATCTTCAGGTGATCTCAGGTTTTCTGTGCCTTGAAAGTGAGTTTTCTTGCTCAGAAAGAAAACAGACGCTGAGGTGGTGGGGAGCCACTTAAGAGGCTTGAGATGGTGGTGGGGGACACCATTTCCCTTCTGATAAAGGCGGCTTTTGTGATGAGTCCCATCCACCGCAGAAGCCATTTGCTGAAAGGGACAATTGCATCTGCTCCAAATTCAAGAGGTACCCACCAGCCCCCCAAGATTGGGGGTTGTCTTCCTCCTTTTGCATATCCTCCTTGCTTTTCCATGGAAGGGCAACTTCTCTTCAGACAGGGAAGCAGTACTTTTAATAGCTGTCCAGCAGGCAGAAATTCAACCAGTGTAGCCTCTCTTCAGCCTCTCCAGACCGTTTTTAAGTAGTTGCCAACCGGGAGAGGCTCCTGAGGTAAGGGAGATTTGTGCTTGAGTCAGACCAACACTTTATGTATAAGTTAATTTTGAGAATAAAAGAAGTTTCTTTTTTTTTTTTGTTTCCTGCCTGAGGGATCGATAAACCTTTCACAAACTGTTATCTATTTAAGTCCTGGCTCCAATAAAAGGAATGTATGGGAAAAAAGAGGATTTATCCCCTTGACTGTAGTCAAAGAACTCAGTCCCAAAATAACGGCGCAGGGCTCTTCCGTGCATAATGATTTGCTGGGGAAAAGAGCTTAATTTAAAAGCTCATTGCAATTCAAACCCATCATCTCTTTTAATTGCAGAGCTATGTCTCAGTCCTGGCAATTGAGGTAGTTAAAAGGGCACCTCTGAGTATGTGCGAAGTTATGTTCCTCACTGCTGCTCAATTACCCTTGAGCTTTCCAACATACAGGGAAGTTTGAACTCGATGTGCATGTGCGAATCGTCTCTTTTGACCCTTATCTGCTTTAGGGGGCAGGCAAACATGCTTCCCCTCAAAACCTTTGGTGCAAAGTTTTGAGACTGCTCATTCGTCAGGAGAAATCAAGAACCATGTACCTGGCTGCCAAGTTTCAATCCAAAACTCCCTGAAATAACCTATCTCTTTAAAGTTTAGGTCCCCCAAAATTGGGAACAGGGGATATTTATTTATTTATTCATTCATTCATTCATTCATTCATTCATTCATTCATTCATTCATTGAGAGAACTTACATGGCTGCCTATCTCACATAGTGATCCGGGCTCATAACAACCAATAAAAACAACGCTAAAAACAGAACAGACCCTTCCCACCAGGTGTTAGACCACCTATACTATTGACCCCCTGACTTAACCCCATCCTAGCCCAATGTTTGGGGGTGGGTTCATATACAGGTGGTTCATATCAATATATTTTAAGTTTTAAGGGAACTAGAACCTGCGTCTCCCCACTCCTAGTCCAGCACCTTCCCCACTACATTTGATTGGCTCTTGAGCTGAGAGGGAGGGACTGGCCCAAGTCAGCCAATGTAATGGTATGTGGGAAAGGCCTTGGGAGACGAAGGGAAGAGGGGAAGAGATTATGCCAAGGGAACAATCAGATAAGAGAGGGCATAGCCTGCAGCTGCATAATGGACAGAGAAAGAGATTCAGAAGGGACCTCCCTAACTTCTCTGGCAAGCTCCCATGGGAACGCAGGAGCACTGGATGAGCCGCCATCTGTTTTGCTGCCGTGAGTTGAGGCAAATTATGCCCCAGCTGTTGCGTTAGTTGTATCATGGCATTCTGTAGATTGGTCATGTGGGCATTCACTTGCTGCTGGTGTTGCAACAACGCTGCTGCCAGATGCTCAGCGGATAGCGGCGTTCCTTGAGGATCGGAGGCCATTCCTGAAATTCCTTTCTTTGGTAAAGAGTATGAGACTTGCAAGATTGATGTAGGCCTTCCCAGGCAGACCAGACAGGAAACATGACCAGATGAGCTAATTCTACTTTATTGTAAGGCTACATTAACAGAATCTTGCAAGTCTGAAAGTACAAATCTCCCACCGTCTCTTTTATAGTCTGAGAAGTTAGGGAGGGTCCCTTCTGAGTCTCTTTCTCTGTCCATTATGCAGCTGGGGCTATGCCCTCTCTTATCTGATTGTTCCCTAGGCAGCATCTCTTCCCCCCCCTCCATCTCCCAAGGCCTTTCCCACATACCATTACAGCCAATAAGCTTCTGTGGCTGAGTGGGGACTAGAACCGGGTCTCCCAACTCCTAGTCCAGGACCTTCTACTCTAGACCACACTGTCTCTAGAGCTGAGAGGGAGGGACTGGCCCAGAGTTCCCCAGGGAGCTCCCTTCCCTGTTCCTAGTCCAGCACCTTCGCCACTACCCCACACTGTCTTTTGGGCTGAGAGGGAGGAACTGGCTAAGTGCTCATAATACATTGAACCATGGTGATCTAACCCTATTTTAGTCTAGCTTAAAGTAATGGCTGAGCCAAGCCAGTACAGGTAGTCCTCGACTTATGACGACAATTGGGACTGGAACTTCTGTTGCTAAGTGAGGCGGCTGTTAAATGAGTCACACCTGATTTTATGACCTTTTTTTGCCACGGTCATTAAGCGAATCTGGCTGCCCCCATTGACTTTGTTTCTCTGAAGCTGGATGGGAAGGTCGCAAATGGTGATCATGTGACCCTGGGATGCTGCAACTGTCGAAAATAAATGCCAGTTGCCAAGCACCTGAATTTTGATCACGTGACTGCAGGGATGCTGTGACGGTTGTAAGTGTGAGGACTGGCCACACGTCACTTTTTCAGCACCCTTGTAACTGAACGGTTGCTAAATGAATGGTCGTAAGTCGAGGACTACCTGTACTGCTGTTTCCTCATCTTAGAGCCTAAGGAATTGCCTGTTGGGATCAGACTAAGTTTAATTTAGCCCAACACCCTATTTCGAGTTGCTAGGTAGACATGATCTGGAAATCTACCAATATCTCTTCCTTTCTCACTTGCCTTTAACACAGAGCTTTCCAAACTTTTCATGTTGGTGACACACTTTTTAGACATGTATCGTTTCGTGACACACTCTTAGAGCAGGGCATCATTTCGCGACACACTCTTACAGCAGGGCACAAGGCAGGCACTAGGACCTGCGTGGAATCACAGCAGGTTTGGAGGCAGCCAGGCACAAGGCAGGCACTAGGACCTGCGCGGAATCACAGCAGGTTTGGAGGCAGCAGGGCACAAGGCAGGCACTAGGACCTGCGCGGAATCACAGCAGGTTTGGAGGCAGCAGGGCACAAGGCAGGCACTAGGACCTGCGCGGAATCCTGGCAGGGCAGGTTTGGAGGCACAAGGCAGGCACTAGGACCTGCGTGGAATCCTGGCAGGGCTCAGAGGCAGCAGCATCCGCGACACGCCCAGACGCTGCAGCCAACACACTAACGTGTCCCGACACACAGTTTGGAAACCTCTGCTTTAGCATCTGGGAAAACAAGGCAAAATGCTACCTAAGGTTGAGTCATTATTTATTTATTTATCACATTTATATAGCTGCCCATCTCATAGAATGTGACTCTGGGCAGCATACAATAAAAACACATAATAAAAACTAACAATTAAAAAACATTCTACAATTAAAAATACCAATCAAACTTACTGGTGATAGAGTAGCAGAGAGAGTTATTATCATAGGCCAAGGGTCGGAAATGGCGGCTCGCGAGCCAAATGCGGCTCTTTGGCCCCTTGAGTGTGGCTCTTCCGCAGGCAGGCGTGGCGGGCGTGGCGGGGGCAGGCGCGGCAGCGAGTGTGGCAGGGCAGGCGCGGCAGCGGGCATGGTGTGCGTTGCTGTGGGCATACCCCTGGAAACCTAGGCCCAGCCTCTCTTTTTCCTCCGGGGACGGGCTTCACACAGTCTCGCGAGAGTTTGGAAGCCTCCGTCTCCGGCAGCCATCTTGACGACGAGCACTTGCCCATCGCCTTAACCCAGGGCTTTCCAATACTGTGTCGCCGGGGCCCCCCAAGTGTGTCGCGTGACAAGCCGGAAGCGCTGATGAAAATGCCCTCGGTTCTGGCAGGGAGGTGAAAATTGAGTGCGCGCGCGCTGCCAGGCCACCCGGAGTGGAAATTCTCCGCGCCAATCAGCTGTGCGTCGGGAAGCCCGGCAGCCTGCACACGCGATTTTTGCCTCCCTGCCGGAACCGAGGGCATTTTCGGGGTCCCCGGAGCCTGCCCTTTCGAAGGGGCAGCGGCAGCAGCAGAAGCCGTGCTGCCCCTTCGAACGGGCAGGCTCCGGGGACCCCGAAAATGCCCTCAGTTTAGGCAGGGAGGCTGCCGCAAGCGGCGCTCAGCTGTTCTGCGGGGAGAATTTCCACCCCAGGGCAGCGTGTGCATGTGGGGAGGGGAGGTTTACTTTGCCTGGACTGGGGGCGTGAGCGGCTCCGGAAGAGAAGCGACTGGAGCAGTCGAGCCTCTCTTTCCCTTCTTCTTCCAAACCTCCCCCGCCCCCTTCCACGCGATTGGCTCCCGCCCGCAAACCCCGCCCCCTTCCACGCGATTGGCTCCCGCCCGCAAACCCCGCCCCCTTCCACGCAATTGGCCCCCGCCCGCAAACCCCGCCCCCTGGCTCTCGAGCACTTCAAAATGTGCACGAGCATGTCAAAATGGCTCCCGGCAAAAAAAGTTTGCCGACCCCTGTCATAGGCAATACAGCCGTCTCAGTAATTCACCACTTCCTGGAGTCCCCCAAGCCTGATGACACAACCATGTTTTAAGGGACTTCCAGAAGGATGTCAATGGCGGGGCCAGTCTCACCTCAGGGGGGGATGACATTCCACAGACTGGTTGCCATGGCAGAAAAGGCCCGTCTCCTGGGTCCTGCCTGTAATGGTATGTGGGAAAGACCTTGGGAGATGGGGTTAAGAGATGCTGCCTAGGGAATGGTCAGAGGCAGCATAGCCCGCAGCTGGATAGTGGGCGGGGCAAGAGGCTCAGAAGGGACCCTCCCTAGTTTCTTGGGCTGAAAGGAGAATTGTACTTTCAGACTTGCAAGATTGATGTCAGCCTTTACCAGGTAGACCGGAAAAAAAACACGACCAGATAAGCTAATTCTACTTTATTGTAAAGCTACATTAACAGAATCTTGTATGTTTGAAAGTACATCTCCCCTCCCCCCATTTCCTTTATAGCCCAAGAAACTAGGGAAGGTCCCTTCTGAGCTCTTGCCCACCCACTATCCAGCTGCGGGCTATGCTGACTCTTATCTGACCGTTCCCTCGGCAGCATCTCTTCGCCCCGTCTCCCAAGGTCTTTCCCACATACCATTACACACCAGATGTAACTCCTTCATAGATGGGACCCGTAGCATGCCTCTTCTGCCAGACTTGATGGGACAGGCAGATGTAATCGGGTGGAGGCGGTCCCTCAAATAATATAAATTATAGCCAATGAATTTGTCTTTGCCTTTAAAAATAGTGCCAACTCATAGAAATCACTGAGTCGCAGTGAGTTCCATAAGTTAGGGATGCCAATCCGGTGAGTTCCAAGAGCTAATGATGACTGTGCATAATTTTTCAGTGCAGGGATTTTGAGTAGGGGACATAAGTATATAGGATATTCCCTCCCCTCCCCACCTTTCCCTGTCCCTGTCCTGCTATCGTTGCAAAAAGGCACCAGCTGCTCCTGCAAAAGGAAAATCAATTACAATAATAGCTGCTTGGTGGGGGGGGGGGCGTAAATAAAAATGGCCAAGTACAATTGCTGAAAAATATTGATCATCCCGCAGGCAAATGTAATGAGAGTTACAATGAGCTAATGAATTCCGTCCTCTCCAGCATGGAAAGATTTGCTTCTCTTTTTAAACGGGTGGGGGTGAGAGAACAAGCCACTATAAGATGAAAGGCTTTCCAAATTAGCTTTGATGACTAGGGGAAAAAAAGTCTCAGTAAATTGATGGAGGAGAGAATGAGACTGGCAGCACTTGTTAAACGTAACAGCTAAATGGAAACTCAAGTTCAGAGGCAGTCTACCTTGGCATCCTGGTTGCTGTAGAGCAGTGGTTCTCGAAACACTTTGGTCTCAGGACCCCTTGGTATTCTTAAAAATGATTGAGGACCCCAAAGAACTTTGATTTATATGGGTTATATCTACCAACATTTATTGTATTAGAAATTAAAGCTGAGACATTTTAAAATATTTATTTATTTATTTGACTTGGCGGACACCCTGAAAGGGTCTCGGGGACCCTAGGGGTCCCCAGACCACGCTTTTTTGAGAGTCACTGTTGTAGAGCAATACTGAGAGTTGGCATCTGCCTTCCCCTTCGGCTGGGGGCTTCGGTCCGAAGCAGGTAACTGACCAATGGCTAAATTAGATTGAGTTTCATCTTGCAATGAAACTCAATGGAAGGGGTGTCTGTGTGTGTGTGCCCCTTCAAGCCAGTCTTGACCCCTGGTGACTACAGGTAGTCCTCGACTTGCGATCATTTGTTTAGCGACCATTCAATGTTACGACGGCGCTGAAAAAAGTGACTTGTGATCGCTCCTCGCACTTACGACCATCGCAGCGTCCCCACAGTCACAGTCAATTCAAGCACTTGGCAACCAGCATGTATTTATGATGGTTGCAGTGTCCCAGGGTTGCGTGATCACCATCTGCAACCTTCCCAGCCAGCTTCCAACAAGCAAAATCAATGGGGAACCACGTGATTGGCTTAACGAACGTGCAAAAAATGTTGTAAAATCAGGTGTGGTCACGTGATGCCTCGCTTAACGACTGCACCGCTTAATGAGGAATTTTCCGGTCCCTATTGTGGTCGTAAGTCGAGGCCTCCCTGTACACAGATAAGTCCATGTTGTTTTCTAGGCACGTTTTCAGAAGCGGCTTGCCCTTGCCGCCTTCTTTCTAGGGCTGAGAGAGAGGGACTGGCTGAAAGTCACCCAGCTGGCTTTGTGCCTAAGGCAGGATTAAAACTCACAATGTCCCAGCTTCCAGTCCGGTGCCTTGAATCACTACACTAAACAGGCTCGCAATACCAAGAATAGAGTTATAGTATCTACTTCTGAATGCAAGCTCCTGGGGATCCCACCCTGTTGTTTTCCTGCTCTGATTTATGGAATTTCCTGGAAGCAAATGATTGAATATAGAATCAACGCACTGAGAATTCTTTATTTTTCTGTTCTACTTTTAAATATTTTGCAAATGCTTTCAAATTGCTCCAGTTAATGGGTAATACCTGGAGATCTCTTGGAGATTATCCAAGCCAATTCCTTTAAGAATCTTAAACAACATTTTTCATTGCTTGCCTCTTTCAGACAGAGGACAAAAACACAGAGATGAATTGAAGTAAAATGTGGCTAATCACTGTGGGGTGATGGTGGCTATTGGGGTTCCAGGCATAGAGTAATCCAAACAACGTGTTGTAAGGCTAACAATATCTTTATTGATAGCATAAGGCAATAATGGATGTATGGTGCATTATTGCAAAAAGGGAAAAACAAAGCATACACAGAGTTCCATCACCAGAAGTGAGGAAAGAAAACATCATGGTCTGTGCAAAGACCAGGCATAGTTACAGTTCAGATACAAGGTACATGTAGATAGCAGTCAAAAGAAGCATAGGAAAAGCATGAGTGAGATGAGTACCCATAGTTCATAGCTGAATTATACTCATGGTTCAATATTCTGATTGGCTAATATGGGCTAAGGCCACTTTTCAGGTTAACATTTTAGTAACAGTTGTACTTACTATAAACCGCCATGGGGTGGTGGTGTTGCATATTGGCTTTCCTACGAGACTCTATTCTCATGGGAAAAGAACTGATATCGCATTTGTTTTGACTAGATAAAAGGACATCTGTTATTTACTTCTTTGAACTATGGGAAAGTGCTTACAACAGAGGAGCTTGGAAATTTCCACTTTCCAGGCTACTTTCATAGTGGTGAAATTCCATTTGTTTGATTCTACATAGAATAACTTTACCAAATACTTTAACACCCCTTCCGAATGGATTTCAAAACGTTGTGGGGAAAAAACTGTCATTTTACAGGCACACAGAGACACAAATGATTTTATTTCAAACCCATTTGTTCTAGTCCCAGTTTGGTAACCATGGCAGCATGCTTATCAAGAGGTAGAGCTTTCGTGAAGATATCAGCCACATTCAGTTCAGAAGGACAATATTCTAACTGGATAAACCCTTCCTGAATTGCATGTCTTACATTTTTGAATTTCCCATCGACATATTTTGTCCTCCCTTTCACGTGTTCAGAGAGAGCAAGCGAAATACATGATTGTGAGTCTTCATACACTGTCATTGGTGAGGTTATATCTACGGAAAGATCTCCAAATAGTTGTTTACACCAGTGTAACTCATTTATTGCCTCACTGAGGGCACTATATTCGGCCTCGCAGGTTGAAACGGCAATTGAACTTTGTTTTCTTGCCCGCCAGGCGATGGGTGCATTTGCAAACAAACAAACAAAACCACTCACAGACTTTCTGTCTCCCTCTTCTGCAAAAGAGCTGTCAACATAAATCACAGGCATTTCGGCTTTAGTAGCTGATACTTTAAGACAAAAATCAGCTGTGCCTTTAAGGTAACGTAGGACCCTTTTTAACCCTTGCCAATCTCGCATGCATGGTTTGGCAACCTTACGACTGAGCACTCCAACTGAGTAAGCTAAGTCAGGACGTGTCCATTGTGTTAAGTGTAGCAAGCTTTCTACAGCAGAGTGATACAATGCAGGCTGAGGACAAACTTCCTCACATGTATCACCCTTTAGGAAATCAAGAGTCATTGGTGTTCTGGTAGGTTTTGCATTTGACATTTCAAGTTGATTCAACAATTGATCAATTTTTCTCTTCTGACTCAGATAGAATTCACCACTCTGAGTTCTAGTGACTTCAACACCTAGATAGTATTTCAGCTTACCTAGGTCTTTTAATTGAAAGTACTGTCTTAATTGTGTTGCAAACTCTTGTACAAGGTGCAAAGAACCAGTTGCTAGGCAAAAATCATCAACATACGTTAGCAACACCGTGTAATTACTTCCAGAACCTCTTACGTACACACAAGGATCACCAACTGACTTTTTAAAGTTCAACTCCATCAAAGCCTTATCTAAACATTGATGCCAACAGCGACCGGCCTGTTTCAATTCATAAAGCGCCTTGCGCAGCCTGTACACCTTTTGGGAATTGCCACAAGCATAGCCAGGAGCCTGCTTCATGTACACTGTTTCAGGGAGCTCTGCATTCAGATATGCTGTGTCAACATCAAAATGATGGACAACAAGTTCACGCTGTGCAGCCAGAGAAAGTACCATACGTAAAGACTCTGGTCTAGCTGTGGGTGCATATGTGAGATCATAGTTCAAAAACCTCTCTTGTGAAAACCCCTGAGCAACAAGCCTGGCTTTGTACTGCACTGTATTATCAGGAAGAAGCTTCTTTCTGAAAACCCATCTGGAACCAACAGCTTTCTGGGATGGGGGCAAGTCAGTGACTTCAAACACCTTTTGATTCACTAATGCCTCAAACTCCTTATCCATCGCTGTGTTCCACTTCTCCTGCTCTTCAACAGGCAGAAGCAACACCTCCTGGAAAGACTGAGGTTCACAGGTAATCTGACACACTCTCACCTGCTGAATCACAAACCTGTCAGGCTTCACACCCTTTGTGGAACGTGCAGACCTATGAGGAATTACCACTGCCTCTTCCTCATCACTGTCCTCTGCCTTTTCACTACCTGATTCCCCCTTCAGGTCCTGAACCTGCTCAGGTGAAATCTCCTCTTCCTTCACCTGAGGGGACCCTCTCACCACACTAGGAGACTGGGAACCAGAAGGCAGCTGAACTGGTTGTTGTCCAGCCACAGGAGCATGGACAGTTGGCTGTACACTAGATTGCAACAACACCTCTGAACTAGCATTCAACCTATCCCAACCAGTAGGGTGCTCAAAATTAGCACTTCTGGAGACTACCACACGACCATAGCCTGCAGAAAAACGGTAACCGTTAGATCTAGATGAATAACCAACAAACCTTAAGCGTTGTGCTTTTGGCTGGTTCTTCCTTCGCTGAGACTTAGGAATATGCACATATGCAAATGTTCCAAAAACACGCAGGTGCTTCAGCGAAGGGCGCTTGCCAAACAAAAGGAAGTAAGGAACTTCATTCACAGCTGAATTCCACACCCTGTTAGTCAGATACACTGCAGTCATGGTAGCCTCACCCCAGAAACGGGCTGGCACCTGGGCATCTAACATCAGGCTATTTCTAATGGTATTAACAACACCAATCTTCCTTTCAGCTATTCCATTCTCAGCAGGAACACCAACATTGGCAAGTCTATGGGAGATTCTTTTTCTACGAAGCCAATTCTGGAACTCATGGCCTAGAAATTCTCCTCCACAATCCGATTGAAATTGACCTACTTGATAGCCATAGTTTCTCTCCACCATTGCAACAAACTCCTTAAAGCGAGCAAAAGCCTCCGCTTTAGATTTGAGCAAATAACAAAACATATAGTGAGTATGGTCATCCACCAAAAGGAACATGAAACGCGCCCCCCCTTCACTAGGAGCATTGGGGCCGGCTAAGTCTCCATGAACCAACTGAAAAGGCCTAGTTGACACCCTGCCACTTTTCCTAGCAACAGGCGCAGCCTTAATTTTAGATTGTTTGCACACAGTACAATCAAGAAAGTCATCACACTTTTTAGATCCTAGTTCAGGATATATACCTTGGCCATTTGGGACAAACTTCCCCACCCGGGATGTCCCAGAACTCTGTGATAATAGTGAATGCATTTGTTATGTGGGGGGACATTGGAAATACAATTTCCTGACACAATCCCCTGCTTAGGAAGCATTTCATACAATTGATTCACTAACTTCCCTCTAGCACATTCAATTCCATCTTTTTCAATAGAACATCCAGTACCCTTGAACACAACAGTATATCCAGATTTCACCAGGGCTGGAACTCTAAGGAGGGAAAAGTCAAGTGTAGGAACACACAACACATTTTGTACACTTATCCCCAAACAAGGAATGTATACTTCACCCTGAAAAGACACATCAGCCATGGATCCATCAGCTAGAGCAACTTGTTGGATTTTAGGCCTGTCCTTTGTTAATAGCAACTGTTCATTGTTGACAATGATTTGGCTACACGCGGAGTCCAAAAGCCAAGTCTCTGGGGAACGTTTACTCACAGCCGTGAGCAAAGCAGACACTTGGGTACGTTGTTTAGGCGGTTGTTTCCCCTTCTTTCGTACGAACCTCTTTCCACTGGCTCCACCGGCTGGGCGAGGTGGCTGGGGACAGTCTTTCATGAAGTGTTGGGTCGAGTTGCACCGGAAGCATCTTCTTACAGCACACGCAGTCTCTGTTCCAGCTGGAAAACGCTGTGCAGAAGTCTCAGGAACAGCAACAGATGGCTTACCCTGCAATTTCTCCAGGTCACGAGCTTGCTGGATTTCTTGCAGCCGATTTGTAAGATAATCCACAGTAAGGTCTTGGGGCCTCAACGTCTGAGTTGCCTCGATGAGCATGTCAAAGCTCTTGTCCAAGCTTGACAGGATGACACAAGCTCTCTGGGTATCAGGGATCACAACATCCCGCTCCTCAAGTTCAAGAAACAAAGTATTGAGTTTATGGAGGTGGGTCATCACGTTTCCACCAGGCTGCAGCTTCAGGTTGTAAAGCTGACGTGATAGACCAATGATGGCAGCAGATGTTTGCTTGGAATAAAGGGCTTTGAGAGCCTCCCAACATGCATGTGCAGTGTCTAGATTGCTGATATGCAGTAGCTGCGATGATTCCAGTCCCAGAATCAAAGTGCCATAAGCATGATCCAAACACAACTGCACTTCATCAGTAATAACACCAGCTGGAGGTGGGTCTTTCACATACTTCCACAAACCTTCTTTTAGGAAGAAAGACTTGATCTTCACACACCAGGTCCGATAGTTTGTGCCATTCAAACACTCAAAAGGCAGACTAGTTAGCCCTGCAGCAGCCATGCTGACCACTCAAGAAAAACACGTTTACTCCAAAATACAGCCTCAAAAACAAACCCCTTTGTTACAGCCAGATCCAGCGCAGCAAAGAAAACGCAAATTTCTCTCTGGGCAACATAACCTGTGGGGTGATGGTGGCTATTGGGGTTCCAGGCATAGAGTAATCCAAACAACGTGTTGTAAGGCTAACAATATCTTTATTGATAGCATAAGGCAATAATGGATGTATGGTGCATTATTGCAAAAAAGGAAAAACAAAGCATACGCAGAGTTCCATCACCAGAAGTGAGGAAAGAAAACATCATGGTCTGTGCAAAGACCAGGCATAGTTACAGTTCAGATACAAGGTACATGTAGATAGCAGTCAAAAGAAGCATAGGAAAAGCATGAGTGAGATGAGTACCCATAGTTCATAGCTGAATTATACTCATGGTTCAATATTCTGATTGGCTAATATGGGCTAAGGCCACTTTTCAGGTTAACATTTTAGTAACAGTTGTACTTACTATAAACCGCCATGGGGTGGCGGTGTTGCATATTGGCTTTCCTACGAGACTCTATTCTCATGGGAAAAAAACTGATATCGCATTTGTTTTGACTAGATAAAAGGACATCTGTTATTTACTTCTTTGAACTATGGGAAAGTGCTTACAACAGAGGAGCTTGGAAATTTCCACTTTCCAGGCTACTTTCATAGTGGTGAAATTCCATTCGTTTGATTCTACATAGAATAACTTTACCAAATACTTTAACAATCACATGCCTGCGAGTTAAGTCTGAGTATTACTTCAGAAATTCTCCTAGTTAATGCCAGAATTTTGCAACTGAGGGCAAAATTCTCAGAAAGTGAACACATATAACTTACTTCATGATCTTGAAGGCTAGAAACCTAAAGAAAGAAGCCCAATTTTCACGCTGTTGAATTTTGCATCCATATTTTTCAGATTTTTACAACACATTCACAAAAACCGTGGCCGAGACCGAACCAAAGAGGGCTGCAACCACATGACTTTGTTCAGAAACTTTTCTTATTTTGTGGAGGCTTCTTCTGCTGTATTAATTTTCCTTGTGCTTGAGTTTCATGCATTTTGCCACATGTTCTCATTCCTTTACTAGTTATCTTTATGATTCATCTTTCCTTCCACATGCTTTTGTGCACCCTAATGCTAAATCTTTGTGTTGGATGGAGAAAAGACAGGGACATATGAACTGCAGCTTGCAGAAGGACGGAGAAAAGCTTAAGATTTAGCATTGTTCATCAACAGCCGCTATAGATGGGAGGGTGATGTCCTGTAATATCTGTGGAAGTTGCTGAAGTGAAAGATGTATCTGTGTAACCACTAGTGTTTCTCAACCTTAGGAACTTTAAGGTGTGTGGACTTCAACTCCAAGAATTCCCCAGCCAGCATTGCTGGCTGGGGAATTCTGGGAGTTGAAGTCCACACACCTTAAAGTTCCTAAGGTTGAGAAACACTGAACCAGACTATTTCTCCAAAGATAAAATTCCCCCACCCACCCCCTTTGCTGCTGCTTCTTTTAAATCTTCCAGATTGTTTGCAATTTGTTGAGATGGCCTTTATTTGTTACCAGTAGAGAGAAGGGAGGAGAGACGGAGAGGCTGTTTCCACCTCCACCTCTCAGGACTGCATGGGCATCTTGATGGAATACATATGGAATGGCAGGATTTTAATTTATTCAGAATGATGAAGGCCATCAGTTTTGTCCCAATTGAACAGCAGCTGTGATGTTTGTCCTGCAGTAACAAAATACAGAGCTGTGAATCCAAGGACCAGGATGCTAAATGCAAACTCATAGGGAGCGTTTGGTATTTCAGATCATCCCTTTTCTGGGAAAGAACTAGAGAAATGGGTCTTTGCAATTGGCCACACCCAGCAGAGCAGCTGTGCTGGGAATGGGCCTGCCATCCCTAAATACAGGTAGTCCTCATTTAGCGACTGCCTCGTTTAGCAACCGTTCACAGTTACGACGGTGATGAAAAAGTAATTTTATGACCAATCCTCACATTTACAACCTTCGCAGGTCTGTGCAGCAAAGGAAAGCTGAAGTAAGATTGTAAGCACAGTCGTGGTTTCGCTTAGCGACCGCTTTGCTTAACAACCAATTTGCTGGTCCCAATTGTGGTCACTAAACGAGGACTACCTGTAGGTCCTATGATAGTGTCTCAGCTGCTCCAGCGTGTCAACCAGTCTTCAAAGGTTGGGGAACCTGTTCTGTGTGTATTGCGTTAAATTCCTCCATCATGTTCCCCTCTGGTCCTCTCTACCTTCACCAGACATGTATGATCCTGATACGATTCTCCAACATCCTGATATGTATAATCCCTCTCCTTATTTCCCCACCTTCCCATCTTCCCCATTTCTCTAGGGATGTCACCCTCTTCCCTACTTTCGGATAGCTTGCCTGAACCTTCCCTAATGGGTAGCCAGCAGAATGAGTTAAAAGCAATACATTTCCTTCCTTCCTTCCTTCCTTCCTTCCTTCCTTCCTTCCTTCCTTCCTTCCTTCCTTCCTTCCTTCCTCCCTCCCTCCCTCCCTCCCTCCCTCCCTCCTTCCTTCCTTCCTTCCTTCCTTCCTTCCTTCCGCCATCCAATTAACCGTAAGAGTTAAAGCTGGTGGAGCAGGAGTCAGTTATTCTCAAGCCAGACAGAATTGTTTTCAGCAGATCAGTCTGATACAGTGCCTTGGTGTCGGCCCTTCGAGGTAGTCCAGACGGGAAATCAAAACCAGGAGTACCAGCTCTATCCTTATTGCAAGGCTACAGTAACAGAATCTTGCAAGTCTGAAAGCCCTTCTCCCCTCCTTAATTTTTACTTTCCAGAGAACTAGGGCAGGTCCCTTCTGAGATGCTTTCTCTACCCCCATTTCTTCTGTGGACTGAGATACCTCTTGTCCGACTGTTGCCCTGGCTGCAGCTCTTCCTCCTGTCTCCCAAGCTTATTCTCACAGTCCGTTACACTTGGCTATTGTATTATGATTATTTTAATTCTGTTTTTGCTTGATTTGTAGAGGTTTTTATTAGTGTTGTTGATTGCTGTGAGCCACCCAGAGAGCCTATGTAAAATGAGCATTTCAAAAATAAAATAAACAGCCCAATCAGGGGTGTCTGCAGCAAAGCAGGACAAGTTACGGCAAACCCCTCCTGCAGTGATCTCATTCTGCAAGGCCTTCGTTTACATGCCTGTGTTGTGACACTGCTGCAGGGCGGGGCTTGCAGAGTGACATCACAGCCCATGCTCTGATGCAAAAGCCCTTGCTTGCCGGCAAAAAACAGGCCAGCCAACCAATGTGGAACGTGCTTTGTTTAGCTGGGTCTTGCAGGAGTGATGTCCTCAGGAGGCTTGGCCCAGAATAGAGGCTGGGAATCCCGGGGAGCAGGTGCTATATTGCACTAAGGCAGTGTTTCTCAACCTTGGCAGCTTGAAGATGTGTGGACTTCAACTCCCAGGGGAATTCTGGGAGTTGAAGTCCACACATCTTCAAGCTGCCAAGGTTGAGAAACACTGCACTAAGGCAATGTAGAGGTGACCTTGAGGATGGAGAAGGAAAGAGTGAGCTGTTCAGAGGTGATTTTCAGAAAAGATTGCAGGGTCCCGAGAAAGAGGAAGGTGTGAGAAAGAAACTCAAAATAACCCCACCTTGATTTTGTTTATAATAAGATGGGACAGAGAGAAACACAGACAGGCTTTCAAGATTTTATTAATCTGCCCTAGAACAAAAGGCAATCCTGAAATCCCTGCTGGGTGTTGTTTCTTGACTGGCCTACCTCACAGGGCTGACAATTGCCCTCTGAAGTTTGTACCTGCTGATCAGGGGGCAGAGCTACAGTGTAGGGGCACATCCCCCCCCAGTGGTTAGCAAAGGAAGAGTTCCTTGTGAGTAACTGAACGGCAACTGAACGCAGGTGTAGATCTCATCTCAGACATCCACGATGCCCTCAATGGACAAACCAGCAGTGTGATGTTCTCCCAGGAGAAAGCTGGCGAAGCGCAAGGCTGCGCGATGGCCGCTGTGTGAACGTCAGCCTGCTTCCTGCTGCGTTCCTTGAAGTCAAAATACTGGGATGACATTTGGCACAGATGCGTAGGACACATTCAGCATTTCCAAACAGCAGAACGGCACTTGATCCCTGCTCTGATTTCATGAAGGGGAAGGAAAATGCAAAATGCATTACCGTGCAATAAATATTGCACAGAAATGTATGAGAGATATGTGCAGGTGTGAGTTGTGATCCTGCAAAATGGCTGTGCGTGACTTGGCAAGTTTATTCCGACTACCTTATGGGTTAGAAATCTTATTTTGTTTCAATGCCGAATTCCTTAGAAATGGGGATTTCCATACATTTTTATCCTGAATTGGAATGAATCGTCGAGCAAAAAGACGTTGGTTGATAAAGAGGATTTGGGTTAAATATTAGAAGGAATTTCTTTGTGATGTGAAGGGTTGCAATTGTGTGAACAGTATGAACTCTTTGAAGTAGGAAGTGGTGGATTCTTTTTCCTTGAAGATCTTGAACCAGAGACTGGATGTCCGCCAGTCAAAAAGGCTGTGGCATCAAATGTCCTGTGTCAGCAGAGGGCTGGACTAGATGACCTTTGAGTTCCGTTCTCACCGCGTGATTGTATACACCCACACAACATTGGCTGTTGTAGCTCCTAGGGTATCTTCCTACCACAAAAAAAAAGGCACACAAAAAGGACACTCATTTGAGGACATTAATGTTCACATTTTAGACAGAGAAGATAGGTGGTTTGAGAGAGGGGTCAAGGAATCCATTTATGCCAACTTGGAAAATCCTTCCTTGAATAGAGGTGGGGGCCTCAGGCACAACCTTTCCCCTATTTTCCTTCCTGCTTTGTCTTCTGTGCCTAGGAAGATTAAGATTAAGATTAAGACCATTTCACAAGCTCAACAGCAGCATGGTGATCTTAACGATCCTCCTTTAGATGATAAAGGGACTTAGAAATAACATCTCAAAATAACCATGACCTAGCCCCAGGTGCAAGGTCACACAGCCACCTAGAAACATATTTAGGATTCCCTTACCAACTTTGCTCAGACTGCAGAAGCTCCTTGGATAAGGAGCGAAACGTTTCCACTGAGAAAATAGAAATCCAGTTGACATGATTCAAGTTGTAGCTCCTAGGGTATCTTCCTACCTGCCATGAACCCTTGTTTTACTTAAACGTGGGCAAATAAAAGCTAGCGGAAACTGATTGCCATTTGGAGAATTAACCGTGAAGGACAGCATATTTCAGCTTTTCTGATGTTTACCTTGAAAGCATCCCAAATTGTTTTTCAGACATGGTGATGGCAGAGATCCAAAAGTCACGGAGGGAAGAAGCCTGAAGGGGGATGAAACCGGAGAGGCACTTTCAGAGCTTCCTAAATATCTCAAGGGTGGTAGAATAAATCAGAAAGATGGCAAGCCGTACAGGTTCTGGGAGGAAGGAGCAAATTCCTTAGAAATGGGGATTTCCATACATTTTTATCCTGAATTGGAACGAATCGTCGAGCAAAAAGATGTTGGTTGATAAAGAGGATTTGGGTTAAATATTAGAAGGAATTTCTAAGCAAATCCCAAATTTCTGATCCATGAAACGGAATGTGTGGTCCTGAGCCAATCTCTATTTTTCAGCCAACCTCAGAGAAGTGTTTGGAAGACATGGAGTGAAGCTGAGACTCATCTAGCTTCAGTTTCCTGAGTATAATTGTTTTGATGGATCCAGCTTGTGGAGCCTCCCTAAATAGGTGCAGTCTACTTCAGAATACCAGATTCTAGGGCAAAAACAGTAAAAAAGAGTATTGCTACTATATCCTATTCATGGATTTCCCGATTGTCCAGTGCAGGGACACCCATGTGTGCGTATGTCAAAAA
This sequence comes from Charina bottae, assembly GCA_023362775.1. NCBI lineage: Eukaryota > Metazoa > Chordata > Lepidosauria > Squamata > Charinaidae > Charina > Charina bottae. The sequence goes on from JALMGJ010000040.1 coordinate 4,436,018, forward strand.
GGTCAAGATGGTAGCTTGCTGTCACTTGTACAAAAAAGGCGGAGCTTCACTCGGTTGGTGGCAACCGCCATCTTAGTCCCCCTGCCCCGTCCTGCCGCCCCTGGCCTGATGTGCGGTGCAAAAAGAACCTGCACGATGCAATGTCTTTTACAACTGATTTGGAGAGGAGAGAATTCCAAAGAAGCTGAATTTATGTTTGACAATCTTAGTGATAGCATTGCCCACAAAGTTGCAAGCTTCCTTTTGCCATGAGAACTAGAGTCTTGCTTTTATTTTTTGAAGGTGCATGCTGGTTCTTTTTTTTCCCCTGCAGCACGAAATAGTTACAAGTTAATGTTTTTAAAAGATTGCTTTTGTCCTTTCGATATTTTGAATGCTACTTTGAACAGCTCCTGTTTGGAAGAAGAGAAGTGCAGCAGGCTAGAACATTTCTTAATCAAGGTGACGCTTGATGCTGTTTCATTGATGAGTACTCATCAAGCTGGAAAGCTTTAACAAGGGGGTGGTTCTGTGTTCTGCTTGATTAGGAGTGAGTGGGTGGTAAATTTGATAAACAAACAAACAAACAAACATAAGTAAGACTAAGGCTGTTCCATGTTTTTATAAAGGGTTTGTAGAAGAGAATGGAGGAAATGCTCATACAGGTAGTCCTCGCTTAACAACCATTCGTTTAGTGACAGTTCGGACTTACGACAGTGCTGGAAAAACTTACTTACGACGGGTCCTCATACTTACAACCATCGCAGCATCCATGTGGTCATGTGATCACAATTGGGCGCTTGGCAACTCGTTCACATTTATGACCGTTGTAGCATCCCATGGTCATGTGATTGCCATTTTTGACCTTCCCAGCCAGCTTCTGGCAAGCAAAATCAATGGGGAACCGCGTGATTCGCTTAACGACCATGTGGTTTGCTTAATGCCCACAGTGATTCGCTTAATGACCTCCACAAAAAAGGTCATAAAATTGGGTCGGATTCGCTTAATGACTGCTATGCTTAGCAACCAAAATTCCAGTCCCTATTGTGGTTGTTAAGCGAGGACTACCTGTACTATTTTTAGATAATGCACAACTGGGTGATATAGTTAATATCTTCTCCAGTGGAATGAACAATTGGGATATCCAGTTTTGGGAAATCAATGGGTCCAAGTTTTAAAAAATATAAAACATACCTCTCATGATTTAAAAATGAAGTTAATTCATCAGAAAATCCTGTTTTGTATTTATTGTACTCCTCAAAGAATATTTTGAAAAGGATGGATATTAAATGACTTTCCTAGCATTGCAAAAAATTGGAGAACTCTTTGACTCATGTGATTTGGTTTTGTCTAGCCATTGTTTCCTTTTGGTTTCAGGCTTAATATAGTACCTAAAGATGTAAGGGCAATGTTGCATTACACTCCTAAAATATGGAATTTGAGATTTGATGAAGAACTTTGTGCACAGGAAAGAGAATTATTGTATATACTGTAGATGGAAAGAAATTTATTCTCCTTGTGTTAAATAATGGATTCAAAATACGTTTTTGTTATGAAGTTTTGATGTGTTTTTATATTCTAAAAATGAGAAGGTGAGAGCATTTTTCTATATGGTCTCAATTTAATAATGAACTTAAGGACTGAATTAATCTTAAATTGATATTATATGGCTCTTATTTTTTTCTCTTTTTCCTAGTTACCTTTCCCCTCTATGTTCACTTTATTTTAATCTCTGTAACGTCTTCAGGGTTTTTTTTCCTGTACAGTTGCTGATGTATCATTTTTGTTTATTATACATCATTTTCAGAGGTTCTTGTAGACCAGTGTTAGTCAACCTTGGCAACGTTAAGATGGGTGGACTACAACTCCCAGAATTCTGGGAGTTGAAGTCCACCCATCTTAAAGTTGCCAAGGTTGACAAACACTGTTGTAGACAGATCTCTTCTGGACAGCGTTTGGTGGGTGAAGTGGCCCTGTCTGTGTTTCATTGTTCTCTATTGTGCTGCTCTGATAGTTTATTCATAACTCTATTTATTTCAAGTCTTCATGTTTTATTAATTTATTTTGCTCACCCCGAATTGAAAACTTATAATGGAGGTTTTAACTATGGTACTGTAAACTGTTTTAACTGGCAGGAAATCTGAGTAGATTAGAGCATTACAATAGATTATAACCTCACACATTTGACAAATATAGACATCAATAACCAAACGGCAGAAGCAAGATTAAAGAGGATCTTAACTTTATTTTTAACTTTATTTTCTCTTCCGAAGGTAAGACCCAAACCCATCAACTTCCAGTGACAAAAACAGGGATTACGAGTAACCCTTAGGAAAAAACTTTCTGGCCTGATGAGCTTTTCATCAGTGGAGCAGGTGGTCTTGAAAATTGTCTGGCTCTTAATTTAGAGGATTTTAGCCACAGGCTAGGTGGCCACTGTAGGAATTAATTGTGGCACTACATGCCCTACAGTGGCAGGGGCTTCTCAGTGACTGGATGATCTCTGAGGTATCTTTCAACTTGATGATATCGTAAGGCTGAGTAACTAATGCCTGGCGCAAGCCTCAAGGGGGAAGCAAAAAGAGTCCCCCCCCCCCCAAAAAAAAAAAAAAAAAGACATAATGTTGGAACAGCAGCCCTTGGAGTTTGCCTTAACAAAAAATTAGCAGCAAGGCCAAGTAAGCTATTAAGCAAATTCTCAGGATGGATAGTTGATCTGCCCAGTGGCTGACAGTTAATTAAGAAGATCGATTGCAGCCGGGTTCAAGCACTGGATCCCCCTTCAGTTTTCCTGGCACCATCCAATAGGCCAGGGAAGCACTGTGCAAACAACTAATAATGACTCAGGTTTATCCAGAATGTTTTGGGTGGGGAGAGGGAAGTAGGGATCCTGGGGTGAGCGAGTGCTGCCCGTCTAGCAGAAGAATCCATGTCAGCAGAAATGAATCCTTCACCCCCTCCAAGCTGCAATGCGCAGTGTATCCTTAACCTTTAGGTGAGATTGATCAGGTATCCTCGTCCAGGAGCTGGATGGAAAGAACCGGGGCCAGGAAAGAGTGTCTCCCGGAGAGATTCCTGCCTTCCGGTCTCTGGTGTATGGAGACAGAGCATCATTCCTCAACTTCTGTCAGCTGAAGGGAAGTTATTACGGAAGTAAGTGATGCTGCAGAAAGGCACCTTTGACTCAAGTTTGGTTCCTGCTTCCTCTATGCAACTTTCTGGGCAAAGGTGACTTACCGCTTAGGTCTGGTGGTCACCCATCCAAGAACTAGCCAGACTTAACTCTGCTTAGCTTCTAAGGCTAGACAAGCTCAGCCTTGCTGAGACATTCCCTGGACCAGTTTCCAAGCCAGGGAGGGAGGAAATTATACACACAAACAAACACACACATGTACATATATCCACAAATCTATAGGCAATAATAAATAAGTTGTGGTTGGATGGAGTTGTGAATATTGTGAAAAAAGAGGCAATACGTTTAAAGAAAGAAAAACAATGTATGAAGTAGCATATGGAGGTGGGAGAAAAGGACGGGTTTCGAGGATAGAAAGTTATAGAGAAGTAGAGTGAACAGAGTTGCTATAAACTACTTTTAGCTCACTTCCTTTTCTTTAGTTCAGAACTTTTATTTTGGGGGGAGGGGGCTTCGGAGTTCTTACTTTGTTGATGCACATTGCATAAAGAGCCAGTTTGGTCTAGTGGTTAAGTCAACGGGCTAGAAACCAGGAGACTGTGAGTTCTAGCCCCGCCTTAGGCAAGAAAGCCGGCTGGGTGACCTTGGGCCAGTCCCTGTCTCTCAGCCCTAGGAAGGAGCCAATGGGAAACCAGGAGACTGAGAGTTCTAGTCCTGCCTGAGGCATGAAAGCTGGCTGGGTGACCTTGGGCCAGTCACTCTCTCTCAGGCCTAGGAAGGAGCCAATGGCAAACCAGGAGACTGAGAGTTCAAATCCCGCCTTAGGCATGAAAGCCAGCTGGGTGACCTTGGGCCAGTCCCTGTCTCTCAGCCCTAGGAAGGAGCCAATGGCAGACCAGGAGACTGAGAGTTCTAGTCCTGTCTTAGGCAGGAAAGCCGGCTGGGTGACCTTGGGCCAATCACTCTCTCAGGCCTAGGAAGGAGCCAATGGCAAACCAGGAGACTGGGAGTTCAAGTCCCTCCTTAGGCATGAAAGCCGGCTGGGTGACCTTGGGCCAGTCCCTCTCTCTCAGCCCTAGGAAGGAGCCAATGGGAAACCAGGAGACTGAGACTTCTAGTACCGCCTTAGGCATGAAAGCCGGCTGGGTGACCTTGGGCCAATCACTCTCTCAGGCCTAGGAAGGAGCCAATGGCAAACCAGGAGACTGGGAGTTCAAGTCCCTCCTTAGGCATGAAAGCCGGCTGGGTGACCTTGGGCCAGTCCCTGTCTCTCAGCCCTAGGAAGGAGCCAATGGGAAACCAGGAGACTGAGACTTCTAGTACCACCTTAGGCATGAAAGCTGGCTGGGTGACTCTGGGCCAGTCACTCTCTCTCAGCCCAACTCACCTCACAGGGTTGTTGAGGAGGAAGGAGTATTAGGTATGTTCACCGCCTTGAGTTATTTATAAAAATAATAAAGGCGGGGTAGAAAATAAAATAAATAAAAAATAAATAACACTCCCCCCCCCCCCAAGGGAATAATGTGATAGGCAGGTTAAGGATGCTCAGCTTAAGCTGTGGTTTTGTCTAGGTGCCTGATTGCAACCACATGGGTAGCTTAAAGGACATTTTGGCAAAGGGGTCTGCTCTTCCCTAGAAGTGCCACCCTTCAGGTTAGGTTTGTTTATTATACATCATGCATGTGGTGATAGGGGAGCTCCATCTTTGCCCTACAGCTAAATTATAGGATCAAAGGATCTAGCAGGTTGCTTTACTTTTCAGCTGACAATGTGGGTCCCCCTGGGATCAGAGACGAACTTTAAAAGGGCTGAATGCATTAATTTTCACTGTGTTCACATCCCACTTTGGTTACTAAATTGATAGAAATCTTGGACCGAATCATAAATTAATCAAATTGCTTGGGTTCACAGAACACACTCACACAACCCGTCCCCACAAGTTTAAAACCTAACCAAGCTTAGCATGTTACAAGAATGCCACTGCTAGGTTTGCACATGATCTGGTTAACGTCTTGTGAACATAGCTGTGAGATGACTACAATAGGCATCCTGGATGAGAAGATTGGTAGAGACCCTTGCATTTGGGTAAATTTTCCCATGCTTTCTTTTTTTGAACTCTGTCTAGTTTCATGCTTTGGAGAAATAATTTGCAAGCACAATTTATCCCTGTCATAAACAACAATTTTACCTGCAGGGATCTGGGTTTGAAGCATGCAGACATTGTCAGGTGAACCTGTGCTGATATGAGCTGTGTGTTCTGAGAAATGTCTGAGAAACAAAATAATTCAAAGCTCAGATCAACGGCTTGAAACCTGCACCTGCTACAGTACATGGAGCCCTGGGTTTAAGTTCAGGTAGTCCTAAACCTAATTTCCACCATGTGCTGCAAAAAGAAAGTCAGATCTGTGGCTAGCGCAAAGCATTGCAAGCCTGCTGCATGGGGATAAATAAATGAAAGATGTTTGAAGAGCAAGAAAAATAAGGGGTATCAAAAAGAAAATGAGGCCCTCAAGCCACTTTTGGCTCCAGTTCTGGCCACTGCTTGCTTGAGCCCCATCTGTCATCAACTTGTGTCCCAACTGATTTTGCTTGCCAGAAGCTGGCCTGGAAGATCGAAAATGGCAATCACGTGACCATGGGATGCTGCCACAGTCATAAATGCAAACCAGTTGTCAAGCGCCCAAATTGTGATCATGTGACCGTGGGGACGCTGCGATGGTCGTAAGTGTGGGAGCCGGTCGTAAGTCGGTTTTTTTCAGCACAGTTGTAAGTCCGAACCGTCACTAAACAAATGGTTGTTAAGCGAGGACCACCTGTATTAATTTCAGCTGCTAAATGGATACAAGCCTGTGACAAGTAGCTTCTGAACTGAACATCTGAAATGCTACTAACTTCTTCCTTGGAGTTATGACCTGCCCAATGTTAACCTTGCAAGTCAAACATCGAAGGAAGCTCACCAAGAGCATTATGGCTGTATTTCACAGCCCGGTGGCTGCCCTGGGCTGCCAAGAGGAACTGTCAAGTTAGCCCAAAGTTCTCTGCACACAGCAGGGAGAAAACATTACGCTGGGTGCAATGAACATCTTCAAAATCTCCAAGATGTGCAGTGATACAATCCAAGCGCTGCTCCTTTTTATTTTTATTTTTTTATATATATATATAGGCACTCGCCCCAGCTCTTGCCAACCTAGCAATTTGAAAGCATGCAAATGCAGGTAGATGAATAGGTACCACTTCGGTGGGTAGGTAACAGCGTTCCACGTGCGTCATGCCAGCCACATGACTGTGGAAGCGTCTTCGGACAACGCTGGCTCTTCGGCTAACAAACGGAGATGAGCACCGGCCCCTAGAGTCGGACACGACTGCACAAATGTGCGGGGGGAACCTTTACCTTTACTATATATACTGTATATATATATATATATATATATATATATATATATATATATATAGAGAGAGAGAGAGAGGGAGGGAGGGAGGGAGGGAGGGAGGGAGGGGGCTGGCTGTTTTCAGATCTAGGGTAGAGATTGTGAAATCTAGGATCAGAGATTACAACAGGGAATATCTTGCACGGTGCAAACCAATATGCGGGCTGATGTTAGGTCATGCAGAAGAGAAGACTGCGGGGAAATATGACAGCTGTCTTCAAGTGTCTATCACGTAGCAGACAGGGCAAAATTGTTCAGAGTTGTTCCAGAAGACAGGAAAGCAATGCATTTCAATTTACAAGGAAACAGATTGATTGGACATCAGGAAATTCCTACAGGTAAGAGGTGTTTAATAACAAAACAGACTGTCTTAGGAGGTGGTAGATATTCCTTTGCTGGAAAGATTTAAATAGAGGCTGGACGGCCCTCCATCAGAAATACAGTACTATAGTGGCTTCTGGTGGGAATGGTGGACTGAACGGCTGTGCCCGCTGGTTCAGCGGGTGGAGCTGACAACGCAGTAACTTTTTTCAGGCTCAGGCAGGTTTTCCTGAAGCCCAGAAACGTTCTCCAGATCAAGAATACCTGGACTCACCCCATCTGTCCTCCGGATGGCTGCTTGCAGCCAGAAGATCGCAAACAGCATTTCATGTTTGACTGGTAAGAGCCAGCCAGGAGGCGGGGACTTCATCACTTTCGAAGCCGCGCTGTAGCCTTAAAGGGACACTAAGACCGGGCGCCCCATTTCTAAATCACCAATTTGTATTTTTTTTAAGTGTATGTACCCCAAGAGAGGCTTTCTACTGTGAGGAGAAGCTGGTTCTCTTGGTGCTTAACATTATTTTTGGCATTACTTTTTTTTTAAAAAAAATTCCTTCCAAAGGAAATTCCAAAGATTGAGAGTAAACAATTGTCTTCCTTGTATAGTCGAAGGCTTTCACTATGCTCCTGTCCTCTGAAGATGCCAGCCACAGCTACTGGCAAAACGTCGGGAACCAAAACTGCCAGAACACACAGCCCGGAAAACCCACAACAACCATCAATTGTCTTCCTGTTATTTATTTTTGTATTAAATTTGAAGATATTAAGATTTCCTACACGTTGAATCGGCTGATTTGAACCTTCAGTTTTCTGTTTTCACTTTCCCTTGAGAACTGTCTGCTACCTCACTCTCACTTTATGTAAACACTTTGGAACTCTTCCATATCTTCAACTTTCGCTGGTTAAGCTCCTAGGGGGCGCCATAATCTACTGCGTGAGACATGGAGGATTTCAAACAGATTCTTTCTGACTTTCACCAGGATTTTAAACAGATTTCTTCTGACTTCTATCAAGCTTTTATGCAAGATATCCAGGACATTGTGGGAAATATGAGATCTAAAATGTGCCATCAGGTTGGGAATGTGGTGGATGAAATTGAGGAATTTAAGAGCGATAGAAAGGTTTTTTTTAAGACTGAGATTGGGATTTTTATTGAGATGCTGGATGAAGATTGGATAATGGAGTTGGAGAAATCTAAGGGAGAGAGTGATCTGCAAGGCAAAAGTAAAATCGATCTCCTGGTGGAATGCCATGAAAAGAACCTGGAATCTTTGAGGGGGGCAGTTGGGCTGTTTTTATTTTTATTATTTATTTATTTAATTTATATAACCGCCCATCTCCCCCAACGGGGAACTCTGGGCGGTTTACAATAAAATATGTTTGATTCTTTCAAGAGGAAAGCTCTGTGCACATTGCGGGGATCTGTAACTGCTTTGGTTTATTTTGAAGTGGGATAAGGCTTGAATAATGTTCATCTGGTTTGCTTTAAGGATTTGATTAATGCTATTTGCCTTTAAAGATTTGGATTTATTGTTTTGAATTGGCTTTGTTTTTTGGATTGATTAAGATTAAAATGATTAAAACTGTTGTACTAGGGTTAAAGAATGTTTATCTGGTTTGCTTTAAGGATTTGATTGATGTTATTCCCTTTTAAAGATATGGAATTACTGTTTTGAATTGTCTTTGTTTTTTGGGTTTATTAAGATTGGGATTGAGGGGCGCGGTGGCTCAGCGGGTAAGACGCCAGGCTTGTCGATCGGAAGGTTGCAAGTTCGGAGGTTCGAGACCCGAGCGCCGCGTGACGGAGTGAGCTCCCGTACTAGCCCCAGCTCTTGCCAACCTAGCAATTCGAAAGCATGCAAATGCAAGTAGATGAATAGGTACCACTTCGGTGGGTAGGTAACGGCGGGTAGGTAACAGCGTTCCGCGCACGTCATGCCGGCCACATGACCGCGGAAGCGTCTTCGGACAAAGCTGGCTCTTCGGCTAACCAACGGAGATGAGCACCGGCCCCTGGAGTCGGACACGACTGTGTGGGGGAACCTTTACCTTTTAAGATTGGGATTATTAAAATAATTGTACTATTAAGTAGAATAGCAGGCAACGTATGTGCTTTTTAATTTGATTCTTATTATAGTAGACAGAAATGTATAGAATAGTGGTAGGAAGGGAATAATTAAATATGTTTTATCTTTTGGAGGGGAGAAAGATGTTTAGGAGGTTTATATGAACTTTTTTCCCCTTTATTTTAATATAAGGTGGAGGAGTAACTGTACTTAGTGATTTTTATTATGTGTTAAAGTGGAATAACTTATAGAAATAATGTGGTGTTTTGGTTTAATATGGAGTAAGAGATTATGGAAATTTTTGTATATCCTTGCTGTTAAAAGTCGGAAGCCACATCTTTTTGTAAAGTTGAAAAAAAAATTTCTCTTGAGAAATACAGTACTATAGTAACGGATGGCTACACTGGCAGAGTGCTGGACTAGATGATCTCTAGAGTCCCTTCCAACCCTATGACCCTGCTATTTGCACAGATCTGAGGATGGATGAGGCGTTTTGCTAGGCCACCGGCTCTAAACCAAGGTGAAACACTGCTGTGCCCGCCCCCCCCCCCCCAGCACTTTCTAAAGCTTGCTCCTTTGTAATTTTGAATCCAAGGTATGTATATCTGTGTGCATACACTACATAGATGTAAAGATTCTCCGACACCAGCCCCGAGATGGAACACACAACAAAGGAGAAACGAGAGTTATTAAACTAAAAGCATTATCTAAGGATCTTGGCTTTCAAGCAGGACGCGCAGCCCAGACATTCTGGGTTATTAAACTACGCTTTAAATCAAATGGGTTTTCCTTCGGGGCTCTAATCTGGACAGCTCGGCTGTTTTGTTTTAAAATGTGGCTGAGGAAGTGTCTGTGCGCGTGGGGGGGGGGGGGGACGCAGTTCCTTGCAGGGGGTGGAATTGCTCAGGGCTGCCTATCCAAGTTTCTCTCTGTCCCACCTTCTCCTGAACAGATCAAGGTGGGTTTATTTTGAGTTTCTTTCTCTCGCTTCCCTTTCTGCAAACTCTCTCGCTCCTTCCTTCCCCGTTTGCAAGGTTAGCTCTACCTCCCTTCACAATAACCATCCAAGACCCATCAGATCTCCTGTCTGAGGCAGCCGCTGCCCTCTGCCCGATGGTTGAGCCCACCGTTTTTTAACTCTCGCTCCTTGTTAGAAGCTGGACTGCAATGGCTATCTTTGCACCCCTTTCCTCTCCCCTGAATTCCTCCCTCCCTCCCTCCATGTGGGCTTCCACCCCTCCAGTCCACCCCCCTTTTTTCCTCCTCCTCTTCCTCCTTTCCCATGGGGACACACATCACGTGCAGGAAACTAGGCCAAGGGCTTTCAACTGTCCCCCATTTTCTGCTTGCAGACGGGAGGGTTTTGAGCCGAGTGGCAGCATGTAAGTCACCCCCACCCCCTCCTCCTATATTCCTGCAGCAGGGGACCTTCTCAGCGAACTCTCTCAGCCAGGGCGAGGTGCCACGGCTATCCTGCCTCAATTACCTTGTTAAGACCTCACTTTAACAGGTGCAAAGCGAAGCGGATGCTTCAGGCACCCTCCTCCTCATTCACAAGGACCTCTCCGAGTCCAGCAGCATCTTCGAAAATTAAAAATTGGGTGAGCCGCAGCCCAAGATTTCATTTACCCAGGGATTGGTAGGGGTGGTTTTTCTTAAGTGTCCGTCCTGCTTAGCTGCGTGATCCCTTTGCTTTCACTGCGCTTGCCTGGTCCTTACCATCAAGCTTATCCATGCACGATGCAGCAAAGGTTGTACTTTTTTTTAAAAAAAAAGAGCTGGCTTGTTGCAGAGCCCCACACCGATTTGGGCTGAGGGTCTGGCTCAAGGTCACCCAGCTGGCTTCTGCACCTAAAGGAGGAACTAGAACTTGGGTCTTCCTGCTTCTAGTCCAGCGCCTTCAGCACTAAACCATACTGGCTAAAACCATCCATCCATCCCCCACCCACCTACAAAAATAAATTTGGAAAGGGGGGGGGAAGCAATCTCATGGGTTGCGGCCAGAAAACCCCCAGCAGTCATTATAAAATTAGAAAATCCCCCTTACCCACCTACGGCAACCCTTATGTGAGAGAACCTGCAATTCCCCCCCCCCACAAAATGTGCCCAAATTAAGGGGTGACTATCCTTCATTGAGGAGGGGGTGGGGTGGCTCAGCAGTTAAGACGCCAGGCTTGTCAATCGGAAGGTTGCAAGTTCGGAGGTTCGAATCCCTAGTCCCGCGTGACAGAGTGAGCTCCCGCACTCGCCCCAGCTCTTGCCAACCTAGCAATTCGAAAGCATGCAAATGCAAGTAGATGAACAGGTACCACTTTGGTGGGATGGTAACAGCGTTCTGCGCACTTCATGCCGGCCATGTGACCGCGGAAGCGTCTTCGGACAACGCTGGCTCTTCGGCTAACAAACGGAGATGAGCACCGGCCCCTAGAGTCGGACATGACTGTGTGGGGGAACCTTTACCTTTTATCCTTCATTGAGCCCTTAAAATTGTTTCCAACAGGGACTGAGGTGCCTCTAGAAGGCCCATTAATAAATGAATTAGCTGTCTCCAACTATTCAAACAACTGATATTGAGAGTACAATGCCTCTAAACATTGGTAAAGCTTCGTTCAAGGAGTAGAGATGCAAGAGGACCACAAGGCTGAAAATGGGAATATCCCAAAAATTAAATAACCAAATTAAAAGGGAAGAGATCTTTGCACTGATTTTTACATTTGAAGTAAAGCAAAACAGGTGGGTGGTGGAGGAACGCGTTCTGTGAGATTGGCGAGAGTCAATCTGTGGATTTCTTACCACCTTCATTTTAAAAGGGAGTTGTACCAATCGAGGGGAAATTTATCTCTCCATCTCAGAGCTGCTACTGCAATAGTCAATAATACTGAGCTACTTGGATAAATAGTTTGAAGGGCTCTAAGGCAGCATCTGCTATTTCCACAAAGACACAGCTCTACAAAGAGCTTTGCATGTGGAATATCCTCAGTTCAGTTCCTGGAACCTTCGGGTGAAGAGGGAGGAAGCAGGCATTCTGAGTCCGGGTCACCGTCAGTTTCACAAGACGACAAGGCGGACGAGTCGCCCAGTCAGATACACGGCAGCTTCCAACGTTCCTGGGTCTGACAAAGCTATGCTGCAGAATTCTCACAGAAACCCTAAGTGAAAAAGTTGGTTCTGCCATTCCACTGCAACAGAAGGCAAGAGGTGGAATTCTTAGCTGTGTGATACTGAGTTCCATGCCTTGATAAAATAAAAATAAAACCCTGGTAAGACTGAGTGGCTTGGGTTTTGGGTCCTGCTGGTTCCAGGACTATGCCACCTTTGGTGCTGGATGGGGTTGTACGGCCCCAGACAGACCCGGTGTGCAATCTGGGGGTCCTGCTGGACCCACGATTCCTGCTTGAAGAGGAGGTAAGACTTGTGGCTAAGAGGGGCTTTGCACAGCTTCATGTTGTGCGCCAGTTGCGCCCATTCCTAGATCAGGGGGCTCTGCTCACAGTCACTCACGCCCTAGTCACCTCCCGATTGGATTACTGTAATGCGCTCTGCAGGGGGCTGCCCTTGAAGAGTATCCGGAAGCTTTAGCTGGTGCAAAATGTAATGGCGTGGGTGGTTATGTGTGCTTCCAGAACAGCTCGTGTTACACCACTGCTCCGCGAGCTGCATTGGTTGCCAGTGCTTCCAGGCCCAATTCAAGGTGCTGGTTTTGACCTTTAAAGCCCTTCATGGCAAGGGCCGGGTTATTTGAGGGACTGCCTCTCCCCGATTACATTTGCCCGTCCCATTAGATCCGGCAAGAGAGACATGCGACGGGTCCCGTCAGTCTGGGAACTACACTTGGTGGGCCCGAGGCGGCGGGCCTTCTCTGCCGTGGCACCTGCCTTATGGAACAGTCTCTCCCCCAGAGTGATGTCATCTCCATCCCTACTTATTTTCCGGAAGTCCCTGGCCTGGGGGTCTCAGGGGACCAGTGAAATCTTGAGGTGGCTCCCTTGCCGATCTAATCTCTTGTGTGTTTTATGCTTTTTGAAACTTTTTGATTTGATTGCTTTTGACCTGTTTTTTATATATTTTGCTGTACGCCGCCCAGAGTCACTTCTGGTGAGATAGGCGGCCATGTAAACTGGATAAATAAAAAAAAATAAAAATGGGCACCGGGGTGGGAGGGTGGGGAACAGGCCGCTACCACCCAAAAAAGGGAACTTGCTGCTTTGATCGAGAGCTGGTGGGGCTTCATCCACCGCTCTGGAGGCCCAAAGGAGAGCTTGTCGTCTGGCTCGTTCATGCAGTTAGGAAATGAAGGGGGACAAGAAAGCTGGCCTTGCTAAGCAGAAGGAATAGCTGTAGTTCAAAGCAAATGGAATTAGGTTGCCCATGCCAGGTGGCTTTGCAAATACTGCAGCCTGCCAATTTGGGACAGTTCAGCCCTGGGAAGGGTAGAGTCATCGTATGGGAGAACAAGCGGAGGACCAGGGGTTTCCCGCTCCCCCAAAGGGCCTGCTAAGGACAACTTTCTGCCTCCTTTCTTCCTCCTACGCAAAGCTGAATTCACTTTCCATGCAGTTAAGAGAGATCCCTGCCTTTTTCTTCAGTTTGCAAAAAGAAAGCCAATCGTTCCTGGGCAACGATTCATGGATACAGATTGTGCTTGGCTGGACCCACCCTGTTTCCAGCCACATGTTGCTGGGAAAATTCAGCCACAGGCCTTATGTTAAAGAAAAGTTATTTGCTATTTCTCCATGGAGGAATACTGCTCCTGAACTACACTGTCTGTTGTCATTTTAGGCACTATTAATAAGATCACAAAAACCAGCTCACTGGATAAATTATCACCATCTAGAATTACCCAAGGGGCGTGGTGGCTCAGCGGGTAAGACACCAGGCTTGTTGATCGGAAGATCACAAGTTCAGAGGTTCGAATCCCTAGCCCCGCGTGCGGAGTGAGCTCCCGCACTCACCCCAGCTCTTGTCAACCTAGCAATTCGAAAGCATGCAAATGCAAGTAGATAAATGGGCACCACTTTGGTGGGATGGTAACAGCGTTCCGCGCGCGTCATGCCGGCCACATGACCACGGAAGCGTCTTCGGACAACGCTGGCTCTTCGGCTAAGAAACGGAGATGAGCACCGGCCCCTAGAGTCGGACGCGACTGCACAACTGTGCGGGGGGAACCTTTACCTTTACTAGAATTACCCACTCAGTACTTCTAAGAAGTCTGCAAATAGGTCTGAAAAGCTACACACCACTCCTTTTCTTTGTAACCCGGTGATCGGTGTTCTGAGATAGACTGTTCCTGAAGGTGAAAATTTCGCTTAATTGTCATTCCACCTAAGCCCAGCATCCTGTTTCCAGTGGTGTTCAGCAGATGCTGTGGGAAGCTTCCAAACAGGGCACAGCGGTAGGGGCCTTTGCTAGGAGACTGACAATACCATTAAAGAGAAAAAAAGGGAAAACAGCATAAAACACTTAATGGTTTTTGTTGTTGGTGGTTTTTCAAAAATGCGTAAAACAGCAAAGGAAAGAACAATTTGGCTGAAGAGAGAACCAGAGGATGTTCTCTAAAGAAAGTAAAACAGAGAAGGATAATACAACGAAAGTAAATTTGCTACATGACGAACGCACCCCGAGGCTGGTGCTGGAATTTGCAACTGTACAGGAACCAAAGCAGAAAGAATCCTGACTAGACATCCTGTTGGCTAAAGATCTGTTATGATATCTTGTGCACAAGTTGGTAGAACGATGGACCAGCACTTCGGACAAACAAAAACTCAACTCTTCTGCCCGAAGAGTAGCACGTCAGTTAAAAAGACCTGATGAAAGTTTTTTCTTATCACGCCCGCTTACCACTGCAGGGAGTGCTTTCCCACCCTTTTCAAATGAGGAAAACGTGAGGAAATACGATCCCGCCCCCATCTCTCCATTTTCCTTCGGCAGGGTCTCGAGGACAGGAAGCCTCCTTGCTCAGCCCGGCTGCATGGGTGGTTCTTCACACCAGTTTACTGTCCCCCTCCCTGGCCAATGACACCAAGGGCGGCTCCACCTAAATGGGATGCAGGTGGCTCCATGAAAGCCCAGAGTTGACTTCAGTCCCCAGGAGTTCCCAAGTACAGAAGGAGTTCTGAAGCAGCAACTTGGTTTCCAACTGGAGGAAAGGGGATGATGGCACCTTGAGGAGTATCTACAGTTGCTGTTTGAGGAATGAAAGGACTTTGCAGGGTGGAGGGAAGCTGCACTGTACAAGAAGAAGGGCCACCTCTTTTCCCTGCTAGATTATTCTCCTTCCATACTGTCCGCTGTTACCTGTAAAGCTGTGTTGTTGTTTTTTGCAGGGCATCTCCCAACACAACTGTGCAAGCTAGAGACTTCCGTGTCTGGCCCTGCAGTTAGAGATGTTTACGAGTGGGCACCTCTGCAACCGTAGACGTTCCCGTTGCACACTGTCATGGAGGAAATGGCTGTGCGTGTCCACGATGAGTCCTGGCTGGCTTGTCTCTTCCTCCACTTCTAGCCAGGCTTCGGAAGCGGTTCTATTTGGCTGTGGTGATGATGCAGCTGGAGAAGTCGAAGAGGCTCTTGTTGATCTTCCGCAGGGTGCTGACTTCCTCCTCCAGCTCCGTCACCTGGATTTTCAGTTGCTCTTGGTCCCCCATCAAGTTCTATGGAGGCAAGACAAACCACGATAAGAATGGAATCTGGAAAGGGGGCACAGGTGACCTACCTTTCATCTACCTTAGTCCTTCTCCATCTCAGCAACTTTAAGATGGGTGGACTTCAACTCCCAGAATTCCCTAGCCAATGCTGGATGGGGAATCCTGGGGGTTGAAGTCCACCCAACTTAAAAGTTGCTGAGATGGAGAAGGACTGACCTACTTGCAGGAAGATTAAACTCTGGAAGGATTGAGTCAACCTTGTTACTTTAAGGCCAGGAAAATTACCAGCCTTTTAAGACTAAAAATGACTTCTCTTGTGTGGCTGAGGGAGGAGAAAGCACTTATTTATACTGTTTTGGACCTTCTTCTTTATTGCAACCAATTTGGGGGGTGGAGCGAGAGAGACAGATTGGGAGAAGTCTCTTAATAAATTCAGTGATGAACCTTCCTCTAATCACATTGTTTATTTGACATTTTATTTTATTAAGGTGCTTTGGGACCCATAAGGGGCAACAAAGCAGGCGAGCAACTTTCGCACCTGCCCACCCAGATCCCCGTCTGATGAGGGCAAAGCGTCTGTTAAGACGAATGGCTTTTCCCAATGTACTTGAATGTTCTTTCATAACAGAGGTATTGCAAACCAGGTTGGCCAAGTATCCTGGGTCCCAACACTTCTGCAGGGTTGCAGGTAGGAGGGAGGATGACTTAATCTACTGTTGGGACACGGTGCCTCACCTTTTCTCTTGTTGAGCACATCTGCAAATATAAGCGCTCTGCTTTCTCCAAGTAACTCTCCCCCGAGCCCTGTGGAAGACAGGAAAACAGAGTGGAGGCATCAAGAGATAAACTCCTTAGAGCTGCTTCAACTGAGTAATGCCAAAGGGAGGCTTAAGTCAAAGCTGCACACCTGTTTAAGGATGAAGCTGCACTTCAGCCTGGCGAAAGGAACAAGTGATTTTAAAGTAGCTCTTGACAAAAGTGTGTCACTAAGGAGTGGATAATCTCTTAATGGAACAGCCCTGGACTGCTGGTTTTAGAATTCAAGAAAGGAAAGGCACATCAACCATGATAAAAGACACAAATGGGTTTCAAGAACGCCTTCTTCAGAATGGACTCACAGGATAAGTGGACTGGACAAAACAGACCACGCTAAGGCTGGCTTTTATCAGGCCGAACACACCTCCTCAGATTTTATCAAACTCACCACTGCCCAGCAGGTTGCCTGCAGCAGCATTGCGGGAACACAAAGGATTTCTTGTGCTCTCAGGCAGCATGGGGCAATCTGACTGATCTCAAGAAAGCTAAACCTGGTGAGTACCCTGTGGGAGACTGTACTGCAGTAAATGATAAGCACCAACACAGTCTTAGTCAAAAGCATGTTGTGTGCTTGACCAATAGAAATCAACAAGGCTACCATATTAGATTTGGGGGGGGGAGCACAAGGAAGTCACCAGAGATAAGCCAGAGACTCAGATGTCAGATGAAACCTTTGTGAGGCCATGAAGGCAGAACTGAACACCATGCTCACAAAAGTCGCAGGAATAAGGAACATGAGAAGCTGTGTTCCTTCCATTCAAATGAACAACCTGCTATCTTAGTATTGTGAACTGACTGCTGGCTTCCATCAGGGGTGGCTCCTGTCCCTTCCCACCTGATTCTCATAAGCACAGCCAACTGTGATCAGCAAAGTGAAGAGTTACAGCCAAAACACGGGGGTTTCCACAGAATGGAATGGATCTGTAGCTCAGGGTTGAACTGTTGGGTTCTTGGTGCTCTCTGAGCTTGGTTGTTTTCTTGCAGATGTTTCACTACCAGGCTAGGTAACATCAGTGTGAAGGAGATGATGATGTTACTTAGCCTGATAATGAAATGTCTGCTGAAAGGACCACACTGACACACACTTTATTATACAACCTCAGACCATTTTACAAAAAGAGGGAATCTTGAGTGGGGGGATCTGATCCAGCAAGGCAAGGCTCTTCCTTAAGCTTCAGAGCACTTTTCCTGCTGCTAAACCCAAACAGCTATTGCCCAATTTGTGGATAATTTGAATTAACCCATCTCCTAAATTGCAAATGGGAGGGGTCCAGAAGAGGCTGGCCTTCGAGCCCTCTTCCAAATTTGCCGCAGAGACCAAAGATACTCAACAGGGAAGGAGAAGACCCCCCACCCCCGCATTGCACCCCAGCACACGACAGCAATTCATCAGGAACTCCAGACACGCAACCTTGAGAGCTGCTGTTCTAGTTTAGGAGCAGACACGGTGGCGATAAAAGGAGACAGGAGATCTTTATCTTGCAGGCTGGCTCCCCGATCTGCAGAAGCTATCTGGTCCTCCAGCCACAACACCCCACCTCCCCTTAGAAAATCTAGCAATTGTTATTATTGCTGTGTCTCCTGAGATGAAGGCAAAATGCCACTGAGACAGAGACAGCACGAGGGTCTTAAGTGCAATCAACACTTTATAGCCATGAAGCAGCAGACAGAAGTCTGGGTTTTTTTTTTTAAAGAGGCCAGAATTGACCCCCTGCTTTCCAAAACCTTTCCCTGCTCCCCGAGCAGCTCAATCTTGGGATTGCCCTGAAAAGGGGTTCAATCTGCGAGGAGTCTGGGAATTAATTAACAATGTTGTTTACTGCAGTAGACAAAAAGCCCCCATTTTCTAGCCCCTTTATTTATCCATTTACAATGAATCCCATCTCGCACTCCCCTCCTGGACCCACATTAATATACACCTCAAACAGACACCCCTCATGACTCAGTCTTACACTAAACAGGTACAAAAAACATTGCACAATAACAGGACTTTATAAATTCATCAAGTTGTGCCCAAGAAACTTTGTCTTGAGATGTACAATTGGAATCTTTTGGAAAATACCCACATTTCCTTTCCTGGAAACTATATTTGAACCCCTTGAATCACCTCCCTATTCTTGGTGAAAAATGCATCCTTGCTTGTCTGGCAAATGCGGGGAAATCCCAGGGAACCCCCTGCAAGCTCATCTGGTAAGTTATTGTCAAGAATTATATATAATTCTTGATCAAGTTAGCTGGCTATGGTTTACTTTTAAAAAGCAAGGGACCATTTCTGAGCCCTCTCTGCTTGATTCTTTAATAATTGTGGTCAACTGGAAACTGTACATGATGTAATTCTTCAGCCCAGCCTGAAGAGAGGTTTTAGTCATCTACAAGCTGCATCTTCACCAAGTTGTTATAGGGGTTGGTTGAAAGCTGTGGTAAGGGGTCCTCTCCTTTTTCCTGGGGGCAGCCCATTGATTGGATGCTTGTCCATTTAGTTTTAGTGTCTCTAGTATAGTGTTTCTCAGCATTGGCAACTTTAAGACGTGTGGACTTCAACTCCCAGAATTCCCCAGCCAGCATGGCTGGCTGGGGAATTCTGGGAGTTGAAGTCCACACGTCTTAAAGTTGCCAAGGCTGAGAAACACTGTTCTAGTATTTCTGTCTCAGGAATCTAGCAGCCTGCCCTGCTCTACAGGCTGAACCTTCACCCTGTTAGTCACAATTCTCCTTTGCCATCACATCAGAGACTACTTAACAGACCTCTCTACCTCCCTGTGAAACGGTCTAATTCTATTTCAAAGATGTCCACCTAGCATCTCGAGGCAGCAAGTCTCGCAAATTAATTGCCGTTTGTGCAACAAAAGGCTCTTTTGTCTCTCCCTAACCTACAATCCACGGATTTGAGCTCCCCCTCCCCCCAATCCGTGTTCTATGAGGGGAAAGAAGATTCCCCACCTACTTCCTCCCACACCATGCATAACTGTATCATAAATAAATCATAATAATGCATACATTTATTCATAAACTTATTTATAGGCTGCCTTAATTCAACATATAATCCTCTAATAAGCCGGCCTTTTCCTTCCTGGCGCTCTCCCAAAATGCTGGGCTTCAGTTCAGCTCTGTGGGCTGGGGATGATGAGAGCTGAAGGATAACACCTCGGGGGACACCAAGGACTGCGAGAGAGAGATTCCACTGTGCTTTCTGTCGGTCCTATTCCTCTTGATATTGAAAGCACAGCTGCTGCCGCCCTTGCCTGCAAGGCACGTGCCCTCTTCAACGAAACGCTCTACTCACCCCACCTTTCGGTCCCCAACCCCAAAACAGTCTCTTTTTCTTTCTTAAAACATCATATTGGTGGCGTTAGATGTGGAGCGTGAGAAGCGTTATTAAATTGGAGTTATCACTTATGAATGCAGAGGAAGGCTAGGAAGGGGGGGGAAGTCCCCACATTTCAGAAAAGAAGACATTTTAATATCAGGCTTGAGCACACAGCAGATGGGGTGGCGATACAATGATCTCTTTGGGAGCCACAGGCAATCTGGGAGTTCTGAGACAACGCCTCCTTCTTTCCAATGAGATGCCCCCATGTATCCAGGACTTGGGATGGATGGATGGACTAAAGGGCCATCCTGAATTTCTCCAGGTTGGAAGGTCACCTAATTGCAACACCTAGCATCTAGGCCTGCTCTGGAGATGGCTGATGGGCCCCCAAACAGCCACCCAGCTGCCACCCAGGACTGGGCGTTGAGAAAGCACCTGGATGACGTTTTAAGGACTTGGTTGCTTCTGGTCTGTCTCGTGCCACAATGAAATGTGTTGTTACTTAGCTAGAGCAGCGTTCCTCAACCTTGGCAACTTTAGGATGTGTGGACTTCAACTCCCATAACGTGCATCTTCAAGTTACCAAGGTTGAGAAACGCTTAGCTAGAGCATTGTATGCCGCTGAAGATCTGGGCAGCAAAGGGACTTTTCCTCTTCACAAAAACCTGTCTGTATGCTAAGATCATTACTGAAGGTCCTCCCAAGGGAAACCTTTTTCCAGTGGAACACCTCTCTTAGGGGCCTCTTTGCTATGGTGACCCACATATATAAGGCCCCAAGCAAAGGTACTTTTCTCCACCTAACTTTAAAGCTGACATAGGGATCTCTGTCACCTCTGTCGGCACCCTTAAAGCAGCAGCTTCTTTCGCTGGGCTCACTCTGCAGCCATGTGATCCCAGGAAAATGCACATTTGAGTTATGGAGGCGCCAACGTCCACTGAGACGCAACCTCGCTCCATCCTATGGGCATCTCCTTAATTCAAAGGTGAATTGTTCCTGGGATCGTGCAGCACCATGAGCGCCCAGGAACAGACAGTTTCTTCAAGGAGCCACCAACAGGTGTAGCATGCACACCCATACACCGTCCCCAAGCACCTTTTCGACTTCAGACCCAAAGTGCTGCATATCCCTAAGTGAACGCTTCCAACTGGCTTGATGGTCCTTGTGTCCTCCACCCACACTTGCGAGAGCTAGCTCCCTCAATCTCACGGGGAAGGCGAGAGGTAAGATGAAGGTGTCCTTGAAGGGGAGGACAGGCAGGTGGGTGGGCAAGAGGCCCATGCAGTGAGTGATACTGAACGGGTCCATGCAAAGAAGGGTGGGCTGTCCCCTCTCCATGATGGTTCTTTCCTCCTTCACCCTCAAGCTCAAGAGGAAGAAATCTAGTCCAGCACTGCTTCCTAGAGGCAGATTCAATCAAGGGCCACGCCACAGAGCAGTGGTGGCACGGGGAGAGATATTGTACAGTATCACCCACTCGTATAACCCGGCGTCAGGAGTCTCACAGCAGCCAGCTGGAGGCCTCCGTGAAGCCCACGAGGAGGGCACAGGAGCACCAGCCCCAGCAGCCAGGCATTTGGTGGTCAGCCACCGCTTTCCCCTTCAGATACGGCAGCTACAGAAACAGATGCCGAGAGAGCTCTCCGCTATGGAGTCACCCAATCCCTCTCTAAAGACATATGCAAAAACGAGGGACAAATTTCACACTACAGAGTTGTGGAGGCTGTTTTTTTAAAAACCTAAACAGATATAATATGTACTTATCCTGTTTGTTTGTTTGCTTTTTGTGGCTTTTTAGTACTAACAGCATACTTTGCTCCACCACCCCCGTCTCATTTTCAAAGCCTGCTCTCCAGGACGCCCGCAGCATCGATTTCAAGATCAAGATAATGCCGTGTTTGTTGTTGAACATTAGAGACCCTGCTTTCCCACAGAGCCATGGGCTGGCGATGCTATCGCTTCAGTTCTGGACAAGCAAACCTGACGCTCGGCCATTTTTCTGATTCTGTATTGGTTGGTGGTGAAACTCCCACTCTGCCTGCAGCATTTGTTGATACAGAACGACAAAACAAACACACACACACTAGGGTTTTTCAAGCTGTGTTTCACTAAGGGCAAAAAACAAAACAAAGCAAAACCAAACCCTTCACTCAAATGCAGCCAATTTTCTATCACTAGTACCTTGTCTTTTGATCAGGGGGATTTTGTTTTGTTTTGTTTTGACTAACGGGTTCTGTGGCCTTGAAAAGTTTGAAAACCCCTGACATAAATAATCTCTTCACTGCAACTCCACCAGAAGGGTGGTTGAGCGAGAGTTAAACATAAATACAGGGTACCAGCTCTTTACTACACATGTTGATCCTCACCTCCATCTTCTCCCTCTGTCATGACCAGAGCGAGTGCTGAGAAACAGAGCTGGAAAATGATGGATTCCAGGTGCTTGGAATAAAGAATGGAAGAAAACTGACTTCTTCCTGATCTCTTCCTGTCTACTATGACAATTAAGCACCCCTTGGAAAATGTGGATGAAGGTGATAGCTGCCCTGTTTTCTGTCCCCACTGTCTCGTATTCAGGGTATATTGCCTTTGAACGTGGAGACTCTATTGCATAGCTTTCTAAACTGTGTGTCGCGACACAAAAGTGTGTCACCTGCGGGGCCCAGGTGTGTTGTGTCAAAACCCGGAAGCGCTGATGGTGCGCTGCCGCACCAGCAAGCCCTCAGCGCTTCCGGGTTTTCGCACAGCACACAAGGACACCGCTGCGGCGCGCGAAAATCCGAAAGCGCCGCAGTGGCATGCAAAAACCAAAAGCGGCGGTGGCGCTTCCGGGTTTTTGAGCGCGACGCTGATGGTGTGTTGCCGCGGGAAAAGTTTGGAAAGCCCTGCTCTATTGGGATAACTTTTGATAATGCAACGTAAGAACCACCTTGCTGCATCTGATCGAGCCCATCACTATCACCCTAAGTGGTAGGTCAAATAAATCCTAGGGAATTCCCAACTACACCATGGAGACAATTATTTGCCCCTTGTGGAAACCCTGTTTGCTGAAAGTGAAAGTCCCACTTATTTATCACAGCTCTGGATTAAACTGTTTCCTCCTCTCTGACATCTAATTTCCATTTACAGCTCACCCCAAAGCAAGCACCTGTGATTGAGTGTGTGGCTGCCAAATTCAATTCTGAACATTTATGATCCTTTCCAGCGCAGTGTGCACAGTTCATTTCAAATCCCAAGAAACGCAGGTGTGGTGGTGAAGTTTCAGCTTATTACTGCTTTAGTACCCATCAAGAGGATATAACTCATATAGATGCTCACCAGCCCTTTCCTTCCCCAGAGGAAGAACTACACCAGAATATTCAGCTAAGCCCGTTTAAGATCTGCATCACATCATCAGGGACTGCCATCTGCCAAGGCTGCTCCTGCTTTGGCTGGAAGAATAAATGTCTCACACACTGCACATATGGCCGGTCAATTCAGGAGGCGCATCTCAGGCACCTCTCGCCAATTCCTTCTGCTTCGTTTCCATACCTTCTGATGCAGCCCCAGACACAGGGTCAGCCCCTCACTGGCAGAGTTTTCCATGCTTTCTGTGCTATGGAGATGCCGGCTGAATTTTGGCAGTGGGACACGAGGCTTGCTGTCCGGATTCAGCATGTTGGCAGGTGCCAGGGTTATGAAAGCATTCGTGATCGGACCTATAGGGGCAAAAGGAATAGTTACATGCAATGTACGTACACAGCTGGTAAGAAGAGCTTTTGTGGAACATAAAACCTTATGTGATAATAAATGGTTACCAATCGAAGAGAATATTTGTAGCTCAGGGTTGAACTGTGGAGTCCTTGGTGCTCTCTGAGCCTTGTTGTTTTGTTAGGCACCAAAACTTACCATGCACCTTCCAGAATAAGCCAAGTACACAACAGAGACTTTGGGAACGGACAACAGCAAGTTTTAATTGGCCAAGCAAAGGTTGCCGGATGGCAGTCCTACAGACATCACACGCAGGTGACCTCTGAATGGAACAGCCATCCCAAGTACAAGAGGTGCACAAGCTTTTATACAGCAAATACAAACAGGAAGTGAGGATGATGATGGTATGCCCATATGTGGGTGAGGTGTCCTCTGACCATTCCCTGGGATTGGTTAGTTCTTGGGGATCAGGGTCCCTCCCAGAGCTGAAGGATTCTGGGATTCACCAGGTCAAGGGGTGAGGTGGGTCATCAACATAGTTACAAAGGATAGAATTGGGAACATTCACACCAATTGTCTTATGGGCTCTTGTCTGGAGGCGAGAGATTAACACTTACATCTTACAGAGATAACAGTAACACTTACAGGGACATTGGGTTATACAAGCATACTAAGTTACAGAGGTCAGAGCCATAAAATATTCACATCTTGGGAAGAGTAGAACAAAGGATTTCTTACAAGAAGTCAGGTAAACATGTTATCTTGTCAGGAAGAAGACATTGACCAGATGGGGAGGGCCCCAAGCTGGCATGCATTCTATAGAGAGGTAGGGTTACTTTGTAGCACCTAGTATTGCTATGCAGAATTCTCTGGGGCCTTGCTGGGGCTGGCCCATCTCAGGGGTCATCCCTGGGTTAACACTCTTTGGTTTAAGCACAATCTTTGGCTCAGTGGAGTTCTAGCAGCGTTGCACTATGGGAAACACTAGAGCAGGGTGTTTTCCATGCCAAGGTCTGTGGCCATGGTTTCCCAGATCCCTTCAGTTTTCTTGCAGACGTTTCATTGCCAGGCTAGGCAACATCTTCAGTGCGAAAAGGGAGTGGGACTTGCTCTCTGTTTATATACCCTGGCTCACTCGCTGGATCGTCACCTTGTTGTGGTGAGTGGGCTTGTGTGTTCCCAATGAACCCTGTGAGCGAAGCCGTCGGGAGTCATGTACTCCTGGCAGGGTCACCCATGGCGGTAAGGTCCAGGGGGAGGAACCAGACAAAGAACGATCCAAGAAAGTCTTCAACGGCAGAACAGGCAGAAGATAACAAGGTGTATTGTTACAACGGCTGCGAAGGCGGATGAAGGCTGCACCGGACAAAAGGTCACCAATCGTCATGGTATCCATGCCATTGGATTAGAGCCTTTTTCTGTGAAGGCTGTGTGCTGATCGTTGTGCACCGATCTCCACACATAAAACAAATTCACGCACAGGCGTCTTCCAACCACACCAAACCCAAAACAACCAAAAGTCCCATGGCGACTGACGAATGGCAACGGGGGCAGGACTGTGAAATCCGGAAGCTCCTAGTCATGGACCAGCACATGGGCGGTGGATACAGATTCAGTCGCCCTGACTCAAGGATCGAGGCAGTTGAGTAGTTCGGCAGCTGTATCCACGACGGAGCAGCCCTATTTAGGATCCACTCTGCTCACCCCATATGGGGAGGGGGCTAGAAAAGGTGCCCTAAACATAGTCTGCCTCATTTT
This sequence comes from Charina bottae, assembly GCA_023362775.1. Lineage (NCBI taxonomy): Eukaryota > Metazoa > Chordata > Lepidosauria > Squamata > Charinaidae > Charina > Charina bottae. Next base: position 4,461,160 of record JALMGJ010000040.1, read on the forward strand.
CTCCCTGACTGGATTACCGCGACCAGTGGGGTCACCATCTAGCGGTCATAAAAAACACATTAATTTTGGAACATGGAATATACGGACACTGCAAGACAATATGGATAGTGAACGACCTGAACGTAGGACTGCCATTATTGCAAGGGAGCTGAGACGTTTTAATATTGATACAGCAGCACTCCAAGAAACTCGGAAGAGCAGGAGAAGGACAGTTGAAGGAAGAAAAAGGAGGTTATACCTTCTTTAGGAAAGGACTGCCTGAACAAGAACAACGAATACATGGGGTAGGCTTTGCTATCAAAAACGACATTGTGAAGCTCTTGTCAGAAGTTCCCACTGGGATTAACGAACGACTCTCAACTCTGCGAATAAAACTCGCCAAAAACCAACAGGCAACTATCCTAAGTGCTTACGCACCAACACTAGATGCAGATGAGGATATCAAGGAAAAATTTTATACCCAGCTGGACACCATCTTATCAGAGATACCAAAGGAGGATAAAATTATCCTCCTGGACGATTTCAATGCAAGAGTTGGGCGTGATTTTGATTTGTGGCCAGGGATCATTGGGAAAGAAGGAGTTGACAACAGCAACACAAATGGAATCTTACTTCTGACTAAATGTGCAGAGCATAACCTTGTCATTACTAACACACTCTTTCGCCAGAAAAATAAATTTAAAACATCATGGAAGCACCCACGGTCGAAGCACTGGCATCTTTTAGATTATGTAATTGTCCGTGCTAGAGATTGCCGTGATGTACTTCTCACCAGAGCCATGACGAGCGCCGATGACTGCTGGACAGACCATCGATTAATTCGATCCACGATGGCCACAAAGATTGTCCCTCATCGTAGGCTCCAAGGAAGAAAACCAAGGCCTAAAATGAATACACTGGCCCTTCAAGATCCTATTAAACGAGCTTGCTTTCAATCAACTCTCAAGGAACATCTGCCTATGGAACTTCCTGAAAATGTTGAGGAACACTGGATTAAATTGAAGACTTCTATTATTTCAGCCTGTGAACAAACTATCGGATACCAGACTAAGAGACATCAGGACTGGTTGATGAGAACAATAGTGAGATTGAACATATTATTGACAAGAAAAGGAAAGCCTTCCAGATATGGCAAAAAGATATTAACTGTGCCGTTAAGAAAAAAACCTACGCCAGTGCAAAGGCAGAAGTCCAAAGAAGAACTAGAGAACTTAAGAACATATGGTGGATAAAAAAAGCCCAAGAAACCCAACATTTTGCAGATGCTCATGATGCACGGGGCTTTTTTAATGCCATAAAGGCCATCTATGGACCAACAAACCATGGTACAAATCCCTTACGCTCAGTAGATGGTGCTAAACTTCTAAAGGACAAAGAGTCTATTGCACTGCGCTGGAAAGAGCATTACTACAATCTCCTTAATCGTCACTCTACTGTGGCTGATGAAGTCTTCTTGCAAATCCCGCAAAAACAAATAAGAAATGAGCTTGCAGTACCCCCTAGTTTGGAGGAAGTCAGTAAAGCCACTAAACAAATGAAAAATAACAAAGCTAGTGGACCTGATGGGATTCCTGCTGAAGTCTTTAAAGAAGGCGGGCCTGAACTTACACAACAACTTCATAAGCTCATCGAAAAAATCTGGATGAGGGAGGAGATTCCAGCAGACTTTAGGGATGCCATAATTATCACTCTCTTCAAAAAGGGTGATAGAACAGACTGTGGAAACTATCGAGGCATCTCCCTTCTAGCCACAGCAGGCAAAATCCTGGCAAAGATCATTGCAAACCGTCTCCTATCTGTATCAGAAGACATCCTCCCTGAAACGCAAAATGGCTTCCGCCCTTCCAGGGGAACAGTGGATATGATCTTCACTGCACGACAGCTTCAAGAAAAATGCAAGGAGCAAAACCGCCCTCTGTACATGGCGTTTATTGATCTGACTAAAGCTTTTGATACTGTAAATCGTACTGCTCTGTGGACCATCCTTCTGAAAATCGGATGCCCTGATAAATTTGTGAACATCTTGCGGTTACTCCATGACGACATGATGGCAACAATCCTGAATAACAATGGCTCTCAAAGCGATCCATTTAAAGTGGAATCCGGCGTTAAACAGGGATGTGTTATTGCTCCAACCTTATTTGCTATCTTCATGGCTATGATTATGCACCTTGTTGAAGAGAAACTTCCTACTGGTGTAGAAATTATATATCGAACAGATGGAAAGCTTTTTAATCTTAGTAGGCTGAAAGCAAAAAATAAGGTAATTGCAACTTCTGTTATAGAACTTCAATATGCTGATGATAACGTAGTCTGTGCACACTCCGAGGAAGATCTTCAAACTATCCTAAACATCTTTGCAGAAGCATATGAAAAACTCGGCCTCTCGATTAACATTAAAAAAACCAAAGTGCTTTACCAGCAAGTTCGAACCAATCCCTCTGCAGCGCCATCAATCGACTTGGATGTCAATATAAAGAGAGCTGTCTGTCTATTCAAGCTCAGGACTCACAAGATGCGGTTCAATATTCGGTCATGGATTTCAAGGCACAAGAGTGAAGCCGTTAGTAGACAGCTTGACTTGTCAGGCAGAAAATGACTAAGCTCCGAAAGGCTCAGAGCACAGCCTTGTGGGTCTGCTGCTGGAAATATGGCCTTGAGAGCACGCATATGCTTATTCACCTAAATCTCTCCCTATCTGCTCCCAGCCTTTCGGGAGGGAAGCTTTATGATGTCTGAAAATGCCCTGTATCGCTGTCTTGGTATTTACTGTTGTGCATCTGTTGTTGCTATTGATATATTTTTTTTAAAAAACAACAACGGTTGTGCTACATTGCTCTTACACATTACCTTGGGTTAAACAATGTGCTGTTGCTGTTTTCATTTTAGCTAACACAGTGTTTCTCAATCTTGGCAACTTTAAGACGTGTGGACTTCAACTCCCATAATTCCCCAGCCAGCCTTGCTGGGAGTTGAAGTCCACAGCTCTTAAAGTTGCCAAGGTTGAGAAACACTGAGCTAACGGGTGAATTCACCCATTATGGTTTCTCGCTATGGTCCCCTACAGGCCACACATGGCATGATAAGTACTGTACTGTACTGTGGACTAAAGCTCTCACTCTTCCCCATGTCGACTTGAGGATGATGGTTGCTGTGTTCCAGCATACTGTACCTGGAAGGGTCCAGACTGGGGTTGGCTGCCTTGCAGTGTGAGTCAGACGACCTGTCCTTTGGGTTATCATGACAGGCTATGCAGCCAACGAGCTTGACCGTCATCTTGTAGGGGGTAGGGTCATCAAAGAGGCAGCCCCTCTCAATACATTAGGATAATTTCTCTATTTATTCATTTATTGCAATTACAGTCCACCTTCTCTCTAAGAGATCAAAAGAGGTCTTCCCTATTTTTATCTCCACAGCAACCTTGCGAGAGATCCGAGAGAGCTCCACGATCAAATATAAGGATCTGAAACTGGCTCTCCCTCGTTCAAGTCACGCTCCCCTTTTATATGGAAGCCAAAAATAGTTCTGCACCAAGTTCTCCATCTGTCAGCCTGCCTCTCCTTTTAACCAGGTGCTGGAACAATTGCTCCGTTCAGACTGGGCTGTCAGGAAGTGGCACTCTTTCAAAATCATTGCAAATTGGATGTATTTTCCCCTTTACTGTGGAAAAGCAAGATTATGAAGACAGTCCTGCTGCTAACAAGATGACTAGGTGGTATACTTATCCCTACAACAATTTGTGCCTGCCCAATTCTGCAATTGAATTTTGAGGCCGGAGCATACGCTGACAAAGCAGAAGAGCCAATTATATAAGAAGTAATGGATTCTACAGTCTCTGCCCAAATTGATGTCCCAAACTGCACTGGTTGAGCAATCCAAATCCAGGACTCCCTTCTGCATGTATGTGTATTATTTTCTTCCCAATTTACTGGTAAGTTAAGTATCCAAAACTAGCCAGAGGAAAGATCTTCTGTGATCTCCCTGGGGCAACCTGAATTATGGTCTTGCTACCGTCCCCTGAGCAAGACATCCATCATTGTGACTTTTGTAACTGCCCACGGTAATGAGGCATCCCCCCCCTCACCGGAGTTAATGAGTGCTTTAATTACTGCATTTACCCACACAGATGTTGGCTGTTCTCAGCTTCTCCCTTAGCCTTAATTCACACTCACTCTCACATGCAGGCGCACACAAGGCAAACTAGTGATAGGGAAGATCCAGGAATGGCTTGTTGGATGAGCAAACCGGGGTTAGTATTGGACGGATACAGCCCTGAGAAGATCACAGTCGGTTTTCAAGCAAGCAGTTACTTTGCTTCTGCCTGCCCCACTTCCCTCCCAGCCAGCAAGTGGAACAAACACCAGGCTGACCCCCCCATTCCAAGGAAAATGTCTGAGAATGCCAGTCCAAGTCCTCATTCATTGCTGGTTGAAAACTGCCAATCTATCATCTCCTACCTCGACTGTCTTTTCTCAAGGTGAACCATATCCAGCTCCTGTAATCACTTCTCATAGGGCTTAATTTTCCTGGTTGCCTTCCTTCTCTGAATCTGTTCCAATTTCTTTAAACTTTTGTAAAATGTGGGGCCCAGAACTCTGAATGATCAAAGTGGCGTCCGACCAAGTCAAAAGGAAGTGGAATGATTATTTCTCATGATTTGGAAATTAAACTTCTGCTGATGCATCCTAAAAGTGCATTTGAGTTTTTGGCAGCTCATGTTATACTCTTCTTAAGCACACCAATTTGACTGATATTTATGAGCTGATAATCTGACAAATGACAACAAAGGTCCGCATAGTTAAAGCAATGGTATTCCCTGTAGTAACCTATGGCTCTGAGAGCTGGACCATAAGGAAGGCTGAGCGAAGGAAGATAGATGCTTTTGAACTGTGGTGTTGGAGGAAAATTCTGAGAGTGCCTTGGACTGCAAGAAGATCAAACCAGTCCATACTCCAGGAAATAAAGCCAGACTGCTCACTTGAGGGAATGATATTAAAGGCAAAACTGAAGTACTTTGGCCACATAATGAGAAGACAGGATACCCTGGAGAAGAAGCTGATGCTAGGGAAAGTGGAAGGCAAAAGGAAGAGGGGCCGACCAAGGGCAAGATGGATGGATGATATTCTGGAGGTGACAGACTCAACGATGGGGGAGCTGGGGATGGTGACAGCCGACAGGAAGCTCTGGCGTGGGCTGGTCCATGAAGTCACGAAGAGTCAGAAGCGACTGAACGAATAAACAACAACAACAATCTGACAAAACCACCTTCTCATCCAAGCCATAAAATATTATTTTGCTAAACATTCTTATCAATGTATATTTTTCTGTGATATGATTACATAAAGTAATGCTCCCAACTTCTGCAATATCTGCGCAGTGCCTTTAATAACTTTTGTATCGCTTTCCTGAGGTCTGCCTATATAAATCTCCAGAGCCAGATGGATCACAACCCAGGGTACTGATGGAACTTGTGGAGATGATTGGTAAACCTCTTTTGGTAAATTCTGACACCTTCTGGAGGTCATAGAAGACTGGAAGAGAGGGGAACGAGGAAGACAGGTCTAAACTAGGCAAGATGTTCCAAAAGTTTGTCAAGCAGCATGTTTATGAGCACTTGGCTAAGCACAAGGAACCACCATGGATATTTTCCACACAAATTGTGCCAGGCTAACTTCATCTCCTTCTTTGATAGTTACTAGTTTAGTAGATCTAGGGAATGCTGCAGACACAGAATACCTGGGTCTCAGCAAAGCCTTTCACTGATTGCCTTATGATATACTTTATTTATTTATTTATTTATTTAATTCCCCGCCCATCTCCATGGGCTGGATGGTACTACCTGTAGATGGGTACAGTTAGCGGAATGACTGCATGAAAGAGTGCTCATTAATGGCTCCATTTCAGCTTGGAGAGAGGTATCAAATGGAGTGCTCTAGGGCTTTGCCTTGGATCCTGTGCAGTTCAACAATTTTATCAATGACTTGGATGACAAAGTTTAGCAGGCACTTATAAAGTTTACAGATGACAAAAAAACTGCAAAGGGTGGCCAATGCTTTAGATGAAAGAGAGGACTTTAAAAGATCTAGAAAGCAATGGGCTGATATGAACAGGATGGAACTTAACATGGAGAAATGCATCTACATCTGAACAGGAAAAAGGTAAGGCACATAGGATGGGAAGACCTGACTAAGCGATAATATGCGTGAAAGGGATTTGGGTGTTTTTGTTTACCGGAAATTAAATATGAGCCACCAGTGGGATAGCTAAAAAGCAAAGCCTATCTTGGCTTTAACAGGAACACATTAACAGGAACACAGAGTCCAGATCATGGGAAATAATTATTCCCTTCTACTCTGCTTTGGTTTGATACGTTTTGGAGAACTGTACCCAATTCTGGGCAACACGGTTCAACAGGACAGTGACAAACCGAAGCAAGTTCAGATGAGGGCCACCAAGATGGAGAAGGATCAGGAAACCAAGCGCTTTGAGGAACGATTAAAGGATCTGGGTAGGTTTAGCCTACAGAAAAGACTAAGAGGAGATATGACAGCAGCCTTCAACTATCTCTCACATCGAAGAGGGAGTGGACTTATTCTCTATTGCCCCAGCAGGCAGGATCAGAACTAACAGGTTATTTATTTTTTTATTTATTTTATCTTATTTATACCCCACCTATCCCCTCCCTAATGGAGGGCTCTAGGCGGCTTACAATCATGTAATTTCATATTATACAATCATATCATATTACCCGCGCATTAGGGAGGGGGTGCGGGAACCAGCTCTTCATCCGCAGGTCGGACTACATGTCCCAGGAACCTTTGCTTCTGAGCCGGCTGCTGACGTCCAGGAAGTTGTTGTTATTTCCGGAATCCGTCGTCCTCTGCCGTCCTCCGCCGCCATCTACGGGGACCAGCTCTTCTTGGTCGAGGGCGACCCTTCCGAAAAGGACGCCAGCAAATTGGCCCACGTGAGTGGTCCCCATTCATCTACTTGCCTATGGCTTTCGATCTGCTGGGTGGGCAGAAGCTGGGGCTAGTGACGGGAGCTCACCCCGCCACGCGGATTCGAACTGCCGACCTTATGGTCGGCAGACTAACGGCTCAGCGGTTTAACCCGCTGAGCCACTGTGCCCCTAACCCCTTGTGGTTATAACCACAAGGAAGAAAATTCAGGCTAGACATCAGGAGGAACTTCCTGGCTATGAACTGTCAGCCAGTGAAACATGCTGCCACAATCCATGGTGAATTCTTCTTCACTTTTTGTTGTTTATTCATTCAGTCGCTTCCGACTCCTCGTGACTTCATGGACCAGCCCACGCCAGAGCTTCCTGTCGGCTGTTGCCACCCCCAGCTCCCCCACGGTCGAGTCCATCACCTCCAGAATACCATCCATCCATCTTGCCCTTGGTCGGCCCCTCTTCCTTTTGCCTTCCACTTTCCCTAGCATCAGCTTCTTCTCCAGGGTATCTTCTTCACTAGAGGTCTTCAAATAGAGGCTGGTCGTCTGTCAGAGATGCTGTGTTGGATTTTTCACTGAGCAGGAAGGTGGACTAGATCAGTGCTTCTCAACCTCAGCAGCTTGTGTGGACTGGCTGGGGAATTCTGGGAGTTGAAGTCCACACATTTTAAAGTGGCTGAGATTGAGAAACACTGGACTAGACCATCACTCTATGGTCATTCCAACTCTGATTCTATGAGTTTAAGAATTAACAAATAACTTATTACTGTAATACCTCTAATTTTATAGCCCTTCCTGGCTCTGAGTTCTACTGATAGAGTGACACTGGATACCAGGGTAGATTTAGAGTAAGGATGTTTTCTCTTAATTTACCTGTAGGGCTCTCTTCCTCCCACAATCTTTTCTCTTCCACTGGCCTGTGAACAAATGCTTTTTATTGGAGATTTTCTGTATCTGATTCACTAATATTCTTTTCTACTCCATTCCAGCCTCGGGCCCGCAAAATATAATTCTCATCTTGAGCACAGTGCCTGAGGAAGGTAGCAACTGTAGTCCCAACATCTGAGAATCACAGGGACTTTGCCAGGCTTAAGGCTTCCATTTTACTCCATAGGCATGCAAAAAAGTTTGAAAACGCTTGCCCTACTCACTCTAGTGGTATTTTCACATCCTCATCTGCAATAGCATCCCCACTGAGATCCATATGGCTCTCATCCTGACAATATCAAAGAAGTCTCTGAGCGCTGGCAGGTTCCCCAAGCCTTGGGTTAGGGTGAGTGTTGAGCCCCTTATCTATTAGTATCACTGAATGTCTTTTTCTGGATGTCCAACATTCTTTTCTTATTCTTACTATTTTTAATGTTGTACGCCTCCTAGTATCTTTCTGGAGTTAGGCAGCCTTTGAAGCATAACAAATAAAAAATGAATAAATCAGCAGGAGCCCCTACAACCTTCAGAAGCTGAGAAAATGCAATGCTGAGGACCTATCCTAATTTTTATGCAAATTGTCTGTTTGGAAAGAGAAAAATCCAGAGCAGACTTCAGTACAGTACAGAGACTATTGGGAGACTTTTCTGCATTCAGCAGTATGTGAACCGAGAACTACCAGAAGTGCAAGCTGGGTTTCGAAGAGGCAGAGGAACTAGAGATCAGATTGCCAACATTCGCTGGATCATGGAAAACGCAAGAGAGTTCCAGAAAAACATCTACTTCTGCTTCATTGACTACGCTAAAGCCTTTGATTGTGTGGATCACAACAAACTGTGGCAAAGTCTTAAAGAGATGGGAGTACCAGACCACCTTACCTGTCTCCCGAGAAACCTGTATGCGGGTCAAGAAGCAAGTTAGAACCGGACATGGAACAACCGACTGGTTCAAAATTGGGAAAGGAGTACGACAAGGCTGTATATTATCACCCTGCTTATTCAACTTATATGCAGAGTACATCATGAGAAATGCCGGGCTGGATGAATCACAAGCCGGAGTTAAGATTGCCGGGAGAAATATCAACCACCTCAGATATGCAGACGATACCACCCTAATGGCAGAAAGTGAAGAGGAACTAAAGAGCCTCTTGATGAGGGTGAAAGAGGAGAGTGCAAAAGCTGGCTTGAAACTCAACATTAAAAAAACCCAGATCATGGCATCTGGTCCCATCACTCCCTGGCAAATAGAAGGGGAAGAAATGGAAGCAGTGACAGATTTTATTTTCTTGGGCTCCAAGATCACCGCAGACGGTGACTGCAGCCATGAAATTAAAAGACACTTGCTCCTTGGGAGGAAAGCTATGGCAAACCTAGACAGCATATTAAAAAGCAGAGACATCACCTTGCCGACAAAGGTCCGTATAGTTAAAGCTATGGTTTTTCCAGTAGTAATGTATGGCTGTGAGAGTTGGACCATAAGGAAGGCTGAGCGCCGAAGAATTGGTGCTTTCGAACTGTGGTGCTGGAGAAGACTCTTGAGAGTCCCTTGGACTGCAAGGAGGTCAAACCAGTCAATCCTAAAGGAAATCAACCCTGACTGCTCATTGGAAGGACAGATGCTGAAGCTGAAGCTCAAATACTTTGGCCACCTAATGCGAAGAGAGGACTCACTGGAAAAGACCCTGATGCTGGGAAAGACTGAAGGCAAAAGGAGAAGGGGACGGCAGAGGATGAGATGGTTAGACAGCATCACCGATGTAATGAACATGATAAACTCTGGGAGACAGTGGAGGACAGGAAGGCCTGGTGTGCTATGGTCCATGAGGTCACGAAGAGTCGGACATGACTAAACGACCGAACAACAACAACAACAACAAAATGCCAATATTTCCCAATCTCAGTGCATTTGCCCTTCTGACTCTGGGGAATCAATTCAATTCAACATGTCCTATTTTACTATAACGTTTATAAGGATCTTTGAAAGGACATCATAACCCCTCTTTTACCAAGTGCACTTGGGAGAATGGATGGTTTTTACATCCACCTTTTTACCTTCAGACTCCAATCATGAAATCACTTACAAGGTAGCCAAATTTATTGTTGCAGCAGTTAAAACGAGGCAACAGTTAACATCAAATCTAACCTGGCAATATTTTCTCTTTCCTCTCCTTTTATCTGATTTCATTTGGCTGTTTCTACTTCTGATCTCGGATCATAAATTAAGAATTTGATTTGATGTGAATCTAAATGATTTTTTTTTCTACAAGCAAATGCTTAAACCCAGCCCATGCTTATTAAACAAACCTTAAGATAGATCTGTTAGGAGCCTGGTGGAAGAAAATGCTATCAGATCTGGCAGTGTATTAAAATGACAAGCCTTACAGCTAAGCTTTGAGCTTTGTTATTAGGACTGTCTGGACCTTTTTTTCTGCTAAGAGGATTTTTTGACTCCTGTCCTGCAAGAACAGCCTCTAATCCTCAAAGCTGATGCTGTAGGAGGCTGGGGGGCATTTAGGAATATGGAACAGATGCAGCCAAGCGGTTCTTTGAGGGGTGGGGTGCAAGGGATTTCCAAGAAGGCACAAAGATCACCAAGGAAAGAGATATCACTGCCTGAGCTGTCACTGACAGCTTCTTATCTCATGTTCTGCTAGCCTGAGATAAAGGATGTTAATAGTGTACTTCCCAAGGGTAGCGACAATAGCAAGCAATTGCCAGCCAGTGGAAGATTCTTCAGCAGCAAACAGAGGAGGGAAGTCATTACACACAGCAAGAGGGAAAGAGTCTTGTTATAAACCAAGGAAAGTGAAGCTTCCTTGACCCCATTGTCAGATATTAAAAATTAGTGTCCCTCAAGAATGATTAAAACCCATAGAAAAATGAGAAAATCAGTCTTTCTAACTTAGCTGTCAAAACTCTGAGACAGACCATTATGTGGAGGCATGCAGGTGACAATGAATCCGGAGGGAGACAACCCATTAACACCAGCCTCCACATACCTGCCTGAGCACCAAGGGATATTTACGTAATAAGGGTCTGGGAAGGAAGGGAGAGAAATAAGCAAACTTCTCTTCATCTTGGTGTCAGCTTCAGGTAATTTAAGAAACAATCAATGTGTAGTCAAGACAAAACCAGCCTGTCAGTTACTCAAAAGAGAACAACGAAATAAAGTCTCCTATGACACAAACTAAGCTACATTTTAGTTCAAAGGGAACAACTTCAATGAACTAATCACTTCTATCAGGAAGAGTCTCACACAAGAAAGAGTAAAGATATCACCCAGAGAAATTGACAAAAGGTGGCCGTGGTATTGTAAAACATGTAAAACAGTCGAGGCAGGAACTGAGAACTGTCAGTCTGACACTTTGCAAACTTGTGTAAATATGTAAACTAACTTTTCTTTGAACTACATGTATAAAAGAAATGAATGAACCTTGCTCATTGCTCTCTATACTAGCCAAATTTGTGGCGGTATGAGAGAAGCCTCTTTTGCAAAAGACCAATAAAAAAGGAACTTAGCACTGCTATTTGCGAGTTCAGTCTTTTATTTTTGTGGGAAAAAGAGCCAAATCTCACACCATTAAATAAATAAATTTGCGAGGCAGTTAACCAGCTTGGTTCAGAACAGCAGAACAGCTTTGCAGTCCAGCAAAACCTCACAGCTAGTTTGGAGGTTCCCTCCTGGATGAAAGGTCAGTGAGGGAGCGACCCATCCCAGCTGTTAGGAGGCTGGACCTGGCCAAAGTAAAGCTAACAAATAAGTGGGGGGGGGGCTAGTAAAGTAATTCACTGAAGGTACAAGCAGTGATCGGACAGGCTAGGACAAAAGTACAAATTCAATTTATGTAACTACAGCAGCCATCCAATGTATCTTTTCATCTTTGTGAATCAGAAAATGAACGAAAGTTCCATTAGGCACCAAGTTCGTTATCCGTTTCTGAGCTGAAGGACGTCCCTTCAGCATAAAAGCAGCTGTGAGCTGGAATGAAGGCTACAGATTCTCAAAAAGAAGGGAAACATCCTAAATATTTATCTATGAAATAATCCCCTATTTTTGGACTCTTAATTTAAATACTCCCTCTGAATGATTAATTATCACAGATGATTACCACAGATCTTTTCTCCACCATGGATCTTATCTAACCTCTAATTTAAAGCCCTTTTAGCATCTACTGCAATAATATTAACAGTGAGTTGTGCAGAGGCTTCTTTTTTTTCATTTATTCTGAACCTACTTGCCAATCAAAATAAATACCTACTAAATATCCTACGGGCAATTGTCTTGAACTCCAGGATTTGTTCTGTACCCTGGTTACTGTTCTGATACTTTTATGGCGATTTTGTAAATGTACTTCCACTTCCTTCATTTGTAACTTACCTTAGAAGCATTTGAATCCAAGAATGGTGAACATAAATTTACTAGAACATAAATTTACTAGAGCAAATCAGAAAAATGTTCTCCACGTCAGATATATAAAAACCTCTATCATGCTTACTGAATTTTGTCATTTTTTATACGGAGGAAAAAGGCCTCAAATGCTCAATTTGCACAGACAGTAATATTAGTCCTGTATCATTTTCTCTCCCCCCCCCCCAGCTCTACACTATCTCTCTCAAGAGATGGACCAGAACACTGCATAGAATTATTACTGACTTCAACTTGGGGAGGATGAAAGGGCGGGGCAGCTTTGAGCAAGATCTCCTTACTGGATTAGCTCACCACAACAGAATGCTGGATTCAAGAGGCGTTTGGTTTGCTTCAGCAGCTAGGACAGTCCTATGACAAAAATGTCCCTGTCAGATTTATCCACTATTTATCCTAACCCTCTCCAGTGCAGATTCTTCTGGACAGAATTTGCACAGAACCCCCAAATGGTCAAGGCAAGGGGAGGTGTAACGTTTCAAAAAGAGGGGAATCTTTCAAAGGGAATCCTTCAAAAAGAAGGGAATTACCCAGAATCATGGACCTCATCAACCTACTTCCAGTTTGATGGACAAATATACCAACAAATCAAAGGAACACGCATGGGATCACCACTCTCAGGACTCATAGCAGAGACTGTAATGCAGCATCTAGAAATGATAGCACTCCCACGCATACAACCAAAAGTATGGATCTGTTATGGAGATGACACCTTTGTCATAATAAAAAAGGAAGAACTAGAGAAGACACATGCAACAATCAACATCATCTTCAATGGAATAAAATTCACAAGGGAAGAAGAAAACAACAACACTGGGCATCCCTTCTTGGACATCCTCATCAGCAGAGGAAAAGATGGCAAATTAGAAACACAAGTCTACCGGAAAACAACCCACACCAACCAAGTGCTCCATTACCAAAGTAACAACCCAACCTCTCGCAAGAGGAGCTGTGTAAGAACATTATTCAGACGAGCACAAACGCACTGCAGCAACCCACAACACCAGAAAAAAGAAACAGACCACCTGTACAGCATCTTCCAACAAAATGGATACCCACACAACTTTATCAAAAAGTGCCTGACCACTCAACCCACTACAGCACAACCAACACAAGCTATGAAAAGCATAACACTGCCATATATCAGAAACACCTCGGAAACTACCAACAGACTATTAAAATCACACGGCATCACCGTAGCACACAAACCAACCAAAGCCCTCCAAAGCATCTTAAGTAAACCAAAAGACCCAGTAGCCAAATAAGAAAAAACAGGAGTCATCTACAACAGGGGTACCCAACCTTTTTGCCACCAGGGACTGGTCGTTGATGACAATTTTTCCATGGACCGGCGAGGGGCAGGGTTTGCAGGCGGGAGTCAATTGTGTGGACGGGGGGCGGGGTTTGCAGGCGGGAGCCAATCGCGCAAACCACCACCACTCACCTGCTGTGCGGCCCACTTCCTAACAGGCCACGGCCCACAGGTTGGGGACCCCTGATCTACAACATACAATGTAAGGACTGTAATAGCCACTATGTAGGACAGGCAGGCAGAAGACTAGCAGAGCGCATCCATGAACACCAGCTAGCAGTCAGAAGACATGATGAAAACTCCTTAATCTCACAACACATGGACAGACTCAACCATACTTTCAACTGGGAAACTTTGAGCATCCTAGACCAAGCTAAATCCAAAAACTCTAGGGAATTCCTGGAAGCTTGGCACTTAGGCAAGTAAGCCATCAACAGGCAGATAGAGGTAAATAACATTTACACACCATTCAAAAGAGACAATAAAAAAGCTAAAAAGGAAACCAAAAGACCAGAACACCTCCTTGCCAGCAATCAACACCCAGATAAGCAAAGATTAACACCAGATGAACAACAACAGCCTAATCAAGGAACTACCAAGGAGAGAACAACACCCCCACCAACATAGGCAGGGCAAGCTACTGAACATAAACAGAGAACCCCACTCAGAACACGGCCACACAGCCCGGAAGACCCACAACAGCCATCGAACTCCGGCTGTGAAAGCCTTCGACAATACATTAAACCCCACTCACTTCTAGCACTGAAGATGTTGCCTAGTCGGGCAATGAAATGTCTGCAAGAAAACAACCAAGCTCAGAGAGCATCAAGTATTCCACAAGTTTCTTCTCCTTGCTCTGTTCACACCTTTAGAGGGCACATCAAGGTAGAACAAGAGAGTACCAGCCTAGAAACTGAGAGACGGTGAGTTCTAGTCCTGCCTTAGGCATGGAACCAGCTGGGTGAGTTTGGGCCAGTTCCAGGAAGAAGGCAATGGCAAACCACGTCTGAAAAATATTGCCAAGAAAATGGCATGGACTTGTTCTTGTAGTCATCAGGAAGCACACACCACACACAAACGAAACACATTTTTACTCAAGACAGCCTCTAAACAAGAGTATGGGAGGCAGGCTAATGTATAGGAAAATATATCATTAATATTTATTTATTAAAGAACCAGTTTGGTGTAGTGGTTAAAGGCACTCGGCTAGAAACCAGGAGGGCATGAGTTCTGCCTTTGGCACAAAGCCAGCTGGGTGACTTTGGGCCAGTCCCTCTCTCAGTCCTAGCAAGGAGGCAAGGGCAAGTCACTTCTGAAAATGTTGTCAAGAAAACTGCAGGGACTTGTCCAGACAGTGGCCAAGAGTCAAGGAAGGGGGGAAAAATAGAACAAAAGCATAGAGAAGCAGTAGGGTCAGAAGTTCCAGATGTTTGCAGTGGACCCCTGGCTAGGAGATGGTTCTAGTTAGTTAGTTAGTTAATTAGTTAGTTAGTTATAATTCAAATCTATCAGCGCTAGTTAGTTAGTTAGTTATAATTCAAATCTATCAGCGCCCATCTCCCCCAACGGGAGACGTGTTAACCACATCAAACCCAGAAGTATTCCAAAACTACACCCTAGAAGTATTGTTATGTGGGCAGGGTTTTTTTTAAAGCTTTACAACCTCCAGCATGAGAAAGTGCCTTTTTTACAAATAGAACTTTTCCTACAGCAGCTTACCTTGGGTGTGTAGCTAACAACCAAGCCACTCAGCACAATAAAGCATTTATGGTATCAAGTCACATTATGATATTTAAGATTCAGCCATGCAAATTTTATGTCCCTTTTGCTAACTTAATGTTTTAAGCATTGCTTAGGTCGTTCTAAAGAGCCAAAAGAAAGAGGATTTGTAAATCATGTTGCACTGGTAATGAACTGAAAAATAGTGTGCTTAGACAGGAAGTTCATTAAGGTTTTATACAGCAATAGAGCTTTGACGCAAAGTAACGGTGGCCTGGACGATATCTCTCTCCCCACCCCCACCCCCAGCACCAAAGTGGAGAACATTCCCCAAGGAATGTCTATGAAGGTTCTCAGTCATCCAGGTGGAATTGTCTGTAGCTTGAATCATGTCAACTGGATTTCTATTTTCTCAGTGGAAACGTTTCGCTCCTTATCCAAGGAGCTTCTTCAGTCTGAGCAAAGTTAGTAAGGGAATCCTTAAATATGTTGCTGTGTGACCTTACACCTGGGGCTAGGTCATGGTTATTTTGCGATGTTATTTCGAAGTCCCTTTATCATCTAAAGGAGGATCGTTAAGATACAATCCTCCTTTAGATGATAAAGGGACTTAGAAATAACATCTCAAAATAACCATGACTTAGCCCCAGGTGTAAGGTCACACAGCCACCTAGAAACATATTTAAGGATTCCCTTACTAACTTTGCTCAGACTGAAGAAGCTCCTTGGATAAGGAACGAAACGTTTCCACTGAGAAAATAGAAATCCGGTTGACATGATTCAAGCTACAGACAATTCCCCAAGGAAAATTTCCAAAAAAGTTCACCAAGAATTTCTCAAAATTATCTTCAGAGGAACCATGGAAGTTAATAATCTGGGTGTTTACAAAAGCTTTCCTCTTTTGAGCCTTACAACTGGTACAAATACATTTGAACCTGGTAGGGTAGCTGAGACAAATGAGCCAGAGTGACAGTCAAGGTTACACACAGGCTGTGTTGAAAGCAATAAAAACTGTAAACCCCGATTATTCATATTCTGTAACCTACATTGATGACCCAAACAGCCTTGCCCCCTTGGGAGATTTCATCAGGCTGTGCTTACATCTTTTCAAGCATTGGCTGCATTTAAAGACTATAAATTTGCTTCTTAAAAGCAACATAGGAAGGAACGAAGCTGATTAGCTTGTCTGTTTAAAAAAAGGTGACTTGCAACTTGATAACTAAAAAATTGATATATTTGAGGAGTCCAAATTTTCCGGTAAGCAATCATTTCAGCTAATTATGCAACTGAACTCATATATGCTTTGTTTATAATTCAAAGGGAGACTCTGAAGATGAAGAACTACATTTCTGTATGATTCCGATTCAATAATAGGTTAAAAGACTAAGCTACTTCTATATTAATGCTACATTAATAATCTATGGATCTTTCTATCATTCTTTCTAAGCTTTAATCTTTCATTTTAATCACCATTAGGTATAACTTTTTTTTACCATACTACCACAGATTATTTGTATTTTGGTTACTAATGTCACCATAACCTTGTCCTCATGTATAACAAAATGTACTCTTGGCTACTATTTTCTCCCCAAATATTTTCTCTATAATCAAGAGGGCAAAGCACCTCCACTTGCCAGAAATTCCCCAGTTCCAACTATTAGGAACTATTAGGTCTGCCTGTGCTCTCAATGACAATATGAGATATTTAAGCTGAAAAGCTTCAGCAGAACTTCTCAATTTAAAAGCACAGAAGCTTATCTTCCCTTTCTTTTCCAACACCACCTCAAGGCCCTAATGTTCCCCTCCCCCCCCAGGTTAGGCATCCATACACCCATGTACAGACCTTTGTAATTCACCGTACGGAGACACTGTTTGCTTTGGATGTCCCAGAGCCGCACTGTTTCATCATGTGAGCCAGACAGCAACAGGCTTCCATCAGTGGAGACGGAGAGACATGTCACCTGATTCCTATGGAAAGAACAAGAAAGGGACTTTATTTGAGATTCTTCAATGGTTTCTCAAGTGGTGCCATCAAAACAGGATTTGGGTCCAAATGTCCATACTCCTGCTCAGCAGAATGAGGGGAGGGTCCTGGTTCATCAACATCTAAGGTGAAGTGGAAAAAAATATCACATGGTATTACATTCTGAAGAGCTCCCCACTTCCTGTAAGGCTACACAGGCAGTCCTCGTCTAAGACTGCCTCATTTAGCTACTGTTTGCAGTTACAACAGTGATGAAAAAGTAACTTTTGTTGCTGTAAGTTTTATATTTTTAACTTCTTGTTGTGAACCGCCCAGAGTTCCCTGGTATAGAGGAGATGGGCGGTGATACAAATTTAAATAATAAACAAACAAACAAACTTTATGACCAATCCTTGCATTTATGACTTTCACAAGTCTGTAAAGCAAAGGAAAGCTGAAGTAAGATTGTAAGCACAGTCACGGTTTCACTTAGCGACCACTTCACTTAACGACCAAGTTGCCGGTCCCAATTGTAAACAAGGACTAGCTGTAGTCTAAAATTACCTACCCTTGATTTATCAATGTCACTCATATTTTTTTTATTAAGAAATGGAAGTGGTTGAAATAGTGCTCGAAGTGTCCACCCCTCCCCACCAAAGTCCTTTTAACCCTTTGGATGGTACTTGCCATGGAGAGGGGTCTCTCACTCACAGGATCTCTGAGTCTCCCAAAAGGTCACTGCTATCACACGCACTATATTCCATCCCACCTCGCTCTTATTTCTCAGACCAAGATGGAACAGAGATCAGCTCTAATTCCTCATCAAGGTAGAAGGGAACAGCAGCCCATGCTGATGAGATTCAGAAACGGGGGTTGAACCAGCACACCGAGGATTGCCATTTCTTCAGGTGGCACTACCCCTGAGCAATCTCATGTGTCCAAGGAGAGATGATGGCATTCTCATCTCAAGTCTCACAAGAACCCATCTGAGACTCTTAAACTCTTGAAAAATGTCGGCCATTTATTTATTTATTTATTTTTCAAATTTATTCCCCGCCCATCTCCCATACAAGGGACTCTGGGCGGGTTACAATAAATAAAAATTTAAAAACTATACAAAATATCTAAAAACACAACAAGCATAAAATAAAATAAAATAAAATAAAATCCAAGATGGATTAGGAACCACAGAACAGATCATGGAGCTACGGGGCCAGCCAACCCCAGGAGGCACTACCACCTCCGTTGTCCCAGGCCAGGCGGCAGAGCCAGGTCTTAAGGGCCTTCCGAAAGACCAGGAGGGAGGGGGCCAGTCTCACCTCCGGGGGCAAGATGTTCCATAAGGCGGGCGCTATCGCAGAGAAGACATGCCTCCTGGACCCCGCTAGATGGAATTCTCTTGTTGAGGGGGTCCGAAGCATGCCCTCTCTGCATGCACGGGTGGGGCGGGTCGACGTTATCGGGATGAGACGGTCCCTCAGGTACCCTGGTCCTATGCCATGTAGGGCTTTTGGTTTTTATTTGGGGTCCTGCAGTCTTGGGATAAGACAGACACCCTGGCGCTACCCTGTTCATTCCTGCAGGAGCCGTAAGTGGCTTGGGCACAGGAAGCCATGCTGGTCCAGGCCAAGCATCAATTCTTGCCAGTCCAGGACAAATAACAGGAAAAATAATGTACTCACCGATGCCCTTTGAAGATCTTCCCATTCTCCTGCTCGGACTGAAAGCCTCTTTCTCTTTGCACAGGCTGAGAGAAGGGGGAAATTATATTTTAATGCACCATCCTGGACAATTAAATAGGAATGTAAGATTGAGGAAGCTACCTCCTCCCAGATTAATAATCCACTACATTCCTTATGGTCTGCTCAGGCAGCAGTACTTTGGTACCGAGAGACCTTCCCTCTTATCTGTTACCTAATCCTTTTAAACTGGAGGTACTCAGGATTCATATTTTCCACTGGACTATGGTTGCTCCAGAAGGAAGCAGGGGTTTCTTGTTGAAATTCGCACCCAGGTCTTTGGCATATGAGGGACTGTACCTTTAAGGCTGCCTACCAACATTGCTTTCCTCCCTGGAAATCAATTATTCCACCCAGGTAGGAGAAGAAAACCGTTCTATCAAGAGAGAATTAAGGGTCTCCGGAAAACGGAAAACAGCAGGCTACGGAAGAACCAATGACCATGAAAAACAAAATGAAACAAAAACAGGAGGTGGTTTTGTTCCTTCACCCAGTTAGGACAAAGCAGGATTTGGGGTGACTTGTGCTGTTGAGCTGATCTGCAGGCACACAAAGTCCAAAAGTCAATAGTGCTACACTCCAGTCACCTTGTAATGAGACAGACTGTATTAGTTAATTATGGTCTTCTTTCTTCTTTTCAGTCACATAGTCTGAGTTGGGTGGCCATATAGACACTTTAATAAATAACTAATAAAAGGGAAGAAAACACGGGCCATACCGATCTGGGCAGAAGACATTCTGTTCTTGAGTTAACAGATTCACCAGACCCACAAAATGTGGCATTTTTTGGTCACAATGTAAGGACTTTCTAACTCTTTCCTTATCATGAAAAGCTTCTGTGGGCTGCCGTCTAAATCAGTAGCTGCCAATGCACTACTCATGAGCACCAAGATGCAGGCGAATGTCTGTAAGGTTGCCTCAGGACCTTAGAAATCATTAATATTTTTAAAGATTTTTTTAAATGCTCCAAATCTGGCAAAGCATGTGGGATTGCACTCCTCACCTCAAGTACAGGTAGTCCTCGCTTAACAACCATTTGTTTAGTGACAGTTCTGACTTACGACGGTGCTGACAACCCGACTTACAACCAGTCCTCACACTTATGACCGTTGCAGCATTACCCCGCAGTCATGTGATCACAATCTGGATGTTTGGCAACTGGTTCACATTTATGACTGTTGCAGTGTCACGTGATCGCCATTTTTGACCTTCTTGGCCAGCTTCTGGCAAGCAAAATCAATGGGGATCCACGTGATCTGCTTAACAACCACATTGTTCGCTTAACGACCGCCACAAAAAGGTAGTAAAATTGGGTCAGATTTGGTTAATGACCGCTTCACTTAGCAACCGAAATTCCGGTCCCAATTTGTGATTGTTAAGCGAAGACTACCTGTATCATCAGATTTCAAGCAAGAAGAGGAAAAGCTCACAGGGTTTGGTAATCCTGTGAGGTTTGGGCCATTTGTTAATTTTTTTTTTACATTTTTGCATCCATGCACAGCAGACCCCCTGAATGCCTGTCCTGAAGCTCAAAAGATTTCTATAAAACATAACGATCCTAATAAGGCTCAGATTCCACCCCCCGCACTGCACAAAGCACTTAGGATGCTGGTTAGGTACTGCACAGAATGGGACCTACCCAGGAGCAGAGGTCAACCTGGAAAATGGAGCCATCCATCCCGCCACAGAACATGTGGTATTCAGCAAGGTCAAGAGTCACTGACATGATGCTCACATCAAAGACGACAGAGAGGAGAAGGTTCCCAGAAGAGATCTCCCACAGCTGAGAAAGGGAAAAGGTGCAGATTAACCAAGTTCTTAGCTATAATGACGCAAAATAAAGCCTGCCTTATAATCCAGATGGAGTTTTATGTACCCCAACCTCAGGGAAACAGCTACAGCAAACCTTGGGGCATCTGCTGATATTTTCCACAATATCAACCCATAATACTGCTTCCAAACGGAGTATTATCATCTGCACCCTTACCTTGGCTGTTTGGTCCAAAGAGGCTGTGGCAGCTCTGGCCATGGGACCACCAACACCACAGCAGAGATCTGTGATGGGAAGGCTATGCCGTGACCACACGTGGCGGGGCTCAGGGCTTTGGGCATGCTCCACCTGTAGCACGCTAAGAAATGAACTGGTTTTAACACAACAAGGATAGATTTCGAGCTGCTCTCTCCCTGCAAATACACACACCATTTAGCCACTAGCCACTAAAACAATAATGCTAAAAACGTGTGTTAGGGAATTCAGGTGGAAATCAATTGACCAGATAATTAGAGGCTGCTCATTTTATCTGCATCTTCCTTTTAATGAAGTCTAAATCTGTAGGCTCTTCTTCCAGTTGTCTCTTCCTTCCACAGACGTTTTAGATCAGGGTTTCTCAACCGGGGTTCCGTGGCACCCTCGGGTTCCGCGAGAGGTCACTAGGGGTTCCCTGGGAGATCACGATTTATTTTAAAAATTATTTCAAATTTGGGCAACTTCACATTAGGGAGGTAAGTTTCAAGTTTCATATTTTAGTTTAAGAACACTGTTAATGTATCTATACAGGCCTACACATGAAACAAATATAGTAATTCTGTAACTTGTGGCCTATGAGCCTGAATGTGCAGGGGTTCCTCGAGGCCTGGAAAATATTTCAAGGGTTCTTCCAGGGTCAAAAAGTTGAGAAAGGCTGGTGTAGATCAATGAGTCCAAATCCGACTAAAGGAGGGAAGGAAAGTTTGCCAGCTTCCTGTGGACACTGAATAATCTCAGAATTCACTGGGTTGTTTGAGGGAATTTTTTCCCATCCACAAGAGTCTTTTTTTTCTGACCTTTTGTACTCTACTCAATTGAGGGTTTTGCATTATGCTTTTTAGAGTAGGCAAGCAGCCTTAATTGCATCTATGACACATGCAGCACTCCCCACTAACAGTAAGGACAGGACCAGCCAGAATGCCACAACTGCAACCTATCTTTACCCCAAGCATGTGCACAGTGTCCTATGCTAGCTAGCATATCTAACCAAGAGACTATTTGGCAAGCTACCATCCTGTTGTCCATGGCCTACCAATTAGGAGGAATATGCAATGTGCACACACTCAGAATATTATGTGTCCTCAAGTCAGCGATAACTCTTATCAACCACATAGATAGATTTTCTCCATGACTCAATAAGAGGTAAGAAATTTAAAGAACAAAAGCCAACATATGAATCAGCATATAGATATGATGGGTGCAATGAGAGGTGGCAAGAATAGAAATATATGCAGAGGCATCTAATTAGATTTAATTAGGTTTCCTTTCATCTTTGCATATTTCCTGCCTTTAATTTCTTTGGCTCGCTATTTGTCACTTTTTTGTATAATTTGCGGGAATAGCACAAAGGTACGTGCTGAAGTGTGTTCTTCTTTTGCAAACCTTGGGGTACCTGCTGATATTTTCCACTATATGAACCCACAGTATTTTTTCAAGAAACAAACTATGGCTTAACACAATGTGCAGGTTAGCCAGCGGGAAAGCTTAAGGCAGGGCAACAAGACATGATGATGATGATGACGACGACAACTAAAGAGAGCATTCTGCAGAGATAACTCCTAAATCCTGGCCAACACAACTCTCTCCCTAAGTATCGGTATAAAATTGACATTCTTATTTGTTTTTTTGCAGAACGTAAACTTTGATTCTACATACGGCCTTATTGTTTAAACTACCCAGGGGATAATCTGATTTTGGTGATTCCAATTTAGAGATACTTTTAAAAATAATTAAATGAATATTAATAATTAAATAACCAGTAATTAAAAATAACTTTAAACAAATACAATGTAAGGCTTAAGAAAACCCTTCTGTAAATACCCACACGATCATGTTGCTTCACTAAGCAAGCTATGAGTTATTTCTCTTGGTAATAAACACCCCTTTCCAAGTTTCTGAGACAGAAGAGCTGCTGCTGTCAGGGCGAGGTAACTAGGACATCCTTTGGCTGCAGGTATTTGTGATCAGAAACAGGGAAATACTAGCAAATCCAATCCAATCAAATTTGTATTAGGGTCATAAAAGGTAAAGGTTCCCCCTGCACATTTGTGCAGTCGTGTCCGACTCTAGGGGCCGGTGCTCATCTCCGTTTGTTAACCGTTTGGCTGCAGGTATTTGTGAAGGTAACCTTGCATACAGAGGACCTCTTTCCGCACCAAAGAGGAACATAGCTCCTTTACAGATCAGGGTGCTCTCAATATGTTAATGTTAGTGCCCAACATAATATTCTCATGTAGGAGCACTGATAAATGCAGTGATGCTGATCCTGTGGGCAGAATCAGGAAGTGGGAGAGCATTTCAATTCATACCTGTAAAGACTCCACACTATTACAAGACAGTCTTTGGCCCCAGAGAGAAAGTGGCTGCTGTCGTCTGTGAAGGCCACGCAAGTCAAGTCCTGATAATGTCGATTCAGGATAGCAAGTAGATTCCCACTAGATACCTGCAGCAAGAAAAGAGTGGGAGGAGAAATAAAAAGATGAGGTGGCAGGCCTGGCATTTCTCCTGCAAGTGGGCAGATTTCATACAAACAGTGCGTAGTACAGAAAGCCACAAGACCCATCACAGTCATGTTTCTATTAGGGTCGATTAACATGCCATAAAATGATAGGGTCAGATCTGGAAGCAGCTTTGGATGTCATCTCTCCAACCTACTTTGCAAGAGAGGATCTGCAAGGCAGGATGCGGGGACAGACAGTCACTGGGAGCAAACGTTTTTCATCTATCGAGCACTTTACTGCCCCATTTTGCATGAGCTCCAGCCTGACAAAGAACCTCAGAAATTCAAATGCTCATTTATTACTTTGTGAAGTAACAAATTTAACCCAGGAAAACCTGTTTTCAGGCCTATCTGGGTAAACTTGTGATAAAGTGGCAAGCTGCAGCTATCCAACCTATCAGCTGCTGCATTACAAATTAATTTGTAGTACTGTGCGCTAATTGGCTCTTCAGGAACTTCAAACAGACACTGATTTATTTCTGTGGGAGGGTCAGGTTGGTGCCAAGGTTACTGCTCTTCTCTCCAAATTTTATTCCTTAAAATAGTGAGGTTGCTGCTATAGGAGCGAAGCTGCTTGTGGACCGATTTATTTGCCCGAGACCTTTTGTGTCCTGCAAGGAAACACAAGAGGGGCAGCAAGCTGATCTTCATGGCTGAGTTTTTTCATTAAAGAACCTCTGAGAAATTCCTGAGGATCACTATACTTCCTGTTATGAGGGCTGCCCAACATCCTGATCCATCTGGAAAGGCTGAACAATTTACAACAATATCCGTACAGAAAAAAGAAGAAGCTTTTGAACTCTTAAAACCGATCTGCCTTACTCTTCTCCATTCCAAAATCAGGTCACTCCAATGTTAATGAGGTTGAACTCTGATTCTGCATAACTTCGGACAAATCCTCGTTGAATGACGGGCTACCCTGAATCAGGAAG
This sequence comes from Charina bottae, assembly GCA_023362775.1. Taxonomy (NCBI): domain Eukaryota; kingdom Metazoa; phylum Chordata; class Lepidosauria; order Squamata; family Charinaidae; genus Charina; species Charina bottae. Next base: position 4,485,657 of record JALMGJ010000040.1, read on the forward strand.
CGTAAGACTCTGATTGCAAACCGTTATACTTTGAAAACCAGAGTTTGTGCTAACAATGAATTCATGGAAGCACAGCCATAAAGACGATGTGGCATTAGAGAAATTAATGGAGTGGTCTTGCCAGCTGCTACTTTTTTATCTAGCAGCTTCCTGCCAAATAGAAATCACTCAAAATGGCTCGGCATAAAATAACGGCTAACAACTTCACAGACACAGTACAAATGGTGAAAAAGACAGGGGAAACAGAAATAATAAAATCTAATGGACGACAGCAGGACAGTGTTAGGAGGCAAATTCTGGGGACACTGCCTTCTATGAACCTTCAGAAGATTAGGTGGTAGAGCTGTAGCCCTCAACCATCCAACCTTGCCTACTCTGAACAAAATGGTTCTCCAGGTTTCCACCTACTCCAAAATTTAATGATTCCGAATGGAAACAGCCTAGGAATATGGGGGAAGGAGAGGCAGACTCTCCTCTCCTTTTGATGCAGCCATCTGGAAGGCCTGCTGTTGGAACAAAGCAAAGAAGGGAAAAACCTGGTAGCACTAGTTTGCCAAAGGAAGGTGGGAGGGTCTTGCCCTCAGACACAGCAAAGTGGGAAGGTTGGTGGGGTAGAACCGTCTCCCCTCTCTCTTATAATACCACTACTGTGTGAGCTGCACTGGCTCCCAGTAGGCTTCCAGGTATAATTCAAGATGATGATGATGATGATGATGATGATAGGGAAGGACTCGATAGGTGGACAAAAATGCCAGATCCAGTCTAAACATCTGGCAGACTGTGCAATCAACCATAATATTACTGAATACCAGCTTACATCCTGAGACAATACAGTGGGGCAAAAAAGTATTTAGTCAGCCACCAATTGTGCAAGTTCTCCCACTTAAAAAGATGAGAGAGGCCTGTAATTGACATCATAGGTAGACCTCAACTGTGAGAGACAAAATGAGAAAACAAATCCAGACAATCACATTGTCTGATTCGGAAAGAATTTATTTGCAAATTATGGTGGAAAATAAGTATTTGGTCAATATCAAAAGTTCATCTCAATACTTTGTTATATATCCTTTGTTGGCAATGACAGAGGTCAAACGTTTTCTGTAAGTCTTCACAAGGTTGGCACACACTGTTGCTGGTACGTTGGCCCATTCCTCCATGCAGATCTCCTCTAGAGCAGTGATGTTTTGGGGCTGTCGCTGGGCAACATGGACTTTCAACTCCCTCCAAAAGTTTTCTACAGTATGGGGTTGAGATTTGGAGACTGACTAGGCCACTCCAGGACCTTGAAATGCTTCTTACGAAGCCACTCCTTCGTTGCCCGGGCGGTGTGTTTGGGATCATTGTCATGCTGAAAGACCCAGCCACGTTTCATCTTCAATGCCCTTGCTGATGGAAGGAGGTTTGCACTCAAAATCTCACGATACATGGCCCCATTCATTCTTTCCTGTACACGGAACAGTCGTCCTGGTCCCTTTGCAGAGAAACAGCCCCAAAGCATGATGTTGCCACCCCCATGCTTCACAGTAGGTATGGTGTTCTTTGGATGCAACTCAGCATTCTCTCTCCTCCAAACACGACAAGTTGTGTTTCTACCAAACAGTTCTACTTTGGTTTCATCTGACCATATGACATTCTCCCATTCCTCTCCTGGATCATCCAAATGCTCTCTAGCAAACTTCAGACGGGCCCGGACATGTACTGGCTTAAGCAGGGGGACATGTCTGGCACTACAGGATCTGAGTCCCTGGCGGCGTAGTGTGTTACTGATGGTAGCCTTTGTTACGTTGGTCCCAGATCTCTGCAGGTCATTCACTAGGTCCCCCCGTGTGGTTCTGGGATTTTTGCTCACCGTTCTTGTGATCATTTTGACCCCACGGGGTGAGATCTTGCGTGGAGCCCCAGATCGAGGGAGATTATCAGTGGTCTTGTATGTCTTCCATTTTCTAATTATTGTTCCCACAGTTGATTTCTTCACACCAAGCTGCTTGCCTATTGCAGATTCAGTCTTCCCAGCCTGGTGCAGGTCTACAATTTTGTTTCTGGTGTCCTTCGACAGCTCTTTGGTCTTTACCATAGTGGAGTTTGGAGTGTGACTGTTTGAGGTTGTGGACAGGTGTCTTTTATACTGATAACAAGTTCAAACAGGTGCCATTAATACAGGTAATGAGTGGAGGACAGAGGAGCCTCTTAAAGAAGAAGTTACAGGTCTGTGAGAGCCAGAAATCTTGCTTGTTTGTAGGTGACCAAATACTTATTTTCCACCATAATTTGCAAATAAATTCTTTCCGAATCAGACAATGTGATTGTCTGGATTTCTTTTCTCATTTTGTCTCTCATAGTTGAGGTCTACCTATGATGTCAATTACAGGCCTCTCTCATCTTTTTAAGTGGGAGAACTTGCACAATTGGTGGCTGACTAAATACTTTTTTGCCCCACTGTACCTTTAATATTATTAAACAACATCTGCCTATCCCAGGTCCTTGAGTCCCCAGGCTATCGCCTATAAAGCTATGCATGGCACAGGGTTGGCATGCTCCAGGCAATGCCTCCTAAAGTGGCTAAGGAGGTGTGCTTTCTCTGTTGTCGCGTTGACCCTTTGGAATGCCCCCTGCCCAAGGTTGGGATGGCCCTGACTCTATTGGTCTTACGCAGAGCCATAAACACCTGGATTTTCTCCCATCCTGGGCCAGGATGGTATATAAGCCAGTTCTGCAGTGAGATTATATGTTATTATTGCTCTGACTAAATGCATCGAGGCAATACTCGAGAATCAACTATTCTTCGTTGAATTCCAGGGAAAAAAGAGTTAGTGGAGAGTTCAGCGGCATGGTCTCCCACAGGGGAGCGTCCTTGCCCCTGTTATTCAATATATATATATATAATAATAATAATAATAATAATAATAATAATAATAATATATATATATACTAATGGGCTTGAGGAATCCAAGGCTGGAGTTAAAATCGCTGGAAGAAACATTAACAATCTCAGATATGCAGATGATACCACTTTGATGGCTGAAAGCGAGGAGGAGTTGAGGAGCCTTATGACGAAGGTGAAAGAAGAAAGTGCAAAAGCTGGGCTGCAGTTAAACCTCAAAAAAACCAAGATTATGGCAACCAGCTTGATTGATGACTGGCAAATAGAGGGAGAAAAAGTGGAGGCAGTGACAGACTTTGTATTTCTAGGCGCAAAGATTACTGCAGACGCTGACTGCAGCCAGGAAATCAGAAGACGTCTACTTCTTGGGAGGAGAGCAATGGCAAATCTTGATAAAATAGTTAAGAGCAGAGACATCACACTGTGGTCCGCATAGTTAAAGCAATGGTATTCCCTGTAGTAACCTATGGCTGCGAGAGCTGGACCATAAGGAAGGCTGAGCGAAGGAAGATAGATGCTTTTGAACTGTGGTGTTGGAGGAAAATTCTGAGAGTGCCTTGGACTGCAAGAAGATCAAACCAGTCCATACTCCAGGAAATCAAGCCAGACTGCTCACTTGAGGGAATGATATTAAAGGCAAAACTGAAGTACTTTGGCCACATAATGAGAAGACAGGATACCCTGGAGAAAAAGCTGATGCTAGGGAAAGTGGAAGGCAAAAGGAAGAGGGGCCGACCAAGGGCAAGATGGATGGATGGTATTCTGGAGGTGACGGACTCAACCATTGGGGAGCTGGGGATGGTGACGGCCGACAGAAAGCTCTGGCGTGGACTGGTCCATGAAGTCACGAAGAGTCGGAAACGACTGAACGAATAAACAACAAAAATATACTAATGATCAACCCGTCGGTCGTGATACATTGTCTTTCATCTATGCCGACGATTTGGCACTTACCGCTCAGGGAATTAGCTTTGAGGAAGTGGAAGAGAAGCTCACTTTGGCTCTTAAGAATATGTCTGAATATTATAATGAGAATGGACTAAAACCTAACCCATCAAAAACGAATGTCTGCGCATTTCATCTCAAAAATAGGCAGGCCAGATGCAGGCTTGCTGTTATCTGGGATGGAGTGAGTCTCTTACATTGTGAGATGCCATGCTACCTCAGAGTAACATTGGACCAAACATTAACCTTTAAAAGACACTGTTGCAACTTAAAGCAAAAGATTTCCACCCGTAATAATCTCCTCAGAAAGTTGGCTGGTACTACTTGGGGTGCTCATCCTACTACTCTACGCACGGCCGCCCTTGCATTGTGCTACTCGGCGGGAGAGTATGCCTGCCCTGTTTGGGGCCGCTCTGCGCACTCTACGCAGGTGGATAGGGCGCTTAGTGACACATGCCGCATGACACATTACTGGATGTTTACGCCCCACTCCACTTGATAAATTATATATCTTGGCGGGAATAGCCCCACCAGGCATGAGGAGGGGTGTGGCACAAGGCGTGGAATATGGAAAGCTGTTACACGATCCGGCACACCCATTATTTGAATGAGTACCTCCTACAAAAAGACTGAAGTCAAGAAGGAGCTTCTTAGACTGCGCTGAGGAGATTGCTATTACACCTCAAACAGAACGATTAAAAAGATGGAAATCTCAAGCAAAACATCTTCATAATTGGATAGCACCGCTTGAGGATCTGCCCGGAGGTTCGGAGGCGGAGTGGACGGTTTGGAGATGTTTAAACAGATTGCGCACTGGTTTGGCCAGAACTAAAGATAATATGGAAAAATGGGGGTTTCTCCCTGAGGGCAAGGATACTTGCTGCGATTGAGGCAATATTCAAACAACTACCCATCTTTAACACTGCCCTTTGGGACCAGCATGCACACAGAGTGACTTATTGGCCGGAAACACCTCTGCCATCAATGTGGCCCGGCACTGGGCTAGAGTTATATACATTTTATATTTTTATTAAATGTTTTAACTTTTTAAATTTTAATTAATATTTTTCCCTTTTTTATTTCCTGCATTTCTGACACGAAATGAGACGAGATATGCCATTTATTTTGGTTCTACACAGTATTAATTTTCTTCTTTGATTCTGATTTTCTCTTTGATTTTTATCGGTGTGCACCACTTAAGAGTCAAACTGGGAGAGCAACAGCTTTATACATCTCTCAAACACACACACAAACCAACATCTGTATAAAAGTCTGACTCAGCAAGTCTGTTTACCAAGTCCTGGCTATTGGCTACTCAACAGAATTAAATGTATGGTTGCAATTTTAATCACTGACTCTTGGCTTTGAAAATTTCCCATTAAAATGCACCTAAGAGAAAGATGGAGACTACCACACTTTCCTATTATATTATCAACCAGGAGTGGGGCTCATTAACTAAAGATCAAGGCCTTCCCTACGATGGCTCCAATGCTATGGATTTCCCCCTCTCCAATGTACATTCTTGGCCCTCTCTGATTGCTTTTAAATGCAATTTGAAAAACTACCTTTATAAGCTGGCTTTTCCTTCTTGATACAGTTTACACTTCATGTCACTTTTGATGGCTGTTTTAAGAATGGTGCTACAAGGTTTAATTGTCCTTTATTGACTCATCTATTTGTTGTTAACTGGAGTTGTTAATTGTCATGATCTGACTTTGCTGGAAGTGAGTGGGTTCTAAAGAAGACAGATAAACAGGACTCAAATGCCTCCTTCTATGCAAAACCAAACCAAAAGGACAGGTGCTGAGGAGGAAGTAGAAAGCAATCCAAATGAGCACAGCTCAAAACAGCCATTTTTAAAACCCTTCTCTCTTACCTATGAAACAAAATTGGAACCCAAATTGATCGGAAGCATGGTGATGGTAATCCCCGCCCGCTTGGGGCAAAGTCCTGATCTCACTGCGTTAAAGAACACCCCCCGTGTCTCATTATGCATGGTTAAAGGTCTTTGACTTTGGCAGGTGTGCCCTAATGGAGGGCAGAACAGTAGTCCAACTCTTCCACTGGTGTTTCAGCTTCTTAAACTTCCAGCCAGCTTTTCTTCAGTAGCCAAAAAAATCAGGCTGTGTTCCACCCCAATGTTACCAACTCCCTTACCTCCCAGAGGTAGATGCTCTCAGCAATGCCTGCCAAGATGTAGAGACCGTTGGGAGCAGCTGTCAGGCAAGTCACTGGGCCCGGGCAGATTATCTTCTGCTGGAGTTGATCCTAGAGACACAGAAAAAGAATGCAGATGAGCAAGAATACACCTGACCTGAAAAGGGTCTCAACAGGGATCAGAGGGAGCGAGGCATACCTGACACACATCTCAAACAAGGGAGAGGCTGGAGTGTGTGCCAGGCTTGAGAGGGAGAAATTGCAGCTCAGTGGTAGCACGCACGTGCTTTGCATGCAGAATATTCCGGATTCAATCAGCCAGTAAAAAGGACCAGGCAGAAGGTGACAGAAAGCCCTCTCTGTCTGATATGTAGACAATTTAAGATCAACACATACGATTAGGATGCTGTAGCAAGACTAGAGACATCCAGAACAACCCATTTGTTTCCCATTTACAGCATAGGCTTGTAGATGCCTTTAGGAAGTCCACAAATGAGACACTAAGTCAATGGCTCTCTCATGCTCTTGCTCCCCTCCAATTGGAGAGAAATGATTTTTAACCTGAGGGCTGCAGGGTTAATCCCAACACAGTCATTACCATTGATAGAAATTCTCCTTCCCCACAAATTTAACTCTCCTCTATTTAAAACCATCCAAGCCAGAGGCCATTCTTGCATTAGAAGGAAATATGCTTTCTATGTTACAGCCTATGCAAAGTCCTTTATGAATTTCTTGCTAAATAATCAAGCTCTAGTATTATGAGGAGCAAAATGTCTCCCCGCTTGTTTTCTGCTCTTCATGCCTGTCAGACTGAACGCCAGGACCAAATTCAGCCTGAATGATTGCTCCTACAAACAGAAGTCGCATTACAAATGTTCTGTGCCTTCCATACAACCTAATGGAGACTTTGCTGATTTCCTGGCTGTGACAACTGAAGCAAAAAAAACTGTGTATTGTCGAAGGCTTTCACGGCCGGAGTTCAATGGCTGTTGTGGGTCTTCCGGGCTGTGTGGCCGTGTTCTGGAAGTTGTGGTTCCTAACGTTTCGCCAGCATCTGTGGCCAGCGTCTTCAGAGGGCAGGAGCACAGATAGAAGCAAAATCTCTGTGCCCAGGTAGAGTGGCAATGTTCTATTTATAGAGCTAAACCTTCGCAATTTGGAGTCATACTGAAGAAGAACTGGAGAAATTTCTGGACCACCTAAACGGCATCCACCCCAATATACAATTCACCATGGAAAAAGAAACTGATGGCAAACTTCCATTTTTAGATACGCTGGTCATACGCAATCCAGACCTCAAACTAGGACACAAAGTATACAGAAAACCCACCCATACGGACCGATATCTACACAAAAATTCCAATCACCACCCACGACAAAAGAGAAGCATGATCAAAACCTTGGTGGATCGTGCTAATCGAAACTGTGAAACCCAATTTCTCAACAATGAACTTAACCATCTGAATTGGGTCCTACAGGCAAATGGCTATTCCAAGAATGAAATAAAAAGAGCCATCAAACCAAGAAAACAACATCCAACTGAAGAAAAACAGCCCCCCACAAACAAAGTATTCCTGCCCTACATCAAAGGAGTCACTGACCGCATGGGAAAACTGATGGAAAAACACAACTTTCAAAGTCTTCAGACCCACCAGAAAAATACAACAAATGCTAAAATCAGCAAAAGACAAAAGGGACCCCCGCACCGCTGCAGGAGTATACCGCATACCATGCAGCTGTGGACAAGTATACATCGGAACCACAAAACGAAGCATTCACACCAGGATAAAAGAACATGAAAGACACTGCAGACTACAGCAACCAGAAAAATCTTCAGTAGCTGAACATGCTCTCAAGCAAACAGGACACAAAATCCTATTTGAAAACACAGAAATACTGGACAACACCAAAAGCCACTACACCAGATTATACAGAGAAGCCATTGAAATTCACAAACACCAGCACAGTTACAATAAAAAAGAAGTTTAAAAATTAGCAAAACCTGGCTACCAGTCCTGAAAAACACAGCCTGCAAAAGGTCAACGAACTCAGTCCAACCACCAGGACATGGGAATACTTCTCACAATGAACATGCTAATCACGCTCATCAGCCACTCGTTAACATTTCAACACAACAAAAAACCCCACCTAATCTCCTATAATTTAGCTCTATAAATAGAACATTGCCACTCTACCTGGGCACAGAGATTTTGCTTCTATCTGTGCTCCTGCCCTCTGAAGATGCTGGCCACAGATGCTGGCGAAACGTTAGGAACCACAACTTCCAGAACACGGCCACACAGCCCGGAAGACCCACAACAGCCAAAAAAAACTGTATTTGTAACCTTGACATACGTTTGTAATTTTCCTGTCTATATTTTATATTTCATAAAATATAAATGCTGGTGCCATGAAACCCGCCTTATTATTAACATCTTTTTATTTGGATTTTATATGTAATTTATTGATGTTGTAATTTAATATTTTTAACTTGTTTTGTTGTGAACCGCCCAGAGTTCCCTGGTTGGAGGAGATGGGCGGTAATACAAATTTAAATAATAAATATTTATTATGCTCTTGTTTTTTTTATTGCAATGTGATGTGAATGTGCCATACGATAAATAAAACAACCTAAGATTGTCTACTCTAAATCTTCCACATGTCAATATTCCAGATTTGGGTGATGGACCATTTAAAGAAGGAGAGATACATTCGCAGAAGATAAATCTTGTGACTCTTAGTTATCAGAGACAAATGTACCTTCTGAGCAGGACATTGGGATCTCTTGATCTCTGAGATTCAGCAAAGCAATTTTCATATTCATAAAAGGCACAATGGAATGTTAGCATTATCTGACCCTATCCTCATCCATGTGCAAAACTATTCCATGTTCCAATTTGAGGAGAAAGTTTTTAGTATTTTAAAATGAAAGGTTATTTTCATGAGCTGCATTAAGTACATATTCCACATTGGGACAAATGTGCATTTCTTTATCTTTAAAATGGATGGAGACCCAGAAGTGCATTAAAGCTTATGTCTGTACTGTGATAGAACAGATGCTAATCGTAAATAAGCTGAGGAACATGCGTGTCTGTACCAACAGAAGAGAATATATGTAGGTCAGGGTTGAACTGTGGAGTCCTTGGTGCTCTCTGAGCTTGGTTGTTTTCCTGCAGACATTTCACAACCCGACTGGGTAACATCATCAGAGCTAGTTCCTTGATCAGGGTATTGTTTGTCAGCTTGATTGTTTGTCCACTTGATTGTTTGTCTCTCTGGTACTTCCTTGATTAGGTATTGTTTTCTGCTTGATTGTTTGTCTGGTGTTAATCCCTGCTTATCTGGGTATAGGCTGCTGGAGAGGATGTGTTCTGGTCTTGTTTCCTTCTTAGCTTTTTTATTGTCTCTTTTGAATGGTGTGTAAGGAAACAAAGGAAACAAATTGACAGCTGGACAATGGAAAAGAATTATCTGTGCCCCTATTGCTGCCAAAAGATTAGTTCCTCAACATTGGAAAGACAACTTTATGGCCCCAATTACTTAACAAACTGAAGAGGGATGTGACTTGAGATTTATGAATGAAATGTCCATAGATTTATGCATGGACATTTTCTTTTTTTTTTATAAGAATTTTATTAAGTTTCAAGACAAAGATAAAAGCTACGAAAAAACAAAAAACTACAAAAAAAGAAGAAAAAGTAAAAAGATGTGAAAAAACAAGGGAAATTTCCCCCCCAAAGTTACAGAAAGATGTGACTTCCGACTTTTAACAGCAAGGATATACAATTTTTTTTCCATAATCAATCTCTTACTCTATATTAAACCAAAACCATATTATTTCTATAAATCATTCTACTTTGACACATTATAAAAATCATTAAGTACAGTTACTCCCTCCCCTTATGTTGAAATAAAGAAAAAAAAATTTCATATGAACCTCCTAAACAACTTATTTATTTATTCGATTTCTCACCGCCCAACTCCCAGAAGGGGCTCTGGGTGGTTTACAATCATCAAACTTCCCCCAAAAGATAGCACTTAATTATTCCCTTCCTACTACTATTCTATACATTTGTGTTTACTATAATAAAAATCAAACTAAAAAGCACATAAATTGTCTGCCGTTATACTTAATAGTACAATCCTTAAAGACAAATAACATCAGCCAAACCCTAAAAGCAATCCAGATAAACATTCTTTAACTCTTATCCCACTTCAAAATAAACCAGAGTATTTACATATCCCCACAATGTGCAGAGCTTTTTTCTTAGGGAAATTGAACAGCGCAACTGCCCCCCTCAAAAATTCCAACTTCTCTTCAGAAAACCTCCCATACATAATGACTCCTTCTTTTTCATGGCATTCCACCAGAAAATCAATTTCACTGATTGCTTGCAGATCTCTCTCCCCCTTAAATTTCTCCAACTCCACTATCCAATCTTCATCCAGCATCTCAATAGGAATCCCAATCTCACTTAGAAGAAACATTTCTATCACTGTTAAATTCCTCAATTTCAGCCACTACATCCCCAACCAGATGACAAATTTCAGACCTCATATTTTCCACGATGTCCTGAAAGTCTTGCATAAAAGCTTGATAGCAGTCAGAATCTGTTTAAAATCTTGGTGGAAGTAAAAAAAAAAAAAACAGCCCGGAAGACCCACAACAGCCAAAAAAAAATCTGTTTAAGATCTTCCATATCTCAAGCAGTAGATTATGGCACCCCCTAGGAGTTTAACCAGCGAAAACCGAAGATATGGAAAAGTTCTGAAATGTGTTTACACAAAGTGAAAGTGAGATAAGCAGACAGTTCTCAAGGGAAAGTAGAAGCCGAAAACTGAAAGTTCAAATCAAATGATTCAACATGTAGAAAAACGCTAATATCTTCAAATTTAGTACAAAAATAATAACAGGAAGACAATTGTTTACTCCCAATCCTCCTTAATATTTGGAAGGAGAACAAAGTCCAAAACTTAAAGAAGAATTTTTAAAAAGTAATCCCAAAAATAACGATAAGCACCAAGCGAGCCAGCTTCTCCTCACTGTAGAAAGCCTCTCTTAGGGTTTGTTGTTTATTCGTTCAGTCGTTTCCGACTCTTCGTGACTTCATGGACCAGTCCACGCCAGAGCTTTCTGTCGGCCGTCACCATCCCCAGCTCCCCAATGGTTGAGTCTGTCACCTCCAGAATATCATCCATCCATCTTGCCCTTGGTCGGCCCCTCTTCCTTTTGCCTTCCACTTTTCCTAGCATCAGCTTCTTCTCCAGGGTATCCTGTCTTCTCATTATGTGGCCAAAGTACTTCAGTTTTGCCTTTAATATCATTCCCTCAAGTGAGCAGTCTGGCTTGATTTCCTGGAGTATGGACTGGTTTGATCTTCTTGCAGTCCAAGGCACTCTCAGAATTTTCCTCCAACACCACAGTTCAAAAGCATCTATCTTCCTTCGCTCAGCCTTCCTTATGGTCCAGCTCTCACAGCCATAGGTTACTACAGGGAATACCATTGCTTTAACTACGCGGACCTTTGTTGTCAGTGTGATGTCTCTGCTCTTAACTATTTTATCAAGATTTGCCATTGCTCTCCTCCCAAGAAGTAGACGTCTTCTGATTTCCTGGCTGCAGTCAGCGTCTGCAGTAATCTTTGCGCCTAGAAATACAAAGTCTGTCACTGCCTCCACTTTTTCTCCCTCTATTTGCCAGTCATCAATCAAGCTCGTTGCCATAATCTTGGTTTTTTTGAGGTTTAACTGCAACCCAGCTTTTGCACTTTCTTCTTTCACCTTCGTCATAAGGCTCCTCAACTCCTCCTCGCTTTCAGCCATCAAAGTGGTATCATCTGCATATCTGAGATTGTTAATGTTTCTTCCAGCGATTTTAACTCCAGCCTTGGATTCCTCAAGCCCAGCATGTCGCATGATGTGTTCTGCATACAGGTTGAATAGGTAGGGTGAGAGTATACAACCCTGCCGTACTCCTTTCCCAATCTTAAACCAGTCCGTTGTTCCGTGCTCTGTTCTTACCGTTGCTACTTGGTCGTTATACAGATTCCTCAGGAGGCAGACAAGATGACTTGGTATCCCCATACCACCAAGAACTTGCCACAATTTGTTATGATCCACACAGTCAAAGGCTTTAGAATAGTCAATAAAACAGAAATAGATGTTTTTCTGAAATTCCCTGGCTTTCTCCATTATCCAGCGGATATTGGCAATTTGGTCTCTAGTTCCTCTGCCTTTTCTAAACCCAGCTTGTACATCTGGCAATTCTCGCTCCATGAATTGCTGGAGTCTACCTTGCAAGATCTTGAGCATTACCTTACTGGCATGTGAAATAAGTGCCACTGTTCGATAGTTTGAACATTCTTTAGTGCTTCCCTTTTTTGGTATGGGGATATAAGTTGATTTTTTCCAATCTGATGGCCATTCTTGTGTTTTCCAAATTTGCTGGCATATGGCATGCATCACCTTGACAGCATCATCTTGCAAGATTTTAAACAGTTCAGCTGGGATACCGTCGTCTCCTGCTGCCTTGTTATTAGCAATGCTTCTTAAGGCCCATTCAACCTCACTCTTCAGGATGTCTGGCTCTAACTCACTGACCACACCGTCAAAGCTATCTCCAATATTATTATCCTTCCTATACAGATCTTCCGTATATTCTTGCCACCTTTTCTTGATCTCTTCTGCTTCTGTTAGGTCCTTACCATCTTTGTTTTTGATCATACCCATTTTTGCCTGGAATTTACCTCCGATGTTTCTAATTTTCTGGAAGAGGTCTCTTGTCCTTCCTATTCTATTGTCTTCTTCCACTTCCGCACATTGCTTGTTTAAAAATAATTCCTTATCTCTTCTGGCTAACCTCTGGAATTTTGCATTTAATTGGGCATATCTCCCCCTATCACTGTTGCCTTTTGCTTTCCTTCTTTCTTGGGCTACTTCCAGTGTTTCAGCAGACAGCCATCTTGCCTTCTTGGTTTTCTTTTTCTTTGGGACGTTTTTTGTTGCCGCCTCCTGAACAATGTTGCGAACTTCTGTCCATAGTTCTTCCGGGACCCTATCTACTAAATCTAGTCCCTTAAATCTATTATTCACCTCCACTGCATATTCCTTAGGAATATTAGTGAGCTCATATCTAACTGATCTGTGGGTCTTCCCTATTCTCTTTAGTCTGATTCTAAATTTTACAATAAGAAGTTCGTGATCTGAACTACAGTCAGCTCCAGGTCTTGTTTTTACCGACTGTATAGATGTCCGCCACCTTTGGCTGCAAAGGATGTAGTCAATCTGATTTCGGTGTCGACCATCTGGTGAAGTCCATGTATAAAGTCGTCTTTTAGGTTGTTGGAAGAGAGTGTTTGTTATGCACAGTGAGTTGTCTTGGCAAAATTCTATCAGCCTATGTCCTGCTTCATTTTGTTCTCCCAGACCATGCTTGCCTGTAATTCCAGGTGTCGTCTGACTACCCACCTTAGCATTCCAGTCTCCTGTAATGAAAATAACATCTCTTTTTGGTGTATTATCTAGTAGGTGCTGCAGATCCTCATAGAACTGATCTACTTCTGCTTCTTCAGCATCTGTGGTTGGGGCGTATATTTGGATCACTGTGATGTTAAATGGCTTACCCTGAATTCGAATTGAGATCATTCTATCGTTTTTTGGATTGTATCCAAGCACTGCTTTAGCCACTTTATTATTAATTATGAAGGCTACTCCATTTCTTCTGTGGTCCTCTTGTCCACAGTAGTAGATCTGGTGATCATCTGATGTGAAGTGGCCCATTCCAGTCCATTTCAGTTCACTGACACCTAAAATGTCTATATTTAATCTTGACATCTCACCAATAACCACATCCAATTTGCCCTGGCTCATAGATCTTACATTCCAGGTTCCTATGGTGTGTTGATCTTTAGAACATCGGATTCGTCGTTCACCACCAGCACCGTCGGCCGCTAGCCGTCCTTTCGGCTTTGAGCTAGCTGCGTCATCACATCTGGGGCTAGTTGAACGTATCCTCTGTTCCTCCCCAGTAGCATTTTGACCATCTTCCGACCTGGGAGTCCCATCTTCCGATGGTATACCGACATATCTTTGGTTGTACTGATCCATTTAGTTTTCATGGCAAGAATACTGGGGTGGGTTGCCATTACCTTCCCCAGGGATCGTATTTAGTCTGACCTCTCTGCCACGACCTTCCCGTCTTGGGTGTCCCTTCACGGTTTAGCTCATGGTTTCATTGAGGTGCTCAAGCTCCAGCACCACGACAAGGTAACGATCTCCTTTGCTGGAGCTCTCTTAGGGTACTCATACTTAAAAAAATATATGAATTTGGTGATTTAGAAATGGGGTGGCCGGTCTTAATGTCCCTTTAAGGCTACAGCGCGGCTTGGAAAATGATGAAGTCCCCACCTCCCAGCTAGCTCTTAGCAGTCGAACGCGAAATGCTGTTTGCGATCTTCTGGCTACAAGCAGCCACCCGGAGGGCAGATGGGGTGATTCCAGGTGTTTTCCTTTATCCGGAGAACACTCCTGGGCTTCAGGAAAACCTGCCTGAGCCCGAAAAAAATTGCTGCATTGTCAGCTCCGCCCGCTAAGCCTGTGGGCACAGCTGTTCAGTCCATGTCGCCATCGGAAGTCATGCATGGACATTTTCAATGAAATATGATTATCTTTTATTGAACCTGTTATGTAAAAAATGTCATATCCATTATCTATATATGCATGGAAAGCCTATATATATCATTTATCTTGTTGTAATTTCACTGGAATTGTTATTCTATTCCAGTTTGTTCTTTTTTCCCTCTCTTTTTTTTTCTTCCTAGCGCACAGCTTTCCAAACTGTGTGTTGCAACACTTTAGTGTGTCGCAACACAGTCTGGTGTGTTGCCACACAACCTGGAAGCGGCGGTGGGGGTGTGAATGGTGGCAGCAGCAGCGGCGCGCCATTAGCGCTTCCGCGTTTTAGCGGAGACCGCCGCTACCACGCACGCCACCACGCCCCCCAGCGCCGCCGCCATGCACGCCCCCACCCCCGCCGCTGTTGGTGTGTCGCCAATGGCGGCAGTTTGAAAAGCACTTCCTGCAGGTGCAGAGTCTGCTTTTTCGGATCAACTAAATGTTGATCCATTGGTTGCAAGGTAACAATCTCCTTTGCTGGAGTCTGGGATTTATAGACCGCCCCAATGGGTGGCTTATGTATAGGCTGACCATATTTCCTTGAGACAAAAATGGGACATTGGGATGGCAAAACGGGACGGGGTATTATGTAATATTCCGTATTCATGAAAAAGACAGGGGTGCCTGCCCCCTGGTCCACGCAATTGGCTCCTGCCTGCAAACCCTGCCCCCCGGTCTGCGTGATTGGCTCCTGCCTGCAAACTCCACCCCCCAGTCCACACGATTGGCTCCCGCCTGCAAACCCCACCCCCAGTCCACACAATTGGCTCCCGCCTGCAAACCTTGCGCCCCGGTCTGCGCGATTGGCTCCCGCCTGCAAAGCCCGCCCCCCGGTCCCTCCTTTGCCGTGCGCTGATAGGCAGGAGAGCTTCCTCTTCCAGGCTGCCTCCAATCGGGAGCTCCGGCTCGGATCCTCCTTCTGCGCCATTCCCGCTGGGTTTAAAAAACGGGACAAAATTGAGATTTCTATCAAAATGACAGGACGGTTGAAAAATGCTAAAAAAACGGGGACTGTCCCATTCAAAATGGGATGTATAGTCAGCCTACTTATGCAATAGTATAATAGAGACTGAAAAACACAGGATGACATCAAAAAGAGAAAGTCCTGAAAAAAAGACCAACAATCATTCAAAAACCGGAAACGTTACTCAAGAGGCCATACAAATCCTGAGGGAAGGGAATAGTGTTCCAGAGGACTTATTCCTGGGTCTTGCCAGGCAACCCTGTCTAATTGATGGGACTTGGAATGTGCCAACTCTGTCAGGCTGTGTGGGACAGCAGAAACTACTGGGATGGTGGTCCAGCTAATAACCAGCACCTTGAACTGCACCCAGAAGCCTACTGGCAACTACAGCAGAGGTGTTACATGGCCATGCTGTACGGGATGCCGGTAACTGGCTGCGCTGCTGCATTCTGCGGCTTCTGAGTGGTCTTCAAGGACAGCCCCATGTAGAGTGCATTGCAACAATCCAATCATGAGGTGACCAGAGCATGAGTGACTGATTTAAGGTTCTCCCAGTCTAAGTATGGGTGCAAATGGCACACTAGATGAATTTGTGCCAACTCAAGCAGGAGCTGTGAGTCCAAGAAGAACCCCCAAATTGCATACCAATCCTGAAGAGGAGAGTGCATTCTGTTCAGGATTGATTGATTAATAATTAATTGAATGAATGAATGAATGAATGAATGAATGAATGAATGAATGCTGCCTACACTGATCAGGTTGCATTCAGTGGTTCATGCCCAGACTAAAGGACGTTTGCTTTACCTGTGCCCAAACCTGGAACTTGTTTGTTCTGGCAAAGATGCTCTAAGGTGGGAGAGAATGGGGAAAAGGCTGACAGCAGAGACAGAAGGTGGATGTGGTGGGAAAGGAAGGCACAATACTACTGAGAGGTAGGGTGAATGGATAGGTGTGGGGCAGTGGCACCAGAGAAGGCAGGTTTGGGAAGAGTGGATGAGCCTAGGTGGGCATGCTACACCTGAATCTGTGCGACAGTAGTGAAGGAACGTAAGAAAATGCTGAGAAGACTGACAGATGGGCTGGTGTGCAGGCCACATGGAAGGGGAGGGCAGACGTACATCCGCATTGCATTATTTGCCTCTGAAGACTCTTTCAGATTTTTCTTGGTTAAAATCTGAATCAACCTAAGTGATCAGTGTTTTGCTTCGGCAGCAAAGTATGTTTTCCCTTTGTGCACATTGCTGCTTCAAACCTCTGGCATGAACTAGATATTGGGAAAATAAAGAAGGGGAAGGGGAAAAGGGTTAAATCTGTTCACATTTGATTCCTCCCCATCCCCTACCATTTTCCTCCCTATTATCACAGGTATGATGCAACAGATCACCCTCAAGAAAAGTAGATCTGAGCCAAAGAAAGGATGTTATCCCTGCTTTAAGGCAATCACTTGCCACTCCTATAACAAACAGAAGGTGAAGATTTTTGTCCTGGATAACAACTATAAGCCCCATTCTTCTGGCTCTAACAAAATCCTGCCTGAGGGGACTAAACAGTGGAGGCAGAAGAGACTTTTTACTGGGATGAGACAGAGACCTTGCCTCTGATTCTTTTTCAGAAGGTGCTTCTGGGGGGGGGGGGGGAGAAAGAAACTCTTTCTTGGGGAAAGGTCTTTTGGAAATTTTGGACTTGAGTTTCCATCCTCCTACTCTGTTGACCATACTATGGTCCAACGAGACTTTCCACAAGACAGGAACCCCCATTTCAAGCTTTAAAGCAGAGCTTTCCAAACTGTGTGTCGGGACACGTTAGTGTGTCAGCTGCAGTGTCTGGGTGTGTCCCGGCTGCTGCCTCTGAGCCCGGCCAGGATTCTGTGCAGGTCCTAGTGCCTGCCTTGTGCCTGGCTGCCTCCAAACCTGCTGTGATTCCACGCAGGTCCTAGTGCCTGCCTTGTGCCCTGCTGTAAGAGTGTGTCACGAAATGATGCCCTGCTGTAAGAGTGTGTCGCAAAATGATGCATGTCTAAAAAGTGTGTCACCAACATGAAAAGTTTGGAAAGCTCTGCTTTAAAGTGTAGCGCAAAACTCAGCACCACATGGCTTTCTAGATATTGTTAGAGAGAGTCTACTTATGCTTTAGAGCGGTGTTTCCCAACCTGGACAACTTTAACATTT
This sequence comes from Charina bottae, assembly GCA_023362775.1. NCBI lineage: Eukaryota > Metazoa > Chordata > Lepidosauria > Squamata > Charinaidae > Charina > Charina bottae. The sequence continues at coordinate 4,503,445 of JALMGJ010000040.1, forward strand.
TGAGGACTCAAGAAGAACGTCTCTTTTTGAGACTTTCTGCTATTTCAGAGAATATGTAAGTAGCTGACAGTGGGAATGGATAAAATGAGGGGGAAAAGGAAAAAAGATAATCCAAACAAAAGAAAAAAAACCTGGTAGCACCTTGTGAAAAGCCATGCAATGAGTTTGCAATGAGTTTGTAATTAACTATGAGGGAGTTTTAACATACAAATAAAATAACCAAATTATAGTTCAAGTATTGTTATCAACTCAGATGAAACATACCTTCTGCAAAATTGTGCCTGACCAGATATGCAGACTTCATCTTCCAGAAAGTTCCCCAGTGAACATGCTGGCTGGGGAATTCTGGGAGTTTAAATCTACACATTTGGCAGGGCATCCAGATTGGGGCTGAGATAACCCAGTCAGAAAGAATTAACAGAAATCAATAAATAAAAATGAATACCAGCAGCAAATCTATGTAAAGAAAAGTTCTGTCTGTCAACAGAAGGATAAAAGAGTTAGCCTAGGCTTCCATGACCAGGAGTTCCAAACTCTACAGGCAATCTTTGGGAAGATGCTCTTATATTCTTACCGAATGTCCCTCAGCAAGACAGAGAACAGCCTCTTTTAGGCATCTTAAAATCTGGGCAGATGCACATGGGACAATACAGAATTTGAACAGGATCATAACCATTAATTCCTGCCTACCACAAGCAACCAAATAAATAAATAGGTGTTGCTACCATGTGCTTGTATCTTACAAAATAGGTGAAAGGGTTTTTAATTGAGGGCTATATTCCTTTGGAAGTAATCAGTTTTAAGCTTACGGTGGGCAGGACTGAAACAAGGATGTCATGAGGCCAAAGCCAAACATTGGCCGGGGACAATAAATTCTCTGCCTGATAGACCTTTTTCTCCCTGCTTGATACTCTTCTATTCATAAATAATTCAATAAATTATGACTTGATTAACCATGAGTTAAGGTATTGTATGAAGATACCGCCTGTTGTTCTGGAGTTGGATGGCACTGAAATCGGATAAATAAATAAACCTCTTTTTCCCAAACCTCAGACTGTGAAGTGGAGAGAGCTAGCCTTTAGCAGAAGTCTCAATCAAAACCAGACTGAGGGAAGCATGTGATTACTAACTGTCCACCTCTCTTGGAAAGGGGAAGGTTGCAATTCAGTGTTTCTGCTTTGCAGGTGGAAAGTTCAAATCCCTGGTCTTGCCCATCAGAACTGTGAAAGACTCCTACCTGAAAATTTGGATAGCTGTCCACAGAGCACTTTAGACCAGAGCTTTCCAAACTGTGTGTCGCGACACAAAAGTGTGTCGCCACACACAGTCTGGTGTGTCACCACACAACCCGGAAGCGCTGATCATCATCAGCGCTTCCGGGTTTTCCCGCGGCGACACACCAATGGCGGCGCGCAAAAACTGAAAGTGGCGGCAGCAGCGCTTCTGGGTTTTTGCGCGCTGCCGCAACGGTGGCACTTCCGGGTTTTCCCGCGGCGACACACCAACGGCGGTTGGTGTGTCGCCGCGGGAAAACTTTGGAAAGCCCTGCTTTAGACAATAATGAGCTAGGTAGATTAATGACCAGATTCTATTTCAAGGGTTTCTTATGAGGTCAATATGTCTAGAACTTGTACTATAGAAACACAACTTCTACACATATGCACAAAATACTGAGACTTTGAATCTTGAGGGACATTCTCATGTCAGAAACAATTCTAGGAATAGCTACATTAGGAGGTGTGTGAGGAGGGGAATTATTATTGGAGTCTTATGTGGGCCATAGTACTAAGAAGCTTGAACTGGGAGGGTGCTAAGAAAAGAGGTTCTTATTGAAAAAAGCTTGTCAATAATTCATTTTGAAAACACTTGCACAAGGGGAGGAATTCCCACAGGGAATATACAGTTGGACATTTCTAAAAAGATTTTTGTTCTTGGAGAAGCTCTCTTGGGAACAAAGATCCCTATGGAGAGAAGTCATGGAATGGTGGAACAACTTCCCAAAAAGATAGATTTCCTTATGGGATAATTCTACACCAGGAGCTTTAGCATTTTCAGTGGGGGAACCAACTGGCAAGGCTTAACAAGGTTTCTATGCTTGTACCTCAGACACCCAGGTTGAAATCCACCCTCATCCACCAACACTCTTCGCTGACTTTGGATCAGTCACTCCCTCTCGGTCCAACCTACTAGACAAGGTTGTATTGTAGGAAAAAACTTAAGGATAAACTATTATATAGGGAAATGACCACCATCTTGAACTCTTGAGGAAAAGGCAGACTATAAAATTAATGAATATAAATATAGGTGGATATACAGTTATGCATTCGTGTGCATACACGCGCGCGCACACACGTATGTATAATATATGCACATGTGTATATACTTGTATGTGTATACTGCTCACTCCCATCCTCCGCTTTACCTTCCTCTGGAGCTCCCAGGCTCCCACGCAGGCCTTGCCGAGCTGCGCCCCGAGAAGGTGCTCCCCGCCTAGCAGCGTCAGCCCACGAGGGGCGCAGCAGCCCCCACGGTAGCCGGCCACCGATGCCCCGGAGCCCACTTCCCACACAGAGCAGCAGCCGCTGCCGGACGAGTTCGAAGAGGAGCCGCCGCTACCGGGTCCCAAAGAGGTCTCGCCCGCCGCCGCAACCAGCGCCACCTCCACGGGGCCCCCCACGCCCCCGCCGGAGACCGCCATCTTGTCCGACCCAGACCGCGCCGGCACGCCTCCTCTACCTCAATCGTGCGCACGCGCAACAGGAAGACGCGATCTCGGGGAGGCAAGTTGCTGATCATAGAGATAGAAATGTCGGATAAAACTTCCGCCCTTGAGATTTGTAGATCTAAGTAGCTGAGAGCAAGACCTTTGTTGCCGGATTGGGGAAAACTATTGCAATAAAAATTTAGTGTACAACAATAACAAATATTGTGTGTTGTACACAGTTATAAACTCAGGCTGGAAGGACAGATATGTTAAACTTTTATAGCAAAATGTTTCCTTCTCTATCCTCTTCTGCTGCATTGATGTGAAAGCAGATAATGTGGAAGGCAGAACATTGCAAACTTGTATATCGTGTAGCTGTCAGATCAACGTATTCAGAAGGTCTCTCTCTTTTTCCAGTGTTGTATCATGGCCGGGTATCCCGAAAACTGAAAAATTAGGGTGTCTGTGAATCTGAATCAAAATGTTTTATATTTGTTTATAACTTTTTGATCAAAGTGTAGGTTTCCCAAAATACGTGCATAGGTCAAGTGTTGCTTTACCTAATATTGAATATGACAACCTAGGCATTCACATTCAATAATAAAAATAAAATTGCAGAGCCTGAAGGCAATGTAAAGTTTGACCTAGCCACTTCTGTTGATTACAGCCAGGATGATGCTACAATTACCAATTGAAGAGATGCTACAATTTTCACAGTGTAGAATTAAATCATGTATCAATCTTTCTCTCACACACAATACTTCTTAGGGTAACATTTCCTATAGTTGAGTGATGACAAGCATTATCTTCCAGGCTGAGTTGGAATTAAGGTGAGCATCTAGACTAGCCAACAATCTTATCTGATAGAAATGAGAGGATTGCATGGCAAGGTTTTGTAATGCATTCTCTGTCGGCAACATGCTCCAGTCCCGTAAGAGCATTGGTGTCATTAATGCCTTGAGTCTGGTTTTAAAAGCAGATAATTCATTTTGCTTCACTCGCCATTTAAGCTAAAAGCTGACCCCACCTCCCATCGTTTTATAACTTGCTACCAGAAAACTTTTGTTTAATGGGTGGTTTTCAAAATGCCAAAAACAAACAACTCCACTTACTATAAAGACCTCTGAGCTTCCAGGTAACTTGTTTATTGGTTATTAACTTATTAACCTTTGTAAACTTATAGCAGTACAAAAATATTTTTTTCTTTGAATTAGAATGCATTTTCACAAGATTACATTAGAAGAAAAACGCAGTTTGCCCCATCCTCCAAGCAACAATTTTAGTTGCACTAAATTCCAGCAAAAAGAACCATCAAAAACCAAAGACATTCATTGGCATTACAGTAACTGAAGGTGTGGTAAGAGTGGGTGAGATGTTTAAACACAGGAAAATTATTAGATTATTAAATATGACACGTAACAGTGAGTGCAGCAGACAATAAACTTAAGAAAACAGCACAAGGCAAGTGCAGTGGTGCATATGGCCCTCATCTTATTATAAGGTGCATCATTAGATGATAGAGGTTGTAACAAGCTTTGTTTTAGGGGGAGTCTTAAGGGTGGAGAGTACAGAATACTTCAACCATTGTTGACTTACCAGGCCTACAACCAAAGGTGAGCAATAGCTTTGGGGGGATGGTGGCCGCAGCAATTAATCTTAATTAATTAATTTCCAATCCCCTGGAAATCTCACCCATGCCAGCCCCTCTGAAGTGAACAGGGACTGCACTACTCCAAAGCTTGCTTTAAGTACACCCCCACCCCCACCCAGCAGATGATTCTGATCATTTGTATTCTGCATAGGGAGGCTAATGGGGAGACTCTGCAGTGGGGTCTTATGCCTAAGAAAAAGAGGGGGGAAAGCAGGAAATTTGTCTTAGGTGTCCTTGCCTGTTCTCAGGTAATGGAGTCAATTGTAGCTGGCTATCAGCATAGCATTTCCTATGGGCCCCAAGGATTATGTACCTTTGCCTATTGGATAATTAATGGGGTCAGTAATTGCAAAGACATTCAGCTCAATCTACTGTTGTTTACACAAGGGCTATAAAAGCTGGGCCGCAAAGTCTTTGCTGGGGAAGCCTCCTATCACTAATCAGTCTGTCCAAGAGAAGGGAGTGGTTGGGCTGAAGCTTGCAAATATGCAACAGCGTATCCACCACCACGTATCCTGATCTGCCCCCTCACCAACTGTGCACTGCCTAGACTCAAGGTTAAGTTTATTTGGCATCACAGATCAGCACCCTTTGGATGATGGTGGTTCATGCAAAAGCCCCATCACCCATGCTCAGCCCTCTCTTCCCAGACAGAAACAGTTAGCCAAGACAATACAGAGAACATAGATTTTTTTAAAAAAAAAAGTTTGCAGGTCTGTAAGCCGGTGGGCGGTGGGTGGGAAGAAAGTCCACCTGCGCTCCAGTCACAGTTTCCCCATGTGGACTAGTCTGTCTCATTGTCCTCATCCGTTATGCTCTGCCCATTCACAGCCAGTGAGTCATAAGGGCCCTGAGACAGGTCTTCAAAGTCATGGCTAGTGGCCGGAGAGATGATGTCTGGACTGGTGTCGCAGGACTCAGTGGTCTGCTCTGAGGTAGCAATGGTTGTGGCAGTACTTTTTGGGATTGGATCGAAGTCATCATCTTCAAGGATGGGAGATTCGTGCACACCTGGAAAGGGGAAGGAGAGCAGGAGTTGTTGCAGAATATCAGGAAGGCAGGAAAAGGCATTTGATGTACTGACTTTGTTCAGCCTTTAGTACCAGCCTGCCAACAGAACAAAACTGTTTGCTAGCCCTTAATCTCAGCCCCCATTCAACGTATGTCCTGGCATACTTAACAGGACAGCTGTTAAAGGTTGTTTGTTTGTTTATTTATTTATTTTCTATCCCACCTTTATTATTGTTTTTATAAATAACTCAAGGTGGCGAACATACCTAATACTCCTTCCTCCTCCTATTTTCCCCACAACAACAACCCTGTGAGGTGAATTGGGCTTTGTGTGTGTGACTGGCCCAAGGTCACCCAGCTGGTTACTAAGATAATGAATGTGAAGCAGCCTACCATACAGAAACTATCACTAGACTTTTATATTTAATGTTCATAAAAACAGACAAATGCAGTATTGAAACAAAAGGTCAAAAAATTTAAAAGGCTTGGAACAAGAAAAATATCTTTGACTGGAAATGAAAAGTACCAGTAAACCTCTCTGGGTGAACACTTGGGATACTATCAAGCCTTACTGTACTCAGTTCCTTTAGTTACTCCTTATAAAAGAGTAGTAGTGGATTCCTAAACTGAGCAGCCAGGTGGATGTGATGATCTCCAAGCTCCCTCTTCGAGTATTGTTTCTGAGCAAGCTATGAAATTATTGGGCCATCCAGCCCACACTTAACTAGCTTCTTAGTCAGTATCTCATAAGCAGCGGTCCCCAACCTTTTTGGCACCAGGGACTGGTCGTGGAAGAAATTTTTTCCACGAACTGGGTGGGGTGGGGTTTGCAGGTGGGAGCCAATCGCATGCACCAGGGGACGGGGTTTGCAGGCAGGAGCCAATCAAGCGCACCGGGGGCGGGGTTTGCAGGAGGGAGCCCCGCGGCCCACCTCCTAACAGGTTGGGTACCCCTGTCATAGAGTACAAATGCTTTGCTGAAATAAAGATATATTATATCCACAGCATCCCCATAATCTACCAAGGAAGTATATATTAAATACATCCATATATTTAACAATAATTAACTGCAAAAAAACTTTACTTACACAGTAGCAAACCCCTTTCTTGTACCCTGGTTTTTTAATCCAAAATTTCTGTTAAGCAGGATCATTGTGGCTTGGTTCACACATTAAACCATAAAAAGTGGGTGTGCACATCACAGTAAGCCAAAAACATATAAACCCCATGAAGACTTAGTATTAAGCATGGACCAAGTCATGCTGTCTTGAATACCGTTAAATAGCATTAAGGTACAGTATATTATTGATTATTGAGCAATATCATCATACGGAGAACTTGTATTGAAGATAAGCCTACTTACTGCTAAACGCTTCTGGGTACTGTTTTGCTAGCTTTCCTTTCAGACTCCTGCAAGAGAGAGAAAAGAACTAACTACACCACAGTTGCTGCAAAGGGAGGGAAAACAGAAGCGAGCTGTCACTTAATAGTACAAGGAAAAGAAAGCAGCGTGCCAGCTTTTTTCAGAAGAGATATGCTGCAACTCCCCTTCAATCTGTATGGACTTTCCCAAGATCCTCTGTTCTAAAGAAGGCTCAGAAGCTGACGGTTAAGTTTTCGATGAAAATTTCAGAGCCACCAAAGAGCTAAAGGGGCAAGAGGAGGGCTGGATGACCAACAAGGTGGTATATGTACCTGATCCTCCGGAAAATGCTATCCAAATCTTTCTTCATCTCCACCAATGTCCGGGTGTGGTGGAGGAAGCGTTCATTCATCTGCTGCATTCGGACACCCGATAGGTTGTTAAAGTTGAGTAGCATCTCATTGGTTTTCTCAAATCGGTCAAGCCTGAACAGGAAGGCAACTGGTTGGATTAGATGGGCACAAATAATGCTGTGAACATGCCCAGGATCCTCTCACAAAAGCACTAGTGTTTGGGAATTCATCCCATTTCACTAATGGCACAGCCAGTTTGGTCCAGTGGTTAAGGCTCCAGGCTAGAAGCAGGAGTCTATGAGTTCTGGTCCCACCTTAGGCATGAAAGCCGGCTGGGTGACCTTGGGCCAGTCCCTGTCTCTCAGCCCTAGGAAGGAGCCAATGGCAAACCGGGAGACTGAGAGTTCTAGTCCCGCCTGAGGCATGAAAGCCGGCTGGGTGACCTTGGGCCAGTCCCTGTCTCTCAGCCCTAGGAAGGAGCCAATGGCAAACCAGGAGACTGAGAGTTCTACTACCGCCTGAGGCATGAAAGCCGGCTGGGTGACCTTGGGCCAGTCCCTGTCTCTCAGCCCTAGGAAGGAGCCAATGGCAAACCGGGAGACTGAGAGTTCTAGTCCCGCCTGAGGCATGAAAGCCGGCTGGGTGACCTTGGGCCAGTCCCTGTCTCTCAGCCCTAGGAAGGAGCCAATGGCAGACCAGGAGACTGAGAGCTCTAGTCCTGCCTGAGGCATGAAAGCCGGCTGGGTGACCTTGGGCCAGTCCCTGTCTCTCAGCCCTAGGAAGGAGCCAATGGCAAACCGGGAGACTGAGAGTTCTAGTCCCGCCTGAGGCATCAAAGCCGGCTGGGTGACCTTGGGCCAGTCCCTGTCTCTCAGCCCTAGGAAGGAGCCAATGGCAAACCAGGAGACTGAGAGTTCTACTACCGCCTGAGGCATGAAAGCCGGCTGGGTGACCTTGGGCCAGTCCCTGTCTCTCAGCCCTAGGAAGGAGCCAATGGCAAACCGGGAGACTGAGAGTTCTAGTCCCGCCTGAGGCATGAAAGCCGGCTGGGTGACCTTGGGCCAGTCCCTGTCTCTCAGCCCTAGGAAGGAGCCAATGGCAGACCAGGAGACTGAGAGCTCTAGTCCTGCCTGAGGCATGAAAGCCGGCTGGGTGACCTTGGGCCAGTCCCTGTCTCTCAGCCCTAGGAAGGAGCCAATGGCAAACCGGGAGACTGAGAGTTCTAGTCCCGCCTGAGGCATGAAAGCCGGCTGGGTGACCTTGGGCCAGTCCCTGTCTCTCAGCCCTAGGAAGGAGCCAATGGCAAACCGGGAGACAGAGAGTTCTAGTCCCGCCTTAGGCATGAAAGCCGGCTGGGTGACCTTGGGCCAGTCACTCTCCCTCAGCCCAACTCACCTCACAGGGTTGTTGTGGGGAAAATAGGAGGAGGGAGGAGTATTTGGTATGTTCCCCGTCTTGAATTATTTATAAAAATAATAAAGGTGGGATAAAAGTTCTGAAAAAAAGGGCTATTCCAGGAATGTGCCACCTTTGGGGCTTCACTTGGCCTTTGTGAGGCCTATCCGGGCCCTACCCCAGGTTGTGGGTGGAGCCATGACAAATACAAATTACACTGAATTAAGCTACATTAAGTAAAAAGGATCAGGGTAAACTAAACTGGATTAAATACAATGTAAACAGTATTTTACAATGTAAACAGTATCCCCTTCATGGATCACTGCCTTGTCGTGGCGAAGGGGCTTGCGTAACTCAATGAAGTCAGGTCAAGAAGAACAGGTCATGACGGAGAGTTCTGACAAAACGTGGTCCAAAACTGGAGGAGGGAATGGCAAACCACTCCAGTATCTTTGCCAAGAAAACCCATGGACAGTATCAAAAGGCTAAAAGATATGACGCTGGAAGATGAGCCCCTCAGGTCGGAAGGTGTCCAAAATGCTACTGGGGAAGAGCGGAGGGCAATTCCAAGTAGCTCCAGAAAGTGTGAAACAGCTGGGCCAAAGCCGAAAGGACGCTCAGTTGTGGATGTGTCTGGAAGTGGAAGGAAAGTCCGATGCTGTAAAGAACAATATTGCATAGGAACCTGGAATGTAAGAACTATGAATCAAGGTAAGCTGGATGTGGTCAAACATGAGATGACAAGATTGAACATCGACATATTGGGAATCAGCGAACTAAAATGGACAGGAATCCTAGAGAGTGAAGTCAAGTGGGCCTTAGGAAGCATTACTAACAACAAAGCTAGCAGAGAAGACAGTATCCCAGCTGAGCTATTTAAAATCCTAAAAGATGATGCTGTTAAAGTGCTGCACTCAATATGCCAACAAATTTGGAAAACTCAACAGTGGCCACAGGATTGGAAAAGGTCAGTTTACGTTCCAATTCCAAAGAAAGGCAATGCCAAAGAACGTTCAAACTACCGTACAATTGCGCTCATTTCACATGCTAGCAAGGTTATGCTCAAAATCCTACAAGCTAGGCTTCAGCAGTATGTGAACCGAGAACTACCAGAAGTGCAAGCTGGGTTTCGAAGAGGCAGAGGAACTAGAGATCAGATTGCCAACATTCGCTGGATCATGGAAAAAGCAAGAGAGTTCCAGAAAAACATCTACTTCTGCTTCATTGACTACGCTAAAGCCTTTGATTGTGTGGATCACAACAAACTGTGGCAAAGTCTTAAAGAGATGGGAGTACCAGACCACCTTACCTGTATCCTGAGAAACCTGTATGTGGGTCAAGAAGCAACAGTTAGAACCGGACATGGAACAACCGACTGGTTCAAAATCGGGAAAGGAGTACGACAAGCCTGTATATTATCACCCTGCTTATTTAACTTATATGCAGAGTACATCATGAGAAAGGCCGGGCTGGATGAATCACAAGCTGGAGTTAAGATTGCCGGGTGAAATATCAACCACCTCAGATATGCAGACGATACCACCCTAATGGCAGAAAGTGAAGAGGAACTAAAGAGCCTCTTGATGAGGGTGAAAGAGGAGAGTGCAAAAGCTGGCTTGAAACTCAACATTAAAAAAACCCAGATCATGGCATCTGGTCCCATCACTTCCTGGCAAATAGAAGGGGAAGAAATGGAAGCAGTGACAGATTTTATTTTCTTGGGCTCCAAGATCACCGCAGATGGTGACTGCAGCCATGAAATTAAAAGACGCTTGCTCCTTGGGAGGAAAGCTATGGCAAACCTAGACAGCATATTAAAAAGCAGAGACATCACCTTGCCGACAAAGGTCCGTATAGTTAAAGCTATGGTTTTTCCAGTAGTAATGTATGGCTGTGAGAGTTGGACCATAAGGAAGGCTGAGCGCCGAAGAATTGATGCTTTCGAGCTGTGGTGCTGGAGAAGACTCTTGAGAGTCCCTTGGACTGCTAGGAGGTCAAACCAGTCAATCCTAAAGGAAATCAACCCTGACTGCTCATTGGAAGGACAGATGCTGAAGCTGAAGCTCAAATACTTTGGCCACCTAATGTGAAGAGAGGACTCCCTGGAAAAGACCCTGATGCTGGGAAAGACTGAAGGCAAAAGGAGAAACCGATGTAATGAACATGAATTTGAGTAAACTCTGAGAGACAGTGGAGGACAGGAAGGCCTGGCGTGCTATGGTCCATGAGGTCACGAAGAGTCGGACACGACTAAACGACTGAACAACAACAACAACAAACAGTATTTAATGAGATTAATTGAATTGTAAAAAATACATTAAGTAAACTTAGTTAGTGTTCTTAATCCCCATTAATAAATTTCTCTCCCTCTCTCTGTCATATTAAAAAACTTTGGGTTTTGGGTCTGGGGATTGCACGCAAGAGCTCAGGGGGAGGCTCCCAGCACTAGGACTTCCGGCTGTGCACCTCTTGTTTAAATTTTTCCTACAGGAATCCTCCTGAGAGGAGCAGGAATTCTCCTTGGAGGCATGTTTTGTCCTTGAGTTCTAAATAAGGAATCTAATTGCTCCAGCTGGGTGACTTTGGGCCAGCGCCTTTCTCTCAGCCCAACCCACCTCACAGGGTTGTTGTTGTCTGGAAAATAGGAGGCGGGAGCATTATGGACGCCACCTTGCATTGTACAAAACAAAGGCAGGATATAAATAAATAAAACAAGCAAGCAAGCAAGCAAGCCTTTCTTGACTTACTTAGGAAATGGATTGGGCCAACCTTTATCCTCCAGAGTCCCAAAGCTTCTCCCTTGGCCAAGCATCTGCTGCATCATCACTAGCGCTTTTCTTTTTTTTTGCATCCCTGCTTCCATGGGAGGGGCAACCGTTCAGAGGAAGAGCACATGCTAGTCTTTGATTTGGTAGGAGTTGCTTCCTATGTGGGACCGATGGACCGGGCTGTTTATATTATATTGGAATGCGGGTTTGTTTCTAAAAGGTTTTCAGTAAGTGAGCACCTACTGGTTTGATAACTGGCAGGATAGAAAATGAAGGAAAAGACATACCCAGTATGTCCTAGCCTCCTTTCCCTCCAGATGAGAACATCAAGAGAAAAGGATAAGTAATGCAAGAAGTAAATTATCAGCTGGCAAAGGGAGAGAGACTCATGACAGAGAGGAAAGTTTGCTAGGGTCAGAGAAGTACAAAGCTGTGAAAAAATGTATACCACTCACATGTTCTTCTGAGCCAGGATGATGGCATTTACATCTTCTGAGTTCACCATGCTGAGCACACGGCTGCAGAAGACGTCCGAGGCAGCAGGTTCCATCTTAGACGGGGACTGTAATCTGCCATACATCAGGGTGACAAGGAGGATATGAGATGCGTAAGAAAACTTCCTAGGTTTGAGGAACTAGGTTTAGAGAAGGGATATAACCCCTCGTGATCTGAGAGAAAAACTAGCATTTATGAGAAAGAAGGAAAGCATCCCCCCCGAGAAAATAATACCAGTGAGGAACTCAAGCTATACGGTGCCGCAAAAGGGGAAGGAGAAAAAGCCTTCTCCCAGATACCGACTTAATCAGCGACCCCTCAAGAACGCACATTTTTTCCATGCCACAAATATATTTATTGATACAGGACCTTACTGGGAAAATAGCAGTAAAAGGTGTGCATTCCTGCCCCATTGGTGGACACCGTCATGGCTGAGAAATGCAGATGCTGCTTTCCAGACTGGCCCACCACACCCACTCTATGCTAACAGACTTCTCTTCCCATTATCTGAGCTATGAGGTTTTGCTCCTGTGATAAGTAGGAAGATCATTTTCCACAACCAGTTAGAACATCTGAACCTTGAAATATTTTCCGTCTCCCCAAACAGATCTTTTTAAGACCATCCCTCTGCTCAGTACAGGAAATATCCCACCCCCCATTAAAGCATCCACAGTACACGACTGTCCAGCCTTTGTTTTAACACCTTCAGTGAAAGGGAGCCCATATCTTCTCTGGGTAAATGGCTGCACGGTTGAACTGTTCTTGCTATTCACAAGATTTTCCCAAGATTCATTTGGAATGCAGTTTCCTACAACTTAAAGTCATTGTTGCCTGGCCTGCATTCTGGAACAAGGGTAAATCTTGACCTTCTTAGAATCCCAGCATTAGAAGGGGTCAGTTTGGGCATCGAGTCCAACCTGTACCTTAGTGCAGGAATCCAAATGAAAGCATCCATAGCAGATAGCTACTTGGTCTTGGCCTCAATACATCCAATGAAGGGCAGCCAACCATCTGACTGGGTCACTGGTTCCACTGCCAAACTAATAATAATAATAATAATAATAATAATAATAATAATAATAATAATAATAAATAATGTACATGCTGCCCAACTCCCAGCAACTCTGGGTGGTTCTTACTATTCTTACTCTTAGGAATTCTTCCTAACATTCAATCAGGATCTGCCTTCTTGCAATACATGATTCTGACTCCATATCCTGCACTCTAGGGCAGTGTTTCTCAACCTCAACAACTTGACGATGGGTGGACTTCAATTCCCAGAATTGAAGTCCACCCATCGTCAAGTTGCTGAGGTTGAGAATCACTGCTCTAGGGCAATGGAAACCAGATCTCCCAGCTGTAATACAGCTCCACCAGCCTACAATAGGTAGAATCTCCAGTAAGCGCTTGTGCGGAGAGTGGGGAGTCTAATCCAATTTGCACCCATACTCTTGGGATGATGGGAATTGTAGTCTAATTTATCCGGGAATTGCCAGATGGGGGAAACTGCCTTCCTGGGTTAGAACCCAACCTCAAGGCGGCTCCGCCCCCTTCCGGCCAGACCCCTCCCCTCCCCACGCGCAGGTATCCTCGCCCCCAAAGCAGGTATGGCCACGCCTACTGCCCCTACCTGAGGGAGTGAGCCAGCCAACGGATCACATGTCGGACGCTAAGGGGGATCCGCGAGCGTGAGCGAAGACCGACAGCGAGCGAGGAGGGGGACACCGAAAAAGTTTCCCTCCCTCAGACCCACCACCGAACGTTACCTCCTGCCATTGACCCAGAGCAGCGCGCTAACTTCCGGGTTGGGCTGGGTCACGTAACACGCGACCTCGCCGGCGTTTTGCGTGCCGTACGTTCGACTGGTGGGCGGGTTTCTTTGGAAACGGAGGAACCAGTCGCGCTCCTTCGCCAACCCCGCCCTTCCTCTGCTTTCATTGGACAAAATGTTGCCAGCGGGACCCGCCCCCGAACGCCCAGCCGGCTGAGTTCTGAAACGGGAGACTGAAGGCCGGGAGGGCTCTGTAAAAGTGGCAGCTGGAGAAGAGTACCTCTGGGAATGGGCAGAGTGCATTTCTCCGTAGAGAGCAAGGTAGGCACAACTCGGCCTCAGGGTTTTTCCCTTCCAACCAGCTATGTCGATTATGATTTTTCTACGCATGTGCAGAATGCATTCTGTGCAATAAATTACAGACGCTAAGATTTGGGCTTACAGTACGCCGAATGCATTTCTCATCCCCCCATGCAAAAAAGGGGTCCTTGGCCTGTGCAGGGTTTCTGGGAATGCTCTGAGTGCAGCAAGAGGGCATGAAGTACAGTATATTTTCGCTGCAGAGGGCAAGGCAGCCTCAAGGTGTTTTTCCCAGGATTTCAAAGAAGGATTTCTTGTCCTACCAAATAGCAGAACCAGACGAGGAGAACTCCTAGAAATGTGCAGAGTGCATCTCCTGTATATAGTGGGGTAAACACAACTAGTTTGCAGGGTTTCTGGGCATGTACAGAATCTAGGCTTCCTTTCAGGGAGCAGGGTGGCTGTGACTGTCCTGCAGAACCTTGAAATGTATTCCTCCAGCAGTTGGACCTGCAGCAGGCATGACTGTGTTTGCTCAAAAGTAATGGAAGGCTTGTTTTCCAAATAGTAAAAATACTATTGAGTATACTATATTTAATACTATATTAAATTGAGGAACCACAACTTCCAGAACACGGCCACACAGCCCGGAAGACCCACAACAGCCAGTAAAAATACTCTGTTGAAGATCTGGTAGGTGTGCATGTAAGGGTGTCCATTAGATTTTCTGTCAGGTATATTATCTCTAGCGAATCTTGCAACAGGGTTCATCCTTTATATATAGTAAGCTGTGGTTTTGTTAACAGCACACTAAGCCATACAATCAAATTATATTGTGGCAGATGTGGCATACACATGCCGTGTGTAAATCCAGCTGCTGTGTCCTGGTCTGATCTGATCTTCAGCAAAGGGTCTCCTTTCACTTCCCCTTTCAAGAAAGAGCCTTCTTTGTGATGATGCCCCAGTTCTGGAATATTCTCCCTTAAGATATTTGCTTGGTGACTAACTCTCTCATTGCCTTTGCAGTGAGAAGACCATTTGTTTTCCTTTTAACATGCAGTGTGTATCCCACTGGCTATTTTATGCCACTATTATAATTCACAGCTTTGGGGAGTATTGTTTTTTTTTTGGGGGGGGGCTGTTTTCATTTTAACTTTTATTATTTTTGTAACCCTTTCCTAGGAATATCACTGAAGTATATCCTAGAAATATCATTGAAGTATAAAAATACTTACAATCAGTCAATCAATCAATACAGTGAGTTCTAACCCAAATGCTTGGTTTTGGCCAGGCTGAATTCACTTTTTCATAGTCCATGCATGTATTTTTAAATTTACACAGAGTAGTCATAGAGTTGGACTCTGTTAACAGTTAATGCTTAACTTTAGGCTGTGCTGAGTAATCCTGAGTGTGCATTCAACCTGGCTGGTATTAAAATATTTCCTTCCACGATGGGAACAAAAGTTAATCTTGTCAAGTATGATCCCCAAGGCTCATTAGATTGTTCATTAGAACAATCTCCCCCCCCCCCCTTTAACTAGTTATCCTACAGCTATTATTTGGAAGTACAATGCCTCTGAGTGGGAAGACTCTATTGTGGGCCGTAGTTAGCAATCTAAAATAAAGATTGGGTTGCTGGAGATATTTAGTATCTAATTAAGAACTATGCGATTTCCCATTTTTCTCACTGTGTACACGATTTTTACCATTGTTTTGAATGTTAATAATTAAAATCATCTTTGGGACATAAAAACAACCATTAGTCAACTCAATACCAAGAATTTTTTGACCCAGAGAAGACTGGTTTCTCTCCTCTTTCTTTTCTTTTCCCAACATGGAATCCTCCTGCCTCCCCTATTGCTCATTGTCCATATTTGGGTAGAATATATTTATTTATTTATTTATAATTCAAATTTATCACCGCCCATCTCTGGGCAGTTTACAAAATATCAACAATTAAAACCTATGAACATAAGTTACAGCTAAAACAATATAATAAATAATAGATAAAAATCCAAGAATGGTAAAATCGTATAGAAAAGGAGGACATTATGGGGCCACCCCCCCCCCAGGGGGAACTATTACCTCCCCTGTCCCAGGCAAGGGGGCAGAACCAGGTCTTAAGAGTCTTCCGGAAGGCGGGGAGCGAGGGAGCCAGCCTCACCTCCGGGGGCAAGATATTCCACAAGGCGGGCGCTATCGCGGAGAAGTCTCGCCTCCTGGACCCCGCTAGATGGAGTTCTCTTGTTGGGGTCCGAAGCATGCCCTCTCTGCATGAACGAGTGGGGCGGGTCGATGTCATCGGGATGAGACGGTCCCTCAGATACCCTGGTCCCATGCCATGTAGGGCTTTAAAGGTGATAACCAACACCTTGAATTGGACCCGGAAGCAAACTGGTACCCAATGGAGCTCATGCAGCAGAGGTGTCACATGTGCTGATCTCATAGCACCCATAACTGCCTGCGCTGCCGCATTCTGGACCAGCTGAAGCTTCCGGATACTCTTCAAGGGTAGCCCCATGTAGAGCGCGTTGCAATAATCTATGTGGGAGATGACAAGGGCATGAGAATTCATGGAGCCGCCTTCACAGCCCTGTAAGGTAGGCAGATAGGACCATTCCATCAGATCTGGCAGGAGAGGCATGTTATTGGTCCCGTCTACTAAGGAATGTCATCTGACAGGACCCAGAAGAGAGCCTTTTCTGCTGTGGCACCCGCCCTTTGGAACATCATTCCCCCAGAACTTAGATTGGCCCTGACCCTTCTGGGCTTTAGGAAGGGCCTGAAAACATGGCTGTGCCACCGCGCTTTGGGTCTAGTGGTAGTGGTCAGCCTTTCCAATGGTTATACAGGTTGTCCTCGTTTAGTGACTGCCTCATTTAGCGACTGTTCAAAGTTACAACAGGGATGAAAAAGTAACTTTGCAACCAATCCTCACATTTACAACCTTCACAGGTTTGTAAAGCCAAGGAAAGCTGAAGTCAGATGGTAAGCACAATTGTGGTTTCACTTAGTGACCACTTCACTTAACAACCGAGTTGCCTGTTCCAATTATGGTGGCTAAACGAGGACTACCTGCATTAAATGGGATGTATTGCTTGTATTTACCTGCTAACTGTGATTACGCTTTGTGTTTAGTTGAGTTTTTAATCGTGGTTTTAGTATGGTTGTATGGTTGTTGTTTTTATTCATATTTTTATTCTCACTATTGTTTTTAATTGCTGTGAGCTGCCCAGAATCACATGTGAGATGGGTGGCTATACAAATTGAATAAATAAATTAAAAGAAAATACATTCCTACAGTTCACTTAGTTTTCATAAGACCTAAAGCTGCAATTGAAAAAGAAAGCCATCCCTACCCTTCATTGTCCTTTCCCCAGTTCCGTTTCCTAAAACTCTTAAAATTGTAAGTTGAGTGGGTGTGACTGATTTTAAAACAGTTCTGTGTTGCTTCTGTCCTACTTTTCCAGGGAATGTATTCATGGTGGCTTCTGAAATGATGATAACAGTACTTGTAAATAAAACAAAAGTGCAACTAGATCAGAAACAAAAAGGGACATATTACAGATCCCAGCAGAATAAGACAAAATCAAGCATGAAAATAAAATATTTAACCCAGAGCTTAAAAGTAGCAATGCTTTAGCATGATTCTTCTCATGCTTTGATCTGACCCAGGTAGGGTCCTGATAAAATAATGGACTTTTCCCTAGAATTTCTTAGTTTTACTCCATGCACGTTCCTGTCCCTTTAATAGGCGTAGGTGGCAGAAGGAATGGAAGGCTGTGACTATCAGTCTTTGAGTAACAGTTGGGAGGGCCAATAGCATTGATTTCCTGTGGGCACTGGAGGCACTCTGGGGAACTGAGGGGGCGGGGCTGAAACTGGATAATTCCTGAGTCCAGGTGAGTCTATTGAAGTGGGGGGGGGGGGAATGCTATAAGAACGTCAGAATTAATCAGTGCAGTTGCTGGGTGGAGGTGATGAGTGGAAAGAACAGCTGCTCAGTGTTTGCAAAATGTGGGCAACGATCCTATTTTGCTTTCCCCCTCCCACTTTTAAACTTTCGGGTCTTTTCAGGGTGGGGGATACGGCTGGTTTCGTAACTTAAGTTGAAAGTCTTAACCATCCTTCTATGCATGATGGAGAAAGGCAGGGAAGGGGGAAAGAACATCTGGAGCTGGCATTGGGAATGCTCAATTTTAATTTTTTCCTTTTTTGGGTTATCAGGTTAAAATCTGACCCCAGGAGGTTGGCCAGGGAAGTGTGGGGGTTGTTATTTAAGGCCAGCCCATGTTACTTCTCCTCTGCTTTGCCCCGGAAGCTTCTTTTAAATTGGCACGGATCTTCCCTTTTTCGTTTTCTTTGGTGTGAGAGTCTGCCTCTTCGCCCTCCCCATTTTATTGTCAGGCCAAATAAACACAAGAGTTGTGGGGTGGCTGGTTTGAGTGGACAAAAGTCAAGTCCCGGCAGACTTCTGCTGTAAGTCTCCCCATTCTCAAGATGTAAGAGATTCTGGGTTGCTTTGGCAAAAAGGCAGGAGTCTGGCAGCACCTTTTCCGACTCACACATTTTATTAAAAGGCTGATGAAAGCCGATGCTTTTTAATAAAGGTGCTAGTTGAGAAAGGTGCTACTGGATTCCTGGTTTTTTGCCCCATCCCCCAACATGGCTGTCATCCTATAGCAGTGTTTCTCAACCTCGGCCACTTGAGGTCCACACATCTGAAAGTGGCCAAGGTTGAGAAACACTGTCCTATATTGTCTACAACAAGAAGCACCGAGTTTCTTTGGCTGCAGCAATGTTGATATTGGTATTACAGCTTTTGATTTCAGTAAGGCTTTTCAGTGCTGGTTACATGCCCCTTCAGCTTATTTTGCTGCTGTGATCCCAGGTGTGTGTCCTCCGACATCAGCCCCATTTCCTATGGGGATTTGATGCTAGCTAGTTCGCAGTCTAAGCTAGTTTGTAGTTTTTTGCAACTTTTCACTAAGACTCAAGGAGGCTTGGATTCATTAGCATTTACTTCACAGTCAGCCTGCCTCTGGATCTAGCTCTTAACCCGTTCTGGGCTCTGTGTGTATGGAAGTGTGTGAGTATAGTACAAAAAAGGAAGGGAAGCAGGGTTGTCTAAAGTTGAAACAGGTGCATGGACTTGCATTATAGCACATTGGTTGAAACAACTGTTTTTCCTATAGGTTTGGGTTCTTTCCTTATCAAGGATAACTACAAATCAGTATGGCTCAGGTCTATCCTACAAAAAATACAACATCTCGGCTTTTCTAGTGAGGCCTTCTTAATGATGGGTTATGAGCGGGCACTCAGTGAATTCAAGCAGCGTATCAAAGACCTGGAAATTCAGCAGGAAAACGTTTCTCTGGGCAATCAAGTTTTTTCTTATAAGCCAGCGAGATACCTAACTCTCATAACTGCCTCCAAATTTCTGAGAGCATTAACTTTGGCACGCCGTAATGCTCTCCCTACAGCAGTTTTGGAGGGCCGATACAAAAAAGTTCCGTACGAGCTGAGATTGTGCCCCTGTGGACAAGGGGCTATTGAAACTATAGCACATGTCCTGTTATACTGAATATATTATAAGGACTCATGAACCCACTTAATAACTATTTGATAAAATATCCAGGAAATTCTGATCCCTTTTATGTCCAACTATTGCTAACTGATCAGAATTTATTTATTTATTTATTTATTTATTTATTTATTTATTTATTTATTTTCTATAACCGCCCATCTCCCCCCATGGGGAACTCTGGGCGGTTCACAATAAATATGTTAAAATAAGGTTAAAATCTCAAGTATACAGTAAAAATATATTGAAAAATCCAGATGGTAATGGAATAATTAAAGAAGGACAGTTATAAAATTAGGGGATTAGCCACCCCCATGAGGAACTATCCCTCCCTCCTTCCCATGCCAGGCAGAATGATTTAGTCTCCCCGGATGTAGCTAAATTTTGCTATACAGTCTGCAAAATAAGGCAGACTTTGACTGCCCATTGACGACTCTACCAACTGCAAATATATTATTCAGCTTTGCTCACTTCATTTAACACTGTAATGCTCTCCCTACAGCAGTTTTGGAGGGCTGATACAAAAAAGTTCTGTACGAGCTGAGATTGTGCCCCTGTGGACAAGGGGCTATTGAAACTATAGCACATGTCCTGTTATACTGAATATATTATAAGGACTCATGAACCCACTTAATAACTATTTGATAAAATATCCAGGAAATTCTGATCCCTTTTATGTCCAACTATTGCTAACTGATCAGAATGATTTAGTCTCCCTGAATGTAGCTAAATTTTGCTATACAGTCTGCAAAATAAGGCAGACTTTGACTGCCCATTGACGACTCTACCAATTGCAAATATATTATTCAGCTTTGCTCACTTCATTTAATGTATTTTGTATTTTAATGTATTTTAATGTATTGCATTTATAATTCTGGTCTGTGACCGCAATAAAGAATTGATTAGTACAAAAAAAATAATAGGATCATATTATTAGATATGAGATGAAATAATGTAACTGAGCCAGTGAGAGTGTGCAAAGTGCTAATTCTTACAATACAAGGTGAGTTAGTGATATTGTTTAAAATATTGTTTAAAAATTTAGAGGTGTACGACTAGGGCCCCAGAAGAGCAGAGCCCACAAATTGTAATTCTTCTTCTTTTTTTTGTAAGAATTTTATTAGATTTAAGACAAAGATACAAGCTACAAAAAAGAAAAAAACTACAAAAAGAAAAAAACTAAAAAAGAGTGAAAAACAGGAGAATTTTTTTTTTACAATTACAAGAAGAGGTGACTTCCAACTTTTAACAGCAAAGACATACAACAAATTTTCCATAATCAATCCCTTACTCTATATTAAACCAAAATCACATTATTTCTATAAATCATTCCATTAGCACATTATAAAAACCACTAAATACGGTTGCTCCGTCCCCTTATATCTGGTTTACCTGGGAGGGCTGACATTAGGGGAGGGGCTGTGATGGCATCAGCTGAGACGCATTCAGAAAGAATAATAAGTTCATTTGTATAAAGGTAAAGGTTCCCCCCGCACATCTGTGCAGTTGTGTCCGACTCTAGGGGCCGGTGCTCATCTCCGTTTGTTAGCCGAAGAGCCAGCGTTGTCCGAAGACGCTTCCACGGTCATGTGACCGCATGACACGCGCAGAACGCTGTTACCTACCCACCGAAGTGGTACCTATTCATCTACTTGCATTTGCATGCTTTCGAATTGCTAGGTTGGCAAGAGCTGGAGCTAGTGCGGGAGCTCACTCCGCACGCAGGGCTAGGGATTCGAACCTCCGAACTTGCGATCTTCCAATCGACAAGCCTGGCGTCTTACCTGCTGAGCCATCACGCCCCTATATATATATTACACCACCTAATCAACTTCCCCCCAAAGATAACATTTATTTAATTATTTCCTTCCTACTACTATTCTATACATTTCTGTCTACTATAATAAAAATCAAACTAAAAAAGCATATAAATTGCCTGCCATTATAATTAATAATACAATTATAATAATCATATTAAGTGTAAAACCAAGCATTTATTATTATACCTTGTTAATCTTAATCCAAATCATTAAAGATGAATGAAGTCAAACCAGCCCTAGAAACAATCCAGATAAATATTCTTAAACCCTTACCCCACTTCAAAATAAACCAGAGCATTTACATATCCCCACAATACACACAGAGCTTTTTTCATAAAGAAATCAGACAGCCCAACTGCCCCCCTTAAAAACTCCGACTTATCCACAAAAAGCCTCCCATATATAATAACCCCTTCTTTTCCAAAACATTCCATCAGCAATTCAATTTCACTTATGGCTTGCAATTCAATCTGTCCCTTTAATTTCTTCAACTCGTCTGTCTGATCTTCATCCAGCATTTCAACAGAAGCCCCTATTCTTCTAAGCTATTAGAAGAAACATTTCTATCTTTGTTAAGCTCCTCAATTTCTTCCACGACATCCCCAACCAGATGACACATTTTAGACGTCATATTTTCCACAATATCCTGAATGTCCTGCATAAGAACTTGACAGGAATCAAAAAGGATCTGTTTAAAGTCATGATGAAAATCCGAGAAAGTCTGCTTGAAATCCTCCATGTCTCACGCAGTAGATTATGGCGCCCCCTAGGTACTTAACCAGCGAAAGTGGGAGTTAATAGAAAAATTCTGAAACGTGTTTACAGAAGTGAAAGTATGATAACGGGCAGTTCCCCAGGGAAAGTAGCAACAGAAAGCTGAAAGTTCAAAACAGCAGATTCAACGTGTCGGAAAATGCTAAAATCTTCAAATTTAGTACAAAAATAATAGGGAGATGATTGCATACTCTCAACCTTCCTTAATATTTGGATAGGAAGCAAAATCCAAAACTTAAAAAGATTTTTTTAAAAATAAATTAATCACAAAAATAATGATAAGCACCAAGAGAACATGTTTCTCCATGCTGTAGAAAGCCTCTCTTAGGGTGCATAAACTTAAAAGAAAAATAAATTGGGTGATTTAGAAATGGGGTGGCCGGTCTTAATGTCCCTTTAAGACTACAGCACGGCTTGGAAATGATGATGTCCCAGCCTCCCGGCTGCTCTTATCAGTCGCTTGCGAACACTGTTTGCGATTTTCTGGCTGCAAGCAGCCGTCCAGAGGACAGATGGGATGGTTCCAGGTGTTTTCCTTTATCCGGAGAACACTCCTGGGCTTCAGGAAAACCTGCCTGAGCCCGAAAATTGCTGCGTTGTCAGTTCTGCTTCCGGAGCCCACGAGCACAGCTGTTCAGACTGCCATATTTCCACCGGAAGCCCCACAAATTGTAATTCTTAATGTGAAAGAAGGAAGGAATTATATACATGGGAGAGTGATCATATTAACTGTTTTTAATACTTCTGTGTTAATTAACTGTACGTGCAGTGGATTTCATTGTTGAGGCCCTGTTGGGATTAAGCGTGGCTGTTGCCCAAACAAGTTGTCTGCATCTGGCTTACCCATTCTTTTGCAACCTGGTGCTCACAACATTGACTGGATTTCAACTGCCGTAGTTCCCAACCCTTGGCCACATTGAGGAGCTAAGATCCAACATATATGGAGGCCAACATGTTAGGGAAGGGAGAGGGAACACATGAGGCCATTTTGTGAGTTTCTCCATGGCAGGAAGTGTGATTTAATTGAATGATCCTCTTGACACTAATTCAGTGGTGATGCCTTCCATGCAGCTTTTTTTGAATGTGATGCGTTTCCATTGTTGTGAAATCAGGTGACACTCTTCTTCTGCCTTGCAAAAATATTTTGCAGGCTGCTAGTCCACATGATACCACAGCTAGGTCACGTGCCGGATTAAAATGTTTGTCCTTCTTTCCTGGAAAATGATGCTCACCACAAATAAAAGGCAGCTTACCGTCTTTTTTCCCTCCTTTGCCTAGAAAAAACTGAGTCACGACAATGCATGACTCGTCAGGCCGGTTTTATTGTTCTGTCCTTGAGCCATGAGCTCTATTGCTTCTCATATTAGAGTTCCCTCACATCTTGCTTAGCAGGGATGAGCCACTGATACTCAGTTGTATAAATAAGACCAACCATTAGATCAGAGCTTTCCAAACTTTTCATGTTGGTGACACACACCAACGGTGGCGGCGGCGGCGCAGCCTGCGGTGTCCTGGTGTGTCGTGCACAAACCCGGAAGCGCTGATGGGGGGAACCGGAAGAAGTGGCACCCCCGTCAATCAGCACCGCCACCGCCATGGCAGCCATGGCGGTGGTGGCAGCGCTGATTGGCGGGGGTGCCGCTTCTTCCGGTTCCCCCCATCAGCGTTTCCGGGTTTGCACATGACACACCAGGATACCGCAGGCGACACAGTAGTGTGTCACGACACACACTTTGGAAAGCTATGCATTAGATGTTAAGATGGGCTTCCAGTAAACCAGTAAGTCTGTAATGTTTGTCTGTTTGTCCTTAGTATTTGTTTAGGGCAGTGCTTTCTAAAGTGCCGCCGTTGGCGACACACCAATGGCGGCAGCGGTGGTGCAGTGGCGTGTGTGGGGGCGTGCACGGCGGCAGGGCGGGGGGCGCGCGGGGGCGGGGGCGTGCACGGCGGTGGCAGCGGCGGCCTCCACTAAAAAGCGGAAGCTGCCGCCGCCGTGCACGCCCCCGCTGCCACTTCTGGGTTGTGTGGCGATACACCGGACTGTGTGTCGCGACACACTAAAGTGTCGCGACACACAGTTTGGAAAGCTGTGGTTTAGGGTTTAAACATGGTGGTTCTATAGAGCTGTAATAGGTGCCGATAGGTCTCTAGCCCTTTTCTGTCATTTGTCCCTGTTATCTGGAATTTAGAAATCTTCTGTCTCTAGATGGTTGAAAAAAATGTATTTTATGGCTATTGATACAGCTCTCCTTTATTCCTTAAGCCACCCCAGATAGTTACCATGACTAAATCTTGTAAGAGGGAGTTCCATAAGCTTAATGACATGTTGTGGAAAACACTTCCTGTTGTTTGCAACCTGAATCCTGTTGACAGTGGAGTTTCCTTGGCTGAGGAGATGGAAGATCAGCTCGGAGGGTTCCTCACTGTGGTGAGCTGGAAAGGAATCTCTGTATTTGTGTTTGAATGTTTGTAGATTTAAGAGGCATAGAGTCATGTCTCAGGGTGGAGTTGCTGAGTTTCCAAGTCTCACCCCTGGAAATTTATTTATTTAGTAGAGTTGTATCCTGCCTTTCATACAGGAGCTCAAGACGGCATACATAGCGTGCTCCCTCCTCCTATTTTTCCTCACAACAACCCTGTGAAGTAGGTTGGGGTGATTTAATGAGTGGGCCAGAATCACCTAGGGAGCTTCAGCGGCTATGGTGGTGGGGGATTTGGATGTGGGTCTCCCCAATACAGCACCTTAACTACTAGGAGCAGAGTTGGGCAACATGTGCCATTGGTTGAATTAATATGACAGACTGAAGCACCTCTTTAAGGGAATCCTGGTTTGTGGTGCTGGAAGCTCTGCTCTGTGTTGACTAGAAACCTAAGTCCCAACTTCTTCTCAACCTCAAAACTTGCTTGCTCTTAGCCTAGCCCACCTCGCAGGGCCGTTGTGATATTAATGCTTGGATAAAATGAGGACAAGGGGGCACTCCTGTTTCCTCCAAAGTCATGGCACAAAGGATAAATACCTCATAAATATAAAAACTGCAGATGTTTTTAGTCTTGTTAGACCAGGAGAACCATTGGCGAAGATTTGGCTCCTATAGCTGATTTACACCAGGTCTCCATCCATGCAGACCCGTTTCTCCAGGGAAATGTGTTTCTCTCGCTTCACTGGTGGTGATTTTCAAAGCCTCGTGTACTTAGAGCTGAGTTAAGGGCACGTGGGCCCTTGGTGCCCATACCCCCTACTGGTGGGGAGTTAGGTGAGAAATTGAGCCTTTTAAAATCAGTTTTAGCCCCTCCACTTAAAGTTGATCTCAGACTAGTGTTGGAAGAACAGCAAGCTCAGAAGGTTGATGATGAGATATTTCTCTGGTAGAAAATAGTTTCACTTTTAGGAACTCGCTGTTTTATAAAATTAGTAGCACAGTGAATGAACACAGGAGGAGTAAAGAGGGGCAGGTGGAATGGATCACAATCTCTTCTAGGCAACTGGGACTAACTTTTTTCAGATCTTCCCTAGAAAGGGTGAGATTACTGACCTGCTCAGCTTTTCAGACATTCTGAAATCAGCATGTTAATGGTTTCAGCAGCTTTATCTACTTGCCAAATGAAGTTTGAGTTCCTTTAAATGTAATATTTATATTTATACAAGTAAAGCATTAATGCTATACAGGCTCACCTAGCACGCTCCGCTGAATTCATCTGTGCTTGTTTTTGAGTAGATATGCCTAGGGCTGTATCATAAGCCCACTGTTTTTGCTTGTTCTTTAATGTTCAACTGGGTTTGCCTATTGAAATAGTCTAGTGTTTTTCAAACTTGGCAACTTTAAGATGTGTGGACTTCAACTCCCAGAATTCATGCTGGGAGTTGCTAGCTGGAGCATGCTGGCTAGGGAATTCTGGGAGCTGAAGTCCACACATCTTAAAGTTGCCCAGTTTGAAAAACAGCGAAATAGACTCATTAAAATTATATACTTCATATAAAATTCTCACAGTGTGCACGTGTGTATACATATGAAAACATTGAAATCTAAGCCAAGTAAACATGCTTTGTCAGATCTCTGGGTTCTGGAACACTTTCTAGATCTCTGGGTTTTCTGGAAAACCCACGTCATTCGTTCTGCCTTATGTTTTATTTGGGGTCGAAAGAATGGATGAAATGTTCTGTGGAAAGCCCTTTGGTCAAAAGCACCCCATAAGAGCTAACCGGCAACAGATTTGGAGTTCAGAGGAGTTACTGAGGTTACTGTAATTTCAACTCCTCCAGGATAATTGTAGTGTGTTTATTTTTCCATAGTGTGATGAGGGAGAAAACAGAGAAGATGTAGTGTATGAGTATAACACAAAGTTTCTTATCTTCCTTCCAAAGAAGTATTGTTTCTGGTGTCAGTAATTTCAGTATCTTTCACAACTGAAGTGTCAAACCAGGATGGATTTTAATATTTGTTTGGGTACACCAGCAGCTACCAAATGGTTTGGATTTTAAGGAATGCTTGCCTTGAAGCTCAGTCTCCATTGATTGATTGATTGATTGATTGATTGATTGATTGATTGGATTTATCACCGCCCAACTCCCCCAAGGGGGACTCTGGGCGGTTAATTGGCTCCTCTTCCTTTTCTACATAGCGTTTAAAGCTATGAGTTGCTTGCCTCCCTTTCTCCCTCTCTCATATTCTTCCTCCCTCCCTCCCTCTCCCATTTCCTTCCCCTCCCTCCCTGTAATCTATGTGGACCCCTGGAGTTTGATAGCAATAAAAACAATAAAAGTGATATTAACTCCACAAGCAAGACCATAATATAGAACCACACCGGGCTGTGATTGTAACCTATGCCTCCCACGTTTTCTCTTTTGTGACAGCTTTTAGATTGTGGCTGTTTGGGGTAGAACCTGCTCTCTTATCATTATTTTACACAGTACCACACTTCATTCATTTATACAGAAATAATATATTATGCTGCTGTTGTGTTCTTTGTTCATGCTATGCTCAATTGGTTACCCCACGTGGGCCAAAGAGCACATCTGAAACATACTTGTAATGGAATTTGGGTCATGGAAGGGATGGGTATCTATCAAAGGAGTTTCTCAACTTGTGGAACTGCTGGTCACAAGATGTGGCAATAAATGCTGGTTGACACAGATTCTAATAGGATGAGTGAACTTCACAGAAGAGATAGATGCATTGTTAGCAATTAACCATGATGGCTAAATGAATACTGCAGGCTCAGTGTCAGTCTATCTGCTGGAGAACAACTGCAAAAGAAGGCAGTTTTTCCTTATCTCTGGAGCCCAGAGAGTATTTGTGTAGCTGCTCGCAATTGATGAAATTCCTCTCCACCTGAGGGTTGGCACGCACAGAATTTTCAGATGTAAAGTGAAGAATTGCCCTTTCTTCCCATATTTAGCCAGTTTACTTAGTTTTCTAAGTGATTCTCACCCTTTTGGATTAACATTTTAATTAACATTAATATTAATTAATATAATTAATATTTTTAAATCTGTCTCACTGTATTTTCATTGTTCTCATTAAAGGAACATAACTTGGTTTTCTTTTTTCTTTTTTTGTTAGCTGTTTGAGTGCTTTTTTTTTTTTAGTAAATCAGGAAGAAAAAACACTTTATATAAAATAAAAATGTTCTGCAGTGTGGATTCCCTGAAATGTGAAAGAAAATGTTGAGCTGGGAGTCCAGTAGGGTTGTTCTTCATTTTGGGTCCTTTTAGAAAACTCTGGGACTTTGTGGCATATGTTTTGATTTTTTTTTATCCGTTCAATCATGTCCGATTCTCAGAGACTGCCTGGACAAGTCCCTGCGGTTTTCTTGGCAAGGTTTTTCAGAAGTGGCTTGCCATTGCCTCCTTCCTAGAGAGAAAGTGACCGGCCCAAGGTCACCCAGCTGGCTTCAGGCCTAAGGCAGGACTAGAACTCTCAGTATCCCAGTTTCTAGCCTGATGTCTTAACCACTACACCAAACTGGCTCATGTTTTGAATAGTCATTGGTACAGTATTTGTATTCTATTCCTTTCATAAATAAGGGAGGGAATCATCCATGCATGCTAGGAATGGGAGGCTAATTTTCTGAAACAGGAGCAAAGAATCAACGAAATCAGGACAAGGTGTCCTCTTGACTTCTTCTCTCTCCAACCCTTCTGCTCCTTGCAGCTCAGCTGATCAGTAGTGCGCTGGCGCCATGGCTTCTGGAGGGGAAGACCTGGATGACTGGGCGGGCACCAGTCTGGTCGACCTGACCGCACCTGAAATGGCAGCCACCCAGACCTCCATGATTGACAGCGGGGAAGATTTTGAAGTCCTGGATAATACAGAAGACGGGGATTTAAGTGGTCTCCCCCCACTGGAGGTTGTCCCAACCAGCCAGGCCAAAGAAGACAACCAAGAAATGGAAGTGGAGCATCCTGCCAAGGAAGAGTCAGAGGCAGCCCAGGAATGGCTTGATGTGTTAGGTGGGACCATAGCTTTTATCCACCTCCCTGCTGTTCTTCTAGTCCCCAACATTCCCTGAGTCCCTTTCTAAGTGGTGATGATGGTGATGAACTGTGATTGCATTTATGTCTCACCTTTATTTCCCCCCCCAAAAAAAATCAACTGGCATGTATTGCATGTTCCTTGGGCAGGTACCACTAGGTTTATATCAAACTCCTCCCCTGCGGGTGGGGTGGGATGGGACCACCACTCTCAGAATTCTCAGCCAAGGGGCCAGGAACCCTGGGAATTGTAGTCCTAATAGATCTGAAGGACATCTCTCTATTCTACATTTTTGTTGGGGTACAGCTCCCATCATCCACACTCAGTATAGCTCTAAGTTGGAGAAAGGTCTTCTAACAAGTTCCTCTTCTCTCAATCCCATCTCCAGGGAGCGGCTTACTGAAGAAGAAAGTCATCGTATCAGGCCAGGGTCAGGAGAGCCGGCCTGTCAAGGGCCAGGATGTGACCATACGGCTTAAAGCGATGCTGGAGGATGGGATGGTAGTGGAGGAGGACCCCAGTCTCACTTTCACGCTGGGGGATTGTGATGTCATCCAGGTGCATATGTGTCTTGATCCATCATTGTCATGACTAGCAACGAGCACTCCCAACTGTCCCACCAACTGATGGAAAGAATGAGGTCTAGAATGTTATTTTCGTATTGGTTAGACATTTAAAGGCAAGCAAGATAGAATGGCAGGTTGGAATCACTTGGCTTACAGCTGTTTGTGACCTGTGCCTGGAAAGATGGAAAGGTGACCCTCACCCTCACTGTTACTATATAGCAGTAGAAGAACTAGAGCTCAGGGCTAAGGATTCTGTGCAGATTCCTGTTGAAAAGAAATTGGTAGCAGGTGCCCTGAGTTGTTATAAGCAGCAAATAAACAGGAAGCAAGGGAGAACATCTAACTGGCTGACAGATACTCTAGGCTCCAAGTCTTCAGCCTCTTCGAAAAGTCCCTTCCCTGCCTTGGATTTAAAACTGCGCCCCCTGTGGCCCCTCACCCAACTTCAGAGGGGGGAGAGAGCCGAAGTATATCCCCAATGGCATGGATTACCCAGGGAGATACATCTAGAAGGTGATCAATAAGCTGTTTTGGTCCCAAACTGTTAATAAGGAACACTGGAGGTCACCCAGATGGATTATTTGCTCACCACCTTTCCTGTTGTTTCTGAATGACCATTTCTCTTCCCTACAGCACCTCCTTACTACCCAAATTATTTTCCTTTTCCCCTTCCTTCCTCTTCACAGGCCCTGGATCTCTGCGTACAGCTGATGGACATGGGGGAGACGGCACTTATCACTTCAGATGGGAAATATTGCTTTGGCCCACAGGGGAGGTATGTGAGGAAGTGGAAAGAAGGTTGTTGGCAGGGGTTGGCGTAGCTTATCCATCTGTCCATCCATCCATCCGGTATAGCTGCCCATCTCAAACCAGTGACTCTGGGTGGTGAACAATCATAAAAACAATTAAAACAGTTAAACACAATGCAAAATAAATTAAACAAATAGCAGCCAAGAGATATAATCCATCAGTGTCAGCACAACCAGGAAATGAGGCCCTTCACACATTCGGGACCCCAGGCCTGGGCATGTAGCCAGGTCTTCAAGGCCTTCTGAAAGGCCAGCAGGGTCAGGACCATCCCAATCTCAGGAGGGAGGACGTTCCAGAGGGCAGGCACTACGGCAGAAAATGGACGTCTCCTGGTCCCCACCAACTGACATTCCTTGTCTGACAGCAGCAGTTAGCTATGACAGCTATAGGGAATGTCCCTTCAGAGGAAGTCTCTCTGAATTTCCAGCTGGTGGACAGAAAATCCAGAAAGGGTGATTGGTTCCATACTCGGCTCATGGGGTTCCTTGAAACAGCTGAAGTTTTGTTTGGCAGCTAAAAGTTGGGCTGTTCTAAGAGGCATTAAATAGATCAGTGCTTTCCAAACTGCCACCGTTGGCAACACACCGGCGGCGGCGGCGCGGGGGGGGGGGGGCGCGGCGGCGGTGTGCATGGCGGCAGCAGCTGCGGCCTCATGTTTTCCACTAAAACCCGGAAGCGCTGATGGCGCGCTGCTGCCGCTACCATCATACACGCTGCCGCCGTCGCCCCCCCCCCCCCCACCGTGCACGTCCACTTACGGGTTTTGTCGCAACACACAGTTTGGAAAGCTATGAAATAGATCTTCTTGTGGCCACCTCATGCTTAGAAGCAGCCCACTTCAGAAAACAGGAGCATGAAGAGGCATCAGAGACTGGGGTCTTTGGACTCCACCTGTGGAATTTCCTGGAGGTACTAGACTTAACCTAGCCAGTGATTCTTGGGTCCTTTCAGCCATGAAGGTCAGGAATGGAGCTGTGGCTGCAGCAACTGACCTATGAAATACTGGGAAGAAATCCTTCATTGAATCCTCTGTTTAATACTCAATCCTTTCTAACTAAATTACAATTTCCTATGGAGTCCAGGATAGGACACTGATATTTTTTTAAAATTTATTACCGCACTTTACAACTGGAGCCAAATGTAGTTTCCAATTTCGATGAGTAAACTGGCATTAAAATCCAGGTACCTGCTTTTTACTGTACATTAAGCCAGCCAGGATGTTGTCACGAAAGGAGGCATGTAAAAGGTAGAAGTGATGTGGGGAAGCTTGAAGAGAAATGCTGGCTTGCCACACTATAATATAGTCTGTGCAGAGATTTGAAGAACAAAATGTGATTCAGAATGTGCTTGGACTTGTGTGTAGCCCCTGTTGAGAATGTTGTAAAGCAGATGGTTTTTTCCCCCCAAGCGTCCGTCCATGGTTGCCCTCAGCAGCTGACATGCGGACCTGGGAAAAGATGTAGCTGCTTCAAGATGCTCCCGACAGATACTCTGTGTGTGCCCACATGTTCTCTGAAACACATTTTGCCTTTTGAATCCATAAACTTGCACAGCCTTAGAAGACTGGTCTAGTCTGTGGTATAAGGCATAGGGTTCAGTGGAAAGAACTAGCGGTCTGACCACTCTTGGCAACTGAATGTTGGGTTTATTGAACCTTTGATCTGATCCAGCAAGGCAGTTCATAGGTCAGCCTTTCTTAACTTTTTGACCCTGGAGGAACCCTTGAAATATTTTTCAGGCCTCGGGGAACCACATTCAGGCTCAAATATAGGCCAGAAGTTACAAAATTATTATATTCGTTTCCTGGGTAGGCCTGTCTATATGCATTCACAGTGTTCTTAAACTAAAAATAAAGAACGAAACCTACCTCTTTAATGTGAAGTTAATGCCCGAATTTGAAGTAATTTTAAAAATAAATCGTGATCTCCCAGGGAACCCCTAGTGACCTCTCGTGGAACTAGGCCACGGAACCCTGGTTGATAAACCCTGGCCTAGGTACTCTGAATGAAGCTGTTGATCTCTTCCGAGCAGGAGTCCTGACATCCCTCCTGATGCCTCCTTAACTCTCGAGGTGGAGTTGCTGGCAGCCCAGGATGCTCCTGATTTGGAACTCCTTAGTGGGAAAGAGAAAATTTCGTTGGCTAACCGGAAGAGGGAGCGTGGCAATTTCCACTACCAGCGAGCAGATTACGTTCTGGCCGTCAACTCCTATGACATTGCTCTCAAGGTCATCGACTCTAATTCTAAAGGTACCTGATCCCCCCCCCCCCGCCAAGTGAAGAAGCCTGGCCTCCATCCAGTGCTCAGCATGGGAGAGCGATTTGTTTTGTACCAAGTGCTGTTCAGTAGCTGAGAACTAGCAACTTAATCCTTATTTTAAAAAATGCCCCTTGAACTCTGTAAGACACAGTAGGTGTTAATATAAATATGTAGCAGGTAAAGCCTCAAATTGAGCTGTATTCCTGGTGACGGTCTGGATATGTCCGTGGAATTTTCTTGGCAACATTATGGAAGTGGTATGTCATTGACCTCTTCTGGGATGTTTTTTTCAATTTCCCAGTCTAGCCCACACCCCTGGGTTTCCTAGTGGTCTCCCATCCACGTACTACCCCCAGCCAAGTGTGCTTGGCTTTTTGAGATGAGCCAAGGTTGGCTAGGTGCTGCTGTCTAGTTGGTCAAATACAGAACACTATTAAAAGAAATTAAAAGTGCCACGTAAGTATCTCCCATTTGCCTCTAAAACACTTTGAAAGTTATCTGTTTGTTTGTTAAATAAGGTGGTAGAGGTTGCAAGATAGAAGCAGGAGATTGTCCAGTTCAATATTTTAATAACTTTTTAAGCAAAATTTTAAAATATTGCTCTATCCACTAGGACAGACATCGCCAACCTGACACCTCTCTGATAACTTGGATTTCCACTCCATAATTCCCACCCAGCATGGACGGCATCGGGCTAGAGAAGGCTGCCCTCTGGATACTTCTGCCCCCTGTCCTGAACCACAGCTTTTCCCCAGTCCTAATTCTGCTCCTTTTTCCCTGCAGTGGATTTCAGTGAGGAAGAAGAGGCAGAGCTGGTGGAAGTGAAGATGAAATGCTTGAATAATTTAGCAGCTTCCCAGCTTAAGCTGGACCATTACGAGGCTGCCTTGCGATCCTGCAATCAAGTGTTGGAGCAGCAGCCAGATAACATCAAGGCCCTGTTCCGGAAGGGAAAGGTAACAGGGTGTATGGGGCCAGGGGATTGTCAGTGAGCCCAGAGTGGGCAGTCTCTGGGTCCGATGATTGGGTGATGGAACTGCCAGTCAAAGGCTGGCAGCACTTGGCACCTCCTCCCAAGTTATATTCTAGTAGGACAGTGTTTCTCAACCTTGGCAACTTTAAGATGTGTGGACTTCAACTCCCAGAATTCCCCAGCCAGCAACTCTGGGAGTTGAAGTCCACACATCTTAAAGCTGCCAAGGTTGAGAAACACTGTAGTAGGAGAAGGAACCTTGGAGTGAGGATTCTGAGAGCTGCAGGTGGAAGAACAGATCTGAGTGAGGCTGAGAAAGAGGAATAATTTTAGGGCCTGAGTAGATTAGTATTGGAGGGATATAGATCATTTGTAGAAATAAGTGAACCTATTTTAGGTTTTTATGTTAACCAGGCTTCTGTGCTATCCTGTATCTTCCCCATAGCCCACTCAATTATGTTACCTTAAAGAATTTCTAAACGCTCAAAGGGAATTAATGGTGGCAACAGAATAAAAGGATAATAAAGACCCCCACAGGTTGGCAGGCAACAGTGATTAAGTCAGATGTTTCCTGATTGGGAACTTTTTCAGCTAATGGATCCAATTAATAGTTTCTATTAATATTAACCATGCTAGCAAGGTTATGCTCAAAATCCTACAAGCTAGGCTTCAGCAGTATGTGAACTGAGAACTACCAGAAGTGCAAGCTGGGTTTCGAAGAGGCAGAGGAACTAGAGATCAGATTGCCAACATTCGCTGGATTATGGAAAAAGCAAGAGAGTTCCAGAAAAAACATCTACTTCTGCTTCATTGACTATACTAAAGCCTTTGATTGTGTGGATCACAACAAACTGTGGCAAAGTCTTAAAGAGATGGGACTACCAGACCACCTTACCTGTCTCCTGAGAAACCTGTATGCGGGTCAAGAAGCAACAGTTAGAACCGGACATGGAACAACCGACTGGTTCAAAATTGGGAAAGGAGTACGACAAGGCTGTATATTATCACCCTGCTTATTTAACTTATATGCA
Source organism: Charina bottae (assembly GCA_023362775.1). Lineage (NCBI taxonomy): Eukaryota > Metazoa > Chordata > Lepidosauria > Squamata > Charinaidae > Charina > Charina bottae. The sequence goes on from JALMGJ010000040.1 coordinate 4,537,546, forward strand.
GAGTACATCATGAGAAAGGCCGGGCTGGATGAATCACAAGCCGGAATTAAGATTGCCGGGAGAAATATCAACAACCTCAGATATGCAGACAATACCACCCTAATGGCAGAAAGTGAAGAGGAACTAAAGAGCCTCTTGATGAGGGTGAAAGAGGAGAGTGCAAAAGCTGGCTTGAAACTCAACATTAAAAAAACCCAGATCATGGCATCTGGTCCCATCACTTCCTGGCAAATAGAAGGGGAAGAAATGGAAGCAGTGACAGATTTTATTTTCTTGGGCTCCAAGATCACCGCAGACGGTGACTGCAGCCATGAAATTAAAAGACGCTTGCTCCTTGGGAGGAAAGCTATGGCAAACCTAGACAGCATATTAAAAAGCAGAGACATCACCTTGCTGACAAAGGTCCGTATAGTTAAAGCTATGGTTTTTCCAGTAGTAATGTATGGCTGTGAGAGTTGGACCATAAGGAAGGCTGAGCGCCGAAGAATTGATGCTTTCGAGCTGTGGTGCTGGAGAAGACTCTTGAGAGTCCCTTGGACTGCAAGGAGGTCAAACCAGTCAATCCTAAAGGAAATCAACCCTGACTGCTCATTGGAAGGACAGATGCTGAAGCTGAAGCTCAAATACTTTGGCCACCTAATGCGAAGAGAGGACTCACTGGAAAAGACCCTGATGCTGGGAAAGACTGAAGGCAAAAGGAGAAGGGGACGGCAGAGGATGAGATGGTTAGATAGCATCACCGATGTAATGAACATGAATTTGAGTAAACTCCGAGAGACAGTGGAGGACAGGAAGGCCTGGCGTGCTATGGTCCATGAGGTCACGAAGAGTCGGGCACGACTAAACGACTGAACAACAACAAATAGATTCAGGCAGCAGTCTTGTGGACTATTTCCTAGGAGTAAGTTCAGAGCAGGGCTAATGTCTGAATAAACATGCTCTCTGAATCTGGATGGATGGATGGAGAGAGAGAGAAAGAGAGAGAGAGATCGATCACTCTAATACAGGGAGGACAGGCATATTTCTGTCTCTTGAGATGAAGAAAGTGTGACAGGAAGTATGATTTTTGAAGAGGAATTTTCACTGAGATAGAGGCTCAAAGAAACAGGCAGCTATTCCTTTCTTTTTTTTCAAATACACATTTTCATAAAAACTGTGAGCTTTATTTCACAAGAGGCTTTCCTGCCTGTATAGGGGAGAAATCTTCTCAAATGTACAATGGTGCTTAAAAGTTTGTGAACTTTTGAATTTTCAATATTTCTGCATAAATATGACCTGAAACATGATCTGTTTCCCACACATCTTAAAACTAGATAAAGAGAACCCAATTAAACAAATGAGTCAAAAACATGATACTGGTTCATTTATTTATTGAGGAAAATGATCCAATGCTACATAATTTGTTTGTTGCAAAAGTATGTGAGACTTGTGTGGAGAACAGATCATGTTTTAGGTCGTATTTATGCAGAAATAATTGAAAATTCAAAAGGGTTCACAAACTTTTAAGCACCACTGTACTTAATGGGATTGGTCCAAACATTTTGATGGATTTCATCAGTTAAATATTGCATCCTATTCATTTATGTGTATCACTTCTGATAATTTTCCAGGGAAGTAAACTCACTTTTTAAGGTATGTCTGGCAAACAGAGGCTTTCAAAAGACCTGTGTTAAACCAGAAATTGTCCCGTCTTTTCTCTTTCTGCTCTTCTAGGTTCTGGCTCAGCAAGGGGAATATAGTGGGGCCATTCCAATCTTGAAGGCTGCTCTGAAGTTGGAACCAGCAAATAAGGTAAGCATTGGAATCTGACCTGTAACTGGGGCAGAGGAAACAAACGGGGGCCTGTGAGCCCCAAACTGTCCACGGGCACCTTCCTTCAAAGCTGCCAAGCTTCTTGCCCTACCTGCCTATATTTAATTTTTTTTCTTGCTTTATTTATTTAATGAAACCGAACAAAGAGAAAAAGACAAAACAATAACAAAAAGAGAAAAAAGAAACCAGTACAACAATAATCATTTTATTATTATTAGATTTATATCCCCCCTTCATTTTGTACAACTCAAGGCGTGTACATAGTGCCTCCTATTTTCCCCCAACAACAACCCCATGAGGTGGGTTGGGCTGAGTGAGGGCGACTGGTTGAAAATCACCCAGGGAGCTTCCATGCCTAAGGGAGGACTTGAACTCACAACCTTAACCATTATACCAAACTGGTTTTTCATGTATATATTTTTTCTCATTCATAAACACACACACACACATATAGTACAACGATTTTTATTAAAGTGACCACGTTTTGTTGTAATTGTCCGTACATAATCTGCATTTGTAAGCAGCTCATTCATAAGCTGCAAATAACAATCAGGTCTTCAATCCACAGAGTAATTAGAGCCATGAATTTATCTTTCCAGTGTTATGGATTAGTCTCTTAGGAATTAAAAGGCCACAGAGAATCCATTTTTGTTGGCCAGCCATCAATTTCCATGTAATAGGTATATAGTTAAAAGGATATGATCATCCAAAAATATTAAGCCTTGACTCAAGAATTAAATATATGTAATTACTTCTTCTCAGAATATAATCCATTTAGGACATTGCAGAAAATGGTTTTTTAATGAAATGTAACTTTGCCTTAGAGCCTCATGTGGTGCAGAGTGGTAGGCTGTAGTACTGCAACCGAAACTCTCCCCACGGCCTGAGTTCGATCCCAGCAGAAGCTGGTTCTCAGGTAGCCGGCTCAGGTCGACTCAGCCTTCCATCCTTCTGAGGTTGGTAAAATGAGTACCCAGCTTGCTGGGGGAAAGGTAATCGCGACTGGGGAAGGCAATGGCAAACCACCCCGCTCTAGAGTCTGCCAGGAAAACGTCAGCGAAAGCGGCGTCCCTCCAAAGGGTCAGTAATGACTTGATGCTTGCACAGAGGACCTTTCGCAAACACACAACTTTGCTTTTATTTCTTAAACGCCTTTCAATTGAAAATAATCATTGATGGGAATCTGGCAAGTCACTAGTATCATCTTTATTTACATAAGAATGCCTCTCGGTACCACACATCCCCCATTGGCATTCTTGCTAAAAAAAAATGGGGGTGGGTGCAGCCCAGTGGCTTTTTTGGAAGAGGGTCCATCCATCCCAAAAAGGGGAGAAAGATCAACTGGGATGATAGAGGACAATAGAAGAGAGTATCTGTAGCTCAGGGTTGAACTGTGGAGTCCTTGGTGCTCTCTGAGCTTGGTGGTTTGCTTGCAGACGTTTCATTGCCAGACTAGGCAATATCATCAGTGCTAGTGGGTGTGGGGTTTGCTCCCTGTTTATGTACAGTAGCTTGCCCTGCATAGCCAAGCTCAGAGACCGCCAAGGATAGAGGACACTTTGAAGGCCTGAAAGTGGGGAAGATCCTTATCCATATGCCCTCTTACAAATGGTGGTTCTGTGACCATCTTTTGGAAAAGGGCCTGTGAGCAGCTGTGATGGGCAAGGAAAATTTCAGAAATGCCCCCCAAAGTTGGGGGCCCGTGAAATGGGATTCCTTTGGAGATGGTAGCCAACATCTCGCTCAGATGAACCTCTCCTGTGCAAAGGCTGCCTGCCTATGAAGAACAGGCTGCAAGGAATGTTGCAGCCCTGCCCAAGGTGATTTTCTAGAATTGTGTTGGCCAACTTTGCAGCAGACTAGATGGGCTGATGCAGTTGCGTTCTTCTTGCCGCCTTAATGGTACGCCAAATCATATCAGCCTCTTTTCCATCGGCCTCCAGACCATTCACACGGAGCTCTCGAAGCTGGCAAAGAAGCACGCTGACCAAAAGAGCATTGAGACAGAGATGTACCGCAAGATGCTGGGGAACCCTGGGTCCAGCACCCCCCCAGCGAAGTGCAAAGATAGGTCCTCCCGGGTAGGTGGCATGGAAGAAGTATCCACTGGGCTGGAGGTGGGGGGGAGAAAAGGAGGAATGGATTGGATCTCTTGCGTACTACAGCTATATTATGAGCATAGAAAGCAAGCGGGAAGTTCTGCAGGCCATTGTGTCTCTGACCCTTTGAACTGACGCAGTGGCCTACAGAAGTTGCCACTTGCTTTCTATGCTCATTTTAAGATGTTGCTTTCTACCTTCAAAGCCTAAGGCCTGTTTGTCTAAGGCAGTGTTTTTCAAACTTGGCGGCTTTAAGATGTGTGGACTTCAACTCCCAGAATTCCCCAGCCAGCATGCTGGCAGGAGAATTCTGGGAGTTGAAGTCCACACATCCTAAAGTTGCCAAGTTTGAAAAACACTGGCCTAAGGGAATGCCTATCTGATTATTAAGAACTACAAGAGAAGCCTCTAGAACGACATTTATGTTTCCAAAGGCACCCATCAGATATTCAGAAAACAATTTTCTAATCTGTCCTTGAATTGTGCAATGTGCCCCCATACCACCTCCCACTCTCTCATTTTCAGAAGAGCTGTTGAAACACATCTCTTTAATATGCTTAATTGTTTGCAATGCTTTAGGATAGTCTCATTGCTGGCTTTATTTCTGTTTTGGATTTTTTTTCTTTCCAATCAAATAGAATAATGGAAAGGAATTATAGGTAGTCTTCACTTAGTGACCACAATTGGGACTGGCAACTCCATTGCTAAGCGAAACATCACGGGACCGTGATGGACTTACGACATCACTTCCCATTCGGTCGTTAAGCGAGTCACCGCGGGTCATTAAGCGAGACATCATGTGACCACAATTAGCAATTTTACTGCCGGCTTCTCCATTGACTCTGCTTGTTGGAAGCCAGTTGTGAAGCACGCAAATGGTGATCACATGACCGTGGGGCACTGCAACAGTCATAAAACCCTGCTGGTTGCGAAGTGCCCAAATGTCGATCATGTAACCGCGGGGATGCTGCGATGGCCATAAATGCGAGGACCGGTTGTAAAGTTACATTTTCAGCGCTGTCGTAACTTCGAACGGTCCCTAAACAGGGCAATCATTAAGCGAGGTCTATTTGTAAAGGGGGCTATCAGTCAGTCCGTCAGAATGATAATTTTGGGGGTGTGGGCAGAAGCTGGCAAGGAAAAGGTGGGCTGGATCAGGCTAGAGCTGTGCTTTCCAAAGTCCCGCTGTTGGCGACACAGTAATGGCGGCAGCGGCATGCACGGCGGCAGCGTTGGCCTCGTGTTTCGCGCTAAAACCCGGAAGCGCTGATGGCGCGCCACTGCTGTCGCCGCTTTCGCCGCCGTGCGCACCGCCGCAGGGGCGGCGGCGACGCACCATCAGCACTTCCAGGTTTTGTCACGACACACTAATGTGTCGCGACACACAGTTTGGAAAGCTATGGGCTAGAGGTTGTGGAGGGAAAAAATCAGAAAAATATCCCAATGCATCCCTATGGGGGAGGCAGTGGGGCAGAACGTTTTCAACTCCTCCGTTGTAAGCTTTTCCAGTCCTGGGACCGAGTGGCGCTATTATTACTGAGGGGTCAGAAAGCATTTGTGAAATGTTCCCAACCTTGTTTCAGGGCCTGTCCCGCTGCGCTTACAGGGTTTGCTAGGCAGAGCCTGTTCCAAACACGCCCCTGCCTCATTATTGGAAGAATAAGTGAGAGGGGGGTGTTGTAGGAAACCAGGTTTGCGAGTCTGAGCTATGGAGCGGAAAAACGGGGCAAAAATGTAGGGAGCAATGTAAAGGGTGTGATTTCAGTGATCTTGATTGGGCTCCACAAGATATGCCAGTTCCTGGGGAAGGTGTCTTCTGTTCTGGCTTTTGGCAGTCACCTTTTTTTACCTTGTTCTCCTCCCCAGACCATCCCTTGGAAGTGGCTGTTTGGGGCCACTGCGGTAGCGCTGGGGGGCGTAGCCCTGTCGGTCGTCATAGCAGCCAGAAACTAAGGCCAGCCTGCGGGCGATGACTTTTGAGGGATCTGGCTTGGAGACTCGGCCCTTCCTTCCTCCCAGCTCCTGCCCCTTTTCCTCCACCTGGCCCCTCAAGGACCGGTATACGACTTCGGACTGGCGTACCCCTCTGGACTGTAGGTTGACTGAGTGGGGTGGGGACAGCAGACTTGGCTCTCCTGCCCAGAAAGACTTCCCAGCCTCTGGAGTTGCTTGGAACATCCACGAACCCTTTGCAGGAGATGGCCGGGGCGGCAAAGGACACCTTTGCACTATCTGGGGCTGCAGAGGTGAGAAGAAACCCAGAGGGTCTGGGGGCATTTTGTGGGAGAGGGCAGGGAAATGGGCCTTGGCTGGATGCTCCATTCACTTCTCTCTCTCCCTCTCTCTCTCTCTCTCTCGCTTGGGTGGGTTTTCTTCTCCTTGTGCTTTAGGTGGCCCAGCAAAGGGTCAGTCGAAAGGAAGGAAGAGGTATTGCTGGTGACCACCTGGCTGGGGGAAGAAACCAGGGGCTGCAGCGAGTTGCCTTGGCTTTAGAACAGACTAGGAGGAGGAGCTTAGAGGCTGCTTAGGACTGGCCTTAGGCTGTGTGAGAGAGGCCCAGGACTGTTGACGGGCTCCTTTAATGCTCAGGATTGGTTGGGGTGGCGTCGGAGGGATCTTGGTATGATCCAGCAGCCTTCCGCAAAAGCCGCCTTGCAGGCCCCCAGGAGTCCTCCAGACTCCATTTGGGCTTGCCCTGCTCTTTCCAGGTATTGAAAACATGCCTGCCGGGGACGGGTTTGGGTCAGCATCACCTGGATGGCTTTGTTTTAGTCGTCTTCGGGAAGCTAAGTCGGGAGCCAAGGGACCTCTCCATCTTTGCTCAAAATCAGCTTTTAAACTTGACTGGTGGCTTTTCCCTGACTTTCTGTCCTCCTTACGCCACCGACCTTGTGTTAGTAGCAGCGGGTGCCACCCGAACCCACTTCTGCTTCTCTTCGGTACAGTTTTTCACTCTCTCTATACATTTTAAACTGTGAACCGCTGCAACAAACTCGTGTTCTAATAAAGCAACATCTCTCAGCAGTTTTCCAAGCATTTCTTTTATTCCCGAAGCAACTGAGGGCTGTGGGGGGTGGGGTGGGGTGGAGGGAGTATGGAAAATGCAAGGCTTCACAACCTGTCAAGTACAACCCGTGGGGGAGTTGGTGAGTAACTTGGGGGGGGGGGGCATGAAGTCAAAGCCTAGAGCAAGTTTTGATAGCGCTCCCGCTTTTAACAGTATTAAGGCAGCAAATGTGGTATTGCAAAGTTCGAGAATCCGTATGATACGTAAGGATTTAATTGTTGAATTGGTTCTTGCCTGGTCCATACCTCAATGCAGTGTTTCTCAACCTGGGGAACCTTTAAGATGTATGGACTTCAACTCCCAGAATTCTCCAGCCAGCATGGCTGGCTGGAGAATTCTGGGAATTGAAGTCCACACATCTTAAAGTTCCCAAGGTTGAGAAACACTGCCCCAATGGAATCGTTACTTATCCACTTATCATTCATTTATCTTTAGGAAGTCATAGTACTGTAAAGTTTGGGAATCCTGAAGTAATGAAACGTGGACAGGGGAGGAGGAGAAGGAAGGAACAGCTCTTGGGATCTTCTCAGCCTTCCCCAACCTAGCACCTTCCATCTGGGCAGGGACTGACCACACCCAGAATTCCACAACCAGGAGGGGGGATCCTTAAACCTAGAGCCTGTGTGTGTGTGTGTGCATCTTAAAGGGAGAGAGGGAAAAATCTGCCACTGGAAAACCAAATTCCCTGCAGTCACTGCTAGCCTGTATTACTGTTTCCTGCAGGATTTTCCCCCCCCCATTCGATTTAGAGCAGTGTTTCTCAATCTCAAGGGGCGCAATGGCTCAGCAGTTAAGACGCCAGACTTGTTAATCAGAAGATCGGCGGTTCGAGACCCTAGCCCCGTGTGATGGAGTGAGCTCCCGCACTTGCCCCAGCTCTTGCCAACCTAGCAATTCAAAAGCATGCAAATGCAAGTAGATGAATAGGTACCACTTCGGTGGGTACGTAACAGCGTTCCGCGCGTGTCATGCCGGCCACATGACTGCGGAAGTGTCTTCGGACAGCGCTGGCTCTTCGGCTAAGAAATGATGAGCACCGCTCCCTAGAGTCGGACACGACTGTGCAGGGGAAAACCTTTACCTTCTCAATCTCAACAACTTTAAGATGTGTGGACTTCAACTCCCAGAATTCTCCAGCCAGCATGCTGGGAGTTGAAGTCCGTACAACTCAAAGTTGAGATTAAGAAGCACTGGTTTAGAGGTTCCCTTGCTGTTATCTTCCCTACAAATTTGTGAAGACCCTTTGAAAAAGCCCGTGATGGAGTTGATCCGTGTGGATCAACGTGTGATCCGTGTGGAGTTGTGGAGTTGATCCGTGTGGATTGCTCCAGCACTGGCAATCACATCCCTGAACACAGAGGCTTAACAACCTGTGAAAGGCCTTATAGGAAGTCTGAAGTTGTCCAACGAACCCACTCCTCCTCTTTGAAAGCTAGCTAAGCCACCATCCTGTATTTTGGTAGCAGATCCCACAAATCAATGAAAGTCATGCCGGAGCTCCTGCAAAACCATCCAAGCAGAGATTTGCACCCAGTCCTGTAAGGCAATGTATTACCTTGTCTGCTATAGCAAACTTTTACTAGCACCCACAAGGAAACGGTGTAAAGGCCTTTCTTAATCTGGTACAAATATAGTTGAGCTACCTCAAACAGAGGCGCCTGAAAGTTTGTATAAATATAGATGACCTACTAGATCAGATGCCTCTAGCCCACTCGGATGCCTGCAGAAAACTGACAAGCAGGAAACAATTGTTCGGTTTTGCTTTTGGATGAAGTAGCTACTATTGATGTATTTAGAGGCAGCCCAAAGCAAAGGGGAGCAACCTCAAGTACCACGTGGGCAATGAGTGGGAAGGTGTACTTATGTGTATACACTCAAATATGGGCACGTGTGCGCTCACGTGCCTGCATGCACTCATTCCCACCCCCATCTCGGTGGGGAACTGTGGGCTTAAACCTTTTCTTGGGCACAGAAATTGGCAGAGTACGAAGTGTGCAATTTAAATGGGGATGGTCTGTTGGACCACCCTTTCGGTGCACTCTTCTTTTAAATTGCTCAGGTAGCAAACATGTCTTTGAAATTACATTATCAGAAGCCCACGAATGACTGTCAGGACTGGAACCCAAGAGCCCCAAAGATAGTGCACAAAACAAATTCCCCCTGTGCTTCCACATCCTTGGCAGAATTGCAACACTGAGCAAACCTGCACAAAAGTTCCCAGAGGGTGGTTTAGCCTAACATACCCACTAAGGCAGAGCTTTCCAAACTCTGTGTCGAGACAGGTTAGTGTGTCAGCTGCAGTGTCTGGGTGTGTTAAGGCTGCTGCTGCTGCTGCCTCCGAGCCCTGCCAGGATTCCGCGCAGGTCCTAGTGCCTGCCTTGTGCCCTGCTGTAAGAGTGTGTCGCGAAATGATGCATGTCTAAAAAGTGTCACCAACATGAAAAGTTTGGAAAGCTATGCACTAAGGAACCTACTGGCCATCTGCCTCTTCAATGGTGACCCAAGAAGATGCTTCTGTAAACTCACAAGTTGTTGTTCCCCACATCCTCAAGCATCTGCCATAGACTGCCTTTGGATGAGGATCCAGGTACCACATAGTAAATTTGACATTTTCTATATTTTAAAATAAACCACAGGTAGTCCTCGTTTAGTGACAATTGGGACTGGCAATTTGGTCATTAAGCAAAGCCATCACAAAGTGAAACTGCTACTGTGCTTATGATCTTACTTCAGCTTTCCTTTGCTGAACAGACCTGCAAAGATCATACATGTAAGGATTGGTCGCAAAGTTACTTTTTCATCACTGTTGTAACTGTGGTCGCTAAACGAGTCAGTCACTAAAGGAGGACTACCTGTACATTGGCCATAAACTGGCCATTTCCCCATCTTCCTCCCAACTGCCAGTACTCAGCAGAATGAACTTGATTGCATTAGGAGGAACCACTGACATAGCAAGCTGCTAACAGCTGCACCAGCCCCTGGTGTGAGGTTTGAGCAAGTGGGTAACCAGCTCTCCAGAATAATGCCACTTTCCAAACAGAAGAGGCAAACAATGTAACTTTCATGTTTGCTTCTTCCCATCCTCATAGCCTTCCAGGTGGTGAAAATGTGATTCTTCCAGAGGGTCTTTGGGGATTAATTGTATACAGCAGTGTTTCTCAACCGTGGCAACTTTAAGGTCTGTGGACTTCAACTCCCAGAATTCCCCAGCCAGCTTGCGAAACACTGGTATACAGTAGTGATGCCACTTTTTACAATTCTACAGTTTCTTATTCTTAGTTACTATTTAAATTTATTATTTATTTATTTATTAATTATTTAAATTTATCCCCGCCCATCTCCCGAATCAGGGGACTCTGATGTTTTATTCTGATTTTGTATCCTTTTAAAACACATAAACTCTGTAAGCCACTTAAGAATCCGGTTTCAGGCCGACAGATGAATTTTTTAAAATCAAAATAAGTTTATTCTTTAAAAAACTGTTAACACGGTTATACAATGTTCACCTTTGTGTCCTTCTACAGAACCCCTGTGTTTGCTCAGTCACACTTTACCATAATTTAAGAATTCAAGCTTCCAGTAGAATTCCAACCCACTCCTCTCTTCCCACCAGCTCCCTTTAGTCTCTTTCCTGCACATGCTCTGAAACCTTAGTTCAACCCACAGCGTTGGTGCTGGAGCAACATAACTAACACAACAGGCAGAAATCCATCTGTGTTTCAATTGAAAGAGGCTTTATTGTACGCAAGGAACGAAGGAAGAGAGTCAAGGCCCGTCTGTTCAACCCCGGAGAGACTTTCCAGCTAGCCGCTGAGCCTGCCCATTTTCATAGGGGGGTTACAAGCGTGGTGGGAGCATCCACACGCTCAGGGTTCCTTGGGCTTCTCCTCCGCGCCGAGACTCGAGTCGGCGGCTGGTTTTACATCGATGGGGATGGCTTTCTGCGCTGACGCCGCCGAGGCCAGGCGCGGGGCTTCGATGCACAGCTGTCCGTCCGGGTTCAAGGAGCACGTGACGGCCTGAAGGTCCACGTCGGGCGGCAGGAGTGTCTCTCGGCGCAACTCTCGGTGTTCCACCCAGCAGCCGCTGTCTTTGCTGTCGCTCTCCCTTTGGCGCTTGGCGGTCACCGTAATTTTCCTCCCCTCCAGGTTCACCGTCATCTCCTCGGGCGTAAAGCCGGCCACGTCCAGCGAGAAGCGGTACTGCCCTTCCGGCTGGCCCTTCTCCTCCGACGCTTCCTTCTGGCTTCCGCGCTCCCAGGCGGGGAGCGGCGACGCCTGGAAGAAGGCGCGGCTCATCTTCTCCATCTCCTGGAATTGCCTCTCCACGTCGTGCATCACGCGGTCCACGAAGCTGGGGCTGGACGGCCACAGGAGCCTGCACGCCGGCTGCGGCTCGCTGAGCCAGACCGGGCCCAGGGACAGCGGCCAGCGCCGCAGCGGGAGCAACCGAAACAGGACGCGAGAGTAGCTCGCCATGGTGGCAGCGCAGCAGAAGCTAGCGAGGACGACTGTTCCACAGCTCGCTGTGTTTCTGGCTTGCTTGGCGGCCCCTGCCGCTTTTTATAGTCCCCCCAGGGCCCGCCTCCTCAGGCTGAGAAGCAGCGCGGGGGACGGTCTTGGTTGGGTTTCAAAAGTGACGCAACGGCGTGTAAGATGTTTCCAAACAAGTCTGGAAAGGAGGCGGTGGTTCCAGGGGCGCCGAGAAGAAGAGATTCAAAGTCCTGGCAATACCAGCCCCGCTTGCTCCTCAAATCAGCCTCAAGGGCAAACTAGGCAAAATGCATTAGCGCTCTAGCAGCTTCTAGAAAAGTCTTGTCTGGTCAAGGGACAGGCTACTCAGCCAGCTTTCACACACCTGCAAGCTACGTGTAGCTATCCTTGGGGTGGTGTTAATATTTCCAGGAACTGGCCTACTGCCTTTGGGAAGGGGGTCCAGAAAAACGCCGCCAGTGTGGCCTCTCTTTCAACCCCTGGCCATTCCCCTCTTCGCCCATTCCAGACGTTCTGTACAACAACCCTGTGGAGGAGAGTCAGCACTGCTTTCTTTGAGGGAATGCTAAGAAGAAAAGGCTTCCCATCCCCATAGAAGTGTGGGTAGATGGGGGACAGGAGTTAAGTCTCTTTCTATGCACAGAGATTGGCAAACAATTTAAATTGGGGTGAGCAAAGGTCTGGAGTCTTAATTTGGCATTCTGGGGTGGCAGCAAACCCACATTCATTGGCGATCACTCGTAGCCGAGTAAGATTGTCTTCCAAAGGTAAAATTTTAACGGTGGATCCGTAAGTGGCTATAAAGGCCAATTCTGGATCTGCACAACCTCCCACAATGAGGGCATAGGTTTCCGGGTGGGAGACGGTCATGATGAGGGTTTGCCTGACTTGCCTTATGGGGTGAGCAGAGTGGATCCTAAATAGGGCTGCTCAGTCGTGGATACAGCTGCCGAACTACTCAACTGCCTCGATCCTTGAGTCAGGGCGACTGAATCCGTATCCACCGCCCATGTGCTGGTCCATGACTAGGAGCTTCTGGATTTCACAGTCCTGCCCCCGTTGCCATTCGTCAGTCGCCATGGGACTTTTGGTTTTCAGGAGTACATGACTCCCGACGGCTTCGCTCACAGGGTTCATTGGGAACACACAAGCCCACTCACCACAACAAGGTGACGATCCAGCGAGTGAGAAACCCACAATAATATCACAGGAGCAGGTGGATTTAAGGATTAGAAAGCCTTGGAGAGACCTTTTCCCCATCTTTAAAATCACTGCAAAAGAAAAAACAACTCCAAATCATGCTTATTTTTGCTGCCATAATTTTAACAGAGTGTTTTTTGCCCATTATTCAGGGTTTTCGGGAGGAAGCGGATTGCCTTACTTACCCACATTTTCAGGGAGGTAAGGCAAAATGGAAAAGACCCTGATGCTGGGAAAGACTGAGGGCAAAAGGAGAAGGGGACGGCAGAGGATGAGACGGTTAGATAGCATCACCGATGTCATGAACATGAATTTGAGTAAACTCCGAGAGACAGTGGAGGACAGGAAGGCCTGGCGTGCTATGGTCCATGCGGTCACGAAGAGTCGGACACGACTAAACGACTGAACAACAACAACAAAGGCACAATTACCCACCTGAAAATGGGCCATTGTGCCACCTAATTTTAGTGGCATGCTCTCAAAGTGCTGGGGTGGCCCTTACGGAGATACAAGGGGACACCTAATGCCCCCTGGCTGTGGGTTGCTGCTCCTTGCTGGTCAAGGGGAGAAGACCAGTTATGCAATATGTCACCCTGTCTGCCCACCTTTCCCTTTTAAATTGCATCTGCAACAGTGCATCAAACAACTGAGCGTGACCCAGTCATGAGCCTGGGCACACTGCAGAAGAAGATGCTGAAAATTATTTCTCTCTGGGCTTCCTTGTGCTCAGCAATATTGTGATTGATTGATTGATTATGTGCCATCAAGTCATTTTTGACTCCTTTGTTGTTCAGTCGTTTAGTTGTGTCCGACTCTTTGCAGCCCCATGGACCATAGCACGCCAGGCCTTCCTGTCCTCCACCGTCTCCCGGAGTTTACTCAAATTCATGTTCATTACATCGGTGATGCTGTCTAACCATCTCATCCTCTGCCGTCCCCTTCTCCTTTTGCCTTCAGTCTTTCCCAGCATCAGGGTCTTTTCCAGTGAGTCCTCTCTTCACATTAGGTGGCCAAAGTATTTGAGCTTCAGCTTCAGCATCTGTCCTTCCAATGAGCAGTCAGGGTTGATTTCCTTTAGGATTGACTGGTTTGACCTCCTTGCAGTCCAAGGGACTCTTAAGAGTCTTCGCCAGCACCACAGTTCGAAAGTTTTGACTCCTAGAAACCACATAGATAGACTTTCTCCACGACAATCTATCAATATTGTGACATTGAGACCAACTGCAGATGAAGTTCCTGAGTACAGTGAGCTTTCCAGGTGCGAGAGGAATTTTTTTTTAGCCAGTATGGTTAAAGTAATTGTGCTAGGTTTATTTATTATATATTTATAATTAAGCATAGTGCAGTTATAGACTGATGTTCAGATGCCGTGATGTGTCTATACCTACAAAGACCAGAATCATGCAATCAATGGCATTCCCTGCGACTCTCTGGAGATGAAAGTTGGACCTTGAAGAAGCTGGATTGGAAGAGTATTGACACTTTTAACGACACTATTCTAGTGTGTGGCAGACACAAATGACCTCGGCCTGGTAATTGGTTCAAGCACCATCAGGAGACCTTACAAATAATTGGGTGTGCCCATATGCAAGACACAATGTGTTCACACCAGAAATTTGCACTTGTATTTATTAACATCCCTGTTCAAAATCATAATTGGCAATAAAAAGAGGTGGGGGTAAAAGGAAGGTCCAGAATAGTAGGAAGGACAGCATTTTAGACATGAGTCGGTACAGTGAGGTTTTGTGTAACCTGGTCCACAATCCAAGTGTGACATAACTAGGACAAGAACCAAGAACTTGGCCATCTTGTTAGTAAGGAACCGAGGATTCTGCAAACTTTCATTAAAAGGAAATAGCAAATTTTAACTCTTTCTTCAGTGAAGTGCTTTAAAGACAGTCTATCATTGATCTAGTCTCTGGAGAAAACCACAAAGATAGCCTTGAAGAAGGAATGAGACAATTAACAAAGCCCTGGAAAGGAAGAAGGTGTTAGAAGGAAACTTAAAGTGACTCTGCCTTGATTTTGTTTGGTATAAGAGGGAGGGAAGGGAAAATGTTGCTGGGCTTTCAAAATTCTGTTACTACAATCTATCTCAATAAAGTAGAGTTCCAGTATTTATTAGGAAGCTGTTTCCTGACCTGGCCTACTTTGAAGCTGACAACTTTCTAGATTTTGCTGGGAAGATAATAATTGGCAGCCTTAAAACTCAATGTGAGAAACAGGAAAGAGAGGAATGAGATGATTGGGATGGAACATCACAATTTCTGGCTTATCCAATCTGATCTGGGCAGATGGGAAGGTATGCCTGCATTGTGTTGTCTGAAAGTTCTCGCTATATGTGGTAGTTGAACCTGGAATACAAATTCAGAGAGTCTAGAGCAGCGTTTCTCAACCTTAGCACTACAGCAGAGCTTTCCAAGCTGTGTGTCGCGACATGTTAGTGTGTTGGCTGCAGTGTCTGGTTGTGTTGCAGCTGCTGCTGCCTCCAAACCTGCCCTGCCAGGATTCCGCGCAGGTCCTAGTGCCTGCCTTGTGCCCTGCTGTAAGAGTGTGTCGTGAAATGATGCATGTCTAAAAAGTGTGTCACCAACATGAAAAGTTTGGAAAGCTCTGCACTACAGTATAACAAAGTAGGATATTGCATGATGCCCCATCTCCTGCTGGAGCAAATCTGTCAGCAAACGAGTCCAGAGTGAATATGAAACGTTTCCCCAACTGTAGTCTTGGACCATCGTGTGTCAAAGCATGAAGTGGAAAAACCAGTGCTCTGCATTTTGGAGGATGTTCCTCTCAAGCTTATTTTGGGGCACAAGGCATATAAAGCTAAGTGTTGGATCCAAGTTGCTCATATATGTTCTCTAGAGTATATCAGTACCTCGCTTGGGATGGGAGGGGGGATTGCCATTCATGGGGGTGGCTGGCACCGTGATCATGCCAAGGATAAGATCCTATTGCCATCTTGAATTTTATATTTTATACTTTTATATTTTTATACCTGTGCTTGTATTTATGTGTATTTATACTGTTTTTATGGATTGTCATTTTATTATCTGTAAGCCGCCTAGAGTCGTCGTATACAAGATGGGCAGCAGAGAAATTTGACAAATAAATAAATAAATAAATAAATATCAAACAGAGAAGAGGACGTATGTATGTATGTATGTATGTGTATGTGCCTTCGAGTCTGTGTTGACTCTTGGTGATTGCCTGGACAAGTCCCTGCAGTTTTCTTGGCAAGATTCCAGAAGTGGTTTGCCATTGCCTCCTTTCCATGGCTAAGAAAGAATGACTGGCCCAAGGTCACCTGGCTGGCTTTGTGCCTAAGGCATGACTAGAACTCACAGTCTCCCAGTTTCTAGCCTGGTACCTTAACCACTACACCAAGCTGGCTGTCAAAGAGGAAGTAGGGAAGTAGAAATTACCTTTAGCTTGCTCACCAATATTCCTAGTGGGTAGTTTTTATAGAACGCAGACCATTCAAGATGCTTACAGACAAAACTTTTATCATGTAATGGGCGACATGATTTCTAAATCATAGTTGATGTGTAATGTGTCATCTGGACACAGCCAATTATGGTTAAGTCAATAAATCTTGTTAAACAAATCATGACTTAATACTTAACATTATTTGAGGGACCACCTCATCCCAATTACATCTATTTGTCTCATCAGATCCAGCAGAAAGGGCATGTCACGGGTCCCATCTACCAAGGAGTGTCATCTGGCAGGACCCAGGAGGAGATCCTTATCTGCTGCAGCGCCCGCCCTTGGGAACATCATCCCACTGAGGTCAGATTGGCCCCAACCCTGTTGACCTTCTGGAAGGGCCTTCTGGAAGACCTGGCTTTGCCATCTGGCCTGGGGATCCGGTCATGTTGTTGGTTGTTGTTTATTTGTTCAGTCGCTTCCGACTCTTCGTGACTTCATGGACCAGCCCATGCCAGAGCTTCCTGTCGGCTGTCACCATCCCCAGCTCCCCCATGGTCGAATCCGTCACCTCCAGAATATCATCCATCCATCTTGCCCTTGGTCGGCCCCTCTTCCTTTTGCCTTCCACTTTCCCCAGCATCAGCATCTTCTCCAGGGTATCTTGTCTTCTCATTCTGTGGCCAAAGGACTTCAGTTTTGCCTTTAATATCATTCCATAACATAACATAACCATGTTGTTGGAGAGCCTGCTAAATGGTTGTATTTCTAGGAAAATGAATGGCGCTTCTGCAGATTATGCTTTTTGTGTTTTAGTGGTTATTTTGGGTTGTTTTTTGTATTGGGGGGGATTTTTAACTCTGTAAGCCACCCAGAGTCACAATAGTGAGATGGGTGGCTATATAAATTCAACAAACAAACAAACAAACATTTGCCTAATGGTGGTTTAATAAGCCCCAGTTGGCTGGCTTTGCATAGTGAGGAAACATGCTGACCCGGGGATTAAAAAGCCGTTTTCTAATTTTCTTGGTGACTAATATCAAATCCTCAAGTTTAGCTTCTAGGCAGAGGGAGAAAGTGCTGGAACCTCTTACACTTAGTTGCATCATTCAGGAATTTAGGCCTGTTTCCAGGTAGCAGAAGGACTAATTTTGTATGTCTTTTTCTCAGCCTCCACGAGGTGGCAAAGTTGCTAAAAAAAAAATTAAGTCATTTAAAATCACGGCAGGTTACAGAACTGAACACAATTATGGACTGCCTCTGGGCGTGCTTAAACGGTCCATTTACAGTGGAAAATACACTGGGACTATTTATCACTAGCGAGACAACCTATTACAAGTTGATTAAAACCCCAGGCTTCTATAACGGAATCATTCAGGCTTCTCCAAGAAGAAAAATCCTGAGCGAGGAGTAAGCAGGGCAGTTGTGTTTTTCCAGATGTTTAGAGTTACAGATTCTCTTCATCCCTCACCTGGATGGCCAGTGGTCAAAGACTGTGGAATGGTATTATTTGAATTAATTAATTACCGGTATTTATTTATCATTTATTTATCATATTTATATCCCACCCATCTCCCTCACAAGGAGGGACCCTGGGCAGTTTCCATGTTGTTCTTCTCCAAAACAGCTCCAAGTGGCGTGCAGCAGGAATAGTTAAAAACATCAAAGCCGTGACAATTAAAATATATTATAGTAAAACTAATTAGTGGAAGTAGATCATGAAAGAAAACCTAACATCCCCCAAATGTTCCCTTCCAAAGCCAGGTTTTCACCTCATTTTGGAAACAGCAGGGAAGAGGTGCCACCATTGAGAAGGTCCTGTTTGTCTAATTGTGTTCTGAATGTACAAAAACCTTAAATTCTCAGCAGCTAAGTTTGTGAGTTACTGGTTAATATGAAACTTCTACCGGTCATTTAAGGTGGACCAATTTCATGCTTGCTGAAACTGTAGAATATTTCACTGGAATTTTAAGATTCATATACATGTATAAAGGAAGGCGAAGGAGCTAGTGAGCTATGTAAGAAAAAGGTTACTTATGCTGAGAAATGTCGTTGCTCAATTGTGCTGAATAATTTTGGTTCCTGTTAGTTATTGTACTTGTGGAGCTTGAGATGGCCGAATTATCTTTTCTTGTGCTGGTTAGCTATTGCATAAAGGAGTGAGTCAGCCGTATTACTCATCATACAGTTTTAAGAGATGCTCAACACTTGAGTTCTTCAGAGCAAGAATTCAAACTCATTTTTAAAACTGACCAGCAGACCTGGAGAAACACCTAGTCAAATGGCTTAAATTGATATTCCCATTTTACAGATGAGAAGCACTGAGGCTGAGAAATGATTAGAACAAAGAAGAGAAATGTATATATTCGTTTACTTGCTTTTTCAGGAAATGGATAGCCGTTGGTGAAGTACAACTCCTGCTTAATCATACAGAGATTTCCCGGTTTACATTCAGACAATCTCCAATAGCCATCTTAGACCTAGTATCCAAACTTGTGGAACAAATCTACTTCTCAATTTACCCTTCAAGGAAATGTCATCCATTGATAACTGTCCAGTATTGTATAGTCTATGTTGGCAAAGGAAGTATGTTGGGCCGAATAAATGGGACAATTCTGGTTTTTCTCATTAACTAAACAAAACCCCTTTTCAACTCCTTTCCATCCTATTTATAAGAACTTTCTTATCAAGTTCTTAATCCCAAAGCAAATTAAATTGAATTCTTAGACATCGGGACTGGCCGATTCAGTAGGTAAAGCTGTTCACAAAGCTGATGAAGAACTTTTTTAAAAAGAAGAAGAAGAAAAACTGGCAACCTTAACTGAGCAGCAAAAATATAAATACTGGACTGAGAACCAATCTTTCCAAAACCCTTTTACCAGGACGGACCAATCTTGTCCACATCATTTTATCCCACCTTTAATTATTCTACATCCCAAATTCTTTCCAAAAGAATTCTGGTAAATAAATAAAATTCTCTAGTGGCCCTGGTACGCTCTCCCCCCACCCCCCCAGTTCATCTGAGAATTGATTCTCCACCAGGACATATAATTCCATATTTAAAATATTTATTAGCAGTGCACATTTCCAGGAATTTAGTTTTTAAAAAGTCTCTCCCATCCGGCCTCCTTCATCCTTGAGCCCGACTGTCTTCTGTGGGTCTGGATTCTTCAGCCGCTGGTTGAGCTTCGTTTCTCACCCTGTTGACCGCAATGGGCACCGTCCTCATGGCCGAATCTGCCACAGGAGCTTCAATGCGGAGCTGTCCGTCGCTGGAGATGGAGCAACTGAGGCGATCTCGGTCCACGCTCTGTGGCACGTCCCACGCCCTCCGGAAGAGCTCGTAGCGGAAAGGGCCGTTGGGCTTCTCTGTGGCCTTCCTGCCCGTCAGAACCACCTTCTCCCCAACCAGCTTCACCACCAGTTCGTGCGGGTCAAATCCAGCCATGTCTTGGGTCACTGCAAACGTGTTGTCGGTGCTTGCTGCCTCCAAGCTGTGGATGGTCTCGTGACTGGCCGTGCTACTGGCTGTGGGCTGCCAGTTGCTGGTCAGGAGCTCCCACATAGAATCCATCTCCCGCTCCAGCTCCTCGAAGAGCGAACTGGTCCTGGGCCATAAACCTCGGCTTCGCAGGGGGCTCCGAGGTGCTGCAAGGTGCAGTCGGCACAGCATCTTGCTCTCACGGTGCTCCTCTTCTCAATCAGCTGAGCCTGGTGTCTCTCTGTATGCTGAGAGCTGCCTATGCTCTGCCTCCAGGACTCAGCTTCCTTTTATGCAAGTCTCCGCCTCGCTGGAATATTTTTGCCCCGATGCTTCCTGCGGTAAACAATTTAACTCAGCACTTAGGCAGTTCATTACAGTTACTCAGCCACCCAAACTGGTACCATGAGACAACCCCCCCCAGTTTCCAGCTCTGGCCTCATTTCTTTGGCCTGTGCCTGGTTTATAATTAGGATGAGCTTTCACTCTCACTTTCCAAAATAGAATCTGGGCTCATTCAAGCTAGACAGGGGACAGCTGCTGCCAGTAAACCACCAGGCAATGTCGCTTAAGAACTAAGGCCTTTAAAGACTAATCTGGTTTTTCCCACACTTAATATTTTCCCTTAGGTATAAAGTGGATTGGTGTTTCATTTTCATTTCATTTATTTATTTTATTTTCTATCCTGCCTTTATTATTTTTATAAATAACTCAAGGTGGCGAACATACCTAATACTCCTTCCTCCTCCTATTTTCCCCACCACAACAACCCTGTGAGGTGAGTTGGGCTGAGAGTGACTGGCCCAAGGTCACCCAGCCGGCTTTCATGCCTAAGGAGGGACTAGAACTCACAGCCTCCTGGTTTCTAGCCTGTTGCCTTAACCACTAGGCTTTAGAGAGTAACCCCTCCCCAAATCCATATCTTTCCAGATGCATTATAATCGGAAAACCTAGAATTTCATGGTGAAGGCACTTGTTTGGAGAAACCTATTAGAGACAGGGTAGGAATTTTACCTAGGACCAAATTGGACAGGGTCTATCCTTTTAAAAATATTTTAAATAAGGAGATTTTTCCTTGCTGGAAAGGAATAACAGAGTAGACAAAAAGCAAAAATAGCTGTGTTGGTTGTAAGGAAGATGTCCAAACCTGTATGAAAAAAGTAACTTTTCAAGACAAAGGAAAAGATAATAAAATAAGAGGAAATGACTGACTTACAAACTTTACGTTATTTCACGGACTCCAAATTAAATATTAGCAGAATCTTAGGACTGTGATAGTTCATGTATTGCATTTAGCCACAACGTGGTTTGCTGGATTGTGATTTCGTGTGTATCTATCCTCTGTGGCTAGATAACCAACCATGCTTCATGGCTGAATGTAATGTGTGATCACAGGTAATGATGGCTTATTTCACTAATCAGGATTAACTAAACCGTAACTTAGTGTGATTTGTGTACCCATTGTGTTTTGTAAACCATGCTGTACTATATTGCTTAGTATGATGTATGAACTGGGAGTTATTCCGTAAACTGCACTTAAATAACCACAGGTTTCCACGATGAGTGAATCTGGTCAGCAGAGGTGAGAAGTAGGTACTTAAAGCACAAAAATATATAACCTTTTCTTGCATGTGATGACATTTGGCTGTTGAATGATGCATTGGGAACCACACGGAAAAAGTAAAAGAAAAAGAAAAGAACAAAGAACAAAGAACTAGGCAGAGTCTGGAGCAATGTTTTTCAACCTGTTAGAAGTAAATTTTATCTTACCGGATTTGTTCCTGAGCCGGGAGTAAAGAAACTGACGAATTGCATGAAGTTAGGAGTTTATTCACCCAAGAGCAAAGACAAAGGCAGCAGGCTGTTAGGTGGGCGATCGCGCAGGACCCCTTTCCTACAGCATCTTATATACCCTAGGTTACCTTAAGACCCACATTGGGATGGCACATCCTTTCTACCCAATCAGGTCTAAGGAGGAGACGCCCCCTCCCATCTTCCTGCCCGAACAGGAAGAGAAGTATTAGGTCAGGTCATCTACATGTCAACTAGGTATCTTTATTATTTATCCTTTTATAACCCTGGATGGGCCTCCTGAGTTACATCCTTTATACAAGGACAAGACAACTTATCTCTTTCTACAAGGGTCATCCAGGCAGGAAGGGCAATGTTGTTGTTGTTCAGTCGTTCAGTCGTGTCCGACTCTTCGTGACCTCATGGACCATAGCACGCCAGGCCTTCCTGTCCTCCACTGTCTCTCGGAGTTTACTCAAATTCATGTTCATTACATCGGTGATGCTATCTAACCATCTCATCCTCTGCCGTCCCCTTCTCCTTTTGCCCTCAGTCTTTCCCAGCATCAGGGTCTTTTCCAGTGAGTCCTCTCTTCTCATTAGGTGGCCAAAGTATTTGAGCTTCAGCTTCAGCATCTGTCCTTCCAATGAGCAGTCAGGGTTGATTTCCTTTAGGATTGACTGGTTTGACCTCCTTGCAGTCCAAGGGACTCTCAAGAGTCTTCTCCAGCACCACAGCTCGAAAGCATCAATTCTTCGGCGCTCAGCCTTCCTTATGGTCCAACTCTCACAGCCATACATTGCTACTGGAAAAACCATAGCTTTAACTATACGGACCTTTGTCGGCAAGGTGATGTCTCTGCTTTTTAATATGCTGTCTAGGTTTGCCATAGCTTTCCTTCCAAGGAGCAAGCGTCTTTTAATTTCATGGCTGCAGTCACCGTCTGCGGTGATCTTGGAGCCCAAGAAAATAAAATCTGTCACTGCTTCCATTTCTTCCCCTTCTATTTGCCAGGAAGTGATGGGACCAGATGCCATGATCTGGGTTTTTTTAATGTTGAGTTTCAAGCCAGCTTTTGCACTCTCCTCTTTCACCCTCATCAAGAGGCTCTTTAGTTCCTCTTCACTTTCTGCCATTAGGATGGTATCGTCTGCATATCTGATGTTGTTGATATTTTTCCCGGCAATCTTAACTCCAGCTTGTGATTCATCCAGCCCGGCATTTCTCATGATGTACTCTGCATATAAGTTAAATAAGCAGGGTGATAATATACAGCCTTGTCGTACTCCTTTCCCAATTTTGAACCAGTCGGTTGTTCCATGTCCGGTTCTAACTGTTGCTTCTTGACCCGCATACAGGTTTCTCAGGAGACAGGTAAGGTGGTCTGGTACTCCCATCTCTTTAAGACTTTGCCACAGTTTGTTGTGATCCACACAATCAAAGGCTTTAGCGTAGTCAATGAAGCAGAAGTAGATGTTTTTCTGGAACTCTCTTGCTTTTTCCATGATCCAGCGAATGTTGGCAATCTGATCTCTAGTTCCTCTGCCTCTTCGAAACCCAGCTTGCACTTCTGGTAGTTCTCAGTTCACATGCTGCTGAAGCCTAGCTTGTAGGATTTTGAGCATAACCTTGCTGGCATGTGAAATGAGCGCAATTGTACGGTAGTTTGAACATTCTTTGGCATTGCCTTTCTTTGGAATTGGAACGTAAACTGACCTTTTCCAATCCTGTGGCCACTGTTGAGTTTTCCAAATTTGTTGGCATATTGAGTGCAGCACTTTAACAGCATCATCTTTTAGGATTTTAAATAGCTCAGCTGGGATACTGTCTTCTCCGCTAGCTTTGTTGTTAGTAATGCTTCCTAAGGCCCACTTGACTTCACTCTCTAGGATGTCCGGCTCAAGCTCAGTGACCACACCATCATATTTATCAGGGATATTAAGATCTTTCTTGTATAGTTCTTCTGTGTATTCTTGCCACCTGTTCTTAATCTCTTCTGCTTCTGTTAGGTCCCTGCCTTTTTTGTCCTTTATCATGCCCATCTTTGCACAAAACGTTCCCTTGATATCTCCGATTTTCTTGAAGAGATCTCTAGTCTTCCCCATTCTATTGTTTTCCTCAATTTCTTTGCATTGTTCATTTAAGAAGGCCTTCTTATCTCTCCTTGCTATTCTCTGGAATTCTGCATTCAGTTGTTTATATCTTTCCCTTTCTCCCTTGCCTTTTGCTTCCCTTCTTTCCTCAGCTATTTGTAAAGCCTCATCAGTCAGCCACTTTGCTTTCTTGCATTTCTTTTTCTTTGGGATGGTTTTAGCTGCTGCCTCCTGTACAATGTTACGAACCTCCATCCATAGTTCTTCAGGCACTCTGTCTACCAGATCTAATCCTTTAAATCTATTCCTCACCTCCACTGTATATTCATAAGGGATATGATTTAGGTCATACCTGATTGGTCTAGTGGTTTTCTCTACGTTCTTCAATTTAAGCCTAAATTTTGCAATAAGAAGCTCATGATCTGAGCCACAGTCAGCTCCAGGTCTTGTTTTTGCTGATTGTATAGAGCTTCTCCATCTTTGGCTGCAAAGTATATAATCAATCTGATTTCGGTATTGACCATCTGGTGATGTCCATGTGTAGAGTCGTCTCTTGTGTTGTTGGAAAAGAGTGTTTGCTATGACCAGCGTGTTCTCTTGACAAAACTCTATTAGCCTTTGCCCTGCTTCATTTTGTACTCCGAGGCCGAACTTGCCTGTTATTCCGGTTATTTTTTGACTTCCTACCTTAGCATTCCAGTCCCCTATGATGAAAAGGACATCTTTTTTTGGTGTTAGTTCTAGAAGGTGTTGTAGGTCTTCATAGAACCGGTCAACTTCAGCTTCTTTGGCATCAGTGGTTGGGGCATAGACTTGGATCACTGTGATGTTGAATGGTTTGCCTTGGATTCGAACTGAAAGCATTCTGTCGTTTTTGAGGTTGTACCCCAGTACTGCCTTTCCCACTCTTTTATTGACTATGAGAGCTACTCCATTTCTTCTAAGGGATTCTTGCCCACAGTAGTATATATAATGGTCTCCTGAATTAAATTTGCCCATTCCTGTCCATTTTAGTTCGCTGATTCCCAATATGTCGATGTTCAATCTTGTCATCTCATGTTTGACCACATCCAGCTTACCTTGATTCATAGTTCTTACATTCCAGGTTCCTATGCAATATTGTTCTTTACAGCATCGGACTTTCCTTCCACTTCCAGACACATCCACAACTGAGCGTCCTTTCGGCTTTGGCCCAGCCGTTTCACACTTTCTGGAGCTACTCGGAATTGCCCTCCGCTCTTCCCCAGTAGCATTTTGGACACCTTCCGACCTGAGGGGCTCATCTTCCGGTGTCATATCTTTTAGCCTTTTGATACTGTCCATGGGTTTTCTTGGCAAGGATACTGGAGTGGTTGCCATTCCCTCCTCCAGTGGACCACGTTTTGTCAATGCAATGTAAAAAAGGACAATGTAATCTAGGGCAATTCACACATCCTTGACAAGTGCTGATGAGTCACAGCCTCCTCAAGAATGTTTGCTTTTGATTCATTTGAACTATGCTAAGGAAATCTAATGTGGGGACTTTGATTCCCTGGGCCTACATTTATTTCATATTAAAGAAATGGGGTGTTACTACATGACTATATATTCATATTAAGATATACAAAAAGGTAAAAATATGTTACAATCCAACAAACCTTGGCAACTTTAAGCTGTGTGGACTTCAACTCCCAGAATTCCTCAGCCAGAAAAGTACAGCTGAATTCTAGGGGGAAAGGATTGTAAGAGTAATAAAGTTTGATAATGGAACCAAATTCTGAGGGAAATAGTAACTCTCCTTCATTGCATGTTCTCAAATGGAGGTTCCCAAAATGGGGATTCCCAATTTGGATCTCTGTCCCTTCCACCTGCAGGAGCAGACAGCTGCTAGAAGAGTTAAAGTTGCCAAGGTGGAGAAACACTGGTCTAGAACCCCTGGAGGGAGATGGTTTATAAATCTTATCAGTAAGCATGATTCCCCCCCCTTCCATGTATTTAATGTTTCTTCCCGCCCTTGTCACATAAAAAAAATTGGAGGACTCCAGATGTCAGCCGAAAATCTTGCAGAAGGGTCAGGTTGTGTACAGCTGTCTTAAAGAAAGCTGGGTTAGCAGAAACAAGCATATCCCTCTTCTCATCAGCAACCTATCAGAGGATATGCAGTTCCCCCCCCCCCCAGACCAGCTAACATCACAAGAGAGGCTCAGTGTGAAGCATGGATATAACTCATAGCATAGGAATACACACGCCCCAGCGTCACTGCATGCTTCTGGAGTATTTTTAAGCAGCTGTATTCATCTTGCAGGATGTAGGACAGGGCTGCCAGTCCCCCAGCACTCTTAAAATAGAGGCTGACGCAGCGCCCACGAAAGTCCCATCCCCATCCAAAGGAACAAAGGTCACCAAGGCATTTCCGCAACAGCTGTCACAGCCTCTCCTTCTGTGTGCTACGGAAGCACCGCAAAGCAGCTAGCACAGTGTTTCTCAACCTTGGCAATGTTAAGATGGGTGGACTTCAACTCCCAGAATTCCCTAGCCAGCCATGCTGGCTGGAGAATTCTGGGAGTTGAAGTCCACCCATCTTAACGTTGCCAAGGTTGAGAGGCACTGAGCTAGCAAGAACCCTCACAGGCTGGAAAGTGGCACTTCTAAGGGTGCCCCTTCCTGGTAGGAGCCGGGGAGAATCAAAATCAGTTGCAGCCAAGTGGCTGTTGAGCTTCCTACAGCAGGCACGATCAAAGAACTAAGAATCACAAAGGCAATTACAGTATATGGAGTTTTAATGCAAGAATGAGGGCTAGGGTTCCAGCAGCATCCATGGTGTGTGTGTGAGAGAGAAAATAGGCAAGATGGTCACTACAACATTGTGATGGATGTCCTACCACTTTGTACACATGTAATGACTGTAGGAATTCTGGGATGGTAGTACCAGAACTCAGAACTTCTTATTAGTATATAGCAGAGTAGAAGCATTCCCATAAACTTGCACAAGGCTTAATCAGTTCAAAACACAAAATAAACACACTTCACATGTTAATGTAAAGTTACATAAAAAAAAGAGTTTACTTGTAACTCACAGTTCCTTAGTAGAAACGGTCTGCGAGCAAGAAGGTTCTGACGTGAACCACATGCTTCCAATGCAACCCACCTGGATGGAAGTATGATCAACCTGAGCCAGCAGCCATGGCTGTCATGCTCCTTGGTAGGAGATCCGAGCAGAAAGAGGAAGAGAAGGGAACAGGAAACAGGAAACCGGGATTCAGCCCCTCCCACACACAGCAAGTAAAATCAGGTTACAGCAGAGGCTGTCTCTGTGTGAGACGTGCTTGGTTGAAACCCGATCTCTAACAATGACTTCACAAAAAAGGTGGGGCGTGGATCATACAGCCACCTTTCTGCTTTTGACTCTCCCCGGATGCTGTTTTAAGGTACAGAATCATGGAAACTGCAAAAAGGATTTCCAGCCATTTGTTTATTAGCGTGGAGTCTCTTTGTATATTTTGAAAATCTTCCTCCTTAATTTTTCTGCAACCTGGTTTGAGCTGCCATT
The DNA here is from genome assembly GCA_023362775.1 of Charina bottae. NCBI lineage: Eukaryota > Metazoa > Chordata > Lepidosauria > Squamata > Charinaidae > Charina > Charina bottae. The sequence continues at coordinate 4,564,540 of JALMGJ010000040.1, forward strand.
TATTGGAGAAGCCACTAACAAACTCTGCCATCTGTTGATTCTTCATGTCTACAGTTCTCACTGTCTCTCACAGTAACAGAAAACCTTTTAAACCAAGTTTTAAATGAAAGGTAAAGGTAAAGGTGAAAGAGGAGAGTGCAAAAGCTGGCTTGAAACTCAACATTAAAAAAACTGAGATCATGGCATCTGGTCCCATCACTTCCTGGCAAATAGAAGGGGAAGAAATGGAAGCAGTGACAGATTTTATTTTCTTGGGCTCCAAGATCACCGCAGACGGTGACTGCAGCCATGAAATTAAAAGACGCTTGCTCCTTGGGAGGAAAACTATGGCAAACCTAGACAGCATATTAAAAAGCAGAGACATCACCTTGCCGACAAAGGTCCGTATAGTTAAAGCTATGGTTTTTCCAGTAGCAATGTATGGCTGTGAGAGTTGGACCATAAGGAAGGCTGAGCGCCGAAGAATTGATGCTTTCGAACTGTGGTGTTGGAGAAGACTCTTGAGAGTCCCTTGGACTGCAAGGAGGTCAAACCAGTCAATCCTAAAGGAAATCAATCCTGACTGCTCATTGGAAGGACAGATGCTGAAGCTGAAGCTCAAATACTTTGGCCACCTAATGCGAAGAGAGGACTCACTGGAAAAGACCCTGATGCTGGGAAAGACTGAAGGCAAAAGGAGAAGGGGACGGCAGAGGATGAGATGGTTAGACAGCATTACCGATGTAATGAACATGAATTTGAGTAAACTCCGAGAGACAGTGGAGGACAGGAAGGCCTGGCGTGCTATGGTCCATGAGGTCACGAAGAGTCGGACACGACTGAACGACTGAAGAACAACAAAAAAGGTAAAGGTACCCCCCGCACATTTGTGCAGTCGTGTCCGACTCTAGGGGCCGGTGCTCATCTCCGTTTGTTAGCCAAAGAGCCAGCGTTGTCCGGAGACGCTTCCATGGTCATGTGGCCAGCATGACGCGCACGGAATGCTGTTACCATCCCACCGAAGTGGTACCTATTCATCTACTTGCATTTGTATGCTTTCGAATTGCTAGGTTGGCAAGAGCTGGGGCTAGTGCGGGAGCTCACTCCGCACGCAGGGCTAGGGATTCAAACTTGCGATCTTCCGATCGACAAGCCTGGCGTCTTACCCGCTGAGCCACCACGCCCCTTTTAAATGATTATAATGCCCCTGCATTATAATTCCATTGTATATCCATAAACTAGAGCAGATGTGCTTAAGCTTTTTGCATTTTTAATTTTGGGGTCAAGGGTTACAATGTGTAGGATGCCTCTGGAGTGCAGTATTTCTACATTTTAGAACTGCATTAAACGTTGTTCTTACTGTGGCAGTAAATACATCATGGTGTATATGGTATTAATGCTTTGGTGTAATTTTAATTGTTAGTTTTGTACTTGTTAATTTTGATTGTAGATGGACTGTGCCCAGGTGGGCGTCTGTGCTATAAATAACATTTTTGTTTGTCTGCATTGAAGCTTAACCCATTTTATCTCCTGCCAGAAACTGGTGGGAAATCACACTGCCTTTATTCAGAAGTTTTAAGTTTGCACCACAAAAAAATCAATAATTTTAGGATTCACAATAAAGGTGCTGGGATGTGAATTATGCTGCCCCCCCCCCAACAAACCTTTGGACTAGAGCAGCGTTTCCCAAACTCAGCAAATTTGAGACATGTGGACTTCAACTCCCAGAACTCCCCAGCCAACTTTCGGGGGGGGGGGGGAAAGACTCTTACTTCAAAACATGGCGAGCCTGCTCTTCTGATAATTCATTCTGTGATAGTTATAATGGAGGAGGATTGTGGCAGATTGGCTTAATAAAATGGGTCACCCTAGTCCCCAAACCCCAAACAGTGGTTTGTTGGGGATTTTTTTTGCTTAGCATTGTGTACAAACCAGGAAAAAGATAAAGGGAAAATCTCTCTTGAGTTGCACTCAGCTTCTGATGACTACATGGACGTGTCCATGTTGTTTTCTTAACAGCATAGAAGCGGATTGCCATTTCTGGTAGATGACTTTGCTAGAGTTCCGGTTGTGTGGGCTAGAAATCGAAACTGGCAGAACTGCTCGTCAAGTTCCCAAACATCCATATTCCTAAACTGATAAACGCTGCAAGGGAACGGCAATACTGGTAGCATGTCAGCAACACCCAAAAGTATCTCATGGAATATTCAGCATTATTTATTTCCTTCATATCCTGTTTTACATTTAGGACTTCAAAACAGTGTACACAATGCTTCCTCCTGTTCTCCCCCCCACAACAACTCTAGGTTGGTGTTATGGAGCTGGGAGCGCATTCCAGGCTGATAAGAGATCACACAGCTTGGAGAGGGGGGGTGGTGAGGAAAAGGAGCAAGCTGGCACCTCCCTACGTTCCCAAGGGTATTTTCTAGCAAGATTCTGTATGAGGTAGAAACAATAAAGAACTAGAGTTGAATTTCGGCTCCGCGTTGTTTCTTCGCCCATTTCCCTGACAGTTGGACTGAGTGTGTGTGACGGGGCCAAAGTCCTCCAGGGAGCTTCCGTGGTTGAAGTTGGACCAAAACCTGGGTCTCTGTGTTCCAAATCCAGCACCTTAGCCACTAAACCTTCATGGCTTGGGACCGGGTTACCTTGGGGACCGTCTTTTCCCAGTTGTTTCTACCCGTCCAATCCGGTCCAGCAGGATGGGTGTGCTCCAGGTCCCATCAGCCAAGGAATGTCGGCTGGCGGGGACCAGGAGACGTGCCTTTTCTGCTGGGGCGCCTGCCCTCTGGAACATCCTTCCTCCTGAGATTAGGATGGCCCTGACCCTTTTGGCTTTTCAGGCGGCCTTGAAGACCTGGCTTTGTGCCTGGGCCTGGGCCCCCGTGTGTGTGAAGGGCCCCGTTTCATGGTTGTGCTAACACCAATGGCTTTTAAGATCTCTCTGCTGTATTGATATTTACGGTATATTAATTTTTTGGTATTGTTTTTATTGTTAGCTGCCCAGAGTCACTGGTTTATGATGGGCGGCTATATAAATTGAATAAATAAATAAACATAGGCAAAATGGCACTGCCTCCCTCTCAAAATAATAAAAATAGAAAACCTGGCATATATTCTGCCTCTTGTTGACAGACGCTGTAGAAAACATTCAATACACTCATTTGGGATAGGATCAGCAATATACCTCACAATTGGGATAGGATCAGCAATATGCCGCCTCGCGTGGGATGGGAACAGGAATAGTTCTTCGTGGGGATGGCTGGTGCCATAGAGCCCTTTTAAAGATCGTGGGCTGCCTTCTTGGATGTTCTACTTAATTTATAATAATTAATTGTATATTGTATTTTTATGTGTTTTTACAACAGAATTTTAATCTCTATGTTTGTAAACCGCCCAGAGTCCCCTCGTGGGAGATGGCGCGGTGATAGAAATCGAAACATAAATAAATAAATATACCTCACAATTTATATCTGTGTTTTTCAAGCTTGGCGACTTTCAGATGCTGGCTGCGGAAATTCTGGGAGTTGAAGTCCACACATCTGAAAGTCGCCAAGTTTGAAAAACACTGATTTATATAAATTGGTTACAAACACACACACACCTGATATTTTGCAAAAGCATTGAATATGCATTTAATAACAGGTCTGGTGGTCTTCCAGAAGACCAATATACCAATGTACAGTATATAAGGAGCTCATGTAATGCCTGAACTGCACTTTGTGAAAAATAGTCAAGGATTATACACGTTTATGCCTCTGCAGAAAAACTCCAACTTGAGAGTATATCCTCTAAAAATGATTTCTATCATCCTTCGCTGCAGTTGGTGGAACATGAGGTGGTGGTCTTAAGAGGCAGAAGCACGCCGATCTGAATTTCTGGCCCTTAGTTTCACGAAACTACCTTTGGGAAGGATCAGGCAAACTGTTGAATATACAAATATGAAAAATGAAGCTTTATTGCAAAATTCCAAAACAAACGAACAAACAATTATGAAATAGCTTGTCAATGCAACAGCATCACAGGAAAGGAAGAGCAGCTTCGGCACAAAAGTTGTAATTTTTCAGCCAGGAAAGAAGTCACCGAAAATCCTAATTACTCTAGAAAGAGAACAAAGTTATAGGTAGATTCATTTATTATGCAACATTTCAAGGTCTTTTTAAAGGGAAATATAGAAGGCAATAGGACTTTGCATCATTTGGGGAACAGCAAATGTAGAATATCCATGTGAGAGCCCCTTTGATCTAGTGGTTAAGGCATCAGGCTAGAAACTGGGAGACCGTGAGTTCTAGTCCCGCCTTAGGCACAAAGCCAGCTGAGTGACCTTAGCCCAGTCACTTTCTCTCAGCCCTGGGAAGGAGGCAATGGCAAACCACTTCTGAAAAAACCTTGCCAAGAAAACTGCAGACTTGTCCAGGCAGTCTCTGAGAATCGGACACAATTGAACAGTGTGTGTGTGTGTGTGTGTGTGTGGTGTACACGTGCGCATTGCATGCAGAAAGCTTTTGGTTCTAGGTGGAAATATCTCAGGTTGCTGGGAAGGACTTTACAGTGTCTGAGTATGTGCAGAATTGCCCTATTATGCGAAGCTGAGACCACTTGCAGCATTGGGAATGTATTTCCCAAAACATGGATGTGGGACAGCTACAGGAAGAAAAAAAAAAGCATTGCTTTTGATTAGAAGTAGACCGTGGGGGGTCCCAAACTACTTGTGCTAAAGGGGGAAACTTGAATGTTTAAAATGCCATGGGAGTCAAAGGTTGGTCAAAGGGGTGGATGGATGTATTGAGTTTGGGTTCTCTCAACATCTTATTTTTGTGCATTGTAAGTCGCCCAAAGTCACAGTGTGAGAGTTGGGTGGCCATATAAATTTGTTTAATAAATACATAATAAATAAATAGTCAACTTTGGTTCAAATTTTAGGATTCTGCCCCCCGCTCAAAACTTGGCACTAAAATTTGTATCACCCATTTCTCCAAATGTGCACCTTGCAATTTTGCCTACTGTGTACAGTTTTGCTAACAGGTTTTCTAATATAATGCCTTCCTGTACATCATTTTATTTATTTACAGGACTTATATGGCCGCCTCTCTCATACAATGCCTCTGGGCAGCTCACAACTAGCCATAAAACTTAGTTAAAAACATACCCTTCCCCCCAGGCGCCAGACCAAATATCCTTACAGCTCAACCTGCATCCTAGCCCAAGGGTCAGAAATGGCGGCTTGCGAGCCAGATGCGGCTCTTTGGCCCCTTGAGTGTGGCTCTTCCGCAGCTGAACTCACCCCCGCCCCTTCCACGCGATTGGCCCCCGCCCGCAAACCCCGCCCCCTGGCTCTCGAGCATTTCAAAACGTCCTCGAGCATGTCAAAATGGCTCCCGGCATAAAAAAGTTTGCCGACCCCTGTCCTAGCCCAATGCTTGAGGGAAGAGCCAGGTCTTCACAGCCCCCCGGAAGGATAAGAAGGTAGGGGCCCCTCTGATCTCCAGTGGGAGGCTGTTCCAAAGGACTGAGGTGTCCATCAAGAAGGCACACCTCTGAGGTCCCATCAGATGGCAACATTAAAGGGAGGAGACCTGGAGCACACCCACCCACCCTATCTAAGCTAGTAGGGTGGGCAGATACCCCCAGGGAGAGGTGGTCCCACAAGTGACCTGGCTCTGTGCCATGAAGGGCTTTAAAGGTGATCACCGGCACCTTGAATTGCACCCGAAAAGCAACCGGAAGCCAGTGCAGCTCACACAGCAGTGGTGTGACTTGGGTGAACCACGGGGCACCCAAAACTGCATGTGCCACTGCATTCTGGACCAGTTGCAGCTTCTGGATGGTCTTCAAGGGCAGCCCCATGTAGAGCGCATTGCAGTAATCCAAACAGGAGGTAACTAAGGCATGGGTGACTGTGAAAACGTGAAAATATGGTCTCTGTTCAAGAAAGAAAAGGATTTGATACTTGTCAGATCTGTAACCCACTCTTCCTCCAGGAGTCCAAGGTTGAATAGCCAAGGTTCTCTCTTCCAGTTCCTCTGCCCCCAAAGCACCCTCTAAGCTGAGAGATGGTGACTGGCTCACAGGTACCCCAAGAGGTCCCCATGGACGAAGGTGGCCTTTCATTAGAGCAAGCAGAGAGAGAATCCTTACCGGGGCAACTCGCTTCTGCCCAATGGTTTTCGGAGTCACGGTTTTCGGAGTCACTGCTATCAACTCTGTCACTCCCCTGGATGGATCTTGCCACGGTTTCTGTACTTTCAATGTTCTTTCTGAAGCAGCAGCCATTGCTTGTCAGAAGACAGCGGTCTGGGTGCTCGCTTCCATCCCCAGATGTTCGCAATGCTGCTCTTTCCTCTCTAGTGTCTCCGGTTTGGGGTGTTTCTGCTGCACTGCCCTCTCCATTTTGGCCCTGCTGTAAGAGTTGAACCACATATGGGTCAGAAGATAACCACAAGTTCTTCTGTACTTCTGGGTGACCTTGGGCCAGTCACTCTCTCTCAGCCCTAGGAAGGAGCCAATGGCAAACCTGGAGACTGAGAGTTCTAGTCCCGCCTTAGGCATGAAAGCCGGCTGGGTGACCTTGGGCCAGTCCCTGTCTCTCAGCCCTAGGAAGGAGCCAATGGCAAACCAGGAGACAGAGTTCTAGTCCCGCCTCAGGCATGAAAGCCGGCTGGGTGACCTTGGGCCAGTCCCTGTCTCTCAGCCTTAGGAAGGAGCCAATGGCAAATCAGGAGCCTGAGAGTTCTAGTCCCGCCTTAGGCATGAAAGCCGGCTGGGTGACCTTGGGCCAGTCACTCTCTCTCAGCCCAACTCACCTCACAGGGCTGTTGTTGTGGAGAAAATAGGAGGAGGAAGGACTATTAGGTATGTTCGCTGCCTTGAGTTATTTATAAAAAAATAATAAAGGCGGGATATAAAATAAAATAAATAAAATAAAAATAAAAATAAAATACTTGGAGGGGATGATCAGGTTGAGGCATGGCTGGGTTCTCCGGTAGTGCAAAGTTTACCTATGGTTCATTGAATGCATCATAGCCAGCTGTGTTCACATGGCACAGGAAGCCAAAATCAAACAATCTAAATGATGGCTTAGTGCCCAGTGGAGTGGGCTCTCCTTTGCAGGAGGTATTTTGTTAGAAGCCAGGAATACCTTTCTTGCTGGTTCACTGAACAGAGGTGACTCCTTCCAGTTCTCTGGCTGGACTCACACATGCTAAACTAGGCTAAAACGAGATTGTGTGGTTTGTGGTTCAATGTGTCATGAGAACCAAGTCATTGTCTTAGCATTGGTATGAAGTAGGCCATCCCCTTATGACATGATTCTTCTTTGGGCCTAGCATCAACGTAAGAATTGTGTTGTGGTATCCTGCTTTAGAGTTTAGCATGTTGTGTGAATCCAACCTATGGAGATGGGATTACTGAAGCGTATGTGTGTGCATGTGTGAGAGACACAGCATGCAAATTGAAAGTCAGAATCTCAAGAAAGATCTCCAAATCACAAAATATTTGAGGAGTCTTGGAAAAGATTACAAAGTTTGTCTATGAAGGTTCTCAGTCATCCAGGTGGAATTGTCTGTAGCTTGAATCATGTCAACTGGATTTCTATTTTCTCAGTGGAAACGTTTCGCTCCTTATCCAAGGAGCTTCTTCAGTCTGAGCAAAATTGGTAAGGGAATCCTAAATATGTTTCTAGGTAGCTGTGTGACCTTACACCTGGGGTCATGGTTATATTGAGATGTTATTTTAAGTCCTTTTATCATCTAAAGGAGGATCGTTAAGATCACCATGCTGCTGTTGAGCTTGTGAAATGGTCTTAATCTTCCTAGGCACAGAAGACAAAGCAGGGAGGAAGATGGGGGAAAGATTGTGCCTGAGGCCCCCACCTTTGCCAACTTGGAAAATCCTTCCTTGAATAGAGGTGGGGGCCTCAGGCACAATCTTTCCCCCATCTTCCTCCCTGCTTTGTCTTCTGTGCCTAGGAAGATTAAGACCATTTCACAAGCTCAACAGCAGCATGGTGATCTTAACGATCCTTTAGATGATAAAAGGACTTAAAATAACATCTCAATATAACTATGACCTAGCCCCAGGTGTAAGGTCACACAGCTACCTAGAAACATATTTAGGATTCCCTTACCAACTTTGCTCAGACTGAAGAAGCTCCTTGGATAAGGAGCGAAACGTTTCCACTGAGAAAATAGAAATCCAGTTGACATGATTCAAGCTACAGATTACAAAGTTTGCCAAAATCTCATATAATTTTTTGATACCTGCACCTAAAATCACACAAAGTGCCCAGAAATGAAAAAGACTGGCAACCCCCGACTTCTTGTGTGTTGTGTGTATCCCACCATTGTGATTTGGAAGTCACGATTCAAAATTTCACATGTTAATTGGTTGGGTTCTCACAACATCTGTTCAATAAATGGTGGTTGTGCAGAGTATGAGCCCAATAACATCTGCTAAGCCAAGACAATATACTTTAAAAAAAAATACCGGTGAAATTGGGTCTTCCTTCAGCATCAGCAAACCGTCTTTCTCCTCGTATTCCAGATCAATCTCTGTGTCATTCTGTGACTTGTATTCCTCACTGTCAGTTTCTGACTTGGTGGGCTGGTGGAAAAGAAATATATTTACAAGACCAGCATGGAATGATTCCCCTTCTCCACAAAAAGTTTAAATCACTCTTGATTACAAAAGTAAGCAGAGTATAGTAACCAAGTAGGAAGATGTGGAGTTCTTGGTGCTCTCTGAGCTTGGTTGTTTGCTTGCAGACGTTTCATTACCCAACTAGGTAACATCAACCCTGAGCTACAGATATTCTCTTCTATTAGTAAGGTAAAGGTAAGGGTACCCCCCGCACATTTCTGCAGTCGTGTCCGACTCTAGGGGCCGGTGCTCATCTCCGTTTGTTAGCCAAAGAGCCAGCGTTGTCCGAAGACGCTTCCACGGTCATGTGGCCGCATGACACGCGCGGAACGCTGTTACCTACCCACCGAAGTGGTACCTATTCATCTACTTGCATTTGCATGCTTTCGAACTGCTAGGTTGGCAAGAGCTGGGGTGAGTGCGGGAGCTCACTCCGCACACAGGGCTAGGGACTCGAACCTCCGAACTTGCAATCTTCCGATCGACAAGCCTGGCGTCTTACCCGCTGAGCCACCACGCCCCTGTTATATATGCCACCAATTCATAAACAAGCGAAGTTATTGAGATGCAAAAAATATGAATCCACTAAATTCATAAGCATACCATCATATTTATAATTAATTTATTTATTTTCTATCCCATATTTATTTATTTTCTATCCCACCTTTATTATTTTTATAAATAACTCAAGGTGGAGAACATACCTAATACTATGGCTGTTGTGGGTCTTCCGGGCTATGTGGCCGTGTTCTGGAAGTTGTGGTTCCTAATGTTTCGCCAGCATCTGTGGCCGGCATCTTCAGAGGGCAAGAGCACAGACAGAAGCGATCTCTGCACCTGGGCACAGAGAGATTGCTTCTGTCTGTGCTCCTGCTCTCTGAAGATGCCGGCCACAGATGCTGGTGAAACGTTAGGAACCACAACTTCCAGAACACAGCCACACAGCCCGGAAGACCCACAACAGCCATCGAACTCCGGCCGTGAAAGCCTTCGACAAAACATACCTAATACTCCTTCCTCCTCCTATTTTCCCCACAACAACCACCCTGTGAGGTGAGTTGGGCTGAGAGAGGGGGACTGGCCGAAGGTCACCCAGCCGGCTTTCATGCCTAAGGCAGGACTAGAACTCTCAGTCTCCCGGTTTGCCATTGGCTCCTTCCTAGGGCTGAGAAAGAATGACTGGCCCAAGGTCACCCAGCCGGCTTTCATGCCTAAGGCAGGACTAGAACTCTCAGTCTCCTGCTTTGCCATTGGCTCCTTCCTAGGGCTGAGAGACAGGGACTGGCCCAAGGTCACCCAGCCGGCTTTCCTGCCTAAGGCGGGACTAGAACCCTCAGTCTCCCGGTTTGCCATTGGCTCCTTCCTAGGGCTGAGAGACAGGGACTGGCCCAAGGTCACCCAGCCGGCTTTCATGCCTAAGGCAGGACTAGATTATTATAAGCAACACACAGACACACATATAGTATATATAATGTGATATATAATATACACATATATGTGTGTATTTATTTATCTCCAAGAAGAAAATAAGAGGTCTCAGGCTGGATTCAAACATTCTGCTATGCCAGGGTTTGCTAAAGAAATCACGGTTGTCTGGTCTGTACACAGCACTAAGCCAAAACATAAAAACCATGTTAAAGCTCAGGGCGATTTATAAACCAGATACTTGAACATGGGACTGTCCCAGAAAATTGGGACTATTTGGCTGGGTTTGCCCATTATACCAACTCATAGGTTGCTTAATCATAGTTTACTGAATTGACCCAGTTGGCTGAGTGTACACCACCAGCAAAATAAACTGACCATATGGGACACTCCCAGATGGACACTGGAAGCAAAGGATGCTGGGCAGCAGGGCTCTTTGGCTGGCGCCAGTAGGACTTTTGGGGTCACAGTACCTCATAGTTGAGATCCTCTGGATCATCATCTGGAAATTCTTTCAGGACTGTTTCTATCCAGCACTGGTGCTCCTCCAGAAAAAGGTCATCCTGCTTCCTTTTGTTCCCTTTACTAGAAGGCCTGACAGGCGATTTCAACGTCTCTGCAAGGGGAAGAAAAAGGCCCTCTGGGGCTGGCACACACAGGGGGGATTTCCACAGCCCAGCACTCACTGATATCCTTTTTGGGGGGGGGGAGATGGGCGGTGGCAAAATTTGCCAAATAAATAAATCAGTTTCTCTCAACCTTGGCCACTTTAAGATGCGTGGACTTCAACTCCCAGAACTCCCCAGCCAGCCAGGCTGGCTGGGGAATTCTGGGAGTTGAAGTCCACGCATCTTAAAGTGGCCAAGGTTGAGAGAAACTGCCCTAAAGGCAGGCCGAGGGAAGAACCTATTGGATGAAATCACACTGGGTCAAGAACAGCTGGTCAGAGACTCCATTTGCTACTCCACCCACCCAGAAGAGCCCGGCCCAGCAGAGGATACAGACTGGCAATCTTTGCCTTTATGTTTTGTGGTGGAAAAACTCGCCTTTAGAGAAAGCCAAAAGACGGCAGAGTTCCAAATTTCAGTATCTTGATTAAGCTAGGAAGGAAATACAGCCATCACCAGGCCCCCAACCAACAAAGCCAGGAGCCCCGATTTCAAGGCACCCCAGATCTTATATAGGTTCCATCACAGGACATCCTATTCTAAGGCTAATTGAGAAATTGTTTTACGATCATCACGTTAAGGAAGTAGAGAGTATCATCTCTGAAATCATCTCTGTTTGAAGAAGGGAAGTTGCAACACGTAGGCAATAGCTTATCAAAGGCACAGATACAAGAACATGGACGGGTGATTTTCTTGGTAACAGTGTGACTCTTATACTAGGAAAATCCTGAATTTATTATCTTTATCTTTCAGTACAGGTAGTCCTCACTTAACAACCACAATTGGGACTGGAATTTCAGTTGCTAAGCAAAGTGGTCATTAAGCGAATCCAACCCAATTTTACGACATTTTTGTGGTTGTTAAGCAAATCACATGGTTCCCCATTGATTTTGCTTGCCAGAAGGCAGCTGGGAAGGTAAAAAATGGCGATCATGTGACTGGGATGCTGTGATGGTCATAAATGGAAACTGGTTGCCAAGCGCCCAAATCGTGACCGTGTGGCCATGGGGAAGCTGCAACGGTCGTAAGTGCGAGGACTGATCACAAGTCATTTTTTCAGCACTGTTGTAAGTCCGAACCATTGCTAAACAAATGGTTGTCAAGTGAGGACTACCTGTACAGCATAAGTGGAGGATATCTGACATACTTTTCAAAGCTTCCTTTAGACATGGAGAGGATGTTACATAGTAAAGAATGTCTGTAGCTTGAATCATGTCAACTGGATTTCTATTTTCTCAGTGGAAACGTTTCGCTCCTTATCCAAGGAGCTTCTTCAGCTCCTTGAATTTGAATTTGAAGAAGCTCCTTGGATAAGGAGCGAAACGTTTCCACTGAGAAAATAGAAATCCAGTTGACATGATTCAAGCTACAGACAATTCCACCTGGATGACTGAGAACCTTCATAGACATAGTAAAGAATGCAAGTCTTGATAGTGTCGATTAGCTGCAACAGGAATTTGGCCCTTCTTCCCCCCATATTGCTCTAGCAGCCCCAGGTCTTCTGGAAAAGGTGGCCCAGGCAAGGCCAGGCCCCTTTCATTTCTCAGCCCACTGATTCAAATTCAAATGTATAGTTTAATTATGGTTAATTAAATACAGGTAGTTCTCATTTAGCAACCATTCGCAATTATGACTGTGATAAAAAAGTAACTTTGCCACCAATCCTTGCATTTATGACCTTTGCAGGTCTGTACAGCAAAGAAAAGCTGAAGTAAGATCGTAAGCATAGTTGGGGTTTCACTTAGTGACTGCTTCATTAATGACCAAGTTGCCGGTCACTAAACAAGGACTACCTGTAAAACATAGCAAGGTAAAAGCACAGAAGCAATGTCCAAACAGAATAAAAACAGTGTAACAGTTAAATAAAAGCTAAAACTAAAAAAAAGGAAAAAGGGAAAAATACAATAGGAAACAATAATACAAGATAAAGTAGAATAAAGATACAATAAACGAAAAGAGAAAAAAAGGTTTCATAATGTGATCCCTCTAAGATTAGGACGTCTGCTTTCTGATGGAAATCGTTGCAGGTAGAACCCTGATGAGAGCAGGATCCGAATCTGCAAGTAAGGAATGGATCGCCTCTTCCTCTTGACAGACTAGCCCACTGGTCCTTCCCTGCCTTACCTTCAAGGACAACACTCTGGCACATGGTATTTAAAAAGCCAAGGGCCACCCGAAGTCGGGGCGGGATGAAGGCAAAGAGGATGCGAGCTACGATGCCCAGGCGCTTCTTGGCATGCCGAACTGTTCTGCCTGGAGAATGGAGGTGTTGCTCGTAGCTGTCAATAGCTCCCATGGAAAACAGGCAATGAAGCCAGGAACATGCCTTGTGTAGCCACTGTAGCTGAACAACAAGGAAGCAGGAGTGAGTGGGTGAAAATACACCAGTCTTCCTAGGTGACCTCGAGAGGAAGATGCCCAAATCTTAATTGGGCAAGATTCTGGAGAATTAGGCCAAGGAGGTATTTTCGATCCCAGGATCATCCTTAGTTAAGCAGATATATTTGCAAATTCCCCCAGCCACACAGCCCTTCCACAGTCCTTATCCTGAGCATTCAGCAATCACGACTATGCCCTCTGAAGAATCAAGGTAAGAAAGGTAAAGGTTCCCCCCGCACAGTTGTGCAGTCGTGTCCGACTCTAGGGGCCGGTGCTCATCTCTGTTTGTTAGCCGAAGAGCCAGCGTTGTCCGAAGACGCTTCCACGGTCATGTGGCCACATGACGTGCGCAGAACGCTGTTACCATCCCACCGAAGTGGTACCTATTCATCTACTTGCATTTGCATGCTTTCGAATTGCTAGGTTGGCAAGAGCTGGGGCGAGTGCGGGAGCTCACTCCGTCACGCGGGGCTAGGGATTCAAACCTCCAAACTTGCGATCGACAAGCCTGGCGTCTTACCTGCTGAGCCACCACGCCCCCTGAAGAATCAAGGTACCGTTTTGCTAATCCTAATAATCCCCCATGAAGGAGTCCTGCTAGATCAGACAAAACATCTATCTAGGAGGACATCCTGTTGCCCATAAGTACCTCTGGGAAGTCCACAACCAGCATGCGACAGCAACAGCCTTTCTGTGAGACTCCATTAACTTGGCATTCAGAGATCAATGGCTGTGTTCAAACCCTGCTTATCCAGGCTTTATTAAATAAAGCATGTCGCCTGGCTTCACAGCACGCTACACCATAAAACACATTTTACAAATGACTGTAGCTGCATTCACAAATCATCACCCAGCAAAACAATATCATCATTTAGCAAAAGGTGCAAAGCCAAACAATTTGACGTTTTGTCTAATGGGTTTAAAAAACAAGCCATTTCTTCTAGCAGCTGTCAGCTCCTGCAGGTGGAAGGGATAGAGATCCAAATTAAAACATCTTGAACCCGATCTTGCAGAGAGGGCATGCTGCGGACCCCGTCTATGAAAGAATTCCACCTAACAGGGTCCCGGAGACGAGCCTTCTCTGCAGCGGCTCCTGCCCTGTGGAACATCCTTCCACCAGGGATAAGACAGGCCCCCTCGCTCCTGGATTTTAGAAAAAAAATTAAAAACCTGGCTCTGCGACCTCGCCTGGGGCAAAAAGGAAAGCAGTCAAACCTGGGGGTGGCTGATTCCTTAGAGCCACCTTAGATATCTAATTTTAATCATAGTCAACGTCACTTTAGAACTATCTGCCTCTTGGATTTTATTTTATTTTATTTTATTTTATTGTAATTCTATTTTTATCATAGTTTTTATTATATTTTGTTGATATTGTGTTGTGAACCGCCCAGAGTCCCTCCTTGAGGGGGAGATGGGCGGTTATAGAAATTCAATCAATCAATCAATCTGCATCTGAGAACATGCAATGAAGGAGAGTTACCATTTCCCTCAGAATTTGGTTCCATTACCAAACTTTAATAGCATTACAATCCTTTCCCCCACAAGATCTCTCTTGAGATTCTGACTTTCAATTTGCATAGCTGTGTTCAAACCCTGCTTATCCAGGCTTTATTAAATAAAGCATGTCGCCTGGCTTCACAGCACGCTACACCATAAAACACATTTTACAAATGACCGTAGCTGCATTCACAAATCATCACCCAGCAAAACAACATAATCATTTAGCAAAAGGTGCAAAGCCAAACAATTTGACTTTTTGTCTAATGGGTTTAAAAAACAAGCCATTTCTTCTAGCAGCTGTCAGCTCCTGCAGGTGGAAGGGATAAAAAGGTAAAGGTTCCCCCCGCACATTTGTGCAGTCGTGTCCGACTCTAGGGGCCGGTGCTCATCTCCGTTTGTTAGCCGAAGAGCCAGCGTTGTCCGAAGACGCTTCCACGGTCATGTGGCCATGACCACCGAAGTGGTACCTATTAATCTACTTGCATTTGCGTGCTTTCGGATTGCTAGGTTGGCAAGAGCTGGAGCTAGTGCGGGAGCTCACACCATCACGCGGGGCTAGGGATTCGAACCTCCGAACTTGCAATCTTCCGATCGACAAGCCTGGCGTCTTACCCGCTTACAATCCTTTCTCCCACCCCAGAATTCAGCTGGACCTTTCTGTAATTGATGACTCAAGACTTCCTTTAACCTAAATCAGTGTTTCTCAACCTTGGCAACTTTATGATGCGTGGACTTCAACTCCCAGAATTCCCCAGCCACCATGCAAAGACCCAACTCTTCACTATAACACTTCATTATGTGACGACCCAGCTCTCTGGAAGAGGCTCTAATGCTGGGAAAGGTGGAAGGAAAGAGAAGAGGATGACCAGCAGCGGGGGGTGGGGGGGACTCAGTTACAGTGGTGATGAGTGCACTGTTAGGGACAGATCTGGAGAAAATGTATCTATGTGGTCCCTGAGAGTGGACAATGACTTGATGCCATGTAATCAATCAAGTTTCCAATCTGTTTTAAGTTTCTTAAAATTACCATCCGCTCTAGGATACCTTGTAAAAGACCCTGCCCCAACTAGGGCACTCTACTTTCTATTTTCAGAATTCCCCTGCCAGCATGGCCACTGTTAAGGATTGTGGGAGTTGAAGTCCGCACATCTGGAACATGCCCAGCTTGGAGAAAGCAGGATAATCTAAAAGGCATGGTAGAACAGGCCCTTCTGTCAAGTGCCCAGCTTCCAGTAACAGATACAAACCCTGGAACAAAAAACAGTTGCCCCCTATTTGCTTTCCAATGGCTATGGGAGACTGGCCGAAAATGCTAGCCTGACCGGAGATGTTTCTTGCCCAGGACTGCAACCTCTCCCCACTTTTCAGGTCAGTTATATTCCCTCCCCCGAAACCCAAGGGGGGGGCCGACTTACCAGATACCTCAGCAGGCGGAACCTGGCTATTATTTTAAAACATACTTTCCAAGAGGCATCTGGGCTTTCTTGGATGGTAGATACATCCTAGGGGGAAAGTGCAGAAAGAAAGAAAGAAGCTGCTGACACATTAAGACATTTAAGCAGCTTGCACGCAATCAGGTCTGATGATCCAGAGCACCTGCTAACTGGGCCATGGGCCATTGCAAACCATTTTGAGAGGGATCAGCTCAAAACATCCCAGGGAAAAGCCATTGCTCTGAATAGTTCAGAGGGCCCTGCCCCCCAAAAGGAGAATATAGAAGTTCTCTCTCCAATCCACTCACTCCCCAATGTGCACTCTGTATATGCTCGAGAGATACTCCGTTCACTGGGGAGAGAGAATGCATTCCACTGACCAACATCTCAGGGCTAATTCTCATCTTAAACTTTAAAAGTTATTATCAGCTGATTTTTATCAGCTGTGCTATTATAACTGACCTGACAAAATTTAAATATAACCCTACAAGTTTAATAACTAAACTAAAATATATTTCTAGCCCCTAATGTTTACAGCAAGGTTAGCTTCCAATGAATCTGGTCGTAATCCAGAACTAAGCAGCTTCTCCTGTGATCAGAAGGGGGCACTTTAGAAATAGTTCTGAACTGTATCCCAATCTTTTAAAAAAAAAAAAAACAACCAGAATGGTTCTTGAGGTATCTACTTGTTACTTAATTTGCATTTTTTGCACATGCCACAAAATTCCCTTTTTTTAAAAAAGCAGATGATTATTTTTTTTTCCAGGTGGAGAGGGAGTTAAATAGCACCAGATTAAGAATCTTCTTGCTGAAGAGAACAAGGCTTTCTTTAGTGTAGTTGTAAGGCTTCAGACTTAGGCTGAAGGGATTCAAGTTTTATTTTATTACAGGGGTGGGCAACATCAGGCCCGCGGGCTGTATACGGCCCATGGGGCTCCCACCCGCAAACCCCACCCCTTCCATGCAATTGGCTCCTGCCTGCAAACCCCGCCCCCCGGTTATAAATATCCAAATGGCCCTTGGCAGAAAAAAGGTTCCCCACCCCTGGTTTATTAGAATGTATCCCTCCTACATTCCCCACAACAACCCTGCAAAAGCGGGTTGGGCTGAAATAGGGGACACACACTAAGTAGCCACCATGGTTGAATAGGGGGGTCTTGAACCTGGGTCTCCCTGTTCTTAATCCAGCACCTTCAAAGTTTCCCAGGTTGCTTCTGTGGCTGAGGAGGGATAGAACCTGGGTCTCCCCACTCCTAGTCCAGCCCCTTCCCCACACCTGATTGGCTCTAGCTGAGAGAGAGGGACTGGCCCAAATTCAGCCAATGAGCTTCTGTGGCTGAGGGGCAACTAGAACCTGGGCCTTCCCACTCTCAGTCCAGCACCTTCACCACTGCACCATCCGGGCTCTTGATCTGAGAGGGAGGGACTGGCCCAAGGTCCCCCAGGGAGCCTCTCTGGCTGAGGAAGGATGAAAACTTAGAATTCCTTGCTCCTAATCTAGCACCTTCCCCACAGTGGCTCTTGGGCTGAGAGAGAGGCATTGGCCCCAAGTCCTTCCATGGGGCTTCCAGGGCTTGGTGGGGACTTGAACCTGGATCCCCCCACTCCTTCCTGTCCAGCACCTTCCCCATTACACCACCTGGCTTTCAGGCTGAGAGGGAAGGACTGACCCAAAGTTTCCCAAGATTACATACTATTTTCCCTTTCAACTCAAACATGTATCAGACCACAGCATTATTTGCTAAAACGCCTCTCACAAACCTGCTGCTCTTCTACCCTCCTCCCCAATAGTATAAACATCATAATACCTGGGGAAGATCATTTCCTCCCTGCTGCTCCATCACAACTGAGAAAAAAAAATAACCAAAGCTGAGCCTTTCAATTAGGTTTAAATAAGCTGGCCCCAGGTGCAACCCTTCCAGGCTTCGTTAGCCATCTCCCAGCTTCATTCCTCACCCAAAGCCGCCTTTGATCCTGATCCTCAAAGTACTTAAGGATGTGGTGCAAATAAGGGTTGGGGGTGCACTAGATGCTGAATTCTGAAATGCTGACTCACCAACCATAGTTGCTGTGTGAGTGCAGCTGGTGGATCTTGAACTGGCTTAGTTAAACTACCTGTGCAAAACGAGAAGTGTCTTGCTTTCAGAAATGCCCAACCTGCGGCGGAAGCGGGGAAGGTGGTTTTTCTCTGATGGTCTGCAATCCTGATGCCACCCCTTGGCTGTTGCATTTATGAGGTTTGGGCAGTGGGATATTATTTGGCTAGCGCAAGGGGTAGGAGAGAATCAGGGCTTGGAGGGGCAGCATCTAAGTCTTTGCTGCTTATTACATGCTGATGCTGGAACCAGTTGGCAGTGGTTGTATGCAGGTTGATTAGTTGCCTGCTTGTAAGTAAAGGGCTGGTCTAGACTTCAAGCTGCTGTATGCTTACTTTGGAACGAAGCCCATGGAACTCAGTGGGATTCTCTGGGATGTGCAGCATCGTATCCAGAAGAAAAATACAGCAGTGACCACAGAGAAGACCAAAGACAGGGGGTATGTTTGCATGACATCCTTTGTGTGTGCTTTTGAGTCAGTTTTGACTCCAGGCCACTGCCCGGACAAGTCCTTGTGGTTTTCTTGGCAAGATTTCAGAAGTGGTTTGCCATTGCCCCCTTCCCAGGGCTGAGAGAGTGACTGGCCCAAGGTCACCCAGCCGCTTTCATGCCTAAGGCGGGAATAGAGCTCTCAGCCTCCTGGTTTCCCATTGGCTCCTTCCTAGGGTGGAGAGACAGGGACTGGCCCAAGGTCACCCAGCCGGCTTTGATGCCTAAGGCGGGACTAGAACTCTCAGTCTCCTGGTTTCCCATTGGCTCCTTCCTAGGGCTGAGAGACAGGGACTGGCCCAAGGTCACCCAGCCGGCTTTGATGCCTAAGGCGGGACTAGAACTCTCAGTCTCCTGGTTTCCCATTGGCTCCTTCCTAGGGCTGAGAGAGAGTGACTGGCCCCAGGTCACCCAGCCGGCTTTCATGCCTAAAGCGGGACTAGAACTCTCAGTCTCCTGGTTTCCCATTGGCTCCTTCCTAGGGCTGAGAGACAGGGACTGGCCCAAGGTCACCCAGCCGGCTTTCATGCCTAAAGCGGGACTAGAACTCTCAGTCTCCTGGTTTCCCATTGGCTCCTTCCTAGGGCTGAGAGACAGGGACTGGCCCAAGGTCACCCAGCCGGCTTTCATGCCTAAAGCGGGATTAGAACTCACAGACCCTTGGTTTCTAGCCTGGTCCTTGACCGCTTACCTGTGGTTTACTCAATCAGCCCAAGTTTCTGAGTTCACACGTAGTACTCTAAACCCTAACGTAACTGTGCCAATTGCATTGGCTGACTATTCTAGGTTAAAGGGGGTTGGCTAGTTTAGAGCTGAATATATTCTCTGAAAAAAAGTGAAGAATCCTTTTGGTCAAACTGAACTCCTGCTTTGGGAAACAGTAGTTTGCGACTTTGGGTTGGGTTTTTTTGGGGGGGCATATTTTTAATTCTACTTCTCGGTCTTGCCTGAGATCCCCTGGGGTCACCCCACCCAGTACTAACCAAATAGTAGCCTCATCCTGCTTTGTTTCTGAACCCAGATGACCTCAGCTTCCGTTTGCTGAGGTCTTATGGGAATACAGCCATTGAAAAACAATAGAACACTGTTCCCAATCAAACACTTACTCGTTCATTATTCATTCATTACACTGATTTATAAATGTAAAGAATGTCCAGCTCTCACGACTCTGGACAGTTTACAATATTAAGAACCAATAAAAGCATCCCTTAAATAAAGTCTTGAGAGCTGGACATTCCTTACATTAAATGGCCCTTGAAGATCAGGCTTTTTCTCGAGGTGTTAGGTTAGGGAAGGGTGTCCTATGTGGGAATTGTATTAATGTGTTGGTATATTCATCTCTAGGGGCGTGGTGGCTCAGCGGGTAAGACGCCAGTCTTGTCGATCGGAAGATCACAAGTTCGGAGGTTCGAATCCCTAGCCCTGCGTGACAGATTGAGCTCCCGTACTCGCCTCAGCTCTTGCCAACCTAGCAGTTCGAAAGCCTGCAAATGCAAGTAGATGAATAGGTACCACTTTGGTGGGAAGGTAACAGCGTTCCGCGCGCGTCATGCGGCCACATGACTGTGGAAGCGTTTTCGGACAACGCTGGTTCTTCGGCTAACAAACAGAGATGAGCAGCGGCCCCTAGAGTCGGACACGACTGCACAAATGTGTGGGGGGAACCTTTACCTTTACCTATATTCATCTCTAGGTTAACACCTTTGGTTTGCATTGTATGCCTGTTTTGATCTTGCATGCCACCCAGAGTCACCGTGAGTTAGTCAACCTATAAATCTGATTTATTATAACTCACAGTGACTCTGGGTGGCATGCAAGATCAAAACAGGCATACAATGCAAACCAAAGGTGTTAACCTAGAGATGAATATACCAACACTTTAATATAATTCCCACATAGGACACCCTTCCCTAACCTAACACCTCAAGAAAAAGCCTGATCTTCAAGGGCCATTAAACCCCAACAAAGGCAAAAAAAAGGCAACAAAACCCAATAATCATAATGACAAAATCAGTGTTGAATCTGTCCATTATATGACAGACATGCCTCTGTGGCAACTGCAGGGAATTCCCGTCAAGGGGGCATTTTGATGCACCACCGTTCTAGAACTCCCAGGTTGGAAGTGGCTACTGAGTCTGTCCCTGCTGAGTGCTGGAGTCCAACCGAAAGCATCCCAACAGAATATCGGAACCTCTGCAGAGGAGGCTATCACCTCTCTGCTCTTACACCTGGGATTTTTCCCCCCTTGGTGTTCACTCAGAATCTGCTTTCCTGGATCTTAAGATCATTGTTTTGGGTCCTGCCCTCTGAGATGGCAAAGAATACATCCTGCCTTTCTTCTGGGCGACAGCCCTCCAGTCAGGGGAGTCTGCGGGGTTTGTTAAAAAAACAGGACGATGGCAACCCCGAGAGTGCAACTGAAGCTCCGTCTGTTTCGCACATGCAAACACACATACAAAACAGGTGGAGCTTCGATTGCACTTTTGGGGCCACCGTCATCACTTTTTTCACCATACCCAGTGGACACCACCGCTTCCAGTGCTGGAAGAGTGCTCTCATATAGCCTATTTTTTTTAAAAAAAGCTTAATTTACCTGTAATGGGCTGTGAGAATAACCTTGCTGGAGAGAGAGAGGAGGAACAGCCACAGCCTAGACAACGGTCTGATAAGAGAGAACTGAGTCCGAAGCAGGAATGTAATTTGAGAAAGCGTCTCTGAAGGGACCCTCCCTAGTTCTCTGGAATGTAAAGGCAGAGGAGGGGGGAAGCACTTTCAGGCTTGCAAGATTCTCTTATTGCAGAGCTTTCCAAACTGTGTGTCAGGACACGTTAGTGTGTTGGCTGCAGTGTCTGGGTGTGTTGCAGCTGCTGCTGCCTCTGAGCCCTGCCAGGATTCCATGCAGGTCCTAGTGCCAGCCTTGTGCCCTGCTGCCTTCAAACCTGCCCTGCCAGGATTCCGTGCAGGTCCTAGTGCCAGCCTTGTGCCTTGCTGCCTCCAAACCTGCCCTGCCAGGATTCCGCGCAGGTCCTAGTGCCTGCCTTGTGCCTTGCTGCCTCCAAACCTGCTGTGATTCCGCACAGGTCCTAGTGCCTGCCTTGTGCCCTGCTGTAAGAGTGTGTCGCAAAATGATGCATGTCTAAAAAGTGTGTCACCAACATGAAAAGTTTGGAAAGCTCTGTCTTACTGTAACCTTATAATAAAGGTAGTGTTAGTATTCTTGGTTTTGGGGTCCTTGATCTGGACTACCTTGAAAGGCTGACATTACCCCTCCATCTCTCCTTGTAGGATTTATTTTTCAGTGTCCAGAACAAGTTCTTACTCTTTTGAGTATCCTCCTCCCCCCTCCTCCCCCTCCTCCCCCTCCTCCCCCTCCTCCCAAGGGCCGGTTTAGCTTTGAATTGGTCTTTTGGTTAGGAATATTTCCTAACCTTTAAGGATTATCCACCTTCCTGTTACATAAAACTGTTATTCTATAGCTTCCACTTTGGAACAATAGAAAGCAGGTTGTGTTTTCTGACCTTTTGTGTGATATCCCTTTAGGTATTTGAAAAAAAGGTTTCACGTCCCTGCTCCACTTTGTTCAAGTTGATTTCCTGGTGAAAAGAAGGTTGGGGTGTGTGTGTCACAGATCCTTTCCTAATATCTCCTGCTCCTGAAAGGCTCATGCTGACTCACCTTTTCTTTGCTGGTGTCTCATCCGGTTGGTCGGTCGTCTGTGCCATGTTCCACAATGCGCTTGTTGCTCTCTTTGCATCTTTCTCCAGGGATCAAAAACTGTCCTTGTCAGAGACCACCTGCTTAAGCAGCCCTTATAGATGATTTCACTGAGAGAGCGTAAGTGATGCATCTTGGCAGTTGGAGCATAGGGTGACGTGACTGCAGGTAACCCCATCTGCAGAGGATGCATCCTTTCTAAATTAGAAACACCAGGTACAACTCCAGCGCTGAGAAACATTCATTGGCTGCACACGTCACTAGAGCAAGGAGATTTGAAGCGAAGTGTATAAAAAGAGGCTGAGCTTCACAGAGAGAGGGCCAAACGGGCTGTGGAGCAGTCCGGTGACTCAAGAGGGACGGCTGAAAGCGATTTGTAATTTTCCAAGGAAAAATGTCCCTCCAGAGCCATGCAGGGCCCATCAGCAGCTCTCCCACAAAGCAAAATTCTGGGGATTTTTTCAGGTATATGGTGACTCCAGAGCGTATCCCTGAATTCATCATTCCTTCCCTGGGCCTTCTTGAAGAGCATCAGCGTTTGGGCAAGGCAAAGGCTTTGGCACGGATGCCCCCGGAGTTTGAGGTGCCAAGGAGCAAAATCAAGGACTGTAATTGTTTTCCGCAAGGTTCCTTTCTGACCTGCTACTCCAGCCTCGAGGTGGACCTGGGGGTGAACGATATACCTGCTGACTCGGTCACCCGAGCTGCTTTGTCTCTGCCCCATTTGCCAAAGATCATCACTCCCTATGGCTTTGTGACTCTTGGGCAAAGTCCTCATGTGACCAAGGAAGAGGCCCTGTTTTTCCAGTTTGGTTTAGCTTCCTCGAGGGATCCGAACACAAAGAGACATGTGGACCCACAAGGAGGCCACCAATTCCACAGGGATGGTGACCACATGCAGGCGGCTTGCACAAATATCAGCCTGAGGGACCATTGTCCTCATCATGCTCAGGCGGTTAGCAGAACCCACCTCTCTGGAAGTGGTTCTAGCTCAACAAAGAACAGGTACGGACTGATGCTTTCAGATGCTGGGGAACCACAAGCTAGGGATGTGTCTCCCAAACTGTCAGGATTCTTAGTGACGGCCTGCTCTTGTCTTGATTGCTCCAGTCTGTCTTTGCAGAAACCCCAAAAGACTCTATTCCAAAAGGTCCTGAAGAAACACTGTGCTCATCTCAGGAATCTCCAAGGGGTGAAAATTCCTTCTCAGTATCCAACAGCAGATGCTACTTTGCATCCCAAGGACTCCAAAACCTGGGATATGTTTCCAAATAGCTGAATGCTTCCGAAGACCGAAGTTGGATGTAACATTTCAAAATGCAGTGTGATTTGAAAATATGCTTGCTGTGCTCAATAAAATTTATCCTCTTTCTCTCTCGTAGGCAGTCTCTGAAACCGTTTTGCAGGTTTAAATAGTTCAGCTTGATGCGAAGGAACAGCCAGTTGGGACAGCTTAATTGTCATCTGAAATTAAGTGAAGAAATTGAAAATGGGTGTCTTTGGTCCCACCTTCCCTAATCTCAGGGATATTATATTTAGGATTTTCACCCACACATGTTACTGAATCCATAGGACTTTTCCCAATTGAATCTTGGCAAAAGTCTAAGAAGTTCCTAATAGTGAAATTTGGAATTGATATAAAGAGTTTTTGGTTGGGAAGCTGGATTTCAGCACAACAGAACAATTTCTTTGGTGGTCCCGACAAATCCTCTACGGAGAGGACTATTAGCTTGTCGCTCTCCTCTGTTTAATTTTGTGAAGCCCTTCAAAAGCCGTGGAAGGAAGGAAGGAAGGAAGGAAGGAAAGGGAAGAAAGGACAGGAAAGGAAAGGAAAGGAAAGGAAAGGAAAGGAAAGGAAAGGAAAGGAAAGGAAGGAAAATGGGAAGGAAGGAAGGAAGGAAGGAAGGAAGGAAGGAAGATGGGAAGGAAGGAAAATGGGAAGGAAGGAAGGAAAGGAAGGAAGCGGGAAGGAAAGGAAGGAAGGAAAGGGAGGGAGGAAGGTAGGAAGGAAGGAAGGAAGGAAGGAAGGAAGGAAGGGGGAAGGAAAGGAAGGAAGGTGGAAAGGAAGGAAAGGAAGGAAGGAAGGAAAATGGGAAGGATGGAAGGGGGAAGGAAGGAATAGAGAAAGATTGATTCTGTGCAGCATCAAAGCAACAGCAAGTCTTTTCTCCCAGCTGAAGAGATTGTTTGTTGCCCATGCAAATTATTTTCTCCATACATACTTTCTTTGTGTTTTATTTATTTATGAATTAGATTTCTATCCCCCATCCCCTTTTTCAGGCACTCAAGGCACCATTCCCTCTTCCCAACTGTCTCCCCAACAACAGTCCTGTGAGGTAGATTGGTGTGAGAGAGAGAGACTGGCTCAAAGTCATCCATGATTGAGGGTGGACTTGAGCTTTATTTATTTATTAAATGTGTGCACACACCCCCCCCCCCCAACTTGCATCTCCTTGGTGTCCATCCACTGCTTTGGCCCTTAGACTACCCAGCTCCCTTTTAATCCGAGAGCAGACCGGGATTATGGCTCCCCCACCTCCAATTGCAAGAGAGCCACCATTCCCCGTCTTTACTTTTCTGATAGATTCTATGGCTTTGGTGTTATCCCAATAATAACTTCTGACTTAGTTGGCAGCATGTGCACAGGAAGCCAGATCCCATCTGGCTCAACAGCTAAATCAACATTATAGATGAGACTGTAAGGATGGGGGATCTTCTTAACCACTCTTTGTATCTATGGTTTGTAGATCTTAACCACGGCTCTCCGTGCATGGATGGGGAGGGGTTTTTGGCTCCTGGATTGCAGAGGGTTGGGATAAGAACTCTGCTTGCATATGTTTATCTACTTATATAAATATAGTATTACATGTGTTTCTTTATAGACAGAGATGTCCTTCCTTAAGAATGGGATTTTTATTCTTGTGCCTGGTGGTGAATAAAGGGCTATACAAATCAGGAGAAGTGGGGTAGCACCTTTTCCGATGAACAAATATTATTAAAAGGCATTGGCTTTCGTGCAGCTACCCCACTTCTTTTTATTTTTGGCTACCCTAGACCAGCCTTTCTCAACCTTTTGGCCCTGGAGGAACCTTTGAAGTATTTTTTAGGTCTCGGGGAAGGAACCCCTGCACCTTCAGGCTCAAATATAAGCCAGAAGTTACAAAATCATTTTTATTTATTTATTTAATCAAATTTATCACTGCCCAACTCCCCCGAGGGGGACTTTGGGCGGTTTACAACAAAATATAATCATTTATATAATTATAAATAGATTAAAATACATATTAAATAACAATTTAGAATATAGAGAATATAATAAAATCCAATAGCAGAATCTTCTTCTTAACAAAATTATTATATTCGTTTCATGGGTAGGCCTGTATAGATGCATTAACAGTGTTCTTTAGATGCTTTAGATGCGAATACGCCTGCCCAGTCTGGTACAAATCAGCACATGGTGGGCAAGTAGACGTTGCTCTTAATGAAACTAGTAGAATTATTACCAGATGTCTGAATCCTACCCTCTAGATAAGATCTACCATCTAGCCGGTATTGCCCCGGCGGCTGTTCATAGAGAAGCAGCAGCATATAAAGAGAGGCTTAAATCATCAATATCCAAACAACACCCTCTTTACGGCCTACCACCAGCTCCTCAGAGATTAAAATCCAGGAAGAGTTTCCTTAGATCGAGGGAAGATTTTGATGATTTTAAAAGCAGAATGGACCTATGGAAAGCTACAGAGAACCAACACTGGATGCAGCCAGCAGAGGAGCTGGCACCTGGTTTTCACGAAAGCTGGGAAGTTTGGAAATCGCTGAATAGACTGCGCACGGGAATAGCAAGATCTAGAGCAGGGCTTTCCAAAGTGCCGCCGCTGGCGACACACCAGCGGCGGCGGCAGTGCGGCGGCGGCACGTGCGCGCACGGCGGTGGCGCGGGGGGGCGTGCGGCGGCACGCACGTGCACGGCAGCAGCCTCCGCTAAAACGCGGAAGCACTGATCCCGCACCGCTGCTGCTGCCGCCGTGCACGCACGTGCTGCCGCTTCCGGGTGGTGTGGCGACACACCACGCTGTGTGTGGCGACACACTTTTGTGTCGCGACACACAGTTTGGAAAGCTCTGATCTAGAGATACTCTGAATAAATGGGGCTATCCGGTGACCTCTGCTCTTTGCGATTGTGGAGACTTGCAGACAACAACACATATGTATACCTGCCCTTTGTGCCCTGATCAATGCACACTTGAGGATCTCATGACAGCGCAACAGAACGCAATTAATGTTGCCAGTTTTGGGGCAAGATTTGTCTAATTGTTATAAATTTTAACTTGTATATTTCACATTTTAAATGTTATGCTCTATAGTATGTTTTTTAACTGTGATGCTTCTGACATGAATAATGATAATAACAGTGTTCTGAAACTAAAAATAAAGAATGAAACTTACCTCTTTAAAATGAAGCTGCCCGAATTTGAAATAATTTTTTAAATAAATTGTGATCTCCCAGGGAACCCCTAGTGACCTCTCACGGAACCCTAGGGTGCCATGGAAACCCAGTTGAGAAACCCTGCCCTAGATCAAAGTTTTTCAACCTTGGCAACTTTAAGATGTGTGGACTTCAACTCCCAGAATTCTGGGAGTTGAAGTCCACACATCTTAAAGTTGTCAAGGTTGAGAAACACTGGGCTATATTTTTTTCCAGCAATAAATTCTAGTCCTAGTTTTTTATTAATTAAATATTTTGTATCTGCTTTTTTAATGTGGGTTTCCTGGAGGCATACAATGTCAGGTTTTAGTTTATTCAATATTTGAAATATCCGTTTTCTTTTAGCAGGAGAGTTATCTCCATTTATATTCCAAGTAAGAACTTTAGGTTCATTCATTTTCTAAAAGTGCAGTATACTCTTTAGTATTTGAGACTCCTCCTTCTTTTTGCTCTTGTTTTTTTTCCTTTCCCCTTTGTCTTTGTTCCTTTAACTGAGTTATTTCTTTTTCAAATCTTTTCACAAAATCCTTTGCTTTTAATATTGAGTTTAATTTATATCTTTGACCCTTGAGTGTCAAACTCAACCCTTCAGGTATTTCCCACCTAAAATTAATATTATTCTTTGCTAATAAGTCTGTCAAAAATCTATATTCTTTTCTCTTCTTTAAAATTTTGGCCGGAATTTCTTTAAAAATAGTAATACTTTTCCCTTCTATTTCTATTTTTTTTATTGTATGAAGCTTGTATTATTATATTTCTTATCTTTTTTTTTGAAAACTCTATCAAAATATCTCTTGGTTTGTTATACATAGCTGCATATTTTGAATTTATTCTAAACAATCTCTCAATTTCATCTTCTAAACTTTCCTCTTCCCATTCAATCAGGTTAGCTAACATTGGTATAATTGTATCTCTTACATTACTTTCTTTTTCCTCAGGTACCCCTCTCAATCTTATACAGTATTCTTTTTCTCTTATTTCCAATAATGTTATACGTTCTTCTTCTTTGTCTATATTTACTTCACAATTCTCTACCTGTTTTCTTAACTTCCTGAATATCCTCTTTCAGTTTTTTTTCTATCTTTCCCAGCTTCTGTTCTAACCTTTTTTCTAAACCCTCTAATTTTTCCTCTAATACTCTTGTTACTGTTTCAGTAATTGTCTGGGTAGTTTTTAATGTAAAATCTTCAAACAGAGATTTTAACCATTCACCCTCTCCAGCCTCTGATCCTCTTCTGCTTTGTGTTAGTTGTCTTCTGGTATTGACACTCATTTTTATACACTTTAAATCTTATATATTTAACTTATATTTAACTTGTGACACAAAAGAAAGGTTCTTACAATTTTCTTATCTTAGAATTGTTGTTGTTTATTCGTTCAGTCGTTTCCGACTCTTCGTGACTTCATGGACCAGTCCACGCCAGAGCTTTCTGTCGGCCGTCACCATCCCCAGCTCCCCAATGGTTGAGTCCGTCACCTCCAGAATACCATCCATCCATCTTGCCCTTGGTCGGCCCCTCTTCCTTTTGCCTTCCACTTTTCCTAGCATCAGCTTCTTCTCCAGGGTATCCTGTCTTCTCATTATGTGGCCAAAGTACTTCAGTTTTGCCTTTAATATCATTCCCTCAAGTGAGCAGTCTGGCTTGATTTCCTGGAGTATGGACTGGTTTGATCTTCTTGCAGTCCAAGGCACTCTCAGAATTTTCCTCCAACACCACAGTTCAAAAGCATCTATCTTCCTTTGCTCAGCCTTCCTTATGGTCCAGCTCTCGCAGCCATAGGTTACTACAGGGAATACCATTGCTTTAACTATGCGGACCTTTGTTGTCAGTGTGATGTCTCTGCTCTTAACTATTTTATCAAGATTTGCCATTGCTCTCCTCCCAAGAAGTAGACGTCTTCTGATTTCCTGGCTGCAGTCAGCGTCTGCAGTAATCTTTGCGCCTAGAAATACAAAGTCTGTCACTGCCTCCACTTTTTCTCCCTCTATTTGCCAGTCATCAATCAAGCTCGTTGCCATAATCTTGGTTTTTTTGAGGTTTAACTGCAGCCCAGCTTTTGCACTTTCTTCTTTCACCTTCGTCATAAGGCTCCTCAACTCCTCCTCGCTTTCAGCCATCAAAGTGGTATCATCTGCATATCTGAGATTGTTAATGTTTCTTCCAGCGATTTTAACTCCAGCCTTGGATTCCTCAAGCCCAGCATGTCGCATGATGTGTTCTGCGTACAGGTTGAATAGGTAGGGTGAGAGTATACAACCCTGCCGTACTCCTTTCCCAATCTTAAACCAGTCCGTTGTTCCGTGCTCTGTTCTTACTGTTGCTACTTGGTCGTTATACAGATTCCTCAGGAGGCAGACAAGATGACGTGGTATCCCCATACCACCAAGAACTTGCCACAATTTGTTATGATCCACACAGTCAAAGGCTTTAGAATAGTCAATAAAACAGAAATAGATGTTTTTCTGAAACTCCCTGGCTTTCTCCATTATCCAGCGGATATTGGCAATTTGGTCTCTAGTTCCTCTGCCTTTTCTAAACCCAGCTTGTACATCTGGCAATTCTCGCTCCATGAATTGCTGGAGTCTACCTTGCAAGATCTTGAGCATTACCTTACTGGCATGTGAAATAAGTGCCACTGTTCGATAGTTTGAACATTCTTTAGTGCTTCCCTTTTTTGGTATGGGGATATAAGTTGATTTTTTCCAATCTGATGGCCATTCTTGTGTTTTCCAAATTTGCTGGCATATGGCATGCATCACCTTGACAGCATCATCTTGCAAGATTTTAAACAGTTCAGCTGGGATACCGTCGTCTCCTGCTGCCTTGTTATTAGCAATGCTTCTTAAGGCCCATTCAACCTCACTCTTCAGGATGTCTGGCTCTAACTCACTGACCACACCATCAAAGCTATCTCCAATATTATTATCCTTCCTATACAGATCTTCCGTATATTCTTGCCACCTTTTCTTGATCTCTTCTGCTTCTGTTAGGTCCTTACCATCTTTGTTTTTGATCATACCCATTTTTGCCTGGAATTTACCTCCGATGTTTCTAATTTTCTGGAAGAGGTCTCTTGTCCTTCCTATCCTATTGTCTTCTTCCACTTCCGCACATTGCTTGTTTAAAAATAATTCCTTATCTCTTCTGGCTAACCTCTGGAATTTTGCATTTAATTGGGCATATCTCCCCCTATCACTGTTGCCTTTTGCTTTCCTTCTTTCTTGGGCTACTTCCAGTGTTTCAGCAGACAGCCATCTTGCCTTCTTGGTTTTCTTTTTCTTTGGGACGTTTTTTGTTGCCGCCTCCTGAACAATGTTGCGAACTTCTGTCCATAGTTCTTCTGGGACCCTATCTACTAAATCTAGTCCCTTAAATCTATTCTTCACCTCCACTGCATATTCCTTAGGAATATTAGTGAGCTCATATCTAACTGATCTGTGGGTCTTCCCTATTCTCTTTAGTCTGATTCTAAATTTTGCAATAAGAAGTTCGTGATCTGAACTACAGTCAGCTCCAGGTCTTGTTTTTACCGACTGTATAGATGTCCGCCACCTTTGGCTGCAAAGGATGTAGTCAATCTGATTTCGGTGTCGACCATCTGGTGAAGTCCATGTATAAAGTCGTCTTTTAGGTTGTTGGAAGAGAGTGTTTGTTATGCACAGTGAGTTGTCTTGGCAAAATTCTATCAGCCTATGTCCTGCTTCATTTTGTTCTCCCAGACCATGCTTGCCTGTAATTCCAGGTGTCGTCTGACTACCCACCTTAGCATTCCAGTCTCCTGTAATGAAAATAACATCTCTTTTTGGTGTATTATCCAGTAGGTGCTGCAGATCCTCATAGAACTGATCTACTTCTGCTTCTTCGGCATCTGTGGTTGGGGCGTATATTTGGATCACTGTGATGTTAAATGGCTTACCCTGAATTCGAATTGAGATCATTCTATCGTTTTTTGGATTGTATCCAAGCACTGCTTTAGCCACTTTATTATTAATTATGAAGGCTACTCCATTTCTTCTGTGGTCCTCTTGTCCACAGTAGTAGATCTGGTGGTCATCTGATGTGAAGTGGCCCATCCCAGTCCATTTCAGTTCACTGACACCTAAAATGTCTATATTTAATCTTGACATCTCACCAATAACCACATCCAATTTGCCCTGGCTCATAGATCTTACATTCCAGGTTCCTATGGTGTGTTGATCTTTAGAACATCGGATTCGTCGTTCACCACCAGCACCGTCGGCCGCTAGCCGTCCTTTCGGCTTTGAGCTAGCTGCGTCATCACGTCTGGGGCTAGTTGAACGTATCCTCTGTTCCTCCCCAGTAGCATTTTGACCATCTTCCGACCTGGGAGTCCCATCTTCCGATGGTATACCGACATATCTTTGGTTGTACTGATCCATTTAGTTTTCATGGCAAGAATACTGGGGTGGGTTGCCATTACCTTCCCCAGGGATCGTATTTAGTCTGACCTCTCTGCCACGACCTTCCCGTCTTGGGTGTCCCTTCACGGTTTAGCTCATGGTTTCATTGAGGTGCTCAAGCTCCAGCACCACGACAAGGTAACGATCTCCTTTGCTGGAGTATCTTAGAATATACTTATCTAAATATACTTATCTAAATATATTGCTATCTATTTTACAAACAATAGTATATTAAATAATACTTTTTCAACAAGTTTAAACAAAAGTTCTGTTAGTATTTTTCCAGCATAAAATGGCTTCTCTTATTTGTTAATTAAATAATTAATTCAGTCTTCTTATCGGTTCTCTGTAAGAAGATTATATGTACTCTCACCAAGGTCCTTCGCTATGTTTCTTCCTTCAGAAACACTTGCATTTTTATTTGTTGGCTTTTAAAATTGTTTTAGTGAAGCAGGCAGCGGCGCTTGTCTATTTCCGAGACTTTCACTCACAGCTTTGACTTTCACTCATGGCTTTTCCAGCTTGTTCCTTCCAGCGAGCCACCGAAGACACACCATTCAACTCGCTCTCCCTTCCAAGCCTCAAAGCCGCCGAGAGCTTTCTTTTCCAAAAGAGCCAATACCTCCGCTCTTTCTGGAGTTGATTTTAGCTTTTTGGTCTCCCAAAAACAACTCGAATCTGCGCGTTTTATTATTTCTTTTACGGAGCTTCTTCTGTATCACTCCAGCCGCCGTCCACCTTCACCGGAAGTCTGTATAATAGGTAATATATATAAAATCTTATCTAAAACCTAAATTAATTCAAAAAGATGAAAAAGGGAGATATATTATTATGGAAATAGAAATTACAATTTTTAAATTACTACTAATTGGTATATATGCTCCAAACAAAAATCAATTTTTTTTTATAAAGAATTATTAAATATTAGTGTAGAGTATACACAAAATAATTGGATAGTGATGGGAGATCTGAACGGAGTAGTTGAACCAAAACTAGATAAAAAGACACAGTGTCAAACTAGTAAAAGTAGAGGAAAACTGCCAAAAGAATTTTTTGATATGGTTAAAAATTTATCTTTAATAGATACATGGAAAAGCATAAATGGAAATACAAGAGAATATACGTTTTATTCAAATAGGCATAAATCATTTTCAAGAATTGACACAATATGGACATCAAAAAATTTGGAAAACAAAATTAAAGAAGCCATAATTTTACCAAAAATTCTTTCAGATCATAACCCAGTACAAATTATTTTAAAAATAAAACATAGAAATTTTATATGGAGATTGAATGAAAATATTTTGAAAAATAAGCAAAACTTAGAGGATCTTAAAAAAAAATTTCAAGAATTTTTCCTTTGGAATTCGGGCACAGAGGTTAAATTAGAAACAATATGGGATGCGAGTAAGGCTTATATGAGAGGACATTTTATATCTACTAATAATTATCAAAAAAAAATAGTACCAAAAAATTACAGATAATTATGGATCAAATTAAAGAGAAAGAGAGGGAATTACAAAATAATAGTGATAAAGATGAAATTTTAAATCAGATTAAATTACTACAACTCCAAGTTCAAATTTTAATGACTGAAGATATGGATAAAAAATTAAAATATATTAGACAGAAAAATTTTGAATATGCAAATAAACCAGGCAGATGGCTGGCATATAAATTAAGAAAAGAAAGAGAAAAACGAATAATTTGAAAAATCAGAGAGAATGATGTAGATTTAATTCAAAATGATAAAATTAAAAATGCCTTTCATGCATACTATACAAAATTATATAAAAAACAGAAAATACAGTTGGAAAAAATTGAACAATACTTACAAGATTGTAATTTAGAAAAATTATCAAACGAACAAAGAGATATAACAAATAATTTAATCACAACTCAAGAAATAGTAGATGCAATAAATAAATTGAAAACAGGTAAAACACCAGGACCTGATGGACTCTCGGCAGGATATTACAAACATTTCAAGGAACAACTGACAGAACCACTTAAAATACTATTTAACTGGATTTTAGAAGGAAATAGGATACCACAAACATGGACCGAAGCAAAGATTGCTCTAATTCCAAAGGAAAATCAAGACCTAACAAAATGTCAAAATTATAGACCGATTTCTTTATTAAATAACGATTATAAATTATTTACTATAATATTGGCTGAAAGATTAAAAAAATCCTTGCAAAATCTAATAAAATGTGACCAAAACGGATTTATGCCAAATAGACAAATTAAAGAAAATTTGAGAACAGTAATAAATTTAATTGAATATGCAAATGTGAATAACAATAAACCTATAATGTTATTATTTTTAGACGCGGAAAAAGCATTTGATAACGTAAATTGGGATTGTATAATTAAAACTTTAGAATATAGAAATTTTGGAGAGAATTTTGTAAAAGCAGTTCAAGCCATTTATAAAGTTCAAAAAGCTAATATCATAGTGAATGAAGAAGAAACACAGGAAATTAATATAGAAAAAGGTACCCGTCAGGGGTGCCCATTATCTCCATTATTATTTATATTAGTATTGGAAAGTTTGTTGGAAAAAATTAGAGAAGATGATAACATTGAAGGAATAAAAATTAAAAAAGAAACATACAAATTAAAAGCATTTGCTGATGATTTAGTAATAACAATACAAAATCCATTAGATTCAATAGAAAATTTAAACAAAAAGTTGCAAGAATTTGGTGAGGTAACAGGATTTAAAATAAACAAACAAAAGACTAAAATGATAAAGTTAAATATGTTAAAAGAAGAAAAAATGAAATTAGAGCAAAAAACAGGATTTCAGAATGTGAAACAAATTAAATATCTAGGAATACAAATAACAGCTAAAAATATAGATTTATTTAAAAATAATTATACTACAATATGGAAAGAAACAAAGACAGGATACCCTGCAGAAGAAGCTGATGCTAGGGAAAGTGGAAGGCAAAAGGAAGAGGGGCCGACCAAGGGCAAGATGGATGGTGATATTTTGGAGGTGACAGACTCAACCATGGGGGAGCTGGGGATGGTGAGGGCCGACAGGAAGCTCTGGCGTGGGCTGGTCCATGAAGTCACGAAGAGTCGGAAGTGACTGAACGAATAAACAAAATGGAAAGAAATCAAGAAAGATCTAGAAAAATGGGGAAATCTACAATTATCATTATTAGGCAGAATCGCAACAATAAAAATGAATGTATTACCTAGAATATTATATCTGTTCCAGACGATACCTATAGAAATAACAGACCAAACTTTTTCAAATTGGCAAAGAGATATAACAAAATTTATATGGCAAGGGAAAAAACCCAGAATAAAATTAAAATATTTACAGGATATTAAAGAAAGAGGAGGATTGGGATTACCAAATTTGAAATTATATTACGAAACATGTGGTCTGGTATGGTTAAAAGAATGGATAAAATTAGAAAATACAAATATACTAAATTTAGAAGGACATAACAATAGATTCGGATGGCACGGGTATATGTGGTATAATAAAAGTAAAATTAACAAAGAATTTAATAATCACATAATTAGGAAACCACTTCTAAAAATATGGAACAGATATAAAAATTCTTTACTACCTGCACTTCCTTTGTGGACATCACCTCAGGAGGCGAGTGCCAGAACAGAAAATCCAAAAGATAAGAAATGGCTAAAATATACAACCTTATTAAAATTTAATGGAAACAATTATGAATTCAAAACAAGAGAGGAACTAGAAAAGGAGGGTATTGAATGTCATTGGTTTAAATATTTACAATTAAAAGAACAGTTTAAATTAGATCAGAAAACATTTAAATTTGTAAATTTAACAAACAACTGGGACAATATACTATGGAATGAAAATGATCATTTGATATCCAAATTATACCAAAAATTATTAGAACTAAAATTTAGAGATATAAAAATTAAAAATTATATGAAAATGGGAAGAGAATTTAGATAGAGAAATCAGTTATGAGGATTGGCAAATTATTTGGATGAGAAATATTAAATTTACTTTAAGTAACAATTTAAGAGAAAAAAGTTATAAAATGATCTTTAGGTGGTATTTGCCTCCAGAGAGACTATACAAAATGAAATGCATAAACTCAAATATGTGTTGGAAATGCAATATAAAGGTGGGTTCTTTTTACCACATGTGGCGGTCCTGTAAAAAAACTAAAAAATATTGGGGAAAAATTCATGATAATATTTGTAAAATAACAAAAATCAATATAGAAAAAAAACCAGAATTATATTTATTGGGCCTCATGAACATAAAGATAAAGAAGGACTATAAAAAATTAATACAACATCTGATTACGGCAGCAAGGATAGTATATGCGAAACATTGGAAAGAAGAAGATATTCCATCAACTGAAGAATGGATAATTAAAGTCATGGAAATTGCACAGATGGACAAATTAACGAACTTAGTACAAGGCAAAGAAATGGAAGATTATGATCTTATATGGAATCCCTTTCTGGAATTTCTACAAGAGGACTATAATATAAAATAATCATTGTAAAACAAAGAAAAATGTAGAAGAAGAAAATAATAAAGGGAGGGTGTAATATATTAGAAAAATTAGTAAATATTAAATTGATATTAGAAAGTTTCTTCGTAAAAGAAACAGGAAGTCTTTTTAAATTAAGTGTTATATGTGTATCTTTTGATTGTTAATATTGTTGTAAATAGTTGAATGTTGTAAATGTGTTGTAAGTCTTTGTGAATGTCTATTTTAGTGATGTCTAAATAAAGTTTAAAAATAATAATAATAAAAAAGAGAAACACTGGGCTATAGAGTTCACGCCTGTAATGTAATTCTTTTGGGGTCTTCCCTTAACATATATGCATGCTTAGGTAAAGGTAAAGGTTCCCCCCGCACATTTGTGCAGTCGTGTCCGACTCTAGGGGCCGGTGCTCATCTCCGTTTGTTAGCCGAAGAGCCAGCGTTGTCTGAAGACGCTTCCATGGTCATGTGGCCACATGACACGCGCGGAACGCTGTTACCTACCCACTGAAGTGGTACCTATTCATTTACCTGCATTTGCATGCTTTCAAATTGCTAGGTTGGCAAGAGCTGGAGCTAGTGCGGGAGCTCACTCTGTCACGCGGGGCTAGGGATTCAAACCTCCGAACCTGCGATCTTCCGATCGACAAGCCTGGCGTCTTACCCGGTGAGCCACCAGTGGTGCCCCTTGCATATGCGTGCTTAAACTGTCCTTAATGAACATTCTATATATGATTGATGTACCATTGTAATGTTTGCTCCTGTCTCGTTTGGTTGCGAGAGACCATTGACTCACTGCAACTTGCTAGCTTTAAAACATGATTGCTTGGAATCCTCCTCGGTTCCTGAGGCCAGAATGGGGTGGAAAACTCACCCAGGAAAGAGATAAGAAATCAATGTAACCGCAAAGAAAGATTGGGACACGAAAGCATTGCAGATCCATTCCTCAAAAAGCAAGATAGTAGCTTTGATACAGAAGTTGTATCAAAGCTCTGTCATTTTAACAAACTGTCCTGTACTTTGTTGCAGGAACACAGAGAGAAGGAAGCAGAGCAACCTACAACCTTGAATCTTCTGCTTTCTTTCAAGGCATAATTGTGCCCCTGGAAGAAATCAAGAGGATGGCTCACTTACTCCCTCTCCCTGCCCCAGCTAAAGCAAAGCCAGTGGTTGCAACTCAGAGCTAAGATTGAGATGGGAATACTTTTACTAGTTATCATTCGCATTAAAACAGTGTAGCTGTCAGCCTTACAAGGTAGACCAGACAGGAAACACAGCCAGATGAGCTAATTCTACTTTATTGTAAGGTTACATTAACAGAATCTTGCAAGTCTGAAAGTACTTCTCACCCCCACCCGTCTCCTTTACAGCCCAAGATACTAGGGAGGGTCTCTTCTGAGCCTCTTGCCCCGTCCACATTCGTGCTGCGGGCTCAGCTGCCTTTTATCTGACTGTTCCCTTGGCTGTGTCTCATTGCCTGTCTCCCAAGGTCATTCCCACATACCATTACAGTAGCGCAATGGTGAAGGTGTTGGATTAAAACCAGGAAGACTCAGGTAAAAATCCACATTCAACCATGGAAGCTGATTGGGTGGCTTTGGACCAATCACTATCTCTGAATCCAACCTACCTCACAGGGATGTTGTTGACATTGTTGTGAATAAATGGAGGAGAGAACACTATGTATAGTGTTTCAGCTTCTGGAGGAAAGGAGAGATATAACTCTAACAAATAATAATAATAATTTAGAGCCACCCACTCCAAAAGACTATTTAATAATAAATAGTGGCATGCCAACCAAGATCTGATTTCCTGCTGGATCCGCACATGTTAGAGTGTTATGGAAACCCAGCCGTTGTCTTACAATGTTTTGTGAACCAGATCATCAGGTTAACTATAGGATGGTTTATTTGTTTAGGCATAACAAGTTATGTCAACACAACCATTATATTTTGTTAACCTAAGTTTAGAATTTAGTGTGTTGTGTGAACCCAGTACACAGTAGAGAGGGGGAGACATTTACATCCAGGCATTCTCTTTTCTCCAGCAAAGGAGATCGTTACCTTGTTGTGGTGCTGGAGCTTGAGCACCTCAATGAGCACCATGAGCTAAACCGTGAAGGGACACCCAAGACGGGAAGGTCATGGAAGAGAGGTCAGACTAAATACGATCCCTGGGGAAGGTAACGGCAACCCACCCCAGTATTCTTGCAGTGAAAACTAAATGGATCAGTACAACCAGAGATATGTCGTTATACCATCGGAAGATGGGACTCCCAGGTCGGAAGATGGTCAAAATGCTACTGGGGAGGAACAGCGGATAAGTTCAACTAGCCCCAGATGTGATGACGCAGCTAGCTCAGAGCCAAAAGGATGGCTAGCGGCCGATGGTGCTGGTGGTGAACGACGAATCCGATGTTCTAAAGATCAACACACCATAGGAACCTGGAATGTAAGATCTATGAGCCAGGGCAAATGGGATGTGGTTATTGGTGAGATGTCAAGATTAAATATAGACATTTTGGGTGTCAGTGAACTGAAATGGACTGGAATGGGCCACTTCACATCAGATGACCACCAGATCTACTACTGTGGACAAGAGGACCACAGAAGAAATGGAGTAGCCTTCATAATTAATAATAAAGTGGCTAAAGCAGTGCTTGGATACAATCGAAAAAATGGTAGAATGATCTCAATTCGAATTCAGGGTAAGCCATTTAACATCACAGTGATCCAAATATACGCTCCAACCACAGATGCTGAAGAAGAAGAAGTAGATCAGTTCTATGAGGATCTGCAGCACCTACTGGATAATACGCCAAAAAGAGATGTTATTTTCATTACAGGAGACTGGAATGCTAAGGTGGGTAGTCAAACGACACCTGGAATTACAGGCAAGCATGGTCTGGGAGAACAAAATGAAGCGGGACATAGGCTGATAGAATTTTGCCAAGACAATTCACTGTGCATAACAAACACTCTCTTCCAGCAACCTAAAAGATGACTTTATACATGGACTTCACCAGATGGTCGACACCGAAATCAGATTGACTACATCCTTTGCAGCCAAAGGTGGCGGACATCTATACAGTCGGTAAAAACAAGACCTGGAGCTGACTGTAGTTCAGATCATGAACTTCTTATTGCACAATTTAGAATCAGACTAAAGAGAATAGGGAAGATCCACAGATCAGTTAGATATGAGCTCACTAACATTCCTAATGAATATGCAGTGGAAGTGAAGAATAGATTTAAGGGACTAGATTTAGTAGATAGGGTCCCGGAAGAGCTATGGACAGAAGTTCACAACATTGTTCAGGAGGCGGCAACAAAAAACGTCCCAAAGAAAAAGAAAACCAAGAAGGCACGATGGCTGTCTGCTGAGACACTGGAAGTAGCCCAAGAAAGAAGGAAAGCAAAAGGCAACAGTGATAGGGGAAGATATGCCCAATTAAATGCAAAATTCCAGAGGTTAGCCAGAAGAGATAAGGAATTATTTTTAAACAAGCAATGTGCGGAAGTGGAAGAAGATAATAAAATAGGAAGGACAAGAGACGTCTTCCAGAAAATTAGAAACATCGGAGGTAAATTCCAGGCAAAAATGGGTATGATCAAAAACAAAGATGGAAAGGACCTAACAGAAGCAGAAGAGATCAAGAAAAGGTGGCAAGAATATACAGAAGATCTTTACAGGAAGGATAATAATATCAGGGATAGCTTTGACGGTGTGGTCAGTGAGTTAGAGCCAGATATCCTGAAGAGTGAGGTTGAATGGACCTTAAGAAGCATTGCTAATAACAAGGCAGCAGGAGACGATGGTATCCCAGCTGAACTGTTTAAAATCTTGCAAGATGATGCTGTCAAGGTGATGCATGCCATATGCCAGCAAATTTGGAAAACACAAGAATGGCCATCAGATTGGAAAAAATCAACTTATATCCCCATACCAAAAAAGGGAAGCACTAAAGAATGTTAAAAGACGCTTGCTCCTTGGGAGGAAAACTATGGCAAACCTAGACAGCATATTAAAAAGCAGAGACATCACCTTGCCGACAAAGGTCCGTATAGTTAAAGCTATGGTTTTTCCAGTAGTAATGTATGGCTGTGAGAGTTGGACCATAAGGAAGGCTGAGCGCCGAAGAATTGATGCTTTCGAACTGTGGTGCTGGAGAAGACTCTTAAGAGTCCCTTGGACTGCAAGGAGGTCAAACCAGTCAATCCTAAAGGAAATCAACCCTGACTGCTCATTGGAAGGACAGATGCTGAAGCTGAAGCTCAAATACTTTGGCCACCTAATGCGAAGAGAGGACTCACTGGAAAAGACCCTGATGCTGGGAAAGACTGAAGGCAAAAGGAGAAGGGGACGGCAGAGGATGAGATGGTTAGACAGCATCACCGATGTAACGAACATGAATTTGAGTAAACTCCGGGAGACGGTGGAGGACAGGAAGGCCTGACGTGCTATGGTCCATGAGGTCACGAAGAGTCGGAGACGACTAAACGACTGAACAACAACAAAGAATGTTCAAACTATCGAACAGTGGCACTTATTTCACATGCCAGTAAGGTAATGCTCAAGATCTTGCAAGGTAGACTCCAGCAATTCATGGAGCGAGAATTGCCAGAAGTACAAGCTGGGTTTAGAAAAGGCAGAGGAACTAGAGACCAAATTGCCAATATCCGCTGGATAATGGAGAAAGCCAGGGAGTTTCAGAAAAATGTCTATTTTTGTTTTATTGACTATTCTAAAGCCTTTGACTGTGTGGATCATAACAAATTGTGGCAAGTTCTTGGTGGTATGGGGATACCAAGTCATCTTGTCTGCCTCCTGAGGAATCTGTATAACAACCAAGTAGCAACGGTAAGAACAGAGCACGGAACAACGGACTGGTTT
The DNA here is from genome assembly GCA_023362775.1 of Charina bottae. Taxonomy (NCBI): domain Eukaryota; kingdom Metazoa; phylum Chordata; class Lepidosauria; order Squamata; family Charinaidae; genus Charina; species Charina bottae. The sequence goes on from JALMGJ010000040.1 coordinate 4,605,173, forward strand.
AAGATTGGGAAAGGAGTACGGCAGGGCTGTATACTCTCACCCTACCTATTCAACCTGAACACATCATGCGACATGCTGGACTTGATGAATCCAAGGCTGGAGTTAAAATCGGTGGAAGAAACATTAACAATCTCAGATATGCAGATGATACCACTTTGATGGCTGAAAGTGAGGAGGAGCTGAGGAGCCTTATGATGAAGGTGAAAGAAGAAAGTGCAAAAGCTGGGTTGCAGTTAAACCTCAAAAAAACCAAGATTATGGCAACGAGCTTGATTGATGACTGGCAAATAGAGGGAGAAAAAGTGGAGGCAGTGACAGACTTTGTATTTCTAGGCGCAAAGATTACTGCAGACGCTGACTGCAGCCAGGAAATCAGAAGACGTCTACTTCTTGGGAGGAGAGCAATGGCAAATCTTGATAAAATAGTTAAGAGCAGAGACATCACACTGACAACAAAGATACACATAGTTAAAGCAATGGTATTCCCCGTAGTAACCTATGGCTGCGAGAGCTGGACCATAAGAAAGGCTGAGCGAAGGAAGATAGATGCTTTTGAACTGTGGTGTTGGAGGAAAATTCTGAGAGTGCCTTGGACTGCAAGAAGTTCAAACCAGTCCATCCTCCAGGAAATAAAGCCAGACTGCTCACTTGAGGGAATGATATTAAAGGCAAAACTGAAGTACTTTGGCCACATAATGAGAAGACAGGATACCCTGGAGAAGATGCTGATGCTGGGGAAAGTGGAAGGCAAAAGGAAGAGGGGCAGACCAAGGGCAAGATGGATGGCTGATATTCTGGAGGTGATGGACTCGACCATGGGGGAGCTGAGGATGGTGACGGCCGACAGGAAGCTCTGGCATGGGCTGGTCCATGAAGTCACGAAGAGTCGGAAGCGACTGAACGAATAAACAACAAAACAAACATTCTCTTTTCATATTCTACACTTTATATAATTGGGGCACAGAGGGGGGAATAAGAAATAATATCAATAACCCAGAGTGGAAACAGAAGGAGGTTTCTTTCTTAGAAAAGAAAGCATGAGATGTGACAGTCTAGAAGCCTGGATTAGAAGCTGGAAATCTGCATCTGGCCAATGAACTAGAGCAGTGTTTCTCAACCTCAGCAAGTTTAAGATGGGTGGACTTCAGCTCCCAGAATTCCCCAGTCAGGGAATTCTGGGAGCTGAAGTCCACCCATCTTAAACTTGTTGAGGTTGAGAAACACTGAACTAGAGGTTCCCCACCTTTGCTCTAACTCATGCAGAGATGCAGTGGGCACTCTCCTTTGTGGCTGGTCCTCTTTAAGGTCAAAGCAGCTTTCTATTCCTTTTCAAATCAGGGTTTTTAAAATGTGTTTGCAATGGAACACAAGAGTTGCTAAAATAGTTTGTTTTATTCTGCCCCCTCTCTCTAGAAATAGAGCTCATGAATTCAAGCTGATAAGGAATGTATTATTTTGTCCCAATGGATCTGCCCTCGGTCTCTCTGTTCCCTTTGCTGGTTTGAGATGAGATATTCTTCATTCTGCCCTGTAAAAAGAAGGATAAATGACCGACGGGCCAGACAGAGATATTGCTCTCTACGGACGAAAGGGCCATTGTTGTAAAGAAGAATCTGTGTGTCCTTCCAGAGGACAGGAAGAGAAAAAGCAGAATGAATCAGACCCTTATCAATGATAACAGCTTGCTTGTGGTGTGCATTGGAGGCCTAATTTATTTATTTATTTATTTATTATTCACATTTCTATCACCGCCCATCTCCCCCAAAAGGGGGACTCTGGGCGGTTTACAATATAATCAACAATTAAAACAATAAAAGCATAAAATTACAATCAACAACCAAGATAAGTAGAGAATAAATAGATAGAAGTCCAAGTTACGAAAATATCTCATTCAATAGGGAGGACACTATGGCACCAGCCACCCCCAGGAGGAACTATTGCCCTTCCCATCCCAGGCAAGGCGGCAGAGCCAGGTCTTCAGATTCTTCCGGAAGAATGGAGGTTGAGGCTGAAGTCTTGGAATCCTGCCTTTCAGCTGTTTAAGACCCTTCTGTACAACTTATCACCAAAGGGATGGAAAAACATCACACTCCATTTGATGGTTCCCAAAATAGCTTGATCTAACTGCAACTGAGTCAAAGGCTCTTTCCTTGGATCCTGTTTTAAATCAGAAGCCGGTTCAGGGAAACAGCCTGCATTCACTCAACATGCTAGCCATAACGTGATTTGGTTTCCAAATCTCTGGTTCAGGCCCAAAAATATGGTCTCTGTATGGCTACAAGGCCATGACACCAGCTGTGGGTAAGCTCGCCGTCCTCATGTCCCCCTCATGGTTAAACAAAGACACCTTGCTAACCATTTTTAAGGGCTGGGAAATCTGAGTTTCCAGATCCAGATTCCATAAAATCTGAGTTTCCAGATCCATTGCTATTCGTATTTTAGATATTGAAATCTTATGCTGGGTAGGCAGTGCTTACTTCCCTTCTCTTTAGCCGCTTTCTGACAGCTACCAACGGAATTGCTTAATCCAGAGTTTCCCAACCTTGGCAACTTTAATATCTGTGGACTTCAACTCCCAGAATTCTGGGAGTTGAAATCCATACATCGTCAAGCTGCCAAGGCTGAGAAACACTGGCTTAACCTCGGTATATCCCAGAAGGTGAAATGCAAACACATTGTCAGCTTCAACACGGATTTTAAAAGCATGTAGAGTGCATCCTGGAAATCTGGCCCCCCCCCCGCAAAAGAGTCTCCCAAAAATTAAGTGCTTTTTTGCATCTGATTGAAAGCCGATTCATAGGATGTGTAAGCAACCCTCTCCTCATGTATCCCTCATTCTCTTCTACCTCTAACACTAGAATTTTTTGAAAAACCTATCATCAGGGCAATTTTCTTTTTATGTATCTGATGTATTCCTCCCCTTTCAAAGCCAATAGCTGTCATTGCATAAAGTACAGTGAGTTCAGTGAATTAAATTCTGCGTTGTCTGAAGACCTGTAAGTTAAATTCTCCACCGTTTCTTAGGATTGAATCTACAGGTAGTCCTCGCTTAAGAGCCATTCATTTAGTGATGGCTCAGACTTATGATGGTGCTGGAAAAAAACAACTTATGACTGGTCCTCACACTTATGACTGTCACAGCATCCTTGCAGTCACATGATCATGATTTGGGCACTTGGCAACTGGTTCACGTTTATGACCGTCGCAGTGTCACATAGTCACATGATCGCCATTTTCGACCTTCCCGGCCGGCTTCTGGCAAGCAAAATCAATGGGGAACCGCGTGATTTGCTTAACAACCACATGGTTTGCTTAACGCCCGTGGTGATTCGCTTAATGACCTCTGCAAAAAAGGTAATAAAATCAGGTCAGATTCGCTTAATGACCACTTCACTTAGCAACTGAAATCCCGATCCCAATTGTGGTCGTTAAGCGAGGACTACCTGTATTGTGTGAAACAAGTTCTTCATTGGACGTTCTCAAGCTCTAGAAAGGAAAGAGAGGGAAATTTATCTATTGTAAATTTAATTTTATAAAACCATCTTCCTCCACCTCTCCCTGCTTAATAATGCACGTCAAAACAAAACAAAACAAAACAAAACAAAACAAAACAAAACAAAACAAAACAAAACAAAACAAGGCTTTGATTGCATGGTTGTGGCCACTGTCCTGACTTTTTTGATCCCCCTGTGGACACTCCTAGTAACAGCGCAGAGCCTTGGAAAGCTGTAAAAGAAAAAAAACCCCTCTAGTTTCCTGTAAGCTAAAAATCCCCTTCATGGATCACTGCCTTGTCGTGGCGAAGGGGCTTGCGTAACTCAATGAAGTCAGGTCAAGAAGAACAGGTCATGATGGAGAGTTCTGACAAAACGTGGTCCACTGGAGGAGGAAATGGCAAACCACTCCAGTATCCTTGCCAAGAAAACCCATGGACAGTATCAAAAGGCTAAAAGATATGACGCCGGAAGATGAGCCCCTCAGGTCGGAAAGTGTCCAAAATGCTACTGGGGAAGAGCGGAGGGCAATTCCGAGTAGCTCCAGAAAGTGTGAAACGGCTGGGCCAAAGCCGAAAGGACGCTCAGTTGTGGATGTGTCTGGAAGTGGAAGGAAAGTCTGATGCTGTAAAGAACAATATTGCATAGGAACCTGGAATGTAAGAACTATGAATCAAGGTAAGCTGGATGTGGTCAAACATGAGATGACAAGATTGAACATCGACATATTGGGAATCAGCGAACTAAAATGGACAGGAATGGGCGAATTTAATTCAGGAGACCATTATATATACTACTGTGGGCAAGAATCCCTTAGAAGAAATGGAGTAGCTCTCATAGTCAATAAAAGAGTGGGAAAGGCAGTACTGGGGTACAACCTCAAAAACGACAGAATGCTTTCAGTTCGAATCCAAGGCAAACCATTCAACATCACAGTGATCCAAGTCTATGCCCCAACCACTGATGCCAAAGAAGCTGAAGTTGACCGGTTCTATGAAGACCTACAACACCTTCTAGAACTAACACCAAAAAAAGATGTCCTTTTCATCATAGGGGACTGGAATGCTAAGGTAGGAAGTCAAAAAATAACTGGAATAACAGGCAAGTTCGGCCTCGGAGTACAAAATGAAGCAGGGCAAAGGCTAATAGAGTTTTGTCAAGAGAACACGCTGGTCATAGCAAACACTCTTTTCCAACAACACAAGAGACGACTATACACATGGACATCACCAGATGGTCAATACCGAAATCAGATTGATTATATACTTTGCAGCCAAAGATGGAGAAGCTCTATACAATCAGCAAAAACAAGACCTGGAGCTGACTGTGGCTCAGATCATGAGCTTCTTATTGCAAAATTTAGGCTTAAATTGAAGAATGTAGAGAAAACCACTAGACTAATCAGGTATGACCTAAATCATATCCCTTATGAATATACAGTGGAAGTGAGGAATAGATTTAAAGGATTAGATCTGGTAGACAGAGTGCCTGAAGAACTATGGATGGAGGTTCGTAACATTGTACAGGAGGCAGCAACTAAAACCATCCCAAAGAAAAAGAAATGCAAGAAAGCAAAGTGGCTGACTGATGAGGCTTTACAAATAGCTGAGGAAAGAAGGGAAGCAAAAGGCAAGGGAGAAAGGGAAAGATATAAACAACTGAATGCAGAATTCCAGAGAATAGCAAGGAGAGATAAGAAGGCCTTCTTAAATGAACAATGCAAAGAAATCGAGGAAAACAATAGAATGGGGAAGACTAGAGATCTCTTCAAGAAAATCGGAGATATCAAGGGAACGTTTTGTGCAAAGATGGGCATGATAAAGGACAAAAAAGGCAGGGACCTAACAGAAGCAGAAGAGATTAAGAAGAGGTGGCAAGAATACACAGAAGAACTATACAAGAAAGATCTTAATATCCCTGATAAATACGATGGTGTGGTCACTGACCTTGAGCCGGACATCCTAGAGAGTGAAGTCAAGTGGGCCTTAGGAAGCATTACTAACAACAAAGCTAGCGGAGAAGACAGTATCCCAGCTGAGCTATTTAAAATCCTAAAAGATGATGCTGTTAAAGTGCTGCACTCAATATGCCAACAAATTTGGAAAACTCAACAGTGGCCACAGGATTGGAAAAGGTCAGTTTACGTTCCAATTCCAAAGAAAGGCAATGCCAAAGAATGTTCAAACTACCGTACAATTGCGCTCATTTCACATGCCAGCAAGGTTATGCTCAAAATCCTACAAGCTAGGCTTCAGCAGCATGTGAACCGAGAACTACCAGAAGTGCAAGCTGGGTTTCGAAGAGGCAGAGGAACTAGAGATCAGATTGCCAACATTCGCTGGATCATGGAAAAAGCAAGAGAGTTCCAGAAAAACATCTACTTCTGCTTCATTGACTACGCTAAAGCCTTTGATTGTGTGGATCACAACAAACTGTGGCAAATTCTTAAAGAGATGGGAGTACCAGACCACCTTACCTGTCTCCTGAGAAACCTGTATGTGGGTCAAGAAGCAACAGTTAGAACCGGACATGGAACAACCGACTGGTTCAAAATTGGGAAAGGAGTACGACAAGGCTGTATATTATCACCCTGCTTATTTAACTTATATGCAGAGTACATCATGAGAAATGCCGGGCTGGATGAATCACAAGCTGGAGTTAAGATTGCCGGGAAAAATATCAACAACCTCAGATATGCAGACGATACCACCCTAATGGCAGAAAGTGAAGAGGAACTAAAGAGCCTCTTGATGAGGGTGAAAGAGGAGAGTGCAAAAGCTGGCTTGAAACTCAACATTAAAAAAACCCAGATCATGGCATCTGGTCCCATCACTTCCTGGCAAATAGAAGGGGAAGAAATGGAAGCAGTGACAGATTTTATTTTCTTGGGCTCCAAGATCACCGCAGACGGTGACTGCAGCCATGAAATTAAAAGACGCTTGCTCCTTGGGAGGAAAGCTATGGCAAACCTAGACAGCATATTAAAAAGCAGAGACATCACCTTGCCGACAAAGGTCCGTATAGTTAAAGCTATGGTTTTTCCAGTAGCAATGTATGGCTGTGAGAGTTGGACCATAAGGAAGGCTGAGCGCCGAAGAATTGATGCTTTCGAGCTGTGGTGCTGGAGAAGACTCTTGAGAGTCCCTTGGACTGCAAGGAGGTCAAACCAGTCAATCCTAAAGGAAATCAACCCTGACTGCTCATTGGAAGGACAGATGCTGAAGCTGAAGCTCAAATACTTTGGCCACCTAATGAGAAGAGAGGACTCACTGGAAAAGACCCTGATGCTGGGAAAGACTGAGGGCAAAAGGAGAAGGGGACGGCAGAGGATGAGATGGTTAGATAGCATCACCGATGTAACGAACATGAATTTGAGTAAACTCCGGGAGACGGTGGAGGACAGGAAGGCCTGGCGTGCTATGGTCCATGAGGTCACGAAGAGTCGGACACGACTGAACGACTGAACAACAACAACAAAAAGCTGCAAATACCAAGTTTTGTTTGTACAGGAGCTTTTTACAAAGCTCCCTAATGATCTTGATCTGTATCTGTATCTTTTTCTGCTGGACAATAGCCTTTGGGAGGTTCAGGGACCAGGAGAAGATGCTGTGCCGGCCATGGCTTGTCAGTAGTGGTCAATAAGTAGTTACGTCTAGGGCTATGGAGGCAGTTTTGGAAATTGGCCGAATAAAATTATTCTCCAGGACTTGAGAGGGCTAAGCGCCTGCTCAGCACCCATCAGAATAGCAACACTGGGCCAGGCTCGAAGATGCTGCATTTGAACAATGGTACCTCTGCAGAGTAAATGCATCCAACTGGGCACTCTCCAGATCTGTCTGTCTGTCTGTCTGTCTATCATCATCTATCTATCTATCTATCTATCTATCTATCTATCTATCTATCTATCTATCTATCTATCTATCTATCTATCTATCTATCTATCTCAATTTATTATTTTTTATATATTATTTTTTATTAAAGAAGTTTTTCCACAGAGTAAAAACAACACAGATTTTAAGTTAAAGATAAGAAAAATAGAGAAAAATAATAGAAAAGTGAAAAAGAAATAAAGAAATAGAAATAGAAATAGAAAAGAAGGAAAAAGAAAAAAAGAAAGAATAATAAAGAAATGGCTTCTGATCTTCTTAACAGCAGTTATAGGTACATTTACAGTATATTTTACCTTCTCTCTCTAAGGTTACAGCAACATTTCTTTCTTTCCATAATCTACCCTTTCTAATCATCAAATCCATAAATCATCAGTTCATTTTTTTTATTTTTTCAGCAAAAAGTCCATAAGGGGTTTCCAGTCACTAGTAAATGTGGTAGTTGATTTTCTCCAAGCAAAGAAGTTAATTTTGCCATCTCTCCTAGTTCCGTCATCTTCACCAACCATTCCTCCATTGTGGGTATTTCAGAATCTTTCAATTTTTGTGCATATATAGTAGTTGTCTTGCAGCAGTGATCATATATAAAAATGGCTTTTTTCTGGTTGTTTGTCCATTAACCACCCAGGGTCCCTCCTTGTGGGGGAGATGGGTGGGATATAAATGTAATAAATAAATAAATTAATTAATTAATCCTAACAAAAAATTGGTTTCAGTTGAATCTTAGTCTTTCAAAGTCTTTGTATCAGTATATGTCACAGCTTTCCAAACTGTGTGTCATGACACAATACTGTGTCGCCTGTGGGGCCGAGGTGTGTCGCGTCAAAACCTGGAAGCGCTGATGGCGCGCCGCAGCTGCATGCATGGCGGCGGTGGGCCATCAGTGCTTCCGGGTTTTCGCACGGCACACAAGGACACTGCTGCTGCTGCTGCGGTGGCGAGTGAAAATCCGAAAGCGTTGCAGTGGCAGCGGCGCACAAAACCCAAAAGCGGCGGCGGTGGCACTTCTGGGTTTTCTCATGCGCCGCCAATGGTGTGTCGCTGCGGGAAAAGTTTGGAAAGCCCTGGTATATGTATTTGGACCCAAAATTTTCTGGCTTTTTCACAAGTCCACCAAGCATGATAAAATGACCCTTCATATTTTCCACATTTCCAACATAAATTTTAAGTGCCTTTATATATTTTAGATAATTTTTCTGGAGTCACATACCAATGGTACATCATTTTATAAAAATTCTCTTTTAGGTTATAACATAATGTGAATTTCAGTCCTTTCAACCACGTGTTTTCCCACTGTTCCAACAATATGTTATGTCCCAAATTCTTAACCCATTTTATCATACACTCTTTCACTTGTTCGTCCTCCATTTCAAATTTCAGCAATAGTTTATACATTTTGGCAATCACATGTCCATCATTTGTACAGAATCCAACTTCCAATTCTGTCTTTTGTTGCTCAGTTCCAAATGTCCTGTTATCTACCTTAAATCTTAACTGTGCATACAAAAATCATTGAAAACTAGATCCCTCTGCAGCCAGTTATTCTCTTGATGTCATCTTGCATTCTCCATGTTCTTGTTCCAACAACTTTTGATAGATTAACCATTTCTGTTTACCAGCTGTTTCTTTCCATAAAATGTTTCTTGTGCTGAGACCTATAAATAGGCTGACCATATTTCCTTGAGACAAAAACAGGACATTGGGATGGCAAAACAGGACGGGGTCTTATGTAATATTCCGTATTCATGAAAAAGACAGGGGGGCCCGCCCCCCGATCTGCACTATTGGCTCCCACCTGCAAACCCTGTCCCCGGTCCGCACGATTGGCTCCCGCTTGCAAACCCCCCGCCCCCCAGTCCATGCAATTGGCTCCTGGCTGCAAACCTCACCCTCCTTTGCCGCGTGCTGATAGGCGGGAGGGCTTCCTCTTCCGGGCTGCCTCCGATCGGCAGCTCCGGCTTGGATCATCCTTCCTTGCCATTCCTGCCAGGTTTAAAAAACGGGACAAAATTGAGATTTTTATCAAAATGACGGGAAGGTTGAAAAATGCTTAAAAAACGGGACTGTCCCGTTCAAAATGGGACATATGGTCAGCCTACCTATAAAGGCATTTACAGGCACAGTATGAGTTTATATCTTTTCCATATTCTCAATATGGCATTTCTAACAATGGTTTTTGAAATCTACATTAACCTTAACTTTATCATACCATAGAAAACCATGCCATCCAAACCTCAGATCATGCATTTCTAATTCTAAATTTCTTTTATTTCTCAGCAGTTTTCACTTTATTTTAATTCTGTTCGCCGTCCAGAGTCACTTGTTGAGATGGGCAGCCATATAAATTGAATTAATAAATGAATAACAAATAAATTGCAGGCTCAATTAACTTCCTGATCCCTGTGCCTGGGGGAACAGCTAGGTCTTAAGAGCTTTCTGAAAGACCGGCGGGATTGGGTCCAATTTAATCTGGGGTGGGATGGTGCTCCAGTGGGCAGCAGCAGCGACAGAATGGGCATGCTTCCTGGATCCCACTAGATCAGGGGTACCCAACCTTTTTGGCACCAGGGACCGGTCGTGGAAGACAATTTTTCCACGGACCGGGGGGGCGGGGTTTGCAGGCAGGAGCCAATCGTGCAGTGGGTGGGGTTTGCAGGCGGGAGCCAATTGCGCAGACAGGGGGCGGGGTTTGCAGGCGGGAGCCAATCACGCGGACCACCGCCGCTCACCTGCTGTGCAGCCCACTTCCTAACAGGCCGCGGCCCACAGGTTGGGGACCCCTGCGCTAGATGACATTCTTGAATAGATGGGACTCTGGTATGTTTGAGTCCATTACCCACCTCCTCAGCCAACATGGTAGACTACTCTGCTGGCTGGGGTGAGACGGGGGTGTAGTCCAGAGCGGGTACTTAACTAGAGAAGGACGAAGATAAGGTAGGGCTGTTCTGCTTCTGAATCTAGGTTCGAACACCTCTCATGAAACCCTGCAGAAGAAGAATTGCTGAGAACTGAGACTGAATGCAGAATTTTGGGCACGGCTGCTGGATGACAGCCAGGTGTGGCAGGTTAGGCCTTTTGCAGATTATTGAACAGGTAAGTTGCTTTCAGAAAGGTAACCAAAAATAACAAAAGGTGAAATGGCAACAATTTCCCAAGCCGTAAGGCGTTTTTTTTTTTAAATGCAACAATACCCTGTGTTTAAATGAACTTCTAACCTCAAGGAGGGTTGTGACAGGATGCTGCACATTTCTTTATTTCTTTATCAAATTTATATAGCCACCCATCTCAGAGATGTGAGTCAGGGTGGCGAACAATAGAAACAAAACACTTCAAAACAGCCTTAAAGCCATTAAAAACCAATAAAAAACAAAAATGCAACTGAAAGCACGGGAGATGGAGATGGGAATAAATGCTTCATTTCTAAATCATTTTTCATTGCTGTGGTGCTAATGTTTGGATTGCATTTTTTCTGGGAAACTCCAAGGTCCTTTTTTTTTTTTAGAAAACTTTATTAAAGCATTTTCAAAATATACATCAAAACTAAAAAGATTGAAACAAAGAAGCCTACAAAGAAAAAGAAACAGAACTAAAAAGGTGTGAAAAAACACAAAACAAACTACTACAAATGACTTCTGACTTTCTATAACAAAGATATACATAAATCAATATCAATCTCTTACTCCAATTCATATTGAAAACATTATTTCTATAAAGCATTTAAATTCTCATTGTTACATTCCCTTCTAAAACAAAATTTATTTATTTAATTAATTTATCCCCGCCCATCTCCCCGAATAGGGGACTCTGGGCAGTTATCCTGGTTAAAATTACCCTCCCAATTAAAGAAAAACATATAAAACCCTTCAAGCATAATTTGGAACCTAATATACAGTAGTAACAAACACTACCCTTCTTCACTATAATTTGCTCCTATCTGCCAACTAACATTAACCAAAAATATAAAAATTATCTAAACAGCATAAACATTTATCTCAACCAGAGCTTTCCAAACTGTGTGTCGGGACACGTTAGTGTGTCGGCTGCAGTGTCTGGGTGTGTCGGGGCTGCTGCTGCCTCCGAGCCCTGCCAGGATTCCGCGCAGGTCCTAGTGCCTGCCTTGTGCCTTGCTGCCTCCAAACCTGCCCTGCCAGGATTCCGCACAGGTCCTAGTGCCTGCCTTGTGCCCTGCTGTAAGAGTGTGTCGCAAAATGATGCATGTCTAAAAAGTGTGTCACCAACATGAAAAGTTTGGAAAGCTCTGATCTAAACCCTTAAAAAACCATCCTGATAGCCATATTTAAACAATAACCTAGGCATTTACCAAAAATGTAAGAATTTTCAAAACAGCATAACCATTTATCCAAACCTTTAAGAAACCATCCTGATAAACACATTTAGATAATTATCCCACTTCAAAGTAAGCCAAGGCATTTACATGTCTCAGTATTATGTACAGAGCTTTCTTCTTGTCAATTTCAAATTCTACAACCTGCTTTAAAAAGCCTAAATATTTGTCCAAAATCTTCCAGCCTCTAGAGTTTAATTCTCTTTCTTGATCATGGTGTGGTAGCAACACTGTCTTCTTATCTTCAACTTTCGACAACTCAATTTTCCTTTGACTATTTAAACGTAAGTCACCAATTCTCATCTTTTTTTTTTGGAGAAACCACTTTACTCTTAAGGTAGTTTTCAGCCTTATCAGTTTCTCTTGACTCTTGTGACAATTTGGACTCCACAAATTCTGAGAAATGCTCCAAGACTTGAATAACAGCATTGTAGAGATCTTTAAATATCAAATTAATTTCCTCCATATTTCTTAACAGTAAGATAGATTATGGCACCTTCTAGTGCCTCAGGAAGGTAAAGTCATTAACGCTGTAACTGAACACTCTCTCCAGCCTTTTTATCTCCGGTGTGGCCAATCAGGAAAATAAAAAGTAATAGCAAACAGCATTCCCATGGGAAAGTGAAAGCAAATAGATCAGAACTCCAACCCGCAGATTCAATGGAGAAAGTTTTATATTAATCAAAAATCACTTTAATAAAAAAGCAATAAAAAACCCAAAATTCTTTAAATCTCAATTTAACAAATTACTGTATATATAAAAAGCCAAATTACCAAGTTAATAATCTTCAAAAATAATGAGAGTCACCAAGAGATTCCGTATTTTTTTGTTGCAGAAAGCCTCTTCTTGGTAAAATTCAAACAAAAAAACCTTAGTGCTGTAGAAATGGGGTGGGCAGCTTTAAGGTCTGTTTTGGCAGCTTGGGAAGAAGATGACGGCCCCGCCTCCCAGCTGATCACTTACCAGTCGATCTCAAAACACTGTTTTGCGGTCTTCTGGCTGTGACCAGCCATCTGGAGAACACATGGGGTGATTCCTGGGGTTCGCCTTAATCAGGAGAATGCTTCTGGGGTCCAAGGAAGCCTGCCTGAGCCCAAGAAAAAAAGCCACCCTGACAGGTCAGTCCGCAGACAGCGGAAAAAACCAGCTCAAGCCACCATTGTCCCCACCGGAAATCGAAACTCCAAGGTCTTAATCATCCTGCCCTCTTCATGAATAACACAGACATTTGAAGGCTAACAGAAAGATTCAGGAGTTGTAACCTTTCATTAGTAATACGATGATGAGATCTCATGAGCTTCAAGCCTGAGACAGGGGAGCAGCTAAGGGGCTCACAAAAGGCTAGATCCTGTTCATTTATTTTATTTATTTATTATTTAAATTTGTATTACCGCCCATCTCCTCCAACCAGGGAACTCTGGGCGGTTTACATGCCATGGAAACTGATGCCAGGGGCAAACAGTGTTCAGATGATCTACCTTCTCGATCCTGTTTCTTCCAGACAACCCGCCTTCCCATCTCCCAAACCTTCATGAAAGTAGTTTGCACCAAGTCTGTAGCTTGAATCATGTCAACTGGATTTCTATTTTCTCAGTGGAAACGTTTCGCTCCTTATCCAAGGAGCTTCTTCAGTCTGAGCAAAGTTGGTAAGGGAATCCTAAATATGTTTCTAGGTAGCTGTGTGACCTTACACCTGGGGCTAGGTCATGGTTATTTTGAGATGTGACCTAGCCCCAGGTGCAAGGTCACACAGCCACCTAGAAACATATTTAAGGATTCCCTTACTAACTTTGCTCAGACTGAAGAAGCTCCTTGGATAAGGAGCGAAACGTTTCCACTGAGAAAATAGAAATCCAGTTGACATGATTCAAGCTACAGACAATTCCACCTGGATGACTGAGAACCTTCATAGACATAGTTTGCACCAAGATTGATTCAAGCTGGTAGCTCATTTTCAGATCAGGATGTCGTGAGCCTGGGGTGTGTTAACATGCTTGCAAGTCTATAGAACGTGCAGAGAACTGGTAGTTAATCAATACTTGTTTTTCTGGCTAGTAGCTGAGCATGGAATGTTGTCCCCCAACCAATACTTGCTGGCCATCCTGTAAGCAAACATCTTATCCATGGCTCTCAGGTCTATACCTAAATCTCCATCTCTTCCCCCTCTTCACAAAATATAAATGAGAATAAATTGCTAAATTCTTTCTCTGTGTTTCTGTGCTCACCATGATGGCAAATTACTGCTGCCTTCAAAACTCAAAATATGTGCATTTGGGTTCCTTTACCTAAACAGGCCAACTGTCAGGGAGTTACCAGACGGCGGTGGGGGGAGCCTCCTCAGGGAAGGGAAGCGCGCACGCAGCGCAGAGGCTTTGGCCTTATCTCCCAAACGCCTCTGGAAAGCTCCGCCCCAGACTGAACTTAGTCTCTGGGGTTCTTCAAGCCATTTCAGTTTAGCAGGATTCTTCAAGTAGGTAGCAAATAAACACTAGAGACTCGATTCCCTGCCTCGGTGTGTTATTTCTGCACCTACACCAGGACACCAACACAGGACTAAGATGGGCTCCTAGAATCTAAGAGCTGGGTCAATCCAAGAACTTCCTCCAAGAAGACCATGTCTTCAAGCACAAGGCAGCAATCTGTTTCTCCTTCTGAACTGGCATTCCATGCTTGGAAGTTATATTTTTCTGCCCTCAGATGCCATGCAACTGGTACAGGACTATCTTGCAATGTCTTCTGTATGCTGCTATGTGACCATCAGGGAGTTCAGCCTCAAACTAAGTTTGTGATTCCACTCTACCTGATGAGGCAAACACTTTATCATTTGTCCATACAAACAATATCGCTGGTTTGTCACCGCTTCTTAACAAGAGAGGGTGTGTACAACTGTCATGGTCCATTGGTTCAAACGGTGCTTCATCAATATCTTTTTGTTAGAAAGCAAACAAGTTTCTTTCTTTTTTTAAAAAAAACCCTGCCTAACTGAAGAACAAGTAGACATGCCCTGTCAATGGCAGCTGAAGTGTTTACTTGGAAAACAAAGAGGCAGACCAATTCATATGAAGCTCTCGGCCTGGTTTCACCGTGTGAATTAGATCTTTTGCAACAGCAGTCAAGCAAAAGGTGTTGGAAAGAAAGATGGAAAAGGGGTTGGTTCTGGATCCAGTCCTGGCTGATTTTCATAGGATGGTAAACAGTGATCTCCACAGAATGCGGCCTTGACTGTAAAAAGCCCCTCCATGGATTTAGAGCCACTTTATTATTCCCGTTGAAGGGCAGGCAATGGGAATCTCGTTCTGGTTAATGCTGTTTGTTCAATGCTGTAACTACTTGCAAGTAAGTAACTAGCAGTTCAGAAGGAAGCTCAAACTATGCCAGCTTTCTATGGGTATGGACTAAATAAAACTATATACTACTAAAATTCTTGTGTCTGTTTGTTTCTAAACTTTAACTGGGCAAAATGGTGCATCGTAGGCCAACAATTTTTGAACCATGGTACCTCAAATGAGGGGCGTGGTGGCTCAGCGGGTAAGACGCCAGGCTTGTCGATCGGAAGATCGCAAGTTCGGAGGTTCAAATCCCTAGCCCCGCGTGCGGAGTGAGCTCCCACACTCGCTCCAGCTCTTGCCAACCTAGCAATTCGAAAGCATGCAAATGCAAGTAGATGAATAGGTACCACTTCGGTGGGTAGGCAACAGCGTTCTCCGCGCGTCATGCGGCCACATGACCGCGGAAGCATCTTCGGACAATGCTGGCTCTTCGGCTAACAAACAGAGATGAGCACCGGCCCCTAGAGTCGGACACGACTGCACAAATGTGCAGGGGGAACCTTGACCTTGACCTCAAATGGGCTAACTTACAGAATGCATCCAAAATCCAGGACCCATGACTCCCGTGGAATTGAAATTTGGCAAATTTTATAAAACATTTTATGACATAATACAACATGTCATAAAACATTTCCTGTGGTCAACTCCTGATGTTTGACTGTTCAATATGAATGACATATGATATATGACTGTTCAATATGAATGACATGGGCTATTTTCAAGGCAGATCCATCTCTGAATATCTCCCTGAATTTTTAAGAACTTTTCCAGTGAAGGTAGTACATTAGAAGCTCTGCCATTGTTGAAGGCCTTGAGGAATCTGGTAAGGAAATATCTCTGAAATGATGACCCAACGGGTCACGGATTGTCTAGTAATAATATATTTATTTAGGGGATGATTTTCCCACCTAAAATTATATGGTTTACCCTAACCTGATGTCTTCCAGTGTGTTGGTACCCTGCTCCCAGAGGTTCTACCCCACATGACCAACACATTTGGAGATCATCATGTTTGATGGGGAATTCTGAGCATTGAAGTCCACACATCTTAAAGTTGCCAAGTTTGAAAAAAACTAATATATGCTATAGTCCACGCTACCCCTGGATTCTACCATCTCATCCAGTTGCATGTATGAAGATCAGCTTTGGTGAAGGAGAAGGGGAAGGAGGAGGAGGAGGAGGGGAAGGAGGAGGAGGAGGAGGAGGAGGAGAAGGAGGAGGCGGCGGCCTACATATATCCATATGGAAAAGTTTTACATGACTGCTAGGCCCTCAGAAGATATGCCTGAACAATGCCTCAACTTTCTGTTTTCAGTAGGATTAAATGTATTATTGCCAAACATACCTGTGTTCCTGTTGAATTAAGCTGGTTTTAAGTGAACAAATAAAGACTGCATTGTTATAATTTGCTTCACATTACCTGTACGTCTTTTGCATTTCACTGAGCCAGGATGCTGGCTTGCCTAAGAGGAAATGGCTACAGGCCACTTGCTGACTGAAAAGTTATCAGAAGAACTGAGGTTATAAAAGGTTCAAACTTGGAATCAGAGGATTAAAATTTTCAGTGAGGATCAGTGGTAGGAAAAGTGAAAATAATAATTAATGTTCAAAATGCTTCAGGCTATATTGCTACCTGTATGGATTATGATCTGTTTATTATTCACTGCCCTTCCAACACCGAAGTTCAAAAGAATACCATTGCTTGTTCGATTCTGATCTTTGTCGGTATAAACACATCAGGACATCTGAATATCTTTTCCAAGATCTTCATACCTACTCTACCAAGTGCAAGTCAGCAGTGTATGTTTTTTTAAAAAAATTATCCCACCTTTAGTTATTTTTATAAATAACTCAAGGCGGCGAACATACCTAACACTCCTTCCTCCTCCTATTTCTTGACTGCTTGTTCCTTTACTGTTGATGGTGGATCCTAAAAGGCAGAAGCTTTCTACCACTTCAATATTTTCATTGTCACTGTTAAAGCTGGTTGGTGTAGCTGTTGTCATTAGTTTGGTCTTCTTTATATTTGATCTTAGTCCCATTCCCTGTGCTCCTTGGTTTTTATTACTAGAGCTTGATGTGGCTATAAAATACATTGAGAAGCAAGAATAATTTCTATGTGTGGAAACTTATGGAACTGGAAAGCAAACTAAAGTGAATTTCCATCTACCAGGACTGAGCAACTTTTTCCTCCCAGATTGACAGCTATGCTGGGTGTGTAAGTTGCATGTTCAAGGTCGCGGTCCAGAAAAGTGGTTTCCGTCAAGTCAAAGTGGCTGGTGGGTCCTGCTGGGTAAACACTAAAACTGATGTAATTTATTTTACAGTTAAATCACTTTGATTGAAGACAATGAATGTGATTATTCATCATATATTGAACAATTTCCCCCTTCCCTCACACTGAAAGTTACAGTTTAATGGCAATTGTTGGAAGACCTTTGGGAATTACTTAGAAATAGGATGTCTAGCAGGGCCTGGGGACCCAGAGGAGGAAACGGGGCCATTGCAGAAGAGACAACTCAGTCAAGAGGAGCAGGGAAGTGTGAGACAGAAACTCAGAGTAAGTCCGTTTTAATTATGCTAGGTATAAGTTGATCTGGAGAATATTTTCATGATTCTGTACTTCGCCTCCAGATGTTTCTTGTTTCCTGAGTTTGCCTACCTCGCAGGGTTATTGATGGCTATTGGGGGCTGCAGGCAGCCCTAGACTCTCAAGTTACCCCTCCCATCTACCAAATTATTTTCTGTGGGTCATATATGATTCTCCACAGCTCTGGATTCTTTCTGGACCATACCTCTTCATTGATTCTGCTTCCTGTTACAACAGCATTTATTTCTCTTGCACAATCCTCCACTTACAAAGCTAACAGGGAGAGCTTTGCACTGCTGAAAGAAAGAAACTCTCTAGATTTAAAACTCCCCATCCCTTTGTTATATGCTAAATAATGATAAGAACTAGTTCCGTAACTCCACAACTTCTGATCCTATCCTCTTTTGCATCTGTTTCATATAAGCAGATGCAGACCTCTGGAGTGAAAAGTTTCATAGTCATATTTTAAAATGAAGCCCCTATGTACACAAGCAGTCTACCTGCATGCTCCAGAGAGCTGTTAAATTCACCCCTGGAGACTTTCCAGATGAACATGGTTGACCACAGGGGAAACTAAGTTGTCCTACTAAGACAATCTTTGGTTTATCCATTATTGCAGCTCCTTACAACTTGAGGTCCTCCAAACGTGTTGGGCTTCACGTTGCAGTTGAATCCCAGCTCATTCAGAGGGTATGAGGATGGGAAATCTTAGATTGTGATGACATTTACTTTGGGATCTAGCTTAAGGGCAAAGATTCACCACTGTATATCAGCAATGCCGTCTTACCAGATATTTCAGCAACTTGCACAGCCTGGATGGAGATGCTTGACCTCCAGTGTCACTGTTACCAACACACCCAAGGAACAGAGGTTTCCAGCACGTCATGCCTTTGGTTCATTCACTTGTATTGCACGTGGAGCCTTGTTTGTTCTCAAAAGGCTTTGCCAGGACAAATGCTCAACACTTCTCAGGTCACAGCTAGAAGACCCCTTAAATAGTATGGATGGCATCTGGTCCCATCACTTCCTGGCAAATAAAAGGGGAAGAAATGGAAGCAGTGACAGATTTTATTTTCTTGGGCTCCAAGATCACCGCAGACGGTGACTGCAGCCATGAAATTAAAAGACGCTTGCTCCTTGGGAGGAAAGCTATGGCAAACCTAGACAGCATATTAAAAAGCAGAGACATCACCATGCCGACAAAGGTCCATATAATTAAAGCTATGGTTTTCCCAGTAGTAATGTGTGGCTGTGAGAGTTGGACCATAAGGAAGGCTGAGCGCCGAAGAATTGATGCTTTCGAGCTGTGGTGCTGGAGAAGACTCTTGAGAGTCCCTTGGACTGCAAGGAGGTCAAACCAGTCAATCCTAAAGGAAATCAACCCTGACTGCTCATTGGAAGGACAGATACTGAAGCTGAAGCTCAAATACTTTGGCCACCTAATGCGAAGAGAGGACTCACTGGAAAAGACCCTGATGCTGGGAAAGACTGAAGGCAAAAGGAGAAGGGGACGGCAGAGGATGAGATGGTTATATAGCACCACCGATGTAATGAACATGAATTTGAGTAAACTCCGGGAGACGGTGGAGGACAGGAAGACCTGGCGTGCTATGGTCCATGGGGTCACGAAGAGTCGGACACGACTGAACGACTGAACAACAACAACAACATGCCATCCCCCAGGAGATATCAATGACGCCTAGTGAACTCTTTCAAGATTCTCTTCCCTGGGCCTCCACGCAATTTCTTTCCAGCCTCTACAAGCCTTTTTGCCAGCTCACACAACCCTTATTCAGTCTCCATCCCAACTGGTCTCCGTTTCATTTGAGGTGGTGATAACCTTATGCCCAAACCTGCCTTGCAACGTCGTCGTTAACTTGGCCACTTGCTGGTGAACTGTCGGTAGCTGGAAATAGTGGATTGAACTCGGGAAGCCCTTCGGCATGCTTGTCTCCAAACTTGAAATGAGAAGGATTTTTCTGCCGGTGAGAGCTAGGAAGCGGTGGAACTGCCCACTGGGGTCATGGGTGCTCTATCGCGGGAGGTTTTCAAGCAAAGGTTGGACAGCTGTTTGTCTGGGATGGTGTGAAGATGATTGTCCTAGCCAGAGGGTTGGACTAGAAGACCTCCAAGGTCCCTTCCCACACAATGATACTATGGAGTGTTATAAATATTTTTTTTTTCTCCTATAAAACACAGGCTTTTTCCTCCTCTATCAATCTTATGAATCACTGTTCTTTGATGGGTATATGTAAAGAAACACACACCCCTGCCTTGACTATTTAGCCGCAAAGTTGTTCAGAAACCTGGCCAAGAAGAACAAGATAGCTTTTAATCTGCTGGGAAGGCCACCCATGGTTCTGCCTGACAATTCTTCCACTGTCTCCCCACCACCACTGCATACATACAGCAGTTTGCGCCTCCAATTACTTTCTAAATAATAGCAGTTTGCTAACCCAAAGGAGATTTTGCAATCTGACTCCATGTGGGGTTGATTTGATAGGCGAGAGATGGAAAAAGGGGGGAAAAACATTAACATTCTAGTGTTGGTAAAAGTTTTGGTATGAATCCAAACACCCAGGAAGATGGGGTGCTGTCAGAAGAACATCCAAAGATCTCTGCATTTAGGACATGGGAGACTCTGGTCTGGCATTCTGGTCCTATAGCAACAAATTTGATGCCTCTGGGACAGTGTTTCTCAACCTTGGCAACTTTAAGATATGTGGATTTAAGAAGTCCACACCTCTTAAAGTTGCTAAGGTTGAGAAACACTGCTCTAGGAAATCCAGAACATAAAGGCTGTAGCATCTTCTAACACATAAGTAAAGGTAAAGGTTCCCCCCGCACATTTGTGCAGTCATGTCCGACTCTAGGGGCCGGTGCTCATCTCCGTTTCTTAGCCGAAGAGCCAGCGTTGTCCGAAGACGCTTCCACGGTCATGTGGCCGGCATGACGCGCGCGGAACGCTGTTACCATCCCACCGAAGTGGTACCTATTAATCTACTTGCATTTGCATGCTTTCGAATTGCTAGGTTGGCAAGAGCTGGGGCGAGTGCGGGAGCTCACTCCGCACGCAGGGCTAGGGATTCGAACCTCCAAACTTGCGATCTACAAGCCTGGCGTCTTACCCACTGAGCCACCACGCCTCCTTCTAACACATGTTGGCCAGCAATTGAATCAAGAGATGTTGATGATTTATACTTTGCCTCTCCTTCAGGAGTTCAATGTAGTTATCTATAACCTTTTCTCCTGCAATTTTGCCTCTGAACAAATCTCTGTTCTAGAATGGGCTGAGAAAGATCGACTGGATCAATTCAGCGAACCAACCACTACCCAACTGATGTAGTGACTTAAGGAATGCAGTTTTATGGGATTAGCTCCTGCTAGCAGATATAATTTGATACCCTTTTGTCTTTAAAGGTAGGGCTAGTTGGCTGTGCCCAATATTATCCACCATCGATACGCCATGATTCACCGAGGTGGAACTTTACCAGCCGAAATGTTTTATCATCTTTTGCATACTGTACATGCAGCAGCTAATCTCATTTCTGGAGAGCAAATGGACTTGAAGAGAGATGCGTTGAGTGGCCACCTATGGCTCTGGGTACTGCAGTGTGTCTTTCAAATTGCAGGTAAATTTTTTTTGCACCCTGTTAATAATTGTATCCAACCGATAAGGGGTCTACAGTGGAACGATAGAGGAGGTAGGGTTCAATCCAAGTAGTTTGGCTTCCCTGGAGCCCTGCTTCCCCCCCCCCCCCGAAAATTCTGCAAGGAAGTTGGGGGAAGGATTAAATGCACCTGTTTAGAATGGAGTATCCCTGGATTAGCAGCGGCACATTTGAAAATAATTTTGGGATTCCAGTCAGGCAAAAAACTAATGCGATTGTTCTGCTTACTTTAACAGAACTAGGGTTCCCAAGTCATGAGAAATAATAGTTTAGTTTATTTAGTTTATTCTGCACTCATCTCATCTCATCTGAAATACCATGACTAGTTTTAGATGCAGTACATTAAGGCTGGTGCTCGAAATGGTAAACAGCAAGGAAAACAAGTCCTGTATCAAAGAGCTGAAGGAACTGGGTGGCCTAACCAGACAAAACAAAATTTGGAGTTGAATAATATGGTTCCTTTCTTTCATGCTATCTTCTTCCAGAGATTGCTGGCCGTCAATGCTATTTGTTCTTTCGCTGTAATCGTACAAAACAAGGACCTACTATTTTTGCCAAAGCATGTGTCCATAGATTTTTTTTTGACGGGTGCCTTATCTTCCAGGGCTGTTTCCCTTGAATCTCTCCTTGTATATTTAATTGATAGTGGACATTCTTGGTTGCATATCATGTGTCCTAAGTATTCCAATGTCCTTTTCTTGATGTAATCTTGTTGTTATTTTATTGTAAGCCACCTAGAGTCATGTATGTGAGATGGGCGGCTATATAAATCAAATAAATAATAAAAATAACAATAATAATCACAGTTTCACAACTTTACCCATTATTTGAAGGACTGTCTTCTTTGGTATCATGTATGTTCAATCCAGGATAGTTTATGTTATCTTCTAAGTAATATGTGGTGGTGGTGGTGGTGGTAAAAAAGGTAAAGGATCCCCCCGCACATTTCTGCAGTCATGTCCGACTCTGGGGGCTGGTGCTCATCTCCGTTTGTTAGCCGAAGAGCCAGCATTGTCCGAAGATGCTTCCACGGTCATGTGGAGCTCACTCCGCACACAGGGCTAGGGATTCAAACCTCTGAACTTGCAATCTTCTGATCGACAAGGCTGGCGTCTTACCTGCTGAGCCACC
The DNA here is from genome assembly GCA_023362775.1 of Charina bottae. Classification (NCBI taxonomy): domain Eukaryota; kingdom Metazoa; phylum Chordata; class Lepidosauria; order Squamata; family Charinaidae; genus Charina; species Charina bottae. The sequence goes on from JALMGJ010000040.1 coordinate 4,627,621, forward strand.
ACGTGGTGGTGGTACTTTGAGTCAATCTTGACTCCTGGTGACTACATGGACAGGTCTATGAAGTTTTCCTGGCAACTTAGCTGAAATGGCTTGTTGGTACCTTCTTCCTAGGGCTGAGAGTGACTGGCCCAAAGTCATCCAGCTGGCTTCAGTGCCTACAGCAGGACTAGAACTCAGATCTCCTCACTCCTAGTTCAGCACCTTTAACCACTACATTAAACTGGCTCTAATAGGGCTCTAGAGGGGCGTGGTGGCTCAGCGGGTAAGACGCCAGGCTTGTCAATTGGAAGGTCGCAAGTTCGGAGGTTCGAATCCCTAGCCCCGCATGACAGAGTGAGCTCCCTCACTCGCCCCAGCTCTTGCCAACCTAGCAATTCGAAAGCATGGAAATGCAACTAGATGAATAGGTACCACTTCGGTGGGAAGGTAACAGCATTCCACTGGCTCTTCGGCTAACAAACGGAGATGAGCACCGGCCCCTAGAGTCGGACACGACTGCACAAATGTGCGGGGGGAACCTTTACTTAATAGGGCTCTAATAGGATCGTCCTCTTCAAATCCGTGGGTGTGTTTGCAGGTCAGACTTCAGCTACTCGCATTTGAACCTAGTGTATTCTGTAAACTCACGTTGTGTGTTTTGTTTATGGTTTCTGCATCATACAAATCCTGAAAACTGGGTTAATTGAATAAACCATGGGTAAGAGAATCATGTTGTGCAAACCTAGCCCATGAGGAATTTGCAGTGGCTGTGCTACCCGCAAAAGCCACACATTTTTTCTGCCTCCTTCGTCTGTTGCAAGTTTGCCAGTTTTAGTGGGCTTCCCTGGGTTTTCTAGGGAAAAATCTCTGCAACACTTTTTTTTTTTTAAAGGAAACTGACGGATTTTATACATTGTGCCATCCTATAAAGCCTTGGCATCTTTAAGATATGTGGACTTCAACTCCCAGAAAGCATGGTGGCTGGGGAATTCTGGGAGTTGGAGTCCACATATCTTAAAGTTGCCAAGGTTGAGAAACACTGCTATAAAGTTTGTTTGGTTTGGGCTCAGGTTTAGCAAGATAGGTGGACCCGGGTTATAGGCTGGGAACTAAGTTTTATGGCTTAGCACAGGGCCGGGTAAGCTTTGTTACTTCGGACCTCAAGGCTGCTCCTATTCCCATACAATAGGCTGGGCCAGGAACGCCTGCGGTTTTGGATGGGTTGGGAAGATTCCACCAGGCACTGGGGGGGGGGGGTGTTTACAATCAGCTCCCAAATATTGGATTTCTGTCTTATGACTATTAACTGGGTTTTCTTCTGTTCTGTTTGCTGGTGTACCACTGGGTATTAGTATTTAGAGTTTGTCTGTTTCTTTATTCTTATTATTCTTACTTCCTTGTTTTTAGTCCTAATCTGTAAGCCACCTGGAGTTGCCTTTGTGAACGAGGTGGCATCGACGTTGGTGAAATAAACAAACAATTAATTAATTAAATGCACAGTGACCTGATTTTACAGTGTGAAACCACCGCATTTTGCAACGGCAGCATTCCCAGAATCTGTATCAGAAAAATCTGCATAAGAATAAATATATCTATTAAAAGAACGTACAACGAAGCATTTTATTAAGGGGAACTGTTTTGAAATTTCGGCAAAATTGCAAGTAAAACTGCACAGTTGGAGAAATGGAAACAAAACCACCCACACATTTTAGTGCAAATGTTTTGTTAAAAAAAAAAAAATCCAAGTACTACAGGACTGGGACAAACCGAACTTGGGCATGGGAAAATGAGACGCTGAAATGGTTAGATCTCCAGGGAGATAGAAAACACCTAAAAAGCTTCCAGAGGTACTGAACCATAGCTGCCTCTGATGTTTCCAGTAGAGTATTCAATTCAAATTGCAGTCTGTTGCACACAGCAAACCCTTCCCCTTCTGTTAGAGAGGCTGTGTGTGTGTGTGTGTGTGTGTGTGTGTGTGTGTGTGTGAGAGAGAGAGAGAGAGAGAGAGAGAGAGTGAGTGAGAGAGAGAGAGAGAGAGAGAGAGTGAGAGAGAGAGAGAGAGAGAGAGAGAGAGAGAGAGAGGTGCAGCCTGTGGGCTCACAGCCTGTGGGCACACAGCATTGGCTGCTAAGGAGGGGGATTCCAGGTGAATCACCTCTTCAGCTTGTTGCCGAATTCCTGTCTCCCAGGGAGACACATTTCATTTTGGATAAACCCACATTCTCTATTGTCAGGTCTCAAGTATTGGCTCAGAGATGCCTCAGGGCAAGCTATGTAGATGCCAAAGACATCTGATAACCAAGTGATAATAATTTATTCATCAAGAACAGGGAGGAGAGGCAGACGGGTCTGGGAGGAAGCAAATGAGGTAGCTGTGCAATGTCTCTGGGTGGCCAGGAAAGGACATTTTGGGAAAAGATGAGGGACAGCAGATAATAAGGCCGAAGAATGGGACATGTCAGACATGTAGGCAGGTCTTCAGTCTTGGCTTTTGTACCCTGCATTTCATGCTCAGGAAGGTACGTTGGAATTTTTAAAAAAACGAAGAAAAACCCTATTTTAGAACTTGCCATACAACATGGATATACTGTGTGAGATATCTTCGCCATGCCCAAGAGGATGTGGGGGGAAGTATGTCTTCCAGCATCCCTCACTATTGCCCATTTTGGCTGGAGTTGTGATTCAGCAATGTCTAGAGCAATGCTTCTCAACCTTGGCAACTTTAAGATGTGTGGAATTCAACTCCCAGAATTCCCCAGCCAGCCCCTTGGATAAGGAGCGAAACGTTTCCATTAAGAAAATAGAAATCCAGTTGACATGATTCAAGCTACAGACAATTCCACCTGGATGACTGAGAACCTTCATAGACATATTCCACACATCTTAAAGTTGCCAAGGTTGAGAAACACTGGCCTAGGCTAAAGAAAGTCTCCTCTGAGTTGGGCTTGGCTCTTGAATGTCTTCATGGACATGTCCAACTAGTTTTCCTGGCAGGAATATGGAACTGGTTTTGACCCCTATTTTCTGGGGTATTGTTTCATTTCCCAGTTCAACCTACCCTGGAAATCCCTGGTGATCTGTCATTTAAGGACCAACCCAACCTGGCTGCTTAGCTCCTGAGCCCAGAAAAGGCCAGCCAGCTGCTTCTATCTAAGAATGGGAAAAGTGCAGCCTGTGGGCACACCTTTTACACCCCCCCCAAGCTTTAACAGCTGGCCCTTTATCTTTTGGGCCCCTGGGAGGAATTAAAGCTGCCAAATTGGTGCCTTAAGGCTCAGAGATGCCTCCCAAGCTCAGGGGCCTGGCCCTGTTGGAGCATGGTCCTCAGCATTTTGTGCAAAGCCCAACACAGTCCCTGAGTGATAAAAGTTGCACCCTGTTTGGAGAGAACTGCAGAATTGGTGCGTTTCCTTCCTTAAAATAGCAGGACACGGCATCGATTGTCTTCAACAATGTGAGAGGGCTGTAAGGTAAGGTAAGGTTTCCTCTTCTAGTCATATCCGGCTCTAGGGGGCAGCGCTCATCTCCGATTCTCGGCCGAGGGAGCCAGCGTTGTCCGAAGACGCTTCCGCGGTCATGTGGCCGGCATGACACACACGGAACGCTGTTACCTACCCACCGAAGTGGTACCTATTCATCTACTTGCATTTGCATGCTTTCGAATTGCTAGGTTGGCAAGAGCATTATGCATTATAGACATTTAGATCCCCTTAAAAACCATACTGTAAATGTTTGTATTTGCCTTGCTGCAGGATGTATTGTATGTATGGAATCCATTCTTGGTTGAATTTGGTTGAACTTCTGCTGTGGATATACAGTATGCTGTTAGCTTTGCCATTGCTGCGCATTCTCCAAGTTTATGTTTCCCATCAAATATCATCCGTGTGGTATCTTTCTTCCAATCTTGTCTCGCTGATTAATTTTGATGAGCTGTTCTGTTGGATTTTCACTCAACAAGAGTCAGCACTACAGGTCGGTATTGCCTTGGAGCTTGCCAGTTTCAGGTGAGGCCTGTGACAAATATTTAATGGACACTCACTGCAAGAGATTCCTGGAGACAGATGATGCGAGAAAGATGGGAAGAGAGAAGGGCCGGTTAGCCTGCAATTCAGTGTATTGTAAAATACAGAGGGTTTTTTTTTTCTTGTTGGCTGAACTTTTTTTCCTACAGCAGGCGGCAGGAGTAGCTGGAATCACACAGAGCTTTTAAAGTTAAAGGAGTTGGAATTATGTAGAGCAGTGTTTCTCAACCTTGGCAACTTGAAGTTGTGTGGACTTCAACTCCCAGAATTCCCCAGCCAGCAAGGCTGGCTGGGGAACTCTGGGAGTTGAAGTCCACACATCTTCAAGTCGCCAAGGTTGAGATACACTGCTCTAGAAATAGACTCTTCTCAGACACTGTGGTCTTCTGAGGAGATGCAGAAAGTGCCAGCCTTGAGGATGTGGACTGAATGTGAGGTCTTCTGCAGAAGATACCTCTGCTCTGTGACGAAGATACATACCCTCCCTTTAGCAGTATTTAATACCATCAACAACATGCAATGTTTGGATTCAATTCTGAGAAGCTTTTAGAGTAGAGTGTAAATCGTAGCTTTCCAAAGTGTGTGTCGCGGCACACTACTGTGTCGCCTGCGGTGTCCTGGTGTGTCGTGCACAAACCCGGAAGCGCTGATGGGGGGAACCGGAAGAAGCGGCACCCCCGCCACTGCCGCTTCTTCTGGTTTCCCCCATCAGCGCTTCCGGGTTTGCGCACGACACACCAGGACACTGCAGGCCGCACCGCTGCCGCCACGCCGCCGGCGCCGGTGTGTGTCGCCAACATGAAAAGTTTGGAAAGCTCTGGTGTAAATGAAGCATTTGTCTGCTACTCTTGAAAGAAGTTGTAAGTTAAGTTAAGTTAAGTTGTAAGTTAAGTTAAGTTAAGTTAAGTTAAGTTAAGTTAAGTTAAGTTAAGTTAAGTTAAGTTAAGTTAAGTTAAGTTAAGTTAAGTTAAGTTAAGATTGCCGGGAGAAATATCAACAACCTCAGATATGCAGATGATACCACCCTAATGGCAGAAAGTGAAGAGGAACTAAAGAGCCTCTTGATGAGGGTGAAAGAGGAGAGTGCAAAAGCTGGCTTGAAACCCAACATTAAAAAAACCCAGATCATGGCATCTGGTCCCATCACTTCCTGGCAAATAGAAGGGGAAGAAATGGAAGCAGTGACAGATTTTATTTTCTTGGGCTCCAAGATCACCGCAGACGGTGACTGCAGCCATGAAATTAAAAGACGCTTGCTCCTTGGGAGGAAAGCTATGGCAAACCTAGACAGCATATTAAAAAGCAGAGACATCACCTTGCCGACAAAGGTCCGTATGGTTAAAGCTATGGTTTTCCCAGTAGTAATGTATGGCTGTGAGAGTTGGACCATAAGGAAGGCTGAGCGCCGAAGAATTGATGCTTTCGAACTGTGGTGCTGGAGAAGACTCTTGAGAGTCCCTTGGACTGCAAGGAGGTCAAACCAGTCAATCCTAAAGGAAATCAACCCTGACTGCTCATTGGAAGGACAGATGCTGAAGCTGAAGCTCAAATACTTTGGCCACCTAATGCGAAGAGAGGACTCACTGGAAAAGACCCTGATGCTGGGAAAGACTGAAGGCAAAAGGAGAAGGGGACGGCAGAGGATGAGATGGTTAGATAGCATCACCGATGTAATGAACATGAATTTGAGTAAACTCCGAGAGACAGTGGAGGACAGGAAGGCCTGGCGTGCTATGGTCCATGAGGTCACGAAGAGTCGGACACGACTAAACGACTGAACAACAACAACAACAACTTGAAAGCAGTTGCATCTTTTCTCAGGATGACAGGGCAGCTGGATGTTCCCAGGAACAGATAAGTTCCTTTAAAGGGTTGCTTCTCTTTCTAAGTAAAAAGCATGGGAGGACAATTATTCAAGCAGGAATACAGGAGGGCCCTTTAAGCAAATCACTTTAGCAGAATATTTTAGTTTCTGTGTCATTGACAGCCATGGTCAGAGCCAGTAACAGGTGAAAATTATATTCCCAACCCCCAACTTGTAGTTGGAGGACGCAATAAATCAGCTGCCCTAACCTAGTACAGGTATTTTGAGCTTCCAGATGGGAAGTTTCAAATCCAAAAGTCTCTAAAATAAATCTCAGCTCTTCCACAATCTCCCTATGACTTCTGGAAGGGGATAACAAAAACAAGAATTCAAATGAGATAAGTGTTAAGCTTAATTCACTACTTCTCATTCTCAGTTCCTTCCATTGTGTGCCTAATCCTTTTTCTACTTCCAGCTGATGCTTTTCATCTATGATCCCCCTCTGCTGAATACCTTTCCTGATTAAAAGTGATTAGGAAGAGTGATTCTAGCAAATCTGCTGGTGGTGGGTGATAGAGTTAACCGTTCTCAGGAGCAGACACACCTGTCCTGCCTACAAAGGTTACCTGTGAAACCTCTTGCCTTGTTTAAGCTAGCAGAAAGGTATTTGTCACCTGGCATTCCTGTAAAAAAAAAAGTTTAGCAATTTCCTTTTGTATTCTGGAGTTAAAATATGGGGAACCAATTTCAAGGATTTCCTCATTAGTGAACCATGAAAAGAACTGGGCCCTGTTTTCTTTCTTGCAAATTTTACCCTCAGTGATTGATTGACAATTTGCACAGCAGAGGCTTATTTTGCTGTTGCAAAGTAGCAGGGACACCAGGCCCCAACCATTTTGGAACTGGCAACAGACAAGGAAGCTTCAAATCGATGGAAAAGGTAAAAACCTTTAGATAGTTTGTGTGCAGGGGAATGGAAAGGATGCCATTCTGGGATATCACTTGGAAACTAAGTGGACCTCCTGCAAAACTGGAATTAAAAGCTGAGCAATGTAGCCAACATCACATATAACTCTGCTTTCTATTGGTGGTCATGTTCCTGGATACGATAGGAGGGGATTAAATGGTCAGAACTCTGCAGATAGAAATCTAGTCTATCAGGGAGTTCATTTCAGAATGGCAGAATATGATGCTGCATTTCTGTAGCATTACTGTATGCTGGTTTGTCTCTTTTTTAAATTACAGAGCTCATACCCCCTTTATTATAAAGGATAGTCCTTTATTTCAGAAAGCTGTCCTTTAGATCAGTGTTTCTCAACCTTGGCAACTTTAAGATATGTGGACTTCAACTCCCAGGAATCCCCAGCCAGGATCCTGGCCAGGGAATTCTGGGAGTTGAAGTCCACATATTTTAAAGTTGCCAAGGTTGAGAAACACTGCTTTAGATTATGTATGTATGTATGCATGCATGCATGCATGCATGTCCAAAACTCACTTTTGTCCTTTATTTTGGTCATTTAACTTTTACTGTACAAATGGTACCACTTAATGCACGGTCTTTCACATTCATGTGAAAAAATATGGAAATTGAATTGTCTTTTTAAAACAATTGCACATAATACTGTTTGATTTTAGATATTTTTATTAGAATACGCATTTTTGTACAGTTCTTCTTGGTTTTGCTCTTGAACTGTCTCATGCAAAGGAAAGTTATCAACATAAACAATTTTTTTTTTTATCCTTATGAACCTCTTTCGGATTTGCCCTTTTTTCAGGTTTGTCCTTTATTTTTTCCAAGAAAATACAGTCACCATACTTTTAGTGCTATTTAACTGAGAATTTTTGGCCTTGAAGTGAAACAGAGGGAGTGAAATGCTATCCTTCTTCACTTTAGTATTGAGGAATAACATTCCTAACCCCTCATCCGTGTATTCTGAGCTGGTGACTGCCATATTGGTCGCTTTAAAATGTCTGACATGATGTTGCTTCATAACTGGAATCTATTATGAGAAATGTGTGGGATGTCTTTCCTTCCAGAGATGCCATCACACACACAAAAATAATCATATTGTGTCAGTAAATATGGTGGCTAACATCTAGAACAGGGTTTCTCAACCAGGGTTCCGTGGCACCCTAGGGTTCCACGAGAGGTCACTAGGGGTTCCCTGGGAGATCACAATTTATTTAAAAAATTATTTCAAATTCAGGCAACGTCACATTAAAGAGGTAAGTTTCATTCTTTATTTTTAGTTTAAGAACACTGTTAACGCTTATATACAGGCCTACACATGAAACAAATATAATTTTGTAACTTCTGGCCAATACTTGAGCCTGAACGTGCAGGGGTTCCCTGAGGTCTGAAAAATATTTCAAGGTTTCCTCTGGGGTCAAAAGGTTGAGAACGGCTGATCTAGGAGAGCCAGTTTGGCCTAGTGGTTAAGGCAACGGGCTAGAAACTGGGAGACTGAGAGTTCTAGTCCCGCCTTAGGCATGAAAGCCGGCTAGGAGACCTTGGGCCAGTCACACACTCTCAGCCTAACTCACCTCATAGGGTGGTGGTTGTGCGGAAAATAGGAGGAGGAAGGAGTATTAGGTATGTTTGCCACCTTGAGTTATAAAAATAATAAAGGCGGGATAGAAAAGTAAATAAATAAACTGTGTGTTTTGTTCTCTCTACCTTCAAGAATTATTCCCCAACCCTGAAAGGAATCTTTTGCAGCATTTTTGCAAAATGCACTTCAGCACTACCTTGGGCTTCAGGCAGTGCCGTATCTTTTAAAAAAAAATCTCTCCCATTTTTCCTTGCTTTGCTATCTCTTCTCTTTCCTTACTCCATCACTTTCTAATTAATAATGCTGCCCAACTTCATCACACCTCTGGGCACCATACAATATTAGAAACAGTTTGACACAATATTGTTGTTTATTCGTTCAGTCGCTTCCGACTCTTCGTGACTTCATGGACCAGCCCACGCCAGAGCTTCCTGTCGGCCGTCACCATCCCCAGCTCCCCCACGGTCGAGTCCGTCACCTCCAGAATATCATCCATCCATCTTGCTCTTGGTCGGCCCCTCTTCCTTTTGCCTTCCACTTTCCCTAGCATCAGCTTCTTCTCCAGGGTATCCTGTCTTCTCATTATGTGGCCAAAGTACTTCAGTTATTAAAGGCAAAACTGAAGTACTTTGGCCACATAATGAGAAGACAGGATACCCTGGAGAAGAAGCTGATGCTAGGGAAAGTGGCAGGCAAAAGGAAGAGGGGCCGACCAAGGGCAAGATGGATGGATGATATTCTTGGAGGTGACGGACTCGACCGTGGGGGAGCTGGGGATGGTGACGGCCGACAGGAAGCTCTGGCGTGGGCTGGTCCATGAAGTCACGAAGAGTCGGAAGCGACTGAACGAATAAACAACAATTTTGTGTCAAACTGTTTCTAATATTAATCATTCCCTCAAGTGAGCAGTCTGGCTTTATACCAGTATGGACTGGTTTGATCTTCTTGCAGTCCAAGGCACTCTCAGAATTTTCCTCCAACACCACAGTTCAAAAGCATCTATCTTCCTTCGTTCAGCCTTCCTTATGGTCCAGCTCTCACAGCCATAGGTTACTACAGGGAATACCATTGTTTTAACTATGCGGACCTTTGTTGTCAGTGTGATGTCTCTGCTCTTAACTATTTTATCAAGATTTGTCATTGCTCTCCTCCCAAGAAGTAGACGTCTTCTGATTTCCTGGCTGCAGTCAGCATCTGCAGTAATCTTTGCGCCTAGAAATACAAAGTCTGTCACTGCCTCCACTTTTTCTCCCTCTATTTGCCAGTTATCAATCAAGCTGGTTGCCATAATCTTGGTTTTTTTGAGGTTTAACTGCAACCCAGCTCTTGCACTTTCTTCTTTCACCTTCGTCATAAGGCTCCTCAACTCCTCCTCACTTTCAGCCATCAAAGTGGTATCATCTGCATATCTGAGATTGTTAATGTTTCTTCCAGCGATTTTAACTCCAGCCTTGGATTCCTCAAGCCCAGCATGTCGCATGATGTGTTCTGCGTACAGGTTGAATAGGTAGGGTGAGAGTATACAGCCCTGCCGTACTCCTTTCCCAATCTTAAACCAGTCCGTTGTTCCGTGCTCTGTTCTTACCGTTGCTAGGTAAAGGTAAAGGTTCCCCCCGCACATTTGTGCAGTCGTGTCCGACTCTAGGGGCCGGTGCTCATCCCCGTTTGTTAGCCGAAGAGCCAGCGTTGTCTGAAGATGCTTCCACGGTCATGTGGCCGGCATGACGTACGTGGAACGCTGTTACCTACCCACCGAAGTGGTACCTATTAATCTACTTGCATTTGCATGCTTTCGAATTGCTAGGTTGGCAAGAGCTGGGGCTAGTGCGGGAGCTCACTCCGCACGCAGGGCTAGGGATTCAAACCTCCGAACTTGCGATCTTCCGATCGACAAGCCTGGCGTCTTGCCCGCTGAGCCACCACGCCCCAGTTTTTACCTTTGCTACTTGGTCGTTATACAGATTCCTCAGGAGGCAGACAAGATGACTTGGTATCCCCATACCACCAAGAACTTGCCACAATTTGTTATGATCCACACAGTCAAAGGCTTTAGAATAGTCAATAAAACAAAAATAGACGTTTTTCTGAAACTCCCTGGCTTTCTCCATTATCCAGCGGATATTGGCAATTTGGTCTCTAGTTCCTCTGCCTTTTCTAAACCCAGCTTGTACTTCTGGCAATTCTCGTTCCATGAATTGCTGGAGTCTACCTTGCAAGATCTTGAGCATTACCTTACTGGCATGTGAAATAAGTGCCACTGTTCGATAGTTTGAACATTCTTTAGTGCTTCCCTTTTTTGGTATGGGGATATAAGTTGATTTTTTCCAATCTGATGGCCATTCTTGTGTTTTCCAAATTTGCTGGCATATGGCATGCATCACCTTGACAGCATCATCTTGCAAGATTTAAAACAGTTCAGCTGGGATACCATCGTCTCCTGCTGCCTTGTTATTAGCAATGCTTCTTAAGGCCCATTCAACCTCACTCTTCAGGATGTCTGGCTCTAACTCACTGACCACACCGTCAAAGCTATCTCCAATATTATTATCCTTCCTATACAGATCTTCTGTATATTCTTGCCACCTTTTCTTGATCTCTTCTGCTTCTGTTAGGTCCTTACCATCTTTGTTTTTGATCATACCCATTTTTGCCTGCAATTTACCTCCGATGTTTCTAATTTTCTGGAAGAGGTCTCTTGTCCTTCCTATTCTATTGTCTTCTTCCACTTCTGCACATTGCTTGTTTAAAAATAATTCCTTATCTCTTCTGGCTAACCTCTGGAATTTTGCATTTAATTGGGCATATCTCCCCCTATCATTGTTGCCTTTTGCTTTCCTTCTTTCTTGGGCTACTTCCAGTGTCTCAGCAGACAGCCATCGTGCCTTCTTGGTTTTCTTTTTCTTTGGGACGTTTTTTGTTGCCGCCTCCTGAACAATGTTGCGAACTTCTGTCCATAGTTCTTCTGGGACCCTATCTACTAAATCTAGTCCCTTAAATCTATTCTTCACCTCCACTGCATATTCCTTAGGAATATTAGTGAGCTCATATCTAACTGATCTGTGGGTCTTCCCTATTCTCTTTAGTCTGATTCTAAATTTTGCAATAAGAAGTTCGTGATCTGAACTACAGTCAGCTCCAGGTCTTGTTTTTACCGACTGTATAGATGTCCGCCACCTTTGGCTGCAAAGGATGTAGTCAATCTGATTTCGGTGTCGACCATCTGGTGAAGTCCATGTATAAAGTCTTTTAGGTTGTTGGAAGAGAGTGTTTGTTATGCACAGTGAGTTGTCTTGGCAAAATTCTATCAGCCTATGTCCTGCTTCATTTTGTTCTCCTAGACCATGCTTGCCTGTAATTCCAGGTGTCGTCTGACTGCCCACCTTAGCATTCCAGTCTCCTGTAATGAAAATAACATCTCTTTTTGGTGTATTATCCAGTAGGTGCTGCAGATCCTCATAGAACTGATCTACTTCTGCTTCTTCAGCATCTGTGGTTGGGGTGTATATTTGGATCACTGTGATGTTAAATGGCTTACCCTGAATTCGAATTGAGATCATTCTATCGTTTTTTATATTGACACAATATAATATGTAAGAAAGAACAATAGACGTCCAGTGAGAGAGCAATAAAATTACCTGAACACAAAGCATTCCCATAAGAGGCCCACCACACATGGGGTTACCAGATGTCCGGCAAAAGGAGGACATGCCCTCCTTTTTGTCCTCTGTCTGGCAGTAAAAGGTAAAGGTTCCCCCGCACTTTTGTGCAGTCGTGTCCGACTCTAGGGGCCGGTGCTCATCTCCGTTTGTTAGCCGAAGAGCCAGCGTTGTCCGAAGACGCTTCCACAGTCATGTGGCCACATGACGTGCGCGGAACACTGTTACCTTCCCACCGAAGTGGTACCTATTCATCTACTTGCATTTGCATGCTTTCGAATTGCTAGGTTGGCAAGAGCTGGGGCGAGTGCGGGAGCTCACTCCGTCATGCGGGGCTAGGGATTCGAACCTCCAAACTTGTGATCTTCCGATCGACAAGCCTGGCGTCTTACCCGCTGAGCCACCACGCCCCTTAAAATCAAATATTGCCTGGCTTTTTGAGTGGACTGTTTTCACAACAGTAGTCATTCAAACTTTTGTGTATTGTGACCTTGTAAATTATCTGCTTCTTTCTTTCCATCATCCGTTGACAGATTCGACAGCCTAGATTTACCTTATTGAATTTATTCGCTTTCCTACCTTGCATTCCCTAGGGGAGAATACATGGCTAGTATTTATGCTGGTCTATGACCATAATAATAATAATAATAATAATAATAATAATAATAATAATAATAATAATAATGGGTGTGGTGGCTCAGTGGGTAAGACACCAGGCTTGTCGATCGGAAGATCGCAAGTTTGGAGGTTCGAGACCCGAGCGCTACGTGACGGAGTGATCTCCAGCACTAGCCCCAGCTCTTGCCAACCTAGCAATTTGAAAGCATGCAAATGCAAATAGATTAATAGGTACCAATTCGGTGGGAAGGTAACAGCGTTCCGCGCATGTCATGCTGGCCACATGACCGTGGAAGCATCTTCGAACAACGCTGGCTCTTTGGCTAACAAACAGAGATGAGCACCGGCCCCTAGAGTTGGACACAACTCTACAAATGTGCAGGGGGAACCTTTACCTTTTATGACCCTAATACAAATTTGATTGGATTGGATTTGCTAGTATTTCCCTGTTTCTGATCATAATGATTGGGAGGCTCTGTTGCCTTCAAAACTCTTGTGACTGTCCTTCATTTGGACGCCTTAGCCTGATGGGCTGCAAACACGGCTTAAGACCAAAGTCCGTGGACTTGGTATGGGTCCCAATAAAACATACCAGGCAAGAAATAGGATGTAAAAAAGGTAAAGGTTCCCCCCGCACATTTGTGCAGTCATGTCCGACTCTAGCGGCCAGTGCTCATCTCCGTTTGTTAGCCGAAGAGCCAGCGTTGTCCGAAGACGCTTCCACGGTCATGTGGCCGGCATGACGCGCGCGGAACACTGTTACCATCCCACTGAAGTGGTACCTATTCATCTACTTGCATTTGCATGCTTTCAAATTGCTAGGTTGGCAAGAGCTGGAGCTAGTGCAGGAGCTCACTCCATCACGCGGGACTAGGGATTCAAACCCCCAAATTTGCAATCTTCCGATCGACAAGCCTGGCATCTTACCCGCTGAGCCACCATGCCCCTTATAGGATTATAAATAGGATGACTTTCCTTTTATTTGAGCTCAAGCAAATAGGAGGCTTCTTCTTCCAAAATTAACAGCAATCACTACTTATACTTTTCATAACCCAAGTGTACGTGTATAGTTAATATGTCCCTCCCAACATTGGAAAATCACAAGTTGCGTCAAGCAGTGAAAGAATACCATTACAGTAACTGTGAACAATGAGAAGTTGTTAGAGAAAGTTGCTTGAAGGTCAGTGTTACTCCCAGCCACCTTATGTATGGTGGTCAAGAAAGTTACTGTTTCCCTTGGCAGGCACATCCTGTACAATCTACTGAGCATGCACATCCACCATAAGGTGGGGGCTAATAGAATTTTAGTTCCAACAGGCCTAACCATGCCAGGGTTAGGATCCTGTTCCAAAATGATCCCAGGTGCTGAGATAAAAATTCCCTCTAGTGAAAGCACAGGCCACAAAGCCAAGCCAGTTATAGATTGCCATTTTTAAAGCAGCATCCACTGCCTTGAAACATTATTCCCTAACCATTGCGTCAGTACCTTGATATGAGCTATGAGATTGCATGATCAACAGGGCTAATTTTGCACAAACGCAGGACTGCACTTTTGTCTGGAAGACCTCTGCAACTCCCCTTGCTTGCACAGAATGACAACTGTGTTAATTTGCTTCTTCTTGTTGTTTTTTAACCTCAGCTGCTGATTATATTGGAGCAGGGTTTTTTAAAAATATCATTTTATGTTTTTATATCGTTTTCAATTGTTGTTAGCCGCCCAGAGGCACGAATTTGAGATGGGCAGCCGTATAAATTGAAATAATAAACAAACTCTGAGAAATCAACGGAATAACATTTTGTCAATAGGAGCAGCGTGTCTGATCCACTGCTTGAATTGTATCAGCCTAAATCCAGGCGGTCCATCCAGGCCATGAAAATCCTCTCTCCTTTAGGAGCTCAGCTGTGGAGGCTGAATTGCAATCTTTTTTTTTTATTTATTATTATTATTATCAACACATGAAGAGTCTGACATTTATTCCTTCTTGCAACTAGATCATATATTTGCCTCTTTGTCTCCCCCCTTTTTTTTTATGGAGTGCTGGGCTGAGCAATGTCCTTAAAGAAGCTGTCATGGGAAGAGGAAAGAAAATCGGAACCTCGCAGAGAAAGTGTTCAGCACTTTTTACCTGTTACCTAGCCAGGAGGGAATTTCTCTGTCACTCAAGTTGAGACTATTCCTGAATTTCCAGTTAGCATTAACGACCCCAGAAGAATCTGCTCAGTTTCCGCTAATGTTGATTGCTCTCGATGTTGCATTACAGTATGAGCTTTTTTTAAAACCAAGTCTGCTGTTGGAAAGACCCATTAATTCTCCATGCTCTCTCCCCCACACAAATCGTTCCCCTGTGTTGGTTTGTAGTATCTAGTACTTCCATAGAGAAAATCTATCAATGCTAGGTGTCAGAAACAGCATAAAATCAATCAAAATCAATCCATCTAGTACTTAGAGATATTGTGCCTCTGAATGCAAAGGTGATATCTAGATCAGGGCTTTCCAAACTTTTGCCGTTGGCGACACACCAACGGCCGGTCCACAAAAACCAGGAAGCACCGTCGCTGGTGCGGTGCATAAAAACCCGGAAGCGCCGGCAGCAGTGCTTCCGGGTTGCCACCGTGGCAGCGTGCCACCGCTGCCCCTTCGAAAGGGCAGGCTCCGGGGACCCCAAAAATGCCCTCAGTTCTGGCAGGGAGGCGAAAATCGTGTGCGCATGCTGCTGGGCTGCTTCCCGGCGCACAGCTGATCGGTGCGGAGAATTTCCACCCCGGGCGGCCTGGCAGCGTGTGTGCGCGATTTTCGCCTCCCTGACGGAACTGAGGGCGTTTTCATCAGTGCTTCCAGGTTGTCACGCGACACACTTGGGGCCCCCAGGCGACACAGTATTGTGTCGTGACACACAGTTTGGAAAGCCCTGATCTAGATACTTGCTTGATGAGGAGATGTTTTACAGGGGTGCTTGGGATAAGCCTCTGGCCTTTAGGAACAGGGAAAAAACCCAGGCTCCTTATGTGCTTGTTGCATTTATCTTCATCCAAAAGTATTCATCATCATCATCACATGTGGCAAAACTTGTGTTAAAAGAGGTGTCACCTCGGGCATCCTTGAGGGTCACCCTTGAAGGTCAAAAGTCAATATGCTGGCCATGACCAGGTGATCAAAGCCCTGCCACATTTAAAAAGGTGTTGCCTTTGTTCACATGATCGCACCTGCCATCTTTATTTTCAAGACCTCCATTGACACCTCCATCTCCCACCCTCACCTTTCCTTCTGCTTTCCTTCTATCCTTTCTCCCACATCCCCCAAAGCCTTGCAGAAGAGATGTAGGTTACCCCAATAGGATCCATAGAAGAGGGGCCCTCACCAAGACAGCTCACCCTGAAGATCCCTGTAGGTGGCGTTTCCTCAAGGATGAAACCTCAGCAAACCTTCATTTTGCTTTCATTAATAGCTGGCTGGCAGGTAGATGGGGTGGTGAGCCAGCTGGGGAATGTGGAAGGAGGATGGAAAGGGATTATCATTTAAGACTAAGCCTTTGTTCCCTCTGCAAACTCAATCAGAAGAGTACCCCCTGCAGCTGCTTTTACAAGCGCAGAAAAATACCCTTGGCATGGAGTCCTCTTCCCATTGCCAATAGCAGGTGGGGGTGGAGGAGGAAATGTGTTGGGAAGAGGCAAAGTAATGAACACTCTCATTCTTCCATGCACAATCCTTCCTCGATTTACTCCCCGGATTAGCTATGCAGCAGAGAAAACCAACTGTCGGACCAGTTTCAAGTTGAGCCATATTAGCTTTCGTCCGCAAGAGTCATGTATCAACATCCTTGTGAAAATGGCCACATTGGGCACAGAATTCGGTTGTCCTTCCAGTGAGATGGAATTGAATCTACCCATCAAGTACGCTCAGGAAGAGATGGCTTGTGAAAGGTTCCCTCCTTGAGGGAATGCCACCTCTGGGGACATCTGGGCAAGCCTTCTCGGTGATGTCCACCACCACCCGCTTCTATGGAAGACCTAACCTTCAAATATCCAGTCCTCTCTTACCTTGTTGGGCTAAGAGCTGGCTCTTCTGGAAGGCTTTGGGGGATGTGGAAGTTTAGCCCACCTCCAGGAATGGGGCTGACATTGGATGTTGATTGGAGCAATGCCATGGTGTTAACCCTATGTATGGCTTTCTGTAAGCTGCTTTGCTTTGCTTTGGACCTATAGGAATTAGTGCCATTGAACCCCAGGTAAATAAAATAAATAGTCCTGCCTTAGGCATGAAAGCCAGCTGGGTGACCTTGGGCCAGTCACTCACTCTCAGCCCAACTCACCTCACAGGGTTGTTGTTGTGGGGAAAAGCGGAGGAGGAAGGTGTATTAGCTATGTTGGCCACCTTGAGTTATTTATAAAAATAATAAAGGCGGGATAGAAAATAAATAAATAAATAAATAAATAAATAAATAAATAAATATTGTGAGCCCTTGTCTCCTGATATCTGTGATTAGATGTATCAGATCCACCCTGAGTTCTAGGGATATAAGAGGGACAAAAATAATAAAGAAAAAGCAAGACAACAAACAGATTAATGCTTCCAGTAGAAGAGAATGTAAGGGGCGTGGTGGCTCAGCGGGTAAGACGCCAGGCTTGTTGATCAGAAGATCGCAAGTTCGGAGGTTCAAATCCGTAGTTCCACGTGACAGAGTGAGCTCCCGCACTCGCCCCAGCTCTTGCCAACCTAGCAATTCGAAAGCATGCAAATGCAAGTAGATTAATAGGTACCACTTTGGTGGGTAGTTAACAGCGTTCCGCGTGCGTCATGCTGGCCACATGACCATGGAAGCGTCTTCGGACAACGCTGGCTCTTCAGCTAACAAACGGAGATGAGCACCGGCCCCCAGAGTCAGACACGACTGCACAAATGTGCGGGGGGAACCTTTACATTTTAGAAGAGAATATCTGTAGCTCAGGGTTGAACTGTGGAGTCCTTGGTGCTCTCTGAGCTTGGTTGTTTGCTTGCAGACATTTCATTACCTGACTAGGCAACATCATCAGTGCTAGTGAGTGTGGGGTTTTCTCCCTGTTTATATACAGTAGTTTGCTCTGCCAGTGTTAGGGGGGGCTAGTGGTTTTCTCCTTGGTAGTTCCTTGATTATTGTTTTCTGCTTGATAGTTTGTCTGGTGTTAATCCCTGCTTATCTGGGTGTAGGATGCTGGAGAGGATGTGTTCTGGTCTTTTTGTTTCCTTCTTGGCTTTTTTATTGTCTCTTTTGAATGGTGTGTAAATGTGGTTTATCTCTATGTGTCTATTGATGGCTGAAACCTCTGCAAGCAAACAACCAAGAAGAGAGAGCACCAGGGACTCCACAGATTAATGCTTCCTTGTTGGGCAGGTGTGTAAGCTGATCTGCTGCTGAGAGGGAGAAGCCTTGAAATGAAGCTGCTCCATCTTGCCTGCTGCATCTATTAACAGTGCCGTTGCTTATTCCAGCTCAGAGAATCATTGTGCTTTTGGCTAAAGACCTATTACAAAATAAACAACTGATATACAATATGTTCTCACTGGCATACGTACATTGCACATATTGCAGTGCTGTGCATAGCATTGCCCAAGCTTTTAGCATCCTTCTGCATGATATTACAACATCCTTCTGCATGATATTACAGCCCAACACACTGAACTGGATCAATGTCAGAGTTTGATGTTGTGTGAGCACAAAAAATCCAGGGAGGATCATTTTAACATTGAGCAGACCCGTGATAGTTTGGGATTTAAGTAGGTAATATCTCCCAGTCTGTAATGTAGTGTGAATATAGAAGAATGTTAACATAGGATTAACCTTCTCTTCCACCGGCTGCACAGAGAGACAAGAACTGGGCTTCTCTAGGCACTTTGTCTTGTTGGTTTTGTTCTCCCTCCTGGTGGAAGGGTTTCAGGTGGGGGGGGGGGGCAGGGGAAGCAAGCACTCTCCTAAGCCACCTACAATGGCTCCTACCCCAGCCAGGCTCCAAGAACTTCTATTTAAGATTTTCAGCAAGTTTTACACAAATGGCATCTAGCCAAACTCAAGAATGCAAACTGAGATGCGGGTGAAACTGGCCACTCACAATTTAACTGGGAGATCAGTTTGGTCTAGTGGTTAAGGCAATGGGCTAGAAACCAGGAGACTGAGAGTTCTAGTCCCGCCTTAGGCATGAAAGCCAGCTGGGTGACCTTGGGCCAGTCCCTCTCTCTCAGCCCTAGGAAGGAGCCAATCGCAAACCAGGAGACTGAGAGTTCTAGTCCCACCTGAGGCACGAAAGCCGGCTGGACCTTGGGCCGGTCCCTGTCTCTCAGCCCTAGGAAGGAGCCAATCGCAAACCAGGAGACTGAGAGTTCTAGTCCCGCCTTAGGCATGAAAGCCAGCTGGGTGACCTTGGGCCAGTCACACACTCTCAGACCTAGGAAGGAGCCAATGGCAGACCAGGAGACTGAGAGTTCTAGTCCCGCCTTAGGCATGAAAGCCGGCTGGGTGACCTTGGGCCGGTCACACACTCTCAGCCCAACCCACCTTACAGGGCTGTTGTTGTGGGGAAAATAGGAGGAGGAAGGAGTATTAGGTATGTTTGCCACCTTGAGTTATTTATAAAAATAATAAAGGCGGGATAGAAAATAAATAAAATAAAATAAATTATATTACTGCACTCATTTGCTGCTGATTTATAAGAAAATTGATTTATTCAGGGAGAGGGGCTAAGTAGCTGTGTCATGTGAACCCAGCAGTAATGTATGTGCACCCAAGAGAGATGCATCTGTTCTCCACTTCGAAGATTTATTTCCTAGTAATTCCTTGGTGGTTAAACTTGAAGAATAAAAGAGCTCCTAGCAAGCTCATATGCAAATGCTTTTAGGAGAGTTTTTCTCTGAGACAAAGAGCATTATTAGACATGGCTTTAAATTTGCTTGAGAAATAAATGGAGGGACGGACTGAAAGGAAATAAACAGATCTATTTTCTTTAATTAATATGTGTTGAATAATGATTAAGCATGTTCTTAAAGATAGCCGCCTGGCTTGCTCTCCCCCCACCCTCCCAAAGGAATAAAGCTGTGTTTATTGCTTTTGCTTCATCTTGTGGCACTTTTTGAAGACTTAACAAATTTTTACACTATCGCATTATTGCGATCTACTTCAGAAGATGCCTAAAGTAATACCCTGTATTATAGCAAGGTCCAGGTAATGCCTATTTATTCCCGGTCTGTATTTCTGTTCCCAGTCACTTGCATAAACAAGATCTACAGCATCCTGCATGCGATGGAGTGCCTTCCCATTCAAGAAAACTTATGATCTGTATATCAGACTTTAAGCTGCCCAAAGATTGTCTTATATGAATTTTACTTTGAGCTTGGCCATTCTTTCCACACCTGAGCTCATTCTTCTGTAAGGAATGCTGCAGAAGACTTTCCCTCTGTGCAGGACTCCGGGCCTTGAGTACAAAAGGCAGCTTTCAGATCTCTGGAGTTTAAAGCCTTAAAGCAGAGCTTTAAGATTACGTTCTTTAATGCTCATTGAGGGTCAGTACAGAATCTTGAAAACTAAAAGAGGAATTTCCCACTCTCATTTAGAGCAAGCTATATGAGGCAAAAAAAGGGGCATGGTGGCTCAGCGGGTAAGACTCCAGGCTTGTCGATCGGAAGATCGCAAGTTCGGAGGTTTGAATCCCTAGCCCTGCGTGCGGAGTGAGCTCCCACACTCGCTCCAGCTCTTGCCAACCTAGCAATTCGAAAGCATGCAAATGCAAGTAGATGAATAGGTACCACTTCGGTGGGATGGTAACAGCGATCCGCGCCCATCATGCGGCCACATGACAACGGAAGCGTCTTCGGACAACGCTGGCTCTTCAGCTAACAAACGGAGATGAGCACCGGCCCCTAGAGTCAGACACGACTGCACAAATGTGCGGGGGGAACCTTTACCTTTTATATGAGGCAAAAGGAAGAGGGGCCGACCAAGGGCAAGATGGATGGATAATATTCTGGAGGTGACGGACTCGACTGTGGGGGAGCTGGGGGTGGCGACGGCCGACAGGAAGCTCTGGCGTGGGCTGGTCCATGAAGTCACGAAGAGTCGGAAGCGACTGAACGAATAAACAACAACAACATATGAGGCAGAGTCTTGTTGAATTTTTTGAGATACTTGTTCTCAAATTTCCCCCCATCTGGGCTAAGTTGCCATTTATAAGCTGCCAGCAGACAAACCTTCCTTTTCTTCATTGTTTATGTCTCTTCTCCTTTCCATTTCTTTCCCAGCTTCCCCACAATCTCCCACATCGGGTCTGCGCCAGCATTTAACAGTTCGCCATGGCTGAACTTGTTGTTGTTGTTGTTGTTCAGTTGTTTAGTCGTGTTCGACTCTTCGTGACCCCATGGACCATAGCACGCCAGGCCTTCCTGTCCTCCACTGTCTCCCGGAGTTTACTCAAATTCATGTTCATTACATCGGTGATGCTATCTAACCATCTCATCCTCTGCCGTCCCCTTCTCCTTTCGCCTTCAGTCTTTCCCAGCATCTGGGTCTTTTCCAGTGAGTCCTCTCTTCGCATTAGGTGGCCAAAGTATTGAGCTCGTACCATGTATTTAATCTGACTCCTGAATTAATCCATTCTTGGGCTTGTACAAGACAGAGAACCAGAAGCAGGGCAGCGTTTTCACAATATGTTTGTTTGTTTGTTTGTTTATTCAGTTGAAATGCTGCCTGGTTCCAGACTGACTCTGGAGTGTATCTTAAGCCACAGAAAGCTATCCAGGATTAACATTCACCAAGATTAGCATCTGGTGTGACTGCATCAGTAGGGTTTTAATGGACCTGTTGAAGTGTGAACCCAGCTTAGCTCAGGAAGGCAAAAAATGTCACTTGCTTTTAGAATGCAGGGAACACAGTGGGTCCCAAGGAATTCTCAGAGGCAATGGGGTCTTTGACAGTTTCATTCCAGAATGAAAGGTTTGAGAGAAACCTTTTCTTCCATAAGGATGAATGGCTTGGGCTCCCTTGAATGGTGTCAAAAGGAGAACTTGAGGATGGGATGGGATGAGGTGGGGACAAACCTGCATTGCCACCCAACCATCCTAAACTCCAAGTACTGAGACCTTTAAAGATCATAAAAGTGCCTGTTGGATCATGCCAGAAGTCCGTCCATCAGATCGTCCAGGTACAAATGCAGGGCCTGGACTCCTGCCCCTCATGTGAGTTGACTGGTGACTTTGTAAAACTACATTCATGTGGTTTTCTTAGCAACAATAGGAAATGATTCATCACTGCCTTTTTATAAGGTATTTAACCCCTCAGTCTAATCTACAGCCCTAGGATTCCTTAGTGTCTTCCTATCCAGCATTAATGAGGTCTAGCCTAACTTAGTATCTCAGCCCAGATGAAGTCAAGTTGAGGCTGCTACTTGCTGGAGACTTTGACAAAGGATCCTAAATAGAAGTCATTGTTGATTTTTTGTTGTTGTTGTTCAGTCGTTTAGTCATGTCCGACTCTTTGCGACCCCATGGACCATAGCACGCCAGGCCTTCCTGTCCTCCACTGTCTCCTGGAGTTTGCTCAAATTCATGTTCATTACATTGGTGATGCTATCCAATTTGCTTAATAATATATATTTCCCACTACTTCTCATCTTTAAAACAATTCTAAAGCAGAATTACAGAAGTCAGTTAAGACAGCAAAAATTAGATGAAATTCCAACACTTTTTATGGAAACAAGTTAAGAGAATAGTACTATTAACAAGAAGCAGAACAGCATGGATTCAGCCAACATTCTTAGTAAAAACTGAGCTTTTCAGCTGCTGCCAAAATTTTCCAAAAGGTGCCACCAGCTGTTACTGAGCATGAAAAGAGTTCTTCAAACTGGATGCCACAATATGGCATCCTGCATACCTGCAGACTGAATCACAAGCAGGCCACCCTTCTTGACTTCAGTGTACATGTACTAAGGAAAAGCATGCTTAAGTATTTGGTTCCTAAGCAATTTAAGACTTTACGTACTAAAATGGACTAAATGCTTCTCTATAAATGTGTCTAATGCCCTTGAAAGTGATCAGAGTCAATGCCCATCACTGCTTACAGAGGTGGTAAATTGAACACTTGCCTAGTTGTATCAAGGGGAGAAAAATCCATTCTGGACTGCACAGAATCATCTGTAGCAGCGGTCACTGGCTTGAAAATGGCTGTCGTGCCTGGGTGATCAAAGCCACACCCCTTTTTATGTGCATGTAATGACTGCGATGCTCACCAAAGGGGTGGGGATTTAATTACACAGTCACACCTGCCATTTTGAAGCCAGTGACCATCTGTAACGGTATGTGGAAATGACCTTGGGAGACCGGGGGAAGAGCAGCAGCCAGAGGAACAGTTGGATAGGAGTCAGCTTTGCCCACAGAAGGAATATGGGCATGTCAAATGTCTCAGAAGGGACCCTCCCTAGTTTCTTGGGCTGTAAAGGTGAGGGGGGAGAAATGTACTTTCAGACTTGCAAGATTCTTATTGTAACCTTACAATAAAGTAGAATTAGCTCATCTGGTTGTGCTTCTTGTCTGGACTACTTCACTAGGCTGACGCCATCTCAGCAGATGCCCCTGGGATGGATAGCATCCCCTTTCAGTAATATGCTGGCATGTTACATATGCCACATATACCATCTCAACTATCATGCAATGTAGGGACTCCGTCCACAGAGACTTACTTATTTTGGCTGTCATCGGCCTTAATGAAATTATCCTATGCTGCAAATAAAGAATAAAAAATGTTCTACCTGGACACTCATTGATTAGGCAGACAATCCATCACATGTCCTAAGAATGATTTTTGTGCCATCAAAAGCTGTAAAAGGCAATCCGGTCTTTTTTTCTACCCTGATACTTGCCAGAATGAATTCAATAATTTGGTGGATATCCTCTGTGAACAATTTCAGAGAAGAGACATTCCAAATTCCTGGATCTTGTCTTCTTATAGAGTGAACAAGAAAACTAATACTGTATTGATCAACTATCCCGCACTTACACTTTTCCTTAAATATGCAAAGCCTCAACTCTGAGATTCCCATGGTGGTTGTTCGAAATACTAGAAGACATCTCCCAACAGCCTTAAAGGAGTCTAGTAGAAAATATTAAAAATATAATGGAAAATATCCTCTAGTAATCAGGTCCAAATTTAATCATGTTTTAATAGAGAAATTAGAGATGGTTTGGTATAATAACCTGAGCAACTATTGCTGAATGGTTCATGTTGCTTCTTCATCAGTGAACAGTGCAACTGGGCCAGGAGTTCCAGTTTCAATGGTGTGACATTTCTCATAGCTTAATTCTTCCTTTCTTTTCCTCTTACTTGCAAAAATATTTGCAGAGGCTGACCCTTCATGAGAGTTCTGTGCAATATTATGAAATCCTTTCAGTGAAGGGCTGGGCCGAGCAATTGATTGATGCCTGTGCCCAGGGTGTGTCAGCTCGTTAAGCTAATAGATTATAACTCCTTCTCCCGAGTTAGCCCCACACGCCAGAGTTGGCACCCAGTTTCAGAAGCAGAAGGCTTCCAAGGGAACAAGCCGAAAAGCTGGCCTTGAGGCAAGAACAATGGACTGGAAACTTCACTCGGTTCAATATTGTCTCAGGAACATCTTTTTCCTCTTGATGCTTGGTTTCCACATATGGATTTCAGGTATGGCTTCTTTTTTCTTCCAGTGGTTTTGTTCTTGAGAAATAGAGGTGGCCTGTCCTGAAGAACAACCCGGACACCAATTTCTAGGGCTATGTAATTGATGCTCCTCTCTCTTTCTCTCTCTGGGGTGCCTTTGAGTCAGTCTTGACTCCTGGCAACTACATGGGACAAGCCTACACAGCCGGGAGTGTTTGCCATCGCCACCTTCTTCCTAGGGCTGAGAGAGAATGAGTGGCTAAGAGATTGCTTCTGCACCTAAGGCAGGATGAGAACTCAACATCTCCTGGTTTCTAGCCCTGTGCCTTTAATCGCTAGACCAAACTGACTCACTCCTTTCATTTTAGAAGGGTATAATCAAATACTTCCACCAAGACCGAGATGCAGTTTTGGAGAGAAAAGGAAGCATTGGCAGATACCGAATACTAAAAAGCAAGTGGCATTCCTGCCAGTAAAATCTTAATTGTTTAACGTACTCCTCTTATATTGCTTGGCGTAAAAAAAAAAAAAGGCAGAGAGGGCAGCGTTTTAAATTCCTCTTAGAGGAACAAATGTCTGGATTCTGTTCAGAGCGCAGAACTCTAATGATAAGACAGCGGAGATCAATTCTGATCCTATCACGACACTAAAGTATTATTTATTCAGGGGCAGGACTGGCTGTCAGCCTGAAACCTGAACACAACATATTTAAATAGAGTGGTGGTCTTCAAATTTTTATCACTGCACACATTTATCAGTAAAAAAAAAAGAGCTTGTACCCCCAAATATTGTATTTATTTATTTATAAATTATATACATGTACTACTGTACTAATATATGTATGTAATGTACGTACATTATGAAATATACCTCCAAATATACATGTATTCTATTTTGTACATTCTGTGTATTAAGTATTAGTGCAGCTTAATTTCTTTATCTTTTTAAAATAAAAATAAATAGATGTTCTGATATTTTCTTCCTGCACCCCAGTGGATCATCCTGAATATTGCTGGAATGCTGCACCACCACTTTTGGAGTTCACTAATATAGAAACGTTTTTGTGCTTGGCTTTTAAACAAGAGCTGACTTAATTTGTATTGGCCAAACCAAATAGGTGAGTTGGAGTGCAATTATTTAATGCATTTAATTAAATAATTAATTGAATGCACCCTTGTGCACTTTCCAAAACTACTAAATAGATGAACTGGTATTCAATTTTGTGCTCCTCTAAATCTTGCAATGAAAAATGAGTACATTAGAGCACATACCCGAGGAAAGATATTTATTACCAAATATCACGTAGCGGCATTTATTGAAATATGTACTGATTTGGGGTCTTCAGTGGTGCAGAGAAATTTGAATGCAGACTTTTGAAAGAAGGAAAGGAAAAAGCATGCTGGAGCTTGAAAAAAAATGTTACTTTTGTAAACTTTGCAAGAAGCCAATTTCATTATGGTGAAGTGGTGAGGGCAAGTGCAGAGGGTGAAAAAGAACAAGGACGCATTTCTCTTTTTTATTTCTCCAAATAATTCGTAGAGGGTATAGTTTAACCTCATGGCACACAACCCTCAGAACAAGGGCATCCATGGGTGGGGGGAATCAAAAGTATCAAGATGGTGCCTGTTTTCGTATATTCACGGATTAAAAGGGGTGGGTCTTCAAACACTTGGTCACCAACTTGACTTTTTTGACCCCTGCCCCCCGGATACTCATGCCCCAGAACCTCTCCCTAAGCTAGAAGTAGAATGTAATACTACTAATGGCCATGTTCCTTTCCTTTCCTTTCCTGCTTGATTTTCATAGGCTAATTAACAATAATTAATAAGTGGAAAGTTATTAGGTTGCCAATTAAAAGGTGGTCCCATTCTTTTCTTGGACATCTGCTTAGGGGAAAAAAGAGAAAAGTAATTGGGGTGGTAGCATTCTACGGGACTAATGCAAGTATGGGAGGAACCTTATGAGCTTGTCTTCTGCCCAATGAATGTTTTGTGGATGGTCACAACTGCTACGGCAGCTACTTTGTAATTGGGAAGCCTCTCCACTGCTCTCAAAATTCCAGATCTGCCCATCAGCTGTAAAAGTTTGCCTACCTTTCAGTAACATCCATGTGTGGGTGCGGGTGTCAAAATCAGCAAGATGGCGCATGGAGCATCACAGTGCGAGCCTCATCTTTTTGTATCTGCGTTAATGTTCCACAGACATTGAAAAGGGGCAGGCTCACACTGTGACACTCCGTCCACCGTCTTGCTAATTTAGAACCTGCTGCTAGTGTTGTGAGCTGCCCAGAGTTGCTTAGATGAGGTAGGCGGCCATACAAATTGAGTTCTTCCTCTTCCTCTTCCTCTTCCACTTCCTCTTCCTCTTCCTCTTCCCCTTCCCCTTCCCCTTCCCCTTCCCCTCCTCCTCCTCCTCCTCCTCCTCCTCCTTATCATCATCATCATCATCATCTTTAGGAGGTCTGAAGCAAGCAAATTATTTTCTCCCCATATGTCCCATCACTACTTTCTTCTTCTTCTCTCTCTCTTTTGTTCTTCCTCAAGGAATATCTTAACATTCTGTTTCTCCTGGAAACTCATAGCATTTTATGTTTCAAAAATGACAGATCAGTGTGTGTGTGTGTGTGTGTGTGTGTGCAAACACACTTCTGGGTACCAAGGGAGACCCCCAAATTTGTAGAAACACAACCTTAGCTCTGTATTCCTCAATTTCACTTCCAACATGAAGGCACTCAACCCTCAGAGTCACTATTAGAACAAATAAAATATGCCATAGAATTTCTTTCTTAACATAAACATTCTTGTTCAGTCATCCCTTCTAAGCAGGAGACCCAACTCTCAGTCCCTTTCTAACATCCCTACAGCTCTGTTTTACTTTATACTTTACTTTCCAGTAAATGTTTCTGTTTCTTTCTTCATTGGTTTTTTTCTTTTCTTTTCCTAGTTTGTTTGTTGTAGTATTTAAAAGAGTAGCTGCTTGTCCCTAGGAAGAAGATGTTGACAAGCAACTTCTGAAAATGTTGCCAAAGCAACCTCATAGAGCTGTCCATGTAGTCACCAGGAGTCGAGATTGACTCAAAGGACCATAACAAGATTTGATTTATACCCCACCTTTCCATTCAGGAAGGACAATCAGGTTGGTTCACAGCATAATAAAAAATATAAATAGAAAACAATAAAGCAAAAACAGCAGCAATATCAAACAGGTTGGGAGAGTAAAGATCAGGAGAATACATTCCATATCTTGGAGGAACAGATGAAGGTTTTCCATATTATTATTATTATTTTTATTATTATTATTATTATTATTATTAATCAAATTTATCACCGCCCATCTCTACAGGAGTAGACTCTGGGCGGTTTACAATAAAATATTAAAATTAAAAACCTATAAATCATTAAAATACAATATCATAATAAATAGAAAAAATCCAGAGGATGGTGAGATCTTAAAAGGAGGTTATCACTAAGCTAACCACCCCCAGGAGGAACTATTACTTCCTTTGTCCCAAGCCAGGCGGCAGAACCAGGTCTTTAAAGACCTCCGGAAGGCCAGGAGCGAGGGCGCCCGCCTCACCTCGGGGTAAGATATTCCACAGGGCGGGTGCTATCGCAGAGAATGTCTACTTCACAGCACTTCAGAAACCTGGGCAACTTGAAAAGGACTTCAGTAGATCTTGATGTCTGGATGGGGTCCATAAGCAGTCCCTAACAAATCAGGCTCTAAATTTAAACAGGGCACTTTAAATTACTTAGGGAAATCAATGGGCAAAAAGTGCAGGACATTCAGTATGGGTCTAACATGATCCTAGTATTGTGTACCAGTTGGCCGTTGAGCTGCTACATTTTTCAAATGTTATGCTTCCTGTTTCTTAGTGACCTGGTGTGTTTTGCCAACATTCATACCTATGAGTTTGGGGTTTAGCTCAGTCGAATCTCAGATTTGGCTTGTTTAAAAACACGGGGGTCAAAAAAGTCAAGATGGCAGCTACAGCTGTGCCATTGAAGCCTGCCCTCTTTTTGCATGTGCACACACAAAATGGGTGGGGCTTTGATTGCCCAGATGTGACTGCCATCTTCACTCTCTTAATCCTCCTGTGGAATCCCTGTTGTACCCGCTCAGTATTAAATATATTTCTCACTTCTACCAGCATTAGAGGAAATGTAAGTCTGATGTTAAATTGGATCTGGGGCCATGTGATGCATGTTTCACATACCTTTCTATATAACAATTTGGATGAAAGAGTACAAAAATTAATCACCAGGTGTAATTAGAAACTGGTTTACGTTTGTGATCTGCCAGCTATTCTGGTAGTTAGCAACAAAAAGTCTGACATGTTTGGTGTGTTGGAAACAAACAATAGTTGACAGGGATGCAGAGAAGGATAAACAGAGGCAGTTTTGTCAGAAAACCACATTCTTCCTCCTATTATCTTGCCGATATTGGCAGTGACGAGATTCACTGGCCAGGAATAGATTATTTGTCATAGTGACGGACAGGGTGGGAGGTCAAAGAGAAGGCCTATGTACTTCAGATTAGGGAGATGGGACTCAGTCACAACCCTTCAATAAGTCTATGAAGGTTCTCAGTCATCCAGGTGGAATTGTCTGTAGCTTGAATCATGTCAACTGGATTTCTATTTTCTCAGTGGAAACGTTTCGCTCCTTATCCAAGGAGCTTCTTCAGTCTGAGCAAAGTTGGTAAGGGAATCCTAAATATGTTTCTAGGTAGCTGTGTGACCTTACACCTGGGGTCATGGTTATATTGAGATGTTATTTTAAGTCCTTTTATCATCTAAAGGAGGATCGTTAAGATCACCATGCTGCTGTTGAGCTTGTGAAATGGTCTTAATCTTCCTAGGCACAGAAGACAAAGCCGGGAGAAAGATGGGAGAAAGATTGTGCCTAAGGCCCCCACCTCTATTCAAGGAAGGATTTTCCAAGTTGGCATAAATGGATTCCTTGACCCTTCTCTCAAACCACCTATCTTCTCTGTCTATACCTTTAATAACATTAATAACTGTCTATACCCTTCAATAACATTTATTTCAGCCGGGGGTATCCAACAAATATGTTCTTAATGCTGAGAATTCTGGGAATTGAAGTCCACACATCAGGAGGGCACCAAGATTAGGGAGAACTGGTGTTCTACATTTACTGTATATACTGCCTTTCTTACGTGTAGCGTGTATTTTTGTTTACATTTTTATTGGTAAACTCTAAAACTTGGAGAAGTATCAGAGAATTGAGGGATTGAGCTGAAACAATCTCTGCACCCTCTTACAATTTCTTTGCTGTGTTGGAAATCGGTAATTCCACCTTCATTTTCATATATTCACTATGAATTTTAGTTTATAATCACATGAGAGTAAAGTACACATAGTGTTTTTATAATATTGGAATATAAATTGATCAATAACATGTCGATGAAGGTTCTCAGTCATCCAGGTGGAACAGTCTGTGGCTTGAATCATGTCAACTGGATTTCTATTTTCTCAGTAGAAACGTTTCACTCCTTATGCAAGGAGCTTCTTCAGTCTGAAGAAGCTCCTTGGATAAGGAGTGAAACGTTTCTACTGAGAAAATAGAAATCCAGTTGACATGATTCAAGCCACTGATCAATAACATGTTGCTTCTTTTGATACTGTTTAGTGCATTATTCACCATTTCATATTTGATGTGGGTTTTATATTAAGTATCATCAAATTTTTAGAATTTATCATCAATTCAGGTTGTGTGAGTCAGTCCGAGCATCTAATTTGTATCAGTTTCACCTGTACTTAAATCATATGCTGATTCTGTACACTTTTTGTATTGTACCAACATTATTATAATATTTAAAAAGCTTAAGAACATACAATTAATTTTACATGCAGTATTGCTAAATATATACCTGTTCTAATCTCACGTTCAGGCAAACAACATGAAATTCTCCTGCATCTTTTTCATTGCACTGCATGTCCAGAATAAGAATAAGATATTTAGGTGGTAACTGAGATTGTCTTTCAAAATAATTTGGATAAGAAGATAAAAATATTGGTGTGAGACATAATACAATATTTATGTATTTATTTTATTCAATTTATACGGCTGCCCATCTCAACAAAATGGGCAATTTATATGGCTCCCCTTGTTGTTCTTTTCAAAATAGCTCAAAAGCTCAAAAGAGGACTGAAATAGGCCAATGAGAATGTTAATTAGCATTGGACTGTAGGTGCAGATACCAATGCTGTACCATCTACATTAGTTTGCCTCTGGCCCTAGTTCAATCCTTTTAAGCTAGGGATGTGAAAATCTTTGGAGTTAGGAAGGGTATACTGTATATTGACCCTCATTCAATACTTCAGAGGCCACACCACAGGGAAGTCTTCTCTTTAGTTTACATCCTATCTCCCACAGACATATACTGTACACCCATATTTGCCGACATACCCCATCTCTTACCCCAGAATGTTGATGGTTGAGGACCATAATTCAAGTTTCAGATAGCAGTGGTTGAGTTGAAGGCTTTCTCTTTTTTTTTAATAAGAATTTTATTAAGTTTCAAGCAAAGATAAAAGCTACGAAAAAACAAAAAACTACAAAAAGAAAAAAAAAACTAAAAAGGTGTGAAAACACAGGAGAAATTTTTTTTCAAAGTTACAGAAAGATGTGGCTTCTGACTTTTAACAGCAAAGATATACAAAAATTTCCATAATCGATCCCTTACTCTATGTTAGACCGAAACAACATTATTTCTATAAATCATTCCACATTGACACATTATAAAAATCACTCCCTTCCCTTACATTAAAAGAAAAAAAGAAAAATACATATAAACCTCCTAAACAACTTCCCCCTCCCCAAAGATAACATCTGTTTAATTATTCCCTTTCTACTACTATACATTTCTGTATACTATAATAAAAATCAAACTAAAAAGCACATATATTGTCTGCCATTATACTTAATAATTTACAACAATTTTAATGATCTTAATCTTAATAAACCCAAAACCATCCAAGTAGACATTTTTTCTTTATACCTTATTAATCTTAATAGAAATCGTTAAAGATAAATGAAATCAGCCAAACCTTAAAAGCAATCCAGATATTCTTTAACCCTTACCCCACTTCAAAATAAAACAGAGCATTTACATATCCCCACAATGTACACAGAGCTTTTTTCTTAAAAAGATCAAACAGCCCAGCTGCCCCCCTCAAAAGCTCTGACTTCTCTTCAGAAAACCTCCCATACATAATAACCCCTTTTTTTCATGGCATTCCTTCAGAAGATCAATTTCACTTGTGGCTTGCAAATCTCTCTCTCCCTTAAATTTCTCCAGTTCCACTATCCGATCTTCATCCAGCATCTCAATAGAAATCCCAATCTCACTCTTAGAAGAAACTTTTCTATCACTATTGAATTCCTCAATTTCATCCACGACATCCCCAACCAGATGACACATTTTGGACCTCATATTTTCCACAATGTCCTGAATGTCTTGCATAAAAACTTGGTAGGAGTCGGAAAGAATCTGTTTAAAATCTTTTGGAAGTCAGAGAAGATCTGTTTAAAATCCTCCATGTCTCACGCAGTATATCATGGTGCCCCCTAGGAGCTTAACCAGTGAAAGTTGAAGTTATGGAATGTGTTTACACAAGTGAAAGTTAGACATGCAGACAGTTCTCAAGGGAAAGTAGAAACAGAAAGCTGAAGATTCAAATCAGCTGATTCAATGTGTTGGAAAATGCTAATATCTTCAAATTTAGTACAAAAATAATAACAGGAAGACAGTTACTTATTCTCAATCCTCCTTTATATTTGGAAGGAGAACGAAGTCCAAAATTTAAAAAGAATTAAAAAAGCAACAATCCCAAAAATAACAATAAGCACCAAGAGACCCCGCTTCTCCTTGCTGTAGAAAGCCTCTCTTAGGGTACGCATATACACTGCTCAAAAAAATAAAGGGAACACTGAAACAATACAATGTAAGTCCAAGTCAATCACACTTCTGTGAAATCAAACTGTCCACTTAGGTAGCAACACTGATTGACAATCAATTTCACATGCTGTTGTGCACATGGAATAGACAACAGGCGGAAAGCATAGGCAGTTAGCAAGACATCCCCAATAAAGGAGTGGATCTGCAGGTGGTGACCACAGACCACTTCTCAGTTCCTATGCTTTCTGGCTGATGGTTTGGTCACTTTTGAATGCTGGCGGTGCTTCCACTCTAGTGGTAGCATGAGACGGAGTCTACAACCCACACAAGTGGCTCAGGTAGTGCAGCTTATCCAGGATGGCACATCAATGCGAGCTGTGGCAAGAAGGTTTGCTGTGTCTGTCAGCGTAGTGTCCAGAGCATGGAGGTGCTACCAGGAGACAGGTCAGTACATCAGGAGACGTGGAGGAGGCCGTAGGAGGGCAACAACCCAGCAGCAGGACCGCTACCTCCGCCTTTGTGCAAGGAGGGACAGGAGGAGCACTGCCAAAGCCCTGCAAAATGACCTCCAGTGGGCCACAAATGTCCGTGTGGCTGCTCAAACGATCAGAAACAGACTCCATGAGGGTGGTATGAGGGCCCGACGTCCACAGGTGGGAGTTGTGCTTACAGCCCAACACCGTGCAGGACGTTTGGCATTTGCCAGAGAACACCAAGATTGGCAACTTCGCCACTGGTGCCCTGTGCTCTTCACAGATGAAAGCAGGTTCACACTGAGCACATGTGACAGACGTGACAGGGTCTGGAGACGCCGTGGAGAACGTTCTGCTGCCTGCAACATCCTCCAGCATGACCGGTTTGGCAGTGGGTCAGTAATGGTGTGGGGTGGCATTTCTTTAGGGGGCCGCACAGCCCTCCATGTGCTCGCCAGAGGTAGCCTGACTGCCATGAGGTACCGAGATGAGATCCTCAGACCCCTTGTGAGACCATATGCTGGTGCGGTTGGCCCTGGGTTCCTCCTAATGCAAGACAATGCTAGACCTCATGTGGCCGGAGTGTGCCAGCAGTTCCTGCAAGATGAAGGCATTGATGCTATGGACTGGCCCGCCCGTTCCCCAGACCTGAATCCAATTGAGCACATCTGGGACATCATGTCTCGCTCCATCCACCAACACCACGTTGCACCACAGACTGTCCAGGAGTTGGGGGATGCTTTAGTACAGGTGTGGGAGGAGATCCCTCAGGAGACCATCCGCCACCTCATTAGGAGCATGCCCAGGCGTTGTAGGGAGGTCATACAGGCACGTGGAGGCCACACACACTACTGAGCCTCATTTTGACTTGTTTTAAGGACATTGCATCAACGTTGGATCAGCCTGTAGTGTTCTTTTCCACTTTAATTTTTGAGTGTAACTCCACATCCAGACCTCCAGGGGTTGCTTACATTTGATTTCCATTGCTTTTTGTGTGATGTTGTTGTCAGCACATTCAACTATGTAATGAACAAAGTAATTAATACGAATATTTCATTCATTCAGATCTAGGATGTCTTATTTCAGTGTTGCCTTTATTTTTTTGAGCAGCTTATATGAAATGAGCGCAATTGTACGGTAGTTTGAACATTCTTTGGCATTGCCTTTCTTTGGAATTGGAACGTAAACTGACCTTTTCCAATCCTGTGGCCACTGTTGAGTTTTCCAAATTTGTTGGCATATTGAGTGCAGCACTTTAACAGCATCATCTTTTAGGATTTTAAATAGCTCAGCTGGGATACTGTCTTCTCCGCTAGCTTTGTTGTTAGTAATGCTTCCTAAGGCCCACTTGACTTCACTCTCTAGGATGTCCGGCTCAAGGTCAGTGACCACACCATCGTATTTATCAGGGATATTAAGATCTTTCTTGTATAGTTCTTCTGTGTATTCTTGCCACCAATTCTTAATCTCTTCTGCTTCTGTTAGGTCCCTGCCTTTTTTGTCCTTTATCATGCCCATCTTTGCACAAAACGTTCCCTTGATATCTCCGATTTTCTTAAAGAGATCTCTAGTCTTCCCCATTCTATTGTTTTCCTCGATTTCTTTGCATTGTTCATTTAAGAAGGCCTTCTTATCTCTCCTTGCTATTCTCTGGAATTCTGCATTCAGTTGTTTATATCTTTCCCTTTCTCCCTTTCCTTTTGCTTCCCTTCTTTCCTCAGCTATTTGTAAAGCCTCATCAGTTAGCCACTTTGCTTTCTTGCATTTCTTTTTCTTTGGGATGGTTTTAGTTGCTGCCTCCTGTACAATGTTACAAACCTCCATCCATAGTTCTTCAGGCACTCTGTCTACCAGGTCTAATCCTTTAAATCTATTCCTCACCTCCACTGTATATTCATAAGGGATATGATTTAGGTCATACCTGATTGGTCTAGTGGTTTTCTCTACGTTCTTCAATTTAAGCCTAAATTTTGCGATAAGAAGCTCATGATCTGAGCCACAGTCAGCTCCAGGTCTTGTTTTTGCTGATTGTATAGAGCTTCTCCAT
Source organism: Charina bottae (assembly GCA_023362775.1). Lineage (NCBI taxonomy): Eukaryota > Metazoa > Chordata > Lepidosauria > Squamata > Charinaidae > Charina > Charina bottae. The sequence goes on from JALMGJ010000040.1 coordinate 4,662,337, forward strand.
CTTTGGCTGCAAAGTATATAATCAATCTGATTTCGGTATTGACCATCTGGTGATGTCCATGTATAGAGTCATCTCTTGTGTTGTTGGACATATATATATATATATATATATATATATATATATATAGGGTGATTTAGAAATTGGGTGGCCGGTCTTAGTATCCCTTTAAGGCTACAGCGTGGCTTGGGAAATGGTGACATCCACGCCTCCCAGCTAGCTCTTACCAGTCGAATGTGAAATGCTATTTATGATCTTCTGGCTGCAAGCAGCTGTCCAGAGGACAGATGGGGTGATTCCAGGTGTTCTCCTTTTTCCGGAGAACACTCCTAGGCTTCAGGAAAACCTGCTTGAGCCTGAAAAAACTGCTGCGTTGTCAGCTCCGCCCGCTGAGCCCGCGGGCACAGCTGTTTAGTCCGCCATGTCCCCACCGGAAGTCCGAATTGAAGGCTTTCATGAGTAGGATAATGGTGTGAAATGGAACAAGCCATACTGCAATATGGGCAGGTGGGGACCCAGATTTTTTTTTTTAACCTGTGTTAGATCTACTCTAGGACTTACACAACAGTTTCCTTGGGTTTCCATTTCCATGTGATGGAAAACCATCCAACTCAGTGGGAGCAAAAATAAAATTTAGAGGCCCTGAGTGTTCTAGGGCTGAAGGCTACCCAAACTTACCTTAAACAAATTACTCCACATATACACACACTTTCTCTCTCTCAGGATTGCTGAACAAGAGTGGGGACGGATTTTATCCTCCTTCTCCCTGCCTTGCAAAGTAATCCTGATTGTCTAGTTCCTGCTGGTCCTATCATAGAACTGCCTTAACAAGGTTGGGTTGACACAGCTTGCTTAATTCAGTTGCTGATCTGGCAGCTGTGTTGTACCATGAGCAAAAAATTTGTTAGTTTTGGCCTCAGTTTCTTGTGGCTTAAAGGTAAAGGTAAAGGTTCCCCCCGCACGTTTGTGCAGTCGTGTCTGACTCTAGGGGCCGGTGCTCATCTCCGTTTGTTAGCCAAAGAGCCAGCGTTGTCCGAAGATGCTTCCACGGTCATGTGGCCACATGACATGCGCGGAACGCTGTTACCTACCCACTGAAGTGGTACCTATTCATCTACTTGCATTTGCATGCTTTCGAATTGCTAGGTTGGCAAGAGCTGGGGCGAGTGCGGGAGCTCACTCTGTCACGTGGGACTAGGGATTCGAACCTCCAAACTTGCGACCTTCCAATCGACAAGCCTGGCGTCTTACCTGCTGAGCCACCACGCCCCTTTTCTTGTGGCTTAGTGAACCCATAACATTTGGTTAGTTTATGGTTCGAACACAGAAAAATTCTTGACTCGGTAACCATGGCTGCGTTTGTGTGAACACAGTTTAAAAGCAGTCCTGTACGTCAAGGATGAGGATTTCCAGGGAGTTGTCCTCTGCGGGACAGAGCAGATAAAATGTTTTCAGCAATGGTGAGACAAGCATCAGCTTCACAGCTTTATGACCTATATGGCCTCAATCCTTTCTTAGCTAGTCTGGCTAGACAGGTCTATTTCAGGACCGAAGAATATGATGTCACTCAGGAAGATGCTCCAAACAACTTTTTGGGTGACCTCTTACCCGAGGCAGTTACCCCCATTATTCTGACCTTGGGAGACTGCAGACCTGAAATCTAGAACCTCGCTATTCAGACAGCAGTACCTCATACCATTCCAATATCTTTTCTTCTAGTCCAGAATAAGTTTATGGCAAGTTCACTCTGAAAACGTTCAATGTAACCATTGATGGACTACTTGCGAAATGCAGGAGGGGCGAAGCTTACATGGGGTTTTGAAGATTAGATTAAATATAATAGGGTATTGTCTGTAGTCTGTAGTCTGTAGCTTGAATCATGTCAACTGGATTTCTGTTTTCTCTGTGGAAACGTTTCGCTCCTTATCCAAGGAGCTTCTTCAGTCTGAGCAAAGTTGGTAAGGGAATCCTAAATATGTTTCTAGGTAGCTGTGTGACCTTACACCTGGGGGCATGGTTATATTGAGATGTTATTTTAAGTCCTTTTATTATTTAAAGGAAGATCGTTGAGATCACCATGCTGCTGTTGAGCTATAATAGGGTATATTAGACAAAGAATTATTTCTATCTATTGTATGAAAAACCAACATTTAAGGCAGATCCTTTTATCTACATGACCAGAGATAGATTGGAAGTTACCTATTTTTCATATCTTTTTTTTCTTTTACTTTACTACACTTTTTCTTTATTTTGTATTTCTATTTCTTTTTCTGTTTCTAACTTTTAACTATGTATTTTAAAATTCTAATAAAATTTATATAAAAAAGAAAAGAAAACGTTCAATGTACAGATATACTGGGAATGTTGGTAAAGGTCCTGTCATTTCTAGTGGAGGTGAGGTGAGAGGATAAATTTATGGATAGGTTGCAAGAAAATATACAGAGTGAAGAGACAAAAGAGAGTTGTAGCTTATTTGGCACGGACAAGGGTTGATCCTGTGATCTCATCTTGAAAATGGAGAATCCCCAGGATTTATTCGGGGAGATGGGCGGGGATAAATTTAAATAATAAATAAATAAATAAATAAATTTTATTTAAAAAATAAATTTTATTTATTTATTATTTAAATTTGTATTACTGCCCATCTCCTCCAACCAGGGAGCTCTGGGTGATCATCTGGTACAAGCTGAGATTTGTTTGGATTGAGGTGCGTCTGGGCTTAACCAAGCCCCAGAAGATTTTTGGATTTAAGGAGTTGTGGTGTGGATTGGTCCCAAGCATCCTGTGCATGGGGCAGTCTATGCTATATAGCAGCCTTTCTCAACCTTTTGACCCTGGAGGAACCCTTGAAATATTTATCAGGCCTGGGGGAACCCCTGCACATTCAGGCTCAAATATAGGCCAGAAGTTACAAAATTACTATACTTGTTTCACAGGTAGGCCTGTATACAGTATATGCATTAACAGTGTTCTTAAACTATAAACAAAGAATAAAACTTGCTTCTTTAATCTGATGTTGCCCAAATTTGAAATAATTTTTAAAATAAATTGTGATCTCCCAGGGAGCCCCTAGTGACCTCTCGCAGAACCTTAGGGTACCACGGAACCCTAGTTGAGAAACCCTGCAATATAGGATAGATTCAACAGTCTTGACTGAGGACTAGGCTTAGAGCCAATGGGAGCAGATCCATAAATAATCCAGCCAAGATGGGTCCTGAAATACCATCTAATAAACTTCTGAGAAAATCCAAATATTTCCCCACAACAATTTAAACTAGGCTGACCATACGTCCCGTTCTGAACGGGACAGTCCCGTTTTTTAAGCATTTTCCAACCGTCCTGTCGTTTTCATAAAAATCTCAATTTTGTCCTGTTTTTCAAACCCGACGGGAATGGCACGGAAGGAGGATCTGAGCCGGAGCACGGACCGGGGGGGTCAGGGTTTGCAGGCGGGAGCCAATTGCGCGAACCGGGGGGGCGGGGTTTGCAGGCGGGAGCCAATTGCGTGAACCGGGGGGCGGGGTTTGCAGGCGGGAGCCAATTGTGCGGACCGGGGGGGGCGGGGTTTGCAGGCGGGAGCCAATTGCGCGGACCGGGGGGGGTTTGCAGGCGGGAGCCAATTGCGCGGACCGGGGGGGCGGGGTTTGCAGGCGGGAGCCAATTGCGTGGACCGGGGGGGGCGGAGACCCCTGTCTTTTTCATGAATACGGAATATTACATAAGACCCCGTCCCATTTTGCCATCCTGAAATATGGGCAGTCTAATTTAAACACTTGCAAATTGTTCTGGAACAGAACATTATAGAGGTGGAAAGGAACTGACTAAACTTATTATTTTCTGAATTTGTTGCACAATATACTCAGTCATAAGCTAACCAAAAGAAGCACACTAAGCTACAAAAATTGAATTAAGGTTAGCATGTTCTGTGAATGCAACTGCTACATCTTTTACAGACCTAGTTAAGTGTATTGGGTAAAGACAGCCAATGTTTTACATCATTAACAATCATCATTAGCATTTGGATAAGGATGAGTGGGCTGAGAGAGAGAGAGAGAGAGAGAGAGAGAGAGAGAGAGAGAGAGAGAGAGAGAGAGAGAGATGAGCATAAGACCCGCCCAGGGTCCCTCCTTGTGTATACACATATACAAATGTGATAAATAAATAAATAAATAAGATGTTAATGCCAACAATCCAATGGGATGAATAGAGAACAAATGAGTAAACCTTTGAGTTATTTTCATTCACAAAGAAGAACTATTTAAAAGGTAATAAAAGGTTTATTAAGGACACAGCAGGCAAAGTAATGAAAGCATGCCACATACCACCATTGCCAGGGAATCAAACTCTAGAAATAGGAACACAACATTTTCTGAATCATCAATGAAAGTTGGCAACGCAATGCAGATCCGTGCATTTTGGTCATCATCATAATCTAAACACAAACAGTATGTGAGGATCCTAGTTCTGAACTTCACAAACAGCAACTTAAACACAGGCCATATAGGATATGAATGTCCTTTGAATGAAGACTAGCATCTACGTAGTTCCAAAGCGAAGACTCGGTTAAACTCTCGCGCGCAATTCTTAAAGCATTTCCCCCCTTGCCCCTAAGCAACCCGCCTTCTCCTCCAGACCGCAATCGCTGGTAACTTTCCTTTTCGTCTCCTGGGTGCACCCCCACCGCCCACGCCATCTCCGCTCTCTGCAGATGGTGTTTGCCCTTGATTTTTCCGCCTTCCCCCGAACACCTCTCCAACGGCCTGAGAAAGAATGCCGGCCGTTTTCGCGTGGTTTCCTTTTAGCACCATCTCCCCCCCACCTCCCGCTTCTCTGCACGCTGCCCGCACTTCATGGCGAGATGGGAGCTGTTTGGCTCCCATTGTGACACAGTATTCCAGCATTTAGATTCCTGATTGAAACCCTATCTGAACTTGATGCTTCCTTTTCATAGAGTTGGAAGGTACCTCGGAGCCCATCTACTCCAGCCCCTGCTCACTGGAGAATCTGCTGAAGCAGGCCAGATCTGGCCTTTCTTTGAGTTCCTCCAGTGAAGGGGACGATATCATTTAATGAGATTATTGATTCCATTCATTGATTGCTCTTCCTGTCTGGAAATTCCTTCTAATACCTAACCTGAATCTGTTTCCCTGTGATTTCAACCCATTGGTTCCAGTCTGCCTTCCCTCTTGTCAATGACTTGAAACAGTAGACAGAGGGAATACCTTTCAAAAAATGTCATGGCACAGCGGTGGATGAGATGGTTAAGACCCTGAAGACAAAGTCATTGTACTTGTGAGAAAGATCTTAGGAGGGTCCTTGAGGACAGGCACCAAGAGTGTGATGTGGTTAGGAAAAAAAGGGAAATGCAATGTTAGGATGCATCTGTAGAAATATAACTTGCAAATTATGAGAAGGAATTGTTCCACTCTATCCCGCCTTGAGAGCCAGTTTGGTCTAGTGGTTAAGGCACCGGGCTAGAAACTGGCAGACTGTGAGTTCTAGTCCCGCCTTAGACCTGAAAGCCGGCTGGGTGACCTTGGGCCAGTCCCTATCTCTCAGCCCCAGGAAGGAGCCAATGGAAAACCAGGACACTGAGAGTTCTAGTCCCGCCTTAGGCACAAAAGCCAGCTGGGTGACCTTGGGCCAGTCCCTGTCTCTCAGCCCTAGGAAGGAGCCAATGGCAAACCAGGAGACTGAGAGTTCTAGTCCCGCCTTAGGCATGAAAGCCGGCTGGGTGACCTTGGGCCAGTCCCTCTCTCTCAGCACTAGGAAGGAGCCAATGGCAAACCAGGAGACTAAGAGTTCTAGTCCCTCCTGAGGCATGAAAGCTAGCTGGGTGACCTTGGGCCAGTCCCTGTCTCTCAGCCCTAGGAAGGAGCCAATGGCAAACCAGGAGACTGAGAGTTCTAGTCCCACCTGAGGCAGGAAAGCCAGCTGGGTGACCTTGGGCCAGTCCCTCTCTCTCAGCCCTAGGAAGGAGCCAATGGCAAATCACTTCCAAGAAAACTGCAGGGCCTTGTCCAGGCAGTCTCCAAGAATTGGACATGATTGAATGGAGAAAAAAAAATCCCACCCAGTTCTGGGCATATCATCAAGTTCAGAGAAGGGCAACAGGGATAATCCACTCTCAAGAGAGTTTGCTAAGGGTCCTTGAATGTGGACTCCTGCACTATGCAGGGGTTTGGATGAGAGGGCCTAAGTAGCCCCTTTGAACTCTGTAATTCTAACAACAGGGATGGGCTGTCTTTTAAAGTCTGGGAATGGTACCTAAAAAAAGAGTTTCCTTGGATGGAAGAGCGGGGTTGTATTACAGAGATATCAGTCAAAACATGCCCCTCCCTTGAAAAATCTTTCTGAGGCTGGGGAGATAAAAGTAAGACAGGTGCATTAAGCTTAGCAAAGATATCAATCTCTTTTTTTCCTGGTTAGTTTGAAAGCAATAATGCAGCTGAAATTTTTTTCTGACAAAACTGTGAAAGTTTAGGTGAGGCTCCGGGGGAATGCAAAACAATCAAAGAAAGTGGATTAGGTTTATGGACCTTTCCCTAAAGCAAGATTTTAAGGAGAAGGTAAAATAATTTTGATAAGATGAGAAAAAAAAATCTGGACGTTTTGTACTGTAATCAAATATGAAGCAGCGCACTGAATATTATGGAAAAGGAACCAATGGCTCACTGACAGAAGGGCTTCCAGCATCTTCAGTTTAAAAAAGCAAGATAGTGCAAAAGATTCTTTTTCCCCAAATACATTGAAAATTAACTGCTTCAATCATGCACTACAAGGCACTTTTAGAAATTAGGCACTTATTTCCACATTACAATTAGATGATTGGATTGAACCAATAACAAATAGTTTAAAAGAAGAATCATCAACCAATACTAACTAAAATTTTTCTTGCTAATGACAACTAGCAATATCAGGGAGAGACGTAAATGGAACAGCCCCAAACCCATCATCACGGAGAATCAACACAGAGCAAAGATCAAACCAAACAAGAAGCACTCTGCCAATGAATACGTTAAACATTCTGTACCCTACCACGGAAAAGAAAAATCTAGAATGGATTCTGAAAAGGAGAAAACTTTTATTGATTGCAGATGGCTTAAATAAAACAACACAGTTAATGGAAAAAATAACAACTAATGCACTCAAAAACACATATCAAACAACACCTAAAGACAAAATGAAAACAACAAAGGAATCTTCAACAGATCAACCTGAGTATGCCAACACTGAAAAAACCACCCTTTCCCCTCCGTCCGCAACGCCTTCATCCGAGGCCCAGACAAAACCAGCTGAGGGCACCACCGCTTCCCTCCCTTCGGAAAGATCTCCTACAGCTGGGCAGCAGGAAACCGCGAATCCGGAGGCAAACGGATCCATGCCGATGATGCCGCCATCCTCTGGGAAAACTGCCTTGACGTCTCCTGAAGGTCAAACCACGCCCACCATCAGCAAGGTCTCTCCCACTAAGGCTGAGCTAACCACAGAAGAGACGAGGACCCCCTCCCCAGCTTCTGGGTCAGCCCAGGCCACGTCCCTCTCCATGGAGACCCCATCCTCTCCGGCCCAGACCTCGCGGCCATCGACCAGCGACAAGACCACCATTGCATCCAACGCTACGAGTTCTTCCCCTCCGGCAGAAGCCAGCACAGCTGAAGGAGGGAGCACCTCTTGGCTCCTCTCTGCACGCTCAAGCCCTGCTGGACCAGAGGCCAGGACCGTAGGAACATCAGTTGCCTCCATTGTCCCCATGACGGCTGCTGCAGGCAGGAGTGGGCCAGTGTCTGCCCAGGGACCCACCACACCCTCCCTGGCCCACTCTTCATCCACTCAGCCGGAGGGAACCTCACCAGAACAGAGCAGCACTCCACCCCTGCACCCTCGGTCTTCCACCATGAAGCCGGACCTTAGCTCTGCCAGAAGCACCACCCTTGCCAGGCTGACTTCATCCCCTTCAACCGGCCACTCTCCGCCTGCCCCCACCGAGGAGAGCACCCTTTCATCTCTGACCGCAAGGCCTTCCCCCGAGGCCCAAACGGCACCAGCTGAGGGCACCACCGCTTCCCTCCCTTCCGAAAGATCTCTCACGGCTGGGCAGTACGAAAGCTCGACTCCGGAGGCAACCGGATCCACCCCGATGATGCCGCCTTCCACTGGGAAGACTGCCTTGATGTCTCCTGAAGGTCAATCCACGCCCACCATCAGCAAGGTCACTCCCACTAAGGCTGAGCTAACCTCACCAGAAGCGACGAGGCCCCCGTCCCCAGTTTCTGGGTCTGCCCAGGCCACGTCCGTCTCCCTGGAGACCCCATCCTCTCCGGCCAAGACCTCGTGGCCCTCGACCACCGAGGAGACCACCATTGCATCCCACGCCACGAGTTCTTCTCCTCCGGCAGAAGCCAGCACAGCTGAAGGAGGGAGCACCTCTTCGCTCCTCTCTGCACGCTCAAGCCCTGCTGGACCAGAGGCCAGGACCGCTGGAGCGTCGGCCACCTCCATGGTCACCACGACGGCTGCTGTGGACAGGAGTGAACCAGCGTCCCCCCAGCGACCCTCCACTCCCTCCCTCGCCCACTCTTCATCCACTCAGCCGGAGGGAACCTCACCAGAACAGAGCAGCACTCCACCCCTGCACCCTCGGTCTTCCACCATGAAGCCGGACCTTAGCTCTGCCCGAAGCACCAACCTTGCCAGGCCGACTTCATCCCCTTCAACCGGCCACTCTCCGCCTGCCCCCACCGAGGAGAGCACCCTTTCATCTCTGACCGCAAGGCCGTCACCCGAGGCCCAAACGGCACCAGCTGAGGGCACCACCGCTTCCCTCCCTTCCGAAAGATCTCTCACGGCTGGGCAGCACGAAAGCTCGACTCCGGAGGCAACCGGATCCACCCCGATGATGCCGCCTTCCACTGGGAAGACTGCCTTGACGTCTCCTGAAGGTCAATCCACGCCCACCATCAGCAAGGTCTCTCCCACTAAGGCTGCGCTAACCTCACCAGAAGCGACGAGGCCCCCGTCCCCAGCTTCTGGGTCTCCCCAGACCACGTCCCTCTCCCTGGAGACCCGATCCTCTCCGGCCCAGACCTCATGGCCCTCGACCACCGAGGAGACCACCATTGCATCCCACGCCACGAGTTCTTCTCTTCCGGAAGAAGCCAGGACAGCTGAAGGAGGGAGCACCTCTTCGCTCCTCTCTGCACGCTCAAGCCCTGCTGGACCAGAGGCCAGGACCGCTGGAGCGTCGGCCACCTCCATTGTCACCATGACGGCTGCTGTGGACAGGAGTGAACCAACATCCCCCCAGCGACCCTCCACTCCCTCCCTCGCCCACTCTTCATCCACTCAGCCAGAGGGAACCTCACTAGAACAGAGCAGCACTCCACCCCTGCCCCCTCGGTCTTCCACCATGAAGCCGGACCTTAGCTCTGCCCGAAGCACCACCCTTGCCAGGCCAAATTCATCCCCTTCAACCGGCCACTCTCTGCCTGCCCCCACCGAGGAGAGCACCCTTTCATCTCTGACCGCAAGGCCTTCACCCGAGGCCCAAACGGCACCAGCTCAGGGCACCACCGCTTCCCTCCCTTCCGAAAGATCTCTCACGGCTGGGCAGCACGAAAGCTCGATTCCGGAGGCAACCGGATCCACCCCGATGATGCCGCCTTCCACTGGGAAGACTGCCTTGACGTCTCCTGAAGGTCAATCCACTCCCACCATCAGCAACGTCTCTCCCACTAAGGCTGAGCTAACTTCACCAGAAGCGACGAGGCCCCCGTCCCCAGCTTCTGGGCCTCCCCAGACCACGTCCCTCTCCCTGGAGACCCGATCCTCTCCGGCCCAGACCTCGTGGCCCTCGACCACCGAGGAGACCACCATTGCATCCCACGCCACGAGTTCTTCTCCTCCGGCAGAAGCCAGCACAGCTGAAGGAGGGAGCACCTCTTCGCTCCTCTCTGCACGCTCAAGCCCTGCTGGACCAGAGGCCAGGAGCGCTGGAGCGTCGGCCAGCTCCATTGTCACCACGACGGCTTCTGTGGACAGGAGTGAACCAGCGTCCCCCCAGCGACCCTCCACTCCCTCCCTCGCCCACTCTTCATCCACTCAGACGGAGGGAACCTCACCAGAACAGAGCAGCACTCCACCCCTGCACCCTCGGTCTTCCACCATGAAGCCGGTCCTTAGCTCTGCCCGAAGCACCACCCTTGCCAGGCCGACTTCATCCCCTTCAACCGGCCACTCTCCGCCTGCCCCCACCGAGGAGAGCACCCTTTCATCTCTGACCGCAAGGCCTTCCCCCGAGGCCCAAACGGCACCAGCTCAGGGCACCACCGCTTCCCTCCCTTCCGAAAGATCTCTCACGGCTGGGCAGCACGAAAGCTCGATTCCGGAGGCAACCGGATCCACCCCGATGACGCCGTCTTCCACTGGGAAGACTGCCTTGACGTCTCCTGAAGGTCAATCCACTCCCACCATCAGCAACGTCTCTCCCACTAAGGCTGAGCTAACTTCACCAGAAGCGACGAGGCCCCCGTCCCCAGGTTCTGGGTCTCCCCAGACCACGTCCCTCTCCCTGGAGACCCGATCCTCTCCGGCCCAGACCTCGTGGCCCTCGACCACCGAGGAGACCACCATTGCATCCCACGCCACGAGTTCTTCTCCTCCGGCAGAAGCCAGCACAGCTGAAGGAGGGAGCACCTCTTCGCTCCTCTCTGCACGCTCAAGCCCTGCTGGACCAGAGGCCAGGAGCGCTGGAGCGTCGGCCACCTCCATTGTCACCACGACGGCTGCTGTGGACAGGAGTGAACCAGCGTCCCCCCAGCGACCCTCCAGTCCCTCCCTCGCCCACTCTTCATCCACTCAGCCGGAGGGAACCTCACCAGAACAGAGCAGCACTCCACCCCTGCACCCTCGGTCTTCCACCATGAAGCCGGTCCTTAGCTCTGCCCGAAGCACCACCCTTGCCAGGCCGACTTCATCCCCTTCAACCGGCCACTCTCCGCCTGCCCCCACCGAGGAGAGCACCCTTTCATCTCTGACCGCAAGGCCTTCACCCGAGGCCCAAACGGCACCAGCTGAGGGCACCACCGCTTCCCTCCCTTCCGAAAGATCTGTCACGGCTGGGCAGCACGAAAGCTCGACTCCGGAGGCAACCGGATCCACCCCGATGATGCCGTCTTCCACTGGGAAGACTGCCTTGACGTCTCCTGAAGGTCAATCCACGCCCACCATCAGCAAGGTCTCTCCCACTAAGGCTGAGCTAACCTCACCAGAAGCGACGAGGCCCCCGTCCCCAGCTTCTGGGTCTCCCCAGACCACGTCCCTCTCCCTGGAGACCCGATCCTCTCCGGCCCAGACCTCGTGGCCCTCGACCACCGAGGAGACCACCATTGCATCCCACAACACGAGTTCTTCTCCTCCGGCAGAAGCCAGCACAGCTGAAGGAGGGAGCACCTCTTCGCTCCTCTCTGCACGCTCAAGCCCTGCTGGACCAGAGGCCAGGAGCGCTGGAGCGTCGGCCACCTCCATTGTCACCACGACGGCTGCTGTGGACAGGAGTGAACCAGCGTCCCCCCAGCGACCCTCCACTCCCACCCTCGCCCACTCTTCATCCACTCAGCCGGAGGGAACCTCACCAGAACAGAGCAGCACTCCACCCCTGCACCCTCGGTCTTCCACCATGAAGCCGGACCTTAGCTCTGCCCGAAGCACCACCCTTGCCAGGCCGACTTCATCCCCTTCAACCGGCCACTCTCCGCCTGCCCCCACCGAGGAGAGCACCCTTTCATCTCTGACCGCAAGGCCTTCCCCCGAGGCCCAAACGGCACCAGCTCAGGGCACCACCGCTTCCCTCCCTTCCGAAAGATCTCTCACGGCTGGGCAGCACGAAAGCTCGACTCCGGAGGCAACCGGATCCACCCCGATGATGCCGTCTTCCACTGGGAAGACTGCCTTGACGTCTCCTGAAGGTCAATCCACGCCCACCATCAGCAAGGTCTCTCCCACTAAGGCTGAGCTAACCTCACCAGAAGCGACGAGGCCCCCGTCCCCAGCTTCTGGGTCTCCCCAGACCACGTCCCTCTCCCTGGAGACCCGATCCTCTCCGGCCCAGACCTCGTGGCCCTCGACCACCGAGGAGACCACCATTGCATCCCACGCCACGAGTTCTTCTCCTCCGGCAGAAGCCAGCACAGCTGAAGGAGGGAGCACCTCTTCGCTCCTCTCTGCACGCTCAAGCCCTGCTGGACAAGAGGCCAGGAGCGCTGGAGCGTCGGCCACCTCCATTGTCACCACGACGGCTGCTGTGGACAGGAGTGAACCAGCGTCCCCCCAGCGACCCTCCAGTCCCTCCCTCGCCCACTCTTCATCCACTCAGCCGGAGGGAACCTCACCAGAACAGAGCAGCACTCCACCCCTGCACCCTCGGTCTTCCACCATGAAGCCGGACCTTAGCTCTGCCCGAAGGACCACCCTTGCCAGGCCGACTTCATCCCCTTCAACCGGCCACTCTCCGCCTGCCCCCACCGAGGAGAGTAGCCTTTCATCTCTGACCGCAAGGCCTCCACCCGAGGCCCAAACGGCACAAGCTGAGGGCACCACCGCTTCCCTCCCTTCCGAAAGATCTGTCACGGCTGGGCAGCACGAAAGCTCGACTCCGGAGGCAACCGGATCCACCCCGATGATGCCGTCTTCCACTGGGAAGACTGCCTTGACGTCTCCTGAAGGTCAATCCACGCCCACCATCAGCAAGGTCTCTCCCACTAAGGCTGAGCTAACCTCACCAGAAGCGACGAGGCCCCCGTCCCCAGCTTCTGGGTCTCCCCAGACCACGTCCCTCTCCCTGGAGACCCGATCCTCTCCGGCCCAGACCTCGTGGCCCTCGACCACCGAGGAGACCACCATTGCATCCCACGCCACAAGTTCTTCTCCTCCGGCAGAAGCCAGCACAGCTGAAGGAGGGAGCACCTCTTCGCTCCTCTCTGCACGCTCAAGCCCTGCTGGACCAGAGGCCAGGACCGCTGGAGCGTCGGCCACCTCCATTGTCACCACGACGGCTGCTGTGGACAGGAGTGAACCAGCGTCCCCCCAGCGACCCTCCAGTCCCTCCCTCGCCCACTCTTCATCCACTCAGCCGGAGGGAACCTCACCAGAACAGAGCAGCACTCCACCCCTGCACCCTCGGTCTTCCACCATGAAGCCGGACCTTAGCTCTGCCCGAAGCACCACCCTTGCCAGGCCGACTTCATCCCCTTCAACCGGCCACTCTCCGCCTGCCCCCACCGAGGAGAGCACCCTTTCATCTCTGACCGCAAGGCCGTCACCCGAGGCCCAAACGGCACCATCTCAGGGCACCACCGCTTCCCTCCCTTCCGAAAGATCTCTCACGGCTGGGCAGCATGAAAGCTCGACTCCGGAGGCAACCGGATCCACCCCGATGACGCCGTCTTCCACTGGGAAGACTGCCTTGACGTCTCCTGAAGGTCAATCCACGCCCACCATCAGCAAGGTCTCTCCCACTAAGGCTGAGCTAACCTCACCAGAAGCGACGAGGCCCCCGTCCCCAGCTTCTGGGTCTCCCCAGACCACGTCCCTCTCCCTGGAGACCCGATCCTCTCCGGCCCAGACCTCGTGGCCCTCGACCACCGAGGAGACCACCATTGCATCCCACAACACGAGTTCTTCTCCTCCGGCAGAAGCCAGCACAGCTGAAGGAGGGAGCACCTCTTCGCTCCTCTCTGCACGCTCAAGCCCTGCTGGACCAGAGGCCAGGAGCGCTGGAGCGTCGGCCACCTCCATTGTCACCACGACGGCTGCTGTGGACAGGAGTGAACCAGCGTCCCCCCAGCGACCCTCCACTCCCACCCTCGCCCACTCTTCATCCACTCAGCCGGAGGGAACCTCACCAGAACAGAGCAGCACTCCACCCCTGCACCCTCGGTCTTCCACCATGAAGCCGGACCTTAGCTCTGCCCGAAGCACCACCCTTGCCAGGCCGACTTCATCCCCTTCAACCGGCCACTCTCCGCCTGCCCCCACCGAGGAGAGCACCCTTTCATCTCTGACCGCAAGGCCTTCCCCCGAGGCCCAAACGGCACCAGCTCAGGGCACCACCGCTTCCCTCCCTTCCGAAAGATCTCTCACGGCTGGGCAGCACGAAAGCTCGACTCCGGAGGCAACCGGATCCACCCCGATGATGCCGTCTTCCACTGGGAAGACTGCCTTGACGTCTCCTGAAGGTCAATCCACGCCCACCATCAGCAAGGTCTCTCCCACTAAGGCTGAGCTAACCTCACCAGAAGCGACGAGGCCCCCGTCCCCAGCTTCTGGGTCTCCCCAGACCACGTCCCTCTCCCTGGAGACCCGATCCTCTCCGGCCCAGACCTCGTGGCCCTCGACCACCGAGGAGACCACCATTGCATCCCACGCCACGAGTTCTTCTCCTCCGGCAGAAGCCAGCACAGCTGAAGGAGGGAGCACCTCTTCGCTCCTCTCTGCACGCTCAAGCCCTGCTGGACAAGAGGCCAGGAGCGCTGGAGCGTCGGCCACCTCCATTGTCACCACGACGGCTGCTGTGGACAGGAGTGAACCAGCGTCCCCCCAGCGACCCTCCAGTCCCTCCCTCGCCCACTCTTCATCCACTCAGCCGGAGGGAACCTCACCAGAACAGAGCAGCACTCCACCCCTGCACCCTCGGTCTTCCACGATGAAGCCGGACCTTAGCTCTGCCCGAAGCACCACCCTTGCCAGGCCGACTTCATCCCCTTCAACTGGCCACTCTCCGCCTGCCCCCACCGAGGAGAGTAGCCTTTCATCTCTGACCGCAAGGCCTCCACCCGAGGCCCAAACGGCACCAGCTGAGGGCACCACCGCTTCCCTCCCTTCCGAAAGATCTGTCACGGCTGGGCAGCACGAAAGCTCGACTCCGGAGGCAACCGGATCCACCCCGATGATGCCGCCTTCCACTGGGAAGACTGCCTTGACGTCTCCTGAAGGTCAATCCACGCCCACCATCAGCAAGGTCTCTCCCACTAAGGCTGAGCTAACCTCACCAGAAGCGACGAGGCCCCCGTCCCCAGCTTCTGGGTCACCCCAGACCACGTCCCTCTCCCTGGAGACCCGATCCTCTCCGGCCCAGACCTCGTGGCCCTCGACCACCGAGGAGACCACCATTGCATCCCACGCCACAAGTTCTTCTCCTCCGGCAGAAGCCAGGACAGCTGAAGGAGGGAGCACCTCTTCGCTCCTCTCTGCACGCTCAAGCCCTGCTGGACCAGAGGCCAGGAGCGCTGGAGCGTCGGCCACCTCCATTGTCACCACGACGGCTGCTGTGGACAGGAGTGAACCAGCGTCCCCCCAGCGACCCTCCAGTCCCTCCCTCGCCCACTCTTCATCCACTCAGCCGGAGGGAACCTCACCAGAACAGAGCAGCACTCCACCCCTGCACCCTCGGTCTTCCACCATGAAGCCGGACCTTAGCTCTGCCCGAAGCACCACCCTTGCCAGGCCGACTTCATCCCCTTCAACCGGCCACTCTCCGCCTGCCCCCACCGAGGAGAGCACCCTTTCATCTCTGACCGCAAGGCCGTCACCCGAGGCCCAAACGGCACCATCTCAGGGCACCACCGCTTCCCTCCCTTCCGAAAGATCTCTCACGGCTGGGCAGCATGAAAGCTCGACTCCGGAGGCAACCGGATCCACCCCGATGACGCCGTCTTCCACTGGGAAGACTGCCTTGACGTCTCCTGAAGGTCAATCCACGCCCACCATCAGCAAGGTCTCTCCCACTAAGGCTGAGCTAACCTCACCAGAAGCGACGAGGCCCCCGTCCCCAGCTTCTGGGTCTCCCCAGACCACGTCCCTCTCCCTGGAGACCCGATCCTCTCCGGCCCAGACCTCGTGGCCCTCGACCACCGAGGAGACCACCATTGCATCCCACAACACGAGTTCTTCTCCTCCGGCAGAAGCCAGCACAGCTGAAGGAGGGAGCACCTCTTCGCTCCTCTCTGCACGCTCAAGCCCTGCTGGACCAGAGGCCAGGAGCGCTGGAGCGTCGGCCACCTCCATTGTCACCACGACGGCTGCTGTGGACAGGAGTGAACCAGCGTCCCCCCAGCGACCCTCCACTCCCACCCTCGCCCACTCTTCATCCACTCAGCCGGAGGGAACCTCACCAGAACAGAGCAGCACTCCACCCCTGCACCCTCGGTCTTCCACCATGAAGCCGGACCTTAGCTCTGCCCGAAGCACCACCCTTGCCAGGCCGACTTCATCCCCTTCAACCGGCCACTCTCCGCCTGCCCCCACCGAGGAGAGCACCCTTTCATCTCTGACCGCAAGGCCTTCCCCCGAGGCCCAAACGGCACCAGCTCAGGGCACCACCGCTTCCCTCCCTTCCGAAAGATCTCTCACGGCTGGGCAGCACGAAAGCTCGACTCCGGAGGCAACCGGATCCACCCCGATGATGCCGTCTTCCACTGGGAAGACTGCCTTGACGTCTCCTGAAGGTCAATCCACGCCCACCATCAGCAAGGTCTCTCCCACTAAGGCTGAGCTAACCTCACCAGAAGCGACGAGGCCCCCGTCCCCAGCTTCTGGGTCTCCCCAGACCACGTCCCTCTCCCTGGAGACCCGATCCTCTCCGGCCCAGACCTCGTGGCCCTCGACCACCGAGGAGACCACCATTGCATCCCACGCCACGAGTTCTTCTCCTCCGGCAGAAGCCAGCACAGCTGAAGGAGGGAGCACCTCTTCGCTCCTCTCTGCACGCTCAAGCCCTGCTGGACAAGAGGCCAGGAGCGCTGGAGCGTCGGCCACCTCCATTGTCACCACGACGGCTGCTGTGGACAGGAGTGAACCAGCGTCCCCCCAGCGACCCTCCAGTCCCTCCCTCGCCCACTCTTCATCCACTCAGCCGGAGGGAACCTCACCAGAACAGAGCAGCACTCCACCCCTGCACCCTCGGTCTTCCACCATGAAGCCGGACCTTAGCTCTGCCCGAAGCACCACCCTTGCCAGGCCGACTTCATCCCCTTCAACCGGCCACTCTCCGCCTGCCCCCACCGAGGAGAGCACCCTTTCATCTCTGACCGCAAGGCCTTCACCTGAGGACCAAACGGCACCAGCTGAGGGCACCACCGCTTCCCTCCCTTCCGAAAGATCTCTCACGGCTGGGCAGCACGAAAGCTCGACTCCGGAGGCAACCGGATCCACCCCGATGATGCCGCCTTCCACTGGGAAGACTGCCTTGACGTCTCCTGAAGGTCAATCCACGCCCACCATCAGCAAGGTCTCTCCCACTAAGGCTGAGCTAACCTCACCAGAAGCGACGAGGCCCCCGTCCCCAGCTTCTGGGTCTGCCCAGGCCACGTCCGTCTCCCTGGAGACCCCATCCTCTCCGGCCAAGACCTCGTTGCCCTCGACCACCGAGGAGACCACCATTGCATCCCACGCCACGAGTTCTTCTCCTCCGGCAGAAGCCAGCACAGCTGAAGGAGGGAGCACCTCTTCGCTCCTCTCTGCACGCTCAAGCCCTGCTGGAACAGAGGCCAGGAGCGCTGGAGCGTCGGCCACCTCCATTGTCACCACGACGGCTGCTGTGGACAGGAGTGAACCAGCGTCCCCCCAGCGACCCTCCAGTCCCTCCCTCGCCCACTCTTCATCCACTCAGCCGGAGGGAACCTCACCAGAACAGAGCAGCACTCCACCCCTGCCCCCTCGGTCTTCCACCATGAAGCCGGACCTTAGCTCTGCCCGAAGCACCACCCTTGCCAGGCCGACTTCATCCCCTTCAACCGGCCACTCTCCGCCTGCCCCCACCGAGGAGAGCACCCTTTCATCTCTGACCGCAAGGCCGTCACCCGAGGCCCAAACGGCACCAGCTGAGGGCACCACCGCTTCCCTCCCTTCCGAAAGATCTCTCACGGCTGGGCAGCACGAAAGCTCGACTCCGGAGGCAACCGGATCCACCCCGATGATGCCGTCTTCCACTGGGAAGACTGCCTTGACGTCTCCTGAAGGTCAATCCACGCCCACCATCAGCAAGGTCTCTCCCACTAAGGCTGAGCTAACCTCACCAGAAGCGACGAGGCCCCCGTCCCCAGCTTCTGGGTCTCCCCAGACCACGTCCCTCTCCCTGGAGACCCGATCCTCTCCGGCCCAGACCTCGTGGCCCTCGACCACCGAGGAGACCACCATTGCATCCCACGCCACGAGTTCTTCTCCTCCGGCAGAAGCCAGCACAGCTGAAGGAGGGAGCACCTCTTCGCTCCTCTCTGCACGCTCAAGCCCTGCTGGACAAGAGGCCAGGAGCGCTGGAGCGTCGGCCACCTCCATTGTCACCACGACGGCTGCTGTGGACAGGAGTGAACCAGCGTCCCCCCAGCGACCCTCCAGTCCCTCCCTCGCCCACTCTTCATCCACTCAGCCGGAGGGAACCTCACCAGAACAGAGCAGCACTCCACCCCTGCACCCTCGGTCTTCCACCATGAAGCCGGACCTTAGCTCTGCCCGAAGCACCACCCTTGCCAGGCCGACTTCATCCCCTTCAACCGGCCACTCTCCGCCTGCCCCCACCGAGGAGAGTAGCCTTTCATCTCTGACCGCAAGGCCTCCACCCGAGGCCCAAACGGCACCAGCTGAGGGCACCACCGCTTCCCTCCCTTCCGAAAGATCTGTCACGGCTGGGCAGCACGAAAGCTCGACTCCGGAGGCAACCGGATCCACCCCGATGATGCCGCCTTCCACTGGGAAGACTGCCTTGACGTCTCCTGAAGGTCAATCCACGCCCACCATCAGCAAGGTCTCTCCCACTAAGGCTGAGCTAACCTCACCAGAAGCGACGAGGCCCCCGTCCCCAGCTTCTGGGTCTCCCCAGACCACGTCCCTCTCCCTGGAGACCCGATCCTCTCCGGCCCAGACCTCGTGGCCCTCGACCACCGAGGAGACCACCATTGCATCCCACGCCACAAGTTCTTCTCCTCCGGCAGAAGCCAGGACAGCTGAAGGAGGGAGCACCTCTTCGCTCCTCTCTGCACGCTCAAGCCCTGCTGGACCAGAGGCCAGGAGCGCTGGAGCGTCGGCCACCTCCATTGTCACCACGATGGCTGCTGTGGACAGGAGTGAACCAGCGTCCCCCCAGCGACCCTCCAGTCCCTCCCTCGCCCACTCTTCATCCACTCAGCCGGAGGGAACCTCACCAGAACAGAGCAGCACTCCACCCCTGCACCCTCGGTCTTCCACCATGAAGCCGGACCTTAGCTCTGCCCGAAGCACCACCCTTGCCAGGCCGACTTCATCCCCTTCAACCGGCCACTCTCCGCCTGCCCCCACCGAGGAGAGCACCCTTTCATCTCTGACCGCAAGGCCGTCACCCGAGGCCCAAACGGCACCATCTCAGGGCACCACCGCTTCCCTCCCTTCCGAAAGATCTCTCACGGCTGGGCAGCATGAAAGCTCGACTCCGGAGGCAACCGGATCCACCCCGATGACGCCGTCTTCCACTGGGAAGACTGCCTTGACGTCTCCTGAAGGTCAATCCACGCCCACCATCAGCAAGGTCTCTCCCACTAAGGCTGAGCTAACCTCACCAGAAGCGACGAGGCCCCCGTCCCCAGCTTCTGGGTCTCCCCAGACCACGTCCCTCTCCCTGGAGACCCGATCCTCTCCGGCCCAGACCTCGTGGCCCTCGACCACCGAGGAGACCACCATTGCATCCCACAACACGAGTTCTTCTCCTCCGGCAGAAGCCAGCACAGCTGAAGGAGGGAGCACCTCTTCGCTCCTCTCTGCACGCTCAAGCCCTGCTGGACCAGAGTCCAGGAGCGCTGGAGCGTCGGCCACCTCCATTGTCACCACGACGGCTGCTGTGGACAGGAGTGAACCAGCGTCCCCCCAGCGACCCTCCACTCCCACCCTCGCCCACTCTTCATCCACTCAGCCGGAGGGAACCTCACCAGAACAGAGCAGCACTCCACCCCTGCACCCTCGGTCTTCCACCATGAAGCCGGACCTTAGCTCTGCCCGAAGCACCACCCTTGCCAGGCCGACTTCATCCCCTTCAACCGGCCACTCTCCGCCTGCCCCCACCGAGGAGAGCACCCTTTCATCTCTGACCGCAAGGCCTTCCCCCGAGGCCCAAACGGCACCAGCTCAGGGCACCACCGCTTCCCTCCCTTCCGAAAGATCTCTCACGGCTGGGCAGCACGAAAGCTCGACTCCGGAGGCAACCGGATCCACCCCGATGATGCCGTCTTCCACTGGGAAGACTGCCTTGACGTCTCCTGAAGGTCAATCCACGCCCACCATCAGCAAGGTCTCTCCCACTAAGGCTGAGCTAACCTCACCAGAAGCGACGAGGCCCCCGTCCCCAGCTTCTGGGTCTCCCCAGACCACGTCCCTCTCCCTGGAGACCCGATCCTCTCCGGCCCAGACCTCGTGGCCCTCGACCACCGAGGAGACCACCATTGCATCCCACGCCACGAGTTCTTCTCCTCCGGCAGAAGCCAGCACAGCTGAAGGAGGGAGCACCTCTTCGCTCCTCTCTGCACGCTCAAGCCCTGCTGGACAAGAGGCCAGGAGCGCTGGAGCGTCGGCCACCTCCATTGTCACCACGACGGCTGCTGTGGACAGGAGTGAACCAGCGTCCCCCCAGCGACCCTCCAGTCCCTCCCTCGCCCACTCTTCATCCACTCAGCCGGAGGGAACCTCACCAGAACAGAGCAGCACTCCACCCCTGCACCCTCGGTCTTCCACCATGAAGCCGGACCTTAGCTCTGCCCGAAGCACCACCCTTGCCAGGCCGACTTCATCCCCTTCAACCGGCCACTCTCCGCCTGCCCCCACCGAGGAGAGCACCCTTTCATCTCTGACCGCAAGGCCTTCACCTGAGGACCAAACGGCACCAGCTGAGGGCACCACCGCTTCCCTCCCTTCCGAAAGATCTCTCACGGCTGGGCAGCACGAAAGCTCGACTCCGGAGGCAACCGGATCCACCCCGATGATGCCGCCTTCCACTGGGAAGACTGCCTTGACGTCTCCTGAAGGTCAATCCACGCCCACCATCAGCAAGGTCTCTCCCACTAAGGCTGAGCTAACCTCACCAGAAGCGACGAGGCCCCCGTCCCCAGCTTCTGGGTCTGCCCAGGCCACGTCCGTCTCCCTGGAGACCCCATCCTCTCCGGCCAAGACCTCGTTGCCCTCGACCACCGAGGAGACCACCATTGCATCCCACGCCACGAGTTCTTCTCCTCCGGCAGAAGCCAGCACAGCTGAAGGAGGGAGCACCTCTTCGCTCCTCTCTGCACGCTCAAGCCCTGCTGGACCAGAGGCCAGGAGCGCTGGAGCGTCGGCCACCTCCATTGTCACCACGACGGCTGCTGTGGACAGGAGTGAACCAGCGTCCCCCCAGCGACCCTCCAGTCCCTCCCTCGCCCACTCTTCATCCACTCAGCCGGAGGGAACCTCACCAGAACAGAGCAGCACTCCACCCCTGCCCCCTCGGTCTTCCACCATGAAGCCGGACCTTAGCTCTGCCCGAAGCACCACCCTTGCCAGGCCGACTTCATCCCCTTCAACCGGCCACTCTCCGCCTGCCCCCACCGAGGAGAGCACCCTTTCATCTCTGACCGCAAGGCCGTCACCCGAGGCCCAAACGGCACCAGCTGAGGGCACCACCGCTTCCCTCCCTTCCGAAAGATCTCTCACGGCTGGGCAGCACGAAAGCTCGACTCCGGAGGCAACCGGATCCACCCCGATGATGCCGTCTTCCACTGGGAAGACTGCCTTGACGTCTCCTGAAGGTCAATCCACGCCCACCATCAGCAAGGTCTCTCCCACTAAGGCTGAGCTAACCTCACCAGAAGCGACGAGGCCCCCGTCCCCAGCTTCTGGGTCTCCCCAGACCACATCCCTCTCCCTGGAGACCCGATCCTCTCCGGCCCAGACCTCGTGGCCCTCGACCACCGAGGAGACCACCATTGCATCCCACGCCACGAGTTCTTCTCCTCCGGCAGAAGCCAGCACAGCTGAAGGAGGGAGCACCTCTTCGCTCCTCTCTGCACGCTCAAGCCCTGCTGGACAAGAGGCCAGGAGCGCTGGAGCGTCGGCCACCTCCATTGTCACCACGACGGCTGCTGTGGACAGGAGTGAACCAGCGTCCCCCCAGCGACCCTCCAGTCCCTCCCTCGCCCACTCTTCATCCACTCAGCCGGAGGGAACCTCACCAGAACAGAGCAGCACTCCACCCCTGCACCCTCGGTCTTCCACCATGAAGCCGGACCTTAGCTCTGCCCGAAGCACCACCCTTGCCAGGCCGACTTCATCCCCTTCAACCGGCCACTCTCCGCCTGCCCCCACCGAGGAGAGTAGCCTTTCATCTCTGACCGCAAGGCCTCCACCCGAGGCCCAAACGGCACCAGCTGAGGGCACCACCGCTTCCCTCCCTTCCGAAAGATCTGTCACGGCTGGGCAGCACGAAAGCTCGACTCCGGAGGCAACCGGATCCACCCCGATGATGCCGCCTTCCACTGGGAAGACTGCCTTGATGTCTCCTGAAGGTCAATCCACGCCCACCATCAGCAAGGTCTCTCCCACTAAGGCTGAGCTAACCTCACCAGAAGCGACGAGGCCCCCGTCCCCAGCTTCTGGGTCTCCCCAGACCACGTCCCTCTCCCTGGAGACCCCATCCTCTCCGGCCAAGACCTCGTGGCCCTCGACCACCGAGGAGACCACCATTGCATCCCACGCCACAAGTTCTTCTCCTCCGGCAGAAGCCAGGACAGCTGAAGGAGGGAGCACCTCTTCGCTCCTCTCTGCACGCTCAAGCCCTGCTGGACCAGAGGCCAGGAGCGCTGGAGCGTCGGCCACCTCCATTGTCACCACGACGGCTTCTGTGGACAGGAGTGAACCAGCGTCCCCCCAGCGACCCTCCACTGCCTCCCTCGCCCACTCTTCATCCACTCAGCCGGTGGGAACCTCACCAGAACAGAGCAGCACTCCACCCCTGCACCCTCGGTCTTCTACCATGAAGCCGGTCCTTAGCTCTGCCCGAAGCACCACCCTTGCCAGGCCGACTTCATCCCCTTCAACCGGCCACTCTCCGCCTGCCCCCACCGAGGAGAGCACCCTTTCATCTCTGACCGCAAGGCCTTCCCCCGAGGCCCAAACGGCACCAGCTCAGGGCACCACCGCTTCCCTCCCTTCCGAAAGATCTCTCACGGCTGGGCAGCACGAAAGCTCGACTCCGGAGGCAACCGGATCCACCCCGATGACGCCGTCTTCCACTGGGAAGACTGCCTTGACGTCTCCTGAAGGTCAATCCACGCCCACCATCAGCAACGTCTCTCCCACTAAGGCTGAGCTAACTTCACCAGAAGTGACGAGGCCCCCGTCCCCAGGTTCTGGGTCTCCCCAGACCACGTCCCTCTCCCTGGAGACCCGATCCTCTCCGGCCCAGACCTCGTGGCCCTCGACCACCGAGGAGACCACCATTGCATCCCACGCCACGAGTTCTTCTCCTCCGGCAGAAGCCAGCACAGCTGAAGGAGGGAGCACCTCTTCGCTCCTCTCTGCACGCTCAAGCCCTGCTGGACCAGAGGCCAGGAGCGCTGGAGCGTCGGCCACCTCCATTGTCACCACGACGGCTGCTGTGGACAGGAGTGAACCAGCGTCCCCCCAGCGACCCTCCAGTCCCTCCCTCGCCCACTCTTCATCCACTCAGCCGGAGGGAACCTCACCAGAACAGAGCAGCACTCCACCCCTGCACCCTCGGTCTTCCACCATGAAGCCGGACCTTAGCTCTGCCCGAAGCACCACCCTTGCCAGGCCGACTTCATCCCCTTCAACCGGCCACTCTCCACCTGCCCCCACCGAGGAGAGCACCCTTTCATCTCTGACCGCAAGGCCGTCAGCCGAGGCCCAAACGGCACCAGCTGAGGGCACCACCGCTTCCCTCCCTTCCGAAAGATCTGTCACGGCTGGGCAGCACGAAAGCTCGACTCCGGAGGCAACCGGATCCACCCCGATGACGCCGTCTTCCACTGGGAAGACTGCCTTGACGTCTCCTGAAGGTCAATCCACGCCCACCATCAGCAAGGTCTCTCCCACTAAGGCTGAGCTAACCTCACCAGAAGCGACGAGGCCCCCTTCCCCAGCTTCTGGGTCCCCCCAGACCACGTCCCTCTCCCTGGAGACCCGATCCTCTCCGGCCCAGACCTCGTGGCCCTCGACCACCGAGGAGACCACCATTGCATCCCACAACACGAGTTCTTCTCCTCCGGCAGAAGCCAGCACAGCTGAAGGAGGGAGCACCTCTTCGCTCCTCTCTGCACGCTCAAGCCCTGCTGGACCAGAGGCCAGGACCGCTGGAGCGTCGGCCACCTCCATTGTCACCACGACGGCTGCTGTGGACAGGAGTGAACCAGCGTCCCCCCAGCGACCCTCCAGTCCCTCCCTCGCCCACTCTTCATCCACTCAGCCGGAGGGAACCTCACCAGAACAGAGCAGCACTCCACCCCTGCACCCTCGGTCTTCCACCATGAAGCCGGACCTTAGCTCTGCCCGAAGCACCACCCTTGCCAGGCCGACTTCATCCCCTTCAACCGGCCACTCTCCGCCTGCCCCCACCGAGGAGAGCACCCTTTCATCTCTGACCGCAAGGCCTTCACCTGAGGACCAAACGGCACCAGCTGAGGGCACCACCGCTTCCCTCCCTTCCGAAAGATCTCTCACGGCTGGGCAGCACGAAAGCTCGACTCCGGAGGCAACCGGATCCACCCCGATGATGCCGCCTTCCACTGGGAAGACTGCCTTGACGTCTCCTGAAGGTCAATCCACGCCCACCATCAGCAAGGTCTCTCCCACTAAGGCTGAGCTAACCTCACCAGAAGCGACGAGGCCCCCGTCCCCAGCTTCTGGGTCTGCCCAGGCCACGTCCGTCTCCCTGGAGACCCCATCCTCTCCGGCCAAGACCTCGTGGCCCTCGACCACCGAGGAGACCACCATTGCATCCCACGCCACGAGTTCTTCTCCTCCGGCAGAAGCCAGCACAGCTGAAGGAGGGAGCACCTCTTCGCTCCTCTCTGCACGCTCAAGCCCTGCTGGACGAGAGGCCAGGAGCGCTGGAGCGTCGGCCACCTCCATTGTCACCACGACGGCTTCTGTGGACAGGAGTGAACCAGCGTCCCCCCAGCGACCCTCCAGTCCCTCCCTCGCCCACTCTTCATCCACTCAGCCGGAGGGAACCTCACCAGAACAGAGCAGCACTCCACCCCTGCCCCCTCGGTCTTCCACCATGAAGCCGGACCTTAGCTCTGCCCGATGCACCACCCTTGCCAGGCCAACTTCATCCCGTTCAACCGGCCACTCTCCACCTGCCCCCACCGAGGAGAGCACCCTTTCATCTCTGACCGCAAGGCCTTCACCCGAGGCCCAAACGGCACCAGCTGAGGGCACCACCGCTTCCCTCCCTTCCGAAAGATCTCTCACGGCTGGGCAGCACGAAAGCTCGACTCCGGAGGCAACCGGATCCACTTCGATGATGCCGCCTTCCACTGGGAAGACTGCCTTGACGTCTCCTGAAGGTCAATCCACGCCCACCATCAGCAACGTCTCTCCCACTAAGGCTGAGCTAACCTCACCAGAAGCGACGAGGCCCCCGTCCCCAGCTTCTGGGTCTCCCCAGACCACCTCCCTCTCCCTGGAGACCCGATCCTCTCCGGCCCAGACCTCGTGGCCCTCGACCACCGAGGAGACCACCATTGCATCCCACGCCACTAGTTCTTCTCCTCCGGCAGAAGCCAGGACAGCTGAAGGAGGGAGCACCTCTTCGCTCCTCTCTGCACGCTCAAGCCCTGCTGGACCAGAGGCCAGGAGCGCTGGAGCGTCGGCCACCTCCATTGTCACCACAACGGCTTCTGTGGACAGGAGTGAACCAGCGTCCCCCCAGCGACCCTCCACTCCCTCCCTCGCCCACTCTTCATCCACTCAGCCGGTGGGAACCTCACCAGAACAGAGCAGCACTCCACCCCTGCACCCTCGGTCTTCCACCATGAAGCCGGTCCTTAGCTCTGCCCGAAGCACCACCCTTGCCAGGCCGACTTCATCCCCTTCAACCGGCCACTCTCCGCCTGCCCCCACCGAGGAGAGCACCCTTTCATCTCTGACCGCAAGGCCTTCCCCCGAGGCCCAAACGGCACCAGCTCAGGGCACCACCGCTTCCCTCCCTTCCGAAAGATCTCTCACGGCTGGGCAGCACGAAAGCTCGACTCCGGAGGCAACCGGATCCACCCCGATGACGCCGTCTTCCACTGGGAAGACTGCCTTGACGTCTCCTGAAGGTCAATCCACTCCCACCATCAGCAACGTCTCTCCCACTAAGGCTGAGCTAACTTCACCAGAAGTGACGAGGCCCCCGTCCCCAGGTTCTGGGTCTCCCCAGACCACGTCCCTCTCCCTGGAGACCCGATCCTCTCCGGCCCAGACCTCGTGGCCCTCGACCACCGAGGAGACCACCATTGCATCCCACGCCACGAGTTCTTCTCCTCCGGCAGAAGCCAGCACAGCTGAAGGAGGGAGCACCTCTTCGCTCCTCTCTGCACGCTCAAGCCCTGCTGGAACAGAGGCCAGGAGCGCTGGAGCGTCGGCCACCTCCATTGTCACCACGACGGCTGCTGTGGACAGGAGTGAACCAGCGTCCCCCCAGCGACCCTCCAGTCCCTCCCTCGCCCACTCTTCATCCACTCAGCCGGAGGGAACCTCACCAGAACAGAGCAGCACTCCACCCCTGCACCCTCGGTCTTCCACCATGAAGCCGGACCTTAGCTCTGCCCGAAGCACCACCCTTGCCAGGCCGACTTCATCCCCTTCAACCGGCCACTCTCCGCCTGCCCCCACCGAGGAGAGCACCCTTTCATCTCTGACCGCAAGGCCTTCACCTGAGGACCAAACGGCACCAGCTGAGGGCACCACCGCTTCCCTCCCTTCCGAAAGATCTCTCACGGCTGGGCAGCACGAAAGCTCGACTCCGGAGGCAACCGGATCCACCCCGATGATGCCGCCTTCCACTGGGAAGACTGCCTTGACGTCTCCTGAAGGTCAATCCACGCCCACCATCAGCAAGGTCTCTCCCACTAAGGCTGAGCTAACCTCACCAGAAGCGACGAGGCCCCCGTCCCCAGCTTCTGGGTCTGCCCAGGCCACGTCCGTCTCCCTGGAGACCCCATCCTCTCCGGCCAAGACCTCGTGGCCCTCGACCACCGAGGAGACCACCATTGCATCCCACGCCACGAGTTCTTCTCCTCTGGCAGAAGCCAGCACAGCTGAAGGAGGGAGCACCTCTTCGCTCCTCTCTGCACGCTCAAGCCCTGCTGGACCAGAGGCCAGGAGCGCTGGAGCGTCGGCCACCTCCATTGTCACCACGACGGCTTCTGTGGACAGGAGTGAACCAGCGTCCCCCCAGCGACCCTCCAGTCCCTCCCTCGCCCACTCTTCATCCACTCAGCCGGAGGGAACCTCACCAGAACAGAGCAGCACTCCACCCCTGCCCCCTCGGTCTTCCACCATGAAGCCGGACCTTAGCTCTGCCCGAAGCACCACCCTTGCCAGGCCGACTTCATCCCCTTCAACCGGCCACTCTCCGCCTGCCCCCACCGAAGAGAGCACCCTTTCATCTCTGACCGCAAGGCCTTCACCCGAGGCCCAAACGGCACCAGCTGAGGGCACCACCGCTTCCCTCCCTTCCGAAAGATCTCTCACGGCTGGGCAGCATGAAAGCTCGACTCCGGAGGCAACCGGATCCACTTCGATGATGCCGCCTTCCACTGGGAAGACTGCCTTGACGTCTCCTGAAGGTCAATCCACGCCCACCATCAGCAACGTCTCTCCCACTAAGGCTGAGCTAACCTCACCAGAAGCGACGAGGCCCCCGTCCCCAGCTTCTGGGTCTCCCCAGACCACCTCCCTCTCCCTGGAGACCCGATCCTCTCCGGCCCAGACCTCGTGGCCCTCGACCACCGAGGAGACCACCATTGCATCCCACGCCACTAGTTCTTCTCCTCCGGCAGAAGCCAGGACAGCTGAAGGAGGGAGCACCTCTTCGCTCCTCTCTGCACGCTCAAGCCCTGCTGGACCAGAGGCCAGGAGCGCTGGAGCGTCGGCCACCTCCATTGTCACCACGACGGCTTCTGTGGACAGGAGTGAACCAGCGTCCCCCCAGCGACCCTCCACTCCCACCCTCGCCCACTCTTCATCCACTCAGCCGGAGGGAACCTCACCAGAACAGAGCAGCACTCCACCCCTGCACCCTCGGTCTTCCACCATGAAGCCGGACCTTAGCTCTGCCCGAAGCACCACCCTTGCCAGGCCGACTTCATCCCCTTCAACCGGCCACTCTCCGCCTGCCCCCACCGAGGAGAGCACCCTTTCATCTCTGACCGCAAGGCCTTCCCCCGAGGCCCAAACGGCACCAGCTCAGGGCACCACCGCTTCCCTCCCTTCCGAAAGATCTCTCACGGCTGGGCAGCACGAAAGCTCGACTCCGGAGGCAACTGGATCCACCCCGATGACGCCGTCTTCCACTGGGAAGACTGCCTTGACGTCTCCTGAAGGTCAATCCACTCCCACCATCAGCAACGTCTCTCCCACTAAGGCTGAGCTAACTTCACCAGAAGCGACGAGGCCCCCGTCCCCAGCTTCTGGGTCTCCCCAGACCACATCCCTCTCCCTGGAGACCCGATCCTCTCCGGCCCAGACCTCGTGGCCCTCGACCACCGAGGAGACCACCATTGCATCCCATGCCACGAATTCTTCTCCTCCGGCAGAAGCCAGCACAGCTGAAGGAGGGAGCACCTCTTCGCTCCTCTCTGCACGCTCAAGCCCTGCTGGACCAGAGGCCAGGAGCGCTGGAGCGTCGGCCACCTCCATTGTCACCACGACAGCTTCTGTGGACAGGAGTGAACCAGCGTCCCCCCAGCGACCCTCCAGTCCCTCCCTCGCCCACTCTTCATCCACTCAGCCGGAGGGAACCTCACCAGAACAGAGCAGCACTCCACCCCTGCACCCTCGGTCTTCCACCATGAAGCCGGACCTTAGCTCTGCCCGAAGCACCACCCTTGCCAGGCCGACTTCATCCCCTTCAACCGGCCACTCTCCGCCTGCCCCCACCGAGGAGAGCACCCTTTCATCTCTGACCGCAAGGCCTTCACCCGAGGCCCAAACGGCACCAGCTGAGGGCACCACCGCTTCCCTCCCTTCCGAAAGATCTCTCACGGCTGGGCAGCACGAAAGCTCGACTCCGGAGGCAACCGGATCCACCCCAATGATGCCGCCTTCCACTGGGAAGACTGCCTTGACGTCTCCTGAAGGTCAATCCACGCCCACCATCAGCAAGGTCTCTCCCACTAAGGCTGAGCTAACCTCACCAGAAGCGATGACGCCTCCGTCCCCAGCTTCTGGGTCTCCCCAGACCACGTCCCTCTCCCTGGAGACCCGATCCTCTCCGGCCCAGACCTCGTGGCCCTCAACCACCGAGGAGACCACCATTGCATCCCACGCCACGAGTTCTTCTCCTCCGGCAGAAGCCAGCACAGCTGAAGGAGGGAGCACCTCTTCGCTCCTCTCTGCACGCTCAAGCCCTGCTGGACGAGAGGCCAGGAGCGCTGGAGCGTCCGCCACCTCCATTGTCACCACGACAGCTGCTGTGGACAGGAGTGAACCAGCGTCCGCCCAGCGACCCTCCAGTCCCTCCCTCGCCCACTCTTCATCCACTCAGCTGGAGGGAACCTCACCAGAACAGAGCAGCACTCCACCCCTGCCCCCTCGGTCTTCCACCATGAAGCCGGACCTTAGCTCTGCCCGAAGCACCACCCTTGCCAGGCCGACTTCATCCCCTTCAACCGGCCACTCTCCGCCTGCCCCCACCGAGGAGAGCACCCTTTCATCTCTGACCGCAAGGCCTTCACCCGAGGACCAAACGGCACCAGCTGAGGGCACCACGGCTTCCCTCCCTTCCGAAAGAACTCTCACGGCTGGGCAGCACGAAAGCTCGACTCCGGAGGCAACCGGATCCACCCCGATGACGCCGCTTTCCACTGGGAAGACTGCCTTGACGTCTCCTGATGGTCAATCCACGCCCACCATCAGCAAGGTCTCTCCCACTAAGGCTGAGCTAACCTCACCAGAAGCAACGAGGCCCCCGTCCCCAGCTTCTGGGTCTCCCCAGACCACGTCCCTCTCCCTGGAGACCCGATCCTCTCTGGCCCAGACCTCGTGGCCCTCGACCACCGAGGAGACCACCATTGCATCCCACGCCACGAGTTCTTCTCCTCCGGCAGAAGCCAGCACAGCTGAAGGAGGGAGCACCTCTTCGCTCCTCTCTGCACGGTCAAGCCCTGCTGGACCAGAGGCCAGGACCGCTGGAGCGTCGGCCACCTCCATGGTCACCATGACGGCTGCTGTGGACAGGAGTGAACCAGCATCCCCCCAGCGACCCTCCACTCCCTCCCTCGCCCACTCTTCATCCACTCAGCCAGAGGGAACCTCACCAGAACAGAGCAGCACTCCACCCCTGCACCCGCCGTCTTCCACCATGAAGCCGGACATTAGCTCTGCCCGAAGCACCACCCTTGCCAGGCCGACTTCATCCCCTTCAACCGGCCACTCTCCGCCTGCCCCCACCGAGGAGAGCACCCTTTCATCTCTGACCGCAAGGCCTTCCCCCGAGGCCCAAACGGCACCAGCTAAGGGCACCACCGCTTCCCTCCCTTCCGAAAGATCTCTCACGGCTGGGCAGCACGAAAGCTCGACTCCGGAGGCAACCGGATCCACCCCGATGACGCCGTCTTCCACTGGGAAGACTGCCTTGACGTCTCCTGAAGGTCAATCCACGCCCACCATCAGCAAGGTCTCTCCCACTAAGGCTGAGCTAACCTCACCAGAAGCGACGAGGCCCCCGTCCCCAGCTTCTGGGTCTGCCCAGGCCACGTCCCTCTCCCTGGAGACCCAATCCTCTCCGGCCCAGACCTCGTGGCCCTCGACCACCGAGGAGACCACCATTGCATCCCACGCCATGAGTACTTCTCCTCCGGCAGAAGCCAGCACAGCTGAAGGAGGGAGCACCTCTTCGCTCCTCTCTGCACGCTCAAGCCCTGCTGGACCAGATGCCAGGACCGCTGGAGCGTCGGCCACCTCCATGGTCACCATGACGGCTGCTGTGGACAGGAGTGAACCAGCGTCCCCCCAGCAACCCTCCACTCCCTCCCTCGCCCACTCTTCATCCACTCAGCCGGAGGGAACCTCACCAGAACAGAGCAGCACTCCACCCCTGCACCCTCGGTCTTCCACCATGAAGCCGGACCTTAGCTCTGCCCGAAGCACCACCCTTGCCAGGCCGACTTCATCCCCTTCAACCGGCCACTCTCCGCCTGCCCCCACCGAGGAGAGCACCCTTTCATCTCTGACCGCAAGGCCTTCCCCCGAGGCCCAAACGGCACCAGCTGAGGGCACCACCGCTTCCCTTCCTTCCGAAAGATCTCTCACGGCTGGGCAGCACGAAAGCTCGACTCCGGAGGCATCCGGATCCACCCCGATGATGCCGCCTTCCACTGGGAAGACTGCCTTGACGTCTCCTGAAGGTCAATCCACGCCCACCATCAGCAAGGTCTCTCCCACTAAGGCTGAGCTAACCTCACCAGAAGCGACGAGGCCCCCGTCCCCAGCTTCTGGGTCTGCCCAGGCCACGTCCGTCTCCCTGGAGACCCCATCCTCTCCGGCCAAGACCTCGTGGCCCTCGACCACCGAGGAGACCACCATTGCATCCCACGCCACGAGTTCTTCTCCTCCGGCAGAAGCCAGCACAGCTGAAGGAGGGAGCACCTCTTCGCTCCTCTCTGCACGCTCAAGCCCTGCTGGACCAGAGGCCAGGAGCGCTGGAGCGTCGGCCACCTCCATGGTCACCACGACGGCTTCTGTGGACAGGAGTGAACCAGCATCCCCCCAGCGACCCTCCACTCCCTCCCTCGCCCACTCTTCATCCACTCAGCTGGAGGGAACCTCACCAGAACAGAGCAGCACTCCACCCCTGCACCCTCGGTCTTCCACCATGAAGCCGGACCTTAGCTCTGCCCGAAGCACCACCCTTGCCAGGCCGACTTCATCCCCTTCAACCGGCCACTCTCCGCCTGCCCCCACCGAGGAGAGCACCCTTTCATCTCTGACCGCAAGGCCTTCACCCGAGGTCCAAACGGCACCAGCTGAGGGCACCACCGCTTCCCTCCCTTCCGAAAGATCTCTCACGGCTGGGCAGCACGAAAGCTCGACTCCGGAGGCAACCGGATCCATCCCGATGATGCCGCCTTCCACTGGGAAGACTGCCTTGACGTCTCCTGAAGGTCAATCCACGCCCACCATCAGCAAGGTCTCTCCCACTAAGGCTGAGCTAACCTCACCAGAAGCGACGAGGCCCCCGTCCCCAGCTTCTGGGTCTGCCCAGGCCACGTCCCTCTCCCTGGAGACCCGATCCTCTCCGGCCCAGACCTCGTGGCCCTCGACCACCGAGGAGACCACCATTGCATCCCACGCCACGAGTTCTTCTCCTCCGGCAGAAGCCAGCACAGCTGAAGGAGGGAGCACCTCTTCGCTCCTCTCTGCACGCTCAAGCCCTGCTGGACCAGAGGCCAGGAGCGCTGGAGCGTCGGCCACCTCCATGGTCACCACGACGGCTGCTGTGGACAGGAGTGAACCAGTGTCCCCCCAGCGACCCTCCACTCCCTCCCTCGCCCACTCTTCATCCACTCAGCTGGAGGGAACCTCACCAGAACAGAGCAACACTCCACCCCTGCACCCTCGGTCTTCCACCATGAAGCCGGACCTTAGCTCTGCCCGAAGCACCACCCTTGCTAGGCCGACTTCATCCCCTTCAACCGGCCACTCTCCGCCTGCCCCCACCGAGGAGAGCACCCTTTCATCTCTGACCGCAAGGCCTTCCCCCGAGGCCCAAACGGCACCAGCTCTGGGCACCACCGCTTCCCTCCCTTCCGAAAGAACTCTCACGGCTGGGAAGCACGAAAGCTCGACTCCGGAGGCAACCGGATCCACCCTGATGACGCCGTCTTCCACTGGTAAGACTGCCTTGACGTCTCCTGAAGGTCAATCCACGCCCACCATCAGCAACGTCTCTCCCACTAAGGCTGAGCTAACCTCACCAGAAGCGACGAGGCCCCCGTCCCCAGCTTCTGGGTCTCCCCAGACCACGTCCCTCTCCCTGGAGACCCCATCCTCTCCGGCCCAGACCTCGTGGCCCTCGACCACCGAGGAGACCACCATTGCATCCCACGCCACGAGTTCTTCTCCTCCGGCAGAAGCCAGGACAGCTGAAGGTGGGAGCACCTCTTCGCTCCTCTCTGCACGCTCAAGCCCTGCTGGACCAGAGGCCAGGAGCGCTGGAGCGTCGGCCACCTCCATGGTCACCACGACGGCTTCTGTGGACAGGAGTGAACCAGCGTCCCCCCAGCAACCCTCCACTCCCTCCCTCGCCCACTCTTCATCCACTCAGCCGGAGGGAACCTCACCAGAACAGAGCAGCACTCCACCCCTGCACCCTCGGTCTTCCACCATGAAGCCGGACCTTAGCTCTGCCCGAAGCACCACCCTTGCCAGGCCGACTTCATCCCCTTCAACCGGCCACTCTCCGCCTGCCCCCACCGAGGAGAGCACCCTTTCATCTCTGACCGCAAGGCCTTCCCCCGAGGCCCAAACGGCACCAGCTGAGGGCACCACCGCTTCCCTCCCTTCCGAAAGATCTCTCACGGCTGGGCAGCACGAAAGCTCGACTCCGGAGGCAACCGGATCCACCCCAATGACGCCGTCTTCCACTGGGAAGACTGCCTTGACGTCTCCTGAAGGTCAATCCACGCCCACCATCAGCAAGGTCTCTCCCACTAAGGCTGAGCTAACCTCACCAGAAGCGACGAGGCCCCCGTCCCCAGCTTTTGGGTCTCCCCAGACCACGTCCCTCTCCCTGGAGACCCGATCCTCTCCGGCCCAGACCTCGTGGCCCTCGACCACCGAGGAGACCACCATTGCATCCCACGCCACGAGTTCTTCTCCTCCGGCAGAAGCCAGGACAGCTGAAGGAGGGAGCACCTCTTTGCTCCTCTCTGCACGCTCAAGCCCTGCTGGACCAGAGGCCAGGAGCGATGGAGCGTCGGCCACCTCCATGGTCACCACGACGGCTTCTGTGGACAGGAGTGAACCAGCGTCCCCCCAGCAACCCTCCACTCCCTCCCTCGCCCACTCTTCATCCACTCAGCCGGAGGGAACCTCACCAGAACAGAGCAGCACTCCACCCCTGCACCCTCGGTCTTCCACCATGAAGCCGGACCTTAGCTCTGCCCGAAGCACCACCCTTGCCAGGCCGACTTCATCCCCTTCAACCGGCCACTCTCCGCCTGCCCCCACCGAGGAGAGCACCCTTTCATCTCTGACCGCAAGGCCTTCCCCCGAGGCCCAAACGGCACCAGCTAAGGGCACCACCGCTTCCCTCCCTTCCGAAAGATCTCTCACGGCTGGGCAGCACGAAAGCTCGACTCCGGAGGCAACCGGATCCACCCCGATGACGCCGTCTTCCACTGGGAAGACTGCCTTGACGTCTCCTGAAGGTCAATCCACGCCCACCATCAGCAAGGTCTCTCCCACTAAGGCTGAGCTAACCTCACCAGAAGCGACGAGGCCCCCGTCCCCAGCTTCTGGGTCTGCCCAGGCCACGTCCCTCTCCCTGGAGACCCGATCCTCTCCGGCCCAGACCTCGTGGCCCTCGACCACCGAGGAGACCACCATTGCATCCCACGCCACGAGTTCTTCTCCTCCGGCAGAAGCCAGCACAGCTGAAGGAGGGAGCACCTCTTCGCTCCTCTCTGCACGCTCAAGCCCTGCTGGACCAGATGCCAGGACCGCTGGAGCGTCGGCCACCTCCATGGTCACCATGACGGCTGCTGTGGACAGGAGTGAACCAGCGTCCCCCCAGCAACCCTCCACTCCCTCCCTCGCCCACTCTTCATCCACTCAGCCGGAGGGAACCTCACCAGAACAGAGCAGCACTCCACCCCTGCACCCTCGGTCTTCCACCATGAAGCCGGACCTTAGCTCTGCCCGAAGCACCACCCTTGCCAGGCCGACTTCATCCCCTTCAACCGGCCACTCTCCGCCTGCCCCCACCGAGGAGAGCACCCTTTCATCTCTGACCGCAAGGCCTTCCCCCGAGGCCCAAACGGCACCAGCTGAGGGCACCACCGCTTCCCTTCCTTCCGAAAGATCTCTCACGGCTGGGCAGCACGAAAGCTCGACTCCGGAGGCATCCGGATCCACCCCGATGATGCCGCCTTCCACTGGGAAGACTGCCTTGACGTCTCCTGAAGGTCAATCCACGCCCACCATCAGCAAGGTCTCTCCCACTAAGGCTGAGCTAACCTCACCAGAAGCGACGAGGCCCCCGTCCCCAGCTTCTGGGTCTGCCCAGGCCACGTCCGTCTCCCTGGAGACCCCATCCTCTCCGGCCAAGACCTCGTGGCCCTCGACCACCGAGGAGACCACCATTGCATCCCACGCCACGAGTTCTTCTCCTCCGGCAGAAGCCAGCACAGCTGAAGGAGGGAGCACCTCTTCGCTCCTCTCTGCACGCTCAAGCCCTGCTGGACCAGAGGCCAGGAGCGCTGGAGCGTCGGCCACCTCCATGGTCACCACGACGGCTTCTGTGGACAGGAGTGAACCAGCATCCCCCCAGCGACCCTCCACTCCCTCCCTCGCCCACTCTTCATCCACTCAGCTGGAGGGAACCTCACCAGAACAGAGCAGCACTCCACCCCTGCACCCTCGGTCTTCCACCATGAAGCCGGACCTTAGCTCTGCCCGAAGCACCACCCTTGCCAGGCCGACTTCATCCCCTTCAACCGGCCACTCTCCGCCTGCCCCCACCGAGGAGAGCACCCTTTCATCTCTGACCGCAAGGCCTTCACCCGAGGTCCAAACGGCACCAGCTGAGGGCACCACCGCTTCCCTCCCTTCCGAAAGATCTCTCACGGCTGGGCAGCACGAAAGCTCGACTCCGGAGGCAACCGGATCCATCCCGATGATGCCGCCTTCCACTGGGAAGACTGCCTTGACGTCTCCTGAAGGTCAATCCACGCCCACCATCAGCAAGGTCTCTCCCACTAAGGCTGAGCTAACCTCACCAGAAGCGACGAGGCCCCCGTCCCCAGCTTCTGGGTCTGCCCAGGCCACGTCCCTCTCCCTGGAGACCCGATCCTCTCCGGCCCAGACCTCGTGGCCCTCGACCACCGAGGAGACCACCATTGCATCCCACGCCACGAGTTCTTCTCCTCCGGCAGAAGCCAGCACAGCTGAAGGAGGGAGCACCTCTTCGCTCCTCTCTGCACGCTCAAGCCCTGCTGGACCAGAGGCCAGGAGCGCTGGAGCGTCGGCCACCTCCATGGTCACCACGACGGCTGCTGTGGACAGGAGTGAACCAGCGTCCCCCCAGCGACCCTCCACTCCCTCCCTCGCCCACTCTTCATCCACTCAGCTGGAGGGAACCTCACCAGAACAGAGCAACACTCCACCCCTGCACCCTCGGTCTTCCACCATGAAGCCGGACCTTAGCTCTGCCCGAAGCACCACCCTTGCTAGGCCGACTTCATCCCCTTCAACCGGCCACTCTCCGCCTGCCCCCACCGAGGAGAGCACCCTTTCATCTCTGACCGCAAGGCCTTCCCCCGAGGCCCAAACGGCACCAGCTCTGGGCACCACCGCTTCCCTCCCTTCCGAAAGAACTCTCACGGCTGGGAAGCACGAAAGCTCGACTCCGGAGGCAACCGGATCCACCCTGATGACGCCGTCTTCCACTGGTAAGACTGCCTTGACGTCTCCTGAAGGTCAATCCACGCCCACCATCAGCAACGTCTCTCCCACTAAGGCTGAGCTAACCTCACCAGAAGCGACGAGGCCCCCGTCCCCAGCTTCTGGGTCTCCCCAGACCACGTCCCTCTCCCTGGAGACCCCATCCTCTCCGGCCCAGACCTCGTGGCCCTCGACCACCGAGGAGACCACCATTGCATCCCACGCCACGAGTTCTTCTCCTCCGGCAGAAGCCAGGACAGCTGAAGGTGGGAGCACCTCTTCGCTCCTCTCTGCACGCTCAAGCCCTGCTGGACCAGAGGCCAGGAGCGCTGGAGCGTCGGCCACCTCCATGGTCACCACGACGGCTTCTGTGGACAGGAGTGAACCAGCGTCCCCCCAGCAACCCTCCACTCCCTCCCTCGCCCACTCTTCATCCACTCAGCCGGAGGGAACCTCACCAGAACAGAGCAGCACTCCACCCCTGCACCCTCGGTCTTCCACCATGAAGCCGGACCTTAGCTCTGCCCGAAGCACCACCCTTGCCAGGCCGACTTCATCCCCTTCAACCGGCCACTCTCCGCCTGCCCCCACCGAGGAGAGCACCCTTTCATCTCTGACCGCAAGGCCTTCCCCCGAGGCCCAAACGGCACCAGCTGAGGGCACCACCGCTTCCCTCCCTTCCGAAAGATCTCTCACGGCTGGGCAGCACGAAAGCTCGACTCCGGAGGCAACCGGATCCACCCCAATGACGCCGTCTTCCACTGGGAAGACTGCCTTGACGTCTCCTGAAGGTCAATCCACGCCCACCATCAGCAAGGTCTCTCCCACTAAGGCTGAGCTAACCTCACCAGAAGCGACGAGGCCCCCGTCCCCAGCTTTTGGGTCTCCCCAGACCACGTCCCTCTCCCTGGAGACCCGATCCTCTCCGGCCCAGACCTCGTGGCCCTCGACCACCGAGGAGACCACCATTGCATCCCACGCCACGAGTTCTTCTCCTCCGGCAGAAGCCAGGACAGCTGAAGGAGGGAGCACCTCTTTGCTCCTCTCTGCACGCTCAAGCCCTGCTGGACCAGAGGCCAGGAGCGATGGAGCGTCGGCCACCTCCATGGTCACCACGACGGCTTCTGTGGACAGGAGTGAACCAGCGTCCCCCCAGCAACCCTCCACTCCCTCCCTCGCCCACTCTTCATCCACTCAGCCGGAGGGAACCTCACCAGAACAGAGCAGCACTCCACCCCTGCACCCTCGGTCTTCCACCATGAAGCCGGACCTTAGCTCTGCCCGAAGCACCACCCTTGCCAGGCCGACTTCATCCCCTTCAACCGGCCACTCTCCGCCTGCCCCCACCGAGGAGAGCACCCTTTCATCTCTGACCGCAAGGCCTTCCCCCGAGGCCCAAACGGCACCAGCTAAGGGCACCACCGCTTCCCTCCCTTCCGAAAGATCTCTCACGGCTGGGCAGCACGAAAGCTCGACTCCGGAGGCAACCGGATC
This sequence comes from Charina bottae, assembly GCA_023362775.1. Taxonomy (NCBI): domain Eukaryota; kingdom Metazoa; phylum Chordata; class Lepidosauria; order Squamata; family Charinaidae; genus Charina; species Charina bottae. The sequence continues at coordinate 4,700,707 of JALMGJ010000040.1, forward strand.
CACCCCGATGACGCCGTCTTCCACTGGGAAGACTGCCTTGACGTCTCCTGAAGGTCAATCCACGCCCACCATCAGCAAGGTCTCTCCCACTAAGGCTGAGCTAACCTCACCAGAAGCGACGAGGCCCCCGTCCCCAGCTTCTGGGTCTGCCCAGGCCACGTCCCTCTCCCTGGAGACCCGATCCTCTCCGGCCCAGACCTCGTGGCCCTCGACCACCGAGGAGACCACCATTGCATCCCACGCCACGAGTTCTTCTCCTCCGGCAGAAGCCAGCACAGCTGAAGGAGGGAGCACCTCTTCGCTCCTCTCTGCACGCTCAAGCCCTGCTGGACCAGATGCCAGGACCGCTGGAGCGTCGGCCACCTCCATGGTCACCATGACGGCTGCTGTGGACAGGAGTGAACCAGCGTCCCCCCAGCGACCCTCCACTCCCTCCCTCGCCCACTCTTCATCCACTCAGCCAGAGGGAACCTCACCAGAACGGAGCAGCACTCCACCCCTGCACCCTCGGTCTTCCACCATGAAGCCGGACCTTAGCTTTGCCCGAAGCACCACCCTTGCCAGGCCGACTTCATCCCCTTCAACCGGCCACTCTCCGCCTGCCCCCACCGAGGAGAGCACCCTTTCATCTCTGACCGCAAGGCCTTCCCCCGAGGCCCAAACGGCACCAGCTGAGGGCACCACCGCTTCCCTCCCTTCCGAAAGATCTCTCACGGCTGGGCAGCACGAAAGCTCGACTCCGGAGGCAACCGGATCCACCCCGATGATGCCGCCTTCCACTGGGAAGACTGCCTTGACGTCTCCTGAAGGTCAATCCACGCCCACCATCAGCAAGGTCTCTCCCACTAAGGCTGAGCTAACCTCACCAGAAGCGACGAGGCCCCCGTCCCCAGCTTCTGGGTCTGCCCAGGCCACGTCCGTCTCCCTGGAGACCCCATCCTCTCCGGCCAAGACCTCGTGGCCCTCGACCACCGAGGAGACCACCATTGCATCCCACGCCACGAGTTCTTCTCCTCCGGCAGAAGCCAGCACAGCTGAAGGAGGGAGCACCTCTTCGCTCCTCTCTGCACGCTCAAGCCCTGCTGGACGAGAGGCCAGGAGCGCTGGAGCGTCGGCCACCTCCATTGTCACCACGACGGCTTCTGTGGACAGGAGTGAACCAGCGTCCCCCCAGCGACCCTCCACTCCCTCCCTCGCCCACTCTTCATCCACTCAGCCGGAGGGAACCTCACCAGAACAGAGCAGCACTCCACCCCTGCACCCTCGGTCTTCCACCATGAAGCCGGACCTTAGCTCTGCCCGAAGCACCACCCTTGCCAGGCCGACTTCATCCCCTTCAACCGGCCACTCTCCGCCTGCCCCCACCGAGGAGAGCACCCTTTCATCTCTGACCGCAAGGCCTTCCCCCGAGGCCCAAACGGCACCAGCTAAGGGCACCACCGCTTCCCTCCCTTCCGAAAGATCTCTCACGGCTGGGCAGCACGAAAGCTCGACTCCGGAGGCAACCGGATCCACCCCGATGACGCCGTCTTCCACTGGGAAGACTGCCTTGACGTCTCCTGAAGGTCAATCCACGCCCACCATCAGCAAGGTCTCTCCCACTAAGGCTGAGCTAACCTCACCAGAAGCGACGAGGCCCCCGTCCCCAGCTTCTGGGTCTGCCCAGGCCACGTCCCTCTCCCTGGAGACCCCATCCTCTCCGGCCCAGACCTCGTGGCCCTCGACCACCGAGGAGACCACCATTGCATCCCACGCCACGAGTTCTTCTCCTCCGGCAGAAGCCAGGACAGCTGAAGGTGGGAGCACCTCTTCGCTCCTCTCTGCACGCTCAAGCCCTGCTGGACCAGAGGCCAGGAGCGCTGGAGCGTCGGCCACCTCCATGGTCACCACGACGGCTTCTGTGGACAGGAGTGAACCAGCGTCCCCCCAGCAACCCTCCACTCCCTCCCTCGCCCACTCTTCATCCACTCAGCCGGAGGGAACCTCACCAGAACAGAGCAGCACTCCACCCCTGCACCCTCGGTCTTCCACCATGAAGCCGGACCTTAGCTCTGCCCGAAGCACCACCCTTGCCAGGCCGACTTCATCCCCTTCAACCGGCCACTCTCCGCCTGCCCCCACCGAGGAGAGCACCCTTTCATCTCTGACCGCAAGGCCTTCCCCCGAGGCCCAAACGGCACCAGCTGAGGGCACCACCGCTTCCCTCCCTTCCGAAAGATCTCTCACGGCTGGGCAGCACGAAAGCTCGACTCCGGAGGCAACCGGATCCACCCCAATGACGCCGTCTTCCACTGGGAAGACTGCCTTGACGTCTCCTGAAGGTCAATCCACGCCCACCATCAGCAAGGTCTCTCCCACTAAGGCTGAGCTAACCTCACCAGAAGCGACGAGGCCCCCGTCCCCAGCTTTTGGGTCTCCCCAGACCACGTCCCTCTCCCTGGAGACCCGATCCTCTCCGGCCCAGACCTCGTGGCCCTCGACCACCGAGGAGACCACCATTGCATCCCACGCCACGAGTTCTTCTCCTCCGGCAGAAGCCAGGACAGCTGAAGGAGGGAGCACCTCTTTGCTCCTCTCTGCACGCTCAAGCCCTGCTGGACCAGAGGCCAGGAGCGATGGAGCGTCGGCCACCTCCATGGTCACCACGACGGCTTCTGTGGACAGGAGTGAACCAGCGTCCCCCCAGCAACCCTCCACTCCCTCCCTCGCCCACTCTTCATCCACTCAGCCGGAGGGAACCTCACCAGAACAGAGCAGCACTCCACCCCTGCACCCTCGGTCTTCCACCATGAAGCCGGACCTTAGCTCTGCCCGAAGCACCACCCTTGCCAGGCCGACTTCATCCCCTTCAACCGGCCACTCTCCGCCTGCCCCCACCGAGGAGAGCACCCTTTCATCTCTGACCGCAAGGCCTTCCCCCGAGGCCCAAACGGCACCAGCTAAGGGCACCACCGCTTCCCTCCCTTCCGAAAGATCTCTCACGGCTGGGCAGCACGAAAGCTCGACTCCGGAGGCAACCGGATCCACCCCGATGACGCCGTCTTCCACTGGGAAGACTGCCTTGACGTCTCCTGAAGGTCAATCCACGCCCACCATCAGCAAGGTCTCTCCCACTAAGGCTGAGCTAACCTCACCAGAAGCGACGAGGCCCCCGTCCCCAGCTTCTGGGTCTGCCCAGGCCACGTCCCTCTCCCTGGAGACCCGATCCTCTCCGGCCCAGACCTCGTGGCCCTCGACCACCGAGGAGACCACCATTGCATCCCACGCCACGAGTTCTTCTCCTCCGGCAGAAGCCAGCACAGCTGAAGGAGGGAGCACCTCTTCGCTCCTCTCTGCACGCTCAAGCCCTGCTGGACCAGATGCCAGGACCGCTGGAGCGTCGGCCACCTCCATGGTCACCATGACGGCTGCTGTGGACAGGAGTGAACCAGCGTCCCCCCAGCGACCCTCCACTCCCTCCCTCGCCCACTCTTCATCCACTCAGCCAGAGGGAACCTCACCAGAACGGAGCAGCACTCCACCCCTGCACCCTCGGTCTTCCACCATGAAGCCGGACCTTAGCTTTGCCCGAAGCACCACCCTTGCCAGGCCGACTTCATCCCCTTCAACCGGCCACTCTCCGCCTGCCCCCACCGAGGAGAGCACCCTTTCATCTCTGACCGCAAGGCCTTCCCCCGAGGCCCAAACGGCACCAGCTGAGGGCACCACCGCTTCCCTCCCTTCCGAAAGATCTCTCACGGCTGGGCAGCACGAAAGCTCGACTCCGGAGGCAACCGGATCCACCCCGATGATGCCGCCTTCCACTGGGAAGACTGCCTTGACGTCTCCTGAAGGTCAATCCACGCCCACCATCAGCAAGGTCTCTCCCACTAAGGCTGAGCTAACCTCACCAGAAGCGACGAGGCCCCCGTCCCCAGCTTCTGGGTCTGCCCAGGCCACGTCCGTCTCCCTGGAGACCCCATCCTCTCCGGCCAAGACCTCGTGGCCCTCGACCACCGAGGAGACCACCATTGCATCCCACGCCACGAGTTCTTCTCCTCCGGCAGAAGCCAGCACAGCTGAAGGAGGGAGCACCTCTTCGCTCCTCTCTGCACGCTCAAGCCCTGCTGGACGAGAGGCCAGGAGCGCTGGAGCGTCGGCCACCTCCATTGTCACCACGACGGCTTCTGTGGACAGGAGTGAACCAGCGTCCCCCCAGCGACCCTCCACTCCCTCCCTCGCCCACTCTTCATCCACTCAGCCGGAGGGAACCTCACCAGAACAGAGCAGCACTCCACCCCTGCACCCTCGGTCTTCCACCATGAAGCCGGACCTTAGCTCTGCCCGAAGCACCACCCTTGCCAGGCCGACTTCATCCCCTTCAACCGGCCACTCTCCGCCTGCCCCCACCGAGGAGAGCACCCTTTCATCTCTGACCGCAAGGCCTTCCCCCGAGGCCCAAACGGCACCAGCTAAGGGCACCACCGCTTCCCTCCCTTCCGAAAGATCTCTCACGGCTGGGCAGCACGAAAGCTCGACTCCGGAGGCAACCGGATCCACCCCGATGACGCCGTCTTCCACTGGGAAGACTGCCTTGACGTCTCCTGAAGGTCAATCCACGCCCACCATCAGCAAGGTCTCTCCCACTAAGGCTGAGCTAACCTCACCAGAAGCGACGAGGCCCCCGTCCCCAGCTTCTGGGTCTGCCCAGGCCACGTCCCTCTCCCTGGAGACCCCATCCTCTCCGGCCCAGACCTCGTGGCCCTCGACCACCGAGGAGACCACCATTGCATCCCACGCCACGAGTTCTTCTCCTCCGGCAGAAGCCAGGACAGCTGAAGGTGGGAGCACCTCTTCGCTCCTCTCTGCACGCTCAAGCCCTGCTGGACCAGAGGCCAGGAGCGCTGGAGCGTCGGCCACCTCCATGGTCACCACGACGGCTTCTGTGGACAGGAGTGAACCAGCGTCCCCCCAGCAACCCTCCACTCCCTCCCTCGCCCACTCTTCATCCACTCAGCCGGAGGGAACCTCACCAGAACAGAGCAGCACTCCACCCCTGCACCCTCGGTCTTCCACCATGAAGCCGGACCTTAGCTCTGCCCGAAGCACCACCCTTGCCAGGCCGACTTCATCCCCTTCAACCGGCCACTCTCCGCCTGCCCCCACCGAGGAGAGCACCCTTTCATCTCTGACCGCAAGGCCTTCCCCCGAGGCCCAAACGGCACCAGCTGAGGGCACCACCGCTTCCCTCCCTTCCGAAAGATCTCTCACGGCTGGGCAGCACGAAAGCTCGACTCCGGAGGCAACCGGATCCACCCCAATGACGCCGTCTTCCACTGGGAAGACTGCCTTGACGTCTCCTGAAGGTCAATCCACGCCCACCATCAGCAAGGTCTCTCCCACTAAGGCTGAGCTAACCTCACCAGAAGCGACGAGGCCCCCGTCCCCAGCTTTTGGGTCTCCCCAGACCACGTCCCTCTCCCTGGAGACCCGATCCTCTCCGGCCCAGACCTCGTGGCCCTCGACCACCGAGGAGACCACCATTGCATCCCACGCCACGAGTTCTTCTCCTCCGGCAGAAGCCAGGACAGCTGAAGGAGGGAGCACCTCTTTGCTCCTCTCTGCACGCTCAAGCCCTGCTGGACCAGAGGCCAGGAGCGATGGAGCGTCGGCCACCTCCATGGTCACCACGACGGCTTCTGTGGACAGGAGTGAACCAGCGTCCCCCCAGCAACCCTCCACTCCCTCCCTCGCCCACTCTTCATCCACTCAGCCGGAGGGAACCTCACCAGAACAGAGCAGCACTCCACCCCTGCACCCTCGGTCTTCCACCATGAAGCCGGACCTTAGCTCTGCCCGAAGCACCACCCTTGCCAGGCCGACTTCATCCCCTTCAACCGGCCACTCTCCGCCTGCCCCCACCGAGGAGAGCACCCTTTCATCTCTGACCGCAAGGCCTTCCCCCGAGGCCCAAACGGCACCAGCTAAGGGCACCACCGCTTCCCTCCCTTCCGAAAGATCTCTCACGGCTGGGCAGCACGAAAGCTCGACTCCGGAGGCAACCGGATCCACCCCGATGACGCCGTCTTCCACTGGGAAGACTGCCTTGACGTCTCCTGAAGGTCAATCCACGCCCACCATCAGCAAGGTCTCTCCCACTAAGGCTGAGCTAACCTCACCAGAAGCGACGAGGCCCCCGTCCCCAGCTTCTGGGTCTGCCCAGGCCACGTCCCTCTCCCTGGAGACCCGATCCTCTCCGGCCCAGACCTCGTGGCCCTCGACCACCGAGGAGACCACCATTGCATCCCACGCCACGAGTTCTTCTCCTCCGGCAGAAGCCAGCACAGCTGAAGGAGGGAGCACCTCTTCGCTCCTCTCTGCACGCTCAAGCCCTGCTGGACCAGATGCCAGGACCGCTGGAGCGTCGGCCACCTCCATGGTCACCATGACGGCTGCTGTGGACAGGAGTGAACCAGCGTCCCCCCAGCGACCCTCCACTCCCTCCCTCGCCCACTCTTCATCCACTCAGCCAGAGGGAACCTCACCAGAACGGAGCAGCACTCCACCCCTGCACCCTCGGTCTTCCACCATGAAGCCGGACCTTAGCTTTGCCCGAAGCACCACCCTTGCCAGGCCGACTTCATCCCCTTCAACCGGCCACTCTCCGCCTGCCCCCACCGAGGAGAGCACCCTTTCATCTCTGACCGCAAGGCCTTCCCCCGAGGCCCAAACGGCACCAGCTGAGGGCACCACCGCTTCCCTCCCTTCCGAAAGATCTCTCACGGCTGGGCAGCACGAAAGCTCGACTCCGGAGGCAACCGGATCCACCCCGATGATGCCGCCTTCCACTGGGAAGACTGCCTTGACGTCTCCTGAAGGTCAATCCACGCCCACCATCAGCAAGGTCTCTCCCACTAAGGCTGAGCTAACCTCACCAGAAGCGACGAGGCCCCCGTCCCCAGCTTCTGGGTCTGCCCAGGCCACGTCCGTCTCCCTGGAGACCCCATCCTCTCCGGCCAAGACCTCGTGGCCCTCGACCACCGAGGAGACCACCATTGCATCCCACGCCACGAGTTCTTCTCCTCCGGCAGAAGCCAGCACAGCTGAAGGAGGGAGCACCTCTTCGCTCCTCTCTGCACGCTCAAGCCCTGCTGGACGAGAGGCCAGGAGCGCTGGAGCGTCGGCCACCTCCATTGTCACCACGACGGCTTCTGTGGACAGGAGTGAACCAGCGTCCCCCCAGCGACCCTCCACTCCCTCCCTCGCCCACTCTTCATCCACTCAGCCGGAGGGAACCTCACCAGAACAGAGCAGCACTCCACCCCTGCACCCTCGGTCTTCCACCATGAAGCCGGACCTTAGCTCTGCCCGAAGCACCACCCTTGCCAGGCCGACTTCATCCCCTTCAACCGGCCACTCTCCGCCTGCCCCCACCGAGGAGAGCACCCTTTCATCTCTGACCGCAAGGCCTTCCCCCGAGGCCCAAACGGCACCAGCTAAGGGCACCACCGCTTCCCTCCCTTCCGAAAGATCTCTCACGGCTGGGCAGCACGAAAGCTCGACTCCGGAGGCAACCGGATCCACCCCGATGACGCCGTCTTCCACTGGGAAGACTGCCTTGACGTCTCCTGAAGGTCAATCCACGCCCACCATCAGCAAGGTCTCTCCCACTAAGGCTGAGCTAACCTCACCAGAAGCGACGAGGCCCCCGTCCCCAGCTTCTGGGTCTGCCCAGGCCACGTCCCTCTCCCTGGAGACCCGATCCTCTCCGGCCCAGACCTCGTGGCCCTCGACCACCGAGGAGACCACCATTGCATCCCACGCCACGAGTTCTTCTCCTCCGGCAGAAGCCAGCACAGCTGAAGGAGGGAGCACCTCTTCGCTCCTCTCTGCACGCTCAAGCCCTGCTGGACCAGATGCCAGGACCGCTGGAGCGTCGGCCACCTCCATGGTCACCATGACGGCTGCTGTGGACAGGAGTGAACCAGCGTCCCCCCAGCGACCCTCCACTCCCTCCCTCGCCCACTCTTCATCCACTCAGCCAGAGGGAACCTCACCAGAACGGAGCAGCACTCCACCCCTGCACCCTCGGTCTTCCACCATGAAGCCGGACCTTAGCTTTGCCCGAAGCACCACCCTTGCCAGGCCGACTTCATCCCCTTCAACCGGCCACTCTCCGCCTGCCCCCACCGAGGAGAGCACCCTTTCATCTCTGACCGCAAGGCCTTCCCCCGAGGCCCAAACGGCACCAGCTGAGGGCACCACCGCTTCCCTCCCTTCCGAAAGATCTCTCACGGCTGGGCAGCACGAAAGCTCGACTCCGGAGGCAACCGGATCCACCCCGATGATGCCGCCTTCCACTGGGAAGACTGCCTTGACGTCTCCTGAAGGTCAATCCACGCCCACCATCAGCAAGGTCTCTCCCACTAAGGCTGAGCTAACCTCACCAGAAGCGACGAGGCCCCCGTCCCCAGCTTCTGGGTCTGCCCAGGCCACGTCCGTCTCCCTGGAGACCCCATCCTCTCCGGCCAAGACCTCGTGGCCCTCGACCACCGAGGAGACCACCATTGCATCCCACGCCACGAGTTCTTCTCCTCCGGCAGAAGCCAGCACAGCTGAAGGAGGGAGCACCTCTTCGCTCCTCTCTGCACGCTCAAGCCCTGCTGGACGAGAGGCCAGGAGCGCTGGAGCGTCGGCCACCTCCATTGTCACCACGACGGCTTCTGTGGACAGGAGTGAACCAGCGTCCCCCCAGCGACCCTCCACTCCCTCCCTCGCCCACTCTTCATCCACTCAGCCGGAGGGAACCTCACCAGAACAGAGCAGCACTCCACCCCTGCACCCTCGGTCTTCCACCATGAAGCCGGACCTTAGCTCTGCCCGAAGCACCACCCTTGCCAGGCCGACTTCATCCCCTTCAACCGGCCACTCTCCGCCTGCCCCCACCGAGGAGAGCACCCTTTCATCTCTGACCGCAAGGCCTTCCCCCGAGGCCCAAACGGCACCAGCTGAGGGCACCACCGCTTCCCTCCCTTCCGAAAGATCTGTCACGGCTGGGCAGCAGGAAAGCTCGACTCCGGAGGCAACCGGATCCACCCCGATGACGCCGCCTTCCACTGGGAAGACTGCCTTGACGTCTCCTGAAGGTCAATCCACGCCCACCATCAGCAAGGTCTCTCCCACTAAGGCTGAGCTAACGTCACCAGAAGCGACGAGGCCCCCATCCGCAGCTTCTGGGTCTCCCCAGACCACGTCCCTCTCCCTGGAGACCCGATCCTCTCCGGCCCAGACCTCGTGGCCCTTGACCACCGAGGAGACCACCATTGCATCCCACGCCACGAGTTCTTCTCCTCCGGCAGAAGCCAGCACAGCTGAAGGAGGGAGCACCTCTTCGCTCCTCTCTGCACGCTCAAGCCCTGCTGGACCAGAGGCCAGGAGCGCTGGAGCGTCGGCCACCTCCATGGTCACCACGACGGCTGCTGTGGACAGGAGTGAACCAGCGTCCCCCCAGCGACCCTCCAGTCCCTCCCTCGCCCACTCTTCATCCACTCAGCCGGAGGGAACCTCACCAGAACAGAGCAGCACTCCACCCCTGCACCCTCGGTCTTCCACCATGAAGCCGGACCTTAGCTCTGCCCGAAGCACCACCCTTGCCAGGCCGACTTCATCCCCTTTAACTGGCTACTCTCCGCTTGCCCCCACCAAGGAGAGCACCCTTTCCTCTCTGTGGAGTGAGCCAGCGTCTGCCCAGGGACCCACCAGTCCCTCCCTCGCCCACTCTTCTTGGTCTTCAACGATGTTTGGAACAGTGTACATTGTGGGTGTTACTAATAGTTTCTCTTCTATTACTGAAAGTAAAAGTGATGAAATGATAATCCCATCTCATCAATCAATAATGTCTCCATCTCCAGTAGTAGGAACAGGTAATTTTATATACTGCAGTGGTTTAATTATATACGTTTTTATTGTGTCTTTTTATTAGTGTAGTTTCAATTTGCTTATATTTTTTCCGGTCCGTATGTCATTTCCCCCCCAAAATTATATTCATGTGTGTCTTATTAGTGGAACTGGGTTTAGACATGTTGTCTTGTCCTCCCACTGTGGTTTATGTTTTGGACAAATTTGAAGTTAATTAACCATACTATGTAACTGTAAATGAAGTGTGTGCCAGTATGTTAGTACAGCTACATGTATGTGGATACATCCTTATGTTCTGATCTGAGTTAGTTTTAATTTTTTTAAATTAAAAATATTAGTGGGACCTTGTTTTCACTTATGTTATATTGACATTCTGATATAACATATATGTCTCTCCTGGACTTCAGAAAATATCTAAAGACCTGGTTTTGCCATCATGCTCGGGGAGGGGAGGGAAATAGCCAGTCTTGGGGTTGGATGATTGCTTAAATCTACTTTGACCAACCTTCCGACCATGGGATAGTAAGAACTGCCATTTTTAGGATCAAATTGTATTAGATATTTTATTGAATTTTTGTAGTATTTATGTTTTTATTGATTTTAAACTTGTGCTGTGAACTGCCCAGGGTCCCTCCTTGCGGGGGAGATGGGCGGGATATAAATATGTTTATAAATAAAAATAAATAAGTAAAATAACCGTTTTGGGGGTTTTGGCCTGTCCTATGTTTGGAATTGTGCACATGTAAAAAGTCAATGATTAGGTGTTTGGAAGAGGAAGAGGGTTATATTGGATAATTTTGAGCTACGGGAATGCTTGGACTTGGTTTCTCATGTTTTTGACTCTTTTATCAGGTGAAATAATACATTCTGTCACAATTGGCCAAGAAGGAGCTGAGTACCAAAAGACAAAGTCTCAAGCATCTCTGCCATCACTGTCTTCTTTTCACACTGTGCAAACTACCACCATACCCGGTAAGTTACTGGAACGTGATATGTATGGAGTTGAGTCAAATGCAAGTGGCTTAAAGTAACCAATGTCAAATATTGGTAGTCCTTGTTTAGCGACTGCCTCGTTTAGCAACTGTTCGCAGCTATGACGGTGATGAAAAAGTAACTTTACGACCAATCCTCACATTTACCACCTTTGCAGGTCTGTAAAGCAAAGGAAATCTAAGTAAGATCATGAGCGCATTCAGAGTTTCGCTTAGCAACCTCTTTGCTTAACGACTGAGTAGGTTTGACTCTTCTAGTCCTGACTGGTAATTTTCCCTCTCCCTGGAAACAGGTGATAGAGTATAAACTGGCTTTATATGGGCTGTCTCCATTATTTTTAAAATCACTAGGTTATGATTAAGCCAAGCAATTGGTTATTAACAGAATCAGAGATATGGAATTCCAGCTAGAAGCTAGAAGTTAATAGGATAATTACACTTGGTGATATTGTATAATGTATAATGATAAAAATGTATATATAGATATGTATGTAAGCCGCCTAGAGTCCTCCGTTAGGGAGGGGATAGGCGGGGTATAAATAACACTATAAAATAAAATAATAAAATAAAATAAAATAAAATATAAAATAAAATAATAAAATAAAATAAAATAAAATAAAATAAAATAAAATAAAATAAAATAAAATAAAATAAAATAATAAAATAAAATAAAATAAAATAAAATAAAATAAAATAAATACCTCTACACAGCAGGAATCAGATAAGATGGGGTACATGGGAATCAGCAAGATATTTGAAAGACCTAACCTTCCCTAAGATTAGAATAGCATTTTTAGAGCTAGATTTAATATCCTTCCATCAGCACTCCTGCAAGGCAGGTATAATAAAACCCCCTTAGCAGAAAGAATTTGTACATGCGGCACTAAGGAGGTTGAAAACATCACTCATGTTCTATTGCGATGTAAATATTATAGGGATATTAGATCAACATATATTTATCCCCTAATAGAAAGATGTCCAGGGAGACCTGATAGTTTGAGAACAATCTTCTGCAGGACTCAAACCCAGTTATTACACGTGCAGTAGCAAAATTCTGTGCTGTCGCAATGATAATAAGGCAAAACCGGTTAAAGAAGTAGGGAATTGTGTATATTTTTCTATTTTTATTAATACTTTGTCTAGCCATTTTTTAATAAATTTTTAGGATATACAGTATATTTTATAACATGCTATTAAAATGATAGATCTATTAATGTTTAGATAAATAAACATGTCATTATTGTAATAGGGTTTTATAGATTATATTATAATTGTCTACATTTATACTTTTATCCCATATGTATAATTGTATTTAATTGATTAGTTTGATTTTAATTGTTATTTTTATTAATTTTAAGCTGCTGGTCATTGACCGAACAAAAAAAACCAAAAAAACCCAACAACGACTGAGTTGCCTGTCCCAATTGTGGTCGCTAAACAAGGACTACCTGCATTTTTATATTCACGTGGTTGCTTGCTAGTGGAAGGCTGAGCTGAAGTTGGGGGGAGGTAGGAAATTCACCGGCACCACATTCCAGGGTGAGCCACCCATTTGTTTAGCATTTGAGGAGCCTGTAAAACGGTGTGAAAAGAGAGTAAGAAGGTTGGCTTCCACTCTGCTTTGACTTTGTGATTTTTTTCCTCAAATAATTGAATCCACTTGGCTAAACAGATCAGCCTACAGTTCACCCAGCAGGGCCAGAGCCTAATTTAAGGTCTTAATATTAGTGGATTTAAAGATCTGGGGTTAGCCCTTCCTATTGCTTGCCCCAGCTCCTGTCTTGGCATGATCCTGTCATAAAACATGACCAGCAGGACAAGGCCTCCGTTCACGTGTGGCTCCATCCTGTTTGCCTGCATTTCATTCATTCCCAATTAGAACATTTTCTTCCCTTCTCCCAGTCTGGCTCTCCCTCTACTTCTTTGCATGCATTTCAGGCAGATTTGAGACCTTACTGGCTTAATTAAGCAGGCCAATTGGTGGAAGCGTTGCGAGTGGTTGTTGAGAAAGACAGTGAGTAAAGTGAGAAAGCAGGGCTATAGCGTTGTAAATCTTATTAGCCAAGTTAGTTGGCAGGAGTATCAGGTTTACAGGTGCAGGATTTTAGAGATTTTAGAGATCAACTAGCAACTCATCATTGTATAAGTGCTATTTTTATAGTGACCGTAAATATATCACGTATACTGCTTTTATTGCTTTGGTGTATTTTTTATTGTTGCTAGTTTTTATTGGCTAATTCTGTTTGTGGTCGGACCATCCCCACTGGGGGGCGTATAATGAACAACATTTGGTTGGTTGGTTTGCAGTGATTGGTATGGCAGCAAAGAAGTCTGTTTCTCTTTACTGCCATCTAGTGTTCTGTTTTTACAGCCCAAACCTGAGACATGCTACACAATCTGTGATTGGCTAAATCAGTGTTTCTTAAACTTATTTTTTCTCGGAACCCCTTCCCACTTTTAAAAATTATGGAGGACCCCAAAAGGGCTTTGTTTGTATGGGTTATATTAAAAAAAACTAAAACTGATGCATTCACTGCCACTACCGCTTCTCACAATTGTTTGATGGGATTTTAATATTCTATTATTTTTCAACATAGACCATGGACTGGCAAAGAAGTTTGACTTTGGGGACCCTTGAGAGGGTCTTGGAGGACCCCCAGGGGTCCTAGGACCACACTTTAAGAAACACTGGGCTAGATCACACATTCAGAATGAAGAAGCAGCAATCTGATAGAATCTTCTGAATCTCTGAACGTAGAAACAAGAGCATCAGTCATAGTGGATTTTACACTGAGAAAATTGTACAGTTGCTACTCTTGTAAAAAAGGACTGATTGTCTGAAAGGCCCTATTTCTTCAAGGCCCCATGATCACAGAGATTTGTCTCTGGCCTTGCCAGAACAGGGCTCTTTGAAGAATCCAGAAGCTGCTACAATATTAATGTCTCAGGAATAGGCAGTAGGTTGTGTTCTCTAACAATCTCAGTTGTAGCAAGATCCCTGAGTGAGGAAAGTTTACGAGTTTGTGCCCAGGTGTATAGCCAGGTGTATATGCACATACAAGTGACTGTGTGCATATGAAGACATGTGCAGATTTGTGGCCCTGATTTAGCACCACTGGCAGTCCTTGGAAAATTTATTGAGCCCCATCAGAGATATATTTGCTATACAGAGTGTTCACTTGTAGCAATAGGGTTGTATTGTAGCAACTAATAAGCAGTCATGTGTACAGTTACCAATTAGTCATAAGAATCAGAATTTTAAAAGGCAAGAAAATCATTCTGAATCTTCTGTTGCACTCTGGAGTGCTTTCCACTCTGGAATTTGTGAGATGACTATTATTACGGTTGACTTTGTTGTAAACCACCCAGAGTCTCCCGTTGGGGGAGATGGGCGGGGATAAATTTGAATAATAAAAATAAATAAATAAATAAATTACATTTTTCTGGCACCTCTGGCGAACCTCTCTCTTCACCCTGGCATTGCCTGCATGGCATCATGTGCATACAAAAATATACACACGTTCAGGCCCTTGACCATTGGACCTCTATATTGACCAACCAAAGGGCCATCACACATCCTTGTTTCAACCCTGTTGAATGCTGAACCCTTCATTAAGCATTCTATTTACTCTCATGCATACTTTACCTCCTGCACATAGCAGCTAGCTTCAGCAGCCGGTCAGTTACAGGCCTAACCTTACAAGCTTAACCCTTAATTCAGCTCTTGGCAGAAGATGCTCAGTTATGTCTTGGCTAGATCAGAATGTTTACTATGGACACAACATCAGCCTCTAACCCCACAGTGCAAAGAAGGTAGAGATCTATCCTCCAGAATTTGAATGTTAGGCTTTTTTCCTTCTGAATTAACAAATCCTTGGCAGGTCAATGGGTGGCCTTGGACAGTAGACATATGTTTATTTAATCACCCTCCCTAGCCAGGGAACCTGCCTTGCCAACATTAGTTGTTACATATAGTGCTCTTATCACCTTCAGCAACCAACTCTTAACTCCATGTTCATGCAAAATATTCCATAATTCAACCCTATTTGCTTTTTTTAAAAAAAATCAGAAGGCCTTCACAATCATATACAGTATGATTGTAAACAGAACCAGTTTGGTGTAGTGGTTAAGTTGTCAAGCTAGAAATCAGGAGATTGTGAGTTCTAGTCTTCTCCTTAGGCATGGAAACCAGCTCGTTGACTTTGGGCCGGTCCCCGCATCGCAGCCCAGCCCACCTCACAGGGTTGTTGTGGGGAAAACAGGAGGAGGGAGCATTATGTATGCCCCCTTGAATTGTAAAAAAATAAAGATGGGATGTAAATATAAAAACTAAAATATAAAGTGATTGATGAATATATCAAATAGATAACTTACAAATAATAAGGACAGTTCTACTGGAATTTACTGGTAAAAGGAAAGAGAAAAAGAGGATGACCAGCAGCAATTGGAAGTTCTGAGGGACCAGGTTGGGGTCAGATTATCTATCTATGTGGTTGCTAAGAGTCAACACCAATTTTGTGGCAATCAGTCAACCAATCAATCAATCTAGTGGAATTATATGCATCCTCAGTAGTGCTTAATGAATCCTGATATGAGCTGCAGAATCAATAGCCCAGATTTTTTCTAACTTTCCCTCATATTTAGCTCGCTTTTTAGCCATTTGTTTCTTGGTAGATCTGGCACAGTCAATGCATGTGGCCTTCTATGGTGTACCGAAAGATGCTTCCCTGCCTTAAGAGGTTTGCAAGCTATGATTCAACACACAGGAGATTTCTATGGAGGAAAACAGGCCAGGAAAGAATAGGTCAGAGCTTTCCAAACTGTGTGTCGCGACTGGTTTTCCCGCGGCGACACACCAACTGCAGCGCACAAAACCCGAAAGCAGCAGCAGCGCTTCCGGGTTTTTGCGCGCTGCCGCACTTCCGGGTTTTCCTGCGGCGACACACCAATGCCGGTTGGTGTGTCGCCACAGGAAAAACTTTGGAAAGCCCTGGAATAGGCATTATTTCCATGACACAGTCTTAGTGTCACTTAGGCAGGGCAGGGCTACAAGTATTCTCTGTTGAGGGCTGCATTCCTTTCGAGGCCACATACCTCTGATGAATCAAGCCAAAGCTTTAAAAAATGGTCCCACGTCTCTCCTCTCTCTATTTTGCTGTCTCTGTTGGTCCCCTTCCTTGCCTAACAGAATGCTAAAGGAAAGTTATGTCCTTGCCCTAAGCCAGAATCAATCAACTACAGTCACTCCTTCCTCCCTTCCAGCACTTCGCCTAAATTGGGTCCATCCCCCCATTTATTTCCCTAAATCAATTTCTTTCAGAAGAGTTACCCCTTCCTGTTTTTGTTCTATCTAATTTGGCTTGCCTCAGCCTGTTTCTCTCCTGCTCTCTATCTCTCTGCAGAGGGTAGAGGGAATGGCCTTGACGGACAGGAGGAAGAGCCACTACCAAGGCAACAGTCAGAGAAGAGGCGCTTGAGCCTGGGCCAAGAAAGTAATGTGAGAAAACGTTTCAGACAAGCTTCTCCCTAGTTCACATGGAGATAAAGGGAGGGAGGGGGAAGCACATTCAGACTTACAAGATTCTGTTACTATAGCTATTACTATAGGCATATAAATATAATGAATAAATAGTAAAGGTAAAGGTACCCCCCGCACATTTGTGCAGTCGTGTCTGACTCTAGGGGCCGGTGCTCATCTCCGTTTGTTAGCCAAAGAGCCAGCGCTGTCCAAAGACACTTCCATGGTCATGTGGCCGCATGACGTGCGCGGAACGCTGTTACCATCCCACCGAAGTGGTACCTATTCATCTACTTGCATTTGCATGCTTTCGAATTGCTAGGTTGACAAGAGCTGGAGCTAGTGCGGGAGCTCACTCCGTCACACGGGGCTAGGGTCTCGAACCTCCGAACTTGCAATCTTCCGATCGACAAGCCTGGCATCTTACCCACTGAGCCACCACGCCCCTTAATGAATAAATACATACATACATATTGACTCACATGGCATTGTTTTGTTAGTCTGGTCTACCTTGTAGGGCTGACACTCCCCCCCACCTGCTTGAAATGTAATTAAACATCATTCACAGACCAGCAACAGCCTCTGAATGAGAGATGTGGAAATGAGGGGGCTGTCCTCTTATAGTTTTAATTAATTTAAGATCAGAGTTATAGAAACATATTGAGAGACCAAAAAAATAACCTGAGCATTTGCAGTAGAAAAAAGTTACTTTTATTTTAAAACAAAGGAACAGAAACTGAAACTTAACCCATTGCCTTCCTCAGCTGAGAGAAAAGCACATGGTCTATTTTACATAACAATAGTACATAGCTGCAGCTGAACACAAAAGGAAGATTTACAATATAAAGCCTTTACAAGAAAACTTGGTATTACCTGAGTGGACAAAGTTTACCATCCTGACTTAGTTCACCAATTAACTTAATTTGGAAAAAGAACACCAAGAAACACTCTGATTGGTCAGTTCAAGCTAGACCATTTGGCACCAATTAATTAACATTCCTGAGGAGGGAGTTAAACCATGAGCCCTCCTGACTCCAAAAAAAAAAAAAACTTCTCAGTCTGACTTTTTAAAACAGAACATTCCAGATTCTTTCAAAACCATAAAATACGTAACATGTCCTGCAGTCTTGGCAGAAATAGGGGTAGTAAGAGATTTGAAATATGGGATGGGGCAGCTGTTTGGGGAAAGAGTGGATACACTTATCAGAGTCGTGCCAAAGTATCAATTTGGACCTGTAGTCTGATAATTCAGCTGAATGCCTTAACAGAATTTCCAAATCCAGCTGTGAAATTGAATTGAATCCTTTGAATCAATTTGGATAATCTGAATGTTTCAGCACATGCCCGGTTGAAATGTCTGAACTGATTCTGTCCAATTTTCCAAACCCTTTTGAATAATTGAATCAAAATGGATCGATTTGTTGAATCGCAGTGGAGCAGGGCTGATTTGCACACCTTACTGATTAATTTTTTAAAGATTTTTTCCCTATTTTTCTTGTAAGCCAATCTTCCAAGAGGGTATTATTTTTAAAAAATGGGGGGGGGAGGATAAGCTACAAATGAAGCGTAAACAATATATTGTCGTCGTCCCCCGTCCCCCCCCGCATAAATCTGTTGGGAGTGGGATAGCCTAGAAATGTCGTAAAATGAAATTAAATACGTTTGGGGGAAAACCCCATTAAAATACATTTCCAAATGTATTTCCTTCCAAAAATTTGACTTCCAAAAATGTCTCAAGTGTCACCTGAACACAAGGTTCCGCCCCTTTGCTCCTGTGACCTGGTAAATACATGATAAGTTTCTTCTGGGGCAGCAGACTTGGTCAAGAAGCGGGGACACTAAGAATAACCAGCCAATATGGCTAGTTTTCTCTTCTTTTGGTTAACTGATGCTCAACTGCTGTTAACGTTCAGTAGCAATTTTCCTCTTTCCTTCTTTCCCCTTTAATTCTACAAATACGTTTACTTTTCATCATGCATACCCACACATGACTCTACCATTTGGCTGCCAGTGATTGGCACAGGAACACCCAGATTTGGTATTTGAAGGGCTGATGACTTGGACAATGACGATAGTTGGAACCATTTGGAAGTTCCCATTTGTTGCAGGCAGAGAATTCAGATTTCAGGTCATTGACCAATTCACTACACTGGTTGTAGGTGGTGGTTCTCAGTGGGATCCAGCAGAGGGGGTTGTGTGATCACAGGAGATAAGCTAACCCTAAGCTTAGAGAAGAATGAATCTGCTGTTCACTCAGCTGTATTGTCATTAAAGCAACATTAGCACTTGCTTTAATTAAATCAAAAGTCACAAATAGGTGAACAAACTTTCTGAATTTAATAAAATTCTAATGTTGGTGGGATATTAAGCAATTAAATTAGAATAAGATAAAATAAAAAATTGTTCTTGTTCTTAATGTTCTTAAATGTCTACACAGTTAAGTATATACAAATCAATAGCTATAGGATATAGTAGACAAGAAAAAATAAAGCTTTACCTTGTAATAATATATACATGGACTTGTAAGTAATTCTCACTGAATTCAGTGGTACTTTTTGCATGATCACTGTATTTGGGATCACATCTTTCAGCAAATTTTTAAAAATTTCATGTATATATGCTTCCATAATAAGTTTAATCTTGGGATGGTTTACAAAATCAATAAAATCCCACCTGAAAAAGCAGTGTAGGAACATTTGAACTGGGAATCTTTGGCTGAGTTCCCATGTTGTGCTAAGCTCTAACTGGTTTTAACCATGTTTTTTTTTTAAAAATAAGCCACTTTGGTAAATTGCAAACCGTAATGGTAGCATTCGCACATTAAGATAAGCCAAACCCAACAAGCCATCTATTGGATTAGTGCAGTGTGTGGATCCAGTGATAGAACAGTTGGAAGAGGACTTGGAGATCATTTGCTCCAATACCTTGTTTAAGGATAATGAGACCCTGCAGTTCTGAAAGCAAATACCACTATTCCACTTAAGAGGAGTTCTAATGTAATAGAAGGGAACCTGTCCCATGGCCAAGAAGTTCTCACCATGAGAAATCTCCTCCAGGTTTAGCCACAACCTGCTTTTCTTAAGCAAGTACATTGGCTCTCTGAAACAAAAGAGAACAAAGTTCAGGAAATGTCAGAGCTGTAAGACAATTTCCCAAAATACTCTTTTGAAAGAAACATCAAAAAAGGAGTGGCAAAGCACTTTTGTGCTGTAAATCCACACATTCATATACATATTTACCACACTACTCCCTTTTTGAGTAAGCAATGTTATGCTTTCATCATGATGGTGTGAATATTGTTTCATCTTTGCTCTCCCTTCCTGTCCCCTCTGCTAGCAAGCCATCCTTGCTTCCACTGCATCCATACATTATTTCATACATTCCCTTTTGTTCCTGAAATTTCTCACCTTTTTGAGGATCTCAACATCCTTCGACCATGATTTTCTCAGTCTTCCCCTTCCTCTTGACCCATGTATTATTTATTTATTTATTAATTATTTAAAGTTATATTACCGCCCATCTCCCCCAATCGGGGGACCCTGGGCGGTTCACAATAAAAACAAGGTTAAAAATGCAATACAAAATCATCATCAATAAATAAATATAAAATCCAAGGGCAATGGGTGTTGATACCAAGGAGGTATTCTTTCTTTAATCTGTGATTCAATCTTCATTAATTCCCTCTGTATGACCAAACCACCTCAACATACTTCTTCCAGACTGGTCATTCATTTCATATTCAATCCCCTTTCATTCAGCACCCCTTCATTCTTGACCCTATCCTTGTTTTACCATACTTACTTCTTAAGAACCCCATCCCCACAACCTTCAGCTTTTTTTAAATGTTGCTCCTGATGTACCCAACTCTCATTCCACACAGTAAAGATGTAAGAAGTTTTTGTTGTTGTTGTTAAGTCGTTTAGTCGTGTCTGACTCTTCGTGACCTCATGGACCATAGCACGCCAGTTTTCTCTAAATCAATAAGCATAAATAAACTATCTCACTTTCATACATTTCTCAGTGATTGCTGAAGAGCAAAACAAAAACCTGGTTTGCACACCCCCTGCTCAGCATAAAAACACCCTGCACCTTCCAGATTTGCTAATTCTCACCTTTGATAGCCTTTCAATCAGAATTCTCCCAAACATCTTCCCAGATACACTTAGCAAACCGAATACTTCTTGCATTCACTCTTGCTACCTTTCTTCTATACGCTATAGTCATCACCAATTGGGCTCATAGATATTGACCTCCATTACCCATCGTGGATTTGGTAAATCTATGCAAGCTAGGATCTCTGACCTGGAGACTGCCTTGCACGCCACGCTGTTACCTACATCTCATCAACTTGGAGATAGATGTAGTGAACTGACATATACCGAAAATGCAAACTTTAATGGATGTTTCTGAGAAGCCACCAGGAATTGTGGTTGTCTTGGAGATTTTGCTTTAGGTCATAGGTAATGTTTGGAACATAGGTAATGTTTGGATCCCCTTCATGGATCACTGCCTTGTCGTGGCGAAGGGGCTTGCATAACTCAATGAAGTCAGGTCAAGAAGAACAGGTCATGATGGAGAGTTCTGACAAAACGTGGTCTACTGGAGGAGGGAATGGCAAACCACTCCAGTATCCTTGCCAAGAAAACCCATGGACAGTATCAAAAGGCTAAAAGATATGACACCAGAAGATGAGCCCATCAGGTCGGAAGGTGTCCAAAATGCTACTGGGGAAGAGCGGAGGGCAATTCCAAGTAGCTCCAGAAAGTGTGAAACAGCTGGGCCAAAGCCGAAAGGACGCTCAGTTGTGGATGTGTCTGGAAGTGGAAGGAAAGTCCGATGCTGTAAAGAACAATATTGCACAGGAACCTGGAATGTAAGAACTATGAATCAAGGTAAGCTGGATGTGGTCAAACATGAGATGACAAGATTGAACATCGACATATTGGGAATCAGCGAACTAAAATGGACAGGAATGGGCGAATTTAATTCAGGAGACTATTATATATACTACTGTGGGCAAGAATCCCTTAGAAGAAATGGAGTAGCTCTCATAGTCAATAAAAGAGTGGGAAAGGCAGTACTGGGGTACAACCTCAAAAACGACAGAATGCTTTCAGTTCGAATCCAAGGCAAACCATTCAACATCACAGTGATCCAAGTCTATGCCCCAACCACTGATGCCAAAGAAGCTGAAGTTGACCGGTTCTATGAAGACCTACAACACCTTCTAGAACTAACACCAAAAAAAGATGTCCTTTTCATCATAGGGGACTGGAATGCTAAGGTAGGAAGTCAAAAAATAACCGGAATAACAGGCAAGTTCGGCCTTGGAGTACAAAATGAAGCAGGGCAAAGGCTAATAGAGTTTTGTCAAGAGAACACGCTGGTCATAGCAAACACTCTTTTCCAACAACACAAGAGACGACTCTACACATGGACATCACCAGATGGTCAATACCGAAATCAGATTGATTATATACTTTGCAGCCAAAGATGGAGAAGCTCTATACAATCAGCAAAAACAAGACCTGGAGCTGACTGTGGCTCAGATCATGAGCTTCTTATCGCAAAATTTAGGCTTAAATTGAAGAACGTAGAGAAAACCACTAGACCAATCAGGTATGACCTAAATCATATCCCTTATGAATATACAGTGGAGGTGAGGGATAGATTTAAAGGATTAGATCTGGTAGACAGAGTGCCTGAAGAACTATGGATGGAGGTTTGTAACATTGTACAGGAGGCAGCAACTAAAACCATCCCAAAGAAAAAGAAATGCAAGAAAGCAAAGTGGCTGACTGATGAGGCTTTACAAATAGCTGAGGAAAGAAGGGAAGCAAAAGTCAAGGGAGAAAGGGAAAGATATAAACAACTGAATGCAGAATTCCAGAGAATAGCAAGGAGAGATAAGAAGGCCTTCTTAAATGAACAATGCAAAGAAATCGAGGAAAACAATAGAATGGGGAAGACTAGAGATCTCTTCAAGAAAACCGGAGATATCAAGGGAACGTTTTGTGCAAAGATGGGCATGATAAAGGACAAAAAAGGCAGGGACCTAACAGAAGCAGAAGAGATTAAGAAGAGGTGGCAAGAATACACAGAAGAACTATACAAGAAAGATCTTAATATCCCTGATAAATACGATGGTGTGGTCACTGACCTTGAGCCGGACATCCTAGAGAGTGAAGTCAAGTGGGCCTTAGGAAGCATTACTAACAACAAAGCTAGCGGAGAAGACAGTATCCCAGCTGAGCTATTTAAAATCCTAAAAGATGATGCTGTTAAAGTGCTGCACTCAATATGCCAACAAATTTGGAAAACTCAACAGTGGCCACAGGATTGGAAAACGTCAGTTTACGTTCCAATTCCAAAGAAAGGCAATGCCAAAGAATGTTCAAACTACCGTACAATTGCGCTCATTTCACATGCCAGCAAGGTTATGCTCAAAATCCTACAAGCTAGGCTTCAGCAGTATGTGAACCGAGAACTACCAGAAGTGCAAGCTGGGTTTCGAAGAGGCAGAGGAACTAGAGATCAGATTGCCAACATTCACTGGATCACGGAAAAAGCAAGAGAGTTCCAGAAAAACATCTACTTCTGCTTCATTGACTACGCTAAAGCCTTTGATTGTGTGGATCACAACAAACTGTGGCAAAGTCTTAAAGAGATGGGAGTACCAGACCACCTTACCTGTCTCCTGAGAAACCTGTATGTGGGTCAAGAAGCAACAGTTAGAACCGGACATGGAACAACCGACTGGTTCAAAATTGGGAAAGGAGTACGACAAGGCTGTATATTATCACCCTGCTTATTTAACTTATGTGCAGAGTAGATCATGAGAAATGCCGGGCTGGATGAATCACAAGCCGGAGTTAAGATTGCCGGGAAAAATATCGATACCACCCTAACGGCAGAAAGTGAAGAGGAACTAAAGAGCCTCTTGATGAGGGTGAAAGAGGAGAGTGCAAAAGCTGGCTTGAAAATCAACATTAAAAAAACCCAGATCATGGCATCTGGTCCCATCACTTCCTGGCAAATAGAAGGGGAAGAAATGGAAGCAGTGACAGATTTTATTTTCTTGGGCTCCAAGATCACCGCAGACGGTGACTGCAGCCATGAAATTAAAAGATGCTTGCTCCTTGGGAGGAAAGCTATGGCAAACCTAGACAGCATATTAAAAAGCAGAGACATCACCATGCCGACAAAGGTCCGTATAGTTAAAGCTATGGTTTTTCCAGTAGCAATGTATGGCTGTGAGAGTTGGACCATAAGGAAGGCTGAGCGCCGAAGAATTGATGCTTTCGAACTGTGGTGCTGGAGAAGACTCTTGAGAGTCCCTTGGACTGCAAGGAGGTCAAACCAGTCAATCCTAAAGGAAATCAACCCTGACTGCTCATTGGAAGGACAGATGCTGAAGCTGAAGCTCAAATACTTTGGCCACCTAATGCGAACAGAGGACTCACTGGAAAAGACCCTGATGCTGGGAAAGACTGAGGGCAAAAGGAGAAGGGGACGGCAGAGGATGAGATGGTTAGATAGCATCACCGATGTAATGAACATGAATTTGAGTAAACTCTGAGAGACAGTGGAGGACAGGAAGGCCTGGCGTGCTATGGTCCATGGGGTCACAAAGAGTCGGACACGACTGAACGACTGAACAACAACAACAATGTTTGGATACTGTGCACCTTGAATTACATGAGTAAGGGAAGAGGGTCGTTGTTCTACTTCAGACAAAAAAGGCCTGTACTTCCTGGGCCTTGATTTTGACCCATGTGTCATGTCCAGGCTTCTCCAGGATTACCTACCACCGTCTGTATCCTGGAGAAGCCATCCCTTGCATCTACGGACTTCCTAAGATCCACAAGGAAGGAACACCCCTCCGATCCATAGTCAGCAGCATTAATTCGGTAACATACAACATTGCCAAACACCTCTCTACCATACTAGCACCTCTAGTTGGACACTCTGAACACCACATCCAAAATTCAGAAGAATTTGTTTCCAAAGCAAAGGTCCTGAAACTGGATACAGATGAAACTATGGTCTCCTTCGATGTGTCCTCCCTTTTCACCAGCAGCCCCACCACTCATGCTCTATCCGCTGTCAGGAAGAGACTAGAAGAGGACAGCACCCTTGAAAGGAGAAACCATCTCAATCCAAACCAGATCTGCCATCTTCTGGACCTGTGTCTTAACACCACTTATTTCTCATACAGAGGTGACTTTTACAGACAAAAACACGGCTATGCCATGGGTTCTCCTGTGTCACCCATTGTGGCCAATTTATACATGGAAGAAGTGGAGAAGAAAGCACTCAACACTTTCCAGGGAACGGTGCCCACCCACTGGTTTAGGTATGTGGATGACACATGGGTCAAAATCAAGGCCCAGGAAGTACAGGCCTTCACGGACCATATAAACACTATAGATGCCAACATTAGGTTCACCAGAGAAGACACCAAGGACAACAGACTGGCATTCCTAGACTGTGAAGTCCTCATTGGGACTGGTGGCAAGCTAGAAATAGGGATCTACAGGAAACCCACACACACAGATCAATACCTGATGTTTGACTCCCACCATCCACTGCAGCACAAACTAGGAGTCATCAGGACATTATCACACAGAGCAGAAACCATCCCCACCTCCATGGATTCCAAAAAGAATGAAAAACAGCACCTGAGAACAGCTCTGAAGGCCTGTGGATATCCAAATTGGGCCTTCACTAAATCTAAGTCTACCAGACCTAAAACAGCGACAGATAGGGCTGAGACTCAGAGTAAACGGAAGAACCTGGTCATTCCTTATATGGCTGGCATGTCTGAAAAGATAAAACGGATATTTGGCAAACACCACATACCTGTATATTTCAAACCCACCAACACACTGAGACAGAGGCTTGTACACCCCAAAGATCAAACTCCAAAACACAAGGAAAGCAATGTAGTGTATGCAATCCAGTGCAGTGAGGAGTGCTCTGAACTCTACATTGGAGAAACCAAACAACCTTTGTACAGGAGGATGGCCCAACACAGGAGAAGTAACACCACAGGACCAGAGTCAGCAGTTTATTGTATTGTCGAAGGCTTTCATGGCCGGAGTTCAATGGCTGTTGTGGGTCTTCCGGGCTGTGTGACCGTGTTCTGGTCACCAGAACACGGCCACACAGCCCGGAAGACCCACAACAGCCATCAGCAGTTTATCTTCATCTAAAGGAAAAAGGACACTCATTTGAGGACATTAATGTTCACATTTTAGACAGAGAAGATAGGTGGTTTGAGAGAGGGGTCAAGGAATCCATTTATGCCAACTTGGAAAATCCTTCCTTGAATAGAGGTGGGGGCCTCAGGCACAACCTTTCCCCTGTCTTCCTTCCTGCTTTGTCTTCTGTACCTAGGAAGATTAAGACCATTTTGCAAGCTCAACAGCAGCAGGGTAATCTTAACGATCCTCCTTTAGATGATAAAGGGACTTAGAAATAAACATCTCAAAATAACCATGACCTAGCCCCAGGTGCAAGGTCACACAACCACCCTAGAAACATATTTAAGGATTCCCTTACTAACTTTACTCAGACTGAAGAAGCTCCTTGGATAAGGAGTGAAACGTTTCTACTGAGAAAATAGAAATCCAGTTGACATGATTCAAGCCACAAACAGCTCTTATAGTTCTCTTTCTTGCCGTTTAGGGATCATCTGGATAGTTTGCAACCCAGATTTGGTCGACCATAATCATCCCAAACCAATCCCACCAATTACTCTCCGAGACTATGGGTCCCACCCATATTAGAAACAATTAGAAACAAAACACCCTCTGCTCTAGACTGCTCTTGAACTTGGTGTTTCTCTGCATGGAGGCATCAAGGCATTCCACCCATCCAAGATCTGAAAAGCTTTGTAGAAATTAGACAAAACATGACTGCAAAGAGGTATTCCCACTGAAACTGAAGTATTTGGCCAGTAGTTTCATGGGAGAGAGTTCTCTTGAAGTGGGTGTTGAATTGATTCATTGGCGATCACTCATAGCCGAGTAAGATTGTCTTCCAAAGGTAAAATTTTAACAGTGGATCCGTAAGTGGCTATAAATTGATTATTCATATTGATTCATCATAGCCTTTAATGCTATGAAGTTGACCTTTCGAAAAGAGATTTTTCTTTAAGTTCTTATCAAGGGTGTGAAATGTACAGTTCTAAGAAGCTTGTGTAATGAGACAGAGAGGTGTGTCCTCTTTTCACTGTACTACTACAAAAATTGGACCAACCCAGCAAGATATGGCAATAGTGATAATACTTGATATAGGACACTACAACTATCCTTTCCAGCAAGTCAGAGGGAGAGAGAGAGCGCAAATATTACATGGCATTTTCAAACAGTTTGGATGAGAGAGAAAGAGAAGCAGAATTTTGATTTTGTTATCTGTTTTACAACGGGCAATTTCCAGGAAATGGGCATTTTCTTTCTCATTTTTTGTCTCTTGGGTAAGTACAATTTTTTTAAAAAAAATCTTTGCAAATGTTGCCGGAGTTGGATTTGCCAGAAAGTGCAAACAGTTTATTGGCATCTACATCTCACTGCAACAGCTTGTGCTTTAGTTTTTTAAAAAAACTAATTTGTATTTAGGAATGTCTATAGCGTAAAAAACAAAACCAAATCAAAACTCATTCAGGTTGTTTATTGAGGTTAATACCAACCATTAATATCTAAAAACTTTTCACTTACATTAGTGGTGGTTGCAAATTTCTGATCAGGATATTGCAGACTGTTTTCCCTTTTTAAACAGAAAGCAATGACAATTCAAAATTCAAGTTTACTATTTCTCAGGGACATAATGCTAGATGGAAATTGATATTATTTACACATTATACCCAGTATATATGGAGAGATATGAAGGGGTGAGGGAAATAAGGTTGGAGGAAATAGGACTGATGCATATGTTCATATCTCCCCATCATGCTTAGAAATTTATAATTGCTGAATCCTCCAGGTATTTATCTTGGTTTAACTTCCACAAAGTCGTTTCATCATGTGCCATCAGACCATGTTCTGGGCTAGAAGGAGAAGGTTCAATAGCATTTGCACATCCAGTGACAGCCTATCTCTGAATATTAGTTATTGGGGAAAAAAAGAAATCACAGTCTTCCCTCTAAATGTGTTTCCATAGTGGGCCATCTCTTTGGCCCCAACTGGTAGTAAGATGCTGGTCTATGCCCTCTTGAGTCTGAACAAGAAGAGTTATTAATTTACTCATTTTTTATTTTACACTATTTGTAATCAGCCCCAGTTCAAAAATTCTGGGCAGTGTACAACAAAGTGTACATACAAAAGCAAAAGTTCAAAGCAGATCAAATCCACCTTTGATGGATGCTCAGAACAATTAATTAAGACTAAAGACACTACTAGAGAGCCTGTTTGGTGTAGTGGTTAAGTCTAGAAACGGGGAAACCATGAGTTCTAGTCCCGCCTTAGGTACGAAGCCAGCTGAGTGACCTTGGGCCAGTCACTCTCTCTCAGCCCTGGGAAGGAGGCAATGGCAAACCACTTCCAAAAACCTTGCCAAGAAAACTGCAGGGACTAGTCCAGGTAGCCGCCAGGAGTCTAAAATGGACTTGAAGGCAAAAATAAAATAATAATAAAATAAAATAAAATAAAATAAAATAAAATAAAATAAAATAAAATAAAATAAAATAAAATAAAATAAAATAAAATAAAATAAAATAAAATAAAATAAAATAACACAACACTATGGAATATTAAGTTGTTTTCATTGCTTTATGGGATCACAGTGGGGAGAAGACTAAGTGCCCTTCCAGGGGAGGGAGTTTCCAAGGTATGGGGGCATGAAGAAGCCTACTGTCTAGCCCATGCCCCATATACATTTTACGGGGGGGTGGGGGTGGGGGGGACTCTCAGCTGGCCTTCTCAAGACATTTGAATTGGATGGGCGAATTAAAATTTGATGGTGTGCTTGATGCAGCCTCGTGCTTTGTAGGTAATAACCAGCACTTTGAATTGGGCCTGGAAGCCTGCTGGTGATCAGTGCAGGGAGCTGAGAATTGATGTTATTCTGCAGTGGTGGGATCGTCTAAACCAGGGGTTTCCCAACTTTTTCAGGCCCCAGAAGATGTTAGTTTAAAAAAAAAACCATCCCAGAGTCCCTGATCATGAGGCAAACTCTACTGATAGAAAATTGGCTGCATGCAAGTGAACTTTTTTTGTTCTTAGTCCTCAGTGTCTTGCAGAACACCATCAGGTTCTTGCAGAAACCTAGGATTCTGCAGAACACAGTTTAAAAAACCCTGGTCTAGGCCGTAGCCTGGTCATCACACTCTGGATGCAGCTTCCAAGCCATCTACGAAGGGTGCCCGATGTAGAGTGTGTTACATTTCTTATGCTTTAAACTATACTTAAATGTGGCCTCCATGATTAGAGACAGTGTCCCAACAGGCTAGAACAGTGTTTCGCAACCGTAGCAACTTTAAGATGTGTGGACTTCAACTCTGAGAATTCCCCAGCCAGCATAGAAATTCTGGAACTTGAAGTCCACACATCTTAAAGTTGCCAAGGTTGAGAAACACTGGGCTAGAAGGTAGATCAGTATTGCAATACAAGCTCCATCTCTTTTGAACATGAGTAAAAAGAGTGGGAGTGAACTCCCGCACTAGCTCCAGCTCTTGCCAACCTAGCCATTCGAAAGCATGCAAATGCAAGTAGATTAATAGGTACCACTTCAGTGGGTAGGTAACAGCGTTCCGCGCGTGTCATGCGGCCACATGACCGTGGAAGCGTCTTCGGACAACGCTGGCTCTTTGGCTAACAAACGGAGATGAGCACCGGCCCCTAGAGTCAGACACGACTGCACAAATGTGCGGGGGGTACCTTTACCTTTACCTCTTTAAAAAGAGTGGGATTTGCATTGCAATGCTGCGTCCACCCTCTGGCCTGTTTTGGGCCCATCCAAGGGAGGATTTTTTAAAATATTCCAAATCTTTGATTTCCAATTTTGCTAGCATAACGTATGGAAAATAGAGATACATGAACTAGCCAAGAGTCCACTTGCCCAATAAATCAAAACAAAATCCATCTATTTAGGAATGCTTGAGCAATTGCACTTGTTTACATTTTACAAAGTAGTTCTTAGTTCTGTCCATAAAAATGTATCCAATCCATATAGCAAAAGCAAATGTTTTAGGACAAAATGTGTTCAAAGATGCCTATTTTGAGAGCCAATATTTATTTATTTATTTATTTGTTTGATTTTTATCCCGCCTTTATTATTTTTATAAATAACTCAAGGCGGCGAACATACCTAATACTCCTTCGTCCTCCTATTTTCCCCACAACAACCCTGTGAGGTGAGTTGGGTTGAGAGAGAGTGACTGGCCCAAGGTCACCCAGCCGGCTTTCATGCCTGAGGCGGGACTAGAACTCACAGCCTCGTGGTTTCTAACCCAGCACCTTAACCACTAGACCAAACTGGCAATATACTGAGCAACAGGCATCTTCATGCTGTTTTCTAAAAATATGGATTTGTAAATCAAAGTGGCCTATCCTTACTTTTTATTCAAAATTTCTATTTGCAACAACAGAGGCAACCATGGGGGGGGGGGGGTTTGTCCTCAAAACAGTCAAGATGGTGGCCACAACCATGTGATTGATACCCTGCCCCTTTTTTACATATACAGTATTGCATGCGCCACACATATGAAACAGGGATGTGGTTGTGATTGCGTGGTTGCAGTCGCTGGCTTGAATTTTGGAGACACACACACGGGCCCTCCTGTGTCAGGTGATGGTCAGCCAGGTGAGAATTTCACAGGCAGATCACAAAGACAATTCACCTGAAGCTCCATGACTAACACAGTTGCTGGATTACCCTAAAAGAATTCACCTAATCCCTTTTCAAACCATCACCACACCTTGTAGCTGCAAATTCCACAAATATGCCTTTGCCATCAAGCTGTAAAGGATGATGGTGCAAACAAAGGGAGAAAGAGATATTTCTGCTCCATTTCATGTTACAGTGACTCAAGGATATCCTGTGAAACTGATCCGCAGGGGCTTCAGGCAGAAAAAGGAAGTTTTTGTTCCATTAGTCCAGTGTTTCTCAACCTTGGCAACTTTTAAGATGTGTGGACTTCAACTCCCAGAATTCCCCTGGCTGGGGAATTCTGGGAGTTGAAGTCCATGCATCTTAAAGTTGCCAAGGTTGAGAAACACTGCCTCAGTCTATGCAGAGTCAAGTTTTCTGGATGGAGGGTACTTGGCTACAAAGTGATGTGTCTGGAGATGGCACCTTCAAGAGTAGCATGTTAAAGGCTAACCTGGATTTCATTCCATTTCATTCACCCTTAGGCTAACAACAATTAAAGGTAGTTAAGATGACTCCTTTCCAGCAACTTATTTATTTAAGAACGGCTTAATTAAATAATCTGATTAATATTTAAATAAATACCTTATTTAATAATTATTACTGTAATGTCAAATTATTTCATAACTATTATATAACTTATTTAATTTTTTCCACTTCCGGTTCCCATAAAGATTTGGCTATCCTTCTGGAGGCCACATCCAAGGTTTTCCGGATCTGGGTACAGCTCTAGTCTTGGGCCCCAAATTGTGCTGTAGTTGTTGCTGTAAACCTAGAGAAGAACTGGTGTAACTCAGTGTGGCCAACAGTGCACTATTTTTTTTAAAAAAAGGCATGTTTTCAGGAGCTGAAGGTTGTAAGTAAGAGAGCAGTGACTTGAGGACATCATTAGAGCGGGTAGGGGGACAATTTGGGGCATATTTATCTTTTGGAGATGGGTGACATTATAAGACTGTAGCATAATTAAATGCATAAAGCCTGTTAAAGGGCTTAACACACTTCTTTTTTTACCAATGAAAAATCAGGAAATTATGCTGCTGTAATTGATGTTGGTTGTTAAGCTTTGATGATAGGATTGTCAAATGGGGTGTTAATTGCTGTATATAGTCTTTGAGATGCAGATTACTCACCCCCTGGACCTACTTATAACAGTAAGTCACAGGGAATTAATCATGGTAGCTATGTGCAGCTTCCATCTTCAAGAGCAGTCTACCTCAGATACCAGGCACTATCAATTTGGAGCAGCTGCTTCCTTCCTACTTTATTGGCAGTCTTCCCAGAAGTATGGTCAACCCAGGGGATGAGACTGGATTTGTCAGAATTTTCACCCTGATCCACTGGAGCTCTTATTACATCCTTAGGATCTTACATTAGATAGTGCTAATGCTAAATGTTGTATTTACTAGTGTAACAAGAACTCATCCTGGGTTCCTTTTACAGTACCTTGAAATGTCGATCCATCAAAGCAATTTCTGCAGTTGCTGGTATTGTAGCAAGATATTGTTCATGGCTAGGAGTAAATCAGTGTATTGTTGGGAACATTATATACATAATCAGCGTATTAGGGGGAAATGGTGTGGGTAAAAGTGTTTATTTTCAGTAATAATCTAAGAAACATACAAAAATAGGTGCATTGGGACACTGAGAAATAATATGCCCAAATCCATATGGTAGCAACTATGGAAATTGTACAGAGAAATTGGTTGGAACAGAGATACAGAGAGATAGATATGACATAGGCTGATATTTGCACACAGCCAAATTAGTGTGTGATATCCTTAGGCCCATTTCAGCCTCTGGAGATTAGCACACCCATCTTCTTTTTTTCTGCATACCTACAGTATATCTTAAGGGGCACGATGGCTCAGCGGGTAAGACACCAGGCTTGTCGATCAGAAGATCACAAGTTCGGAGGTTCGAATCCCTAGCCCCGCGTGCGTGACGGAGTGAGCTCCCGCACTCGCCCCAGCTCTTGCCAACCTAGCAATTCAAAAGCATGCAAATGCAAGTAGATGAATAGGTACCACTTCGGTGGGTAGGTAACAGCATTCTGCGTGCGTCATGCTGGCCACATGAGCACAGAAGCGTCTTCAGACAACGCTGGCTCTTCGGCTAACAAACGGAGATGAGCACCAGCCCCTAGAGTCGGACACAAATGTGCGGGGGGAACCTTTACCTTTTTACAGTATATCTTGCATACTCAAACAGTGATAGCCTTGTCAAAGCAGAAGTGAAAATACAATGTGCACCTTCCCTAAAATCTTGATAAAGGAAAGGAACAGAAAGGGCAAATAAAAATAGCATGAGAAAGGGTGCAACCACACTGAGCTTGGTTTTAATAAAAGCTTAAGCAAAAACTGAACATCCTCTTTTGCAAGTTTGCTGAAAATATTTTTATTTATTTATTTTTATTTTTATTTATTTATTGGATTTATCACCGCCCAACTCCCCCTAGGGAAACTTGTTTTTTAATCAGTTTGCTGAAGGGGAAGGAATTCCTCTGATCCCAGAAAGTTCCTTCCCATCTCAACCAATAGTTTAAAACAGTGTTTTTCAAACTTGGCAACTTTTAAGTTGTGTAGATTTCAACTCCCAGAATTCCCCAGCCAGCATGGCTGGGGAATTCTGGGAATTGAAGTCTGTACATCTTAAAGTTGCTGAGGTTGAGAAACACTGCTGTAGAAGACAGGGGCAAAGACTGCTCTTTTTCTTCATTCCCACTAACATGCTGGCTGGGGAATTCTGGGAGTTGAAGTCCACATACCTTAAAGTTGACAAGTTTGAAAAACACTGTTCTAAAGCAGCTGTTGGGTTTTTCAGGAGCCTCCATGAGCCAGAAAAATCTCCTAAAAGTCCCAACTTCAGAAGCAGCAACTCCAATGACGGGGCTGAGAAAGATCTTGACAATGAGTGTAGCTTGGCTTTCCACCCCCTGGTGCCCCCCAGATATGTGGGGAGTGCTCATCCCAAGATTCCCAGCCAGTTGCCGTGCCTGCTATTCTGGACACACCAATCCCAGGACGTCTCAGAGGCACCAGGTTGGGAACAGGAGATGCAGATGATATTAGATCGAGGTGGACGACCATATTTCTGCAAGAAGCCATGTTCCCTCCTGAACTAAGCTCTGCAAAGGGCTTTTGAAATTAGGCCAAGGGGTTGCATGGAATTAGACTGAGGTCCTTGGACACGACTGCACAAATGTGCGGGGGGAACCATTACCTTTACCTATGGTTTAGTGTAAGATGGGATACAGAGAAACATGGGCAGGCCTATTAAATTTATATGCCACCCGATTCCCAGCTACTCTAAATAAAGTAGCATTCCTGGAACCCCTGCAGTGTCTGCTTCTTGACCCGGCCTACCTTGAAAGGCTGATCCTGAGGTATAATAACAGGAACTGGATGGAGCATTCCTAGCATGGTCCTACCATAGATGTATTTGTTGTTCAGTCGTTTAGTCGTGTCTGACTCTTTGTGACCTCAAATGTATTAATATATTGACCATTTAATTTTCAGTTCTTCCAATCTCCTTATCTTTCAGCAGTAAGGTGGCCTGCTATATGCCTCCAGAAACCCACAGCCAGGTTACAAATAGGCCCGCTGATTTATATGGTGTTTTTCCAAATGGTTTCCCTTTACTTTTGGAAAGCCCTATAGGACTTCCATGGCTCTACTTCCTCCTCCTCCTCTGATGAAAGATAATCTGACCACGTTGTGTCTATTGACCAAGCCACGCTGCATGGTCTGCTGATCTTTCTTCCAAACAAGGAGAAAGGAGAACCCTGGTGGGCAGATGCTGCACCCTTTTAAAAGTAAAATAAAACCAATAAATGAAATAAACAGGAAACCTGATCAGGCCACCTCTATAATGTAATATCAGGCTACCACTCTCCAATATATGGATATCACCCTCCCCTCTCCAATATATGTTTATCCTCTATGAAAGAGAAATAAAACTGTGGATCAATTCATTGATTAAACCGAGACCCTTGCCTTTCTCCCAGAAGCTTCAGACAATGCACCTAGTTCTCTCTCCTCCAATTTTTCCCCATAAAAACAACTCTCTGAGGTAAGTTGGGTTGTGAGAGATAGAGTGGCCCAAAGTGAGCCAGTAGGCTTCCATGTCTGAGGGTTGACTAGAACCAGATGCCCCCAATCCCAATCCCACTCCCTTAATCCCTACATCACACTGGCCCACCACTGTTTATATCACCACCTTTCAGTCATGTTCTCTATATAGTATGCTTTGCTTCATCTCCTGAGCATCTTGTCTTTGAAGGTATGTTGGTCCTGGAGATGCCATTTCGCTCTTGGCTGAATAACGATTGACCAGCCGGGCTCTTCCATGATGTACCCAATCTATTTTCAGAGCTGACACCTAATAGTCTGGTTTGGAAATGTCATTCACCTTCAGGGCCTAAGTAGGTGCAAGGGAGTGGAAAATCAAACACTTTCTTTTCTTTATGAAACTGCAACACTCCTGCGTATGCCTCCCCCCCCCCCTTTTAGTATGAATGAATTTTTTCTTTCTCCTCAGCCTTTTGTCTGAGTCAGTGTCAAAACAGAGCAGGATATGTTTTTCTAAGGAAGAGCCTTCCTTGGCACAAGTTTACTTTCTTGTGTCACCATCTGTCATCTTCTAACACAGCCACAAGCCACTGACACTGAGGAGCAGATTAAGGGAACCTCTTAATTCATTAAATTCAAATTGCGCCACAGAGTTTCCTTTTGTGAAACACCCAACCAAAATACAAACAATGCAGAGAAGGAAGAATGAGGAGATTGGGGTTATTTTTCTCCTAGATTTGGAATTTGGGGGAAAGTCCTGTTTATGGAGAAATGTGTAACTATAGGCAATTATTCTTCAAACCTGTACCGGATAAAATCCTCAGCTACCATTCCCAGCTTAATCCAATAAAATTAGCTTTTCTAAGCCTGGACAGAAACTTGGGAGAGAAATCTGTTTTACTTACTTACATGTATTATATAACAAAACAACAACAACAACATTTTTATCCAAGCTAATGCTTGGAACAGCATTCTCCCTGAGGCCTGTATGGAGCTGAACCTGTTGTCTTTTAGGAAGGGCATTGGGGCAGGGCAATTTGTGTACACGCCAATTT
Source organism: Charina bottae (assembly GCA_023362775.1). Classification (NCBI taxonomy): domain Eukaryota; kingdom Metazoa; phylum Chordata; class Lepidosauria; order Squamata; family Charinaidae; genus Charina; species Charina bottae. The sequence goes on from JALMGJ010000040.1 coordinate 4,736,105, forward strand.
GTGTTATGTGATTCAAGTTTTGTCTTCCCCTGGTGTGGTTGTTTTGTTAGCTTGATTTTTCAGTTTACAATGATAAAGCGTTTCAACCTTCTTTGTAAGCCACCTTGAGTGATTGGGCGGCCCTTGAGATTGATTAATCTCAACTAATTACAGTGTTTTGTCCATCCCTGTTTCTGACAACAACAATGGATTCTTACACCGAAAAAGAAACTAGAAACCACTGTGTAAATTAAGTCTGGGTTCAGGCTGGCCCACCTTCTTGGAAGAAATAGGTTTTCCCCTCGACCCTGAAAGCACAGCAGAAAGCAAGCAAGAAGCTAATGGCTTTGGATTGCCTATATATGAGATTCGTGTTTGAAAGCAAAAGTACTTGTTGGAATTCTTGTACTGTTACCTTAAGTATTCTTTCTATTAAATCTTACACTAATCCAAACTCAGACAGGCTGTTCCTTAGTTGTTTGTTTCCAGGCCTGATTACTGCCAGAGAATTCGGATAGGTTTTACATGAGGTATCTTGAGAGCAGAAGAAATTCAAATGTTCTATTTTGAAAGCAAAGTATGGAAGATGGGGTCTCCATACCATAAATGTCTCAGGAGGAATATAAGGCCATGATACTGGGGATATTCAAAAACGTTCCTGCTATAAAAGCATGAAAGCATATAGTTTCATCATTCTAAAAGGAACTTGATCTAATCAGAAAGGAGGCAGAATTGACTTGTTCTGGCCCCGCAACCTATGGAAGGTCACCTTGCAGGATTTTCTCAGAATGTTTTTTTGTAGTGGGAGGAGGAGGAGGAGGAAGAGGAGAAACAATTTTGTTCCCGTCACCATTTAATGGAAGTCCCAACCCTGAGATATGATTGGTTAAGAAATGCTGTCTTTAAATGGTGCCTTTTCTTGTTGTGTCAAGCCTCATCTTACCACACCTCAAAATGGCAGGAAATTGTATCACTGATTGTCAGCCACTACCTTTAGAGCAGCCTTTCTCGACCTTTTGACCCTGGAGGAACCCTTGAAATATTTTTCAGGCCTTGGGGAAGGAACCCCTGCATATTCAGGCTCAAGTATAGGCCAGAAGTTACAAAATGATTATATTCATTTCAGGTGTAGGCCTGTATATATACACTAACAGTGTTCTTAAAATGAAAATAAAGAATGAAACTTGCTTCTTTAATGTGAAGTTGCCCAAATTTGACATAATTTTAAAAATAAATCATGATCTCACAGGTCACCTCTCGTAGAACCCCAGGGTGCCACGGAACCCTGGTTGAGAAACCCTGCTTTAGAGAGATGGCAAAGGGGCTCAGGGTCTGCATGCAGCTCTCCATGATTGTATAAATTAGCCTAACCCTATGCTAAAATCTGCGTTCTAATTTCGTGAAATTTTATTTTTCCTGTAAAAGATTTCTGGTTTTCCACTACATTCCCAATGTCATATTAGATCCTTTCACATTCCTTTTGATTGAGTTTCCGAACTGATTTTATTCTTCCAAGGTGTTGATGATTTGGTTTCAACAAGTCCTTATATTCTCTAGTAAAATGCTCATTCAAAATTCCTGTTTGAAATGTGAACGTCGGAGTGGCCTGAATTTTACAGATACTTCTTTCAGCAAAACCTGTTCCTCATAATCCAATTTTATTTGGCTGAAAGAGAAAAGCATGAATTTAAATCTATGCAGATTTCCAACACGTGATCTGGAGCCAAAATAAAAGAAGGTTGTGTGATTCTAGATAATAATGGGATGTTCTTTTGAGAAAAAGGTCAGGACAAAAGGTGTTTGTGTGTTTGATTTGAAGCCTGGAGGAGGAGGAAGAGATAATAGGCTAAAACAAAGGTTTATATATGATATTGTTTGAACTGGCTTCTATGTACTGTTGATCTGGGCACAGAGAGTATGTGCAAATATTGTGATTTGTTGTCATAAGGTTAACTTTGTTTCCAGAAATGAAGATATGACGTGGTTACGTCTTTTAAGCTAAACTGCTATTGATTATTTCTTTCCTGTCACCAACATTATATGGGGTCTGCCCTTTCAGTTGATTGAATATAATTTACATCTATTTTTCCTGATGAAAATACCATTTTTGCCTCTTCAATAATGAATCAAACGCACAGGGTGGGGTCAAAAAAGTCAAAATGGCAGGCATAACCACTCAATTGAAGCCCAACCCTTTGCATGTGCGTTGACATTGCTTGCACATATAAAGGGGTGGGGTTTCAATCATGCAGTTGAACCTGCTGTCTTGACTTTTTTGATACACACACCCCGTGGAAACCCCTGAACAAAGCTAATGCCAAGATACACAACTTTTGGGCATTAGGTATACAGCTAGTCCTCGATTTATGACCATTCGTTCAGCAACTGTTCGAAGTTACGACAGTGATGAACGCATGGTGGCTACAACTGGTCCTCGGAGTTAGGGCCGTCCCAGCATCCCCGTGGTCACGTGACTATGATCTGGGCACTTGGCAACCCGTTCACACTTACAACTGGTTGCCAAGCACCCCGTGATCACTGTTTGCAACCTTCCCTGCCGGCTTCCCCAGAAAGTCAATGGAGAAGCCAGCAGGGAAGGTCGCAAGTTTCTGGGGTGTCTCCCCTACCTGCGCACCCTCCCCAGCCCCTCTGCACTCACACTGCACCAGCCCCTCATGCATCCTCCCCGACCTGTGCCACACCCCTGCGCACCCTCTCTGACCCTCCCCCCACCTTTGCACACCCTCCCTGACCGTCCCCTGGACCCCCATGTACCCCCCCACTCCCTCCCCCACCTGGCAACAGCGACTTACCTGCCTGCCAGCCTGGGACTTTCAACTTCCTGCCGGCTTCTGCCCTGACTTTGGTTGTAGAAAGCTGGCAGGAAGTTGCCTTGTCTAACGATCGTGGGATTCAGTTAATGGTGGCAACTGGGACTGCAGGGATTGCCATCGCTAAGCGATGCGGTTGCACTTTATGACCATATCACTTAGCGACAGAAATTCTGGTCCCAATTGTCATAAGTTGAGGACTACCTGTAGTTGGAATGTTGAGGAAGTATTGTGGATGCTCTCACAAAATGTCTGTTATAGTCACAAATCTATGTCCCAGAAGGTAAACTAACAGTTGCTTCCTGCCGTTCTTTCTACCCACAAACTCATCCCAGACACTCTCTACCATTCCAGTTCATATAGCTTTTAAAAGAGTTTGCCAAAGTCTGCATGTTTCTTCACTAAGGGCTTGAGGGTTACAAGAAATAAATAATCCTGTCCTTTAGTTATCTTTAGGAAAATCCTGCACATAATGCCAAGATTCACTGGCTGGGTTCACCCCACATATTAGGCTAAGTTAAAATAATATTGGATAGTTTGGGGTTCAGTACACCATTGGAACTCAACCACTATCTTAAAATGTTGTGTGAACCAGGCCACCATAAGAGATCTTGGAGTCCTTGAATTCCTTCTCCTTGCGGAATGCAGGAATCTCACACCTTTAGCATCTCTGACACATGGCAGTCCAACTTCTACTTAAGACACTTCGCTGAGCAGGTGATCAACCTGCCACAGCAGTCTGTTCCACGAATAGCGCTTCCCATCAAATAGCCCTTTTCTTTAATTCCAATCTCTTTCCCTAGTCTCCACTCATGCATTCTAGCCTAGTCCTCTAGAACAGGGTTTCAGACTTTTTCAGGCCATGGAACTTGTAGAGTTAAAAAAACAGTTGTCAGAATCCCTGATCAAGAGGCAAAGCTCTAGTGAAAGAAAATTGGATGTGTTGGCGTGAGCGTTTCCCTCCCCCCTTAGTGTCTCATGGAACCCCATCAAGCTCTCATGGAAACCTAGGGTTCTGTGGAAAACAGTTTGAAAAGTCCTGTTCTAGAATAATAGAGAACAAGTTGGCTTCCTCTTCTGCAAGGCAGCCACCCTCCAGATCTTCAAAGGATGCTACGATTGTCTTCTATAGGTTAAATATTTCCAGCTCTTTTTAAGTTTCTCAGTTTTCAAACCTTGCACCATCTTGATCACTCTCCTCTGTCTTGGACTTTATTTACTAATGCTTTGGGTGATGGGGTAGTCACAATTTCACAATTTAACCTATACAGAACTTTTTGGAAAATGAGAAAGATCAAAGCTGACATCCATCTCCAGATGACAGAAGTGAAAGGATTTACTTACCAGGGGGAAAAAAGGCACTGCCTAGATCCAGGATGAACCCCTCCTTTTTTCCTGCCATGTTGCAGGATTAAAAGGGAAGTGACACTTTATTACAAACAAGCAAACAAACAAAAAAAGGGATTAGTACTGCAGAAGAGGATTTACTGTAGGTTGATTAGTTAAATGTCAAATTAAGGATTGGATTAGGCTCCGAGAAAATTTCATCCAAGAAACCCTTCTAAATTGGGCTTCTTGAATTTGACACACCTCCCCTTCTGGTGCATTTCTTTGTTTCCCTGGTAGGGAAACAAAGAAAAGACCACTGTTGTACCACTCTTCCTGTCACCTGGGCTAGAAGAGGCAACTAGCAGAACTATTGTCAACTTCATCTGGTTAAAACAGGGGTGGGGAACCTTTTTTCTGCCAAGGGCCATTTGGATATTTATAACCGGGGACCGGGGGTGAGTGGGGGGCGGGGTTTCTGGGATTTCCGCAGACTGGGGGCCGGAGTTTGCGGGCGGGAGCCAATCACAAGCACTGGGGGGCAGGGTTTGCGGGCTGGAGCCAATCGCATGGAAGGGGCGGGGTTTGCGGGCGGGAGCCCTGTGGGCCTTAGGCGGGAGCCCCGCGGGCCTTAGGCGGGAGCCCTGCAGGCCTTAGGCGGCCTGTGGGCCTGACGTTGCCCACCCCTGGGTTAAAAGAAGAAAAGATCTATCTCCAAGCAGGATATGTGGGCTAGCCCTTGGAACCAACATGAGCATCCAAGAGGGGAGATTTTTGGAATAAAGCAATTTTTGGAGGAAGACATTATTGAACTGTAGAAGCAGAGTTATTTATTTATTTATCTGATGCCACCCAATTCAACTGACTCTGGGCGGCTTATAATTAAAAGTAGGACAGAACCATAAAACTAAGCAGAAAAGAACCATGCACATCTAGAAAGCATAATATAGCAACAGCAACAACAAAACCCAACCAAGAGGGTCAACAGTCACCTGAGCTCCAGGCCTGAGAGAACAGCTAGGTATTCAGAGACTTTTGGAGTGTCATCAGGGTGGGAGCCATAAGGATCTCTGGGGGGATGCTGTTCCAGAGGGCAAGTGCCGCAACAGAGAAGGTGCACTTCCTAGGTTCCAATAAATGGCACTGCTTAATCAAAGGCACCCAGAGCGCTCCCATTCTGCTTGATCTTATTGCATGGCAGAAACTGAGATAGACAGTGCCTCAAATAGTCAGGCCATATGCTATGAAGTTTTTAGAGAGGATAACCAACACCTTGAATTGCACCCAGAAGCACACTGGCAGTCTGTTCAGCTCATGAAGCAGCAATGACACATGGGCATACCATGGCTTGCCCGTCACTGCCCACATCACTGCATTCTAGACCAGCTTTAGCTTCTGGACGGTCTTCAAGAGCAGCCCCCTCTACAGTGCATTGCAATAGTCCATTTGTGAGGTGACTACATGGCACTCATTAACCACCAACCCCGAATAATCAGGGCAGTTTTTCCTCATTTAAGAGGCAAGACTAAGGACATCAAATCATGCCTTTTCAAACTTCACTCTCAAAAGCCCAGAAAGAGGGGGGAAGGGTTTGAAAAATTGGGAGCTGCATACTTCAGTGATGTCCAGTGTCACCAGGCACCCCTTCCTAGCCCTCCAGGCAGTGCAGGAAAAGAAGTGTGGCTCCCTGGCTGAAGAAGATGGGCTCCCTGGAGCAAGCCTAACATAAATGTAAGGTAAAGGTAAAGGTTCCCCCCACGCATTTGTGCAGTCGTGTCCGACTCTAGGGGCCGGTGCTCATCTCCGTTTGTTAGCCGAAGAGCCAGCGCTGTCCGAAGATGCTTCTGCGGTCATGTGGCCGGCATGACGCACACGGAACGCTGTTACCATCCCACGGAAGTGGTACCTATTTATCTACTTGCATTTGCATGCTTTTGAATTGCTAGGTTGGCAAGAGCTTATATCACATTTCTTAACCATACTGTATTGTTTTGTCTTTATGTTTCCTGATTTGTGTGTACAGTATGTACAGGAGTGATACAGTGTGTCATGTAACCCTAGACCACTTAAGTAGTTTATGGTTCAGGGGTGTGTAAACCCAGAAAATTAAACAACGCAAAAAAACAGGTTAAGCATAGTGTGTGAATGCGCATATTGTGTTTAAAGTAGGCTTTATGGCTCAGGGTAGAGACAGGTTTGGCAGGCAGAACATCCCAAATTTAAATAATCAAACAGTGCATGATGAAACACACCCTTCTCTGCTTGGGTTCCTGCAAAGCTAGAGAAAGTAGCCTTTTATGCACTAGGAAGCATCACACCGAAAATAAGAATAAACATTTTAAAAATGCCCCAAGTCTTGAGAAATTGCCAACTTTTTCATTCTCATATATAGGCATCCATGGGGGGAGAAAGGAGGCAAAACAAAATATGGGTCATGACATTAAAACACAAACTCTGTGATTTAAGCATCTGTGTCCAAAAAGGCTGGAGTTTGCATTGTGATATCTTGGCATTTGTTTCATCTCTTTCACGTCATTGCAATTTGCACCATGCTTTCATGTGAGAATGCTGAGATTTCACATAATCTCTTGTAAAAACGAGACTGCTTTGAAATCTCATGGGTTCTCATGCGAGAGCTTCGAAACCTTACAAGGTCTGCTGATCTCAAAATGGTTTTGGTCATGCGTGAATTATTGAATTAAATGATAATTATGTAACGTGGAGGTTCAGCATATACCACTTAGGGGAGCAGGTAAATTGGCACCCATGCCCTGGAACAGACAGGAGTGGGCTGTTTGGAGCAATGATTTAAGCTGATATAAATCTTCATCTGGAGCCCATAGGAGGTCAGAGGATGAATCTGCTACATTTCCACTAAACAGATTCAATGCATCAGACAGGAAAAGACCTTGTTATGTGCCACCAATAGTGACAAGCAAATAATGTGACCGAGGGCTCATCCTCCAATAGAACAAACATGCTCCCTTCATCATCTTTCAAGGTTATGTCTGCATGACATTGCCTTCATCTCATCTCCAGCCTGCTGCAAAGGCAGCTTAATTCATCTTTAGCTGCTCCAGTTTTAAAGTAGTGTTTCCCCTCTTCTTCCAGCACAGGTTTTATTGTATGAATGATCTATAGTGGTTTATTGATGAAGTTGGTGATGACATGTTCAGGTAAACTGGCCAGCTCCTATTGGTCACGTGAGGCTGTTGTGGGCATGTCGTCTTCCCTCTGGCCACTGGGAACTGCCCTCCATGGCCATTTTGGCTTGGGCTGCAGGACAAACCAAACACCTGGCTTCCACAGTGACATCTGCCTGCGAAATACCTGACCAGTGCTTTGGAAAATGCCAGTCTGACATTTCCAGATTAGCTTCCTTTTCAAAGAACACTAGCCCTGTTTTTAAAACACAAGATTAGTGCTATTTGGGAAGGATAGTAGACCTGTGTTTAAAAAACAGAACTAGTGCTCCACACTCCCTAGAGCAGGGTTTCTCAACCTTGGCAACTTCAAGCTGTATGGACGTCAACTCCCAGAATTCCCCAGCCAGAATTCTGGGGAATTCTGGGAGTTGACATCCACACAGCTTGAAGTTGCCAAGGTTGAGAAACACTGTCCTAGACAGAGCACAAGTCCTCTATTGAAGATTTGGCTGATTTAAACTGGGGAAAAGAACAGCAGTGTGTTCCCGATTCTGTCCCAAATGCATTCATGACAAGTTTTCCACAGCTTCTGCCAGTATGGCTGTAATTTTTACTGTTTTATTTTTGCTTTTGTTTTAATTGGGGGGGGGATGTTATTTCACCTACTCCACAGGATACTTCTGGGTGCTGCTGGCCATGACCGTTCACTGCCAGCATTGCCATTTGTTTGAACACTTACCAATTTGGGATAAATGGGAGCAGGGGTGAAACTTACAAGAGTTCTGTCCCAGGTCACAAGCACAGTAGTGTGGCATAGGGAGAAAGAGAGGGAGGTTGTCTGGTGTTCCTCATAATCCCTCCACCATGTTGGTGACCTGTCACTTGGGTTATTTATGAACTCTTCTGGAAGAACGCTAGGTCTGGTGTAAAGGGAGGCAGAGAGAACATTGGCAAAAGAACACAACAGCTGTTAACCGATAAAAGAGACTGTAAATGGAATCTCAAAAGCCAGATTGTGTAGTGGTTAAGGCACCAGTCTAGAAACCAGGAGATCCTGAGTTCTAGTCCTGCCTTAGGCATTAAGCCAGCTGGGTGACTTTGAACCAGTCTCTTTCTCAGCCCTAGGAAGAAAAAGGCAAGGGCACACCACTTCTGAAAATAGTGCCAAGAAACCTGCAGGACTTGTCCAGGCAGTCGCCAGAAATCAATAATGATTCAAAGGCACAACCCCACCCCCCAGATCTCAGCCCTGGGAAAGGAGGGAGCCTATTAAAGACTTAAAATAATGCCACGGTATAAGAGAGGACAGAGGAAGCTCGCCATTATACCCAACAACAATAAAGCAGAGTTCCAGTATGTGGCATTGGCAAATTGGCAACATTGGCAAAAGAACACAACAGCTGTTAACTGATAAAAGAGACTGTAAATGGAATCTCAAAAGCCAGATTGTGTAGTGGTTAAGGCACCAGGCTAGAAACCAGGAGATCCTGAGTTCTAGTCCTGCCTGACCTGGCCAACCTTGAAGGGCTGACACTCGTATCCAAAAGTAGCCAAGAGACAGGCTAGTGGAGTGTGGGGAGGGGGATGAAACAGGGGGGACATCACTCAGGCAATTTGAAAGGTGGTTAAAGCCTTCCTCCCAGTCACCCACCTCCAAGTTGCCCAATCCCACTTAGTGATGCTGAGTGGGAAAGGAAACACTTTCAGAGGAACCCACCATTTGCTGTCCTTAAATTGTCCTGAATTAGAATTGTAAGGACAGTACCCCTTCCCAGCCCTGCTGATAAGACAGAACAGGGCCCAGCCACCAGTGCAATGTAATTTATGCTGCTATATTTTCCTGCTGACTCAAGGACTGGAGGAAAGCACCTTAAGGTGATTATGGGGCTTTGCCCTCCGTTTAGGACTTTTATACAGGTAGTCCAGACTGCCTCGTTTAGCAACCATTTGCAGTTTCGATGGTGAGGAAAAAGTAACTTTGCGACCAATCCTTGCATTTACAACCTTTGCAGGTCTGTAAAGCAAAGGAAAGCTGAAGTAAGAGCTTTACTTAACTGCCAAGTTGCCGATCCCAACTGTGGTCACTAAACGAGGACTACCTGTACCGAAAAGGCCATAGGTTAATGATAGAGCACATCACTGCGTTCAGAACTTCTCAGTTTCTAACATCTCTGTTTAAATTCAGAGACAATGTTGTGTAGCGGTTAAGGTATTGGACTAGGAGCGGGGAGACAGGTTCTGGTCCCCCTGCAGCCACAGAAGCTCATTGGCTGACTTTGGGCCAGCCCCTCCCGCTCAGCCCAAGAGCCAATCAGGTGCAGTGGGGAAGGGGCTGGACTAGGAGCGGGGAGACACAGGTTCTGGTCCCCCTGCAGCCACAGAAGCTCCCTGGATGAATTTAGGCCAGTCCCTTCCTCTCAGCCTAACTTAACTCATAGGGTTTTATGTGGAAAATGAGAAGAAGGGGTGCTATTTGAATGAAAGGTGGAATATACATCCAATAAATAAACACATTCAATTACGAGGTTAGTTGGATACCTTTGCCTAAAGCCATGAAAATCTGCAGCTAGGAAAAATAGAGCAGAGAAAGACAGTCTAATGGATCAAACCAATAGAGAGCAGATTAATATACCCAATCAAATGGATAAAGCAAGTAATTTGTTACTTATTGTAAGGAAATCCAAAGAATTATACATTGATACACGTGGTAAAAGGAGTCAAACTACTAACAATAAGGAAACTTTCATGCAAACAAAAGGAGAGAAAATGTAACTATACCTTATGTTCTGTTAGCAAATTGCAGTTTAGAAATTTTGTTCTGTCTTTTCTACTACCTGAATTTAACCCCTGTTTTATATCTTCCCAAGCGCCAGGTATTATGGTAGAATTTACAACTGAAACCCCCTCCTCCACTACAATCAACGAGAATATGCCAGAAACTATTGTGGACTCAGAGAGTACAATGCCCTCAACCGTTTATCCCAAAATCACAAACTCCAAAGAAACAGCCACTTCTCCAGAGAGCACAGTGCCTTCTATGGCATCAGAAGGGAGCAGCATAACTTCTACTATTAACAAAACCACAGCATCGACTCCAGAGAGTGCAGTGTCCTCCACATCTTTCTCAGAGAGCACCATCACGGCATCCAGCTCTCCACAGACCACCCCTGCTGCTTCAGAAAGCTCAGTGCCATCTATATTTCCAACCGAGAGTTCCACTGTTCCTTCCACCCCCGAGCAAACCCCCCCTTCTCCTCCAGAGAGCACAGTGCATGCTACAGCTTCCGAAAGGAGCAGCATGATGACTTCTGCTAGTACTGAAACCACAAGTTCTTTTCCAGGGAGCACAGCATACTCCACAGCTTTCTCAGCAAGCACCTTGATTGAATCTACCACATCAGCAACTACCACGTCTCCCCCAGGGAGCACACAGCCCTCGAGCTCTTTCCCACAGAGCAACATAAATACTAATACTCCTTCAGAAACCACTACTCAACTTCCAATGACCCCCAAATACTTACCTACTTCTCCGGAAACCACCACGTTTGAATCCACAACCACCACCACAGCCAGTTCCCTCCCAGAGAGCACAGTGACCTCCAGCTCTTTCCCTGGGAGCTCTATAAAGACTACTAGCACTCCAGAAACCACTACTCCAATTGCAATGACCACAGAGTACTTAGCTACTTCTCCAGAGACCACCACATTGGAATCCACCACATCAGAAACAGCCACTTCTCCCCCAGAGAGCTCAGAGCCCTCCAGCTCGTTCCCAGAGAGCACCATAATTACTACTAGTGCTTCAGAAACCACTACTCAACTTCCAATGACCCCCAAATACTTACCTACTTCTCCGGAAACCACCACGTTTGAATCTACAACAGCAGCGACAGCCACTTCTCTCCCTGAGAGCACAGTGACCACCAGCTCTTTCCCTGGGAGCTCTATAAAGACTACTAGTAGTTCAGAAACCACTACCCCAATTCCAATGTCCACAGAGTACTTAGCTGGTTCTCCACAGACCACCACATTGGAATCCGCGACATCGGAATCAGCCACTTCTCCTCCAGAGAGCACAGTGCTTTCTAAAGCATCAGCAGGGAGCACGATAACTTCTATTATTTCCAAAACCACAGCATCGACTCCGGAGAGTGCAGTGTCCTCCACATCTTTCTCAGAGAGCACCATCATGGCATCCAGCTCTCCACAGACCACCCCTGCTGCTTCAGAAAGCTCAGTGCCATCTACATTTCCAACCGAGAGTTCCGGAATTCCTTCCACCCCCGAGGAAACCTCCCTTTCTCCTCCAGAGAGCACAGTGCATGCTACAGCTTCCGAAAGGAGAAGCATGATGACTTCTGCTAGTACTGAAACAACAAGTTCTATTCCGGGGAGCACAGCATACTCCACAAGTTTCCCAGAGACCACCGCATTTCAATCCGTCGCATCAGAAACAGCCACTTCCCCTCCAGAGTCCACAGTGCATTCTACAGCTTCAGGAAAGAGCAGCATGATGACTTCTGCTAGTACTGAAACCATGGGTTCTACTCCGGGGAGCACAGCATACTCCACAGCTTTCTCAGCAAGCACCTTGATTGAATCTACCACATCAGCAACTACCACTTCTCCCCCAGAGAGCACACAGCCCTCCAGCTCTTTCCCAGAGAGCAACATAACTACTACTAGTAATTCAGAAACCACTACTCAACTTCCAATGACCACCAAATACTTACCTACTTCTCCAGAAACCACCACGTTTGAATCCACCACATCAGAAACAGCCACTTCTCCCTCTGAGAGTTCACTGACCTCCACCTTTTTCCCAGAGAGTTCAATAATCACTAGTAGTACTTCAGAAACCACTACTCAACTTCCTATCACCACAGAGTATTTAAGTAGTTCCGCAGAGACGACCACATTTGAATCTACCACATCAGAAACAACCGTTTCCACCTCAGAAATCCCAGGGACCTCCAGCATCTTCCCAGAGAGCCCTATAAAGACTACTAGCACTCCAGAAACCACTACTCCAATTGCAATGACCACAGAGTACTTAGCTACTTCTCCAGAGACCACCACATTGGAATCCACAACAGCCACCACAGCCACTTCTCTCCCAGAGAGCACAGTGACCTCCAGCTCTTTCCCTGGGAGCTCTATAAAGACTACTAGCATGCCAGAAACCACTACTCCAATTCCAATGTCCACAAAGTACCTAGTTAGTTCTCCAGAGGCCACCACTTTGGAATCCGCCACATCAGAAACAGCCACTTCTCCTTCAGAGAGCACAGTGCTTTCTACAGCATCAGCAGAGAGCAGCATAACTTCTACTATTTCCAAAACCACAACATCGACTCTGGAGAGTACAGTGTCCTCCACATCATTCTCAGAGAGCACCATCATGGCATCCAGCTCTCCACAGACCACCCCTGCTGCTTCAGAAAGCTCAGTGCCATCTACATTTCCAACCGAGAGTTCCGGAATTCCTTCCACCCCCGAGGAAACCTCCCCTTCTCCTCCAGAGAGCACAGTGCATGCTACAGCTTCCGAAAGGAGCAGCATGATGACTTCTGCTAGTACTGAAACAACAAGTTCTATTCCGGGGAGCACAGCATACTCCACAAGTTTCCCAGAGACCACCGCATTTCAATCCGTCGCATCAGAAACAGCCACTTCCCCTCCAGAGTCCACAGTGCATTCTACAGCTTCAGGAAAGAGCAGCATGATGACTTCTGCTAGTACTGAAACCATGGGTTCTACTCCGGGGAGCACAGCATACTCCACAGCTTTCTCAGCAAGCACCTTGATTGAATCTACCACATCAGCAACTACCACTTCTCCCCCAGAGAGCACACAGCCCTCCAGCTCTTTCCCAGAGAGCAACATAACTACTACTAGTAATTCAGAAACCACTACTCAACTTCCAATGACCACCAAATACTTACCTACTTCTCCAGAAACCACCACGTTTGAATCCACCACATCAGAAACAGCCACTTCTCCCTCTGAGAGTTCACTGACCTCCACCTTTTTCCCAGAGAGTTCAATAATCACTAGTAGTACTTCAGAAACCACTACTCAACTTCCTATCACCACAGAGTATTTAAGTAGTTCCGCAGAGACGACCACATTTGAATCTACCACATCAGAAACAACCGTTTCCACCTCAGAAAGCCCAGGGACCTCCAGCATCTTCCCAGAGAGCCCTATAAAGACTACTAGCACTCCAGAAACCACTACTCCAATTGCAATGACCACAGAGTACTTAGCTACTTCTCCAGAGACCACCACATTGGAATCCACAACAGCCACCACAGCCACTTCTCTCCCAGAGAGCACAGTGACCTCCAGCTCTTTCCCTGGGAGCTCTATAAAGACTACTAGCACTCCAGAAACCACTACTCCAATTGCAATGACCACAGAGTACTTAGCTACTTCTCCAGAGACCACCACATTGGAATCCACCACATCGGAATCAGCCACTTCTCCTCCAGAGAGCACAGTGCTTTCTAAAGCATCAGCTGGGAGCACGATAACTTCTATTATTTCCAAAACCACAGCATCGACTCCGGAGAGTGCAGTGTCCTCCACATCTTTCTCAGAGAGCACCATCATGGCATCCAGCTCTCCACAGACCACCCCTGCTGCTTCAGAAAGCTCAGTGCCATCTACATTTCCAACCGAGAGTTCCAGAGTTCCTTCCACCCCCGAGCAAACCTCCCCTTCTCCTCCAGAGAGCACAGTGCATGCTACAGCTTCCGAAAGGAGCAGCATGATGACATCTGCTAGTACTGAAACCACAAGTTCTATTCCAGGGAGCACAGCATACTCCACAAGTTTCCCAGAGACCACCGCATTTCAATCCGTCGCATCAGAAACAGCCACTTCCCCTCCAGAGTCCACAGTGCATTCTACAGCTTCAGAAAAGAGCAGCATGATGGTGTCTCCTAGTACAGAAACCACTACTCAACTTCCAAGGACCACCGAATACTTAACTACTTCTCCAGAAACTACCACATCTCAATCCACATCTGCAGCAAAAGCCACTTCTCCCCCAGAGAGCAAACTTGAAACCCCCCTTTCTCCTCCAGGGAGCACAGTGTCTACTACAGCTTCAGAAAAGAGCAGCATGATGACTTCTGCTAGTACTGAAACCATGGGTTCTACTCCGGGGAGCACAGCATACTCCACAGCTTTCTCAGCAAGCACCTTGATTGAATCTACCACATCAGCAACTACCACTTCTCCCCCAGAGAGCACACAGCCCTCCAGCTCTTTCCCAGAGAGCAACATAACTACTAGTAGTACTTCAGAAACCACTACTCAACTTCCAATGACCCCCAAATACTTACCTACTTCTCCAGAAACCACCACGTTTGAATCCACCACATCAGAAACAGCCACTTCTCCCTCTGAGAGTTCACTGACCTCCACCTTTTTCCCAGAGAGTTCAATAATCACTAGTAGTACTTCAGAAACCACTACTCAACTTCCTATCACCACAGAGTATTTAAGTAGTTCCGCAGAGACGACCACATTTGAATCTACCACATCAGAAACAACCGTTTCCACCTCAGAAAGCCCAGGGACCTCCAGCATCTTCCCAGAGAGCCCTATAAAGACTACTAGCACTCCAGAAACCACTACTCCAATTGCAATGACCACAGAGTACTTAGCTACTTCTCCAGAGACCACCACATTGGAATCCACAACAGCCACCACAGCCACTTCTCTCCCAGAGAGCACAGTGACCTCCAGCTCTTTCCCTGGGAGCTCTATAAAGACTACTAGCATGCCAGAAACCACTACTCCAATTCCAATGTCCACAAAGTACCTAGTTAGTTCTCCAGAGACCACCACTTTGGAATCCGCCACATCAGAAACAGCCACTTCTCCTTCAGAGAGCACAGTGCTTTCTACAGCATCAGCACAGAGCAGCATAACTTCTACTATTTCCAAAACCACAACATCGACTCTGGAGAGTACAGTGTCCTCCACATCATTCTCAGAGAGCACCATCATGGCATTCAGCTCTCCACAGACCACCCCTGCTGCTTCAGAAAGCTCAGTGCCATCTACATTTCCAACCGAGAGTTCCGGAATTCCTTCCACCCCCGAGGAAACCTCCCCTTCTCCTCCAGAGAGCACAGTGCATGCTACAGCTTCCGAAAGGAGCAGCATGATGACTTCTGCTAGTACTGAAACAACAAGTTCTATTCCGGGGAGCACAGCATACTCCACAAGTTTCCCAGAGACCACCGCATTTCAATCCGTCGCATCAGAAACAGCCACTTCCCCTCCAGAGTCCACAGTGCATTCTACAGCTTCAGGAAAGAGCAGCATGATGACTTCTGCTAGTACTGAAACCATGGGTTCTACTCCGGGGAGCACAGCATACTCCACAGCTTTCTCAGCAAGCACCTTGATTGAATCTACCACATCAGCAACTACCACTTCTCCCCCAGAGAGCACACAGCCCTCCAGCTCTTTCCCAGAGAGCAACATAACTACTACTAGTAATTCAGAAACCACTACTCAACTTCCAATGACCACCAAATACTTACCTACTTCTCCAGAAACCACCACGTTTGAATCCACCACATCAGAAACAGCCACTTCTCCCTCTGAGAGTTCACTGACCTCCACCTTTTTCCCAGAGAGTTCAATAATCACTAGTAGTACTTCAGAAACCACTACTCAACTTCCTATCACCACAGAGTATTTAAGTAGTTCCGCAGAGACGACCACATTTGAATCTACCACATCAGAAACAACCGTTTCCACCTCAGAAAGCCCAGGGACCTCCAGCATCTTCCCAGAGAGCCCTATAAAGACTACTAGCACTCCAGAAACCACTACTCCAATTGCAATGACCACAGAGTACTTAGCTACTTCTCCAGAGACCACCACATTGGAATCCACAACAGCCACCACAGCCACTTCTCTCCCAGAGAGCACAGTGACCTCCAGCTCTTTCCCTGGGAGCTCTATAAAGACTACTAGCACTCCAGAAACCACTACTCCAATTGCAATGACCACAGAGTACTTAGCTACTTCTCCAGAGACCACCACATTGGAATCCACCACATCGGAATCAGCCACTTCTCCTCCAGAGAGCACAGTGCTTTCTAAAGCATCAGCTGGGAGCACGATAACTTCTATTATTTCCAAAACCACAGCATCGACTCCGGAGAGTGCAGTGTCCTCCACATCTTTCTCAGAGAGCACCATCATGGCATCCAGCTCTCCACAGACCACCCCTGCTGCTTCAGAAAGCTCAGTGCCATCTACATTTCCAACCGAGAGTTCCAGAGTTCCTTCCACCCCCGAGCAAACCTCCCCTTCTCCTCCAGAGAGCACAGTGCATGCTACAGCTTCCGAAAGGAGCAGCATGATGACATCTGCTAGTACTGAAACCACAAGTTCTATTCCAGGGAGCACAGCATACTCCACAAGTTTCCCAGAGACCACCGCATTTCAATCCGTCGCATCAGAAACAGCCACTTCCCCTCCAGAGTCCACAGTGCATTCTACAGCTTCAGAAAAGAGCAGCATGATGGTGTCTCCTAGTACAGAAACCACTACTCAACTTCCAAGGACCACCGAATACTTAACTACTTCTCCAGAAACTACCACATCTCAATCCACATCTGCAGCAAAAGCCACTTCTCCCCCAGAGAGCAAACTTGAAACCCCCCTTTCTCCTCCAGGGAGCACAGTGTCTACTACAGCTTCAGAAAAGAGCAGCATGATGACTTCTGCTAGTACTGAAACCATGGGTTCTACTCCGGGGAGCACAGCATACTCCACAGCTTTCTCAGCAAGCACCTTGATTGAATCTACCACATCAGCAACTACCACTTCTCCCCCAGAGAGCACACAGCCCTCCAGCTCTTTCCCAGAGAGCAACATAACTACTAGTAGTACTTCAGAAACCACTACTCAACTTCCAATGACCCCCAAATACTTACCTACTTCTCCAGAAACCACCACGTTTGAATCCACCACATCAGAAACAGCCACTTCTCCCTCTGAGAGTTCACTGACCTCCACCTTTTTCCCAGAGAGTTCAATAATCACTAGTAGTACTTCAGAAACCACTACTCAACTTCCTATCACCACAGAGTATTTAAGTAGTTCCGCAGAGACGATCACATTTGAATCCACCACATCAGAAACAACCATTTCCACCTCAGAAAGCCCAGGGACCTCCAGCATCTTCCCAGAGAGCCCTATAAAGACTACTAGCACTCCAGAAACCACTACTCCAATTGCAATGACCACAGAGCACTTAGCTACTTCTCCAGAAAACACCACGTTTGAATCTACAACAGCCACCACAGCCACTTCTCTCCCAGAGAGCACAGTGACCTCCAGCTCTTTCCCTGGGAGCTCTATAAAGACTACTAGCATGCCAGAAACCACTACTCCAATTCCAATGTCCACAAAGTACCTAGTTAGTTCTCCAGAGACCACCACTTTGGAATCCGCCACATCAGAAACAGCCACTTCTCCTTCAGAGAGCACAGTGCTTTCTACAGCATCAGCAGAGAGCAGCATAACTTCTACTATTTCCAAAACCACAACATCGACTCTGGAGAGTACAGTGTCCTCCACATCATTCTCAGAGAGCACCATCATGGCATCCAGCTCTCCACAGACCACCCCTGCTGCTTCAGAAAGCTCAGTGCCATCTACATTTCCAACCGAGAGTTCCGGAATTCCTTCCACCCCCGAGGAAACCTCCCCTTCTCCTCCAGAGAGCACAGTGCATGCTACAGCTTCCGAAAGGAGCAGCATGATGACTTCTGCTAGTACTGAAACAACAAGTTCTATTCCGGGGAGCACAGCATACTCCACAAGTTTCCCAGAGACCACCGCATTTCAATCCGTCGCATCAGAAACAGCCACTTCCCCTCCAGAGTCCACAGTGCATTCTACAGCTTCAGGAAAGAGCAGCATGATGACTTCTGCTAGTACTGAAACCATGGGTTCTACTCCGGGGAGCACAGCATACTCCACAGCTTTCTCAGCAAGCACCTTGATTGAATCTACCACATCAGCAACTACCACTTCTCCCCCAGAGAGCACACAGCCCTCCAGCTCTTTCCCAGAGAGCAACATAACTACTACTAGTAATTCAGAAACCACTACTCAACTTCCAATGACCACCAAATACTTACCTACTTCTCCAGAAACCACCACGTTTGAATCCACCACATCAGAAACAGCCACTTCTCCCTCTGAGAGTTCACTGACCTCCACCTTTTTCCCAGAGAGTTCAATAATCACTAGTAGTACTTCAGAAACCACTACTCAACTTCCTATCACCACAGAGTATTTAAGTAGTTCCGCAGAGACGACCACATTTGAATCTACCACATCAGAAACAACCGTTTCCACCTCAGAAAGCCCAGGGACCTCCAGCATCTTCCCAGAGAGCCCTATAAAGACTACTAGCACTCCAGAAACCACTACTCCAATTGCAATGACCACAGAGTACTTAGCTACTTCTCCAGAGACCACCACATTGGAATCCACAACAGCCACCACAGCCACTTCTCTCCCAGAGAGCACAGTGACCTCCAGCTCTTTCCCTGGGAGCTCTATAAAGACTACTAGCACTCCAGAAACCACTACTCCAATTGCAATGACCACAGAGTACTTAGCTACTTCTCCAGAGACCACCACATTGGAATCCACCACATCGGAATCAGCCACTTCTCCTCCAGAGAGCACAGTGCTTTCTAAAGCATCAGCTGGGAGCACGATAACTTCTATTATTTCCAAAACCACAGCATCGACTCCGGAGAGTGCAGTGTCCTCCACATCTTTCTCAGAGAGCACCATCATGGCATCCAGCTCTCCACAGACCACCCCTGCTGCTTCAGAAAGCTCAGTGCCATCTACATTTCCAACCGAGAGTTCCAGAGTTCCTTCCACCCCCGAGCAAACCTCCCCTTCTCCTCCAGAGAGCACAGTGCATGCTACAGCTTCCGAAAGGAGCAGCATGATGACATCTGCTAGTACTGAAACCACAAGTTCTATTCCAGGGAGCACAGCATACTCCACAAGTTTCCCAGAGACCACCGCATTTCAATCCGTCGCATCAGAAACAGCCACTTCCCCTCCAGAGTCCACAGTGCATTCTACAGCTTCAGAAAAGAGCAGCATGATGGTGTCTCCTAGTACAGAAACCACTACTCAACTTCCAAGGACCACCGAATACTTAACTACTTCTCCAGAAACTACCACATCTCAATCCACATCTGCAGCAAAAGCCACTTCTCCCCCAGAGAGCAAACTTGAAACCCCCCTTTCTCCTCCAGGGAGCACAGTGTCTACTACAGCTTCAGAAAAGAGCAGCATGATGACTTCTGCTAGTACTGAAACCATGGGTTCTACTCCGGGGAGCACAGCATACTCCACAGCTTTCTCAGCAAGCACCTTGATTGAATCTACCACATCAGCAACTACCACTTCTCCCCCAGAGAGCACACAGCCCTCCAGCTCTTTCCCAGAGAGCAACATAACTACTAGTAGTACTTCAGAAACCACTACTCAACTTCCAATGACCCCCAAATACTTACCTACTTCTCCAGAAACCACCACGTTTGAATCCACCACATCAGAAACAGCCACTTCTCCCTCTGAGAGTTCACTGACCTCCACCTTTTTCCCAGAGAGTTCAATAATCACTAGTAGTACTTCAGAAACCACTACTCAACTTCCTATCACCACAGAGTATTTAAGTAGTTCCGCAGAGACGATCACATTTGAATCCACCACATCAGAAACAACCATTTCCACCTCAGAAAGCCCAGGGACCTCCAGCATCTTCCCAGAGAGCCCTATAAAGACTACTAGCACTCCAGAAACCACTACTCCAATTGCAATGACCACAGAGTACTTAGCTACTTCTCCAGAGACCACCACATTGGAATCCACAACAGCCACCACAGCCACTTCTCTCCCAGAGAGCACAGTGACCTCCAGCTCTTTCCCTGGGAGCTCTATAAAGACTACTAGCATGCCAGAAACCACTACTCCAATTCCAATGTCCACAAAGTACCTAGTTAGTTCTCCAGAGACCACCACTTTGGAATCCGCCACATCAGAAACAGCCACTTCTCCTTCAGAGAGCACAGTGCTTTCTACAGCATCAGCAGAGAGCAGCATAACTTCTACTATTTCCAAAACCACAACATCGACTCTGGAGAGTACAGTGTCCTCCACATCATTCTCAGAGAGCACCATCATGGCATCCAGCTCTCCACAGACCACCCCTGCTGCTTCAGAAAGCTCAGTGCCATTTACATTTCCAACCGAGAGTTCCGGAATTCCTTCCACCCCCGAGGAAACCTCCCCTTCTCCTCCAGAGAGCACAGTGCATGCTACAGCTTCCGAAAGGAGCAGCATGATGACTTCTGCTAGTACTGAAACAACAAGTTCTATTCCGGGGAGCACTGCATACTCCACAAGTTTCCCAGAGACCACCGCATTTCAATCCGTCGCATCAGAAACAGCCACTTCCCCTCCAGAGTCCACAGTGCATTCTACAGCTTCAGGAAAGAGGAGCATGATGACTTCTGCTAGTACTGAAACCATGGGTTCTACTCCGGGGAGCACAGCATACTCCACAGCTTTCTCAGCAAGCACCTTGATTGAATCTACCACATCAGCAACTACCACTTCTCCCCCAGAGAGCACACAGCCCTCCAGCTCTTTCCCAGAGAGCAACATAACTACTACTAGTAATTCAGAAACCACTACTCAACTTCCAATGACCCCCAAATACTTACCTACTTCTCCAGAAACCACCACGTTTGAATCCACCACATCAGAAACAGCCACTTCTCCCTCTGAGAGTTCACTGACCTCCACCTTTTTCCCAGAGAGTTCAATAATCACTAGTAGTACTTCAGAAACCACTACTCAACTTCCTATCACCACAGAGTATTTAAGTAGTTCCGCAGAGACGACCACATTTGAATCTACCACATCAGAAACAACCGTTTCCACCTCAGAAAGCCCAGGGACCTCCAGCATCTTCCCAGAGAGCCCTATAAAGACTACTAGCACTCCAGAAACCACTACTCCAATTGCAATGACCACAGAGTACTTAGCTACTTCTCCAGAGACCACCACATTGGAATCCACAACAGCCACCACAGCCACTTCTCTCCCAGAGAGCACAGTGACCTCCAGCTCTTTCCCTGGGAGCTCTATAAAGACTACTAGCACTCCAGAAACCACTACTCCAATTGCAATGACCACAGAGTACTTAGCTACTTCTCCAGAGACCACCACATTGGAATCCACCACATCAGAAACAGCCACTTCTCTCCCAGAGAGCTCAGAGCCCTCCAGCTCGTTCCCAGAGAGCACGATAATTACTACTAGTACTTCAGAAACCACTACTCAACTTCCAATGACCCCCAAATACTTACCTACTTCTCCAGAAACCACCACGTTTGAATCCACCACATCAGAAACAGCCACTTCTCCCTCTGAGAGTTCACTGACCTCCACCTTTTTCCCAGAGAGTTCAATAATCACTAGTAGTACTTCAGGAACCACTACTCAACTTCCTATCACCACAGAGTATTTAAGTAGTTCTGCAGAGACAACCACATTTGAATCCACCACATCAAAAACAACCATTTCCACCTCAGAAAGCCCAGGGACCTCCAGCATCTTCCCAGAGAGCCCTATAAAGACTACTAGCACTCCAGAAACCACTACTCCAATTGCAATGACCACAGAGCACTTAGCTACTTCTCCAGAAAACACCACGTTTGAATCTACAACAGCAGCGACAGCCACTTCTCCCCCTGAGAGCACAGTGACCACCAGCTCTTTCCCTGGGAGCTCCATAAAGACTACTAGTAGTTCAGAAACCACTACCCAAATTCCAATGTCCACAGAGTACTTAGCTACGTCTCCAGAGACCACCACTTTGGAATCCGCCACATCAGAAACAGCCACTTCTCCTTCAGAGAGCACAGTGCTTTCTACAGCATCAGCAGAGAGCAGCATAACTTCTACTATTTCCAAAACCACAACATCGACTCTGGAGAGTACAGTGTCCTCCACATCTTTCTCAGAGAGCACCATCATGGCATCCAGCTCTCCACAGACCACCCCTGCTGCTTCAGAAAGCTCAGTGCCATCTACATTTCCAACCGAGAGTTCCAGAGTTCCTTCCACCCCCGAGCAAACCTCCCCTTCTCCTCCAGAGAGCACAGTGCATGCTACAGCTTCCGAAAGGAGCAGCATGATGACATCTGCTAGTACTGAAACCACAAGTTCTATTCCAGGGAGCACAGCATACTCCACAAGTTTCCCAGAGACCACCGCATTTCAATCCGTCGCATCAGAAACAGCCACTTCCCCTCCAGAGTCCACAGTGCATTCTACAGCTTCAGAAAAGAGCAGCATGATGGTGTCTCCTAGTACAGAAACCACTACTCAACTTCCAAGGACCACCGAATACTTAACTACTTCTCCAGAAACTACCACATCTCAATCCACATCTGCAGCAAAAGCCACTTCTCCCCCAGAGAGCAAACTTGAAACCCCCCTTTCTCCTCCAGGGAGCACAGTGTCTACTACAGCTTCAGAAAAGAGCAGCATGATGACTTCTGCTAGTACTGAAACCATGGGTTCTACTCCGGGGAGCACAGCATACTCCACAGCTTTCTCAGCAAGCACCTTGATTGAATCTACCACATCAGCAACTACCACTTCTCCCCCAGAGAGCACACAGCCCTCCAGCTCTTTCCCAGAGAGCAACATAACTACTAGTAGTACTTCAGAAACCACTACTCAACTTCCAATGACCCCCAAATACTTACCTACTTCTCCAGAAACCACCACGTTTGAATCCACCACATCAGAAACAGCCACTTCTCCCTCTGAGAGTTCACTGACCTCCACCTTTTTCCCAGAGAGTTCAATAATCACTAGTAGTACTTCAGAAACCACTACTCAACTTCCTATCACCACAGAGTATTTAAGTAGTTCCGCAGAGACGATCACATTTGAATCCACCACATCAGAAACAACCATTTCCACCTCAGAAAGCCCAGGGACCTCCAGCATCTTCCCAGAGAGCCCTATAAAGACTACTAGCACTCCAGAAACCACTACTCCAATTGCAATGACCACAGAGTACTTAGCTACTTCTCCAGAGACCACCACATTGGAATCCACAACAGCCACCACAGCCACTTCTCTCCCAGAGAGCACAGTGACCTCCAGCTCTTTCCCTGGGAGCTCTATAAAGACTACTAGCATGCCAGAAACCACTACTCCAATTCCAATGTCCACAAAGTACCTAGTTAGTTCTCCAGAGACCACCACTTTGGAATCCGCCACATCAGAAACAGCCACTTCTCCTTCAGAGAGCACAGTGCTTTCTACAGCATCAGCAGAGAGCAGCATAACTTCTACTATTTCCAAAACCACAACATCGACTCTGGAGAGTACAGTGTCCTCCACATCATTCTCAGAGAGCACCATCATGGCATCCAGCTCTCCACAGACCACCCCTGCTGCTTCAGAAAGCTCAGTGCCATTTACATTTCCAACCGAGAGTTCCGGAATTCCTTCCACCCCCGAGGAAACCTCCCCTTCTCCTCCAGAGAGCACAGTGCATGCTACAGCTTCCGAAAGGAGCAGCATGATGACTTCTGCTAGTACTGAAACAACAAGTTCTATTCCGGGGAGCACTGCATACTCCACAAGTTTCCCAGAGACCACCGCATTTCAATCCGTCGCATCAGAAACAGCCACTTCCCCTCCAGAGTCCACAGTGCATTCTACAGCTTCAGGAAAGAGGAGCATGATGACTTCTGCTAGTACTGAAACCATGGGTTCTACTCCGGGGAGCACAGCATACTCCACAGCTTTCTCAGCAAGCACCTTGATTGAATCTACCACATCAGCAACTACCACTTCTCCCCCAGAGAGCACACAGCCCTCCAGCTCTTTCCCAGAGAGCAACATAACTACTACTAGTAATTCAGAAACCACTACTCAACTTCCAATGACCCCCAAATACTTACCTACTTCTCCAGAAACCACCACGTTTGAATCCACCACATCAGAAACAGCCACTTCTCCCTCTGAGAGTTCACTGACCTCCACCTTTTTCCCAGAGAGTTCAATAATCACTAGTAGTACTTCAGAAACCACTACTCAACTTCCTATCACCACAGAGTATTTAAGTAGTTCCGCAGAGACGACCACATTTGAATCTACCACATCAGAAACAACCGTTTCCACCTCAGAAAGCCCAGGGACCTCCAGCATCTTCCCAGAGAGCCCTATAAAGACTACTAGCACTCCAGAAACCACTACTCCAATTGCAATGACCACAGAGTACTTAGCTACTTCTCCAGAGACCACCACATTGGAATCCACAACAGCCACCACAGCCACTTCTCTCCCAGAGAGCACAGTGACCTCCAGCTCTTTCCCTGGGAGCTCTATAAAGACTACTAGCACTCCAGAAACCACTACTCCAATTGCAATGACCACAGAGTACTTAGCTACTTCTCCAGAGACCACCACATTGGAATCCACCACATCAGAAACAGCCACTTCTCTCCCAGAGAGCTCAGAGCCCTCCAGCTCGTTCCCAGAGAGCACGATAATTACTACTAGTACTTCAGAAACCACTACTCAACTTCCAATGACCCCCAAATACTTACCTACTTCTCCAGAAACCACCACGTTTGAATCCACCACATCAGAAACAGCCACTTCTCCCTCTGAGAGTTCACTGACCTCCACCTTTTTCCCAGAGAGTTCAATAATCACTAGTAGTACTTCAGGAACCACTACTCAACTTCCTATCACCACAGAGTATTTAAGTAGTTCTGCAGAGACAACCACATTTGAATCCACCACATCAAAAACAACCATTTCCACCTCAGAAAGCCCAGGGACCTCCAGCATCTTCCCAGAGAGCCCTATAAAGACTACTAGCACTCCAGAAACCACTACTCCAATTGCAATGACCACAGAGCACTTAGCTACTTCTCCAGAAAACACCACGTTTGAATCTACAACAGCAGCGACAGCCACTTCTCCCCCTGAGAGCACAGTGACCACCAGCTCTTTCCCTGGGAGCTCCATAAAGACTACTAGTAGTTCAGAAACCACTACCCAAATTCCAATGTCCACAGAGTACTTAGCTACGTCTCCAGAGACCACCACTTTGGAATCCGCCACATCAGAAACAGCCACTTCTCCTTCAGAGAGCACAGTGCTTTCTACAGCATCAGCAGAGAGCAGCATAACTTCTACTATTTCCAAAACCACAACATCGACTCTGGAGAGTACAGTGTCCTCCACATCTTTCTCAGAGAGCACCATCATGGCATCCAGCTCTCCACAGACCACCCCTGCTGCTTCAGAAAGCTCAGTGCCATCTACATTTCCAACCGAGAGTTCCAGAGTTCCTTCCACCCCCGAGGAAACCTCCCCTTCTCCTCCAGAGAGCACAGTGCATGCTACAGCTTCCGAAAGGAGCAGCATGATGACATCTGCTAGTACTGAAACCACAAGTTCTATTCCAGGGAGCACAGCATACTCCACAAGTTTCCCAGAGACCACCGCATTTCAATCCGTCGCATCAGAAACAGCCACTTCCCCTCCAGAGTCCACAGTGCATTCTACAGCTTCAGAAAAGAGCAGCATGATGGTGTCTCCTAGTACAGAAACCACTACTCAACTTCCAAGGACCACCGAATACTTAACTACTTCTCCAGAAACTACCACATCTCAATCCACATCTGCAGCAAAAGCCACTTCTCCCCCAGAGAGCAAACTTGAAACCCCCCTTTCTCCTCCAGGGAGCACAGTGTCTACTACAGCTTCAGAAAAGAGCAGCATGATGACTTCTGCTAGTACTGAAACCATGGGTTCTACTCCGGGGAGCACAGCATACTCCACAGCTTTCTCAGCAAGCACCTTGATTGAATCTACCACATCAGCAACTACCACTTCTCCCCCAGAGAGCACACAGCCCTCCAGCTCTTTCCCAGAGAGCAACATAACTACTAGTAGTACTTCAGAAACCACTACTCAACTTCCAATGACCCCCAAATACTTACCTACTTCTCCAGAAACCACCACGTTTGAATCCACCACATCAGAAACAGCCACTTCTCCCTCTGAGAGTTCACTGACCTCCACCTTTTTCCCAGAGAGTTCAATAATCACTAGTAGTACTTCAGAAACCACTACTCAACTTCCTATCACCACAGAGTATTTAAGTAGTTCCGCAGAGACGATCACATTTGAATCCACCACATCAGAAACAACCATTTCCACCTCAGAAAGCCCAGGGACCTCCAGCATCTTCCCAGAGAGCCCTATAAAGACTACTAGCACTCCAGAAACCACTACTCCAATTGCAATGACCACAGAGTACTTAGCTACTTCTCCAGAGACCACCACATTGGAATCCACAACAGCCACCACAGCCACTTCTCTCCCAGAGAGCACAGTGACCTCCAGCTCTTTCCCTGGGAGCTCTATAAAGACTACTAGCATGCCAGAAACCACTACTCCAATTCCAATGTCCACAAAGTACCTAGTTAGTTCTCCAGAGACCACCACTTTGGAATCCGCCACATCAGAAACAGCCACTTCTCCTTCAGAGAGCACAGTGCTTTCTACAGCATCAGCAGAGAGCAGCATAACTTCTACTATTTCCAAAACCACAACATCGACTCTGGAGAGTACAGTGTCCTCCACATCATTCTCAGAGAGCACCATCATGGCATCCAGCTCTCCACAGACCACCCCTGCTGCTTCAGAAAGCTCAGTGCCATTTACATTTCCAACCAAGAGTTCCGGAATTCCTTCCACCCCCGAGGAAACCTCCCCTTCTCCTCCAGAGAGCACAGTGCATGCTACAGCTTCCGAAAGGAGCAGCATGATGACATCTGCTAGTACTGAAACCACAAGTTCTATTCCAGGGAGCACAGCATACTCCACAAGTTTCCCAGAGACCACCGCATTTCAATCCGTCGCATCAGAAACAGCCACTTCCCCTCCAGAGTCCACAGTGCATTCTACAGCTTCAGAAAAGAGCAGCATGATGGTGTCTCCTAGTACAGAAACCACTACTCAACTTCCAAGGACCACCGAATACTTAACTACTTCTCCAGAAACTACCACATCTCAATCCACATCTGCAGCAAAAGCCACTTCTCCCCCAGAGAGCAAACTTGAAACCCCCCTTTCTCCTCCAGGGAGCACAGTGTCTACTACAGCTTCAGAAAAGAGCAGCATGATGACTTCTGCTAGTACTGAAACCATGGGTTCTACTCCGGGGAGCACAGCATACTCCACAGCTTTCTCAGCAAGCACCTTGATTGAATCTACCACATCAGCAACTACCACTTCTCCCCCAGAGAGCACACAGCCCTCCAGCTCTTTCCCAGAGAGCAACATAACTACTAGTAGTACTTCAGAAACCACTACTCAACTTCCAATGACCCCCAAATACTTACCTACTTCTCCAGAAACCACCACGTTTGAATCCACCACATCAGAAACAGCCACTTCTCCCTCTGAGAGTTCACTGACCTCCACCTTTTTCCCAGAGAGTTCAATAATCACTAGTAGTACTTCAGAAACCACTACTCAACTTCCTATCACCACAGAGTATTTAAGTAGTTCCGCAGAGACGATCACATTTGAATCCACCACATCAGAAACAACCATTTCCACCTCAGAAAGCCCAGGGACCTCCAGCATCTTCCCAGAGAGCCCTATAAAGACTACTAGCACTCCAGAAACCACTACTCCAATTGCAATGACCACAGAGTACTTAGCTACTTCTCCAGAGACCACCACATTGGAATCCACAACAGCCACCACAGCCACTTCTCTCCCAGAGAGCACAGTGACCTCCAGCTCTTTCCCTGGGAGCTCTATAAAGACTACTAGCATGCCAGAAACCACTACTCCAATTCCAATGTCCACAAAGTACCTAGTTAGTTCTCCAGAGACCACCACTTTGGAATCCGCCACATCAGAAACAGCCACTTCTCCTTCAGAGAGCACAGTGCTTTCTACAGCATCAGCAGAGAGCAGCATAACTTCTACTATTTCCAAAACCACAACATCGACTCTGGAGAGTACAGTGTCCTCCACATCATTCTCAGAGAGCACCATCATGGCATCCAGCTCTCCACAGACCACCCCTGCTGCTTCAGAAAGCTCAGTGCCATTTACATTTCCAACCGAGAGTTCCGGAATTCCTTCCACCCCCGAGGAAACCTCCCCTTCTCCTCCAGAGAGCACAATGCATGCTACAGCTTCCGAAAGGAGCAGCATGATGACTTCTGCTAGTACTGAAACAACAAGTTCTATTCCGGGGAGCACAGCATACTCCACAAGTTTCCCAGAGACCACCGCATTTCAATCCGTCGCATCAGAAACAGCCACTTCCCCTCCAGAGTCCACAGTGCATTCTACAGCTTCAGGAAAGAGCAGCATGATGACTTCTGCTAGTACTGAAACCATGGGTTCTACTCCGGGGAGCACAGCATACTCCACAGCTTTCTCAGCAAGCACCTTGATTGAATCTACCACATCAGCAACTACCACTTCTCCCCCAGAGAGCACACAGCCCTCCAGCTCTTTCCCAGAGAGCAACATAACTACTACTAGTAATTCAGAAACCACTACTCAACTTCCAATGACCACCAAATACTTACCTACTTCTCCAGAAACCACCACGTTTGAATCCACCACATCAGAAACAGCCACTTCTCCCTCTGAGAGTTCACTGACCTCCACCTTTTTCCCAGAGAGTTCAATAATCACTAGTAGTACTTCAGAAACCACTACTCAACTTCCTATCACCACAGAGTATTTAAGTAGTTCCGCAGAGACGACCACATTTGAATCTACCACATCAGAAACAACCGTTTCCACCTCAGAAAGCCCAGGGACCTCCAGCATCTTCCCAGAGAGCCCTATAAAGACTACTAGCACTCCAGAAACCACTACTCCAATTGCAATGACCACAGAGTACTTAGCTACTTCTCCAGAGACCACCACATTGGAATCCACAACAGCCACCACAGCCACTTCTCTCCCAGAGAGCACAGTGACCTCCAGCTCTTTCCCTGGGAGCTCTATAAAGACTACTAGCACTCCAGAAACCACTACTCCAATTGCAATGACCACAGAGTACTTAGCTACTTCTCCAGAGACCACCACATTGGAATCCACCACATCAGAAACAGCCACTTCTCTCCCAGAGAGCTCAGAGCCCTCCAGCTCGTTCCCAGAGAGCACGATAATTACTACTAGTACTTCAGAAACCACTACTCAACTTCCAATGACCCCCAAATACTTACCTACTTCTCCAGAAACCACCACGTTTGAATCCACCACATCAGAAACAGCCACTTCTCCCTCTGAGAGTTCACTGACCTCCACCTTTTTCCCAGAGAGTTCAATAATCACTAGTAGTACTTCAGGAACCACTACTCAACTTCCTATCACCACAGAGTATTTAAGTAGTTCTGCAGAGACAACCACATTTGAATCCACCACATCAAAAACAACCATTTCCACCTCAGAAAGCCCAGGGACCTCCAGCATCTTCCCAGAGAGCCCTATAAAGACTACTAGCACTCCAGAAACCACTACTCCAATTGCAATGACCACAGAGCACTTAGCTACTTCTCCAGAAAACACCACGTTTGAATCTACAACAGCAGCGACAGCCACTTCTCCCCCTGAGAGCACAGTGACCACCAGCTCTTTCCCTGGGAGCTCCATAAAGACTACTAGTAGTTCAGAAACCACTACCCAAATTCCAATGTCCACAGAGTACTTAGCTACGTCTCCAGAGACCACCACTTTGGAATCCGCCACATCAGAAACAGCCACTTCTCCTTCAGAGAGCACAGTGCTTTCTACAGCATCAGCAGAGAGCAGCATAACTTCTACTATTTCCAAAACCACAACATCGACTCTGGAGAGTACAGTGTCCTCCACATCTTTCTCAGAGAGCACCATCATGGCATCCAGCTCTCCACAGACCACCCCTGCTGCTTCAGAAAGCTCAGTGCCATCTACATTTCCAACCGAGAGTTCCAGAGTTCCTTCCACCCCCGAGCAAACCTCCCCTTCTCCTCCAGAGAGCACAGTGCATGCTACAGCTTCCGAAAGGAGCAGCATGATGACATCTGCTAGTACTGAAACCACAAGTTCTATTCCAGGGAGCACAGCATACTCCACAAGTTTCCCAGAGACCACCGCATTTCAATCCGTCGCATCAGAAACAGCCACTTCCCCTCCAGAGTCCACAGTGCATTCTACAGCTTCAGAAAAGAGCAGCATGATGGTGTCTCCTAGTACAGAAACCACTACTCAACTTCCAAGGACCACCAAATACTTAACTACTTCTCCAGAAACTACCACATCTCAATCCACATCTGCAGCAAAAGCCACTTCTCCCCCAGAGACCAAACTTGAAACCCCCCTTTCTCCTCCAGGGAGCACAGTGTCTACTACAGCTTCAGAAAAGAGCAGCATGATGACTTCTGCTAGTACTGAAACCATGGGTTCTACTCCGGGGAGCACAGCATACTCCACAGCTTTCTCAGCAAGCACCTTGATTGAATCTACCACATCAGCAACTACCACTTCTCCCCCAGAGAGCACACAGCCCTCCAGCTCTTTCCCAGAGAGCAACATAACTACTAGTAGTACTTCAGAAACCACTACTCAACTTCCAATGACCCCCAAATACTTACCTACTTCTCCAGAAACCACCACGTTTGAATCCACCACATCAGAAACAGCCACTTCTCCCTCTGAGAGTTCACTGACCTTCACCTTTTTCCCAGAGAGTTCAATAATCACTAGTAGTACTTCAGAAACCACTACTCAACTTCCTATCACCACAGAGTATTTAAGTAGTTCCGCAGAGACGATCACATTTGAATCCACCACATCAGAAACAACCATTTCCACCTCAGAAAGCCCAGGGACCTCCAGCATCTTCCCAGAGAGCCCTATAAAGACTACTAGCACTCCAGAAACCACTACTCCAATTGCAATGACCACAGAGTACTTAGCTACTTCTCCAGAGACCACCACATTGGAATCCACAACAGCCACCACAGCCACTTCTCTCCCAGAGAGCACAGTGACCTCCAGCTCTTTCCCTGGGAGCTCTATAAAGACTACTAGCATGCCAGAAACCACTACTCCAATTCCAATGTCCACAAAGTACCTAGTTAGTTCTCCAGAGACCACCACTTTGGAATCCGCCACATCAGAAACAGCCACTTCTCCTTCAGAGAGCACAGTGCTTTCTACAGCATCAGCAGAGAGCAGCATAACTTCTACTATTTCCAAAACCACAACATCGACTCTGGAGAGTACAGTGTCCTCCACATCATTCTCAGAGAGCACCATCATGGCATCCAGCTCTCCACAGACCACCCCTGCTGCTTCAGAAAGCTCAGTGCCATCTACATTTCCAACCGAGAGTTCCGGAATTCCTTCCACCCCCGAGGAAACCTCCCCTTCTCCTCCAGAGAGCACAGTGCATGCTACAGCTTCCGAAAGGAGCAGCATGATGACTTCTGCTAGTACTGAAACAACAAGTTCTATTCCGGGGAGCACAGCATACTCCACAAGTTTCCCAGAGACCACCGCATTTCAATCCGTCGCATCAGAAACAGCCACTTCCCCTCCAGAGTCCACAGTGCATTCTACAGCTTCAGGAAAGAGCAGCATGATGACTTCTGCTAGTACTGAAACCATGGGTTCTACTCCGGGGAGCACAGCATACTCCACAGCTTTCTCAGCAAGCACCTTGATTGAATCTACCACATCAGCAACTACCACTTCTCCCCCAGAGAGCACACAGCCCTCCAGCTCTTTCCCAGAGAGCAACATAACTACTACTAGTAATTCAGAAACCACTACTCAACTTCCAATGACCACCAAATACTTACCTACTTCTCCAGAAACCACCACGTTTGAATCCACCACATCAGAAACAGCCACTTCTCCCTCTGAGAGTTCACTGACCTCCACCTTTTTCCCAGAGAGTTCAATAATCACTAGTAGTACTTCAGAAACCACTACTCAACTTCCTATCACCACAGAGTATTTAAGTAGTTCCGCAGAGACGACCACATTTGAATCTACCACATCAGAAACAACCGTTTCCACCTCAGAAAGCCCAGGGACCTCCAGCATCTTCCCAGAGAGCCCTATAAAGACTACTAGCACTCCAGAAACCACTACTCCAATTGCAATGACCACAGAATACTTAGCTACTTCTCCAGAGACCACCACATTGGAATCCACAACAGCCACCACAGCCACTTCTCTCCCAGAGAGCACAGTGACCTCCAGCTCTTTCCCTGGGAGCTCTATAAAGACTACTAGCACTCCAGAAACCACTACTCCAATTGCAATGACCACAGAGTACTTAGCTACTTCTCCAGAGACCACCACATTGGAATCCACCACATCAGAAACAGCCACTTCTCTCCCAGAGAGCTCAGAGCCCTCCAGCTCGTTCCCAGAGAGCACGATAATTACTACTAGTACTTCAGAAACCACTACTCAACTTCCAATGACCCCCAAATACTTACCTACTTCTCCAGAAACCACCACGTTTGAATCCACCACATCAGAAACAGCCACTTCTCCCTCTGAGAGTTCACTGACCTCCACCTTTTTCCCAGAGAGTTCAATAATCACTAGTAGTACTTCAGGAACCACTACTCAACTTCCTATCACCACAGAGTATTTAAGTAGTTCTGCAGAGACAACCACATTTGAATCCACCACATCAAAAACAACCATTTCCACCTCAGAAAGCCCAGGGACCTCCAGCATCTTCCCAGAGAGCCCTATAACGACTACTAGCACTCCAGAAACCACTACTCCAATTGCAATGACCACAGAGCACTTAGCTACTTCTCCAGAAAACACCACGTTTGAATCTACAACAGCAGCGACAGCCACTTCTCCCCCTGAGAGCACAGTGACCACCAGCTCTTTCCCTGGGAGCTCCATAAAGACTGCTAGTAGTTCAGAAACCACTACCCCAATTCCAATGTCCACAGAGTACTTAGCTGGTTCTCTACAGACCACCACATTGGAATCTGCGACATCGGAATCAGCCACTTCTCCTCCAGAGAGCACAGTGCTTTCTAAAGCATCAGCAGGGAGCACGATAACTTCTATTATTTCCAAAACCACAGCATCGACTCCGGAGAGTGCAGTGTCCTCCACATCTTTCTCAGAGAGCACCATTATGGCATCCAGTTCTCCACAGACCACCCCTGCTGCTTCAGAAAGCTCAGTACCATCTACATTTCCAACCGAGAGTTCCAGAGTTCCTTCCACCCCCGAGCAAACCTCCCCTTCTCCTCCAGAGAGCACAGTGCATGCTACAGCTTCCGAAAGGAGCAGCATGATGACATCTGCTATTACTGAAACCACAAGTTCTATTCCAGGGAGCACAGCATACTCCACAAGTTTCCCAGAGACCACCGCATTTCAATCCGTCGCATCAGAAACAGCCACTTCCCTTCCAGAGTCCACAGTGCATTCTACAGCTTCAGAAAAGAGCAGCATGATGGTGTCTCCTAGTACAGAAACCACTACTCAACTTCCAAGGACCACCGAATACTTAACTACTTCTCCAGAAACTACCACATCTCAATCCACATCTACAGCAAAAGCCACTTCTCCCCCAGAGAGCAAACTTGAAACCCCCCTTTCTCCTCCAGGGAGCACAGTGTCTACTACAGCTTCAGAAAAGAGCAGCATGATGACTTCTGCTAGTACTGAAACCATGGGTTCTACTCCGGGGAGCACAGCATACTCCACAGCTTTCTCAGCAAGCACCTTGATTGAATCTACCACATCAGCAACTACCACTTCTCCCCCAGAGAGCACACAGCCCTCCAGCTCTTTCCCAGAGAGCAACATAACTACTAGTAGTACTTCAGAAACCACTACTCAACTTCCAATGACCCCCAAATACTTACCTACTTCTCCAGAAACCACCACGTTTGAATCCACCACATCAGAAACAGCCACTTCTCCCTCTGAGAGTTCACTGACCTCCACCTTTTCCCCAGAGAGTTCAATAATCACTAGTAGTACTTCAGAAACCACTACTCAACTTCCTATCACCACAGAGTATTTAAGTAGTTCCGCAGAGACGACCACATTTGAATCCACCACATCAGAAACAACCATTTCCACCTCAGAAAGCCCAGGGACATCCAGCATCTTCCCAGAGAGCCCTATAAAGACTACTAGCACTCCAGAAACCACTACTCCAATTGCAATGACCACAGAGTACTTAGCTACTTCTCCAGAGACCACCACATTGGAATCCACAACAGCCACCACAGCCACTTCTCTCCCAGAGAGCACAGTGACCTCCAGCTCTTTCCCTGGGAGCTCTATAAAGACTACTAGCACTCCAGAAACCACTACTCCAATTGCAATGACCACAGAGTACTTAGCTACTTCTCCAGAGACCACCACATTGGAATCCACCACATCAGAAACAGCCACTTCTCTCCCAGAGAGCTCAGAGCCCTCCAGCTCGTTCCCAGAGAGCACGATAATTACTACTAGTACTTCAGAAACCACTACTCAACTTCCAATGACCCCCAAATACTTACCTACTTCTCCAGAAACCACCACGTTTGAATCCACCACATCAGAAACAGCCACTTCTCCCTCTGAGAGTTCACTGACCTCCACCTTTTTCCCAGAGAGTTCAATAATCACTAGTAGTACTTCAGAAACCACTACTCAACTTCCTATCACCACAGAGTATTTAAGTAGTTCTGCAGAGACAACCACATTTGAATCCACCACATCAGAAACAACCATTTCCACCTCAGAAAGCCCAGGGACCTCCAGCATCTTCCCAGAGAGCCCTATAAAGACTACTAGCACTCCAGAAACCACTACTCCAATTGCAATGACCACAGAGCACTTAGCTACTTCTCCAGAAAACACCACGTTTGAATCTACAACAGCAGCGACAGCCACTTCTCCCCCTGAGAGCACAGTGACCACCAGCTCTTTCCCTGGGAGCTCCATAAAGACTACTAGTAGTTCAGAAACCACTACCCCAATTCCAATGTCCACAGAGTACTTAGCTGGTTCTCTACAGACCACCACATTGGAATCCGCGACATCGGAATCAGCCACTTCTCCTCCAGAGAGCACAGTGCTTTCTAAAGCATCAGCAGGGAGCACGATAACTTCTATTATTTCCAAAACCACAGCATCGACTCCGGAGAGTGCAGTGTCCTCCACATCTTTCTCAGAGAGCACCATTATGGCATCCAGCTCTCCACAGACCACCCCTGCTGCTTCAGAAAGCTCAGTACCATCTACATTTCCAACCGAGAGTTCCAGAGTTCCTTCCACCCCCGAGCAAACCTCCCCTTCTCCTCCAGAGAGCACAGTGCATGCTACAGCTTCCGAAAGGAGCAGCATGATGACATCTGCTAGTACTGAAACCACAAGTTCTATTCCAGGGAGCACAGCATACTCCACAAGTTTCCCAGAGACCACCGCATTTCAATCCGTCGCATCAGAAACAGCCACTTCCCCTCCAGAGTCCACAGTGCATTCTACAGCTTCAGAAAAGAGCAGCATGATGGTGTCTCCTAGTACAGAAACCACTACTCAACTTCCAAGGACCACCGAATACTTAACTACTTCTCCAGAAACTACCACATCTCAATCCACATCTACAGCAAAAGCCACTTCTCCCCCAGAGAGCAAACTTGAAACCCCCCTTTCTCCTCCAGGGAGCACAGTGTCTACTACAGCTTCAGAAAAGAGCAGCATGATGACTTCTGCTAGTACTGAAACCATGGGTTCTACTCCGGAGAGCACAGCATACTCCACAGCTTTCTCAGCAAGCACCTTGATTGAATCTACCACATCAGCAACTACCACTTCTCCCCCAGAGAGCACACAGCCCTCCATCACTTTCCCAGAGAGCAACATAACTACTAGTAGTACTTCAGAAACCACTACTCAACTTCCAATGACCCCCAAATACTTACCTACTTCTCCAGAAACCACCACGTTTGAATCCACCACATCAGAAACAGCCACTTCTCCCTCTGAGAGTTCACTGACCTCCACCTTTTTCCCAGAGAGTTCAATAATCACTAGTAGTACTTCAGAAACCACTACTCAACTTCCTATCACCACAGAGTATTTAAGTAGTTCCGCAGAGACGACCACATTTGAATTCACCACATCAGAAACAACCATTTCCACCTCAGAAAGCCCAGGGACCTCCAGCATCTTCCCAGAGAGCCCTATAAAGACTACTAGCACTCCAGAAACCACTACTCCAATTGCAATGACCACAGAGTACTTAGCTACTTCTCCAGAGACCACCACATTGGAATCCACAACAGCCACCACAGCCACTTCTCTCCCAGAGAGCACAGTGACCTCCAGCTCTTTCCCTGGGAGCTCTATAAAGACTACTAGCACTCCAGAAACCACTACTCCAATTGCAATGACCACAGAGTACTTAGCTACTTCTCCAGAGACCACCACATTGGAATCCACCACATCAGAAACAGCCACTTCTCTCCCAGAGAGCTCAGAGCCCTCCAGCTCGTTCCCAGAGAGCACGATAATTACTACTAGTACTTCAGAAACCACTACTCAACTTCCAATGACCCCCAAATACTTACCTACTTCTCCAGAAACCACCACGTTTGAATCCACCACATCAGAAACAGCCACTTCTCCCTCTGAGAGTTCACTGACCTCCACCTTTTTCCCAGAGAGTTCAATAATCACTAGTAGTACTTCAGGAACCACTACTCAACTTCCTATCACCACAGAGTATTTAAGTAGTTCTGCAGAGACAACCACATTTGAATCCACCACATCAAAAACAACCATTTCCACCTCAGAAAGCCCAGGGACCTCCAGCATCTTCCCAGAGAGCCCTATAAAGACTACTAGCACTCCAGAAACCACTACTCCAATTGCAATGACCACAGAGCACTTAGCTACTTCTCCAGAAAACACCACGTTTGAATCTACAACAGCAGCGACAGCCACTTCTCCCCCTGAGAGCACAGTGACCACCAGCTCTTTCCCTGGGAGCTCCATAAAGACTACTAGTAGTTCAGAAACCACTACCCCAATTCCAATGTCCACAGAGTACTTAGCTGGTTCTCTACAGACCACCACATTGGAATCCGCGACATCGGAATCAGCCACTTCTCCTCCAGAGAGCACAGTGCTTTCTAAAGCATCAGCAGGGAGCACGATAACTTCTATTATTTCCAAAACCACAGCATCGACTCCGGAGAGTGCAGTGTCCTCCACATCTTTCTCAGAGAGCACCATTATGGCATCCAGCTCTCCACAGACCACCCCTGCTGCTTCAGAAAGCTCAGTACCATCTACATTTCCAACCGAGAGTTCCAGAGTTCCTTCCACCCCCGAGCAAACCTCCCCTTCTCCTCCAGAGAGCACAGTGCATGCTACAGCTTCCGAAAGGAGCAGCATGATGACATCTGCTAGTACTGAAACCACAAGTTCTATTCCAGGGAGCACAGCATACTCCACAAGTTTCCCAGAGACCACCGCATTTCAATCCGTCGCATCAGAAACAGCCACTTCCCCTCCAGAGTCCACAGTGCATTCTACAGCTTCAGAAAAGAGCAGCATGATGGTGTCTCCTAGTACAGAAACCACTACTCAACTTCCAAGGACCACCGAATACTTAACTACTTCTCCAGAAACTACCACATCTCAATCCACATCTACAGCAAAAGCCACTTCTCCCCCAGAGAGCAAACTTGAAACCCCCCTTTCTCCTCCAGGGAGCACAGTGTCTACTACAGCTTCAGAAAAGAGCAGCATGATGACTTCTGCTAGTACTGAAACCATGGGTTCTACTCCGGGGAGCACAGCATACTCCACAGCTTTCTCAGCAAGCACCTTGATTGAATCTACCACATCAGCAACTACCACTTCTCCCCCAGAGAGCACACAGCCCTCCATCACTTTCCCAGAGAGCAACATAACTACTAGTAGTACTTCAGAAACCACTACTCAACTTCCAATGACCCCCAAATACTTACCTACTTCTCCAGAAACCACCACGTTTGAATCCACCACATCAGAAACAGCCACTTCTCCCTCTGAGAGTTCACTGACCTCCACCTTTTTCCCAGAGAGTTCAATAATCACTAGTAGTACTTCAGAAACCACTACTCAACTTCCTATCACCACAGAGTATTTAAGTAGTTCCGCAGAGACGACCACATTTGAATTCACCACATCAGAAACAACCATTTCCACCTCAGAAAGCCCAGGGACCTCCAGGATCTTCCCAGAGAGCCCTATAAAGACTACTAGCACTCCAGAAACCACTACTCCAATTGCAATGACCACAGAGTACTTAGCTACTTCTCCAGAGACCACCACACTGGAATCCACAACAGCCACCACAGCCACTTCTCTCCCAGAGAGCACAGTGACCTCCAGCTCTTTCCCTGGGAGCTCTATAAAGACTACTAGTACTCCAGAAACCACTACTCCAATTGCAATGACCACAGAGTACTTAGCTACTTCTCCAGAGACCACCACATTGGAATCCACCACATCAGAAACAGCCACTTCTCCTTCAGAGAGCACAGTGCCTTCTAAAGCATCAGCAGGGAGCACGATAACTTCTATTATTTCCAAAACCACAGCATCGACTCCGGAGAGTGCAGTGTCCTCCACATCTTTCTCAGAGAGCACCATTATGGCATCCAGCTCTCCACAGACCACCCCTGCTGCTTCAGAAAACTCAGTGCCATCTACATTTCCAACCGAGAGTTCCAGTGTTCCTTCCACCCGCAAGCAAACCTCCCCTTCTCCTCCAGAGAGCACAGTGCATGCTACAGCTTCCGAAAGGAGCAGCATGATGACTTCTGCTAGTACTGAAACCACAAGTTCTATTTCAGGGAGCACAGCATACTCCACAGCTTTCCAAGCAAGCACCTTGATTGAGTCTACCACATCACAAACTACCACTTCTCCCCCAGAGAGCTCAGAGCCCTACAGCTCATTCCCAGAGAGCACCATAATTGCTACTAGTACTTCAGAAACCACTACTCAACTTCCAATGACCCCCAAACACTTACCTACTTCTCCGGAAACCACCACATTTGAATCCACAACAGCAGCGACAGCCACTTCTCCCCCTGAGAGCACAGTGACCACCAGCTCTTTCCCTGGGAGCTCTATAAAGACTACTAGTAGTTCAGAAACCACTACCCCAATTCCAATGTCCACAGAGTACTTAGCTGGTTCCCCACAGACCACCACATTGGAATCCGCGACATCGGAATCAGCCACTTCTCCTCCAGAGAGCACAGTGCTTTCTAAAGCATCAGCAGGGAGCACGATAACTTCTACTATTTCCAAAACCACAGCATCGACTCCGGAGAGTACAGTGTCCTCCACATCTTTCTCAGAGAGCACCATTATGGCATCCAGCTCTCCACAGACCACCCCTGCTGCTTCAGAAAGCTCAGTGCCATCTTCATTTCCAACTGAGAGTTCCAGATTTACTTCCATCCCAGAGCAAACCTCCCCTTCTCCTCCAGAGAGCACAGTACATGCTATAGCTTCCGAAAAGAGCAGCATGACGACTTCTGCTAGTACTGAAACCACAAGTTCTATTCCAGGGAGCACAGCATACTCCACAAGTTTCCCAGAGACCACCGCATTTCAATCCGTCGCATCAGAAACAGCCACTTCCCCTCCAGGGTCCACAGTGCATTCTACAGCTTCAGAAAAGAGCAGCACGATGGCGTCTCCTAGTACAGAAACCACTACTCAACTTCCAATGACCACCGAATACTTAACTACTTCTCCAGAAACTACCGCATCTCAGTCCACTTCTGCAGCAATAGCTACTTCTCCCCCAGAGAGCAAAGTTGAAACTCCCCTTTTTCCTCCAGAGAGCACAGTGCCTACTACAGCTTCAGAAAAAAGCATGGTGTCCTCTAGTATGCCACAATTTGCCACTTCAGCCTCAAAGAGCAGCATGATATCTTTATTTCCCACAGAGAAGTCCCGAGGTACCCTTATCCATGAACAAACTTCTACTTCTGCTCCAGAGACCACACTGTACTCTACAGGTTTCACAGAGAGCACCATGATTCCCTTTAGCACATCACATACTGCCAGTTCAGCCACAGAGAAGACAGCACCATCAACTATAGCCCAGAGCTCATCTTCTTCAGCAAGCACAGGAGCCGCCACATCTTCTCCAGGGAGCAGCACTATGAAACTGGAAAAATCCCTTGTGACCTTCCCCACCACTTCCCTTCTGGAGAAAACAACCTTGACGCCTGTAAGAGGAGAGAGCTCTACTGGTGCCACTTTGGTTTCTTCAGTCTCCCAGAAGATGGAATCAATTAGTCCTTCTGAGATTATGAAGACTAGCTTGGGCACCTTCAGGACTTCCACACCCCACACAAAAATAATATCAACTTCTACTTCAGAGACGAGGCAAGGTAAGCATGTTTTTGCAACATCACCTAAATTGTGTTTGCTTTGTAACTGGAACACAGTGTGGATTATGTTTGCTCTCTCAGCAGGCCCTGAGACCACCACCAGCTCCTTTACTGAAGGAAGCCTCTTTACGAGTCAAGCCAAGATTGCATCCACATTACTTAGCACAACATCAATCACAAGTAAGTAGACAGTCATGTTTAGAAAAAAATAGTCAGCCTTCCACTACCTTGATGCTCTCCTGATGTGTGATGTTGGACACCCAGCATTTTTTACAATGACTACACTGGCTGGAGAGTTCTTGAAGGTGAAGTCCACACTTTTAGACGGTACCCAGTTTGGGTTAGGATGATTAAAAGATAAGGTAAAAACATTTCTGAATTTTCCAGTGTGGCAGTGACTCCTCTATGAAATCTGGTTTTAGAAAATAAGAACTATTTCATGTTTGAATGGACATTATTAAATAAGTATTCAGATCAGGAAGATGGATTTCAGCTTTCAGAGGACATTTATTCTGGTCTGAAGTTAAAGTTCAATGGTGGCTGCAGCAGGAGCAAGTGAATGAAATACTTATAACCAAATACCGATCTCAGATAAATGCATGATTTTGAAAAACTAATGGATTTTAAAGCTATGTTGAATAGTTTGATTTTAAAAATAACCAGAATTCAAGGGAAGTATATTAGAGTGAAATAATATTTAAAATTGAGATAAATACTAATGTGATCAAAAAGATAGTTATGCAATTGAAAACTAATGGATCATTTTCTTCAATAAAAAGATACAAGATGATAGATACACAGATAGATGGAAGATAGATGATAGACAGACAGACAGATATCTTCTTATATAATATGTGTGTGTGTACACACACACACACACACACACACTAACTATATTCCTCCTTCTTGATCTTGGAATATAGATTATTGCAGTTTTCCATTCATGCCATGATTTCATGAAGAATAATGTTTGATGATAACTTATTTAAGTTTTTCCTATCCAGCTGTTGAGGTCAGTGAGCCTGAAATTCATCCTGTCACCGATAGGCCAATACAGAAGCCGGGTGATAATAAGAATGTTACAAGTTCCGAAACTACTACATTGCCTGAAATGACAATTAGTAAGTAATAACAAAAACAAAAAGCGTTGGCTTTTGGAAAAAGTGGTGAGGTGGGTGGGGCATCATCATTTGCTCATTTTTCCTTTCTATTCCTACAATTATTCCCTTA
Source organism: Charina bottae (assembly GCA_023362775.1). Lineage (NCBI taxonomy): Eukaryota > Metazoa > Chordata > Lepidosauria > Squamata > Charinaidae > Charina > Charina bottae. Next base: position 4,778,222 of record JALMGJ010000040.1, read on the forward strand.
ATTTATGGATGTCCATACATGAGGTACACTCAAAATTTTTGGAGGGGATCAGAGCAGAATAGTTGGAGCAAGACATAACATAAGTAGGATTACATGGCAGATGGCCAAGACATTCTGGACTAATGCCAGATAGAGAATAACAATTACTTTCAAAATATGGAAACTATATGCTTGTTGACAAACTTCTGTTATGTGCGACGGAACATCCTGTGTTCATAACAGGATCTGCAAAATAGAAAACAGTGATTGATTGAGTGCACCTATCTGTGTGCTCTAGCGCCTTTTTTCTACCAAAATTGGCTTTCATATCTGATATCCATTATATCTCTTCCAGCTGTTTCTCCCACATCCAAACCTCCAGTGGTAATCGAGCGCTTCACAGTAAACTTCACTGCAACCAATTTGGTCTATAGGCCGGAGATGAGTAATCCCAAGTCAAGGCTGTTCAACTCAACAGAACGAGTGTTCGCTAAATTGGTAAGGAGACAAATGCACTATTAGGTGTTCCAGTAGCTGTTCCACGTAGGATTTTCATAAAATAGTCAACAGCAGTGTTTTACTGCCAGCAATAAATACATAGTTTTCCCTTTATTCCTAGCTGGGACAGATATTGCAAACCAGCAACATTGGTCCTGATTTTATGAACTGCAGTTTATCGACATTAAGGTAAGGAATATGGGGTGGAGACTTTTTGTGATGCCTAAATGTCCTGTTACAGGGAGGGAAAGGATTGTGACGTGGCCCTCTCCAAGAAAACTAGTCATATTTGAGAGAGCCCATATTTTGTTGTAATTCCATTCTTCAACATATCACGATGAATCCCATTTTTTTTCTAATCCGTTCAATCGTGTTTGCTTCTCGGAGACCCTCCAGACAAGTCCCTGCATTTTTTCATTCATTCTGGTTTATTACGGTCACTGACCAGTACAAGATTCTACAAGGTATACTCCTTGAACCTTACAATATGCACCATCTGATTTAAAATAGTTTTAAAATTATAACTTAAAATAACTTAAAATTATAAGTTAAATTACATTGTTCCAATTAAAAATTAAAATACATTCAGACCACAATGTGGATGAGCCCCTTAATCAAATTTAAATATGCTCTTAATATTAGTCATAACTAATATTCTATCAGATGTAAATGCTTATAAAATAAAATACCATATATAAAATATGGTGTGATATATATATATCTATATATATATATATATATATATATATATATATATATATATATCTTTTAAAATTATTAAAATCATTACAAGGAGTACATTACTACATTTTTCCTATCATAGTCTGGCGTATCTTTATAGCAGCTGCACAGAATTTGGCTACTTGCGCCGCAACAGTGGATCTTCATCTATAAGTAACATTTGCATATACTCTATATCTTGCCTCCTAGGATATTTCTTGGTCAAAGGTAATATTAATTTACTCCTAAGCTCTTTATAAAAAGGACAACGGAGGAGCACGTGGACTGTATTTTCTATCTCTCCATTATTACAACAGCACCACCTTGCAGCTTTTGGGATTTTTTTATATCTACCATCCAAGACTGCGGAAGGGAGTGAGTGGCTACGAGCTAAGGCAAAGGCTTTCCGATGGCTAGGGATTTCAAGTTGAGTAAGGTAGTTAGCAGAATTAACAATATATTTATTATACTCTGATGATAAGAAATTAGGGGCCTTCTCTAAGTCCGTTTGTCTCTCTATGTCCTTTATCCTTTGCTTCAAGGCCAATTTTGCCTGTTCATAATCCATCCTGAGAATTGAATCTGTAGAAAATCCTAGCTTGGTGAGACTAGATTCAATATCCTTTAACCAAGAGGATTGGAAGTAATCTTGGAAAATGAGTGGTGCTAAACCTTGAGGATAATGCTTGAGTTTTAGCCAAAGATTCAGGGAAGCTAGGCGCACTCTTGCCTCAACTTTTATCATGCCCGCTTCCAATCGAAGGTAAGCGTTTGGAACACATTTGGGCATTTGAAATACTGCTCTAATAAATTTTGATTGCACTCTTTCCAGGGATGTAATACTTGAACTTAGAGCACCAACACAGGACCCATAAAGGAGCTGGGCTAATGTCTTCGCCTGGAAGAGTTTAAGAGCTGCCAGTATATAATGCCCTCCTTTACTCCGGAAAAACTTTAAAATGGCATTAGCTGAATTTTGTCCGGAATCAGCTGCATAATTAAAGTGAGGTTTCCTAGATCCAGTGGCGTGCATGACTACCCCTAGATATTTAAAGCTAGTCACTTGCTCTATTCTATGCCCATTTATATTCCAAGAACGAAATTTCGGTCTTTTGGCGAAGGTCATTATCTTTGTTTTCTGATAATTTATTTCTAGCTGATTATTAATACAATACTGGGCCACAGTTGTCAAAGCTCTGTTGAGACCTACAGGAGTCCTAGAAAGTATGACCGCATCATCTGCATAAAGCGGCAGGGCAATACTACGGTCCCCTACTTTAGGAGCATGAAAGTCCGGGTGATTTAGACAACTTACCATATCATTAATATAAAAATTAAAAAGTAGCGGGGCCAAAATACAGCCCTGTTTCACCCCCTTTTGTACCTTAATCAGCTTGGAAAGGGACCCAAACCTATTGCATCTGACCTTCAAGGCCGTATCAGAGTATAAGGCCCGAATTAAATAGAGAAGTCTACTATCTATTGAGGCAGCTTCCAACTTCTCCCACAGCTTAGGCCTAGATATAGAATCAAAAGCTGCCTTTAAGTCTATGTAGGCTGCATACAATGATGTTATCTTGTTGGTACGATATTTTTCAATCAGATGTTGAAGAATCAGGCATTGTTCAATGGTTCCTCTGCCCTCTCTGAAGCCAGCCTGCTCGTCCGCTATAAGCTTTCTCTGGTCCAGCCATTCTTTGAGTTTTTCTTTCAGATGTCTAGCGTAGAGCTTGCTAATTATATTCAGGAGACTAATAGGCCTATAATTGGCAGGATCATTTGTCATCCCTTTTTTAAAAATCGGTACTATGATAGCCAGGCCCCAATCCTCTGGAATTCTCCCTGTTTTATCAATATAAGTAAAAAGTGTTGCTAAAATTGGGGTCCACCATTCGACATTGTTCTTTAATACTTCCGCTGAAATAAAATCCATCCCCGGAGCCTTCCCTTTTCTAAGTTGTCCTATAAGAGATTTAATTTCAGTTACCGATACTGGAGGCCACAAGGTTAGGCCTTCGTTCATATGTGTCAGCATCACATTATTAGGGTCCTCATACATTTTCTGAAAATGATATTCCCAGACCTCTGGTGAAATGTGAGTGTCTAGAATAGTAGAAGATCTTGCTGTCTGGTTAGATAATAATTGCCAAAAAAGAGAGGTGTTCTTCAATTTGGCAGCTTCAATAAGGCGCTTCCACATGGTTTTCATATCCTGCTTCTTCTTATCAATCACCAATCTCTTATACTGTTTTTTGATGGCAAGAAGTTGTTCAAGAGACTTCGTATTTCTGTTGTTGTTAGACTCTGTCTCAGATTTATATAGATGATAAGCTGCAGTGAGAGCTTTCTTGGCTTCAACACATTCTTTGTCAAACCATGTCTTGGATAAAGGCACAGCTCTTTTGTTATCAACGTTAGAAGCGCGAGTTAATATTGGTTGTAATTTTTGTGTTAAATTTTTATACAAAGTCAATGGGTCTTGTGAGATATTAGGAGACATAAACGATAATCGAATTGTTTGTAGATCACCCTCTGCTAATGTCTTCCTCACCCTTTGATCAAGTTGTGGGGTCCATTTAGCACGACAACTTACTTGTCCTGCCGGGACGATGACAGGGGTAAAATATGCCTCTGGCCGCATCTGACTAGTAGTTGTCTTCAAATGTAGACATAGAGTAAGGTGGTCATTTTCTAGATGCGGAAGCACCTTAAAGGACTCCACTAAATGTAATAAGTTAGTAGGAACTAGCATATAATCAATGGTACTTTTCCTAGTCCCAACCATAAATGTATATTCTCCTGAGTGATCACTTTTAAAAGAGCCATTTAGTATGAATAAATTAAACTTATTTGCAAACTTGGCTAGACAGATCCCAGCGTAGTTAAATCTTTTATCTTTGGAGAGGCGTACGAAGGTGGTATCTGGTAAATTGGGAGCGTGGGTTGGAGGATACTGTTGAAATTTAGAGAACAGTGTATGGTCATCAGGACCTAGCCTTGCGTTAAAATCACCCCCAAGGAGTACCAAAACACTAGGGTATTCCAGAAGGAGGTTATCAACATAGTGCTCTAAATCTAACCACATTGCCTCAATTTCTGCTTTTCTTTGTATTGGCGGGAGGTATACATTGATAATTAATAAAGAGATATTTCCCAGATCTAAAAGTACGGCCATAGTTGTTTGATTAAGTGATTGAATGGATTTATGACCTACTCTCAGGGCGGTGGAAATAAGAATTCCCAATCCACCTTTCATCCGCCCTGGCCCTCTGCCAGTGGTTGCCTCCAACTTGTACGAATGATAACCATTTAATACAAGGTCATCTGCTGTCCACGTTTCCTGTAGCAAAAGAACATCCATATCTAACAAGTGATCTAAATGGTTAAGGCCTTTGTTACGATACCATCCAGCTATATTCCACGAAATAATTTTCAGGGGATTTATCTTATACTGGTCTGCATACCGTCAGGCCATATGCGTTAATATCCTTGATCTAGACAAACCCTCTTTATGACCCAAATGGGTTTCATCCATGTTTCCATCTTCTAAAGATCCAAGGTTGGAAATTTCTAAGGGTTGCTCATGAACTTGAGCCACTGTAATAATTTTTGCTTTAGTTGTTTCCATTTGCTTCTGTGTAATATTATTACTTGTAGTGAGAGCTAAAGGCTCCTCTATCTCAGATATTACATCTGGATTTTGTAATTCTTGATTATCATTGTCCACTTTCTGTCTGCAACTAGTTTGCTCTCTCTTTTCAGTGCGTTCAAATTGTTGTCCAAAATGAAGGTTTTCTTCTTGCATTGTTTGAAATGTTGAATTTATTAAGGTCTTCGCTTTGTAACAAGTTGCCTTTAAAGCTCCTTTTAAATCATCTAATTTCTTAAATGTATCATCTTGTTTATTATCTGGTAGAACACTAAATGCGTTAATTAAATTTCCTTCTGAAGGATCCTTCGTCAACTGGGTTGTTATCGGGAGGAAAGAATGTTTACTATTATTGTTCCTTGGCATAGTCTCCATTGATGAGGTGTCCTTGAATTTATCTGAGGGAGTGTTTCTACTATGAGTTAAAATTCTATCACTCTCTTGGTTACACTGAATTATAAGTGGATTAATTTCCACTGAATGAAAAACTCGAGTTGGAAATATTGAGAATGTATTCAGAAAGGGTTTCATTTTTAGAAGCATACTAGGTATCACAGAAAGACCAAAGGTCAACAAGATCCGTTTAAAGCCACCTCTGGCTGGTAACCAGTCTATCATCTGTAAATCCACAAATCGTTTCTCACAACGTAGTAACTGACTTAATGATTGGGATATAGCTCTTTTCGTCTCCCATTTGCCTCCATTAATTCTATTAGATTGTATTTGAAGGGCTATCTTATTGGGTTGTAAATAACATTTGCCTAGTAAAGGTTTTTTACCCTTTTCATTTATTTCTATGCAGTTGTTTGTCATATTCATATATTCCCTTTTAACTCCTAATAAAGGGTTAACTTCAGTAACTGAAGCTTCCCTTCCTCCACAACCTGACTTTGAGTAACAGCCTAAGTATAAGCCCTTAGTTTTATCAGAGGCCCCAGTTTGATTTGAATGATTCTTGATGAGTTCGACAAAAGAGTCCTTCAAAGAGTCAACTTGAGTATTAATTGCGGTCAGTAAATCAAAGATTGAGAGAACCGTCTGTGCCGTCAACAGGCTGTGTCTAGTTATAAATCCCAGCGAGTTTTGGACTTTCAAACTTTTAAGATCAAGCAGTCCTTCCTTATCTAATTGTTCAGCGGCTGTGCAGACAGCCTGTGGAGGAGTCGTATCCTCCAACAATGATGAAGTGAACTCCAACAATTGCTGACTCTCTATCTCAGCCTGTAAGTCCCACTCTAAAGAATCATTTCTATTCAGTAGATAAGACGGGAAATTATAATTTGCTGACGAGGATTGCTTACTTGTAACATATCTGTCCACCTTCTGTTGTTTCAATGGTTTAGGTGAGGGTTGCGTTGCCGAGGGAGTCCTTTGTCTCTTCTTCCTTTTCCCCATACCAAGAGATATCTAGTATAAGTAAAATATAAATAAGCAAGGAGGCTCTGTAGAAGACTAACAACTATTTGAAGTTGAATGGTGAATTTAAAATATACTAAAATAAAATAGCAGGAGCTTGTTAGAAAAGCTCATTATTGGAGGCACCTCCTTCCTTGCTTCAATTAGGTGAGATAAAAATACTTAAGATAAAAAGTCCATAAATAAAAATCCATAAATAAATCTGCTATTAAGCAGGAGCTCAGCACGGAAGCTGCCGCTCTGTCGCCATCTTGTTGAGCCCCGTGAACTGTTTCCTCCTCCCTGCATTTTTCTTGGCAAGGTTTTTCAGAAGTGGTTTGCCATTGCCTTCTGCCTAGGGCTGAGGGAAAGTAACTGGCCCAAGGTCCCCAAGCTATCTTTGTGCCAAAGTGGGACTAGAACTCACGGTCTCCCGGTTTCTAGCCTGATGACTTAACTATTACACCAAACTGGCTCTCTATGATTCCCATACAAATCTCTGAAAAACTCCTTCCAGCATTTTCATCCCAAATAATTTCATTGCTTCTACTTTCGGTCCCATTCACTCTACTGGAGGCTCTATGTTTAGCTTCCTTCGCTCCTTTCCAAGACAGTTTTTCAGTGCAATTTAAAATGAAACACCACATTAAAAATAGTGTATGAAAAGTGCAAACTGTAAAATGAAGCAGGTGGTGATAGAACTGTGTCCCCCTGTTAATCATGCATGTAGCGAGCCATTCCAGAATGAGGTGAGCTAGAAAACAGCCAGCGAGGGTACCGAACAGCCAAACCGGGTGGAAGAACAAAGTGAGGTGGCACGCTGCTGGAACAAACCGGTGTCAAAAAGACAATCAAGGATGCAGAAATAGAGCAGAGCTGAACTGGAAGTCCTTTTATACTTCTGCCTGCCAGGTGGATCCCAGGGACACCCTACACAGGTGGAATCCACCTAAGACCTGCCCAGCTTCACTGAAAATATCTTAAGCTGGATCTTTTCGTCCTCAGATCTGTGAATCAGGGGAAGAACACCGGAGTAGACAGTGTCTGCACCTACCATAGAGCTGCTACAGATCAGCCTTTCGACCCAGTGCTTATATATCACAAATTCATAAATGAGACCAACCGTTTCACCAAGATGGGGAGATACGACCTGGACCCAAACAGTCTTTTTGTCAATGGTAAGAAGCAGAGGTTTGCTTTCGTGTCTAAGCAAGTTATGAGGCTGCCTGGCACCGAGTCAGATCTGAGAAACGTTATCTAACGTACATGGTAGTACCTCTCTGTGGCACCAAGAAGAGATGTCAGAGGGCTACGAGATTTTCTCTAGGTCTACCAGATTTGGGCTACAAAAATCGAGATGAGCACTCCATGGCAGCAATGCTTATTGACATCTCATGGTATTTGGAGTTTTGCAGTCCAGACCTTGGAGCTCTGTTCTTCTGGGGTTACTTTTCACTGGCGATGTCCCAGGACCTTCTACGAGCAACCGTTGGGCAAGACGGACACTTTATGTTGAGTTAGTTCACAGTGGGCTACTTAAACAAAAGACAATATGCTTCTGCTAGTTGGGGATCTTCAAGATACTTCTCAGCCCTACTGCCTGAGCTCCTTTGAAATGGAGTAGTTGGTATAGTTGGTAATGTGTGGGAGGAATTTATTGTCTCTCTATTTTTCTGATGGTGGATAGCTTAAGTGCGCCATCCCATATCAGTGTGCTCTACTGCCTTCTTTTCTACCAAGACTCTCTTTCTATTTCAGGTTATCACGAAGCACCACATCAGACCAGTAAGTAAACCTGTATGGAGCTTTCCTAAGCCATGGACTCCCACTGTGGTATTGCTTTCCGTACTTGAAAAGTGCTATCATAGTCCTGCTGTCCTTCTGTTCTCAAACCTAAACCCATCAATCTTTCCTTTGAACGACTTGGCTCGACCTGGTTTTGAGGCCCTTCTCATCCTTCTTGCACTTTTCTCGACCAATAGCGGATTAGAGATCACGGTTCCTGTTGAAATGTGGAAACTATATGCTTCTTGATAAACGTCTGTTACGTGCCACTGAACATCCTGTGTTCATAACAGGATCTGCAAAATAGAAAACAGTGATTGATTGAGCGCACCTATCTGTGTGCTCTAGCGCCTTTTTTCTACCAAAATTGGCTTTCATATCTGATATCCATTATATCTCTTCCAGCTGTTTCTCCCACATCCAAACCTCCAGTGGTAATCGAGCGCTTCACAGTAAACTTCACTGCAACCAATTTGGTCTATAGGCCCGAGATGAGTAATCCCAAGTCAAGGCTGTTCAACTCAACAGAACGAGTCTTCGCTAAATTGGTAAGGAGACAAATGCACCCTTAGCTGTTCCAGTAGCTGTTCCACGTAGGATTTTCATAAAATAGTCAGCAGCAGTGTTTTACTGCCAGCGATAAATACATAGTTTTCCCTTTATTCCTAGCTGGGACAGATATTGCAAACCAGCAACATTGGTCCTGATTTTATGAACTGCAGTTTATCGACATTAAGGTAAGGAATATGGGGTGGAGACTTTTTGTGATGCCTAAATGTCCTGTTACAGGGAGGGAAAGGATTGTGACGTGGACCTCTCCAAGAAAACTAGTCATATTTGAGAGAGCCCATATTTTGTTGTAATTCCATTCTTCAACATATCACTATGAATCCCATTTTTTTTTCTAATCCGTTCAATCGTGTTTGCTTCTCGGAGACCCTCCAGACAAGTCCCTGCATTTTTCTTGGCAAGGTTTTTCAGAAGTGGTTTGCCATTGCCTTCTGCCTAGGGCTGAGAGAAAGTAACTGGCCCAATGTCCCCAAGCTATCTTTGTGCCAAAGTGGGACTAGAACACACGGTCTCCCGGTTTCTAGCCTCACGCCTTAACTATTACACCAAACTGGCTCTCTATGATTCCCATAGAAATCTCTGAAAAACTCCTTCCAGTATTTTCATCCCAAATAATTTCATTGCTTCTACTTTCAGTCCCATTCACTCTACTGGAGGCTCTACAGTATGTTTAGCTTCCTACGCTCCTTTCCTAGACAGTTTTTCAGTGCAATTTAAAATGAAACACCACATTAAAAATAGTGTATGAAAAGTGCAAACTGTAAAATGAAGCAGGTGGTGATAGAACTGTGTCCCCCTGTTAATCATGCATGTAGCGAGCCATTCCAGAATGAGGTGAGCTAGAAAACAGCCAGCGAGGGTACCGAACAGCCAAACCGGGTGGAAGAACAAAGTGAGGTGGCACGCTGCTGGAACAAACCGGTGTCAAAAAGACAATCAAGGATGCAGAAATAGAGCAGAGCTGAACTGGAAGTCCTTTTATACTTCTGCCTGCCAGGTGGATCCCAGGGACACCCTACACAGGTGGAATCCACCTAAGACCTGCCCAGCTTCACTGAAAATATCTTAAGCTGGATCTTTTCGTCCTCAGATCTGTGAATCAGGGGAAGAACACCGGAGTAGACAGTGTCTGCACCTACCATAGAGCTGCTACAGATCAGCCTTTCGACCCAGTGCTTATATATCACAAATTCATAAATGAGACCAACCGTTTCACCAAGATGGCGAGATACGACCTGGACCCAAACAGTCTTTTTGTCAATGGTAAGAAGCAGAGGTTTGCTTTCGTGTCTAAGCAAGTTATGAGGCTGCCTGGCACCGAGTCAGATCTGAGAAACGTTATCTAACGTACATGGTAGTACCTCTCTGTGGCACCAAGAAGAGATGTCAGAGGGCTACGAGATTTTCTCTAGGTCTACCAGATTTGGGCTACAAAAATCGAGATGAGCACTCCATGGCAGCAATGCTTATTGACATCTCATGGTATTTGGAGTTTTGCAGTCCAGACCTTGGAGCTCTGTTCTTCTGGGGTTACTTTTCACTGGCGATGTCCCGGGACCTTCTACGAGCAACCGTTGGGCAAGACGGACACTTTATGTTGAGTTAGTTCACAGTGGGCTACTTAAACAAAAGACAATATGCTTCTGCTAGTTGGGGATCTTCAAGATACTTCTCAGCCCACTGCCTGAGCTCCTTTGAAATGGAGTAGTTGGTATAGTTGGTAATGTGTGGGAGGAATTTATTGTCTCTCTATTTTTCTGATGGTGGATAGCTTAAGTGCGCCATCCCATATCAGTGTGCTCTACTGCCTTCTTTTCTACCAAGACTCTCTTTCTATTTCAGGTTATCACGAAGCACCACATCAGACCAGTAAGTAAACCTGTATGGAGCTTTCCTAAGCCATGGACTCCCACTGTGGTATTGCTTTCCGTACTTGAAAAGTGCTATCATAGTCCTGCTGTCCTTCTGTTCTCAAACCTAAACCCATCAATCTTTCCTTTGAACGACTTGGCTCGACCTGGTTTCGAGGCCCTTCTCATCCTTCTTGCACTTTTCTCGACCAATAGCGGATTAGAGATCACGGTTACTGTTGAAATGTGGAAACTATATGCTTCTTGATAAACGTCTGTTACGTGCCACTGAACATCCTGTGTTCATAACAGGATCTGCAAAATAGAAAACAGTGATTGATTGAGCGCACCTATCTGTGTGCTCTAGCGCCTTTTTTCTACCAAAATTGGCTTTCATATCTGATATCCATTATATCTCTTCCAGCTGTTTCTCCCACATCCAAACCTCCAGTGGTAATTGAGCGCTTCACAGTAAACTTCACTGCAACCAATTTGGTCTATAGGCCCGAGATGAGTAATCCCAAGTCAAGGCTGTTCAACTCAACAGAACGAGTCTTCGCTAAATTGGTAAGGAGACAAATGCACCCTTAGCTGTTCCAGTAGCTGTTCCACGTAGGATTTTCATAAAATAGTCAGCAGCAGTGTTTTACTGCCAGCGATAAATACATAGTTTTCCCTTTATTCCTAGCTGGGACAGATATTGCAAACCAGCAACATTGGTCCTGATTTTATGAACTGCAGTTTATCGACATTAAGGTAAGGAATATGGGGTGGAGACTTTTTGTGATGCCTAAATGTCCTGTTACAGGGAGGGAAAGGATTGTGACGTGGACCTCTCCAAGAAAACTAGTCATATTTGAGAGAGCCCATATTTTGTTGTAATTCCATTCTTCAACATATCACTATGAATCCCATTTTTTTTTCTAATCCGTTCAATCGTGTTTGCTTCTCGGAGACCCTCCAGACAAGTCCCTGCATTTTTCTTGGCAAGGTTTTTCAGAAGTGGTTTGCCATTGCCTTCTGCCTAGGGCTGAGAGAAAGTAACTGGCCCAAGGTCCCCAAGCTATCTTTGTGCCAAAGTGGGACTAGAACACACGGTCTCCCGGTTTCTAGCCTCATGCCTTAACTATTACACCAAACTGGCTCTCTATGATTCCCATAGAAATCTCCAAAAAACTCCTTCCAGTATTTTCATCCCAAATAATTTCATGGCTTCTACTTTCGGTCCCATTCACTCTACTGGAGGCTCTATGTTTAGCTTCCTTCGCTCCTTTCCAAGACAGTTTTTCAGTGCAATTTAAAATGAAACACCACATTAAAAATAGTGTATGAAAAGTGCAAACTGTAAAATGAAGCAGGTGGTGATAGAACTGTGTCCCCCTGTTAATCATGCATGTAGCGAGCCATTCCAGAATGAGGTGAGCTAGAAAACAGCCAGCGAGGGTACCGAACAGCCAAACCGGGTGGAAGAACAAAGTGAGGTGGCACGCTGCTGGAACAAACCGGTGTCAAAAAGACAATCAAGGATGCAGAAATAGAGCAGAGCTGAATTGGAAGTCCTTTTATACTTCTGCCTGCCAGGTGGATCCCAGGGACACCCTACACAGGTGGAATCCACCTAAGACCTGCCCAGCTTCACTGAAAATATCTTAAGCTGGATCTTTTCGTCCTCAGATCTGTGAATCAGGGGAAGAACACCGGAGTAGACAGTGTCTGCACCTACCATAGAGTTGCTACAGATCAGCCTTTCGACCCAGTGCTTATCTATCACAAATTCATAAATGAGACCAACCGTTTCACCAAGATGGGGAGATACGACCTGGACCCAAACAGTCTTTTTGTTAATGGTAAGAAGCAGAGGTTTGCTTTCGTGTCTAAGGAAGTTATGAGGCTGCCTGGCACCGAGTCAGATCTGAGAAACGTTATCTAACGTACATGGTAGTACCTCTCTGTGGCACCAAGAAGAGATGTCAGAGGGCTATGAGATTTTCTCTAGGTCTACCAGATTTGGGCTACAAAAATCGAGATAAGCACTCCATGGCAGCAATGCTTATTGACATCTCATGGTATTTGGAGTTTTGCAGTCCAGACCTTGGAGCTCTGTTCTTCTGGGGTTACTTTTCACTGGCGATGTCCCGGGACCTTCTACGAGCAACCGTTGGGCAAGACGGACACTTTATGTTGAGTTAGTTCACAGTGGGCTACTTAAACAAAAGACAATATACTTCTGCTAGTTGGGGATCTTCAAGATACTTCTCAGCCCTACTGCCTGAGCTCCTTTGAAATGGAGTAGTTGGTATAGTTGGTAATGTGTGGGAGGAATTTATTGTCTCTCTATTTTTCTGATGGTGGATAGCTTAAGTGCGCCATCCCATATCAGTGTGCTCTACTGCCTTCTTTTCTACCAAGACTCTCTTTCTATTTTAGGTTATCATGAAGCACCACATCAGACCAGTAAGTAAACCTGTATGGAGCTTTCCTAAGCCATGGACTCCCACTGTGGTATTGCTTTCCGTACTTGAAAAGTGCTATCATAGTCCTGCCGTCCTTCTGTTCTCAAACCTAAACCCATCAATCTTTCCTTTGAACGACTTGGCTCGACTTGGTTTCGAGGCCCTTCTCATCCTTCTTGCACTTTTCTCGACCAATAGCGGATTAGAGATCACGGTTCCTGTTGAAATGTGGAAACTATATGCTTCTTGATAAACGTCTGTTACGTGCCACTGAACATCCTGTGTTCATAACAGGATCTGCAAAATAGAAAACAGTGATTGATTGAGCGCACCTATCTGTGTGCTCTAGCGCCTTTTTTCTACCAAAATTGGCTTTCATATCTGATATCCATTATATCTCTTCCAGCTGTTTCTCCCACATCCAAACCTCCAGTGGTAATCGAGCGCTTCACAGTAAACTTCACTGCAACCAATTTGGTCTATAGGCCCGAGATGAGTAATCCCAAGTCAAGGCTGTTCAACTCAACAGAACGAGTCTTCGCTAAATTGGTAAGGAGACAAATGCACCCTTAGCTGTTCCAGTAGCTGTTCCACGTAGGATTTTCATAAAATAGTCAGCAGCAGTGTTTTACTGCCAGCGATAAATACATAGTTTTCCCTTTATTCCTAGCTGGGACAGATATTGCAAACCAGCAACATTGGTCCTGATTTTATGAACTGCAGTTTATCGACATTAAGGTAAGGAATATGGGGTGGAGACTTTTTGTGATGCCTAAATGTCCTGTTACAGGGAGGGAAAGGATTGTGACGTGGACCTCTCCAAGAAAACTAGTCATATTTGAGAGAGCCCATATTTTGTTGTAATTCCATTCTTCAACATATCACTATGAATCCCATTTTTTTTTCTAATCCGTTCAATCGTGTTTGCTTCTCGGAGACCCTCCAGACAAGTCCCTGCATTTTTCTTGGCAAGGTTTTTCAGAAGTGGTTTGCCATTGCCTTCTGCCTAGGGCTGAGAGAAAGTAACTGGCCCAAGGTCCCCAAGCTATCTTTGTGCCAAAGTGGGACTAGAACACACGGTCTCCCGGTTTCTAGCCTCATGCCTTAACTATTACACCAAACTGGCTCTCTATGATTCCCATAGAAATCTCCAAAAAACTCCTTCCAGTATTTTCATCCCAAATAATTTCATGGCTTCTACTTTCGGTCCCATTCACTCTACTGGAGGCTCTATGTTTAGCTTCCTTCGCTCCTTTCCAAGACAGTTTTTCAGTGCAATTTAAAATGAAACACCACATTAAAAATAGTGTATGAAAAGTGCAAACTGTAAAATGAAGCAGGTGGTGATAGAACTGTGTCCCCCTGTTAATCATGCATGTAGCGAGCCATTCCAGAATGAGGTGAGCTAGAAAACAGCCAGCGAGGGTACCGAACAGCCAAACCGGGTGGAAGAACAAAGTGAGGTGGCACGCTGCTGGAACAAACCGGTGTCAAAAAGACAATCAAGGATGCAGAAATAGAGCAGAGCTGAATTGGAAGTCCTTTTATACTTCTGCCTGCCAGGTGGATCCCAGGGACACCCTACACAGGTGGAATCCACCTAAGACCTGCCCAGCTTCACTGAAAATATCTTAAGCTGGATCTTTTCGTCCTCAGATCTGTGAATCAGGGGAAGAACACCGGAGTAGACAGTGTCTGCACCTACCATAGAGTTGCTACAGATCAGCCTTTCGACCCAGTGCTTATCTATCACAAATTCATAAATGAGACCAACCGTTTCACCAAGATGGGGAGATACGACCTGGACCCAAACAGTCTTTTTGTTAATGGTAAGAAGCAGAGGTTTGCTTTCGTGTCTAAGGAAGTTATGAGGCTGCCTGGCACCGAGTCAGATCTGAGAAACGTTATCTAACGTACATGGTAGTACCTCTCTGTGGCACCAAGAAGAGATGTCAGAGGGCTATGAGATTTTCTCTAGGTCTACCAGATTTGGGCTACAAAAATCGAGATAAGCACTCCATGGCAGCAATGCTTATTGACATCTCATGGTATTTGGAGTTTTGCAGTCCAGACCTTGGAGCTCTGTTCTTCTGGGGTTACTTTTCACTGGCGATGTCCCGGGACCTTCTACGAGCAACCGTTGGGCAAGACGGACACTTTATGTTGAGTTAGTTCACAGTGGGCTACTGAAACAAAAGACAATATACTTCTGCTAGTTGGGGATCTTCAAGATACTTCTCAGCCCTACTGCCTGAGCTCCTTTGAAATGGAGTAGTTGGTATAGTTGGTAATGTGTGGGAGGAATTTATTGTCTCTCTATTTTTCTGATGGTGGATAGCTTAAGTGCGCCATCCCATATCAGTGTGCTCTACTGCCTTCTTTTCTACCAAGACTCTCTTTCTATTTTAGGTTATCATGAAGCACCACATCAGACCAGTAAGTAAACCTGTATGGAGCTTTCCTAAGCCATGGACTCCCACTGTGGTATTGCTTTCCGTACTTGAAAAGTGCTATCATAGTCCTGCCGTCCTTCTGTTCTCAAACCTAAACCCATCAATCTTTCCTTTGAACGACTTGGCTCGACTTGGTTTCGAGGCCCTTCTCATCCTTCTTGCACTTTTCTCGACCAATAGCGGATTAGAGATCACGGTTCCTGTTGAAATGTGGAAACTATATGCTTCTTGATAAACGTCTGTTATGTGCCACTGAACATCCTGTGTTCATAACAGGATCTGCAAAATAGAAAACAGTGATTGATTGAGCGCACCTATCTGTGTGCTCTAGCGCCTTTTTTCTACCAAAATTGGCTTTCATATCTGATATCCATTATATCTCTTCCAGCTGTTTCTCCCACATCCAAACCTCCAGTGGTAATCGAGCGCTTCACAGTAAACTTCACTGCAACCAATTTGGTCTATAGGCCCGAGATGAGTAATCCCAAGTCAAGGCTGTTCAACTCAACAGAACGAGTCTTCGCTAAATTGGTAAGGAGACAAATGCACCCTTAGCTGTTCCAGTAGCTGTTCCACGTAGGATTTTCATAAAATAGTCAGCAGCAGTGTTTTACTGCCAGCGATAAATACATAGTTTTCCCTTTATTCCTAGCTGGGACAGATATTGCAAACCAGCAACATTGGTCCTGATTTTATGAACTGCAGTTTATCGACATTAAGGTAAGGAATATGGGGTGGAGACTTTTTGTGATGCCTAAATGTCCTGTTACAGGGAGGGAAAGGATTGTGACGTGGACCTCTCCAAGAAAACTAGTCATATTTGAGAGAGTCCATTTTTGTTGTTGTTCAGTCATTTAGTCGTGTCCGACTCTTCGTGACCTCATGGACCATAGCACGCCAGGCCTTCCTGTCCTCCACTGTCTCTCGGAGTTTACTCAAATTCATGTTCATTACATCGGTGATGCTATCTAACCATCTCATCCTCTGCCGTCCCCTTCTCCTTTTGCCTTCAGTCTTTCCCAGCATCAGGGTCTTTTCCAGTCCATATTTTGTTGTAATTCCATTCTTCAACATATCACTATGAATCCCAATTTTTTTCTAATCCGTTCAATCGTGTTTGCTTCTCGGAGACCCTCCAGACAAGTCCCTGCATTTTTCTTGGCAAGGTTTTCCAGAAGTGGTTTGCCATTGCCTTCTGCCTAGGGCTGAGGGATAGTAACTGGCCCAAGGTCCCCAAGCTATCTTTGTGCCAAAGTGGGACTAGAATTCACGGTCTCCTGGTTTCTAGCCTGATGACTTAACTATTACACCAAACTGGCTCTCTATGATTCCCATACAAATCTCTGAAAACCTCCTTCCAGCATTTTCATCCCAAATAATTTCATTGCTTCTACTTTCGGTCCCATTTACTCTACTGGAGGCTCTATGTTTAGCTTCCTTCGCTCCTTTCCAAGACAGTTTTTCAGTGCAATTTAAAATGAAACACCACATTAAAAATAGTGTATGAAAAGTGCAAACTGTAAAATGAAGCAGGTGGTGATAGAACTGTGTCCCCCTGTTAATCATGCATGTAGCGAGCCATTCCAGAATGAGGTGAGCTAGAAAACAGCCAGCGAGGGTACCGAACAGCCAAACCGGGTGGAAGAACAAAGTGAGGTGGCACGCTGCTGGAACAAACCGGTGTCAAAAAGACAATCAAGGATGCAGAAAAAGAGCAGAGCTGAACTGGAAGTCCTTTTATACTTCTGCCTGCCAGGTGGATCCCAGGGACACCCTACACAGGTGGAATCCACCTAAGACCTGCCCAGCTTCACTGAAAATATCTTAAGCTGCATCTTTTCGTCCTCAGATCTGTGAATCAGGGGAAGAACACCGGAGTAGACAGTGTCTGCACCTACCATAGAGCTGCTACAGATCAGCCTTTCGACCCAGTGCTTATCTATCACAAATTCATAAATGAGACCAACCGTTTCACCAAGATGGGGAGATACGACCTGGACCCAAACAGTCTTTTTGTTAATGGTAAGAAGCAGAGGTTTGCTTTCGTGTCTAAGGAAGTTATGAGGCTGCCTGGCACCGAGTCAGATCTGAGAAACGTTATCTAACGTACATGGTAGTACCTCTCTGTGGCACCAAGAAGAGATGTCAGAGGGCTACGAGATTTTCTCTAGGTCTACCAGATTTGGGCTACAAAAATCGAGATGAGCACTCCATGGCAGCAATGCTTATTGACATCTCATGGTATTTGGAGTTTTGCAGTCCAGACCTTGGAGCTCTGTTCTTCTGGGGTTACTTTTCACTGGTGATGTCCCGGGACCTTCTACGAGCAACCGTTGGGCAAGACGGACACTTTATGTTGAGTTAGTTCACAGTGGGCTACTTAAACAAAAGACAATATACTTCTGCTAGTTGGGGATCTTCAAGATACTTCTCAGCCCACTGCATGAGCTCCTTTGAAATGGAGTTGTTGGTATAGTTGGTAATGTGTGGGAGGAATTTATTGTCTCTCTATTTTTCTGATGGTGGATAGCTTACGTGCGCCATCCCATATCAGTGTGCTCTACTGCCTTCTTTTCTACCAAGACTCTCTTTCTATTTCAGGTTATCATGAAGCACCACATCAGACCAGTAAGTAAACCTGTATGGAGCTTTCCTAAGCCATGGACTCCCACTGTGGTATTGCTTTCCGTACTTGAAAAGTGCTATCATAGTCCTGCCGTCCTTCTGTTCTCAAACCTAAACCCATCAATCTTTCCTTTGAACGACTTGGCTCGACTTGGTTTCGAGGCCCTTCTCATCCTTCTTGCACTTTTCTCGACCAATAGCGGATTAGAGATCACGGTTCCTGTTGAAATGTGGAAACTATATGCTTCTTGATAAACGTCTGTTATGTGCCACTGAACATCCTGTGTTCATAACAGGATCTGCAAAATAGAAAACAGTGATTGATTGAGCGCACCTATCTGTGTGCTCTAGCGCCTTTTTTCTACCAAAATTGGCTTTCATATCTGATATCCATTATATCTCTTCCAGCTGTTTCTCCCACATCCAAACCTCCAGTGGTAATCGAGCGCTTCACAGTAAACTTCACTGCAACCAATTTGGTCTATAGGCCCGAGATGAGTAATCCCAAGTCAAGGCTGTTCAACTCAACAGAACGAGTCTTCGCTAAATTGGTAAGGAGACAAATGCACCCTTAGCTGTTCCAGTAGCTGTTCCACGTAGGATTTTCATAAAATAGTCAGCAGCAGTGTTTTACTGCCAGCGATAAATACATAGTTTTCCCTTTATTCCTAGCTGGGACAGATATTGCAAACCAGCAACATTGGTCCTGATTTTATGAACTGCAGTTTATCGACATTAAGGTAAGGAATATGGGGTGGAGACTTTTTGTGATGCCTAAATGTCCTGTTACAGGGAGGGAAAGGATTGTGACGTGGACCTCTCCAAGAAAACTAGTCATATTTGAGAGAGCCCATATTTTGTTGTAATTCCATTCTTCAACATATCACTATGAATCCCATTTTTTTTTCTAATCCGTTCAATCGTGTTTGCTTCTCGGAGACCCTCCAGACAAGTCCCTGCATTTTTCTTGGCAAGGTTTTTCAGAAGTGGTTTGCCATTGCCTTCTGCCTAGGGCTGAGAGAAAGTAACTGGCCCAAGGTCCCCAAGCTATCTTTGTGCCAAAGTGGGACTAGAACACACGGTCTCCCGGTTTCTAGCCTCATGCCTTAACTATTACACCAAACTGGCTCTCTATGATTCCCATAGAAATCTCCAAAAAACTCCTTCCAGTATTTTCATCCCAAATAATTTCATGGCTTCTACTTTCGGTCCCATTCACTCTACTGGAGGCTCTATGTTTAGCTTCCTTCGCTCCTTTCCAAGACAGTTTTTCAGTGCAATTTAAAATGAAACACCACATTAAAAATAGTGTATGAAAAGTGCAAACTGTAAAATGAAGCAGGTGGTGATAGAACTGTGTCCCCCTGTTAATCATGCATGTAGCGAGCCATTCCAGAATGAGGTGAGCTAGAAAACAGCCAGCGAGGGTACCGAACAGCCAAACCGGGTGGAAGAACAAAGTGAGGTGGCACGCTGCTGGAACAAACCGGTGTCAAAAAGACAATCAAGGATGCAGAAATAGAGCAGAGCTGAATTGGAAGTCCTTTTATACTTCTGCCTGCCAGGTGGATCCCAGGGACACCCTACACAGGTGGAATCCACCTAAGACCTGCCCAGCTTCACTGAAAATATCTTAAGCTGGATCTTTTCGTCCTCAGATCTGTGAATCAGGGGAAGAACACCGGAGTAGACAGTGTCTGCACCTACCATAGAGCTGCTACAGATCAGCCTTTCGACCCAGTGCTTATCTATCACAAATTCATAAATGAGACCAACCGTTTCACCAAGATGGGGAGATACGACCTGGACCCAAACAGTCTTTTTGTTAATGGTAAGAAGCAGAGGTTTGCTTTCGTGTCTAAGGAAGTTATGAGGCTGCCTGGCACCGAGTCAGATCTGAGAAACGTTATCTAACGTACATGGTAGTACCTCTCTGTGGCACCAAGAAGAGATGTCAGAGGGCTATGAGATTTTCTCTAGGTCTACCAGATTTGGGCTACAAAAATCGAGATAAGCACTCCATGGCAGCAATGCTTATTGACATCTCATGGTATTTGGAGTTTTGCAGTCCAGACCTTGGAGCTCTGTTCTTCTGGGGTTACTTTTCACTGGCGATGTCCCGGGACCTTCTACGAGCAACCGTTGGGCAAGACGGACACTTTATGTTGAGTTAGTTCACAGTGGGCTACTGAAACAAAAGACAATATACTTCTGCTAGTTGGGGATCTTCAAGATACTTCTCAGCCCTACTGCCTGAGCTCCTTTGAAATGGAGTAGTTGGTATAGTTGGTAATGTGTGGGAGGAATTTATTGTCTCTCTATTTTTCTGATGGTGGATAGCTTAAGTGCGCCATCCCATATCAGTGTGCTCTACTGCCTTCTTTTCTACCAAGACTCTCTTTCTATTTTAGGTTATCATGAAGCACCACATCAGACCAGTAAGTAAACCTGTATGGAGCTTTCCTAAGCCATGGACTCCCACTGTGGTATTGCTTTCCGTACTTGAAAAGTGCTATCATAGTCCTGCCGTCCTTCTGTTCTCAAACCTAAACCCATCAATCTTTCCTTTGAACGACTTGGCTCGACTTGGTTTCGAGGCCCTTCTCATCCTTCTTGCACTTTTCTCGACCAATAGCGGATTAGAGATCACGGTTCCTGTTGAAATGTGGAAACTATATGCTTCTTGATAAACGTCTGTTATGTGCCACTGAACATCCTGTGTTCATAACAGGATCTGCAAAATAGAAAACAGTGATTGATTGAGCGCACCTATCTGTGTGCTCTAGCGCCTTTTTTCTACCAAAATTGGCTTTCATATCTGATATCCATTATATCTCTTCCAGCTGTTTCTCCCACATCCAAACCTCCAGTGGTAATCGAGCGCTTCACAGTAAACTTCACTGCAACCAATTTGGTCTATAGGCCCGAGATGAGTAATCCCAAGTCAAGGCTGTTCAACTCAACAGAACGAGTCTTCGCTAAATTGGTAAGGAGACAAATGCACCCTTAGCTGTTCCAGTAGCTGTTCCACGTAGGATTTTCATAAAATAGTCAGCAGCAGTGTTTTACTGCCAGCGATAAATACATAGTTTTCCCTTTATTCCTAGCTGGGACAGATATTGCAAACCAGCAACATTGGTCCTGATTTTATGAACTGCAGTTTATCGACATTAAGGTAAGGAATATGGGGTGGAGACTTTTTGTGATGCCTAAATGTCCTGTTACAGGGAGGGAAAGGATTGTGACGTGGACCTCTCCAAGAAAACTAGTCATATTTGAGAGAGTCCATTTTTGTTGTTGTTCAGTCATTTAGTCGTGTCCGACTCTTCGTGACCTCATGGACCATAGCACGCCAGGCCTTCCTGTCCTCCACTGTCTCTCGGAGTTTACTCAAATTCATGTTCATTACATCGGTGATGCTATCTAACCATCTCATCCTCTGCCGTCCCCTTCTCCTTTTGCCTTCAGTCTTTCCCAGCATCAGGGTCTTTTCCAGTCCATATTTTGTTGTAATTCCATTCTTCAACATATCACTATGAATCCCAATTTTTTTCTAATCCGTTCAATCGTGTTTGCTTCTCGGAGACCCTCCAGACAAGTCCCTGCATTTTTCTTGGCAAGGTTTTCCAGAAGTGGTTTGCCATTGCCTTCTGCCTAGGGCTGAGGGATAGTAACTGGCCCAAGGTCCCCAAGCTATCTTTGTGCCAAAGTGGGACTAGAATTCACGGTCTCCTGGTTTCTAGCCTGATGACTTAACTATTACACCAAACTGGCTCTCTATGATTCCCATACAAATCTCTGAAAACCTCCTTCCAGCATTTTCATCCCAAATAATTTCATTGCTTCTACTTTCGGTCCCATTTACTCTACTGGAGGCTCTATGTTTAGCTTCCTTCGCTCCTTTCCAAGACAGTTTTTCAGTGCAATTTAAAATGAAACACCACATTAAAAATAGTGTATGAAAAGTGCAAACTGTAAAATGAAGCAGGTGGTGATAGAACTGTGTCCCCCTGTTAATCATGCATGTAGCGAGCCATTCCAGAATGAGGTGAGCTAGAAAACAGCCAGCGAGGGTACCGAACAGCCAAACCGGGTGGAAGAACAAAGTGAGGTGGCACGCTGCTGGAACAAACCGGTGTCAAAAAGACAATCAAGGATGCAGAAAAAGAGCAGAGCTGAACTGGAAGTCCTTTTATACTTCTGCCTGCCAGGTGGATCCCAGGGACACCCTACACAGGTGGAATCCACCTAAGACCTGCCCAGCTTCACTGAAAATATCTTAAGCTGCATCTTTTCGTCCTCAGATCTGTGAATCAGGGGAAGAACACCGGAGTAGACAGTGTCTGCACCTACCATAGAGCTGCTACAGATCAGCCTTTCGACCCAGTGCTTATCTATCACAAATTCATAAATGAGACCAACCGTTTCACCAAGATGGGGAGATACGACCTGGACCCAAACAGTCTTTTTGTTAATGGTAAGAAGCAGAGGTTTGCTTTCGTGTCTAAGGAAGTTATGAGGCTGCCTGGCACCGAGTCAGATCTGAGAAACGTTATCTAACGTACATGGTAGTACCTCTCTGTGGCACCAAGAAGAGATGTCAGAGGGCTACGAGATTTTCTCTAGGTCTACCAGATTTGGGCTACAAAAATCGAGATGAGCACTCCATGGCAGCAATGCTTATTGACATCTCATGGTATTTGGAGTTTTGCAGTCCAGACCTTGGAGCTCTGTTCTTCTGGGGTTACTTTTCACTGGTGATGTCCCGGGACCTTCTACGAGCAACCGTTGGGCAAGACGGACACTTTATGTTGAGTTAGTTCACAGTGGGCTACTTAAACAAAAGACAATATACTTCTGCTAGTTGGGGATCTTCAAGATACTTCTCAGCCCACTGCATGAGCTCCTTTGAAATGGAGTTGTTGGTATAGTTGGTAATGTGTGGGAGGAATTTATTGTCTCTCTATTTTTCTGATGGTGGATAGCTTACGTGCGCCATCCCATATCAGTGTGCTCTACTGCCTTCTTTTCTACCAAGACTCTCTTTCTATTTCAGGTTATCATGAAGCACCACATCAGACCAGTAAGTAAACCTGTATGGAGCTTTCCTAAGCCATGGACTCCCACTGTGGTATTGCTTTCCGTACTTGAAAAGTGCTATCATAGTCCTGCCGTCCTTCTGTTCTCAAACCTAAACCCATCAATCTTTCCTTTGAACGACTTGGCTCGACTTGGTTTCGAGGCCCTTCTCATCCTTCTTGCACTTTTCTCGACCAATAGCGGATTAGAGATCACGGTTCCTGTTGAAATGTGGAAACTATATGCTTCTTGATAAACGTCTGTTATGTGCCACTGAACATCCTGTGTTCATAACAGGATCTGCAAAATAGAAAACAGTGATTGATTGAGCGCACCTATCTGTGTGCTCTAGCGCCTTTTTTCTACCAAAATTGGCTTTCATATCTGATATCCATTATATCTCTTCCAGCTGTTTCTCCCACATCCAAACCTCCAGTGGTAATCGAGCGCTTCACAGTAAACTTCACTGCAACCAATTTGGTCTATAGGCCCGAGATGAGTAATCCCAAGTCAAGGCTGTTCAACTCAACAGAACGAGTCTTCGCTAAATTGGTAAGGAGACAAATGCACCCTTAGCTGTTCCAGTAGCTGTTCCACGTAGGATTTTCATAAAATAGTCAGCAGCAGTGTTTTACTGCCAGCGATAAATACATAGTTTTCCCTTTATTCCTAGCTGGGACAGATATTGCAAACCAGCAACATTGGTCCTGATTTTATGAACTGCAGTTTATCGACATTAAGGTAAGGAATATGGGGTGGAGACTTTTTGTGATGCCTAAATGTCCTGTTACAGGGAGGGAAAGGATTGTGACGTGGACCTCTCCAAGAAAACTAGTCATATTTGAGAGAGTCCATTTTTGTTGTTGTTCAGTCATTTAGTCGTGTCCGACTCTTCGTGACCTCATGGACCATAGCACGCCAGGCCTTCCTGTCCTCCACTGTCTCTCGGAGTTTACTCAAATTCATGTTCATTACATCGGTGATGCTATCTAACCATCTCATCCTCTGCCGTCCCCTTCTCCTTTTGCCTTCAGTCTTTCCCAGCATCAGGGTCTTTTCCAGTCCATATTTTGTTGTAATTCCATTCTTCAACATATCACTATGAATCCCAATTTTTTTCTAATCCGTTCAATCGTGTTTGCTTCTCGGAGACCCTCCAGACAAGTCCCTGCATTTTTCTTGGCAAGGTTTTCCAGAAGTGGTTTGCCATTGCCTTCTGCCTAGGGCTGAGGGATAGTAACTGGCCCAAGGTCCCCAAGCTATCTTTGTGCCAAAGTGGGACTAGAATTCACGGTCTCCTGGTTTCTAGCCTGATGACTTAACTATTACACCAAACTGGCTCTCTATGATTCCCATACAAATCTCTGAAAACCTCCTTCCAGCATTTTCATCCCAAATAATTTCATTGCTTCTACTTTCGGTCCCATTTACTCTACTGGAGGCTCTATGTTTAGCTTCCTTCGCTCCTTTCCAAGACAGTTTTTCAGTGCAATTTAAAATGAAACACCACATTAAAAATAGTGTATGAAAAGTGCAAACTGTAAAATGAAGCAGGTGGTGATAGAACTGTGTCCCCCTGTTAATCATGCATGTAGCGAGCCATTCCAGAATGAGGTGAGCTAGAAAACAGCCAGCGAGGGTACCGAACAGCCAAACCGGGTGGAAGAACAAAGTGAGGTGGCACGCTGCTGGAACAAACCGGTGTCAAAAAGACAATCAAGGATGCAGAAAAAGAGCAGAGCTGAACTGGAAGTCCTTTTATACTTCTGCCTGCCAGGTGGATCCCAGGGACACCCTACACAGGTGGAATCCACCTAAGACCTGCCCAGCTTCACTGAAAATATCTTAAGCTGCATCTTTTCGTCCTCAGATCTGTGAATCAGGGGAAGAACACCGGAGTAGACAGTGTCTGCACCTACCATAGAGCTGCTACAGATCAGCCTTTCGACCCAGTGCTTATCTATCACAAATTCATAAATGAGACCAACCGTTTCACCAAGATGGGGAGATACGACCTGGACCCAAACAGTCTTTTTGTTAATGGTAAGAAGCAGAGGTTTGCTTTCGTGTCTAAGGAAGTTATGAGGCTGCCTGGCACCGAGTCAGATCTGAGAAACGTTATCTAACGTACATGGTAGTACCTCTCTGTGGCACCAAGAAGAGATGTCAGAGGGCTACGAGATTTTCTCTAGGTCTACCAGATTTGGGCTACAAAAATCGAGATGAGCACTCCATGGCAGCAATGCTTATTGACATCTCATGGTATTTGGAGTTTTGCAGTCCAGACCTTGGAGCTCTGTTCTTCTGGGGTTACTTTTCACTGGTGATGTCCCGGGACCTTCTACGAGCAACCGTTGGGCAAGACGGACACTTTATGTTGAGTTAGTTCACAGTGGGCTACTTAAACAAAAGACAATATACTTCTGCTAGTTGGGGATCTTCAAGATACTTCTCAGCCCACTGCATGAGCTCCTTTGAAATGGAGTTGTTGGTATAGTTGGTAATGTGTGGGAGGAATTTATTGTCTCTCTATTTTTCTGATGGTGGATAGCTTACGTGCGCCATCCCATATCAGTGTGCTCTACTGCCTTCTTTTCTACCAAGACTCTCTTTCTATTTCAGGTTATCATGAAGCACCACATCAGACCAGTAAGTAAACCTGTATGGAGCTTTCCTAAGCCATGGACTCCCACTGTGGTATTGCTTTCCGTACTTGAAAAGTGCTATCATAGTCCTGCCGTCCTTCTGTTCTCAAACCTAAACCCATCAATCTTTCCTTTGAACGACTTGGCTCGACTTGGTTTCGAGGCCCTTCTCATCCTTCTTGCACTTTTCTCGACCAATAGCGGATTAGAGATCACGGTTCCTGTTGAAATGTGGAAACTATATGCTTCTTGATAAACGTCTGTTATGTGCCACTGAACATCCTGTGTTCATAACAGGATCTGCAAAATAGAAAACAGTGATTGATTGAGCGCACCTATCTGTGTGCTCTAGCGCCTTTTTTCTACCAAAATTGGCTTTCATATCTGATATCCATTATATCTCTTCCAGCTGTTTCTCCCACATCCAAACCTCCAGTGGTAATCGAGCGCTTCACAGTAAACTTCACTGCAACCAATTTGGTCTATAGGCCCGAGATGAGTAATCCCAAGTCAAGGCTGTTCAACTCAACAGAACGAGTCTTCGCTAAATTGGTAAGGAGACAAATGCACCCTTAGCTGTTCCAGTAGCTGTTCCACGTAGGATTTTCATAAAATAGTCAGCAGCAGTGTTTTACTGCCAGCGATAAATACATAGTTTTCCCTTTATTCCTAGCTGGGACAGATATTGCAAACCAGCAACATTGGTCCTGATTTTATGAACTGCAGTTTATCGACATTAAGGTAAGGAATATGGGGTGGAGACTTTTTGTGATGCCTAAATGTCCTGTTACAGGGAGGGAAAGGATTGTGACGTGGACCTCTCCAAGAAAACTAGTCATATTTGAGAGAGTCCATTTTTGTTGTTGTTCAGTCATTTAGTCGTGTCCGACTCTTCGTGACCTCATGGACCATAGCACGCCAGGCCTTCCTGTCCTCCACTGTCTCTCGGAGTTTACTCAAATTCATGTTCATTACATCGGTGATGCTATCTAACCATCTCATCCTCTGCCGTCCCCTTCTCCTTTTGCCTTCAGTCTTTCCCAGCATCAGGGTCTTTTCCAGTCCATATTTTGTTGTAATTCCATTCTTCAACATATCACTATGAATCCCAATTTTTTTCTAATCCGTTCAATCGTGTTTGCTTCTCGGAGACCCTCCAGACAAGTCCCTGCATTTTTCTTGGCAAGGTTTTCCAGAAGTGGTT
Source organism: Charina bottae (assembly GCA_023362775.1). Classification (NCBI taxonomy): domain Eukaryota; kingdom Metazoa; phylum Chordata; class Lepidosauria; order Squamata; family Charinaidae; genus Charina; species Charina bottae. The sequence continues at coordinate 4,805,127 of JALMGJ010000040.1, forward strand.
TGCCATTGCCTTCTGCCTAGGGCTGAGGGATAGTAACTGGCCCAAGGTCCCCAAGCTATCTTTGTGCCAAAGTGGGACTAGAATTCACGGTCTCCTGGTTTCTAGCCTGATGACTTAACTATTACACCAAACTGGCTCTCTATGATTCCCATACAAATCTCTGAAAACCTCCTTCCAGCATTTTCATCCCAAATAATTTCATGGCTTCTACTTTCGGTCCCATTTACTCTACTGGAGGCTCTATGTTTAGCTTCCTTCGCTCCTTTCCAAGACAGTTTTTCAGTGCAATTTAAAATGAAACACCACATTAAAAATAGTGTATGAAAAGTGCAAACTGTAAAATGAAGCAGGTGGTGATAGAACTGTGTCCCCCTGTTAATCATGCATGTAGCGAGCCATTCCAGAATGAGGTGAGCTAGAAAACAGCCAGCGAGGGTACCGAACAGCCAAACCGGGTGGAAGAACAAAGTGAGGTGGCACGCTGCTGGAACAAACCGGTGTCAAAAAGACAATCAAGGATGCAGAAAAAGAGCAGAGCTGAACTGGAAGTCCTTTTATACTTCTGCCTGCCAGGTGGATCCCAGGGACACCCTACACAGGTGGAATCCACCTAAGACCTGCCCAGCTTCACTGAAAATATCTTAAGCTGCATCTTTTCGTCCTCAGATCTGTGAATCAGGGGAAGAACACCGGAGTAGACAGTGTCTGCACCTACCATAGAGCTGCTACAGATCAGCCTTTCGACCCAGTGCTTATCTATCACAAATTCATAAATGAGACCAACCGTTTCACCAAGATGGGGAGATACGACCTGGACCCAAACAGTCTTTTTGTTAATGGTAAGAAGCAGAGGTTTGCTTTCGTGTCTAAGGAAGTTATGAGGCTGCCTGGCACCGAGTCAGATCTGAGAAACGTTATCTAACGTACATGGTAGTACCTCTCTGTGGCACCAAGAAGAGATGTCAGAGGGCTACGAGATTTTCTCTAGGTCTACCAGATTTGGGCTACAAAAATCGAGATGAGCACTCCATGGCAGCAATGCTTATTGACATCTCATGGTATTTGGAGTTTTGCAGTCCAGACCTTGGAGCTCTGTTCTTCTGGGGTTACTTTTCACTGGTGATGTCCCGGGACCTTCTACGAGCAACCGTTGGGCAAGACGGACACTTTATGTTGAGTTAGTTCACAGTGGGCTACTTAAACAAAAGACAATATACTTCTGCTAGTTGGGGATCTTCAAGATACTTCTCAGCCCACTGCATGAGCTCCTTTGAAATGGAGTTGTTGGTATAGTTGGTAATGTGTGGGAGGAATTTATTGTCTCTCTATTTTTCTGATGGTGGATAGCTTACGTGCGCCATCCCATATCAGTGTGCTCTACTGCCTTCTTTTCTACCAAGACTCTCTTTCTATTTCAGGTTATCATGAAGCACCACATCAGACCAGTAAGTAAACCTGTATGGAGCTTTCCTAAGCCATGGACTCCCACTGTGGTATTGCTTTCCGTACTTGAAAAGTGCTATCATAGTCCTGCCGTCCTTCTGTTCTCAAACCTAAACCCATCAATCTTTCCTTTGAACGACTTGGCTCGACTTGGTTTCGAGGCCCTTCTCATCCTTCTTGCACTTTTCTCGACCAATAGCGGATTAGAGATCACGGTTCCTGTTGAAATGTGGAAACTATATGCTTCTTGATAAACGTCTGTTATGTGCCACTGAACATCCTGTGTTCATAACAGGATCTGCAAAATAGAAAACAGTGATTGATTGAGCGCACCTATCTGTGTGCTCTAGCGCCTTTTTTCTACCAAAATTGGCTTTCATATCTGATATCCATTATATCTCTTCCAGCTGTTTCTCCCACATCCAAACCTCCAGTGGTAATCGAGCGCTTCACAGTAAACTTCACTGCAACCAATTTGGTCTATAGGCCCGAGATGAGTAATCCCAAGTCAAGGCTGTTCAACTCAACAGAACGAGTCTTCGCTAAATTGGTAAGGAGACAAATGCACCCTTAGCTGTTCCAGTAGCTGTTCCACGTAGGATTTTCATAAAATAGTCAGCAGCAGTGTTTTACTGCCAGCGATAAATACATAGTTTTCCCTTTATTCCTAGCTGGGACAGATATTGCAAACCAGCAACATTGGTCCTGATTTTATGAACTGCAGTTTATCGACATTAAGGTAAGGAATATGGAGTGGAGACTTTTTGTGATGCCTAAATGTCCTGTCACAGGGAGGGAAAGGATTGTGACGTGGACCTCTCCAAGAAAACTAGTCATATTTGAGAGAGCCCATATTTTATTGTAATTCCATTCTTCAACATATCACTATGAATCCCAATTTTTTTTCTAATCCGTTCAATCGTGTTTGCTTCTCGGAGACCCTCCAGACAAGTCCCTGCATTTTTCTTGGCAAGGTTTTTCAGAAGTGGTTTGCCATTGCCTTCTGCCTAGGGCTGAGAGAAAGTAACTGGCCCAAGGTCCCCAAGCTATCTTTGTGCCAAAGTGGGACTAGAACACACGGTCTCCCGGTTTCTAGACTCATGCCTTAACTATTACACCAAACTGGCTCTCTATGATTCCCATAGAAATCTCCAAAAAACTCCTTCCAGTATTTTCATCCCAAATAATTTCATGGCTTCTACTTTCGGTCCCATTCACTCTACTGGAGGCTCTATGTTTAGCTTCCTTCGCTCCTTTCCAAGACAGTTTTTCAGTGCAATTTAAAATGAAACACCACATTAAAAATAGTGTATGAAAAGTGCAAACTGTAAAATGAAGCAGGTGGTGATAGAACTGTGTCCCCCTGTTAATCATGCATGTAGCGAGCCATTCCAGAATGAGGTGAGCTAGAAAACAGCCAGCGAGGGTACCGAACAGCCAAACCGGGTGGAAGAACAAAGTGAGGTGGCACGCTGCTGGAACAAACCGGTGTCAAAAAGACAATCAAGGATGCAGAAAAAGAGCAGAGCTGAACTGGAAGTCCTTTTATACTTCTGCCTGCCAGGTGGATCCCAGGGACACCCTACACAGGTGGAATCCACCTAAGACCTGCCCAGCTTCACTGAAAATATCTTAAGCTGGATCTTTTCGTCCTCAGATCTGTGAATCAGGGGAAGAACACCGGAGTAGACAGTGTCTGCACCTACCATAGAGTTGCTACAGATCAGCCTTTCGACCCAGTGCTTATCTATCACAAATTCATAAATGAGACCAACCGTTTCACCAAGATGGCGAGATACGACCTGGACCCAAACAGTCTTTTTGTTAATGGTAAGAAGCAGAGGTTTGCTTTCGTGTCTAAGGAAGTTATGAGGCTGCCTGGCACCGAGTCAGATCTGAGAAACGTTATCTAACGTACATGGTAGTACCTCTCTGTGGCACCAAGAAGAGATGTCAGAGGGCTACGAGATTTTCTCTAGGTCTACCAGATTTGGGCTACAAAAATCGAGATGAGCACTCCATGGCAGCAATGCTTATTGACATCTCATGGTATTTGGAGTTTTGCAGTCCAGACCTTGGAGCTCTGTTCTTCTGGGGTTACTTTTCACTGGCGATGTCCCGGGACCTTCTACGAGCAACCGTTGGGCAAGACGGACACTTTATGTTGAGTTAGTTCACAGTGGGCTACTTAAACAAAAGACAATATACTTCTGCTAGTTGGGGATCTTCAAGATACTTCTCAGCCCTACTGCCTGAGCTCCTTTGAAATGGAGTAGTTGGTATAGTTGGTAATGTGTGGGAGGAATTTATTGTCTCTCTATTTTTCTGATGGTGGATAGCTTAAGTGCGCCATCCCATATCAGTGTGCTCTACTGCCTTCTTTTCTACCAAGACTCTCTTTCTATTTTAGGTTATCATGAAGCACCACATCAGACCAGTAAGTAAACCTGTATGGAGCTTTCCTAAGCCATGGACTCCCACTGTGGTATTGCTTTCCGTACTTGAAAAGTGCTATCATAGTCCTGCTGTCCTTCTGTTCTCAAACCTAACCCCATCAATCTTTCCTTTGAACGACTTGGCTCGACTTGGTTTCGAGGCCCTTCTCATCCTTCTTGCACTTTTCTCGACCAATAGCGGATTAGAGATCACGGTTCCTGTTGAATGTGGAAACTATATGCTTCTTGATAAACGTCTGTTATGTGCCACTGAACATCCTGTGTTCATAACAGGATCTGCAAAATAGAAAACAGTGATTGATTGAGCGCACCTATCTGTGTGCTCTAGCGCCTTTTTTCTACCAAAATTGGCTTTCATATCTGATATCCATTATATCTCTTCCAGCTGTTTCTCCCACATCCAAACCTCCAGTGGTAATCGAGCGCTTCACAGTAAACTTCACTGCAACCAATTTGGTCTATAGGCCCGAGATGAGTAATCCCAAGTCAAGGCTGTTCAACTCAACAGAACGAGTCTTCGCTAAATTGGTAAGGAGACAAATGCACCCTTAGCTGTTCCAGTAGCTGTTCCACGTAGGATTTTCATAAAATAGTCAGCAGCAGTGTTTTACTGCCAGCGATAAATACATAGTTTTCCCTTTATTCCTAGCTGGGACAGATATTGCAAACCAGCAACATTGGTCCTGATTTTATGAACTGCAGTTTATCGACATTAAGGTAAGGAATATGGGGTGGAGACTTTTTGTGATGCCTAAATGTCCTGTTACAGGGAGGGAAAGGATTGTGACGTGGACCTCTCCAAGAAAACTAGTCATATTTGAGAGAGTCCATTTTTGTTGTTGTTCAGTCATTTAGTCGTGTCCGACTCTTCGTGACCTCATGGACCATAGCACGCCAGGCCTTCCTGTCCTCCACTGTCTCTCGGAGTTTACTCAAATTCATGTTCATTACATCGGTGATGCTATCTAACCATCTCATCCTCTGCCGTCCCCTTCTCCTTTTGCCTTCAGTCTTTCCCAGCATCAGGGTCTTTTCCAGTCCATATTTTGTTGTAATTCCATTCTTCAACATATCACTATGAATCCCAATTTTTTTCTAATCTGTTCAATCGTGTTTGCTTCTCGGAGACCCTCCAGACAAGTCCCTGCATTTTTCTTGGCAAGGTTTTCCAGAAGTGGTTTGCCATTGCCTTCTGCCTAGGGCTGAGGGAAAGTAACTGGCCCAAGGTCCCCAAGCTATCTTTGTGCCAAAGTGGGACTAGAATTCACGGTCTCCTGGTTTCTAGCCTGATGACTTAACTATTACACCAAACTGGCTCTCTATGATTCCCATACAAATCTCTGAAAACCTCCTTCCAGCATTTTCATCCCAAATAATTTCATTGCTTCTACTTTCGGTCCCATTTACTCTACTGGAGGCTCTATGTTTAGCTTCCTTCGCTCCTTTCCAAGACAGTTTTTCAGTGCAATTTAAAATGAAACACCACATTAAAAATAGTGTATGAAAAGTGCAAACTGTAAAATGAAGCAGGTGGTGATAGAACTGTGTCCCCCTGTTAATCATGCATGTAGCGAGCCATTCCAGAATGAGGTGACCTAGAAAACAGCCAGCGAGGGTACCGAACAGCCAAACCGGGTGGAAGAACAAAGTGAGGTGGCACGCTGCTGGAACAAACCGGTGTCAAAAAGACAATCAAGGATGCAGAAAAAGAGCAGAGCTGAACTGGAAGTCCTTTTATACTTCTGCCTGCCAGGTGGATCCCAGGGACACCCTACACAGGTGGAATCCACCTAAGACCTGCCCAGCTTCACTGAAAATATCTTAAGCTGGATCTTTTCGTCCTCAGATCTGTGAATCAGGGGAAGAACACCGGAGTAGACAGTGTCTGCACCTACCATAGAGCTGCTACAGATCAGCCTTTCGACCCAGTGCTTATCTATCACAAATTCATAAATGAGACCAACCGTTTCACCAAGATGGGGAGATACGACCTGGACCCAAACAGTCTTTTTGTTAATGGTAAGAAGCAGAGGTTTGCTTTCGTGTCTAAGGAAGTTATGAGGCTGCCTGGCACCGAGTCAGATCTGAGAAACGTTATCTAACGTACATGGTAGTACCTCTCTGTGGCACCAAGAAGAGATGTCAGAGGGCTACGAGATTTTCTCTAGGTCTACCAGATTTGGGCTACAAAAATCGAGATGAGCATGGCAGCAATGCTTATTGACATCTCATGGTATTTGGAGTTTTGCAGTCCAGACCTTGGAGCTCTGTTCTTCTGGGGTTACTTTTCACTGGTGATGTCCCGGGACCTTCTACGAGCAACCGTTGGGCAAGACGGACACTTTATGTTGAGTTAGTTCACAGTGGGCTACTTAAACAAAAGACAATATACTTCTGCTAGTTGGGGATCTTCAAGATACTTCTCAGCCCACTGCATGAGCTCCTTTGAAATGGAGTTGTTGGTATAGTTGGTAATGTGTGGGAGGAATTTATTGTCTCTCTATTTTTCTGATGGTGGATAGCTTACGTGCGCCATCCCATATCAGTGTGCTCTACTGCCTTCTTTTCTACCAAGACTCTCTTTCTATTTCAGGTTATCATGAAGCACCACATCAGACCAGTAAGTAAACCTGTATGGAGCTTTCCTAAGCCATGGACTCCCACTGTGGTATTGCTTTCCGTACTTGAAAAGTGCTATCATAGTCCTGCCGTCCTTCTGTTCTCAAACCTAAACCCATCAATCTTTCCTTTGAACGACTTGGCTCGACTTGGTTTCGAGGCCCTTCTCATCCTTCTTGCACTTTTCTCGACCAATAGCGGATTAGAGATCACGGTTCCTGTTGAAATGTGGAAACTATATGCTTCTTGATAAACGTCTGTTATGTGCCACTGAACATCCTGTGTTCATAACAGGATCTGCAAAATAGAAAACAGTGATTGATTGAGCGCACCTATCTGTGTGCTCTAGCGCCTTTTTTCTACCAAAATTGGCTTTCATATCTGATATCCATTATATCTCTTCCAGCTGTTTCTCCCACATCCAAACCTCCAGTGGTAATCGAGCGCTTCACAGTAAACTTCACTGCAACCAATTTGGTCTATAGGCCCGAGATGAGTAATCCCAAGTCAAGGCTGTTCAACTCAACAGAACGAGTCTTCGCTAAATTGGTAAGGAGACAAATGCACCCTTAGCTGTTCCAGTAGCTGTTCCACGTAGGATTTTCATAAAATAGTCAGCAGCAGTGTTTTACTGCCAGCGATAAATACATAGTTTTCCCTTTATTCCTAGCTGGGACAGATATTGCAAACCAGCAACATTGGTCCTGATTTTATGAACTGCAGTTTATCGACATTAAGGTAAGGAATATGGAGTGGAGACTTTTTGTGATGCCTAAATGTCCTGTTACAGGGAGGGAAAGGATTGTGACGTGGACCTCTCCAAGAAAACTAGTCATATTTGAGAGAGCCCATATTTTGTTGTAATTCCATTCTTCAACATATCACTATGAATCCCAATTTTTTTCTAATCCGTTCAATCGTGTTTGCTTCTCAGAGACCCTCCAGACAAGTCCCTGCATTTTTCTTGGCAAGGTTTTCCAGAAGTGGTTTGCCATTGCCTTCTGCCTAGGGCTGAGAGAAAGTAACTGGCCCAAGGTCCCCAAGCTATCTTTGTGCCAAAGTGGGACTAGAACACACGGTCTCCCGGTTTCTAGCCTCATGCCTTAACTATTACACCAAACTGGCTCTCTATGATTCCCATAGAAATCTCCAAAAAACTCCTTCCAGTATTTTCATCCCAAATAATTTCATTGCTTCTACTTTCGGTCCCATTCACTCTACTGGAGGCTCTATGTTTAGCTTCCTTCGCTCCTTTCCAAGACAGTTTTTCAGTGCAATTTAAAATGAAACACCACATTAAAAATAGTGTATGAAAAGTGCAAACTGTAAAATGAAGCAGGTGGTGATAGAACTGTGTCCCCCTGTTAATCATGCATGTAGCGAGCCATTCCAGAATGAGGTGAGCTAGAAAACAGCCAGCGAGGGTACCGAACAGCCAAACCGGGTGGAAGAACAAAGTGAGGTGGCACGCTGCTGGAACAAACCGGTGTCAAAAAGACAATCAAGGATGCAGAAATAGAGCAGAGCTGAACTGGAAGTCCTTTTATACTTCTGCCTGCCAGGTGGATCCCAGGGACACCCTACACAGGTGGAATCCACCTAAGACCTGCCCAGCTTCACTGAAAATATCTTAAGCTGGATATTTTCGTCCTCAGATCTGTGAATCAGGGGAAGAACACCGGAGTAGACAGTGTCTGCACCTACCATAGAGTTGCTACAGATCAGCCTTTCGACCCAGTGCTTATATATCACAGATTCATAAATGAGACCAACCGTTTCACCAAGATGGGGAGATACGACCTGGACCCAAACAGTCTTTTTGTTAATGGTAAGAAGCAGAGGTTTGCTTTCGTGTCTAAGGAAGTTATGAGGCTGCCTGGCACCGAGTCAGATCTGAGAAACGTTATCTAACGTACATGGTAGTACCTCTCTGTGGCACCAAGAAGAGATGTCAGAGGGCTACGAGATTTTCTCTAGGTCTACCAGATTTGGGCTACAAAAATCGAGATGAGCACTCCATGGCAGCAATGCTTATTGACATCTCATGGTATTTGGAGTTTTGCAGTCCAGACCTTGGAGCTCTGTTCTTCTGGGGTTAGTTTTCACTGGTGATGTCCCGGGACCTTCTACGAGCAAACATTGGGCAAGACGGACACTTTATGTTGAGTTAGTTCACAGTGGGCTACTTAAACAAAAGACAATATACTTCTGCTAGTTGGGGATCTTCAAGATACTTCTCAGCCCTACTGCCTGAGCTCCTTTGAAATGGAGTAGTTGGTATAGTTGGTAATGTGTGGGAGGAATTTATTGTCTCTCTATTTTTCTGATGGTGGATAGCTTACGTGCGCCATCCCATATCAGTGTGCTCTACTGCCTTCTTTTCTACCAAGACTCTCTTTCTATTTCAGGTTATCATGAAGCACCACATCAGACCAGTAAGTAGACCTGTATGGAGCTTTCCTAAGCCATGGACTCCCACTGTGGTATTGCTTTCCGTACTTGAAAAGTGCTATCATAGTCCTGCCGTCCTTCTGTTCTCAAACCTAAACCCATCAATCTTTCCTTTGAACGACTTGGCTCGACTTGGTTTCGAGGCCCTTCTCATCCTTCTTGCACTTTTCTCGACCAATAGCGGATTAGAGATCACGGTTCCTGTTGAAATGTGGAAACTATATGCTTCTTGATAAACGTCTGTTATGTGCCACTGAACATCCTGTGTTCATAACAGGATCTGCAAAATAGAAAACAGTGATTGATTGAGCGCACCTATCTGTGTGCTCTAGCGCCTTTTTTCTACCAAAATTGGCTTTCATATCTGATATCCATTATATCTCTTCCAGCTGTTTCTCCCACATCCAAACCTCCAGTGGTAATCGAGCGCTTCACAGTAAACTTCACTGCAACCAATTTGGTCTATAGGCCCGAGATGAGTAATCCCAAGTCAAGGCTGTTCAACTCAACAGAACGAGTCTTCGCTAAATTGGTAAGGAGACAAATGCACCCTTAGCTGTTCCAGTAGCTGTTCCACGTAGGATTTTCATAAAATAGTCAGCAGCAGTGTTTTACTGCCAGCGATAAATACATAGTTTTCCCTTTATTCCTAGCTGGGACAGATATTGCAAACCAGCAACATTGGTCTTGATTTTATGAACTGCAGTTTATCGACATTAAGGTAAGGAATATGGAGTGGAGACTTTTTGTGATACCTAAATGTCCTGTTACAGGGAGGGAAAGGATTGTGATGTGGACCTCTCCAAGAAAACTAGTCATATTTGAGAGAGCCCATATTTTGTTGTAATTCCATTCTTCAACATATCACTATGAATCCCAATTTTTTTCTAATGCGTTCAATCGTGTTTGCTTCTCGGAGACCCTCCAGACAAGTCCCTGCATTTTTCTTGGCAAGGTTTTCCAGAAGTGTTTTGCCATTGCCTTCTGCCTAGGGCTGAGAGAAAGTAATTGGCCCAAGGTCCCCAAGCTATCTTTGTGCCAAAGTGGGACTAGAACACACGGTCTCCCCGTTTCTAGCCTCATGCCTTAACTATTACACCAAACTGGCTCTCTATGATTCCCATAGAAATCTCCAAAGAACTCCTTCCAGTATTTTCATCCCAAATAATTTCATGGCTTCTACTTTCGGTCCCATTCACTCTACTGGAGGCTCTATGTTTAGCTTCCTTCGCTCCTTTCCAAGACAGTTTTTCAGTGCAATTTAAAATGAAACACCACATTAAAAATAGTGTATGAAAAGTGCAAACTGTAAAATGAAGCAGGTGGTGATAGAATTGTGTCCCCCTGTTAATCATGCATGTAGCGAGCCATTCCAGAATGAGGTGAGCTAGAAAACAGCCAGCGAGGGTACCGAACAGCCAAACCGGGTGGAAGTACAAAGTGAGGTGGCACGCTGCTGGAACAAACCGGTGTCAAAAAGACAATCAAGGATGCAGAAATAGAGCAGAGCTGAACTGGAAGTCCTTTTATACTTCTGCCTGCCAGGTGGATCCCAGGGACACCCTACACAGGTGGAATCCACCTAAGACCTGCCCAGCTTCACTGAAAATATCTTAAGCTGCATCTTTTCGTCCTCAGATCTGTGAATCAGGGGAAGAACACCGGAGTAGACAGTGTCTGCACCTACCATAGAGTTGCTACAGATCAGCCTTTCGACCCAGTGCTTATATATCACAAATTCATAAATGAGACCAACCGTTTCACCAAGATGGGGAGATACGACCTGGACCCAAACAGTCTTTTTGTTAATGGTAAGAAGCAGAGGTTTGCTTTCGTGTCTAAGGAAGTTATGAGGCTGCCTGTCACTGAGTCAGATGTTTATGTTGAGTTAGTTCACAGTGGGCTACTTAAACAAAAGACAATATACTTCTGCTAGTTGGGGATCTTTAAGATACTTCTCAACCCTACAACCTGAGCTCCTTTGAAATGGAGTAGTTGGAAATGTGTGGGAGGAATTTATTGTCTCTTATTTTCCTGATGGTTGGTAGGTTGAGTGTGCCATCCCATATCAGTGTGCTGTACTCCTTTCTTTTCTACCAAGACTCTCTTTCCATTTCAGGTTATCATGTTGCACCACATCAGACCAGTAAGTACACCTTTACGGAGCTTTCTTAAGTCATGGACTCCCACTGTGGTAAACAATCTAAAATGTCCAGCCTCATCCCAAATATACCAATTGGAGTTCAAGGAAAGGAGTATCCTCCCCACCATAAAAACCCCTTGCAATTTCACCAAAAATCCCTATTACAGCATCCTGATTGTGAAACATTGCTTCTGGGAGAAGGCCAGATGTCTGTAAATTGAGCTATTATGAGAAATTTGTGCTAGGAAAAAGGTTTAGAGCAGGGATTTCCAATGGAATGGAAATGGCAATGGTGCGGGGGGGCGTGTGGCGGCGCGCGCTCACGGTTGCGGCGCGGGGGGCGTGTGGCGGCGCACATGTGCGGTGGCGGCGCGGGGGTGTGTGCGGCGGCGCGCGCGCACGGTGGCGGCGTGGGGTGGCGTGCGGGGTGCGGGGGCATGCGGCGGCACGCGTGCAGGGCGGCCGCCGTGCACGCGCGCGCCGCCGCTTCCGGGTGGTGTGGCGACAAACCACGCTGTGTGTGGCGACACACTTTTGGGTCGCGACACACAGTTTGGAAAGCTCTGGTTTAGAGAAACTAAGCAAACTAATCCTTGGGAGCAGTAAAGACAATACTTTTAAAATGTACTTTATGTAACTAATAAGTTGATTTTCTTTTTCTACATTTTCTTATTTTCCTTGATTAAATAATACTTATACTTCTAACTTTGCAGATATATGCATTTGTATTGCACTTAACTTTTATTAAGTCAAATTGTTTCCTTCTCAAAACTCAGTTTCTTTTATCTTCCAGCTCTTCCTCCTACAACCACCTTGAAGGCCTCAACTTTAGGACATTTCACTGTGAATTATACTTTGACCAATTTGCTGTACACAAATGATATGGCGATACCTGATTCTCCCAAGTTCATTGCTACTGAAAAAATGATAAAGCATTATGTAAGGTTTATCTCCTACTCAAGTATTTGGTAGGAATTAGCAGACAAGGATAAATCAGTATCATTTCTACTTTTGCTTTTACAGATTGATATCTGATCTGCTCAATTTCTGGGTGAATTTTTGCTAAAAAAAATCCAGCCAGAAAAGTGCTAGATTGGATTTAAGTGCAAGTGGTGAGTTAATCTGCAGTAAATTAATAGAACAATGAACTGGCTGAAAGACATCTTCTTCTATCTCTGTTAACACTGAAAGAGCTTGGCATGGTTTAAGCTGTGTTTGAACCAAGCTTATTTCCTCTAAGGTTTCTTGCATCTGGATATCCAGTTTATATATCCAGTCTAAAAAAAGTATTTATAACTGCTTCCAGTTGGAAAAGCCTGTATGTATTCCTATTTAGACTGGATATCCAGTCTTATATCCAGTCTAAACAGGAATTCTTTATAACTGCTTCCAGTTGGAAAAGTCTATAGCTAGCTTCTCTCATTTAGAATTCTCTCTATATTCCATGTTTGGTTTGGGAGTGCTGTAAGCCAAAATGTCATTGTTGAGTTGACGTATAAGAAGGAAGCATCAACAAGTTTAGAGAAGCCCCCCAAGTTGGAAGAAGTACAGCCAGTTTTAGAGAAAAATCCTTGAATGGAGAAGAACCTTGAAGCCCAATGAGGCCTGGAATTCTGTCTGTCATCCATTGAAAATAAAAAATTTAGTGGGTGGAAAATGGAATAGGATGGCAATGGCTACTGCTGACAACAGCTGCCCTGCACATTGCAACATTTTGCTGCAGTTCCAAGCTGAACTATTTTTATCCTACCTTTCAGTCTATGCTTTCAAGGCAGTTGTGTGGGTAAAGGGACCCATGCTAAACTTTCTCTTTCCCCAGATGGAACCCCTTCTCAGGGACACAAGCATTGGCTCAGCGTTTAATGGGTGCAAAGTGCAGAGCTTCAGGTAAGAGGCTGCAGCACAGCCTGGGTGGGTGAGCACAGATTTTTATTTTTAAGCAGATGCTTTTGTAAAACCAAGGAAAAGAGCTTGTATGCCACAGCCTTCCCCCTTTGTTTTCCCACTATTTAAGAATAGTTTGGGCTGGACATAGATGTTCCATTTCCCCATCTTGGTGGATCCTGTCATGTCTTCCTTCATTAACTTGTCAAAACACATGTTGCACCTTCTAGGCTAATACAGTATCCATTTTGTTACAGGGATCAGCCAATTGAGAAACAAATCGATGGACTTTAAAAATATGTATATCAGTGCTAGGCTAGGCTAAAAGAGGTTGTGAGAAACCCAAGTGTTGTCTTGGCATATGGTATAAACCTGGCCATCACTTAACCATAATATGGTTCTTTGGTGTAGCATATTATGAGCATAGCAATTGTGTAAGCTTGGGTTTGCGTATATATTGTATGAAGTCTGCTAATTGGTATCCCATTTTCTCACTTAGTCAAGATAAAGCTCATTTGGGGACTTTGAGTAAGTGGCCCTTCTTAGTTTAAGCTGTTTCACAAGTTGTTGTGCAGATAGCCTTCAGTTTTTTTCTGAAGAAAAGTGGGATGGGTGGCTATATAAATGTAATAACTAAATAAAAAGTTATGTAATGGTTATTTTCATACAACACTCTTTAAAAGGTCTGTTTGGCTGTGTTCAGACATTTTGAATTTGATTAGTTTCAACTTTAATTAATTTGGCAAAGTGTGTTCTGTGAACATAGGATGTTAGTGTCTGGTTCAATCTATCTTGTAAAACCATAAAATGGACTTAGTAAGAAACCAAGTTAAATGTATTGTGTGAACACCGCCAATATGCATATACTTCTTCTTTCTCAGACCTTTGCACAGGAGGGGTCCGGTGATGGTGGATAACATTTGTACTTACTGGAATGAACTTCTCTCCACGCCTTTTGACCGGGTGAGGGTTTATGGTGAGCTGAGTAAGCTGACTAAGGAAGGCACCAGTATTGGCCGATACAGCATAGAGAAGAACAGCCTTTACGTAAATGGTAAATATTGGGCTGCACGAAGCTGGCCAAAATATATATTTTCTTGTATTTCAACCATCAATGAGATTGTAGCAACAAGCCCTTATTGATCCAGCAAAAGTAATTGGAAATTGGAGACAGGAGTAAAAATAGATTTGCTATGGCCGTATTCTCAATGGCATGCTTAACTAGGCCATTGGGTAGGTTAATGTGTTGTGGAGACACTGAAAAGGGGTTGGGGGGGATTAGATGTGTATTCAAATTCACCCCATATCATGCAAAAATCCTTTTCAGAGGTGATCTGTCCCTTCTAATGTCTGTAGTTGAGACAAAATTTTATTTATTTATTTATTTATTTATTTATTTATTTATTTATTTATTTATTTATTTATTTATTCAATTTATTCCCCGCCCATCTCCCATACAAGGGACTCTGGGTGGGTTACAACAAAATCTTAGAACACCCCACAAAAATGGGTCTTCACTTCATCTCTGTGGTTGTTTTGGTTTTCATAAGTACCCCATCCCTTTGGGTATGACTCTCCTGAACCTCTCTGCCTTCCTGCCATCCTAGTCTCACTACCATAAGTAAAAATAAAAATGATCCCCAATGGAATGGGCCAACTATATGACCAGCATCAAAAAAGTCAAGATAGGGGCTTCTGGGGGAGGTATGGCAAACTGAAGATGGCTCTACGAAAGTCGAGCCAATCGCCATGGCAAAGGCCAAGGAACCAGTGAGTAAACCAGTTCCTTGGAACCTCACTCACATGCACTCTGGACAGCTGCTCCTCATGATGAGACTGCAGGAGAGCGGGTTTCCACGGGTTTGAGCGCTGGGAGATGACTGGATTAGCCATCTTGCTCACAACTGCAGCAGAGACTTTTAAAGGACACTAAGTTCACAAACCTCACTTTCTAATCACTTTCGGAAATTGCTCAATAATGACTTCTAAGCTATTAGAGACCTTTGGAATGAAAAGTTTGAAAACACTGGGTGAGTCTGCCTTCAACCCTGAACAAAAGAAAATTTTAATCATAAGCTTAAGAATTTAAAGAATTTGAAATAAACAGCAAAAAGCAAAATAAGATTTTGATCTTAGAAAGTTATAAATGGACTATGGGTCCAGATAAAATTGGAATATTGAAAATTTTACAATAAGATTTTGGAATTAATTATAAAGTACAAACAGCTTCTTGTGGGAAATAGATCCTGTTTTGGTTTTTATAAGACGTAACTAAGATAAGCAATTTAATGATTTCAAAAACTCGACACTAGAGGGGACTAAAGATTTTAGGTAGAGGTAAAGATTTTTTACTCCTTCTCTTTATTCTCTTTTCTTTCTTTAAGTTTATATAGGTCTGTAAAATGATGCAAAACATTATAACAATAAAAATACTGGAGAGACTTTTGAAGAATGGAATCAGAAATAGTAGCCACAATATCAACAATGTCAGTAATGATGTCTGCTTCTATGGATAGACTATGTCCAAAAGATGTTATTGAAGAAATGACAGATGTAGAAGAAATTTTATCTGACAAGATAGAAATGGTATCAAAACTGGATTTACAAGTGAAGGCCAAGATAATGACTTAGAAAAGGATGTTTCACTGGATTTACAAAAGAAACTGGCTGAGGTTTTAAAATTTAAAAGGGAAATACAAATGACAAACCAAGAGAGTGACCTGGATAATTTTTTCCTATTGGATTTTCAAAAGAGGCTTGTTAAAGCCTTGAAGAACTCTGTGTGATGGGACAAGGAAGAAATGAAGAGAAATCAAATCCTACAACAACATTTGAATGAACTAAAAATTAAGACTGTTAGAAGGAAAAGGAAGGATTATAATGTTGGCTTATTTGATCAAGGTTAAAACAAAATATGTTGTTACTTCTGGCAAGCCTTTATGGACTTTCTGCTGACACCAGGACTGAAAAGATGATGTTTTATGGGTTTTTTTCTAGATAAGAGATGGGATATGGGATGAAGAGATAAATGTTTGTAACCTTAGAGGGGGTGAAGAGTCACTAAATTTGTTTCTACTTGTTGTGATAAAGGTTGGAAGTCACTTCTTTATATACTTCTTTTCTCTTCTTTGTTATATTCTTACTTTTCTCTTTTTTTCTTTTTCCCTGTACTTTTTACTCCTTCTCTCTATTCTTTTTTCTTTCTTTAAGTTTAGTTTGTATTAGATTTTACTGATAATCAAAATTCTTAATAAAAATTATTTAAAAATCCCTTCTCACCGCTATGGGTGGTATGTGTCTTCTTCAACATTGGGCCTCTACCAGAGGCCTGGGAATTTGAGGGTTCTGCACAGTACCTTAGCTGTTCCTAGCATTGCACTCTTCTGGACAGAGAGCTCTGATGTTGTTCCTGGGATCTGTTGGAGCCCCTCTCCCAGCTTAGGGGTCACAGCCCCGAGTGTTCCTACCACCACTGGGACCACTTTAGACTTTACTTTCCATATCATCTCTAGTTCCTCCTTCAGACCCTGATACTTCTGCAGCTTCTCATACTCCTTCTTCCTGATGTTGATGTCACTTGGTGCCGCTACATCTATCACCACCGCTGTCTTCTGGTCTTTGTCTACTACCACGATGTCTGGTTGGTTGGCTAATACCTGCCTGTCTGTCTGGATGTCCCACAGGATCTTAGCCCTGTTATTCTCCACAACCTTCTGTGGAATCTCCCATCTGGACTTGGGAGGGTCTAGCCCATACACTGTGCAGATGTTCCTGTACACAGTGCCAGCTACTTGGTTGTGCCGTTCAGTGTATGCTGTTCCTGCATGCATCTTACACCCTGCCACTATGTGTTGGACTGTCTCTGAGGCCTCTCTGCACAGTCTGCACCTCGGGTCCTGTCTAGTGTGGTAGGCCCCTGCTTCTATGGATCTGGTGCTTAGTGCCTGTTCTTGTGCTGCTATGATCAGTGCCTCAGTGCTGTCTTTTAGTCCAGCCCTTTCCAGCACTAAGCACCAGATCCATAGAAGCAGGGGTATATATATAAAGTCAAGATAGCAGCCATGACTATAACTGCTTTAAATTTTGCTTGACAGTGTTAGAAGGAAATCTTACCAAGGTTCGTCCCAAGCCGGGAATGAATAGACACAGGCAGTTGCTGGAACAGAGGTTTGCTGGTTTATTCCCAAGAGCATATGCAGAGTACAAAGTACAGGGTATGCTGGTTGGAAGGTGGCCACACCTGTATTTCCCCCACAGGCCATTTATATAGGAGAGCTTGGTCATTGCTATGCAAAGGTGTTCCCGCCCCCTAGGAACTTGAGAGAAGTGTAATTTGCCGGATTTCAGAGAGGAGGCGCTCTGTGGTTGGGCCCCCTGCTGTTTGTGTTTCCTGTCTGTGTTCCCTGCGGGCTGTGGCTTTGTCTACTTACTTGGAATGTGCACCTTGGAAGGAATCTTTTGTTATTTGATTATGGAGATCTGTTTGGCTGGGGAAGAAGGTCTACCTGAATGGGCTGGCTAAGTTCTGTGAATGAGCTGACCTTTTGTGTTCCAAGCTTTCCAATTGAACCGGAAGGGAATCCTTTGTCTGAGCAGTTGGGCTTCCTTTTCCATCTTAATCTCTGGCATTATCAAACTCATTCTATTTTGTAACCTTTTAACAATTGGGTTCCTTTACCTGTTCTGGGGGAAGACAACATGCAGAGCAGGGAGAGATCTTAATTTATCCCAACAACAGTAAAGTGGGGAAAGGAAGGAAAAGAAAAAATAGCAGATTGCTTCTTGTTTCCTTCTTCTAGGATACTCACCATCTACAACTGATTCAGCTCCAGGTGGAGTAGGCTATGAACTTGGTTTCACAATCACCAACAAGAACTTGACCAATACAGATCCATTATCTCCAGAATATAAGCAATTGATGGGTACCATCAGTAACCAGGTGAGGATTTTCACTTGGAACTCCTCTATTCCAGACACTGAATGGAAGCATTATAGGAGACTGCCATGAGATGGTGCCCAGTTGCAAGTCTCACTCATATTCTTCAATTCCCTCTCTTTTTGCAGGGTGTTTTTGGATTAATTTTCTTAATCTGCATCCTTTCCTTTCACAAACTATAACCCAATTGTAGTTACAATAAAGTAGTTCAAGAAGAGGATGTCCATTAAATCTGAATGTCCATTAAATTCAAATATTTAGAGCCAGTTTGGTCTAGTGCAAGGGTCGGAAATGGCGGCTCGCGAGCCAAATGCGGCTCTTTGGCCCCTTGAGTGTGGCTCTTCCGCAGGCAGGCGTGGCGGGCGTGGCGCGGCGGGCGTGGCGCGGCAGCGAATGTGGTGGGGCAGGCGCGGCAGCGGGCATGGTGTGCGTTGCTGTGGGCATACCCCTGGCAACCTGGCAGCCGTCTCCGGCAGCCATCTTGACGACGGGCAGGGCTTTCCAAACTGTGTGTCGCGTGACAAGCCGGAAGCGCTGAAGGGAGTGGAAATTCTCCGCGCCAATCAGCTGTGCGTCGGGAAGCCCGGCAGCCTGCACGCGCGATTTTTGCCTCCCTGCCGGAACCGAGGGCATTTTCGGGGTCCCCGGAGCCTGCCCTTTCGAAGGGGCAGCGGCAGCAGCAGCTGCAGTGCTGCCCCTTCGAAAGGGCAGGCTCCGGGGACCCCGAAAATGCCCTCGGTTCCGGCAGGGAGGCTGCGCGCAAGCTGCCTCAGCTGTTCTGCGGGGAGAATTGCCACCCCAGGGCAGCGTGTGCATGTGGAGAGGGGAGGTTTCTGCCTCCCTGCCGGAACAGAGGGCATTTTCGGGGTCCCCGGAGCCTGCCCTTTCGAAGGGGCAGCGGCAGCAGCAGCTGCAGTGCTGCCCCTTCGAAAGGGCAGGCTCCGGGGACCCCGAAAATGCCCTCGGTTCCGGCAGGGAGGCAGAAACCTCCCCTCTCCACATGCACACGCTGCCCTGGGGTGGAAATTCTCCCCGCAGAACAGCTGAGGCAGCTTGGCGCAGCCTCCCTGCCTAAACTGAGGGCATTTTCGGGGTCCCCGGAGCCTGCCCTTTCGAAGGGGCAGCCGTTGCCGCCGCAGCGACAACCTGGAAGCGCCGCCGCCGAAGCAGTCGAGCCTCTCTTTCCCTTCTTCCAAACCTCCCCCGCCCCCTTCCACGCGATTGGCTCCCGCCCGCAAAACCCGCCCCCTTCCACGCAATTGGCTCCCGCCCGCAAACCCCGCCCCCTTCCACGCGATTGGCCCGCGCCCGCAAACCCCGCCCCCTGGCTCTCGAGCACTTCAAAATGTGCACGAGCATGTCAAAATGGCTCCCGGCAAAAAAAGTTTGCCGACCCCTGGTCTAGTGGTTAAGGCTCCAGGCTAGAAACCAGGAGTCTGTGAGTTCTAGTCCCGCCTTAGGCATGAAAGCCGGCTGGGTGACCTTCGGCCAGTCACTCACTCTCAGCCCTAGGAAGGAGCCAATGGCAAACCAGGAAACAGAGTTCTAGTCCCGCCTTAGGCATGAAAGCCGGCTGGGTGACCTTGGGCCAGTCACTCACTCACAGCCCAACTCACCTCACAGGGTTGTTGTTGTGGGGAAAATAGGAGGAGGAAGGAGTATTAGGTCTGTTCCCCACCTTGAGTTATTTATAAAAATAATAAAGGCTGGATACATATTAAATAAATAAATAAATATATCATTTTATCAATCTGCCTTATTTGCCTAATTACATAATTGATGTAAATTGATCATTTGCAGTAACAATCTCAATGTAATGGACTTGATTTAATGGGCAAACTCTCAGTTGGACAGACCTTAGTCCATTTAATGATGGAATCCGAGTGAAAAATTTGTCCATTGTATCTGAATCCATTAAACCAAGGTCCATTAAACTGCAACTGTACTATAGTTCTTCTGGAACAGTTTGTTCTCAAATCTGTCTTGGATACTCTCACCTCTTTCTCAATTGGTTTCCCCACCCAGTAGAGTGGTTGGTTTATTGTGCACCAAACAACAAGGGATTTAAAAATGTAGATTTAATCTTAATAGGACTTAATTTGACTTGATTCCAGTTGAATCGACTCTTCCGCCAGAGTTCCATCAGCAATGGATTCAAGATTTGTGCTGTAACTGGATTAAGGTCAGTATTTACCAAAGGTGGCTCTGAGCATGATCTTGATGATATCATTGAGTTCATAGAACACATCAAACCAAGTGAACTATGTTATGGCTTAGTATGGTGTGTGAATTTAGCCAGATGTGGCTTACTCAGCAAACTATGATTAAATAAATTATGGTTTAGTGTAATGTTTAAACTAGATCTATGTCTATGCACTCATTGTTTAGATCCTACCTGTCTTCAATACCAAGCACTTGAAGATACCACCTAAACCTGGCTATATAAAACTTTTAACACAGGTGGTAATTGTCTAGGTGGGAGATTGTTTTCGCAGTACACTAGGAAGCTAATTATCAATGTTGTATTGTATTGTTTTAACCTTTGTTATGAAGGTGGAGTGTTACCCACTTAGCTGGCTGTGGCTGAAGCAGCCAACAAGCCTAAGTAATAAAATAAAAATAAGAAAACAAACGCAGTCTTTCCTAACTCACATTCTCCAAGCATGTTGGGCTTTTAACTTCTAGAATTCCAAACCAGCATGGCTGTAATTGAACAAGAGTCCCCTTTCCCATCCTTACCCATCTTTCCAAGTAAAGTAGAGAATTTGCTGCAGGATATACAAAACAAAATAGCACTTCCCATCTTCTACATTTCTTCAGACTTTTGAACTATGATACAATTTAGAGCGACTGAGAATAAAGGAGCATTTCATTAATAACTTACTGTGGCTAACATCATCCTCTCCAATAGAAGAGAATATGTGTACTGTAGCTCAGGGTTGAACTGTGGAGTCCTTGGTGTTCTCTGAGCTTGGTTGTTTGCTTCCAGACGTTTCATTACCTGACTAGGTAACATCATCAGTGCTCTGATGGAGGGCACTGATGATGTTACCTAGTCAGGTAATGAAACGTCTGCAAACAACCAAGCTCAGAGAGCACCAAGGACTCCATCATCCTATCCTGTTTTTGTGTTTTTTATAGTTTTTAATAATGAATATTTTAAATATATTTATTGACTTTTTAATTAAGTGTTGTATGCTGCCCAGAGTCACTTTTTTGTGAGATGGGCAGCTATACAAATTAGATAGATAGATAGATAGATAGATAGATAGATAGATAGATAGATAGATAGATAGATAGATAGATAGATAATCTCTTTTCTGCAGTCAGGCCATTGTTTTCCATCCACTTACCCCTTCAGCTGGCAGTGGGTAGCTTGGCCTGATTACAAAAACCCTGTGGAAGTTCATTAGGAGCTCTCTCTCCCATCCCTGCAGCTTGGGAGAGAGAGAGGAGAAAAGTGCCCCAAAGAGATTTTTTTAAAAAAAAAAAAAAGGTGGGAGGTCAGAAAGAATAACAAATTATATATCAGCAACAGAATGCCCATTTTAGGCACTGGCCCCACTCATTCCTTCTGCAGCTGTGCGTACCATGTGGATCTTCCTTCCCTAACAGATTACTCCTGGAAGAACACAGCTCTTGGCATTAAAAAGGTTGCTTGCCCCTGCTGTTGACTGAGCTAAGTAACTTAGGAAAGGTATTCCAAAATAATCAGACATGAGAATAGTCAGATTTCTCTCAAGACCATCAGAGGACATTCAAATCTTCCAGTCCAGATGATACTGATTGAAAGAATTAAGGGTAGGGTTAATTAATTAATTAATTAAGGGCAGAGGGAAAGCAAAAGCAGACATGGTTCTGTCACTGGGCCTGGGTTCAAGAGGTCTGGCTGAGCCCATACAATGGTTATGTTGATTTATTATTGAGTTTGTTTTTTCCCTGGCTGTGGTTCATATGTGTGTTGTCATTTCCTGTTTTTTATGTTTTATGCTGTTTTAAAATATTAGCTACCCAGAGCCATGAACCTGAGATGGGTGGCCATGTAAATTGAAATAATAAAATTAAAAAAAATAAAAGTATGGTTCACTTGGAGTACTGCAGCATTGGTTAATACTGTAATCAGAGGCACGGAAGTACCTTAGGTCATAATGGTCAACCAGTTGGCATGTTCCTCATTTAGGCCGAGTTCTGACAATGCACGAAACCCAGCTTAATAAAGAAAAATATTGTATTCACATGATATATGTGACCCAGTCAGTAGTGATAGGAGAGGAGAAATCTAACCTGCGTCCCCTCTTATGCGGGGTGCCGCAGGGTTCGGTTCTCTCTCCTCTTCTATTTAACATCATCATTCGTCACCATGGGATGCGGTATCATCAATATGCAGATGATACTCAATTGTACATCTCCATCCCAGGTGAGGTAAGTGATGCAGTCGCCGCACTGTCTCAATGTCTGGGGGCTGTGGGGGCCTGGATGGGGAACAACAAGCTTCAGCTGAATCCTGGCAAGACTGAGTGGCTGTGGATTGATGGCACCTCGGTATCTGGGAAATTGTCATCTTTGGTTCTGGATGGAGTGGCACTGCCCTACTCGGAACCGGTGCGGAACTTGGGGGTCCTCCTGGACTCATGACTCCTGCTCAAAGAGCAGGTGGCAGTCATGGCCAGGAGGGCCTTTGCGCAGCTTCGGCTTGTGCGCCAGTTGTGTCCATTCCTGGACCAAGATGCCCTCCGAACGGTCACTCATGCCCTTGTCATCTCCCATATAGACTACTGCAATGCGCTCTACATGGGGCTACCCTTGAGGAATATCCGGAAGCTACAGCTGGTACAGAATGCAGCCGTGCGGGCAATTCTGGGTGCACCAAGATCAGCACATATAACACCTTTGCTCCGTGAGCTGCATTGGGTGCCAGTTTGCTTCCGGGTACAATTCAAGGTGTTGGTCATTACCTTTAAAGCCCTACATGGCATGGGGCCAGGATACCTGATGGACCGTCTTATCCCCATAACATCAACACGCCCCACCCGATCATGCAGAGAGGGCATGCTCCGGACCCCATCAGGGGATGGCTAGTACCATAATCCCCTCCCTATTTTTAAAACCAATTCGCCTAGATTGGATTTTATACTTTATTTATTTATTTATTTATTATTTCAATTTATTCTTTATACTTAAGTATAATTTATAATAAGTATAATTTATACTTATTTATTATTTATTTATTTATTTATTCATTCATTCATTCATTCAATTTATCCCCGCCCATCTCCCCGAACAGGGGACTCTGGGCGAGTTACAACACATAAAAATTTAAAATCTATACAAAATTTCTAAAAAACAACAAGTACAAAAATAAATAAAATCTAAGATGGTTAAAAACCGTAGTGTAGATCATAATGCTACGGGGCCAACCAACCCCAAGAGGCACTACCACCTCCATCGTCCCAGGCCAGCCGGCAGAGCCAGGTCTTAAGAGCCTTCCGAAAGGTCAGGAGTGAGGGAGCCAGCCTCACCTCCGGGGTTAAGATGTTCCATAAAGCGGGCGCTATCGCAGAGAAGGCACGCCTTCTGGACCCCGTTAGATGGAATTCTCTTGTTGAAGGGGTCCGAAGCATGCCCTCTCTGCATGAACGGGTGGGGCGGGCCGATGTTATCGGGACGAGACGGTCCCTCAGATACCCTGGCCCTATGCCATGTAGGGCTTTAAAGGTAATCACCAACACCTTGAATTGGACCCGGAAGCAAACTGGAACCCAATGCAGCTCGCGCAGCAGAGGTGTCACATGTGCTGATCTCGTAGCACCCATAACTGCCCGCGCTGCTGCATTCTGCACCAGCTGAAGCTTCCGGATACTCTTCAAGGGTAGCCCCATGTAGAGCGCATTACAATAATCTATGTGGGAGATGACAAGGGCGTGAGTGACTGTTCGGAGGGCCTCCAGATCCAGGAAAGGGCGTAACTGGCGCACAACTCGAAGCTGTGCTTATATTATTTGTTGTAATTTTATATGGTATTTTAATTGTATTTTTTATTGTAAACCGCCCAGAGTCCCCCGATTGGGGGAGATGGGTGGTCATATAAATTTAAATAATAAATAAATAAATAAAATATTAAGTCCAAACTAATAGACTATCTTATGATTAATATGATGGCCCTGTTCATACAACATACTAAGGTAGTGTCTGATTGCCACAACACACTCAACCACAAACTACCCAACAGGCTATTGCTGTAGCCTATTTTAGTTGTTATGTGACCCCAGCCTTATTTTATAAAGCCATTGGCAAGAGGTGGAGCAAATTGTCTTGCTTTTCTAATGCATATATAAGAATTGGGACATGTCTCCAGGAAAGCTTCATTTTTTTTAATCTGCTGGATCCTAGGTGCTGGAATCCAGAAACTTAATGCAATTATTATTATTATTATTATTATTATTATTATTATTATTATTATTTAGATTTTTTATCCTGCCTTTATTACTTTTATAAATAACTCAAGGTGGGGAACATACCTAATACTGTACTCCCTCCTCCTCCTATTTTCCCCACAACAACAACCCTGTGAGGTGAGTTGGGCTGAAAGAGAGGGAGTGGCCTAAGGTCACCCAGCCGGCTTTCATGCCAAAGGCGGGACTAGAACTCACGGCCTCCTGGTTTCTAGCCTGTTGCCTTAACCACTAGACCAAACTGGCTAATTCCACCAAAGTAGATTTGGCCCGGGGGCGTGGTGGCTCAGTGGGTAAGACGCCAGGCTTGTCGATCAGAAGATCGCAAGTTCGGAGGTTCGAATCCCTAGCCCTGCATGCGGAGTGAGCTCCCGCACTAGCTCCAGCTCTTGCCAACCTAGCAATTCGAAAGCATGCAAATGCAAGTAGATTAATAGGTACCACTTCGGTGGGTAGGTAACAGCGTTCCACGTGTGTCATGCCGGCCACATGACCGTGGAAGCGTCTTCGGACAACGCTGGCTATTCGGCTAACAAACGGAGATGAGCACCGGCCCCTAGAGTCGGACACGACTGCACAAATGTGCGGGGGGAACCTTTACCTTTACTAGATTTGGCCCACTCCTAATAGGTTGAGTAAATTTACATGATAACCCATCATGTGGCTTGTCTGGTTTTAGCTGAGTCTGTTTGGTTTCAACCCCAGCCATTGTGGTTTGTAAACCAGGGCTTATTTTTGAATGTATTGTTTGGGGACCCAGCCAATTTTGGTTTATTCAGTAAAAGATGCTGAGAGCAATGGATTTCTTTGTGGGTAGTTGGGAAGCCTTTAACTAAGACAGTGGGAAATACAGCTGTCAGTGGTCCTGCTGGCTAGAAATTCTGCACCACTGAAAAAGCCAGTTATGGCAAAGGATGTGTTAACATAATAGATTATGAAGTCTCAGCATACCAAGTGTGAATCTTTTGTTCTGTACGCACTTTGATCTTAAGACATGTCATCAAGATATCAAAGCTCAAGATATTTTGAAGGTTGCCTCTGAAAATATCTGACTTTATCTAGCAGTAATATAATTTGTTGCCAACCTAGCAATTCAAAAGCATGCAAATGCAAGTAGATGAATAGGTACCACTTCGGTGGGTAGGTAACAGCGTTCCGCGCGCGTCATGCAGCCACATGACCGTGGAAGCGTCTTCGGACAACGCTGGCTCTTCGGCTAACAAACGGAGATGAGCACCGGCCCCTAGAGTCGTACACGACTGCACAAATGTGCGGGGGGAACCTTTACTTTTACCTTTAATATAATTTGAGATGCCTTTGTGTATTAAACATTTCACTGCCAATCCAATTTGCTTCTTTGCTTTAGTCTGGAGCAGTGCTTTCCAAACTGCTGCCGTTGGCGACACACCAACGGCGGCAGCGCGGGGGCGTGCACGGGGGCAGGGGCATGCACAGCGGCGGTGCAGGGGGGCGCGCGGTGGTGCGTGCAGTGGCAGCGGCAGCGGCGGCAGCCTCATGTTCTCCGCTAAAACGCGGAAGCGCTGATGGCGTGCCGCTGTGGTCGTCGCTGCCGCCGCCGCCATTCTCACCACCACCAGCATGTGCGCCCCCGCCGCCGCTTCCGGGTTGTGTTGCGACACACTAAACTGTGTGTTGCGACACACTAAAGTGTTGCGACACACAGTTTGGAAAGCTATGGTCTGGAGCCTGCTCATGTTTCCTCCTTTTTTTTTCTTCCTTAACCACCCCATACTTTTCAGAATCGGTTCCATCATAGTTGATTGCAAGTGTTACTTCCATCCTGCAAGGAACATCAGCAAAGACATGGTCAAAGATGCTTTTCAAGAGGAGACCCAGAATGCCACCTCTCAGTGGCTGGGCAATAGGTTCCAAGTCAAGGGCTTCACCGTGGAAGGTATGAAATTTGGCACAGACTAAAGTGGTAATGGTTGTTCATGTAGGCCTCAAGCCTTTATGAAATCCGTAACATTCCCTTTCCTGTCACTTTTGTCATTTATTTATTTATTTAGTTAATTATATTTTTAACACTCTTAGGGTCTTTCAGAAGCTTATAATAGCTTGGCTGCAAGCCTTTCAGACTGAGTGAGAATGCCCCCACCACCAGGAATGTTTGTTTGTTTGTTTACTATATCTGTATACTATTTGTTCCCAAAGGCTCTAGGCAGCTAACAGTGAACAATTAACAAAAAATCCCTAAATATATATAGAACAAAAATCCATAAAATGAATGCCACAGACATCACCTGTATATTATAAAACACCCTCCTTCTGTGCCAATCAGAAGAGGAAAATATTTACAAGTTTCCTAAAACACAGGAGGGAGATTATATTAACTGTATTTTTAAATTATATACCTTATTTCTTTAATTATATATTATTGTATTCTATAGTTATTATTGCATTGGTGGTAGCTTTTGTACACCATTTAGAATTGCCTTGACTGAAGTGGTTATTAAATTTACAAGTAAATAAATGTTTGTTATATTTGTGCACTCCTCTTTCTGTTGAAAGCTCTTGAAACAAATACTGAAGCAGTAACCCATAAGCCCCCACACATGCTAAAGGTGAAGAGCTTCACTGTAAATTTCACCATTACCAACTTGCCATACAAGAAGGACATGAAGAATCCAAAGTCAGATGTTTATCAGAAAGCCAAAGCGAGCATCGAGCGTGAGGTAAATGGCTGAGAACATGGGATAACCTTACAAAACATCGGCAGGATTTGTTGATATTAAAGACCCCAAATGTGTGCAGGTTTTCTGTCTAGAAGAACACACAGCAGTAGTTCTATGCTTTGGAGGAAAATGTTTTTTGTGCATTGGAACAATGCTAGAAATAATGTAACATTATAGCATAATAGAAAGCAGTGTGATTTTAAAAAGAGTGCCTTCCCTTAAAAAAAACCTCAATGGACAGCAAAAGTATCCCACCCCTGAGCACCCTTTTCTCTCCAAAAGTTCAAGTGTGTTCCTTTCCGCTTCCAAGCAAAGTCTTTAAAGTTAGAGCCTGTTTCAGAGGAGGTATCACAATTACGATAAGACTGATTTTGGAAAGGAAAATTAAATGTACATATCTATTAGTGTACATGCCCCCTGCTTTTAAAGAAATGCAAGAATATTTACAAAATAGAACTGTTCTGTTCCATTCATCCCCCATTTCAGAGCCAGAAGAGGGAAAGTGACCCTTTGGCAGATTCTCCCCATTAACAGATATCTTTGCCAAGTGGAGGTCAGATACTGAAGTGGAGAGTTGAGTAGGACCTGGTTAGTCTTCTCCATTACCTAGAAGGAATCTTGGGCAGCTTAATATATTTTTTGTTGTTTATTCGTTCAGTCGTTTCCGACTCTTCGTGACTTCATGGACCAGCCCACGCCAGAGCTTTCTGTCGGCCGTCACCATCCCCAGCTCCCCAATGGTTGAGTCCGTCGCCTCCAGAATACCATCCATCCATCTTGCCCTTGGTCGGCCCCTCTTCCTTTTGCCTTCCACTTTTCCTAGCATCAGCTTCTTCTCCAGGGTATCCTGTCTTCTCATTATGTGGCCAAAGTACTTCAGTTTTGCCTTTAATATCATTCCCTCAAGTGAGCAGTCTGGCTTTATTTCCTGGAGTATGGACTGGTTTAATCTTCTTGCAGTCCAAGGCACTCTCAGAATTTTCCTCCAACACCACAGTTCAAAAGCATCTATCTTCCTTCGCTCAGCCTTCCTTATGGTCCAGCTCTCGCAGCCATAGGTTACTACAGGAAATACCATTGCTTTAACTATGCGGACCTTTGTTGTCAGTGTGATGTCTCTGCTCTTAACTATTTTATCAAGATTTAATTAATCTTTAATTAATCTTAATATATTATTATTTTATTTATTTTATTTTTCAAATTTATCACCGCCCATCTCCACGACAGTAGACTCTGTGCGATTAATATAGCTAGAAACCATGCTCTAGAGAACCTCCAACCAGCAAACATGACACAATAGGTAACAGCCAGCCTAACTCCCTAGGAATAGGAATCAGCAGGTCACCCCAAATCTGCTCCATTTTACAACCCACATGAGTAGGCCAGTTATGTGGTCCATTGGGTATTTTTATATCTACTGTTTCAAGATCAGTTTTTTAAAAATTACATTTGTTTTCTTTTGCAATTTCCCTTAACACATAGAGCTTTTGAGAGAGAGGAGGAAGGAGAGGGTCCAGTAAGTAAGTGAGAGGCCGGGTACAGACACAGGGAGGTGGCTGGCCACAAGTGGCACCAAAAGCCTGCAGTAGTCATTGAGAGGAGAGACCAGGTGCCCCCTGGTGGCTGGGAAGAAGAAGAGTGGATCATGTCCATGACATTTGCAATGGAGGGAGCATTGGCCAAAGGATGGGAAAGAACAAGAGCACATGTGGTAGGGGGGACCTCTCTGCTGCTGCAGATACTTCTCTCACAAATAAATGGGATTTTTTTTTTGGTATCTTATCGTGAGAAAAAGAGATACTGTACCAGAAGAGGCATCTATCGGGAGTCAAAAATCTCAAGATGGCAGAAGTACAATCAAAGCCCCATTCCTTTTTTATATTCATTGTGCATGGGACACATGTAAAAGAGAGACAGGGATTCGACTGCATGGTCATGGCTGACACACCACACCCGCCCCCCCCAGGAGGCCCCTGTAATGGTATGTGGGAATGACCTTGGGTGACAGGGCAAAGAGATGCAGCCAAGGGAACAGTCAGATAAAAGGCAACTGTTTTAGCCCACAGCAGGAATGTGGGTGGGGCAAGAGGCTCTAAAGAGATGCTCCCTAGTTTCTTGGGCTATAAAGAAGATGGGGAGGGGAGAGAAATGTACTTTCAGACTTGCAAGATTGATGTCAGCCTTGCAAGGTAGACCAGACAGGAGACAAAATTAGCTAGATGAGCTAATTCTAATTTATTGTAAGGTTACATTAACAGAATCTTGCAAGTCTGAAAGTACATCTCTTCCCCCCATCACCTCAAGAGAAATAGGATTGGTTCTTTCTTAACTCATTATCATTCCAGCTAACCTATTAATCCCTCCTTTTTTTTCTCCTTGGAACAGCTCAACCAGTTATATCAACGCAGTGATTTGAAGATGAGTTTTCTAGGCTGCTCTGTGAAAAATTTCAGGTGCGTTTTTAAACAGAATGCAAAGCTAATTGAGGCGTCCAGGTCCGCATTCACAAATCCATATGTTTTTTTTGTTTGCTACTGCTACTATTCCAAATTTCTCATGAGACCTTTTTTTTTCACATTGCCAAATAAAAATTTCAGATTTTTATCTTTTCAACTCCACTTGTTTAAAATTTACCTCAGCTTGTATTTTTCTTTTTCAGACCCACTAGCGATGAAACTCAAACTGCTGTTAGTTCTGTCTGCACATTTGCAATGGATTTTGGTTCAAGAACTTTTGACAAAGACCTTGTGTATGATATATTTAAAAACCTGACTCAGAATGCCTCCCTAATGGGGAAATACAGCCTAGACAATAGCAGCATAAATGTTAATGGTAAGTAAGATGGGGGAAGCACAAGGTACATTCGACAGGGGTAGATGTTATAAATAAATTAGAAAAGGAGAGACAAGGCTAAGTGAGAATCTTGGACTCTGCCAGGGGTTTCCATGGGGGAAGGTGTAAAAAAAATCAAGATGGCAGCCACCACCATGCAATTGAAGCATGTAAAAAGGGAGTGGAGCTTCAATTGCATGATGGTGGCTACCATCTTAACTTGTTTGACCCTTCAGACCCCCCTGGACTGTGCCTATCTTTTCCCCTTTCCATATTTAATGGAATCCTTCCTTCCCTCCCATTTTTTTTCCAGGACACCCTTCAGCCTTGGCAGTGGAACCCTCCAAACAAGGTAATTAGGATCTTTTGACCAGAGATGTTTTGGCTTCAGATTTCAGAACCTTCATCCCTCTGGGCTGAGCTGAAGAAATGTAGGATTGTTATTGCACCGGTTCCTGCAGAAGATACTGTAAGCTGAAACCAAATTGGAGGGCTGTTGCTTAGCTGTAGCACCCAAGAAGAGAGCTAGGTGGAGCCCACAGCCCTGCTTCCTGATCAGATGCTACAATGATAGCTTGTCTCATCATCAGAATCAGCACAGCCCAATGTTTTCAAGAGGCCTATCCAAAGTGCGCACTCACATGCACATGGCTTGTGGAAATGGGCAGGGTGTAAATTTCAGCAATAAATTCATGCATTTGCATTCTTCTTCTTCTTTCCAGAGCTCCCTTATTGGGCCATCATCCTCATATGCTTCTCTGTCTTACTGGGTTCCATCTTTTTCCTTCTTCTGTGTTTCTTGGTATGTATGCACTGTGCTTCAAAGCAGAGGGCTAATGAAGGGTCTGTAACATAAGGAATCCACAGCACTCCTCCAATAAATACCTGAAGAGTGTGTGTGTTTTCCCAGAAGAATTTTACTAATGGGGGCTGAGATCTGATGAAAGAGCTTCCTTCAAGCCATTTTCGCATTGGAAGGCCTCCTAGGATGCTGCTGGAGGCAATTCTGGGAAAGAAGAATCCTAAAATCAGTTAATGGAGCTGATGGGTCTTTCTGCTTCGCTTCTCCCTCTGACAAAGTCAGGTGGAATGGAGGCTGTTAGCTCCTGTAGGGTGTCCATGCTGAGAGAGAAAGTGGGCGAAAGGAGGAAGGCATTTCACTTGTATGTGCATAAAATGTATTTATTTCTGTCTTTAATCAGATTGCTGTCTGGGTGAAGAGGAGAGCGGGCAAGTACCAGATCCAACAGAGCATTTTCGGCCTGTATTTCCCACACCTGGACATGCAAAAATCGTAGTGATGTGGATTTTGGAAGCTTGACTCCTTCCCTGCAAGGGGACTCTTTTTGCACAGAGTTCCATCTTGCACATACTGTGCAGGAAACAAATGTTTACCATAGCTGGAATGAATGCCTTGATGAAGAAGAGATACTGCATATTCTATGGAAGCCTGCCAGATTGACAGGATGGGGTGTCCCATCTTCTTTATTTATTATGCATTGTGAAATTTGGAGTATCTTTTTAAATATCTACAAAAACTACAGATTAGATTATTTAAGTGCCAAAAAATGTTAGATTCTGCCTGGAGCATGGATCGGTATTAAACAGAGAATTAAGCATTCTCTGAGACTGCAGAGCATCAATGAACTCTATTGCACATAAAGAAAATATATATTCTTTAGCTCAATCAGTAAACATTACACTTTTTCTTGTTTTTGAAGCAGGGATTTTCTTCTTTCCAAGACAATGATGTTCTTGAAATGGAAGACTTAACAGTATTTCTATCTGAGCTGCAATTATAGCATACTGTACAGTAGTACCTGATTTCAAAATAATGTATCATGGGTAGAGATGATTTTCAATCGTTTTTTTAATATTTAAAATGTTCTGGATTTCTTACAAATCAATAAATGTGAACAAGAAAATGAAAAACAGAATGAAACCTAAACTATCAAGAATCTAAAATAACCTTTTTAAGAAAATCACAGAATATATGATTATGAACTAAATTCTTAGAAGGATTGACATCGGGGAAGATGTCAGTGTGAGGCAACCAGCTTTATTTAGTCAGAAGTGACATAACTCCTTCTACATTAATTTTGCAATTATATATAGCTAAACTCTTGGGGGGCGTGGTGGCTCAGCGGGTAAGACGCCAGGCTTGTCGATCGGAAGATCGCAAGTTCGGAGGTTCGAATCCCTAGCCCTGCGTGCAGAGTGAGCTCCTGCACTCGCCCCAGCTCTTGCCAACCTAGCAATTCGAAAGCATGCAAATGCAAGTAGATGAATAGGTACCACGTCGGTGGGAAGGTAACAGCGTTCCGCGCGTGTCATGCGGCCACATGACCGCGGAAGCGTCTTCGGACAACGCTGGCTCTTCGGCTAACAAACGGAGATGAGCACCGGCCCCTAGAGTCGGACACAACTGCACAAATGTGCGGTGGGAACCTTTACCTTTATAGCTAAACTCTAGCTGCTACCACCCCAAAACAGTAAAGTATTTATACTGATCTTATCTTCCCTCGTTTCAGCTCTTTTTCTAGCAGCAAAGTACCTTACATTTGTGGGAGTGTAATTATTTCTGCTTTTCACTCACTCAGAGGACTAGTTGATTATAAAGAATTAAAACTTTACTTTTAATTTTTTAATTTTTTTTTTGCTTTTTAATAACAATTAAAACTTTACTTAACAATTAGCAGCTAGTATGGAATATGTTGGATCTGTTTAAAGGTCCAACTTACTGTGCTTCTTTACACAATGATCATTTACTCTTTCACCAAAGGGCCTCTTTTTTATCTTTTATATAGAGGTAAATAACGGATTTACTTACTCAGTTAGATGGACCTCAGCTTAGTAGACTTCAGATGCAATGGGGGAAAAATCTGTCCATATGCTGTATGCTTCTGTACATCTGTAAAATTTATTTATTTATTTATTTATTATTATTTATATTTCGTCTGCCCATCTCCCTCAAGAGAGGGACTCTGGGCGGTTTACAATAAGACTAAAACTAAAAGTAGATTAAAATATAATAAAAAATAGTATCTCTTACATAAAAGTATAAATATATACAGTATATAAAATATAATTTATAATTTTATATAAAATATAAAATCCAGAATGGCGATATTAAAAGTTTTTAGTTTAAATTCATAAATACACGGGGGCCTCTTCATGATTTTGTACATGTATACAATTGCAAAATATGCATGCATAAAATCCCATTTCCATTTTACACATTTGGAACACAACAGGTGAGTCATAAAACATGCAAAGACAATGGCTGGATTCCCCTTACATGCTGGACCACAACTTTCCAAGCCCTATTTTAAGCTTAGTCTAGTGAGTTATGGGAACACAGTTCACAGGTTCACCTTGTGCTAAAACAACCCTGTACTATGATGCATGAGAAGACCATTTGCATTCCCAAGAAACAATACCATAAAAAGTTCATGGGTATGTGAAAAAAAGTGACTATGGGGGGTTCCTGCCCTTCCTCCTTACTGCTGGACTTTTCAGCATTGGGTTATTTAGATAACTTAGATTTATTTAAACTGAGGAGGTCACACCTTTCCCAAGGAATAACAAGAGAGCTTTTTTGTGTGTTTGTACAGATAGTCCTCATTTAGCGACTGCCTTGTTTAGTGACTGCTTGCAGTTATGACGGTGATGAAAAAGTAACTTTACAACCAATCCTTGCACTTACGACCTTTGCAGGTTTGTAAAGCAAAGCAAAGCTGAAGTAAGATCATAAGCCCAGTCATGGTTTCATTTCGTGACCACTTCACTTAATGACCAAGTTGCCGGTCCCAATAAAAGTGTGGTTGCTAAACGAGGACTACCTGTATAGCCTTCAAGTCAGCCTTGACTCCTGACAACTGCCTGCAGTTTTCTTGGCAGCATTTTCAGAAGTGGCTTACCATTGCCTTCTTCCTAGGCCTGTGAGAGAGGGATTGGGCCAAAGTCACTGAGCTATTTTTATGCCTAAGGCAGGACTAGAATTCTCCATCTCCTGATGTAATAAGGGAAAAGATGCCCTCAGGGTCAAATCAGCCTCTCCTCTGCGGTCCTTCAGTTCTGAGGTAACTGCACCTATGGGTGAACAGCGACTGCCACCCCCTTCACTATAAACCGGTTTCTCCCTTCCCCAACAGCCGTCTGGGGAACCAGGAGAGGATTGAGGGGGAAATCCTCGCCCCACCCGGGCCTGGCTAAATACAGAAGGGGGAACCAGACAAAAAATTTGGGCGTCTGTAGCTCAGCCAAGCTGAGGCAGGTGATAGAAGGCCACCGGTCAATTCCAGCTTTGAAACAAACAAACAAACAAACAAACAAACAAAAACTTTGTGAAAGGTATCAAAAGAAAATAAGTTTACATACACACAACACACAGTTAAAAAAAACATAAAATAAAAATTTAAAAACCAATGCAATTCTAACTAAAACCAACTCCTCAATTTCTAACCTTGCCTGAGGTAAACCCCGCCTCCCCTTCCAGGACTCCAGCCAACTCTCTCACCAAAACTTTTCCCGCCAAAACCTGACAGAACCCCTTTCTTTTCTTCTACTGGCTGTCAGGGGTCAGGTGACTCCCTCTGGACACAGAAGGTGGGCTGGTGATGTAAAGGGCTGGCTGCCCCCCCCCCCCCCACACACACACACACCTCATTCCTATCCATGGAGTATCCTGGAGAAAGCAGGTGGAAACTCTCTCTCTTAAAACAGCCCTTTGGGGCCCAGTTTATATGATAGTTACAGTGACCATCTTTTCTTGAAAAAAATAAAGGACCAACCTGAAAAAGGGGCAAATCTGAAAGAGGTTCATAAGGAATAATAGTAATAGTAATGGTTTATGTTTATAACTTTGCTTTACAAAGGAAAATTCAAGAGCAAAACCAAGAAAATAATTAAATAAATCGAAAGGACAGCTGTCTTGAAATGGAGGACTGTCCTTCATAATAAAGGACTTACAATATGGTCACTGTAATGATAGTACGCTGTTAGCACAACCAGTGTACAGATTTGATGGGATGAATGGCTAACTGGGTTAAACATGTAGAAACAGGGCCTCTGTGGGTATCTAGCCCTCCCTTAGGCATGAAAGCCGGCTGGGTAACTTTGGGCCACTCCCTCTCCCTCAGTCCAACCCACCTCACAGGGTGGTTGTTGTGGGGAAAATAGGAGGCAGGAGTATTAAGTGTGTTCACTGCCTTGAGTTACATATATAAAAAAGATGGGATAAAAAGGTGATGGTGATGATGATGATGATGTTGTCCATCTGTACAGTAAGTAGCATGCTCCTAACATTCAGACGTGCTTAAGCATACATGAAACCCAGAGAAAAGGTTGATTAGTCGTGCCCACAGTGGAGGAACCAGCATGCCCATTTGCTCTAACCCAGCCTCATGTCATGTGAATGCAGCCATAATACAGGGAAATACTTTGAGGTGCAACTTCAAGACTGAGAGTTCTAGTCCCGCCTTAGGCATGAAAGCCGGGCTGGGTGACCTTGGGCCAGTCGCTCTCTCTCAGCCCAACCCACCTCACAGGGTGGTGGTAGTGGGGAAAATAGGAGGAGGAAGGAGTATTAGGTATGTTCGCCACCTTGAGTTATTTATAAAAATAATAAAGGTGGGATAGAAAATAAATAAATAATAAAATAACTTCCAGCAGATCTTAAGACATAGGGAAGCAGGTATAAAGAGAGACTGCCTTCCCTTTGCTCTGACCTTTCATTAATTCTGATGCACATTTGCAAGAAAAACTATCCTATATATTAATAGTGAACACATTTTCCACATGCCAATCTCCATGGGCCAAGTATTAATAAGTTTAAGTGTGCACCAAAGAGAAAGAAAACAAAGTCTAAAGCAGAGCTTTCCAAACTGTGTGTCGCCACACAAAAGTGTGTCGCCACACACAGTGTGGTGTGTCGCCACACCACCCGGAAGCCGCGGCGCGCGCGTGCACGGTGGCAGCAGCAGCGGGGCGGGATCAGTGCTTCCGCATTTTAGCGGAGGCTGTTGGCGCTGCCGTGCGCCCCCCTGTGCCGCCGCCGTGGGCGCGCTGCCGCACGCCCCCCACACCGCTGCCATGCGCGCGCGCCGCCGCACGCGCCGTGCGCTGCCGCCGTGCGCGCGCGCGCACCACCGCACACACACCCGCGCCGCCGCCGTACTGCCGCTGCCACTGGTGTGTCGCCAGCAGCGGCACTTTGGAAAGCCCTGGTCTAAAGGACATAATGTGCACTATGGGTTTGGAATTCTCTCAAATGATAATGGGCAAAACAGAAAAAAAGTGGGAAGGATTTTGTAGAGATTTCATTCTGCCTGGCTTATCTGGGGTTGATGGGTACGTAACAACAAGGGTTTCCCCCCTTCCCGTAAATGCTACAAAAGTCAGCTTCAGCTGACAAACCATAGTTCTGTTCCTAAAACATTAACTGTGTGATGACCCTGACTTCAATGTCCCAATAAACACTTCTCCGTGCAATCCATTGAAATGCAGACTAAGGTTTATTAAGGATACATGTAAATCAGGGGTGGGGAACCTTTTTTCTGCCAAGGACCATTTGGATATTTCTAACCGGGGGGTGGGGGCGGGGTTTCTGGGATTTCCGTGGACCGTGGCCGGAGTTTGTGGGCGGGAGCCAATCACAGGCACTGGGGGGTGGGGTTTGCGGGCGGGAGCCAATCGCGTGGAAGGGGCGGGGTTTGCAGATGGGAGCCCCGTGGGCCTTATACGGCCTGCGGGCCTGACGTTGCCCACCCCTGATGTAAATCAAAGCACTCTCAAAGATCCGAATGACGGTTTCCTGCCAAACACTCAAATGTAGCTCTCCCCCATGATGTCAATGTCCGTTACTTTCTCACTCCATGCTCAGCCCCCTCCAGACTCCTGCAGGTGGACGACCTTGATGATGCATTCCACAGTAGCTGATCTCAGACATCGCTCCTGGCACGTACTCCCCCTCCCGCACTACACAGCCTAGTAATAGCAACAGTAAGCACGATGGCAGGATTTGCACTAGAACCCTGACAAACTGAGTCAATTGGAGGTTAGTGAATCATGAAAAGTCCAAAATGGGGATAATTCCAGAAAGCTGTGAAGATCTGACTTTTCCCCCA
This sequence comes from Charina bottae, assembly GCA_023362775.1. Taxonomy (NCBI): domain Eukaryota; kingdom Metazoa; phylum Chordata; class Lepidosauria; order Squamata; family Charinaidae; genus Charina; species Charina bottae. The sequence goes on from JALMGJ010000040.1 coordinate 4,842,166, forward strand.
GGCAGTGAGGGCAAAATATTAATGGAACCGACAATACACGGGACATGTTGCTTCGGTAGTTTAATTAATGTGTGTATTATGTTTTTATCTTTTGTTTGCTGCCCAGAGTTCTATTGGTATTTATTATTTATCGTATGGCACATTCACATTGTGTTACAATAAAAAACATAGAGCATAATAAATATGAAATATAAAATATAGACAGGAAAATTATAAGCGTATGTCTAGGTTACAAATATTTATTTATTTATTTATTTATTTATTTATTTTGTCCAACTTCTATCACCGCCCATCTCTCCCAACAAAGGGGACTCTGGGCGGTTTACAACAAAGTTAGTAATTAAAAACATATAAAATACAATATAACACTCTAAAAATAAATTAGATATAAGTATATAAAATCCAAGAGACTATGATGTTATATTTGAAGACAATTGAAGACCTGGCTCTGCCACCTCGCTTGGGATGGGAAGAGTAATAGCTCTTCTTGGGGATGGCTTGCGCCGTAGAGTTCTCGCAAACATTACATCACAGCCTCTTGGATTTTATATATTTAATATTTAATTTATGATTGATATTGTATAATGTATTTTATATGCTTTTAATCACTAACTTGATTGTAAACCACCCAGAGTCCCCTTTGTGGGGGGGAGATGGGCAGTGATATAAGTTGGAATAAATAAATAAATAAATAAATATTTAAAAGAACTCTACGGTGCAAGCCACCCCCAAGAGGAGCTATTACCCTTCCCATTCCAAGCGAGGTGGCAGAGCCAGGTCTTCAATTGTTTTCGGAAGGTCAGGAGTGTGGGGGCTTGCCTCACCTCCAGGGGCAGAATGTTCCAAAGGGCGGGCGCCACTGCAGAGAAGGCCCGCCTCCTGGACCCCACCAGATGGAATTCTCTTACAGACGGGGTCCGTAGCAAGCCCTCTCTGCATAACCGGGTGGGGCGGGTCGATGTTCGGGGGATGAGGCGGTCCCTCAGGTAACCTGGTCCCATGCCATGTAGGGCTTTAAAGGTGACAACCAACACCTTGAATTGGACCCGGAAGCAAACTGGTAACCAATGCAGCTCGCGCAGCAGAGGTGTCACATGTGCCGATCTTGGGGCACCCATAACTGCGCGCGCAGCCGCATTCTGGACCAGCTGAAGCTTCCGGATACTCTTCAAGGGTAGCCCCATGTAGAGTGCATTGCAATAGTCTATATGGGAGATGACCAGGGCATGAGTGACTGTACGGAGGGCATCCCGGTCCAGGAAAGGGCGTAGCTGGCGTACAACTCGAAGTTGCACAAACGCCCTTCTGGCCACAGCTGCCACCTGCTCTTCGAGCAGGAGTCGTGAGTCCAGAAGGACCCCCAGGTTCTGCACTGAGTCTGAATGGGGTAGTGCCACCCCATTGAGAACTAAAGATGACAATTCCCTGGGTCCAGAGGCGTCATCAATCCACAGCCACTCCGTCTTGCCAGGGTTCAGCTGAAGCCTGTATATAGTTTTTTTGCTTCAGTTGTCACAGCCAGGAAATCAGCAAAGTCTCCATTGTAGGCTCGGTTTTGACACTCTGTCACTATATGTTGGATAGTTTGTTTTTCGGCCTCACAGTCACAATTCAATGATGTTGTTTTGCCCCATTTATAAAGGGCATCTGCACATCTACCATGTCCCTATTGGTAGATGGGTGGTTATATAAATTTATTAAAGAAATAATAAAGAAATGAGCCAGTCAACTAACCCCAGGTTTAGACTTAGCCCTAAATCGACTCTGCCCTGCATAGAATTATAGCATAGAATTGCAGGATGAAAAGTTTAGTTGTTTTTATTCTGATGTCTCTGCCCCAACATTTTAATGTGCTGAAGCAAGCAATCATGCTTCAGATATAATATCCAAAATATATGAGCAGGAGTCCCTAATGGGAATATAGATATTTTCGGAACAAACAGAAACCTCTGTTTTGAAAGCTAGAGGAAAATCCTGCTTTATCTACACCTGAGACAAAGCTCCTGGCCATTCCTTAGAGGTGCACATTCAGGAAGAACTAGCCAAGATTGAGGAGCTACCAGACTCTTGATTTTTTTGCCAATATTGAGGTTTCTCTTCTAAAGGAAAGGAGAAATGGCCAGGGCGGGAAAAGGCTGACCAAGATAGAGCTAAGCCTAAACGGGGGAGGAGGAGGAGGAAGAAAGGTTGCATTCAGTTCTCCATGATCTCTGGCTTCTTTAGAGGAGAATTTTGCACCTTCAGTTATTTATTCTGTATCTGCTGAAATTAGGAAAGCTTGGAGAGAAACAGCATGGATTGGTATAGGAAAGGACCATTATATTCAGATCTAGGTATCAGCCTCGTTTTGCTTGCCTGCCATGTATTTGAGCCAACACCTGTCAAGCAGTACAGAAGCCGACCCGTGTCAGCCTCCTTTGTAGCCAGCTGCTTTGCAAAACGTCCTTCACATTCCTCCACTGACTGTGAAAGACCAAGGGCACTGATAAGACACCTGGACTCTCATTAAACTTAACAGATTGGGAGGGGGGAAGATCAAGAGTGAGAAAACAGTTGTTTTGAAGCTAACGGGATGAGGTCAGAGGGATGTTAATAATTTTGATTGCTTGGTGCCAATTCTGGTATTCAGAGCTTTGCAGCCATTCCATGTAGTCGTATTTTAATAAATGAATTCTTTTAGCATTCTGATGAATTGTCTGAAGAATTTCTTACATTAAGGTACTGGCACTGGGACCATCACACTAGGGTTGAAAACAAATGCAGGTCTGTATTTTCCCTCTGCTCCTCCCATTGTGGAGTTGGCCTGGTTGTCTCATGGTCTGGATTCACACAGTTCCCTAAATTAAGCTAAGATGGAATTGGGCAGTTCTCCATGTTGTGTGAAGTCATACATTGTGTTACCTGCACTCATACAATTTCCAAATTGTAGCCCATTGTCCATCATTTCCTATCCAACATTTCTAAATCTTCATAAAGAGTCAGCAATACTGTCACTCTTGCCTAGCTGAAAAAATCTGCTGAAAATTCTAATGTGATGTCATAGTTCTCCTTTATGTGTCTCAAGTGAAAGCAAATGACTGCCATTTGAGTGCTGTAGAAGGAAGAAGGTGGGGTTTAAATGTTGTAAATCCATTAGTTTAACCTAGTGGAAGGTAATTAAAGATCCATTTACAATGTCAATCAGAGGTTCTAGGCCAACCACTCCAGAGACTTTGCAAGAAACAAGCCCAGGATCCTCACAATCAAAGAGTCCAGAGCAGAAGCCGGTAAGGCTGGGCCATACAAGTAAAGAGACCTCTTCCCCAGGACATGCATTGGACCAGTTATCTCAATCTTGGACATCATCAAAAAAAGAAGAGGCTACCAGAAGGAGGTCACATTCTCCACAGAAAGAGTGTTCAATTCTCAAGGCAAAAGCAATTGTCATAGATACTGGTACAGGGACATGTAAAGCTGGCTTTGCAGGTCAGCAGACCCCCCAGTCAGTTATTGGGACATTAGTTGGACAACCCATAGAAAAATTCATGAAGATTGGAAGTGATATACCAGACACGTTCATTGGAGAGAAAGCTCGATTGGAACCTGATATTGATATAATTTTTCCAGTAAGGCATGGCATAATCATAGACTGGGAAGCAGCTGAAGCACTGTGGTGGCACATTTTCCAGCATGATCTCAAGGTTGCTCCAGAAGACCATGCACTTTTAATGTCTGATTCTCCCCTCTCACCAACTACAAACAGAGAGAAGTTAGTGGAGGTTGTTTTTGAGTCCCTCCATTTTCCCGAAGTGTATGTGGCATATCAGTCTGTACTGTCAGTGTATGCTCATGGAAAAATTAGTGGGTTGGTAGTAGATACAGGCCATGCTGTGGCACACACTGTACCAGTCCATGAAGGATACAATTTGCCACATGCCACAGAAAAGATGGACATTGCTGGAGCCAATGTGACATCTTTTTTGATGGACCTCCTCAAAGACATGGGGCATTACTTTGATGAAAGAATGCTGGATGTGATTGAGGATATCAAACAAAAATGTTGTTATGTTGCACTTGATTTTGAGACTGAGTGGAATTGTCCAGAGGTAGACAATACAGTGGAGTACCAGTTGCCAGATGGCCAAATTATCACTTTGGGGAAGGAGAGATTCCAGTGTCCTGAGATGTTGTTCAATCCACCGCAAATGCCTGGACTTGCTCTTCTAGGCATCCATGGCATGGCCCAAACAAGCTTAATGAAAGTCCCTGAACAAATCAGGAAGGAAATGTATGAAAATATAATGTTATGTGGAGGGTCGTCGCTCTTTGAAGGATTTGAAAGGAGATTTACTCAAGATATCATAACTAACTTGGAGACTAGCACAAAAATCAAAGTCACAGCTGTTCCACTGAGGCACTATTCTGTCTGGACAGGAGGTTCAGTTCTTGCTTCCCTGAAAAACTTCCAATCATGCTGGATCACAAAGGAGCAATACCAAGAGTATGGACCATACATTGTCCACAGGAAGTGCTACTGAGTTGGGCCCAGCCAGGATAAGTAGAAGCAAAATGGTTGGGAAGGGATCCATAATAAATCAATAAGTTTACATAGACTTGAAATGTGGCTTGTACTTATTGGCTACAGATTTAAATCTGGTGTCAGAATTAATTCCTAGTCACTCCCAACTTTCCCGAGACTCAGCCATCATAATCTTTTTTTTCCAGAACTGCAGCTCCATACACTTATGAGACATGACTATACCCATTTGTTATATTTGGTTAGCATGCCATCTTGCCATCCTAAAGTGCTAAGTGTGACTCTTGATCATCAAAAGTAACCAACTATTCTCCTACCTTAATGCCTAACAAGTTGCCTCTCTTTAATATTCCACAGTTATAATTGCTGGTGTTGTTGCAACAAACTAATATTGTTATTTCTCAGGAAGCTAAATATAAATTACAAACTCAGTTCTCCAAATGAGCAAGAGATGTCTGTCAGCAAGCCTGAAGGAGTCCAGAGTTTGTAGATAAAAATAACATCTGTGGAGTCCTTGGTGCTCTCTGAGCCTTGTTGTTTTCTTGCAGATGTTTCTGCAAGAAAAAACAGGAGTTATCTACAACATACAGTGTAAGGACTGTAGCAGCCACTATGTAGGACAGACTGGCAGAAGACTAGCAGAATGCATCCACGAACACCAGCTAGCAGTCAGAAGACACGATGAAAACTCCTTAATGGAGTTTTCTATGGCTTGCGCCTTAGATCCCTTTTAAAAATGATTCTATCACCTCTTGAATTTCATACTTAATTTATTTTTTACTTGTAGGTGTGTTATATCATATTTTATACGTTTTAATTGTTGACTCTGCTGTAAACCGCCCAGAGTCCCCCTTTTCATGGAGAGATGGGTGGTGATATAAGTTGGAGAAATAAATAAACAAACAAACAAACTCACAACACACGGACAGACTTAACCATACTTTCAACTGGGAAACTGAGCATCTTAAACCAAGCCAAATCCAAAAATGCTAGAGAATTCCTGGAATTTTGGCACTCAGACAAAGCAGCCATCAACAGACACATAAAGGTAAACAACATTTACATACCATTCATAAGAGACAATAGAAAGGCCAGAAGACCAGAACATTACAAAACCAGAAGACCAGAACATACTGTATTACCAAAGCAATAACCCTACCTCCCACAAGAAGAGCTGTGTAAGAACACTATTCAGACGAGCACAAACGCACTGCAGCAACCCAGAACACCAGAAAAAGGAAACAGACCACTTATATAGCATCTTCCAGCAAAATGGATATCCATGCAACTTTATCAAAAAGTGCCTGACCACTCAACCCAACACAGCAAAACCAACAGAAGCTATGAAAAGGATTACACTGCCATACATCAGAAACATCTCAGAAACTACTAATAGACTGTTACAACCACACGGCATCACTGTAGCACACAAACCAACCAAAACCCTTCAGAACATCATAACTAAACCAAAAGACCCAGTAGCCCAAGAAGAAAAAACAGGGGTTATCTACAACATACAGTGTAAGGACAGCCACTATGTAGGACAGACTGGCAGAAGACTAGCAGAACGCATCCATGAACACCAACTAGCAGTCAGAAGACATGATGAAAACTCCTTAATCTCACAACACATGGACAGACCTAACCATACTTTCAACTGGGAAACTGTGAGCATATTAAACCAAGCCAAATCCAAAAATGCTAGAGAATTCCTGGAAGCTTGGCACTCAGACAAAGCAGCCATCAACAGACACATAGAGGTAAACAACATTTACATACCATTCATAAGAGACAATAGAAAAGCCAGAAGACCAGAACACCTCTTGGCCAGCAATCAACAAGATATGCAAAGATTAACAGCAAGATTAGCAGCAGAGGAGCAATCAAACAACACAATAGACCCTAATCAAGGAACTATTAACTCAGTCAATCAACCATGCAGCACACAACAACCCAATCAAAGTACTACTAAGGAGAGTACAACACCCCCACCAACACAGGCAGGACAAGCCAGGGTATATAAACAGAGAGCAAGTTCCACTCCCTTTTAGCACTGAAGATGTTGCCTAGCCTGGCAATGAAACATCTGCAAGAAAACAACAAGGCTCAGAGAGCACCAAGGACTCCACTGAAGATGTTGCCTAGCCTGGAAATGAAACATCTGCAAGAAAACAACAAGGCTCAGAGAGCACCAAGGACTCCACAGTTCAACCCTGAGCTACAAATATTCTCTTCGATTGAAAATAACATCTTTAGGAGAAAATCTTGTGTGACTTTTGTACTTTTCTGAATTTTGCATGCAGTGAGCTACTATGTATAAAATGTACATTCAGGAAAGATGCATATCTTGGGAAAGTAATCTGCATATTATGGAGCGCCACTGCAAAACTATAGATATTAAAGAAATATATGTACAAAAAAGGAAACAGTTTGGGAAAAGTTGCGTGTGTTAGGGGAAATTACAAGAAATGCAGGTTTGATGTGTGGACAGTTAAATGGATTAATTATAGAATACATGCAAAACTCAGGAAATCCTTGCTGTGGTGTGTTCTGAATCTACTGCAGACAAGCCTTGCAGCTCACAACCAATAAAAATGTGCCTAATCCTTTATACCTGGCATAAAGTTCCATTTCTCCATGTTTTAATGAAGAAATAGTGCTTCTTTAAACGTATTTGAGGAGAGCCAGTTTGGTGTAGTGGTTAAGGCACCAGGCTAGAAACCGGGAGATTGAGTTTGTCCTAACTTAAGCATAAAGCCAGCTGGATGACTTTGGGCCAGTCACTCTCTCTTAATCCTAGGAAGAAGGCAATGTTACGGTTTTATGTTTTAAAAAGAATTTTTAAAACATAAAAAGCTAACAAAGTTTCTGTTGCTGATGATTCTTCAATTCAAGTCATGGGTCAAGGTGACATGTATTTATCCTGTTTAGGGTAGACTGCTAAAAATGTGTTGTTTGCCCCACAACTGCAAACTAACCTTTTGTCTGTAGCCTGTTTAGCAGCTGATGGATATGTCATAACATTTAAGAAAGAAGGCTGTGAGATACGGAGGAATTGTAAGTTGTGTGCAACTTGTGTTCAGAAGGATTTACTTTACATTGTGCAGAATGTTGCTAAGAGTCAAACTGCAAAGGCTGTGTTTGGTAATACCCCAACACATGATCAGTGTGTTCATTTATTACACAGAAGGTTTGCTCATGCAAATTTTAGGTACATAACACAAATGCCAAATATATGTGCTGATTTAAAATTAAAATCTTGTGATAAATATGTAGATTGTTCAGTGTGTAAATGCAAAAGCTACAGGTTCATGCTAGGTATTAAATTAATAATTAGCAAAAGTGCTTCATTTGCAGAACAAAATTGGGAAAAAATCAATTCCAGTTCTTCAGTAGATTTAACACCAAGGGAACAGCAAGGTTTTGCTGATGGTGATCTGCAAGATTTACCTAGTGAAGTCAATAAACAAGAGTAACAGCAAGCTGAGCTATCTAATGAGATAGAGGTTTCTGAGGAAAATACTGGGAATCAGAATGTTAGTCCTGTCCTACCTCGCAGGTCTCAAAGGTGTAACAAAGGGGTTCCTCCTAAACGTTATGAGGTGGATACAGTAAAAGCATTTTACATTTACACAGAACATGAACCTTTACAACAAATCAATGAGATGCCTCCTGAAATTGCTAACTGCTGGCATGAGGCAATGCAGCAAGAATTAGCTTGTTTAAAAGAAAATAAAACTTGGAAATTGGTTAATCTTCCTCCTGGTGAATGCTGTTTAGGTTGCAGATGGGTTTTTAAATTAAAAAAAGATGCAAGTGGAAATATTCAAAAGTATAAAGTATAAACCGCCCAGGGTCCCTCCTTGTGAGGGAGATGGGCGGGATATAAATGTGATAAATAAATTAAATAAATAAAGCAAGATTTTCTCAAAGGAAAGATGTGGATTATGTTAAAACTTTGCTCCTGTAACAAAGGGTGAGTCCATCCGGTTGTTGTTGAAGGTTGCTGCTATGAAAAAGATGTCTGTCTGTCTGTTTGTTTGTTTATTTATTTATTTATTTGTCATATTTATATCCCGCCCATCTCCCCCACAAGGAGGGACCCTGGGCGGTTCACAACGAAAGTTTAAAATCAGTAAAAACCATGTAAGGGTTAGCTTAGCTTAACCACCGCCATTCTGCTTTTGGAAACTGCTTGCTGTTAGAAATTAGGTAAAAGGGAAAGGAGATTAGATAACGCTGGGCAAGGATGTTTAGAATAACAGGACATGCAGACTGCCCCTGGAGGTCTCTAGGATGCTTACTGCTAGCAATGCAAATTCAGAAACCTTGCCCTTACTAGGAGAGGGTTCACGATGCTTTCTTATTGAACCTGGGAAACCTATGTAAGCACTGAACTTGTGATGTATGTGTGTGTGTGGGTTTCTTTGCAGACATTCACTGCCATGATGTCTGTCTGTAGAAATCCCACCCAGCTTTGCTTGGCCAAATAAATGCTGTTATTTTAAATCTCCAAGCCTTGACTCAAGTCTGTTTTGGCAACCTCAGGAACTTGGGTAAAACAGTGTAAGCCAGGGGCCTTACAACCATAAATAACAATCATAATATCTAATACAGTTCAATCAGTAAAAACCATAAATAACAATCAAAATATCTAATACAGTCCGAGCCAAGCAATGGTAGATCTTACTTATCTCATAGGTTGGTAAGGCTGGTCAAGGCAGATCTAGGAGACCAACCAACCCCAAGACTGGCTGTTCCCCTCCCCTCCCCAAGCATGGTGGCATAACCAGGTCTTTAGGTTTTTTCTAAAGTCCAGGAGAGAGGGGGGTGATCTTATTTCAGGGGGAAGAATATTCCAGAGGGCGGGGGCTACTGCAGAGAAGGCACGCCTCCTAGACCCCATCAGATAGAACTCTCTTACAGACGGGGCTTGTAGCATGCCCTCTCTGCAGGACCGGGTTTATCATTATGATATTCAAACTGCATTTCTGTATGGTGAATTAGATCAAAAACTGTACATGCAACAACCTCCTGGATATGAACAAGGTGGAAATTTAGTCTGTGAATTGCACAAGTCAATCTATGTATTAAAGCAAGCTGCACGTTGCTGGAACATTAAACTTTTTTTTCCAATAAATTTTATTGAGTTTTAAAATACATATTAAAAGTTGAAACAGAAAAAAGAAATAGAAATACAAAGTAAGAAAAAAGTAAAGAAAAAGTGAAGTCAAAAATAATAAACAAAGGAAACATAGAAAATAGATGTCCTCCAATCTATCTTTGAACTTTAAATACAATAATTAACTTTAAATGTTAGTCCTTCATACAATACACAGGAACTTTTCTTTGTCATATACTCTTTAATTTCTATAATCCAATCTTCTGATCTTCATATAAGTTTCACCTTTCTTGCTATCTTCCAATAGTCCATCTTTAGCTTCCACTCCTTGAAGTAATAGTTAAATGTTCATTGCTACATCAGTTTGATATTTTTTATTCGCTCTTTCCATTTTTATATCTATATTTGTATCTTCAATAAAATCCAATTAGTATAACAAATAAAAGCCTTATTTACTTCTAATTCTAATAAAATACAATATATTCTATTCATATTATGACTACATATTCCACTAATACATAACCTAACATATTACATAACATAATACATAATATACCAATTCTTATAGTATTCATACATACATATTCATACATAATATTGTAAAAATATGTCATCCTGTCATAACATAATTCTAATTCCACCTCATCATCCCATTATCTTCTTATATATATATATATGTTATATACTGTATATATCTTCATAAAAGAAAAATCTATCTGTAATTTCCACTCCTTGGGATAATGTCCATTTAAACTGAATACATAACCTAACATAACACATAACCTAACACATAATATGCCAATTCTTATAATATTCATACATACATATTCATACATATAATTATAGAAATATGTCATCTTATAAAAATTGGTCTATAATATCAACTTCTATTTATGTTTGTAATCTTATATCTTACATTAAAGTATTACATTTTTATATGTTTATACAGTTTCTCATATCATCTTTGTTCCATATCCATTCCAAATCCATATTTTCATTAACCTTGTATCCCACATATCGTTTTCCTGTTTAAGTTATGCCAAAGTCACAGTATTCAACTTGTTTTGTACTATAGCTCATATAGGATGACAAAGTATTTTTCTTAGCCTTTCCCAGTATTTCACAATGGTTATCAGTTTGCACATTAAAATCTTCCTGTCTCAACTGCAACAATGTGTTTAAACCCAGATTGTAATATATAACTTGTTTAAACAACCCCCTCCTGTAGTGTATCAAAATCTTATTCTGTACCAAAGTATTTGAAATCTTTTCTTCCTGTTTCTCTGCTGCCTCGAATTTTTTTTTTTCCACATCTAAATCTATCTTTTGTATCTTTTGAATCTGAACCTGGACCTCCAAATCTATTAATATACATTCTATTGATTTTTTAATTTCTGAAAGAGTTTCATTAAATTCTTTTTTTAAATCTCGAAGTACTGTTAAAAAAGCCATTTCTCATCCACCACCCCCTCCTTCAGGCTGCGTAACCAGTCGTTCTAGACAAAACAAAAGTGCTTTCCCAGGGAAGGAGTGGTCAGCTGATCTATTTTATCTATTCAATAAAAAATAAAAAGATGAAAAATTCCAATAATCCCAAAATTAAAGGAAGAAATAATATTTCAAACAGTTTATAAGAAAAAGAAAGGATAAATGTCAATCAATATTAAAAAATGAAACAAATTCATCAGTATTTAGTCCAATAAAATATATTTAAAAATATAAAAAAAGAGTTTCTTGTACTTCCAAGTAGAGCAAAATCCACACTAAAAAGTTAGAAAGGTAAAAAGAAAAAATTCAAATGTTTCATTATACTTCCATTATGAAATCCATCATGTTTTCCACCATGATTATTATTATAGCAAAGAAAACACAAAATTTGCCAACATTTATATACAAAGTCCAGAGATAGATCTTAGATGATAAACAATTAATTCTTAAAAACTAAAAAAGAAAGGTGATAATCTAAAAGTCGTCTTTAGCTCTAACTTACTTTCCCCTATGAGAGCAATGCTGTAATTCCAGTCGCCTCTGTTCCAAGCCTCTCACTTTCTCCGCGGTGGAAACAACAGAAAAAGCGGAGGGAAACAATTCCACCGACCTTGTGATTAATCTTCCGATTCTCCCCTCTTCGGGGAAACATTCCAGTGATCTTATCTTATCAATAGATCACTGCAAATAGGGGAAAGCAGGCCAGGTATCCAGCAGTCTGAAATATTCTGACCTGTCGAGCTGCCAGTCCGACTTGGAGTCCCCGCTGGAACATTAAACTTGATGAAACATTGCAAAGTTTTGGTTTTGTAAAAGGGATTGCAGATTCCTGTGTTTATGTTAAGAAAGAAAAGCAAGGTTTGATGTATTTATGTTTATATGTTAATGATTTATTGTTACTCACATCATCAGATGAACAAAGGCTTAATTTTGAAGCTTGTATGCAAAGCAATTTCACATTGAAAAATCTTGGGGAAGTTACAAATTATCTAGGCTTGCAAATACAGAGAGAAGAGGATGGAAGTTTTCTGATAAACCAAAATAGTAAGGTTAAGAAACTGAAAGATTTTAAAATGCAGAAATGTAAGTCTGTTTCAACCCCCATGTTTTCAGAATTTCTAAAGGAGGAGGGGGAAGCTGAGTCATCTGATACAGATGAGTTTAGATCTGCAATTGGGGCACGGTAGCTCAGCGGGTTAAAGCGCTGAGCCGTTAGTCTGCCGACCATAAGGCCGGTGGTTCGAATCTGCGTGGCGAGGTGAGCTCTCGTCACTAGCCCCAGCTTCTGTCAACCCAGCAATTCGAAAGCTAAGGCAAGTAGATAAATGGGTACCACTTACGTGGGGCAATTTGCTGGCGTCCTTTCGGGGGTCGCCCTCGGACCGAAAGAGGACCTGGTGATTCCTGTGGACAACGGCGGAGGATGGCGGATCCCGATGACAACTTCCAGGACGTCAGCAGCCAGCTCGGAAGTGAGGCATTCTGGGGCATGTAGTCCAATGCCTGCGGAAGAAGAGTCAGTTCCCTCACCCCCTCCCTAATGCGTGGTAATATTGTAACATTGTTAATATATGATGTATAAATATATGAATTTCAATGATTGTAAGCCGCCTAGAGCCCTCCGTCTAGGGAGGGGATAGGCGGGGTATAAATACGTAAATAAATAAATAAATAAATAAATTGGTAGTTTGTTGTACATTGCAAATAATTCAAGGCCAGACATTGCAAATACTGTATCAATTTTGAGCAGATATGTAGAGAATCCAACATCTGCTGCAAAAGCTGGATTAAAAATGCTTTTTAGATATTTGCAAGGTACTAAGGATTACTGTTTAAAACTATCTGCTAACGGAGTAGAAAAATTAGAAAATTTTGCAGACTCTGATTGGGCTGGAGATCTTAAGGATTGTAAGTCCACTTCTGGAGCTATAATTCAATTTGCTGGTTCTACAATTGGTTGGTATTCTAGAAAACAAACAATAGTGGCACTGTCAAGAGCTGAAGCTGAATTTTATAGTTTGGTGCAATTATGTAATGAAATAATCTGGTTCAAACAGCTTTTAAAAGATATTGGTATCATTTTACACCATCCTGTAACTGTTTATGAAGATAACCAGGCTTGCATACACATGATGTTATCTGAGGGTTGTAGAAACAGAACGAAGCATATTGACATTCATTTTCATCATGTTAAGGATTTTGTTGCAAAAGGTGAAATATTAAAATATGTGACTCCAAAGAAATGACAGCTGACATTTTAACAAAGCCACTTACTGCTGTAAGGCACAAAGAGTTTACTGAAAAAATGGGTTTGATTCCAAATTCTGTTTAACATAAAAAGGGGAGTGTTGTGGTTTTGTGTTTTAAAAAGAATTTAAATCAGAAAAATATTCTGCTAGCTTGGAAACAAGGTTTTGGAAATCATTGGTGCCAGGAAGTCTGAGTTTCTGTTTGCATTCCAAGGCATCTTAATTGTCGGCCAGGTAAAGAGTTCAACCTTTGTGTTTTTAAACTGATAAGTATGGTTACCATTATAGCTCATTGTTTTAACCTACTGTATATGTAAAAGGGTATATATTAACATACCTATTGTGTTGTAAAGCTACCTCACTATGCCTGTCTTACTCCTTTGTTTCTTTTATTCTCTGCTTGTAACTGAAGCTATCTCTCTGTGAGTATGTCAGAAGAGAGAAAGATTTTGTAGTTCTGTTTTATTAATATATATAATGTTTTGCTGAAAAAGTCTTTTGTCTTTATTTCATCTCTCTAAATTGCGAAGCGCTTCTGGAATATTTAATACACGAATAGGCAATGGCAAACCTCTTCCGAAAAATCTTCCCAAGAAAACCAGGGACTAGTCTAGGCCAGGGGTCGGCAAACTTTTTTATGCCAGGAGCCATTTTGACAGTTATAAAATTTATAATATCACTCGAGGGCCAGGGGGCGGGGTTTGCAGGCGGGAGCCAATCATGTGGAAGGGGGTGGGGTTTGTGGGTGGGGGCCAATCGCGTGGAAGGGGGCGGGGTTTGCGGGCAGGAGCCAATTGCATGGAAGGGGGCGGGGGAGGTTTGGAAGAAGGAGAAGGGAAAGAGGCTCGACTGCTCCAGTCGCTTCTCTTCCGGTAAACCTGGTGGGGAATCCAGCGCGGTAGCGGGGTTTGCGGGCAGGAGTTTGCAGGCCAATCGTGCACACTTAGGGCCTGCTGCCGCCATGCCCGCTGCCGCGCCTGCCCCCGCCACGCCCGCTGCCACGCCTGCCCCCGCCACGCCTGCCTGGGGAAGAGCCACACTCAAGGGGCCAAAGAGCCGCATGTGGCTCGCAAGCCGCGGTTTGCCGACCCCTGGTCTAGGCAGTCATCAGGAGTCAAGACTGACTTGAAGGCAGACCCCTCCCCCCACTGGAACAAAGAAACACTGGAAAAAAGAAAATTTCAGTTGTAGTATTTCATGGGTTTGCACATAATACTTCTTCCTCCAATTTTCTTCCCACAATCGGATTGGAAGGGAGGCTGGGCTGAGAGACAGTGGTTGGCCCAAAGTTGGCCAATGAGCAATGAGCTTTCATGGCTGAGGATGATCTCAAACTAGGCTCTTGCTATTCAACATTGGTTCCTTGTGACTTCCCAGCTAGCAGGTGGGAACTTTGGTTATTCTCCAAGATTTATTTATTTATTTATCAAATTTATCACCACCCAACTCCCCCACAGGGGACTCTGGGCAGTTTACAACAAAATTAAAATCATTAACATACAATTATAAATAGATTAAAATACACAGTAAATAACAGTTTAAAATATACTGAATATAACAAAATCCAATAACCAAATCTTCTTAAGCTCATAAAAAGGGCACTCCAGGACTAATCTAAGGTGTCAGCCATCTCCAGGTATATACAGTACCTTCTCCTTCTTGCCCCAAGCATGCTGACAAAGCCAGGTTTTGAGTTTTTTTTGAAAGTCCAGGAGCAAGGGGGACTGTCTGATCCCTGGGGGAACACTGTTCCAAAGGGCAGGGGCAACAGCAGAGAAAGCACACTTCTGAGACTGTGTTAGATGGAACTCCTTAACCAATGGGGTCCGTAGCATGCCCTCTCTGCATGCCCTCTCTGCATGCCCAGGTGGGACGGGATGAAGCAATGGGGATGAGACGGTAAGATAAGATGGGCCACATGGGTTGTACCCCCGCTGTAATATTATTTTTGATTTTTTTCAAAAAATGTCGGGTGAATTAGAGGAGAAATTGAGAAAACAATAATGGGAGAACAGAGAAGAAATAACTATAAAGACAAAGTTAAGATAGGATGGAAAGGAAAATGAAGTATGTAAGCTGTGGGCTGCGGAGAGCTTAAATGTGTAGATTTGGCAATTGGGAAAAAGGTTGACAGCCCAAGTGACGAGGTTGAGATGGGTGGCCATATATAAATAAATAAACAAACAAACTAGGAGTAGGGGGAAGGAAGATCAAGTTTGTGCATTAGATCTCTGGCATCTTTGCAAGTGGAATTTCACACCCTCAGTTGTTTCACAGCCATAATTACAAAAAGGTTGTTCCTTCTCCTAATTCAGTCATATTCTAAATCAAGTTGCTGAAATTAAGAAAGAGGAAACCCAGAGTTCATATGAACATACAGTAAAGGGACTGTTCAGTTCAGTTCAAAGATGTCAAATGAATTCCTGGGGTTGAGACTGTGAATATGAAACTACCTAATACAAGATATTTATATATGTGTTTATATAAAGCTATGGTGAAACTACATTTGGAGTACAGTTCTAATCACCACCTCCAAAGAAAAGATATTATAGATCCGAAAAAGGTGCCAAAAGAAGTAAAGATAAAGAAAATAATTCAAGGGCAGGAGCAGCTTCCATGCGTTGAAAAACTACAGTGACTGGGTCTTGTTGGCTTGGAGCAAGGGTAGATAAAGAGAGTCGTGATAGAGGTATATAAAGGGACAGCAGCATGTGGGGAAGGGTTCAATATGCAAGATGTCAGAGACAACGTTGCAATCATAGACCCAGTTCTTTTGTACATACAAGTCTTCAATCATGACACTGCACACACTATTTGCAGATTTTTACCTCCCTTCCTCCCCATTCCCCAGATACTCCTCTGTTAGGTGTGTACAATGTAAAAATTGTGGCTAAACAGAGTTTTTTTCTCCCTGTCTCATATTAGACTTTAGATCAGTGTTTCTCAACCTTGGCAACTTTAAGAGGTCTGGACTTCAACTCACAGAATGCTGGCTGGGGAATTCTGGGAGTTGAATTCCAGATATTTTAAAGTTGCTAAGGTTGAGGAACACTGCTTTAAATTATCCAGCAGCACCAGTAAAAGGAAGTATTTTACAATGACCCTGTTCCCATACCACTCAGAATGTAGTTAGCTGCTATGCCAAACAAATCTCCTTGATGGTGATTCCAGCAGCAGAGTAAATACTGTAGGTCAGAAGTTCCTATTTGGGGAATACGGAGTCCCCACATACATTTTAAGGAAGTGCCTGGTCCCATGGGCCCCTCCACCAGGAGAGTAGTGGTGGGCATGACATGGCCACTGCAGCTATCCAGGTTAGGTGTGTTTTGTGCTGCCAGCTCTTGGCAGTGAGACCTGCTTTTATTAGCCATTCTTTCTCTCCACCTCTTTTTGTTAGAGGACTAGGTAGGCAAATCAGGTTAATTTTTTTAATGTATTTATTTATCAGATTTTATCACCGCCCATCTCCCCCCAGACAGGGTTTGGGTATTCCCATGTACATCGACTGAATGGAGATACTTCAACCCTATGCATGACTGGGCCTATTTGGGGATAAAGTTAACTGAATGGATGAACCACTTCTTTTTTGATTTCCCCCCAAATATTACTCTCTATAGATCGAACTAATTATTTTCTTGGAACATGACAATGCATAGTTGAAGTGCTGAATTCATTACTATCAGATGTAGTGATGGCTTTAAACCAGAACCGGACAAATGTGCGGTAGATCAGAATATCAGTGGGTCGTAGTCTTCATGTTTAAATACTATCTCCTGAATCATAGAGAATATAATTCAAATACCAACTGGAAGAAAGCAACAACAGAAGACCTCCATCCATGCTTCTGAGCTTCATAGATGCATCTTTTTGTTGTTTATTCGTTCAGTCGCTTCCGACTCTTCGTGACCTCATGGACCAGCCCACACCAGAGCTTCCTGTCGGCCATCGCCATCCCCAGCTCCCCCAAGGTCGAGTCCATCACCTCCAGAATATCATCCATCCATCTTGCCCTTGGTCGGGCCCTCTTCCTTTTGCCTTCCACTTTCCCTAGCATCAGCATCTTCTCCAGGGTATCCTGTCTTCTCATTATGTGGCCAGAGTACTTCAGTTTTGCCTTTAATATCATTCCCTCAAAAGTGAGCAGTCTGGCTTTATTTCCTGGAGTATGGACTGGTTTGATCTTCTTGCAGTCCAAGGCACTCTCAGAATTTTCCTCCAACACCTCCATGCAATGCATCTAGCTGACCACTATGTGATGCAGAATGCTGGACTGGAGGGGTCATTAGCCTGATCCAGTAGGACTCTTCTTATCTTCTCAAAATGAAATAAGCGCCTGAAAACTGATGTATGATCCTACCATAGTAGAAAATTCAGCCATCATATTCCTTAGCTTCTGATTCTTAGGGGGGGGGGGTGGAAATGCTAGTAGCAAGTACACTCTCTTCTGTGAACAGTTACTGTAGTTGCCATGATTCAGCTAAATCTTTTTTTCTTTTTTTCTCATCAAAGAGGCCCTGGGGGTAATTTTATATGAATAGGTTTATGTCAGTCAAGGAGAGTTAATCTGGATGACTCATGGCATTCTATTGGTTCTTAAGATTCTAGGATTCTTCCCTTCTGACCATTGTTCCTTGTGGAACATTTCAAAGCTTCCAGGCAGACAGGACAGTGGCTGAATGAGCTGACCCAGTTTCCCCCAAGCAATGATTGGAGGGAAGACATCATCACTGGGCAAAGCTATTTGCCTAGCTGAAGCAAGATCATGTTGATGAGATTTCATAGTTAACCAGAGCAAAGAGAAGGCCCTTGGCATTTAGGTGTTACAGAACGTGATTAGTCCTTGAAGGAGGTAGCTTGAGACCCGTTTATTATGTTACCCAGAAGTCACAGGACAAGCAGTCCAGGGCCTTCTAATCCAAGGAGTCCTGGATCTTCACGATCAAAGAGTCCAGGATCAAGGCCAGTAACCCCAGGATACTCAAGGAGAAGGACCCCATCCCCAGGATTTGCATTAGACCAGCCATCCCGATCTCGAGCATCTTCAAAAGAACGAGGTACTACCATGGGAAGGTCAAGTACTCCAGAAAGAGGCCGTTCGGTTGTCAAGACAGGAGCTGTTGTCATAGATACTGGAACAGGGGCATGTAAAGCTGGCTTTGCAGGTCAGCAGACCCCCCAGGCAGTTGTTGGGACATTGGTTGGACACCCTACAGAAAAATCTATGAGGACTAGAAGAGATAGACCAGATACATTCATTGGAGAGAAAGCTCGATTGGAACCTGATATTGATATCATTTTTCCAGTAAGGCATGGCATAATCATAGACTGGGAAGCAGCTGAAGCACTGTGGAGGCACCTGTTCTACCACGACCTCAAAGTTGCTCCAGAAGACCATGCACTTTTAATGTCTGATCCTCCTCTCTGTCCAACTACAAACAGGGAGAAATTGGTGGAGGTTGTTTTTGAGTCTCTCAATTCTCCTGGAATGTATGTTGCATATCAGTCTGTACTGTCAGTGTATGCTCATGGAAAAATGAGCGGATTGGTGGTAGATACAGGCTATGCTATGACACACACTGTACCAGTCCATGAAGGTTACAATTTGCCACATGCCATAGAAAGGATGGACATTGCTGGAGCGAATATGACATCTTTTTTGATGGACCTCCTCAAAGACATGGGGCATTACTTTGATGAAAGAATGCTGGATGTGATTGAGGATATCAAACAAAAATGCTGTTATGTTGCACTTGATTTTGAGACTGAATGGAATCGTCCAAAGAGAGAATATATGGTGGACTACCAATTGCCAGATGGCCAAATAATCACTTTGGGAAAGGAGAGATTCCAGTGTCCAGAGATGTTGTTTAGCCCCCCTCAAATGCCTGGACTTACACTCCTAGGCATCCACGGCATGGCCCAAAAAAGCTTAAGGAAGGTCCCTGAACAATCCAGGAAGGAAATGTATGAAAACATAATACTATGTGGAGGGTCATCACTTTTTGAAGGATTTGAGAGGAGATTTACTCATGATGTAATGTCCAACATGCAGACAAATACAAAAGTCAAAGTCACAGCTGTTCCACTGAGGCACTATTCCGTCTGGACAGGAGGTTCCGTTCTTGCTTCCCTGAAAAATTTCCAGCCATGCTGGATCAGAAAGGAACAATACCATGAAAGTGGACCATACATTGTCCACAGGAAGTGCTACTGAGATGGATCAAATGAAGCCCAGGATAGCAAGGGCTGAAATGGCTGAGAAGGGGACTCATAATAAATCTCTGTGTTGCATAGGCTTGAAATGTGGTTTGTATTTATTGGTGAGAGATTCAGCATGGTCTCCCTCGGATGTCACCTGTGTGGGCATATCAGGCGAAAACCAAAGCCACCTAAATGGCAGAAGCTAACAAAGAGCAAAAGTAAAATGGAAGCTCCTTGAACAGTAGTTAAAAGGTCTTGATTTGCAGGGCTACGAGATCTGGGCTGCAAAAATCTCCATGATGACAAGACACAGCAAAAAGATAGGAGAACATACGGTCTCTCTGGCCTAGATTAATATTGCAGATGGATTCCTGCAAAATGAGATGTTAACCCTATGTACTCAATGTGAAATACTCATAAAATCTGGACTACAAAGTAAAGTTGTACCTAAAAGAAACAGACTGGGTATAAAATGTAAATGCTGCTTTTTATTTTTTTTAAAAAAGAAATTCTTCTGTTATAGAAAAATCTAGAGAGATTTGATTTTTTAAAAATAAAAGTAGTATTTAGATTTTGTAACCATCTTCTGTATACATCTTTAACATATCCTGTGTAGATTGAATATGCTCCCCACTTGGTGAGATATGGGCAATAATAGAACATCGTCTTGCAAGATAGTTTTCTAGATTAGAGATTCTGGCTTACATAGAATAGCACTGGTATTTTTGGAGTCAAGATGAGCTTCAGCTGTCCTTGTGCTAGACCGGCCAAAATATGCCCAGGCTGATGGATAATGTCCTTCGATGATGCACATGACACAGATGTGACTAAGCCTGGTAACCTAGTCTACATCTTCTCTGTCTGACTAAAAAGCATTATTGAAAAGCCTTGATTGACTAAAGCTATGATGGGCAGCGGAGGGCAATATCTATGGGCCTAATTGGCCATGACTATGGTATACAGAAGACTGCAACTTGGAATATAAGAGGAGTAAATGGTTAACATCACAAATTAATACGATGAAAGAAAGCAAAATAGAGATGTTATGTCTGTTGAAGTAAGAAAAGGGGAAGCTATAATGAAAGTGGGCTAGCCTTATGGAGTAGAGTTGAGGCATGCACGCCAGGAACTAAAGCTGCTTGACTTCCTTCGGTAAACTGGCTTGAAACAAAGCAAATATAAGTCCTTTGGTGGATTTCAGTCTCTTTCTCCACTTTGGCCACTATGATGGCCTGAGGGTCTGCCCAGGCTGTGCTTATCATGGACTTTGATTGGTGGATTCTCCTGCTTCTCTGCCCTCCCACTCCTTCCATGAGGGGGCCTGAAGATACAGTATGTGGCTTCCGCTGATAAATAGGACATCCCCCCTCTACTGACTCCCCCTTGTATTTGATACCTTCCCATTTGGTGCATCCACTGGAGGATTGCTTTAAAAAGAAAAAGGGGGGAAAGCAGTTTTTCCCTTGTCACTGGGCTAGAAGGGAAAATGGCAGAACTTTTGTCAATTTTATCTGGTTAAAAAGGAAGAGAGAAAGAAAGAAGTCCACCCTTTCCCTGTTCCTTCAGACAACCTCAAAAAAAAAATTAAGCCCAACTTTTTTCCACTGATGAAGTTATTTAAAAATGGCCATGGAGGGCAGTGACCAGTGCTACAGCACCAATTGGATTGGAAATATGTTTCTACAGTGAAATGAAGTGCAGCAGGCAAAATGGACTAGCACAAACCAGAAAATATTATTTTGATGGACAGTGAGAAAAGACAAGGATTGATTGGTTCCCTTCCTGGTAAGCTGGGGAGGGCTAGAGGATGATGTGTATTCCTGTCCTTGAGAAATGCTCAGTTGGCCGTGCTTACCCTGGGGCAAGCTGGCTATGAGTTCAGCCCTAGGATTCCCACCTTCAGATGCTTGGCCTTTGTTTCAGAAGCTGTGACTTAAGCCTGAAGTTGCAACCACGTTGTACATTCTAACTGAGCTTCACACCTTGAGATTTCTAAATTAGGTCTAAAGAACATGTACCACTACGCCTGAAATTTCTCACTCCGGTGTCAGAGAAATGGAAGGTGAAAGTTAGTACAAACATAAAAAATATATTGGAGATCCAATGTCCAACTGTGTAGGGTTACCAGATTTTATTCCGTTTTATCTCCACCAGGATTCAGAAATAAAAACTCAAGAGACAGGAAGAATACATAGCTCCAATTGACATACATCAATCCTCCCAACCACAATTTAAGACCTAGTATTCCAGTTTCATGAAGCTAAAAAGGAAATGCTCCCAAGATTACAAAGGTGTGAGAAGTCCAATTTCATCTTATTCCAATTATTTCTCCTTCTGGTTTAAGATTCTTGAGCTGAATTATGCCTACTGACACTCTTATCACAGAAATTGACTTTTTTTGTTTTAATCCTAAGTTTATGAGGCAGGGCAGAGTAATTTGGGGCCATCAGTGGATGTGCTGAAGTATCCAACATTGTTTCCTTCTCACCCCCATTGTTTTGAGGACCTTCCTTTCTTACCTCACCTGAATTTGGTAACTTGACTGGAAAATGAGAGCCTTCAAATATTGGGAAATGGTGGGAGTATCTCTGTATATGTTGGCAGTTGAGGTAAGTTGGAAGGAAGGCAGATCTGGAAAAAGGCTCCTTGTTATTCTTTGCTTGCGAAAGAACCATGTTGTACTGCTTGAGGAAGGACGTGTGCTTTGGATTGCAATCAAGATGTTCCCTTGGGATCCACATGTGATCCATCAATCCTTCTGCTGGAGGAACAATGCATTGGGCCCTAAGCCAGCAGTTACCTTGTGTGCAGAGCAGAGAATGAACATTGGCATTTTGTTGTTCTGGCATATGATTAAGGAGACCATAGTGGGCTTTTAGGTCTTGGAGCTCCAAACGGAGGTGAAAGTTCTCCTCCTGGAGTGCAGCCATCTGGCTCTCAATTGCAAAGTAGCTGAACCGCCTCTTTTCCCGGGAACGCTTGGCAGCCTCATTGTTCTTGTGCCTCTTCTCCCAGTAAACGGTATCTTTTTTCTCTTCAGGGGTAAACTCTCGTTTCCGGCGTAAAGCCCTGCTTGCGGCATTTTTATAGCAAATGGCCAGTGGGTCAAAAGGCCCCACCATTTCCTGAGAAGGGTTCATGGTGTCAGTGCTTTTTTGCTCAGTTCCTACCAGAAAATAAAAGTTTCTGGTTAGAGCTGTGAACCAATGGCTTTGCAAAAGGCTCAACTGGGTTTGTGGGCTGAGAAACTGAGAGGACCATGTCATCGGATTTCTCCAAGGACCTCTCTACCAGTTTCTCAGCAATGGGACCAATTACCTATTTATCATTTATTATTAAACTTGCCCTACACTGATTACAGAAGCCACGTTCTAGTTCATTAAAAATACCACAATGCAAACAAGCCATCAACAATTAAAAGCCTACTTTACAAGGAGGCATCTTGCCTTCCCTCAAAGAGTTGCTTTCTCTATGAATCTGATCAATCCCCTTTTAGGAAATTTATATATATAACATACCTGCCATTCTGCTCATATAGGCACCCAAGGCTGGTTCCAGCAATTAAAACAAAAACACAAAATATAAAACATGACATGAAAAATCAAGGAAAAGGCTTGGGAAAGGAGATGCCTTCTTGCAATCCCATCTTCCTAGATAATGGGGGTGGGCGGGGTGGGGCAGAAACATCCCCATCAGGATCCTTTCCCTTCTTGTTTTGATGCTGATATTGAAGGTGCAGTGAAGTCAGCAGAGGACCTGGGGATGCCTGACCTTTTACGTCTGCTTAGTGCTGCAACTTTCAATCACTTCTTAAGCTCAGACCCACCTGGAAAATTGGTAAGATCAAACACAGTCTATTTCCTCTTCACCACCTCATCTGCCACCTCGCACTGGAAGAAGAAAGAGAACAACAATCTTCACCTTTCAAAGAATGGCACACGTTGCTGTGGTCCCCTGAGCCCTATTTCTGGAGTCTCCTATTGCCAGAATACATAGGCTGGTTTTTCACAACGAGCTAGTCTAGCTATTGCCTAAACAAGTTGTAATGCAAACTATCAGCTAAAGCCAGAATAAGATCTGTTTATTGGGGCATTGCATGTTGCTTGAACATAACAATTAGGATTGTTAACCCAGATTTAGGTTTTGGGTGTTTGTGTGAACACAGACACCGTGTCACTGCCCTGCCTATTGCCTCTCTTGGCTACTAAAAATAGATATCTTAAACAGAAATATTGTCCTAGCCAGAAAAAGATTGCCCGTTGCAAGTGTTATGAAAAATAAATTGCCTAATGAAATCTAGAAGTGCGCAAAAAGGAAATAACTCTCTTGCCATTCATATTGATTCATAATTAGCATTTAGGGAGAGGCGTTATTTCAATGTCCCAAAAATTTTGCAGGCGTGATCACAGAGACGTGACAACTAAAAGGAGGACAGGATTATCACATACGCATCTTGCTACAAAGGGCAAAATCCAGGGGCGGCTAGGAGGGAACACCAGTTTTCTTACGTTTGTGGGTCAAAAGTGTGGCTCACTCAACTGAAACTCCAACTGGCAGGCAGTCTTACTATCAGCTTCTGAGAGGCACTTCTGATAGGAGATTCTTGCTCTTCCGAAACCAGCCATCCAGGCGGTTGGGATCATAACATGGTATACAGTACATTATCTGGAAATTATACTGGAAAGGTAGAAGGCTATTACTTATTCTTTGACTCTAAATTATTCTTCACCTTGTCAGGTTAGCCTTTCTTCTGGAAGTGATAGGGTTACCAGATGTCCAAATTTTCCTGGACATGTCCCATTTTTGCCCCAGTCATGTTCACTCCAGCCAGGAAGAAAAATTATGCTTAAATGCCCAGAATTCAAGAAGAAAATTAGGGTGGTGCTTCCCGGTTGTAATCTACAGGAAAGAGGGTCACATCTGCTGGTTATTGATTGGTGCATGAAGGAGAGGGGGAGCGGCCAGAAGATGCTAGAAGGTGTAATCCAGGGTTTGGGGAGGTTTTTGATGGTGTCTTGCTTTGTTACCTGAAAGAAAGGTTTGGTAAAAGAGACAGAGAGAGAGAGAGAAAAATCTAAACCATGTTTTTCAAACTTGGCAACTTTAAGATGTGTGGACTTCAATTCCCAGAATTCTGGGAAATGTAGTGCCCAGTTGAAGTCCACACGTCTTAAAGTTGCCAAGTTTGAAAACTCTGATTTAAACTTTGGTTTAGGTGGCAGAGATTTGTGGTTTCATCTACAGAGCAACACTTGTTACAATAAAATAGCAGCTGCTTTCCGCTATTCCCAGCTAGGAAAAAAAAAGTTAAACCTGAGACCTGCAATTCTGCAGCAAAAACACTGCTTTCAGTGGCAGAGACTTTTGATTCTGAAAGATTGCTTTAGGAGTGATCAAAGGAATCATAACTGATTTCATGAGCTATGTTCAGTTTCACTCTGGGTGAGGTGTAAATAAACATTTAAAAAAGAAATTAAAAAATTAAATATGTGCTAATTGAATATTGTTTATAGCGGTTTTCCACAGGCTGGATCGCTCCATATGTTCTGTATTACTTCGCCAACTTCAAGAAGCCTGGCCAATGGTTATGCTTGATGGATTTTAGACCTAAACATCTGGAGAAGCTTGGTCTAGCAAGCCAGGCAATTCCTTTCCAGGGTTTTATAGCTATACTTGGGACCAAAGCTTAGATCTTCTTCATGTAGGTGCTCTAAACTTCCTCTAAACATCAGGGTTCTGGCCCAACGGCCCCAACGCACGCACTCTGACAATAATAATAATAATATCAAGGAATAATAATATCAAGAAAAAATAACGACCTATTCCAAAACAACTATGTAAAAATATGGAAAGAAATTAAACAAGATTTAGAAAAGTGGGGAAAATTACATCTATCCTTAATGGGAAGAATTTCAACAATTAAAATGAATGTACTACCCAGGATATTATTTTTATTCCAAGCAATACCAATACTGATTACAGACAATACATTTAAATCATGGCAAAGAGAATTATCAAAATTTATATGGCAAGGGAAAAAACCACGAATAAAATACAAATTATTACAAGATGCTAAAGAAAGAGGAGGATTAGGACTCCCAGATTTACAATTATATTATGAAGCTTGTAACCTAATGTGGATTAAAGAGTGGGTGAGATTAGAAAATCATAAATTATTATATTTGGAAAGCCATGATCTAAAATTTGGCTGGCATGCATACCTTTGGTATGACAAAATTAAAGCAAATAAAATATTTAATGATCACTGTATACGAAGAGCATTAATTAAAGTTTGGAATAAATATAAGAAAAGACTATTGCCAAATATACCATTCTGGTTATCCCCACAAGAAGCTTTCATGAGAATAGAAAGCTCAAATAACCGTAATTGGTTTAAATATAAAGATTTAATATACTATGAAGGGGACAAAATTGAAATGAAATCAAGGGAAGAACTAGAAAAAAAGGAATATCAATGTAACTGGTTTATATACCTACAGTTAAAAGAACAATTTAAATCAGATAAAAAGAACTATAAATTTGTAAAAGAACCAACGTGGTTAGAAAACCAACTATTTGATAATACTGATCATACTATAACTAAATTTTATAAAATGCTTTTTTGTTGTTTATTCGTTCAGTCGTTTCCGACTCTTCGTGACTTCATGGACCAGTCCACGCCAGAGCTTTCTGTCGGCCGTCACCATCCCCAGCTCCCCAATGGTTGAGTCCGTCACCTCCAGAATAGCATCCATCCATCTTGCCCTTGGTCGGCCCCTCTTCCTTTTGCCTTCCACTTTCCCTAGCATCAGCTTCTTCTCCAGGGTATCCTGTCTTCTCATTATGTGGCCAAAGTACTTCAGTTTTGCCTTTAATATCATTCCCTCAAGTGAGCAGTCTGGCTTTATTTCCTGGAGTATGGACTGGTTTGATCTTCTTGCAGTCCAAGGCACTCTCAGAATTTTCCTCCAACACCACAGTTCAAAAGCATCTATCTTCCTTCGCTCAGCCTTCCTTATGGTCCAGCTCTCGCAGCCATAGGTTACTACGGGGAATACCATTGCTTTAACTATACGGACCTTTGTTGTCAGTGTGATGTCTCTGCTCTTAACTATTTTATCAAGATACTGATCCATTTAGTTTTCATGGCAAGAATACTGGGGTGGGTTGCCATTACCTTCCCCAGGGATCGTATTTAGTCTGACCTCTCTGCCACGACCTTCCCGTCTTGTGTGTCCCTTCACGGTTTAGCTCATGGTTTCATTGAGGTGCTCAAGCTCCAGCACCACGACAAGGTAACGATCTCCTTTGCTGGAGTTATAAAATGCTACTACAAATAAAATTAGAAGACGAACAAGTCAAAGAATGTATGATAAATTGGGCCAGAAATTTTGGATATAATATCATGTATGATCAATGGGAAAAAATGTGGACAAAAGGTTTAAAATTTACATTAAATTATAACTTAAAAGAAAATTTTTACAAAATGATGTACCGTTGGTACAAAAATTATGGACCTAGCACAGATGGCAAAACTAACAGAGATGTTAAAAGATAAGAATATGGACAAATTCAAAAATGATTGGAAACCGTTTCTGGACTATATGATAAACATACAAAAAAATAATACAATAAATATAGGATTTAATGATTAAGTTGGTAAGAAATAGAAAAGTAACAAATGTAATCTAAACAAGCAATTAAGTAACGAGACAAATATATTAATCACAGTTAAGGAAATCGAGAACCAAACCTTTCTTTTTTTCTTTTTTTTTTTGTCTCCCCTTTCACACACTTTTCTTTCTTTTCCTCGCACCTCGTTTAATTGTCTCAAGGTGTATGTAAGTTATATGTTATATGTTATATGTTAAAAAATTTATATAATAAAGTATTTTTTTAAAAAAATAAAAAATAAACATCAGGGTTCTGGTCTCTACAATTTTGAATAAAAGGACAAGTTAAATGGGTCATGGGAAGCCTCCTTGTATTGAGTCTGATCATTAGTCCATCCAGCTCAATATCAACAGGCCGAGGTTCTTCTGGATTCCCAGCACTATTTGAAAATGCTGAAGATCAAATCTGGGGAATTCCTCATGCATGAATCCATCCATAGCAGAATACTGATATAGATATACTCCTTCTCTAGTTCTAGAAGGAAAAAAGGAGGTCTATCCTTTAGAAAAAACTGGGCAACCCTTGGGTGGATTTTGTTACCAATTAGGGTTCCCAATCAAAGAAATCCAAGATTTTTGATGCTCGGAAGAAGCCACATCTGAAATGAAATCTGCCTCATTGAATTAAAGTTGAATGTCAGTTACCTAGAAGTGATGAGTTATTAGGAAGAACTTTGCAACCTTTAAAAAATGTCAGGCACTCCACCTTCAGCTCTAACCACAGCTGCCACTTTTATTAGTGATAGAAATTGCAACTTGCGTAGGAGAAGAGGAAATACTTGAGGTTATGAAGCAATGCTTATGGTTGGAAGAGCTTTCAACTACATGTTGATGAATTTCATATTATTGATCTGAAAAATCAAAACCTATCAAGGGATACATCATTTACTTGATGATTCATTCCATCTTGGCCGATCCAATTTGTGCTTCATAACTATTGCTTCATGTCCAAGTTCAGAAGCTACCTCTATGTTCCTGGACAGAGCATAGGCTGTGTCTCCTCATTCCTCATATATTCTCACAACAGAAGGAAGTGTAATGAAGGATAGCAACTTTGTATGATGAGAAATTCCAATAACTGATGGTTTACTCACTAAATCAAGGTTTGAATCATAGAACTGGAATAGGCTATTTGGGCCACTGAGTGGGCACTGTTGATCTGCTCCTTTACTTTTATATAGTTTTTTTTTTCTGATATTCAGCTGGAATCTGCCATCCTGTATTTTAAGTCCATTATTCCCCGTTCACCACTGAGAGTCCTAAAATAACAGACTGAGGACTGATCACTCTAGAGAGAGACTAGCTGTGTGGTTGCTAAGAGTTGATACCAACTTGACGGCAACAAATTAATCAATTCATCAATCTATTCCTGATTCTGGAGTGATAAAGAACAGATCTTGACATTCTGTGACATCCTTTCAGGTGTTTGATGAGTGTTATCCTATCCCACCTTAGAACTTTCTTCTCAGGATTCCCACCTTTTCCCATTTCTTTTCATAGGACTTAGTTTCATCCATCATCATCATCATCATCATCATCATCATCATCATCATCCTTCTCTGAACCCATTTCCCTGAATCCTCCTTAAAATGTAGTACCCAGAACAGGACACTGTACTTGAGGTATGTGATCTGATCAAACCAGAATAAAGGATTAATTTCCAAGGTTGGGAAACATCTTGTTTCTGTTGAGGCAGCCTAAAATAGCACTTGCTGTTTTTTGCAGCCACATTGCACTACTGACTCATATTCAGTCTGTAGTCAACTACTACGTCAGCATCTTTTTCCACAACTACTACCGCCAACCCAAGTACCCCCTTTGTATACCTATGCATTTTATTTGTTTGTTTCTACAAAACTATACAACACCCAGCTCCCAACTGATGGTGGGCAGTTAGGAGGAATTTCCTATTGGTAAGAGCTGTCATCCAGTGGAATAGGTTGCCTCATGAAGGTTTGATTTAAATCCAAGCCACAGAGACATTTAGGGAGCCATAATGCTCACCTAGGGGCGTGGTGGCTCAGCGGGTAAGACGCCAGGCTTGTCGATCGGAAGATCGCAGGTTCAGAGGTTTGAGACCCTAGCCCCGCGTGACGGAGTGAGCTCCCGCACTCGCCCCAGCTCTTGCCAACCTAGCAATTCGAAAGCATGCAAATGCAAGTAGATGAATAGGTACCACTTCGGTGGGTAGGTAACAGCGTTCCGCGTGCGTCATGCCGGCCACATGACTGTGGAAGCGTCTTCAGACAACGCTGGCTCTTCGGCTAACAAACGGAGATAAGCACCCTAGAGTCGGACATGACTGCACAAATGAGTGGGGGGAACCTTTACCTTTAATGCTCACCTCCCTGATGAAACCAGTATTATGAGCTCATGGCTGTTACCTTTCCAGTCTTGGAAATGCACACTTGACATCTTCTCTACAAATAAAGGATGGAGGGAGACATTCAAAGAGCTGGACGTTTTTAGTTTAGGAAGAAATGAGAGATAGTGATGCTTATGAAAACCTTACTGTCGTAGAGAGTTGACAGAGAAAAGCCTCACTTCCCAGTCTTTCTAATAATCAGAGTTGAGTTTTGACTCACTGAAATCTGGACCTAAATAATATAGTTGGTAGGTTTTTTCACACTTGTAATTCATTTATAAATTTTGTGACCACAAGGTACCATGACAGGCCACAAATACAGATAGTTGTTTTGCTTTTTAAGCATTTGATCAATGCTTGGAGGTGAGGGGTAAATCAGCTCTTTCCTGACGTGTTACTGGACTCAAGATACACTTAACCAGATTTGTGAAAGACGTGGCATAGTATAAAAAGCTTGGTTAGTAGGTATGGATGTACGTTTGTGTGCTTTGAAGTCTTCTGGATTCTCATTTATGTGTTTGTCTGCAGCCAGGGGTGTCCCGGCAGGTGTAAAAAAAAACCTTTTGATGCAGGTTTAAAAAAGGGGTGGGGCTTTGTGTGATTGTGCCCACCATCTTGAATTTTTGGACCTTTCCTTTGAAGACACCCATTTGCAACATTTCCATTATTGCCAACTCCACAAGGATTCCCGACTATTTATAAAAAGCTGAACATAAAGTCCATAAGGACCCTAAGACCCTGAAACTCAGCTTCCAATAAAAAGGATTCTGCTCCTCTTCTGCAATTGATGGTTCAAGATACTGGGCTATCTCAGAAAATTTAAATCAGCCAAGTCAGTGTTATGATGTTCTCAGAGCCTGGAAAACAGGTGGGCACTTTGGAAAATAAAGTTCAGAACCTCATCCCGTTCTTCCATTAACTGGCAAAAGGGTAGCTATTCAGTGAAAGTATCCAGAGAGTTATGTAAACTAATCCCTTTCACCTTTTCAATAAATCTCATATCAGAAGCCTCTGTAAGACCCTTGTTTTTGAATACCTTTTGTTTGTGGCTTCGCTGTCAAGAGTCAGTCACAAGTCCACACATATTCTTACAGCCTCCAAGTCCTGTCCCACAAGACATTAGGAGGGTAGCTCTGCCATATTATTGGGGTGATCAGAATCAAAGTGACTACTAGAAGGCAGTTATGAGTTAGAGAAAACCAACTCTTTGCAGCTAGCTAGATTTTGTTTGAATTTTTGCAGCCCAGATATCGTAGGTGAATGGGAGAGGAATGGAGCAGGCAACGGCTGACAAAGGATGAAGGTGGATGGAGCTAAATTTTTCAAAATCCAGTATAATTCTGGACTTCAGACCATGCTATTATTGCGGCACTGTTTCAATGTGTCAGGACTGCATGGCTGGGAACTGTAGGAGCTGGAATCTCAATGCATTTGGAGGACACCTCATTGAGAATGCTGGATTAGGGTTATAATAGATACCCCTCATTTATTTCTTATGTCTCAGAATACCGTAATCCAGCAGTCCCCAACCTTTTTGGCACCAGGGACCGGTTTCGTGGAAGACAATTTTTCCATGGACCGGGGGGGGGGGGATATGGTTTCCGCGTGGATTCTGACTTCTCATAAGGAGCGCGCAACCAAGATTCCCCGCATGCGCAGTTTACAGTAGGGTTCGCGCTCCTATGAGAATCTAATGCTGCCGCTGATCTGACAGGAGGTGGAGCTCAGGCGGTAATGCGAGCAATGGGGAGCGGCTGTAAATACAGATGAAGCTTCGCTCGCTCGCCCACCGCTCACCTCCTGCTGTGCGGCCCGGTTCCTAACAGGCCACGGACCAGTCCGTGGCCCGGGGATTGGGGACCCCTGCCGTAATCTACAGAGCAACACTTGTTACAATAAAATAGCAGCTGCTTTCCGCTATTCCCAGCTAGGAAAAAAAAGTTAAACATAGCATAAATTCAGGAAGGTTGCATAACATTTTTAATTGCATTTTTTAAAAATGAAACTCCATGAGTTAGTTAGGTTCAACTGTAGGTTAAAGGAAAAAAGAAAAAAGTTAATGTAAGGCAGCTGTTGGTGTTGAAAAATGTATATTAGGATAATCACATAAGGTGTACAGAAAAATAAGTGTCTTTTTTTTAAAGAGAGGAAATGCAAGTTATTCTGAAAACTGAACAAAATTAAAATTTATTTATTTATTTATTTATTTATATTTCTAACTTATATCACCGCCCATCTCCCCGCATTCCGGAGGGGACTCCTCAGTGGAGGACAGGAAGGCCTGGTGTGCTATGGTCCATGGGGTCACAAAGAGTCAGACACAACTAAACGACTGAACAACAACAAAAAATTTATGGAGACTTAATCAAACGGTCAAGAAATAAAACGGTAAAGAAGTAAAAGACAAAATCTGAAATTTTGAGCGACCCTTCAGACAGTGAGGCCCAAAGCTGTAGCATGCTTCGCGTATTGCATAAATCTGGCCCTGGTACCCAAAACGGGTACATTTCAGTTTGTCTAGAATTCTTCTGGAGATGTTTAAATGAGTGAAAAGCAAACAACAAGGACAAAAGAGGGGAGAGATTTTAGATGCTAAATGCTGTCATCTCCAGCTAATCACAGCTTTAAGATTGAAATGTTGGAACAAGCTGCTCTTTAATTTCAGAAGCTTCTGTGGTTACACCTTGATCTCTGCCAAAAATGGCAGGATGGAATGAAGAAATGAACTCTATGTAGAGGGGGAAAAACCAGAAGTCTAGGAGCATCTTTTCAGACCAACTGAAAGCTTCTGCCTTTTCATAAAATCAGTTAATCTGAAAAGGTGCTACCAGGCTCCTGATTTTTGGCTCACCCAGCTCTCCTCCTATAATATCTGAGGAGGGTAGTCTCTTCTGAAAATTCCCCAATTTCAGAGGCCAAGCTATTGGATACCAAACAGGACACTTTCTCCTGCATTGCTCCTTAGTCAACGATAAACTTCAGCCAGGCTTTTAAGTGTTAACAACCCTAATTTTCACAGCTTTATCTTCTCTTATCCTTGATCTAGTCCAGTATTTCTCAACCTCCGCAACTTTAGGATATGTGGACTTCAACTCCCAGAATGCTGGGGAATTTTGGGAGTTGAAGTCCACACATCTTAAAGTTCCTGAGGTTGAGAAACCCTGCTCTAGCCCATTCTTACCTGCCTTGAGGGTTCAGGGGACAGGGATAATTGGATCGCAACCAAATAAATTAAAAAGTAAATTGAACACCTCCATTTTTGAAACAATGATACAATGCAACTGTAATCTAGACCCGATCTCTAGATGCTGAGTAATTATACTTACATCGAGTAAGCATCAAGGAAGTATCTAAAAGGTTCTAAGAACAAGAGAGGGTGAGAAAGTGCCACACTACAAAAAATAAGGTATTTTACAAATTTAATTTAAAAGCCCAATTTAAGAATAAGCTTGTACCAATTTTCTGGACTACATTTTTTGTTGCATCTTGGAAAATTTGCCTCATTTTTCATTTTTTCCCTCTCTTTCTCTTTCTCTTTATTTTGGTTTGGGGTCAGCCAACCCTATATCAAGACTTATTAAAACCCCAATGTTTAATTTTCTTGTATGTTGGTGGTTTATTTAGTCCACTGATCAATTGCCCAACACAAAAGCCAACAATGACATGTTGAATAGAAAGGTGGGCTATAAATATCTCAAATAAATACACAGACACACCCCGCCCGCCAAACTATATTCTGAGCTCTGCCATTTGGCCACGAAGTACTTGGAATGAGAAAATCTCTCTTCAGCTGTGCTCATTATTTCCAGCCAATTAGGATTTCCCAAATGTTTTTCTCCTCCTGCTTAATGTCTTTCTTTGTTTGGAAAGAAATAATGTCTGTTGTCGATATTCTGATTATTTCGTTCTGTGTTACTCTGTTTTTAACCTGGTTTATTTTTTTTAAAGATACAGGATTTGTAAAGAGGATTTAAATTGTCAAGCGGCTTTATTGCCCATTGTTTTAATTTGTTATAGGCTCATTTTGAGTTTGTTTTATCTTAAGTTGAAAACCAGGTTAGACGTTTTATAAATAAAAAATAAGTGCACCTCTTCAATGTCTTTTCAACTAAATAGCATTCCATTTCTTTTCGTAGTGAATAAACAGAGACTCCTTTTTTCTTGGAAAGTTCCACAAAGGCAACATTTCTTCTTTCAGAGTGAATTATATTCAGAATTTTAACTATCCAGTGTGTGATTGCTAATATCTGTTGGACATTCTAGATTCAAGTTGGCACAATTTTAGCAGCAACAAAAATACTTCAAACATTAACTTTTTGCCGCAAATCAGTTTTGAAATTTAGAAGTCCAGTTTATATAGCTACTGTAGATGTGTGTGTCTCTTTGAGTCAGTCTTGACTCCTGGTGACTGCCTGGACAAGTCCCTGCAGTTTTCTTGGCAAGGTTTTTTGGAAGTGGTTTGCCATTGCCTGCTTCATCCTAGGGCTGAGAGAGGGTGACTGGCCCAAGGTCACCCAGCTGGCTTTGTGCCCAAGGCACGACTAGAACTCACGGTCTCCTGGTCTCTAGCCTGGTGCCTTTAACCATCACACCAAACTGTCTCTCAACTAAATTTTACCCCATAGTAATTATTTGAAAGAATTGTCTGTCCAATTTGGATTTTTTTTAAGAAAAACTGAATACAAGGGTGTCACTGTGCATGATATAAAACAAATTTACTAGATCAGTCAGATTTCCAGCATCATGTTAAATCTTGGCTGGACAGTAAGTCATTGCCAAACCCTTTCACACATTTTAGACATTAGTATCTTACTGCCCAAAACTTATCTGATCCAATTAATTTAATGAGCTAGTAATTCAGAATAAATCCATGAGACCATACCTTTTTCCCCCTAAATGTTTCCTAATTTCTGAATCCTAAATTACATGCCACATTTCTGACAGCTATTTTTTGGCTGCTCACAAACAATTTCTAAGAAATTTTGTATGATAACTCTGAAAAGCGAAAGTGGTTAGCACGGGTAACAACAAATGTGCATTGATGCAGTTGGGGTGTGGGTACTGATGTAAGAAAAATACATATTGGATAACTTCGGTCCTAGTCAAAATCTTCTTAGATAATCATTTTCTGATCCATTTTCTAAAAAATATGGCATTTTTTCAGGAACTCTCTGTGGAGTTTCAGAGGTCCTTTTAATTGGCGAAATACCTTCTGCTCCTACACCTTGTTTTGGAAAGAAATTTGTTGTGCAGTTGCAGGTTCAGATTTAATATGATTTCTATTGATCTCCATAAAACCTGCTCCTTGAAGCTCTGCTTGCTTAGCAAACAGACCCAAACAGATCTACCAAGATGGATTATGAACTACTGCAATGAATTGTTTCTTTGAGCATACCCTGAGCAAATTTTTTAAGGAGAGAATATCCGGCTAAGTATCCAAAGAACATCAATAATAATAATTTTAATAATTTATTAAATGTATATGCCACCCGACTCCCAGCAACTCTGGGCTGTCATATCAAGCAGGATGGAGTCAAGGATGGAGTCAAGGTGGACCATTTACTCCAAAAACTCTGGATAAATCCAAAGAGAATGGGGAGGAAGAACGTGAAAGAAGTTGTAAGAAGGGAGAGAAAGATGGAAGAAAGGTTAGAAATGATGAAGGAAGGAAAGAGAGCTGAGGAGGTTTTTTTTCCACATACAAGGAGTAAGTCTGCTTAACTCAATGGGATTTGCTTCCATCTAAGCTTGGCTTCATTGTGGTGCAGGAGTATAATCTCACACATGCTTATTTAGGATTGAAACCCTGAAGAAGTGCATGGGACTACGCTGAGCAAAAGGCCTTTTTGGAGAATACAGCACGGTTCATTTTCTCTGGAGAATTTGGACTTGTTAGCTGCCCATAGGGAGAAATAAGCAATAAACAGTTTCATTTCGTGCATTCTGTGACTGTGTTTTTACAACATGCTCAATTAAAAACCTCTGAGTTATAGATGCAAAATATATGAAACTTGGTTGGTGTTAATTTTGGTTGCTTTTTGCAGGGAGGGAGGGGTGGCTTACTATTTTGCTCAGATCTGGTCTGTTTGGATGGTTTGTGTTTCAATGTAATAGATGACCAGAAAACAGGTAAACCCAATAGGAAGGATAAGCTTCTTGGGCAAATGCAGATCTTGAGATTGAGGGAGGAAAAAAAGACAACGCTTACCTGCCAGCACCAAAGATCAAATGCAAGACTGCAGACTCTGAAAATGGGTTAGTAGATCAGTGCCTTCAAATCCTGAGCAGCTTGTCTGCTTGCTTGCTTGTTTTGACCTGAAAGGTGGCATTGATGTCACTGTTATGTAAGGAGGGAGGACAAACCATGTATGGTGGGGTTGCTTTTACCATCAGAATGTGGGAAATGAGTCATTGGAACAGAATCTGTGTGTGTGTGAGAGAGAGAGAGAAAGAGAGAGAGCAAGAGCAAGAGAGAAGAAAGAAAGAAAGAAAGAAAGAAAGAAAGAAAGAAAGAAAGGAAGGAAGGAAGGAAGGAAGGAAGGAAGGAAGGAAGGAAGGAAGGAAGGAAGGAAGGAAGGAAGGAAGGAAGGAAGGAAAGAAAGAAAGAAGAAAGAAAGAAAGAAAACAATATTTTCAGCAAAGCTGTGTTTCAGGTTGCCAACATTGTCCTGCAGTTTCTGCCCAAATGTCTTGAACTGCAGCTCAGTCCAGAGGGGTTACATACTGTAGTAGACAACCATGCTTATACACTCCACGAGATGGAAAGTTGATGGCTTCTGCTTCGGCTGCTCTTGAAACCGTTTTGGGTTGGTCAGTTGGTGATTTTAGCAGGGTTTCACCTATAGTGTTCAGGGTGCAAAATGGACGTGAGGCTGCCCAGTTGACTTAGTGTGATTGGATTGCCATTAGAGGCTATATGGAAAGCTGGGGTTGAGATCTCCTAACCAAGAACGCCATCCCTGTATGATGAAAAATCTGGTCTCTGCTGCAGAACATTCTATTTCAAATAAGTCTCTTATTTGTACTCCAGAACTGCTGTACATCCCCCTCCCATTTTAAGAACATGTTGGGGGAAAGTGAGTGCCTTGGTTCTAGTGAATCTAGAGCTCCTGTCCTGATAAAAACAGGAAAAAGCTCTTTCTTGCCACTACTCTTCCAGGAAGATCAGTGGTAGAACCAGAAAGGTGCTGGCAGAGAAGAGGGGAGATACACAGAGATAGTCTTCTCCTCCATCTTTGAACTATCACCCAAGAATGCAGACTGAGATTCCCTCCGATCTTTTGTTCCCACGGATACCATTCCAAGGAATAAAACATTTGAAAACTGAATTATCCAGACAAAGCATAGAAACAGGAAAGTTGGTTCACAAGCTAGGGGTAAAAATTTACAATGTCTTTTTATTATTTATGTATACACATTTAGAACAGTGTTTCTCAGCCTTGGCAACTCGAAGATGTGCGGACTGCAACTCCCAGAATTCCCCAGCCAGCATGGGGAATTCTGGGAGTTGAAATCCGCACAGCTTAATGTGGCCAGGTTGAAAAACACTGATTTAAAGCTATGGTGGGGTTAAGAACAAATCCCAAAATGGTAGGATTATAATTTTCAGAATTCCCTTCTCACCCAACCAAAATCTGGGCCCGTTGCAGACTTCTCAGTTGAAAATCTGTGGGCTCTGCAGGCCTATCCTGTGCATGTTTTCTCGGAAGTAATTGTCCTTACATCACGGAGATAACTAAAACATCTCCTCTACTAAGACTGTTAATCTGAAGATCTGTCTGTATTTGGAAAGTTCAAATTCTGTCCTTTTGAAAAAGAGCAGCATAATGCATTAGATCCAGGGGTGTGTGCTGGGTATGATATTTTAAAAAATCAAGTTGGCATGATACACATAAAAAACTGGTGGATCTTCGATTATAATATTACGGCCACCATCTTTATTTATTTTTTTAACCATGCCGTACAGTCACCCCCTGACGACCTTTTTTTAAAAAAATCCAAATTTTGTATAAAATATCATTCTATCTGTAATACAAAACAAATCAACCCCTTCAGCCTTCCTACCAGATCGGTTACGTTGTCAATAGTGCAGTAAAACAGAGTGGGTTATCTGGTATGCCCACCCCATTTTGCCTTGAATTTATTTCTGCAATTACAGAATCTGATTCACCTCCGAACTCTTGTTCTGAAACTCCTGTAGGAACAGCTAGAAGGTCATTTTTTAATTTTCCTCCTTTTCATATTGAAAGTGCTCCCCCGTTTCAATTGAAAGTAGGTTTTTCTCAGAAACCATAGTGACACAGAAACATCAAAATATAGTAAGATACTAGGGGTAAGTTCACAAAGTGGCAATGGAAAGAACTAAGTGACTTCCACAAGCTGAATGGAGGGGAAACATATTAAATTGAACTTTAATGAACAGGTAAGGACAATTTTTAAGGTACAGCTGGAATACACAGCAGGAAAAAAATGTTATTTCAAATGCAGGACAGATGGAACTGCGGGAAATCTGTCCTATGTCTGTGCTACATGTGCTCAGAATTCTGCTCCATCAATTTTTTTCAGATTAATAATTAATAGTAATTCATTATTAATCTGAATAATTTATTTATTTATTAAACAAATAAATAATTGGTCAATATTCATAATTACTAGTTAAAAAAATAATGCGTAAAAAATATGGGATTTTCGCATACAAACTGATCGCCATCTAGAACATAACACCCCAAATATAACAATACTGGAAAAGGAAAGAGTAATTTTTGTAGATGTGGTAATACCCAGGGACAGGGGAATCAAGGAAAACAAATTGGAAACAATTACAAAAGTCAGAGATCAAACAATTGAAATGCATAGATTACGGAAAAGATCTTGCGTAAAGATTAGGCGCATTAGCTAAACAGAGTTTAAACTAATTTTTTTACAAGAAGTATTTCAGCTGTATCAACCATAGATTTTTTTTAAAAAAAACACACTTTTCTGGATGTATGTTGGATTTTTTAACATTACCTGGATAATTCCTAGCTTTCTGGCTGGAACTCGAATTTCCAAACTACACCAGTCCAAGATGTGATCCTTTTGTTTTTTGTACTATATGAAAATAATGATAATAATAAACCTACCTCACAAGGTTGTTGTGGGAGAGATAGGAGGAGGGAGCATTATGTACACCACCTTGAGTTGTACAAAATGAAGACGGGATATAAATCTATGTATTGAAATGTAGAAGGAAAAAGCAGATAAGGTTACCACTCTTAGTCATACCTGTAGCACTTACAAGATTTCCTGATAATGGGAAGAAGAGTTCCCAATTTGGGCACATTTCGGCCAGTATGCCACAATCTCACTCAAGCCAGTTCATACTATTCTCTTCAAACTAAGATACCTAATGTAGAGATTATCTTGCAATGTATTGTTGTCTACAGTATATCCTACCAACCAGAAGGTACATGTGTGCAATGGCAAATACTCAGTGGACCAAAAATGGAATGGATAAGAAGGTTTTTGCCCACTTTGATATATGGATCGGAGTTGAGTATGTCAGGAGAAAGCAGTAGGAAAGGGGTATTTCATGTATAGTAAAACAAAAAGAAAGTGCAGTCAAGAGTTATTGGGGGCTGAATGAATGTGAGTTAAATGCAGAAGTGAATGGCCAGTATGAAAGAAGTACAATGAGGCGGTTTGGTCATGCAGAGAGGATGTATGAGGACTGAATCATAAAACAAATACATGAAGGAAGAACGACTGGGTCAAGAGGATGGGAGACAGAGAAAATTGTGGTGGGATGGAGTTGAGGATGAACATCCTTAACAAAAGAGAGGGGAGAAGTGGAAAAACCAAAAAAGGAGGTATGAAATATTATACAAAGCAAAGATTGTTTGCCAGAATAGAAAGCTACAGAGAGGTGTAGTAAATAGCATGAGAGCCAGTTTAGTGGTTAAAGGCATTGGACTAGAAACCAGGAGACTGTGAGTTCTAGTCCTGCTTTAGGTATGAAACCAGCTGGGTGACTTTGGGCCAGTCTTTCTCTCTCTCAACCCTACGAAGAAGAAGTCAAGGGCAAACAACTTCTGAAAATCTTGCCAAGAAAACTACAACGTCTTGTCCAGGCAGAAGTCAAGACTGACTTGAAGGTACACACAGTGAACAACATAAAATACATTTAGCTACTATATATTTCCTTTTCTTTTTTCTTATCTCCCACCTTTAATTTCCTTACTTACTACTTTTTCTCCTTTTCTGTGCTTTACATAATAGCCTAGCCTGAAAGGGAACAGTGCAATGGTTATGCCTTTATGTATGATAATACCTGAAAATAAGTATTTGCTGTTGTATTTTATTCTGTGTGGTTGCTTCAACATCCTTCTCCCTATCCTCCTCCTCCTCCTCCTTTTTTACTGGACTGATGTATTACCTTTCATAAAGAATGGGATGGTTTAAAAAATTAAGATGAGATAAAATCAATACAGGAAAGGGGTAGCCTTAAACGTAATGAAATATCGCCAAGGGAATTGAAGGCTGGGTGAAAAAAGAGGCCTATCATATTTGTGGGGTTGTGTGTTCTTTTTCAAATGATGCACCCTTCATTCAAAAGCAACTTAGCATAAAAGTAATGTTTTAAAGGCCAAAATATTACAAAAGTAATATTTTAAATCCCAGATGTTTGTTGATTGTGATGAGCATCTCTCACTGAGGAGCACCAGTTCTGCTTTTCTTTCATTGCTACTGACCCTGCTCATGGTCCCTTCTTGGATTATGAAATTTTAAGGTCAGATGCCTTTTTCCGTTCCTATCTAAGGGAGTCATTTTAAAAAGATATACCAAGTAGAGCAAGTTAACCTGAGCAAAACCCTGCTGGATTGGTCCATTGCTCTGCCTGCCCAGCATTTTCCACCTCCCATTTGGGAAGCTTACAAAGGGTATGTAAGGTATGCTGCCTAGGATGCAAGTGGTAGGAAACAGCCATCAGTATTAGTAGCCACTGATAGCCTGATACTCCATGAACCTTATTAGTCCCCTTTTAAAGCCATCCAATTTAAGGGGCGTGGTGGCTCAGCCGGTAAGATGCCAGGCTTGTTGATCGTAAGATCGCAAGTTCGGAGGTTCGAATCCCTAGCCCTGCGTGCGGAGTGAGTTCCCGCACTAGCTCCAGCTCTTGCCAACCTAGCAATTCGAAAGCATGCAAATGCAAGTAGATGAATAGGTACCACTTCGGTGGGTAGGTAACAGCATTCCGCGCGTGTCATGTGGCCACATGACCGTGGAAGCGTCTTTGGACAACGCTGGCTCTTCGGCTAACAAACGGAGATGAGCACCGGCCCCTAGAGTCGGACACGACTGCACAAATGTGCGGGGGGAACCTTTACCTTTACCTTAAAGCCATCCAAACTGGCTGCCATTATCATACAGAACTGACAGTAAATTTCGCCTGGTCCTATATGAAAAAAAAATTACCTTCTGCCTGCATTTCATTTCAGTGGATGATCTTGAGTTCTAACACTGTGAAAGAAGGAGATAAACTTCTCTTTCTCCCTGTTGCCCACGCCATCTCTATCATCTCTCCCTTTACACTCCTTCATGTCAAGCTAAAGAACTTCAATGCTACAGTATAGTCCAGTGTTTCTCAACCTCCGCAACTTTGAGATGTGTGGACTTCAACTCCCAGAATTCTCCAGCCAGGTTGGCTTTAGTCCTTCAACTGCTCTAGCCTTGTGTCATTGGGGGGGGGGGGGGTTGGGGGGTCACTTTTTCTAGTTCTAGCCAGAATTGTACACAATCTTTCCAAATGTGGTTTCCCCAGACATTTCTGTAAGGGCATCATCATATATGTAGTTCTATTTTCAGTTCCTTTCCTAATAAATCCAAGCATGGACTTGGCCTTTTTTATAGCATCCACAAACTGGGTTGATATTCTCATGGCAGTGTCCATGTGACCCCTGGATCCCTTTCTGAGATCCCAGCTGAGATCCCATTACTCTAGAGGTGAAGTTGGGATTTTAAATACCTTTTGTTATTTTTACATTTCATTTCATTTTATTTTAGTCCATCAGTCAGTCCTTTATTATAGTCAATGAGCAGAATCCACTTTAAAAAGGTAGAGATTAAGACTTACAAAGAATAGACAACAGTAACTAAATCAGAGCTTTCCAAACTTTTCATGTTGGTGACACACTTTTTAGACATGCATCATTTTGCAACACACTCTTACAGCAGGGCATCATTTTGCGACACACTCTTATAGCAAGGCACAAAGCAAGCACTAGGACCTGTGCGGAATCACAGCAGGTTTGGAGGCAGCAAGGCACAAAGCAGGGACTAGGACCTGCGCAGAATCACAGCAGGTTTGGAGGCAGCAAGGCACAAGGCAGGCACTAGGACCTGCGCAGAATCACAGCAGGTTTGGAGGCAGCAAGGCACAAGGCAGGCACTAGGACCTGCGCAGAATCACAGCAGGTTTGGAGGCAGCAAGGCACAAGGCAGGCACTAGGACTTGCGCGGAATCACAGCAGGTTTGGAGGCAGCAAGGCACAAGGCAGGCACTAGGACCTGCATGGAATCCTGGCAGGGCTCAGAGGCAGCAGCAGCCGCAACACACCTAGACACTGCAGCCGACACACTAACGTGTCCCAACACACAGTTTGGAAAGCTCTGAACTAAATGATCAGTATGATTGGTTACAGTGGGTTTTACAAACAATAAAACCAAATTTGGCCCAGTTCAAAAAAATAAATCACATTGATCAGCTAACAAACTATATATAAAAATCGATCTGAATGATCTGGAAATTTATTTCATAAGGGCAGTGCAACTTTTTATTTCATAAAAAGTAGGCAGTGCAACAATACCT
Organism: Charina bottae; assembly: GCA_023362775.1. Classification (NCBI taxonomy): domain Eukaryota; kingdom Metazoa; phylum Chordata; class Lepidosauria; order Squamata; family Charinaidae; genus Charina; species Charina bottae. The sequence continues at coordinate 4,884,627 of JALMGJ010000040.1, forward strand.
GGATTGCATTTTCAACCACTCCTTCACCACATTTTATTTTATTCTTTAACTTCGTTTTATTTTATTTTTTAAATTCTGTTTCATTTCATTATTTTATTTTAACATTATTGGGCTTTAATGCCACTCCAATCATATCTGACTGTGAGGCTTACAGACCTCCGAAACAGTCATAAGCTTAGAAACTAAAGCACAGCAATATAACAGTAAAATTTCCCAGTGCCAAGAAACAACTATAACCTAAAATGTACAATCCCATCCCCAGGAGTTGCAAGAATCACCCCTCATACCCCAGAAACCTGGACAAAGAGCTGGGTCTTAAGGATTGGGACCCATCTGATACCGCAGGAACACTGCTGTAGAGAAGGGGATCAGCGGCTGAGAAGGCCCATCCCCAAGATCCCTGCATAACTTTCCCAAAGAATCAGGACATGGAGGTAGGCTTGTCTGTCAGATAACCAGGTCCTGAGCCAGGAAGGGCTTTAAAGGTGACAACCTTGAATTGCACTTGGGAACAAAGTGGGAAGCAGCACAGCTACTGGAACAGAGTAGTTACATTGGAACATTGCCTTGCACCCATAATTGCTCAAGCTGCGGCATTCAGGACCAGCTGCAGTTGGTCTTCAGTGGTACTTACTCTTTGGTAAGTGGAGGTAGGATTGCCGCTGGCATGGCTCTTTCATAATGTGTCTAGCTGCTTGTTTAGTGTTTAAGGTAGTTACATTCCTTTTCCAATTTACTGTGCTAGGTGAACCCAGCCTTTACGGCTAATTTATGGTTAAATGTATTGGGAGAACAAGAACATTGATTAATTCAGCAATTAGGTTAAATGTATTGTGTGAACACATCCATCAGGAAGAAATTCTGTTTAGGAAGAGTGCTTTATACAAATATCTTTGTGGGTGTGATGGTGTCATATCATTAATATCTGCCCACCAAAAGAAGAAGGCCTCTGGATTTCCCTTTCTGTATGGGGGGACTGCTGTCTGCAACATCCAGCACTGTTCCCCTTGAATCCCCAGATCCTGCCCACCCCCCTATTTGTAACTATTAACTTAAGCTTTTCGGTACAAAAACTACAATGCTGTTTTAGCTACCAATACACACAATAGCAGGAAAAGGAAGAGTAATCAACAAAAACCTGGAAAATTAAAACAGCTACCTGCTGTAGACAATTGATTTGTAAAAGCATCCTGCACTAAGTGCACCACATTGCAAGAAAAAGCAGCACCATTTCGTGACCCTTTCAAATAGTTTTAATTACTGATAATATCATTTCTCCCTAAATGGGATCGCCAAGGCATTTTCTACAGATAAAACTTGAATATAATCACAGAGAATAAAATGACAAAAAAGTTAAAAATCAGAACCAGCTAAAAATGTAACTCCACAATCAGCACACTCTTTACACAACAGGCCCACAAAAACACAGAAAAGTACCCAAGGATGTTGACAATGTAATACAGAAACCTTGAAATGACAATGCATACACCCAGGCTGCAGCTCCTTTATGCAGAACATCTTTCTCCCTTCGCAATTTACAGAAATCTTGGGTGTGAATTGCTTGCAATACCTTGTCTGTTGGCAACTGGGTGCTTACCAACTAATGAAATGCTTTCTTTAAAAAAGAAAACAATAGAGTGGATTATATAGATACTGAAAACTGATCAAAAGATTTCTCTCATTGCTTCATCAGTTTGCAAACCTGTCTATCGGCTAATCTCAACACATATCTGATCTACTTAAAAAAAAACTATGGGGGAAAAAAAATAAAATGATTTGACTAGGTTTCCAGTAAGAAACTCATTTACTTAATTAAGACTGAAACTGTAGGAGTTCATCACACGAAAGGAGAATCCAATTTGTTCATAAAAGTTATTGCCCGATAAGAGTTGCAGCAAACTATTTTAAAAAGATACCCATCTTTGAGATGGAGGAATGCCCTGCTCTTTTTATTTTTCGATTCTATTCACTGTTATTCTATCAATAAACAGCCTGTTTTATAAACAAGTCAGGGGCATTCTCCAAATTAGGCAACAACCACTTCCAACAATAAACCATCATACTAGGCATTCCAATAAGAAATATCCAAGAAGTTAAAAACCTGTATTATTTCAACAAAAATAAAAAAAGTCACAATATTGCCAATAAAGATTGACTGATTATGTGCCATCCAGTCAAGTGTTGAGTCTTAGCAACCGCATAGATAGATTTTCTCCCTGACTATCTGCCCCCAAACTGGTCCTTCAGGTCTTCCAACAGTACCTCCAACGCCACTTTGCTACTGTAACTGAATTCATCCACTTTGCTTTTGGTCATCTTCTTCCCTTTCCTTCCATCTTTCCCAGCATTAGATCCTTCTCCAGAGAACTACTGTAGGTCTTCACATAAGGTGTCCAAAGTTGGATAATTTGAGCCTGGTCATTTATGCCTTGAGTGGGAACTCTGGGTAGATTTGTTCAATGATCCATTTGTTTATTTTCTTGGCTGTCCATGGTATTTTCAGGACTCTTTTCCAACACAAAAGTTCAAAAGCATCAATACTCATCTTTGATGGAGTCTTGAAGGTTAATAAAAGAACTCCGGGCAGCTAACAACCAACTTGCAGAGTAGAAGTGTGAACCAGCAGGGAACTTGCTGTTTAAGCTTAATTACGTTCAGAAATAAATTCAGTCTTCACACATTAGTTAGATGAAGAAAAATAGAGATAGCTTACATTTATTCAGTAGATCTGGATACAAGTAGATTCATTGTAGATCTGTGTGCAAGTGAGATGTAATGGATGAGGGCTGCATTGTGCAGTGCCTCCTGCTTGCAGGTGTGCCCAAAGCGTAATGGAGAATGTTAATCCCCCAAACTAAGGAGGAGGAGGAAGAGGAAATCAGGTGACTCAGGTAACATCCCACAAGCACAGTAGAGATGCATTTACTAGAAAGACCCCCTATTATGCTTATGAGACAATGCTGAGTTGACTCCTGATAATCCCAACATTCTTATCCTGCTTCTTCAAAGTCCAACTTTCCATAGAGTCACAAGGAAAACCATTGCCTGCATGATTCTGATCTTTATAGTGTTAGTAGGAATCTTACCAAGGTTCGTCCCAAGCCGGGAATGAATAGACGCAGGCAGTTGCTGGAACAGAGGTTTGCTGGTTTATTCCCAAGAGCATATGCAGAGTACAGAGTATGCTGGTTGGAAGGTGGCCACACCTGTATTTCCCCCACAGGCCATTTATATAGGAGAGCTTGGTCATTGCTATGCAAAGGTGTTCCCGCCCCCTAGGAACTTGAGAGAAGTGTAATTTGCCGGATTTCAGAGAGGAGGCACTCTGTGGTTGGGCCCCCTGCTGTTTGTGTTTCCTGTCTGTGTTCCCTGCGGGCTGTGGCTTTGTCTACTTACTTGGAATGTGCACCTTGGAAGGAATCTTTTGTTATTTGATTATGGAGATCTGTTTGGCTGGGGAAGAAGGTCTACCTGAATGGGCTGGCTAAGTTCTGTGAATGAGCTGACCTTTTGTGTTCCAAGCTTTCCAATTGAACCGGAAGGGAATCCTTTGTCTGAGCAGTTGGGCTTCCTTTTCCATCTTAATCTCTGGCATTATCAAACTCATTCTATTTTGTAAACTTTTTTAACAATTGGGGCTTCCTTTACATGTTCTGGAGGAAGACAACATGGAGGGCAGGGAGAGATCTTAATTTATCCCAACAATCCCCCGTTTGTGCATTAAAATTATGCTAAAATTTTAAAGCACACTTAACCGTATTTAGCATCAAGCTTGCGATACATTTCAGTCATGTCAGGTTGGGCCTGTAGTAATGAAGATTCACAAAACAGAAAAAGTTGAAAAAGTAGCAAGCCATTGGCAACAGCAACCAAAACATAACAAAATCATAGCTTATTCCTACTACAACATATAGTAACATCAGGCAACCATGACCACAAATTATTCCAGGTATCAGCTCAAGATTCTTGCTTATTGTATGTGATGAGAATTCCTAGAACATTCTAAGCAAGGGCAATTCTAATCATAGGGCGAGGCAGCAGACAGACAGGTCCCTTCCCCTCTCCCAGGCAGACATCTGGTGTTGAAAACTTCCTGGCGAAATTAGAAAGTCCAATTTGTTGATTTCAAAGTGCCAGATAGTTCAGAGTCCTAGAAAGCCTTTTCAAGCTCCACTGGTTAGCATCTTGATCCTTCACTGGCTCGATTTGTGGTAGTCAGGGGCACAGCAATTTGACACTGTGGTCCACCACTGGAGGCTTCACCTGGTTCAAAGTCTGGGTCAGGGTGTTCTGTCTCCACAGTCATTGGAAGTACCTGTGTAGGGAAGAGAGAAAGGAAAGCAAAACAAGTGTCCCCCCCCCTTTAAGTTCTTCCTCTTGGTGCAAGGTCAGGTTGCACTAGAAGCACAAGTCCAAATAATGAAGTAGTCTGGCATGATGAGCAATTTGTTGAAGCAGGTCTGGAGTTGAGAGATCTCTCCCCCTGGGGAGAGGCTTAGAAGAGTTGTTTTTCCAGCCCACATTTTTGGCTAAAAGGAATGATTGAAAGATTAAATCCATGCCTCAAAGTCCCACTGGAGTGATGCTTTGGATGATTCCAGCAACCAGCACGATCTCCCATAGACATCAAAGGGTTCAGTCCATGGCTTCTTGCAGCTTTGGGGTCTTGTAGGCTCAGGGTGGATCTCTTTTGGCTCTCAGGTGCAAAGGTACAGCATTCTGTCCTGGTTACTGTACAAACATCACCTTTGGCTGCAAGAATCTAGTCTTAGAACTAACCTGCTCTGGAAACTATTTGCTAGCAATTCTTTGTGTAGGGGCCAATTGCTTTGGTGTTGTATTACATGCTATCTGTTAGTTATGATGGCAATACTGTAGGCCAAGCTCCTCATTCTATGGGAGGCCATCTGACTTAGGGCCCTGGCCCAGCAGTCAGATGCATTTATTGTCTGCAGGAGGGTGTTACCACATGCCTGCGTTAAGGCACCAGGTGGGGCAAAAGGGGAACCCACACACTTCCTTTCCTCCCAGCTTCCAGTGTATGTTCCTTCTTGGGCTCGTGTGCTAACCCAGTGAATGAGCAGCAAGCACTTGCCCAGTCTAACAACCTGGCTGGGGAAACAGGAATATTAACATTGAGACTCCTTGGTTTGTGTTGCAATTGTTTAACTGAGGCAGCTTGAAAACTGGAGACACTGATTTCAGAGGAAAATGGGAGCTCTTGCCTTCTATGGGAGAGGAAGGAAACCAAATGTAGCAGAGAGAGAGAGAGAGACAAACAAACCTAATTTTATGTCTATGAAGGTTCTCAGTCATCCAGGTGGAATTGTCTGTAGCTTGAATCATGTCAACTGGATTTCTATTTTCTCAGTGGAAACGTTTCGCTCCTTATCCAAGGAGCTTCTTCAGTCTGAGCAAAGTTGGTAAGGGAATCCTAAATATGTTTCTAGGTAGCTGTGTGACCTTACACCTGGGGTCATGGTTATATTGAGATGTTATTTTAAGTCCTTTTATTATCTAAAGGAGGATCGTTAAGATCACCATGCTGCTGTTGAGCTTGTGAAATGGTCTTAATCTTCCTAGGCACAGAAGACAGAGCTGGGAGAAAGATGGGAGAAAGATTGTGCCTGAGGCCCCCACCTCTATTCAAGGAAGGATTTTCCAAGTTGGCATAAATGGATTCCTTGACCCTGGAACAAAATACTGTATAAACTTCCATCCCCCCCATTTGCTCCTTATAGCCACATTTGTGGGGAAAGGGGCAAACTGTAGATCAGAGGGATGGCAAAAGAGGGAAAGGAGTAAAGCTTCTGTCTAGGAGGCTTCTGCTAGAGGCTTTCTTAGCAGATGACCCTGAAGAGATGTAAAAAGTCAGAGCCCATAAATGTGCAAGAGAAAGTCAAGGGAAAGCATGGGGGTCCTATAAAAAGCAATGAGTGACTCAGAAATGAGAAGATAAAGAAACCTTTGAATATGGCTGTTGTGGGTCTTCCGGGCTGTGTGGCCGTGTTCTGGAAGTTGTGGTTCCTAACGTTTCGCCAGCATCTGTGGCCAGCATCTTCAGAGGGCAGGAGCACAGATAGAAGCAAAATCTCTGTGCCCAGGTAGAGTGGGAATGTTCTATTTATAGAGCTAAATTATAGGAGATTAGGTGGGGTTTTTTTGTTGTGTTGAAATGTTAACGAGTGGCTGATGAGCGTGATTAGCATGTTCATTGTGAGAAGTATTCCCATGTCACAACAGCCATTGAACTCCGGCCGTGAAAGCCTTCGACAATACAAACCTTTGAATAGCTTAACTATGGTCCAGCAGCTGCAGTAGAGGATAGTTGTTTTAGGAAACATTGGTTAAAGTTTATTCAGATTTATTGCCTGTTGCTATACTTGGTGGTGCCCTTTCCTTTTCTCTAGCTTAGGTCAAACAAAGAGCAAAGATGGGGTGGCTTAAGGCCACACACACACACACATATACATGGGGGGGGGCAGAAATTAGCAAGAGGCACACTCAAGGAGGCAGAGATCATGCAGGACCTTTAAGATTTCATAGATACAAAGGAAATGCAAAGCACTCTTGAGGCAGGACAGAGTGGGAAAAAAGTATTGCTTTAGGGCTTTTGTTTTCAGGGAACTAAAGCCTCAAAAGGTTCCCCCCGCACATTTGTGCAGTCGTGTCTGACTCTAGGGGCCGGTGTTCATCTCCGTTTGTTAGCCGAAGAGCCAGCGTTGTCCGAAGACGCTTCCACGGTCATGTGGCCGGCATGACCCACACGGAACGCTGTTACCTACCCACCAAAGTGGTACCTATTAATCTACTTGCATTTGCGTGCTTTCGAATTGCTAGGTTGGCAAGAGCTGGGGCGAGTGCGAGAGCTCACTCCATCACACGGGGCTAGGGATTCGAACCTTCAAACTTGCGATCTTCTGATCGACAAGCCTGGTGTCTTACCCGCTGAGCCACCACGCCCCTTATGTATATAACATAATATTATATAATATAATATAATACGTATAATATAATATTATATTATATTATATTATATTATATATATATATATATATATATATATATATAATATATTATAATATATACTGTAACATAACATAACATAACATAACATAACATAACATAACATAACATAACATAACATAACATAAAACATAACAACAGTATATGCACCTTAGCATACACTGTTACCAAATTAACCCTGCTTAATTTCAGAAGGATCGGTGCAGATCCTAGGGGAAAGTTCCACTTTGATTTAGGGGGTGCCCAAAAGAGATTGATGTGCTTCAGGATTTGGCCAAACCTGATACAAACTCATAACTATTATTGTGAGATTCAAAGGACTTCTTTGGAGGATATGAAGCCTGCAATTAGGGAGGGATACAATTAAATGTTCTATGTCTGCAGGATGTGGTCAAAAAGATTAGGATGGTGGCCATGACGGTGCAGTCAAAGCCCCGCCTGTTTTTTATATGGGTTGTGTGGGTGAGGCATATAAAAAACAAGGCCTTTGGTGGCACTGTTGCAGCCGCCATCTTGACTTTTTTGACCATACCCTGTGGACACCCCTCATGTGGACACCCCATTTCTATCTCTTGCCGAGAAAGCTGCATGGTTGCGTCCATGAAATCCTCAGGAGTTGAGTTCAAAGTGAGGAATTATTGTTCCTTAAAAAAAAGAAAATCATATTTTTACTCGAAGGAGATGCATGCCCCAAGAAGAGGAAGGCATACTACAATTAATGTATTTGAAATAGGATGATGATTTACACCCCAGGCTCAACAAAATTAGGAACAAAGGGTTATTCCCCTATTATTCAAAATATGGGATTTGCAGCAGCTTTAATATTATCTATTACAGTGTTTCTTATAATGTGGTCCCAGGAACCCTGGGGGTCCCCCAAGACCCTCTCAGGGATCCACAAAATCAAAATTATTTGCCAGCCTAAGCTGAAAAATAATACAATATTAAAATCCCATCAAACAATTGTGAGAAGCAGTAGCAGCAGCGAGTGCATCCATTTTAATTTTTAATACAGTAAATATCAATAAATATAACCATACAAACAAAAAAAGCTCTTTTGGGGTCCTCCATAATTTTTAAAAGTGGGAACGGGTTCTGAGAGAAAAAAGTTTAAGAAACACCGATCTATTATATTATTGCAGGTTATAATAAATAAAAATAAATAATATTCTTGCTTGATTAAAAAAAAGCTTTTGTCTGCTTTCCCACTTTATTCTGTGATTCACTCTGCACAGATACACACACAAACATGCATGCATGCAAAATGATGCTCACAACCACATTGATCCAGCATTTCTCAGGACCAAGTTTACGATGCTTTTTGGAGCAAATATTTTGAGGATGATTCCTTTACTTCTCACTTTCAAGCCGTCTTAAAAAATCATAAAATGGCCAGAGGTTCTTCCTCCGAACCACGAGCCAGAAAAGAATCAGGAAAACCAGTACATCCATGAACAGCTTAATTGTTCCACTTGTAAAACAAAAGAGGAATAAATCTTTTCACAAAGCTTAGCAGATTTTGTGCTGACCAGGGGTGTCTGCAGGGTGTGGTCAAAAACGTCAAGATGGCTGTAACGGTGTGATTGTAGCTCCATCCATTTTTTACATGTGTTGCATGTGCAACACACATAAAGAAAATCATGGTTGTCACCTTGACATTTTTGACCGTACCCTGCAGACACACCTGGGGGTGACCATGTGGGATCTATGATATTTCTGGCTTTGGAAGTAGGTATTGGTGGACTGTCATACCCTTCTCTTGGGACCCATCTCACCTTCCAATTGTCCCTCCCTCTGTGTTGGAACTGCTGGCTAGGAATTCTGGGATTTACAGTCCTAAGCATCAAATGGGAGCAGATGGGGGAAGCTGCCAGACTCACTCCCCCAAAGGTCCAGCAGTCTGTTGCAAAGGAGCAGGCAGGTGTTAGAGATCAGGTTTCAACCAAGCATGTCTCACACAAGCTTGAAGGAGGAGGCAGCCTCTGCTGTAACCTAATCTTACTTGCTTTGTGTGGGAGGGGCTGGATCCCGGTTTCCTGTTTCCTGTTCCCTTCTCTCTCCTTTTTCTGCTTGAATCTCCACCAAGGAGGAGCAGCTATGGCTGCTGCCGTGTGTTTCTCATACTTCCATACAGCAAGGCCACATTAAAGAAGACTGTGGGTTTGGTCAGAACCTTCTTGCTCGCATACAGGGACCGTTTCTACTAAGGAACTGTGAGTTACAATAAAATTGTAAACTCTTTTTTATGTAACTTTACATTAACGTGTGAGGTGTGTTTATTTTGTGTTTTGAACTGATTAAGCCTTGTGCAAGTTTATGGGAATGCTTCTACTCTGCTATATGCTAATAAGAAGCTGCGTGGAGTTCTGGTACTACCATCCCAGAATTCCTACAGCAGGGAGGCACCATAAGGGGAGAAATGGATGTGGCTGACACACTTAAATCATTTTTATTTATTTTACAAGGCTGATCAGCCAGTCCAGTCGAAGTGACCCTGTGCAGCATACAATTCCCATCTTTGTACATTCCCTTCCAAAACAATTAACAATCCAACAAATACATAGGAAAAACAACAAAAAGAAACAGGAATGGCCCCCAAATTAAAAAAAAAACCTTTCCTTACCCGAGGGAGCCCTCACAAAATTCCATTCCCCACGGTCTCATTAACAGATTTTGCAAAGCTGGGAGGGAAAGGGCTAACCGGATATCCGGGGAGAAGTTATTCCAGAGCAGGGGGTTACGACTGAAAAGAAGACAGGCCGTTCCTGCCAACAATGATGATCTGATCATGTGAAGAACCCCAGAGATGACCTTGGGGAAACTATGCCATGGCAGTTAGCAAAACATGATTCAAGGCCAGGACAGGAAGAGAACATTGGAAAGAAATTTAAACTGACTCCACCTTAACTCTCTTGGGTATAAGAGGGAGGGAGGGAAAATGCTATCAAGCTTTCAAGCTTCTGTTACTACAGCCTATATCAATAGAGTTCCAGTCAAACTTGAGTCTGTTTCCTGAACTGGCCTACCTTGAACGGCTGACAGATCAGAGAAAACAATTCAATATAGGGGCCCATTTGGAACCTTGGGGCCTCATAATAGGCCCAAAGACACTGATCCTAGCACTGGGATGGTGGGGAAGCCTACCGAACTGGCAGAACAAGATTTTAATGGCCTCTAAAAGGCCTCAAGGTTCTAGTCCTCATTTCACCCAAGATATGCTAGAAGCATATGCTGCTTTTCTGCTTCTCCTCCAGCTTTCCAAAGAGTCCTTCCTACCACAGAAGTATTTCCTTGGTGAGCGTTCCCTGTGATTTGTTCAAGTTATTTCCTTTTTTCACAGTATAAACAGCTGTGACTGTCCTGCTGTCCCGGGTAACCAAAGAGGGGGAGAGAGGGAGATTCTTCAAATGAATGAAGAAATTGGAGCTGTAAGGAAATCCACTCTGCAGCTCATCATCCCTTCAGAAAAGCTGACGCGGGCTAGAGGCGATGGGCACATGAGTGGCATGTGTGCCTTCTACCCACTTTCATGGGCTCCATCACTATGCTGGTGTAATTTTTTCCCACAACTTCTCTTCCTTCTTGTCGGCAATGCTGTAGTAATACGTGCGGATCAGTGTCTCCACGGCAGCAAAGTTTGGGCGGTCTTCCCATCTGGGGAGCAGGAAAGTAGACCGGTCAGAAATAAGGGGAGAAAAATCTCATCTGAATTACACACACACACACACACACACACACAAACAGAGTGTTGCAAAGTTCTCTCCCCAGTGAAATCTCATCTCCAGGGTAAGGTCAAAAAGCCAAGATGGCAGTTGCAACCGTCTGACCCCCATGCCCGGGAACACTTCCAGGTTTCAAGGCAAAGTCATGGGGAGAAGTAGGTTCCAAAAGACAGGCAGTAAAACAGAAAAGTATGTTTTCTGAGTCTGGGAAGATCCTCCTCCTTGACCAAAGGACCCTCGGCATGCCTCTGCTGCCAAACCGAAAGGGGAGGGTGGAGACAATTGGGGAGAGGTGGCCCCGCCTTACTTGTACGTCCAGCATAGATTCATCAGCTTGTACATCTCCGGTGGACAGCTTGACGGGCATTCCATGCGCTTCCCTTCCTCGATGAATGCCATGACTTCGGGTCCTTTCATTCTCTAGAAGGGGAGAAAGAGGTGAGTGATAAAGCTGAACATCTATCCGTTTTGGTAAAACGTCAGAGTATCAGCCCCTCTAAGTAGACCAGACCACGAAATCAGCTGCACAGGAAAGCTAAATCTACTTTGATTGAGACTGGCTATAAGAAGAGTCTTGCAAGTCTGATTGTGCTGTACCTCCTCCCCCCCCCTCTTATATTCATGTGGATTAGGGAGGTGCCTGTCTGAGCCACTTCCAAATGTCTTCTGGCTGTTGTGGACTTTAAGAAATTTATTTATTTATTTTCTATCCCGCCTTTATTATTTTTATAAATAACTCAAGGCGGCGAACATACCTATTACTCCTTCCACCACCTCCTATTTTCCCCACAACAACTACCCTGTGAGGTGAGTTGGGCTGAGAGAGAGGGACTGGTCCAAGGTCACCCAGCCGGCTTTTATGCCTAAGGCGGGACTAGAACTCACAGTCTCCTGGTTTGCCATTGGCTCCTTCCCAAGGCTGAGAGACAGGGACTGGCCCAAGGTCACCCAGCCGGCTTTCATGCCTAAGGTGGGACTAGAACTCACAGTCTCCTGGTTTGCCACTGGCTCCTTCCTAGGGCTGAGAGACAGGGACTGGCCCAATGTCACCCAGCCGGCTGTCATGCCTAAGGTGGGACTAGAACTCACAGTCTCCTGGTTTCTAGCCTGTTGCCTTAACCGCTAGACCAAACTAGCTCCTTTTGCTTATCCAATGGTTCTTGCATATTTCCATCAAGGTCATCTTCCTTACTCTCTACACCAGAGCTTTCCAAACTTTTCATGTTGGTGACACACTTTTTAGACACGCATCATTTCGCGACACACTCTTACAGCAGGGCACAAGGGAGGCACTAGGACCTGCCTGGAATCCTGGCAGGGCAGGTTTGGAGGCAGCCAGGCACAAGGCAGGCACTAGGACCTGCGTGGAATCACAGCAGGTTTGGAGGCAGCAGGGCACAAGGCAGGCACTAGGACCTGCGCAGAATCCTGGCAGGACTCAGCAGCAGCCGCGACACACCCAGACACTGCAGCCGACACACTAACGTGTCACGACACACAGTTTGGAAAGCTCTGCTCTACACAGAGTGACAAAACCCAAAACTATGGGACAGCCAGAGGGCACCTACCCTCTTGGCCTTCCAGAAGACGATGAAAATCTGGCACTTCCCCCAGGCGCTGGGCCAGGATGGGAGTTGAGCACAGCACATGTGTGTCTGGTGTAAACTGCTATGGTCCTTTGGTTAGTTTTTTTTTGGGGGGGTATATTTCTTAATATGTTACATGAGTTTGACTGTTGTTAGCCGCCCAGCCGCCTATTGTGTAAGATGGGCATCTAAAAAAACACACAAACCCGAGGGACCGATTCAGCTTCTTACTTCCTAGGTATCTTTGGAGGTATCAGGACACTTGGTGATACCTCCCTTGGTTGTCACCAGATTCCCTGCCCCACCTGATTTTATTATCTAAAGATTATTTTAATGTTTAAAAATAATTATGTGGAAGCTAACATGCTACAGAGCAAGCTTTATACCCAAGTAAAATCTGTATTGTGGAGTCCTTGGTGCTCTTTGAGCCTTGTTGTTTTCTTGCAGACGTTTCATTGCCAGGCTAGGCAACATCTTCAGTGCGAAAAGGGAGTAGACAAGCCATGGTATATAAACAGAGAGCAAGTCCCACTCCCTTTTCGCACTGAAGTTGTTCCTTAGTCTGGCAATGAAACATCTGCAAGAAAACAACAAGGCTCAGAGAGCACCAAGGACTCCACAACTTCTTTAGCGTATATTGTAAGGATATCAGAGCAGTGCGGGGGGGACCTTTACCTTTAAACTAGATTTAGCTATATTTTCTCATCTCATGCCTTTATTTCTTTGACTTAATATTTCTTACTCCTTTCCCTGACTTTGAATAAAATTATTTACCCCAAAACAGAACAGCATGATGCAGGTATTTATCTGGAAAACTTCTAAAGTGTACACTCTGTTTGCCCCATTCTGAATGTTCCTAATCCCAGTTCAGTTTAACACTATGCTGTATTTTGTGGAGTCCTTGGTGCTCTCTGAGCCTTGTTGTTTTCTTGCAGACGTTTCATTGCCAGGCTAGGCAACATCCTCAGTGCGAAAAGGGGGTGGGACTTGCTCTCTGTTTATATACCCTGGCTTGTCCTGCCTGTGTTGGTGGGGGTGTTGTTCTCTCCTTGGGAGTTCCTTGATTGGGCTGTTGTTTGCTGCTTGACTGAGTTAATAGTTCCTTGATTAAAATCTGTATTTCCACCATCACCTCTGAGCCCACAGAGATCTCAAAGGTGTACTTAGAAAATAAAATGGTGAAATCAGGTGCTTTGCCTGGAAAGGTGCCTTATGTTTAACCAACACCTTTTCCCCCTCCTGTCTGGAACAGGCACTTAATTCTCAAACTTCGTATGAGGAAAATAATTTTTGCTGAATCCTGTGTCCAAAAATCTGGAGCCAACCGCTCACACCCAGAAACATGTTCCAATTCAAGGGCATCCATGGGGGAGGCCAAAAAGGTCAAAATTTATTTATTATCCGTTAAGAAAACCAACATAAAGCAACAAAAATAAAATTAAAAACAAACAATAAAAACAAAATACAAAAGCCATTTAAGGTGGCCTCACAACCGCACAATTGCAGCCCCATCCCTTAGAATTGTGTGGCCACGACCACCACCTTAACTTTTTTGAGCCCTCCCTGGCGGATGCCCCAATTATGTATTTCATGTATATTCACCTTGTAGGGTTTCTGACCATAAGTAAAGGCTTCCCACATAGTCACCCCATAGCTCCAGACATCACTCTTGCTTGAAAACTTCCGAAACAGGATGCATTCAGGTGCGTACCACTTCAACGGCCACTTCCCAGTGGTCTTGGCCTGCGGGCAAGGACAGAATGGGGGCGGCTCCAGGTGAACATTCTTTGGATGAGCTGAATGATGTGAGGAGACCAAGTACAAGCACATGTTTGTCTCTCCTAAAGTACGAAATGATGGGGGGAAAGTGATGCAAAGTCTCCTTTGCAACCCTCAAAGTTCTCCTATATTCTAGATACCTGTTGGAGCATCTCTTCTCTTAAAGGTCATAAAAGACATCCATCACAGATTTCTATCTAGGTGGACTTTGGATATTCAACAGAATATGACTCTGCTGTGGCACCCACACAGACAGGAGCACTTAACAGAGTTTACCAATTCATTTGTTTATTTATGTATATGATGTATACCCTCACCTATCTCTCACAAGTGACTCTGGGCATCTTACAGGGATTAAAACAGAAAAAAAACACCACATATAATCCCGGCACCCAAGGATAAACAACAACCTCACTCGGTGTCCTTCTGTCTGTGATTAGAAGTTCAAACAGGAAAGCTATTCATGAAAGATGCTTCTGAAGAGAGACTCCTACATTTCTTAAGGATCCATGTCGAATGGAATATTTACATTAAACAGAAAAGAGCTGACATGTTAGAGGAAACTGTGTATGAAAACATACGCTGATTTTTCTAGATTTTATCTTTTTCATTTCAAATTCAACAGATCAGAATATTTCCCTGGTAATGCACACAAAAAAAGAAACTGGATTTTAAATAAACTGAGATTTAAGTCTCTAATAAAAGGGTTTCCCCTGCACATTTGTGCAGTCGTGTCCGACTCTAGGGGCCAGTGCTCATCTCCCTTTGTTAGCCGAAGAGCCATATTCTTTTTAGCAATGACGGGAATTCACAAAACAGAAGGGCTTTTCTGTAGTGGCACCCTCAACTTTCCTGGGGTTCACTTTGGACTTAATCGACTCTTTCTTGTGCCAGATTTTGACCTTCCCATTTGCCTAGCGATTGCAGAGGAAATTTCACCTTTTCCCCATTTTCTTCTGTTCCAGTCTTTTTTTTTTTTTTTTACATTTTTTTCTCCCTTTGGTAACTATATTTTCTAAGACTAGGCGGTTCTTCGGAAATATTTTGTACACTGCTCAGAGTCGGCAGACTGGAATGGCCTATACATCCTGTAAATAAATAAAAATAAATAATACATTTGGAAAAGGCAAGTCAGAATGGGCAGGACCAGGAATGTAGCATCTGTCTGCAACTCTTTAAAGTACCTATGTCTTTTCCGGGATCATGGTCTATCCTTGGCAATTGCTGTGTGATCCCAAGAAAAGACACAGCTGCTTCAAAAGGCTGTAGGCAGGTGCTATGTTCATACAACTCCAAAGATTCATTGCACGGCTCTAATTTTTGTCATGATTGTTTTTTTACTGTGGTTTCTATGTATCCAGGAAGTGCTAACTGGGAATGCTTGCATTAAAATGAGAATAAAATAATCCTTCCCACCCCCCATACAGGGATGGAACTAGGGTCTGTGTCACCCGGGGCAAACATGGATTCCGTGCCCTGCCCCATGGATTATTTTGTCATTTTGGCACACCCCGGGCGTCATTTTGGCGCACCCCCCAGTGTGGCGCTGCTTGCCCCCCCCCCGCCCCCCCCAGTTGCAGCCCTGCCTCCATATCCTTCCAACAAATGCTCTCTGAAATGCCTGCAGGGCTGATTTGCCGTACTGTCTTCTTGCTCACCATATAATAGCTGTCATCAGCTGCCAAAGCTTTGGAAAGCCCAAAATCGCTGATCTTCGCATAATGCTGGTTGACAAGCAACACATTTCGAGCAGCCAAGTCCCGGTGGACAAAGTTCTTTTCTTCTAGATACTTCATTCCAATGGCCACCTGGTGCATCAGTTCGACCACATTATTCACAGGAACTTCATCCCTAAGGGAAAACAAAGGGAGAAAAAGTTGACATCAGCGTTCCCTTCTTGATGTCCTCCTCATGTACTCATGTAAGCATTCTAGGAGTTATAGACTGAATACATCTGGAGAATTCCAGATTAGGGAAGGTTTATCTTACAAGCACCACACAACCCCACCAACACTGATTTATTTATTACAGTCATATATATATATATATATATATATATATATATAATCTTTTATTTTTAAATAAACATTTATTTATTAGACTTATATCCCACCTTTTTTTTTACAACTCATCCAGGGAGCCTCCATGACTGAGAGGGGACTAGAACCTGGGCCTCCCTGCTCCTAGACCAACACCTTCACCACTAGACTATCCTGAGTCTGGGGCTGAGAGCCTGAGTCTCCCAGGGAGCTTCTCTGGCTAAAGGGGGACTAGAGCCTGGGTCTCCCCACTCCTAGTCCACCACCTAATCCACTACACCTGATTGGCTCTTGGGCTGAGAGACAGGGACTGGCCCAAGGTCACCCAGCCGGCTTTCATGCCTAAGGCGGGACTAGAACTCTCAGTCTCCTGGTTTGCCATTGGCTCCTTCCTAGGGCTGAGAGACAGGGACTGGCCCAAGGTCACCCAGCCGGCTTTCATGCCTCAGGCGGGACTAGAACTCTCAGTCTCCTGGTTTGCCATTGGCTCCTTCTTAGGGCTGAGAGACAGGGACTGGCCCAAGGTCACCCAGCCAGCTTTGATGCCTAAGGAAGGACTAGAACTCTTAGTCTCCTGGTTTGCCATTGGCTCCTTCCTAGGGCTGAGAGAGAGGGACTGGCCCAAGGTCACCCAGCCGGCTTTCATGCCTCAGGCGGGACTAGAACTCTGTCTCCTGGTCTGCCATTGGCTCCTTCCTAGGGCTGAGAGAGAGGGACTGGCCCAAGGTCACCCAGCTGGCTTTCATGCCTCAGGCGGGACTAGAACTCTCAGTCTTCTGGTTTCTAGCCCGTTGCCTTAACCACTAGACCAAACTGGCTTAAAATACATTATACTTATAATATTAATTATCATTATAATTTCACTAAAATTCAGTTAAATCAATATTCATTTTGATACACGCATATTATGGAAATAAGGCTTCTTATTTCAAGTTGAAATAAGTTTAATATTTCAACTTCTTATATCAACTTGAAAAAGGTCACTGCACCTCAGTGAGCTGAAAGGTGGACTAGATGACTTCAAAGACCCCTTCCAGGATATATGATTTTGTGATTATCTCAGCGGCATTGAACTGATGGAACATAAATGGGTCTAACACCACATCCTGGAAAGGTACACATTTCCTGCATGAGGTGATGGTATCAACTCACTTCTTGGAAGACAAGAACTTGTGCAGAGGGCCACCTGATGCCATCTCCATCACGAGCATGAGGGCTTCTGCTTGACAGACTCCAATGAGACGGACAATGTAAGGGTTGTCAAGCTGGTGCATAATCTGGGCCTCCTTCATCATTTCATCCTGCTGTGCCACCCCGTTGCCCTGTTTTAGCATTTTGATGGCCACATCAATTTGCTTCCTGGAAAGGAAAGAAGATGAGAAGAAGACACATGAAGGCAAAAATGGGCAACAGTTGATGTTAGGAGTCTGAACAGGAACTTTCAGACTTCCAAATTGATGTCAGCCTTGCAAGGTAGACCAGACAGGAAACATGGCCAGATGAGCTAATTCTACTTTATTGTAAGGCTACATTAACAGAATCTTGCAAGTCTGAAAGTACATCTCCCCACCCACCCACCCCGGTCTCCTTTACAGCCCAAGAAACTAGGGAGGGTCCCTTCTGAGCCTCTTGCCCCACCCACTATCCAGTTGTGGGCTATGCTGTCTCTTATCTGACTGTTCCCTAGGCAGCATCTCTTCACCCCGTCTCCCAAGGTCTTTCCCACATACCATTACAGAGTGTAACGTAATTTTGAAAAAACAAATCAAGGAAAAAATGTGGGGCTTTAAAATAACAACCAAGAAGGGAGCCTCAAAGCAAAGGAACATAATGACTGTAACACCCCAAGTTGTTACTGTGTGTAACTGTTCCCACTCCCTGGGTAGGCCTCTCCCCTCAGCTTGAGGACCATGCCAGGGTTTCATGGCAAGTCAAGGGATACCCTCTCTTTGACCACAAGGGAGCAGCAAAAAATATTTGCTATTTTGGAAAGGGGGGCTCAGGATTGTTTAAGCGGGGGCAAGAAAAGGACCATACTGTAGCTCCTTTTCTCCCATCAAGATAAGGTATCCACCCCCAAATTATCTCCAAACTTCAGGTACTCCCCAAGAAAGAGGAACAAAACAAAATCTGATTTTTTCACAAGGAGTAACAACTTCTGAAAACTGCAGAGCCCTGTCTCTGCACATTAAGAGAAATTTATCCAAAAACACGGTGTGCGCTTACCTCCTCATTTTGTAAACTCCTTTCCTGACACACCCAAAGTTGCCCTCTCCCAGGTCCACTTCATCTATGATCAGACTGCTCCTTCTTAAGAACAGCTTCCGGTCCTTGAGCTCTTCGGGGTCACTGTACGGACTTTCATAACACGATGTGTCCATGGGCAAGATCCGAGTGTTCTTTCCTGCTCCTGCTCCGTCCCCAAGAAAGCAAAGTAGAATAACTGTGGGTTTCATGTTTGAAGACAACCTTCCTAATTTTGCAATTCCTCATACGCTCAGTTCAAGCCATCTGTGCTATATTATTGACATCAGCTCCTGTAAGATTGAAGAGTAAGCCCATCAACAGGTATTTTTCATTGAAACTGAACCTTTCTGAACTATGACAAGGTTCTTCTGATCATCAATTGGTGGGATTAAACAAGAGAGGAAAATTATGCTCCTCATGCCACTCTGAGAGGCATCTTGCAAGCATCTAGCTGGCCACGGTGGAAACAGAATGTGAACTAAATTGGGTATTGGTACAATCTGTTGGATCTTTGCTTGGACCAACAGACACCTTGAAATATTAGAAGTTTCTCACAATGCCTGAACTCTTCAGCCTAGCCATTCAGCTTCCTTTCTGTTCAAGCTCTTCTCCTCACTTTCTCCAATAGCAAATTCAGGAATTCAGGTAGGGTCTTGGATGACTTAAATCCATGGAAGAAAAGCCTACCAAGGGATATGAGGCTTGAAGATGCTATGATACTTTTGGGTTGAAGGCAGCAGGCCTCCAAATATTTCCTGAAGGAGAACAAAAGTGGGGAAAAGCTTTCTTTCCTACTTGTGAGAATCCCAAGAACCATCTAATTGGCCACAAGGAACTTCCATGTGTGTGTCTGTGTGAAAATTTATTTGCCAAATTTTTACCCCACCACAATCTAAACAGTCTCTCCAGGGCTTAAAACAAAATAAAACACAAGACATAGAATAATACAAAAAAAACATCTAAAATATCTAAAACCCACTAGCAACAATTAAGACTGGCTTCATACCCCCCTTCAGAAAAGTTCAACTTCTTCCAGAAGGCAAACAGAGTTAGAACTAAGCACACCTCCAACAGGAGGCCATTCCAGAAGGCCAACCTACAACAAAACAAACAAGGCTTCTGGGTTTCACTCCTCCCACCTTGTCCTCCTGAAAATGGGGGACAACCAGCTGCTTCTCGCAACACAGCTGAATTGACCCGGACCTGCT
Source organism: Charina bottae (assembly GCA_023362775.1). Classification (NCBI taxonomy): domain Eukaryota; kingdom Metazoa; phylum Chordata; class Lepidosauria; order Squamata; family Charinaidae; genus Charina; species Charina bottae. The sequence goes on from JALMGJ010000040.1 coordinate 4,904,234, forward strand.
GGCTACTATGGCCAAGATGGGCCTTGCCAATCCAGCAGAACTGTTCTTAGTTTTTTATGAGTGACAAAATGAAGACAAAACATCTATGAGCAACCATCTTCATCCAAAGAGTGTAATGAAAGCTGAGTGTAGTCAGTGGACACAAACTGTTGAAGGTCTGCCAAAGGAAGACACCATAACACCTGAGTTATAGTCCCGCCTTAGGCATGAAAGCCGGCTGGGTGACCTTGGGCCAGTCCCTGTCTCTCAGCCCTAGGAAGGAGCCAATGGCAAACCAGGAGACTGAGAGTTCTAGTCCCACCTTAGGCATGAAAGCCCGCTGGGTGACCTTGGGCCAGTCCCTCTCTCTCAGCCCTAGGAAGGAGCCAATGGCAAACCAGGAGACTGAGAGTTCTAGTCCCGCCTTAGGCATGAAAGCCCGCTGGGTGACCTTGGGCCAGTCCCTGTCTCTCAGCCCTAGGAAGGAGCCAATGGCAAACCAGGAGACTGAGAGTTCTAGTCCCGCCTTAGGCATGAAAGCCCGCTGGGTGACCTTGGGCCAGTCCCTCTCTCTCAGCCCTAGGAAGGAGCCAATGGCAAACCAGGAGACTGAGAGTTCTAGTCCCGCCTTAGGCATGAAAGCCCGCTGGGTGGCCTTGGGCCAGTCCCTCTCTCTCAGCCCTAGGAAGGATCCAATGGCAAACCAGGAGATTGAGAGTTCTAGTCCCGCCTTAGGCATGAAAGCCGGCTGGGTGATCTTGGGCCAGTCCCTGTCTCTCAGCCCTAGGAAGGAGCCAATGGCAAACCAGGAGACTGAGAGTTCTAGTCCTGCCTGAGGCATGGAAGCCGGCTGGGTGACCTTGGGCCAGTCACTTTCTCTCAGCCCAACTCACCTCACAGGGTTGTTGTCATGTGGAAAATAGGAGGAGGAAGGAGTAATAGGCATGTTCCCCGCCTTGAGTTATTTATAAAAATAATAAAGGTGGGATAGAAAATAAACAAAAATAAATAAAATAATCTTGTATCCTGGATGCTGAAGATGATATTGATAGAATATGACATTCCTGGCTGGATGAAACTTTGAACTAAATATGTAACATTTTATTGCAGATACCATTGGTAAAACTAAAGGATCCAAGCTATGTGTCTACTGTAGTTCCACAGGGCCATAGAAAAAGCACAGTTATGTTCCAGCCCCATAAATCAGCTATCTGAAAACCTGAACTTTTAGAAAGAAAAACCAAGTTTCTCTCCCTTCCCAGCAAAATTAGTTTTGAGAAAGCAGGACAGAGAAGAAAGGGGTTTGTTCAAATTGTCAGACAGAAAGAGATAATCTGTTTTATTTCCCTAACCACTCTGGCACAGATTTAAAATAACAACAAAAGTAGATTTTTTTTTCTTAAACATTCTTAAACACTCTTGCTGTTTTAGAAAATGCAAGTCACCCTTAAGTCCGACTTGACTCCCGGTTGCTTGACTCCCGCGATCCATGCGATTTCCATGCATGTTTTCTCAACTTCTAAGTCTAGCTACAGTTCTGGGATCCCCTGGTGGTCTCCTAGCCAAGTATTAACCATTTACTTGGCTGAGCATCCTCAGCTTCTAAAGTCAAAAGTTCTGTTTATTTTTATTTTAAAAAAAAGTAGCGCCACAAGTGGCCACAAGGGGCGGTAAAGTAACATACACTGTGCAGTATCCTTAAAGTGGGTTACAATAATGTTGTTCTAGCCCAGCAGTTGTCTACTGAAATAGATACCCTTATTTGAAATAAAGGCATAATGTTAAATTCTGTGTTTGATACACATAGGCAAAAGAGGAAGAGGAAGTAAAAGAGAATGAACGGAAAGGAAAATAAGTTTCAGATGCCTGTTCTTTTATGAAGTGGCCAAAAAGGGAATTTTTCAACCTGAGATTACATGGAGACTAGGAGAAAGTAAATACACTTTCTGAGTTCACGTTACTGTGGAGTTATATTGAAAGCGCAATAAACTTTTTGCCGAAATGGGATGCAGCCTGAACACTGGATGGGGGCTTACGAACAAGAAGTTGGTAAGAATTTTTAATTTTGATTTAGGGTGGCTGGGCACCCTTTGGGGAAGACCACTCCTTGCAGGCATGGTGTCGCCATGTCTTCCTTTCAGACAGAAGATTGCACAGCAATTCTTAGTACAAATAAGAATCGGTCTTGGCTTACCCACGGCTTATTCACTTCTGCATTGAGCTGCCAATGTGACCAGGTGACAAGGACAGGGAGCCGCAGAATGTCGGATTTTTCATGAGAGGTATTAATAAGGGCCTAAGAGATAGGCGTCTACTTCTTGGGAGGAGAGCAATGGCAAATCCTGATAAAATAGTTAAGAGCAGAGACCTCACACTGACAACAAAGGTCAGCATAGTCAAAGCAATGGTATTCCCCGTAGTAACCTATGGCTGCGAGAGCTGGACCATAAGGAAGGCTGAACGAAGGAAGAGAGATGCTTTTGAACTGTGGTGTTGGAGGAAAATTCTGAGAGTGCCTTGGACTGCAAGAAGATCAAACCAGTCCGTACTCCAGGAAATAAAGCCAGACTGCTCACTTGAGGGAATGATATTAAAGGCAAAACTGAAGTACTTTGGCCACAGAATGAGAAGACAGGATACCCTGGAGAAGATGCTGATGCCAGGGAAAGTGGAAGGCAAAAGGAAAAGGGCCGGCCAAGGGCAAGATGGGTGGATGATATTCTGGAGGTGACGGACTCGGCTGTGGGGGAGCTGGGGGTGGCGACGGCCGACAGGAAGCTCTGGCGTGGCCTGGTCCATGAAGTCACGAAGAGTCGGAAGCGACTGAACGAATAAACAACAACAAAGAGATAGGCAGCCCCCAACTTCACCTTCCTGCTTGGAGCAGTTATTTATTTATTTGCTTGTTGGTTAGATTTCCTGTACATCCCTCTCCTTTTGTTCAGGAGCTCCAGGTGACAGAGTGCTCCCTCCTCCCTTTTCCCCTACAGCAGTGACAGGTGTAAGTTGCAACCACCCAGGTTTTATTTGAAGATGAGGAAAAGCTTCCAATGGTAAGATCTCTACAACTGTGCAGCAATCGACCTGCAGAGATCATGAGTTCTCCATATAGGGAGGGTTTTAAGAAGAGGATGGAGCCCCTTTCTTGGATGGTTTAATTGGTTTTCCTGCCCATCCCAGAGCGCTGGACTAGATGATCCTTGGCGTCCCCTCCAACTCTCTTGGTCTATGATTCTGTGAGTTCGGCTGGGCTGAGAGGGACTGGCCCAAACTCACCCAGGGAGATCCCATAGCTGAGGGGGACCAGCACCCGGGTCTCCCCTCTCCTAGTCCAGCTCCTTCACCACTCCAACATACTGGCTGAGAGGGAGGGACTGACCTAGAATCCCCCCAGGGAGCTTCTGTGGCTCAAGGGAGTCCAGAATCTGGATCCGTCTCGTGCCAGTCCAAGGTGTTTCCTACTCCACTACATGCCTATGAATTGCTTGGTTTAGCTTTAAGGGCAGAGTTAGCCATCCAGGAGCTGGAAGAGAGAAAGTCGATAACAATTATGTGTGCTTACCAACCCAAATAAGGTAAGCCGAATTAATAAATGTGCACAGCTGAGTTAAGAGGATTTGGGGAATCAAATCCTCTGTTCCTGATACTGGTTTGATTTGCAATGCTGGTTCTCAAGGTTCAAAGGCTAATTTGTCCGTTGCTGTCGTGGTTAGGCGAAGAACAACGCTGAGCCTCGGAATTAAGCTCTAGTCTAGATCTTTATTGTTCTACCTTACACAGAATCTTGCCAAGCTAAACCACACTAAGCAGTTCTCTGGGGGAAAAACCCAGGCACTCTAAGGCGGGTCCGGCCTGACCTTCTTGGACGGGCGCCCAAGGTCTTCGAGGCTGTGAACGCGTTTGTCACCCTGGAAAGCGCCCCCTCCTCCTTCGCCCGTGATCTCCATAACAGTTGCATATGAACTGAGCCCAAAGGATTATTGATTGCAGAGCAGGATCTGAACATCCCCCTTGTTGGATACATCATTCTCATCCACCAAATGTGAGCAGAGTAAAGAACAGATCACTTGATGTCCAACTTTCCATCTTCATTCTGCTACATTATGCACATAAAAAGGTTAAAGCTAGAATAACCAAAGGTCATTCCCTTTGGGATGATCCATTCTCATTACCCACAGTACAGGTAGTCCTTGAGTTACGACCACTCGTTCAATGACTGTTCAAAATAACGACAGTGCTGAACGAGGGGTACTTACGACTGGTCCGTGAAGTTGTGGCCATTACAACATCCCTGCAGTTACATGATCGCAATGTAACTGGCACTTGGGTGCCTGGCTCGTGATTACGATATCGCAGCGAGCCGCAGTAAAGATTTTACCTTTATGCTGTATCTGCTAAGGCTGTTCTTAAACTCACCAATGGGCTCCGGTGTGTATCCATCTGAGTTCTGAGATGTGAATCTCCGAGCAGCCTAGGAAATTCAGGACAGAGTTTACACATTTGGGAAATTCAGGGCAGAAGATACACATGTATACCACTCAGCTGCACCCTAACTCTGCAAATAAAGAGAGAGAAAGGGATCTCTCCCTTTCTTCCAAGAGTCCCCCTTGTGGTGGGAGATGGGTGGTGATAGAAGTTGGATAAATAGATCTGCCTAAAGCTAGCAGGGAGCTGCATATCTGAATTGGGATTTAAATCCTGCTCCAATTCTATCTTTTTCTGCATCCTGTCCAGCACTTTCCATAGAATGATTTCATTAGGATTTTCCAGGCAGGATTATATGGCAGCTATAGGATATGGGGCTCATCAGAACAGCAGACCACTAACAGTATCTTGCCCACTCCCTCCCCCACCCACCCCCAGTGTGAAAGAGGGGGAGCAAAAAGGGAATGTTTCTATTTTTCTGTTCTCTGCATGCCACTAAACTCCCACTGGAGAAACAGGCTTGAAGTTTGGGGCTGCAACTGGACCCAGGGTTGTTGCTAAGAGCTGGAACCCTTGTGGCCATGAGCATCACTTATCAGCTTAGTTCAGCTGCACCCATCTGGCTATCCTAATTCATGTATTCACAACCTCAAGGCTGAGTTACTTGTACACTGTGGCTGCAGGTACCTCCCCCGTTTCCTGACAAGCCCTCGCCCTCGCCCTGCTCTACTTTTCTTTTCTAAAGATGACTTTAAGCCTTAGACAAACTTAAAAAGAAAGAAAGCTGTTGCGCTGGAATACAAAGCACCAGCCTTTCGCGTTATCTTCATTTCCAAGAATATGGTTCATGGGGTTCTGAGAAAATAAAAAATAGTGAATGGCTACAACCCAGGACTTTGTTTCTGTATGGGATCCCCTGCTCAGGAAAAAAAGAAAATATAAATTGAGGTGATAGAATGGGACGAGGCAACTCAATCCTTTACCTTCTGGCTTGCCACTGGGTCAGCCATTTTGTGAAGGAGGAAGATCTCTGCCATGGTGACCATTATCTTTCAGCTCTCACCATGCTCTCAAATGTACCCACTGGCCCTCCAAATCTGGCAACTCCTGGATTACTGTAATCCACCCTGTGGTAGGACTGATCCCAGCCTATCAATTAGTGTAGAACTCAGGAGGCAGGAGAAAGTTTATCATACCTGTGCCAAAACCCAAAAAGACCACTAGATGGCACCAGATACAGGAAACTCTAATTCTTTGCTGCCCTCTGGTGGTTCTCTGGAGTGTTACAGCCCAGATATTAGTAGCCCTAGCCCAGAGCTTTCCAAACTGTGTGTCGCGACACGTTAGTGTGTCGGCTGCAGTGTCTGGGTGTGTCGCGGCTGCTGCTGCCTCTGAGCCCTGCCAGGATTCCGTGCAGGTCCTAGTGCCTGCCTTGTGCCTTGCTGCCTCCAAACCTGCCCTGCCAGGATTCCGCGCAGGTCCTAGTGCCTGCCTTGTGCCTTGCTGCCTCCAAACCTGCTGTGATTCTGCACAGGTCTTAGTGCCTGCCTTGTGCCCTGCTGTAAGAGTGTGTCGCGAAATGATGCATGTCTAAAAAGTGTATCACCAACATGAAAAGTTTGGAAAGCTCTGCCCTAGCCAGATATCTGACAGGGGTATCTTGCCTAGCACATATTGCACTGAGGCTAAAAGATGAGCTGTAGCTGCAGTCCACTCTCCAATGCAAAACAAAAATATAAAGACTGGGGACCAGATTCCTTGAAATGTTTCAATTACACCAGCCTTCTACGGCAGTCTTACTCCTTTAGAAAGGCCCAGTTCTCTGTCCCATAGTAACAAATGCTGCTTAGTGGCAACAGGCTGGCAAGATTTTCTACTTGAGGGAATGCCCTCCACTCTGTAAACCCAACACAGAAATGTCTCGGGGGATGTTCTAAAAATACCCACCTTGTTAGGTTGTTCTTCCCCTGTCGTTACTCTCCCTGACTTCTATCTTTGGAGAGGATTATTTTTAGGTTTGTTTGTTTGTTTGTTTGTTTATTTGTCCAACTTCTATCACCGCCCATCTCCCCCCACAAAGGGGACTCTGGGCGGTTTACAACAAAGTTAGTAATTGAAAACATATAAAATACAATATACCATTCTGAGAATAAATTAGATATAAATATATAAAATCCAAGAGGCTATGATGTTATATTTAAAAGAACTCTACGGAGCAAGCCAACCCCAAGAGGAGCTATTACCCTTCCCATTCCAAGCGAGGTGGCAGAGCCAGGTCTTCAATTGTTTTCGGAAGGTCAGGAGTGTGCGGGCTTGCCTCACCTCCAGGGGCAGAATGTTCCAAAGGGCGGGCGCCACTGCAGAGAAGGCCCGCCTCCTGGACCCCGCCAGATGGAATTCTCTTACAGACAGGGTCCGTAGCAAGCCCTCTCTGCATAACCGGGTGGGGCGGGTCGATGTTCTGGGGATGAGGCGGTCCCTCATGTAACCTGGTCCCATGCCATGTAGGGCTTTAAAGGTGACAACCAACACCTTGAATTGGACCTGGAAGCAAACTGGTAACCAATGCAGCTCGCGCAGCAGAGGTGTCACATGTGCCGATCTTGGGGCACCCATAAGTGCACGCGCAGCTGCATTCTGGACCAGCTGAAGCTTCCAAATACTCTTCAAGGGTAGCCCCATGTAGAGTGCATTACAATAGTCTACATGGGAGATGACAAGGGCATGAGTGACTGTACGGAGGGCATCCGGAGGGCATTTATGATAGCTGTAAACCCCTTTGTGAGCAATATGGATGAGAAGTGATCCATAAATGCATGCACTGAGCAAACAAAGACCACTGGCGTACTCACCAATGTAGATGGATGTGCTGGTGGCATTGGAGTAGCAGCTGCAGGAAAGTAGGGAGGAAAGAAGTAATAGAGAAATTTGTTTGCGTATATGACCTGGGCAAGGTGGCAACTGTAGGAAGGCCAATGCATCTGTGGGGAACCACAGGCAGCAACTAATCTACAAGGAGTCTCCCTTGAAGTTTGCCAGGCTGAGTGCCATGGATGCTATGGGTGACCTTGGGCCAATCACTCTCCCTCAGGCCTAGGAAGGAGCCAATGGCAAACCAGGAGACTGAGAGTTCTAGTTCCCGCCTTAGGCATGAAAGCCGGCTGGGTGACCTTGGGCCAGTCCCTGTCTCTCAGTCCTAGGAAGGAGCCAATAGCAAAGCAGGAGAATGAGAGTTCTAGTCCCGCCTCAGGCATGAAGCCGGCTGGGTGACCTTGGGCCAGTCCCTGTCTCTCAGCCCTAGGAAGGAGCCAATGGCAAACCAGGAGAATGAGAGTTCTAGTCCCGCCTTAGGCAGGAAAGCCGGCTGGGTGACCTTGGGCCAGTCTCTCTCAGCTCAACTCACCTCACAGGGTTGTTGTTGTTGTTGTGGGGAAAATAGGAGGAGGAAGGAGTATTAGGTATGTTCGCTGCCTTGAGTTATTTATAAAAATAATAAAGGCGGGATAGAAATTAAATAAATAAATATTGGAAAGGGTGAATGTGCAATGTATGTAGTGCCTCCTAGTGGTCAGTAACTTGCTCATTCATTCATTCATTCATTCATTCATTCATTCATTCATTCATTCATTCATTTGATATAGCTCCCCATCAGAAGTTCATCAAGCTGGACAACTAACAATATTAACAACAATAATAACAGCATAAAACATTTAAAAAAACCAGGAAATGAAAACACATATAAACTACAACCGGGGTGAAAACAAACTTATCTGTGATAAATCAACATAACCATTGTATGGGCTCAGCCCCACCTCCTGACCCCCAGGCCTGGTGACAGAACCATGTCTTAGTTTAAGGCTTTGCAAAAGGTCAACAGGGCCAGGGCCAGTTTAATCTCCGGGGGGAGGGCAGGGAATGAAATTCCAAAGGGTGGGCACCACAACAGAAAAGGCTCTCTTCCTGGGCCCCGCTAGAAGACACTCCCTAATAGATGGGACCCAGAGCATGCCTCTTCTGCTGGACCTAATGGGATGGGTAGACATAATCAGGGAGAGGCAGTCCCTGAAATAACCTGGCCCCATGCTATGAAGAGCTTTATAGGTTACAGCCACCACCTTGAATTGAACCCGGAAGCACACTGGCAACCAGTGCACCTCACGGAGCACAGGTGTAACATGGGCTGATTGAGGAGGGCACATAACTGCCTGCTGTCATGTACAGTATATAACCTCTATAGCCCTGAATGCCCTGACTTAAGGGGACAGGCATCTTACTTTATTTTTAGAAGACTGCCATAGTGCTCTTGTAGATCAGAATATCTCCTGGTATGTTGCTGATGCCAGTCAATCCATATGGACTGATTGGCCAATTTAATGCCCAAATAAATCCCAAACCCTCTAACTCAGGGCTTTCCAAAGTGCTGCCGCTGGCGACACACCAGCGGCAGCGGTGGCGGCGCGCGCGCGCACGGTGGCGGCGTGGGGGGGTGTGCGGCGGCGTGCACAAGCACGGTGGCGGCGTGGGGGGCGTGCGGCGGCACGCACGTGCATGGCGGCCACCGTGCACGCGCGCGCTGCCACTTCCAGGTGGTGTGGCGACACACCACGCTGTGTGTGGCGACACACTTTTGTGTCGCGACACACAGTTTGGAAAGCTCTGCTCTAACTTATCCCAAATCCATCAGTATAGTACTCCCCAAACTGGAGCCCTCCAGATGTGTGGGCAACCAACTCCCGGAATCCCTTAGCCAACATGACTTTTGCCCTTGCACTATGCTAGGAGAAGAAATTTGGCGAGTTGCAATTTATAACGTCTGGAGGGTGCTGGCTTGGAAAAACCCTTTGAGAGGATCCTTTCCTGCGGATTTTTTAAAAAACCGTAATAGAATCTTTAAAGAACATAGATCGCGTGGTGACTAAAACGTGTATACAGGGAAGGAAATAAGCAGACTTGCTGAGCATTTTCTCATGGGTAGGAAAGAAGGAAAAGCCTTACCTGACTGCATTTCAGGATTTGGGGTGCTCTCCTTCAGATAATAGATAAGGCCATCTGGTTTGAGCTTGAGATACTCCACCAGCTGATGGAAGAATTTTGAAGAAGAAGATCATCAAGGGAGAGAGAGAGAAAGAGAGAAAGAGACTAGAAAACAGATGAACAAGCAAGGTTCTTAGTTTAACTGTCTTTCTGGCATCTCCATTTGCTTGCATCCCTTTGGAGAAATTGGACAGGGAAATTAAACATCTCAAAAAAGATACTGTATGTGGAAAAGTCAGGAATAGATGTTACAGTACCTTATTGGAGCAAAGCTGCCCATGGTGGATTCCATTTGGCCAATTACTATGATACGGCCAACGCACAACCTACTCACTCACCCCAATGCAAAGAGATGGATCCTAGCTTCATTCCACTTCCAACAAGCTTTTTCTACCTACCAACCACTCTGTCTAGTAGGCTCATGGAAGCTCTCAAGAAAGGTACTGACCTCAGTGTTTGATATAAACTAATAAAAGAGCAATTATATCAATATTTGGAAATAGAGATTTTATAACCCAAAAGTTTGTTGCTTTCTTTCTTTCCTCCCTGAATTAATTAGGAATCAAAACCAAATTCTAATGAAAGTTGAGCCAGCTCAAAATGAGTCTGCAGATGAAGTAGAGCAGTATAAGGGAGCAGTATAAGGGACAACACTTTGGTGGGTAGGTAACAGCGTTCCGTGTGCGTCATGCGGCCACTTGACTGTGGAAGCGTCTTCGGACAACGCTGGCTCTTCGGCTAAGAAACGGAGATGAGCACCGGCCCCTAGAGTCGGACATGACTACACAAATGTGCAGGGGGAACCTTTACCTTTACCTATAAGGGACAACATGAAGATGATGCGAGATGTGGGGTGTTGGGGTCAGTGGCATCTGCAGAGCAAGGTCAAAATGGGCAAGATGGCAGGTGCAGCAGCATGACCCATGCCCCACCCCTTTTCTGCTTGTGTCAACCTCACATACACATAAAAAGGACAGGGCTTGGATTGCATCTTGCCTATTTTGATCCTCCAGGTTTCTGATAGCGTCGTTATTGGAAACTGCAAATCCAATGACACCGACTCTTCAGCATGTCACGACCTATTGACCACAAGGGAACAGCAGGGTGTAGATACAGGTAGCCCCCGCTTACTGACTGCCTCGTTCTGCAACAAGTTCAAAGTTACCACGGTACTGAAAAAATAACTTTACAATCAATGCCTGCATTTACAACCTTCGCAGGTCCTTAAGTCATGTGATCGCCATTACAGTCCGTATGCATTGTCCTGTGTCTGACTGGTCTACCTGTACAGCAGAGCTTTCCAAACTGTGTGTCGGGACACGTTAGTGTGTCGGCTGCAGTGTCTGGGTGTGTCGTGGCTGCTGCTGCCTCCGAGCCCTGCCAGGATTCCGCGCAGGTCCTAGTGCCTGCCTTGTGCCTTGCTGCCTCCAAACCTGCCCTGCCAGGATTCCACACAGGTCCTAGTGCCTGCCTTGTGCCCTGCTGTAAGAATGTATCACAAAATGATGCCCTGCTGTAAGAGTGTGTCACGAAATGATGCCCTGCTGTAAGAGTGTGTTGCGAAATGATGCATGTCTAAAAAGTGTGCCACCAACATGAAAAGTTTGGAAAGCTCTGCTGTACAGCTTTCAGGATTTCCTGCGTCCCCTCCTTGTCTGCCATTCTGCCTGGTCTTTGCCAGGGTTAGGGTTAGGGTTAATTCAATTAGCCTAGATCCAAACAAAGTCGACAGGAACTAATCTTTGGCTTGTACTAAGTACTTTCCACTGCCACAGAAAATGAAAGTTTCATTTAATTATTTACGTGCTAGAAGAGGAGGGATGACAATTTGCACATGCACATGCTCACCCAAAACATTAAACTCACCTGCCACAGCGTATCAAACTTGGTTCCTTCTTCCACAGAGTATTTCCCTGATTTTCCTTGTCCTATGCGATAGTGATAAACAGTCTTTCCATACACAAGGGAAAGAGCATAGCTCCCTTTCTCTTTTCTTTGTCTCATCCTGATGGGAGAGGGAGATGAAGATCAGAAACAGCTACTTTTCCACAAATGATCTGTATGACTCCTGTGTAGCAACTTAAAACAGTACAAAGTAGGATTGGCAGTTCTGTCAGCTTTCTCCTTTATGCAAATCTGTCACATTGGTGTTTATCTGGATCTCTTTTTTGCAAATCTATCAGTACGTTGAACTTCAGAACTTCTTTTTTAAAAAAATAGTTTAGACTAAATTGTGCATTTAAATGTTAAATTTAAAACAATTTTGTTTTACAGTTCTGCCTGTTACACTTAATTTTTTTCAATTTCTCTAATACAATTCATTTTTACATTATATTTCATTCTTACATATATATAATTCTGTCATTGTTTATTTATCCATATATTCATGTGTGTGTGCATATGCACATGCCCCCCCCCTTTTTTTTTTCAGATTTTCCCCTAACGTGGATGAACTGCTTTGCAAAATTCAGAGGGCTGCAATTTTCAAGTAATATATTTGAGGGCATTTGTTCCTTTTTACCCACCAAAAGGTTTTTGCCTGCTGGTGAGTATTGCCCACCTGTTGGTTACATCTACTTATTTCAGTTGTCATTCCCGCCCCCCACCTCCAAACAGGGTTATTGATTGATGGTTGACAGTTACCGTTGCAAAATTATATACCCATGCATAACAAGGATATTGCACCAATCAATTATGTCTGCAGCAGACAAAAACTGTTCAGACATGAGATTTTAATGCTAGCCTGCAGGAGATGAGATTTTAACATCATGGCGGGCAAAACAGGAACATTTTGGTTTATATCACTTTGAAAATATAAAGCTAGACACATTTGCATTTAAATGCAAACTTCATCAATTTCTCTCCCATCCCTAGGAAACACTGTGAGATTTTCCAGCAAGAGCAGATGTACAAGCCCACTTCAGATATGGGGATTCCTCACCTCAATTTTAATTTCCCATAAAATGTCTCTAGTCTAGGCCTATCATTTGACTTTCTCAAAACACCTTGGGACTGTGTGCTCTCAGGATATCTTGGATTGTTGACAGATTGAGCTTTATTGGAATTGCTAGGAAGACTATTGAGAAATTGCCATAAAACAGTTTTTAGAAAGCCATGACAATTTGTAAGAAATTAACTAATTAAAGAATTTAATTAGTAGAATATTCAGTTTCTTTTAAACAACTGAAATCTTAAATTTTAATTATTTTAATTGCCAAGAAACTATTATACAGTGAAATCTAGTTTTAAGGGATTATTTTGGTGTCTTTCAACTGATGCAAATATATCCTTCAGACCAAACTATTTTATTGATTGCAGTTACACCATTTTTAATAAATATTGTTCCCAAACACAAAATCAGTCATTTACAACAAGGACAAAATAAATCCCTGATGAGTCTAGTGGAATGGGATGGAATGATCTATTCAAACAGGCACTCTCTGAACTAGCATTAATTGGGTGTCCATTATTCATAAACATCCAATACACAATATGTAAATGTGACTGATTTAAGCCTTTGGCTGTGTTTTACATCATCTGTGCGATGACATCATTACTCACAGTGAGATTTGATCTGTTGTGTGCAAATTTGCACTGAGCTCCGTTCATTGCCCTGGGGTTTCACTATACTACCTTGCATGTGTTTTGATATTATGCTGTAACAAAACATTTCCTATTATAGTAATGAAAACAGATCTTGACCCATAATTTTCTGGGTAAAAACTGCAACTCATCAAACAATGCTAGTAGATATACTGTGCTAAGCCACAGTTTGTTTTAACTATGGTTTGTGAAATAAACTATAATTGTCTGGGCTTTTCCCCCTAGAGTCAGACACGACTGCACAAATGTGCGGCGGGAACCTTTACTTATATAACATGGTAAGCCATAAATCATGATTTACAAACTACAGTAGCTGCTTTTATACAACTTAGTAAATCAAACAAAAACAAAAAACACATTAAGGTTTTAACTGATTTGTGAATTCCAGGTTTTATCTGGTAGAAAAAGTCAGCAGGCAGCAAATAGCATCTATGATGTTGATTATAAACAGGAGGAAAAACGAAGTAACAAAGCTGGGGATGTTTCAGCAAATTAAAATTATCAATGTCCAGGAGTCAACAAAGCATTGAAAAAAATACAGAAGCTGCAAGTCAGGTTCTGTCTGAACATAGTCTCCCCAGATATCCTATATTACAACCAGACTGAAAATGCAATGCTTGTGCTAATAAAAGGCTGTTTAGCCAGAATGTACAACTGTACAAATAAGTCTCTTGAATATGGGACTGCAAGTAGTGGGGGAAAATATTTCTCCAAAATTAAACCAGAAGTTTTTCCTGCATCCTTAATTGCTTACAGGAATTTCCCATCAGGCTGTGCTCCTGAGTACAGCCGGCTTTCAGCTTGCTCTCTGGAGATGGGGCCATGATACCAAGGCATCTTCTCATGAGCAGTGGTGGCCAAGAGTTTCTCCACTTGTGGTGCTTGACTTATGATTGCTAGTTCAAGATTCTCTCCCTATAAAAGAAAGAACAGAGGAAGCGAAATTATCTTTTGCATTACTGGGAAATTATTAAAACAAATTAAGAAGGGGTGTGGTGGCTCAGCGGGTAAGACGCCAGGCTTGTCGATCAGAAGATCGCAAGTTTGGAAGTTTGAATCCCTAGTGCCGCATGACGGAGTGAGCTCCTGCACTCGCCCCAGCTCTTGCCAACCTAGTAATTCGAAAGCATGCAAATGCAAGTAGATGAATAGGTACCACTACGGTGGGATGGTAACAGCGTTCCGCGCGCGTCATGCAGCCACTTGACTGTAGAAGCGTCTTCGGACAGCGCTGGTTCTTGGGCTAACAAACGGAGATAAGCACCGGCCCCTAGAGTCGGACACAACTGCACAAATGTGCGGGGGGAACCTTTACCTTTACCTTATTAAAACACTTGAGACAGGTAACAACTGATGAGGAACTTTGCTTTTTCCAGCTTAAACTGTAATTAGATAAATGGATAAAATTTAATCTAAGTAGTTTTTTTCCAGCAATCCAAATAAGAAAAGGGGGGGGGCAATGTAGAATAACATTTCAGTGCAACACTAGCTAATATAAAAGGAGGTAATAGTTCCTCCTGGGGGTGGTTACCCCTGTAATACCCTCCTTTTTTAAGATCTTCCCATCCTCTGGATTCTTATCTATGTATTATTATATTGTATTTTTAAGTATATAGGGTTTTAATATTAATATTAATGTTGTAAACCGCCCAGAGTCTACTGTCGTGGAGATGGGCGGTGATAAATTCAAATAATAAATAAATAAATAAATAATAATATACCCCCAACCCTAAACCTGGCAGTTTAATTTCTACAGTTTAATTGAGTGCAAAAGGAGGGAAGGCATATTAATAATATCATCATCTCTTTAATAATATCTTTAATAAATATTCTGGAACTATAAATTCCTCCTGAGAAAATAATAAATTGAGTGTTTGGGAATGGTTTCATTCTTCATTTTATGTCAATTTAGCCTTATGGGTTAGCAAGGTTTTATTTCATCTAACACACTCTAAGTTCCCTTTTTGTATGTCAGTTTGATATGGTTCTATGCTCCTGTAGAACATTTTTCCCCATTCAATTCAACTGGGAAAATGGCAAAACGTATTTTGCATTCTCATGGAGCCTTTCCAAGCAACCTTTCTAATGCATCAACAGAATGCTGCCTGTTGCCCAAAATCTGAATGCTGCCAATTGTCCATTCTATCCTATAGGCAGTCTTATCGTTGTTCAATCCTTGTTCATTCCACATTGCCAAACACCCATTCTTTCCATAGCAGGAAACTGCTCCATTCACAGCACCCTTCAAACATCCCATCATTTCAAAATGCTGCTCCTTTGCTAAAGGATGGTTCTTCGGTCACCACATGTCCATTCCTTCAGATTCTAATTCAATTGTACTTTCCCATGCCCTCCTTTCAGAATTCATTCAATTCCTCAGCTAGTTTCTAATAAGCCTAGATTTTGTGTACAGTACATCAATGGATATACTGTGGGGTGAAGAGGGAACAAATCTGCAGCGACTTCTTTCATTGTCAGCCTCAAGACCTAGGTGTGCTTTAATGAAATGGGAGAAGGAGCAGCAGATAGACAGCAGAAACAATTATCAATGAGACAGCTTGGAAGGAAGTGATCGCTGATTTATTCTTGCAATCACCAAACAACCCAGCATTCTCTTGGAACATAGCAGCAGGAATGTCAGAATACCACTGAACCTTTGCTAAAGGATGGTTCTTCGGTCACCACATGTCCATTCCTGTCCAGGTGTGGACAACAGGATGCTAACTCAGAAGTACTGTGTGCTATACCATTACAGCTGGGCCTGGCAAATGCTGCCCCTCTGGAAGGATTCACTGGAAAGACTTACTCTGAATCTTTTAGATTTGGCTGTCTGAAGTGGCTTGTAACAGTTATTTCGCTATTTTATTTATTTATTTATTTATTTATTTATTTATTTATTTATTATTTCTAACTTATATCACCGCCCATCTCCCCACACAAGGGAACTCTGGGCGGTTTACAATCAAGTATATTAATTGATTACTTAATCCTCATACGCAAACACAGCTGCTATTCATTAACACAGCCAAGTCTTTTTTCAATTTCAGAAGCCTGAAAAAAGACATAGTGGCTTTAATAAGTAGCAAAGAGGGGCTGAGCTTGCGTGAGTTTCAAAGCAGTTGTTCAAAATCATTTTCAAAATGTGCATAGCTCCAAAGTGTGTGTGTGTGTGTGTACTGTACATAGAATATTATAACATTACTGGGATTTTATTTTTGTCATTAGGTTTTGGATTTTGTAAACCACCTAGAAGGGAATTTGTGCAGCATATAAATAGAAACAAATCCGCTAATGAAAACAAAATCAAAATTATGCCCGTACTTCCAAGTTCCATGTCTGCCGGACGTATTCGCGGACCATGTTCTCCCGGACGTTGTCGAAAATCCCTGGCTGGGGTTCCAGGCCATCAGGGCGGTTGCAAGGCTTCCGCAAAGTACAGCAAAGTCCATCTGCATCCTTGGAATAAAATTCGCAGAGCTCTTCGGGGCCGCAGTGAGCTTTCCCTCCAGAGATGGCAAAGGTGCTGTTCATCTGACGCTCAATGGGATAATGGTAGAACTGGAGTTTGTGCACGACAGAGAGGACATAGCCTCCAAGATTGCGGAGGCACTGTCGCAGCAAAAACAGCCCATCCGACATCCCTGCCAGTTTGAGGTGGTCCTCTGCATCTGATCGGGAGATGCTGCCATAGTAGAAAGGCAAATGGGCAGCTGGATTGGGCATTCGGAGAGAGTTCCTGGCCCCACCCCGATGGTGCTGTACTTAGGAGACGTCTAGGAGGAAAAAGTCAACACCATGATTAACAAAAAGGGGAACATAAAACTGCCAAGACATTCTCCTGAGTTTCCTTTAGACAAAAATGATACAATCTTCAGAAACAGACTTGCTTGCAGAAAGATGGCAGTGGCAAGAAAAGTCTGCTCTTGTCCATTGTTCTTCAATTATTTACCCCTTTTTTAAAAAGTATCATACTTGAGAGTATGATACATGAGAGCAGCTGTCCTCAAAGAGAAGGCTAACTTATGAAGGCTGGCTGACAGATGCACACAGGGGTTTTTGAGAGTCAAGGTCTCTGGTGGGTGAGGCAAAAAGGTAAGATTAGAGATATTTCTATATTCTATATCCCTCCTCATACTTCCATTTGATGGACTCCAATGGACAAAACTAGAGAAGAGAAACAGGAGGAAGAGGGGGGGGGAGGAGGAGGAGGAAGAGGAGGAGGAAATTCTATTGTCTTAATATGCAGTGAGAAAATGGTGGACAGGCTCAAATGAATATTCAGCTCCCAGGAAATAAAGCCAGACTGCTCACTTGAGGGAATGATATTAAAGGCAAAACTGAAGTACTTTGGCCACATAATGAGAAGACAGGATACCCTGGAGAAGAAGCTGATGCTAGGGAAAGGAAGGCCAAAGGAAGAGGGGCCGACCAAGGGCAAGATGGATGGATGGTATTCTGGAGGTGACGGACTCAGCTGTGGGGGAGCTGGGGGTGGCGACGGCCGACAGGAAGCTCTGGCGTGGGCTGGTCCATGAAGTCACGAAGAGTCGGAAGCGACTGAACGAATAAACAACAACAAAACCACTGAAAGACTTTAAAGAACGGTTTAAGTGTGACCCACTTGGGACCTGCACACTCTCGCCTCATCACCATCCGGTCCCAAAACCCAGAGTATTTTTTTCTTCTTCTTCTTGTAGTCAAAGCAGACATTTGAGACATTCTTGGGCAGGAAGCTGTGGCAGGAAACCCAGCCAGTGATGGCTGCAAGTAAACAGAGCAGGCAGATGGTGTCTTGGTGGGTGTCTGGCTCTTGCCCCCCAAAGAAAAGTATTTGAACATGCTATTCACCGAAAATATATTGAAAAAAGATATTTGTTGGGGTGAGGGGATCCTCAGGCAAAAGCAAAGATGTAAAGATGCTTTTTATTATTTGCCCTTTCATGGTTCTGGATGGTAAAATGTAAAAGACTGCCTTGTGAAATAAGATTAAAACATGCCAGTTCTAACAACAGGCAAAGCTCAGAACCAGAGCATTAACAGAATCTTCTCTGTTTATACCCAACCTCTTATACTTAAAGGTAGACCACTCTGTACATGGAGGTTCCATGCCGCAACTGCTGGATAGATATCTTCCATCCATTTAAATCCCTGTAAGGTAGTGGCTAAACCCCTTTGAATAAAAGCCCTGCACAGACAGAGAGAGACCTCTGCTGTATTGGAACAAGTGTCCATCCTGCCCTGTTTCTTTCTCCAGCAGTGGCCAACCCATAATACTCTTTAGAACAGAGCTTTCCAAACTTTTCATGTTGGTGACACACTTTTTACACATGCATCATTTCGCAACACACTCTTACAACAGGGCATCATTTTGCGACACACTCTTACAGCAGGGTACAAGGCAGGCACTAGGACCTGCGTGGAATCACAGCAGGTTTGGAGGCAGCAAGGCACAAGGCAGGCACTAGGACCTGTGTGGAATCCTGGCAGGGCAGGTTTGGAGGCAGCAAGGCACATACAGGCACTAGGACCTGTGCGGAATCACAGCAGGTTTGGAGACAGCAAGGCACAAGGCAGGCACTAGACCTGTGTGTAATCCTGGCAGGGCAGGTTTGGAGGCAGCAAGGCACAAGGCAGGCACTAGGACCTGCGCGGAATCCTGGCAGGGCAGGTTTGGAGGCAGCAAGGCACATACAGGCACTAGGACCTGTGCGGAATCACAGCAGGTTTGGAGACAGCAAGGCACAAGGCAGGCACTAGACCTGTGTGTAATCCTGGCAGGGCAGGTTTGGAGGCAGCAAGGCACAAGGCAGGCACTAGGACCTGCGCGGAATCCTGGCAGGGCAGGTTTGGATGCAGCAAGGCACAAGGCAGGCACTAGGACCTGTGCGGAATCACAGCAGGTTTGGAGACAGCAAGGCACAAGGCAGGCACTAGGACCTGTGTGTAATCCTGGCAGGGCAGGTTTGGAGGCAGCAAGGCACAAGGCAGGCACTAGGACCTGTGCAGAATCACAGCAGGTTTGGAGACAGCAAGGCACAAGGCAGGCACTAGGACCTGTGTGTAATCCTGGCAGGGCAGGTTTGGAGGCAGCAAGGCACATACAGGCACTAGGACCTGCGCGGAATCCTGGCAGGGCAGGTTTGGAGGCAGCAAGGCACAAGGCAGGCACTAGGACCTGTGCGGAATCACAGCAGGTTTGGAGACAGCAAGGCACAAGGCAGGCACTAGGACCTGTGTGTAGTCCTGGCAGGGCAGGTTTGGAGGCAGCAAGGCACAAGGCAGGCACTAGGACCTGCGCGGAATCCTGGCACGGCAGGTTTGGAGGCAGCAAGGCACAAGGCAGGCACTAGGACCTGCGTGGAATCACAGCAGGTTTGGAGGCAGCAGGGCACAAGGCAGGCACTAGGACCTGCGCGGAATCTTGGCAGGGCAGGTTTGGAGGCAGCAAGGCACAAGGCAGGCACTAGGACCTGCGCGGAATCCTGGCAGGGCAGGTTTGCAGGCAGCAAGGCACAAGGCAGGCACTAGGACCTGCGTGGAATCCTGGCAAGGCAGGTTTGGAGGCAGCCAGGCACAAGGCAGGCACTAGGACCTGCGTGGAATCACAGCAGGTTTGGAGGCAGCAGGGCACAAGGCAGGCACTAGGACCTGCGCGGAATCGTGGCAGGGCAGGTTTGGAGGCAGCAAGGCACAAGGCAGGCACTAGGACCTGCGTGGAATCCTGGCAGGGCTCGGAAGCAGCAGCCGCGACACACCCAGACACTGCAGCCAACACACTAACATGTCGTGACACACAGTTTGGAAAGCTCTGCTTTAGAATTTCACAAACTATTGAAGGCAAAAACTCCCCCTTGTTTTATTCTAAATGCCAGAAGTAGACTGACATTGACACTGCAGGTACTATCCAGCTAATATATCCAAGGGAATGAGCTTTGTGCATCTCACAAGTTTGTTTGTTTGTTTGTTTATTTATTTATTTATTTATTTATTAAATTTCTCTGCTGCCCATCTTGCGTACGACGACTCTGGGTGGCTTACAAATAATAAAAATGACAAGTCCCTAAAACAATTCAATATAAATACATAAAAATACAAATACAATACAAGATAAAAATATAAAATATAGAATGTAGAATGTAGAATATAAAATTCAAGATGGGAAGATCTTAACTTTGGCACCCTCACGGGGCCAACCACCCCCATGAATAGCTGTCCCCCCTCCCATCCCAGGCAAGGTGACATAACCGTGTCTTCACTCCCTTCCGAAAGGCCGGGAGAGTGGGGGCCTGTCTTACCCCTGGGGGTAGCTTGTTCCAAAGGGCAGTTGCTATGGTAGAGAAGGCCCTCTTCCTGGACCACCAATCGGCAATCCCTCATGGACAGGGTCCGTAACATGCCCTCTCTGCCTGACCAGGTGGGATGGGTCGATGTAACGGGGGTGAGGCAGTCCCTCAGGTAACCTGGACCCATGGCATGGAGGGCTTTAAAGGTGATAACCAACACCTTGAATTGGACCCAGAAGCAAACCGGCACCCAATGCAGCTCACGCAGTAACAGTGTTATATGTGCCTTTCTAGGTGCTCGTAAAACTGCTTGCGCAGACGCATTTTGCACCAGCTGTAGCTTCTGGATACTCTTCAAGGTTAGCCGCATTGCAGTAGTCTATGCGGGAGATGACCAGGGCATGAGTGACTGTTCTGAGGGACTCCAGATCCAGGAACGGGCGTAGATGGTGCACAACACAAAGGCTCTCCTGGCCAGGCCCGCAACTAGGGTCTGTGTCACCTGGGGCAAACATGGATTCTACGCCCCCCCATGGATTCTGTGCTCCCCCGCAGGGTCGAGTCCCCCCCCACACCCCCAATGCAGACCCCCCCACCACGAAGCAGCACAGGGCTCCCCCGGGACAAGCGCCCCGCTCCTGGCTGCAATCTCTCGCGCGCCCCTGGCTCCAGGGGAAGGACCCACTGCGCTCCTGTCTGCCCATCCGGGCCAGGCAGAGCGAGTTGCCTGCCGCCGCGCTCCCAAGCGGGACAGTCTGGAGCGGCACCGGGGGGGCACGGCCCTGCGGCCACCCCGGAGCCCGTGGCCAGCCCCGGGGAGTGGATGAGCCCAGCCGCGCAACAACCCAGTGGGCCTCTTTGCGGGCGGCAGCAACAGGAGCGCAGGCCTCCCTCAGGGATGGCCGTCTAAAGAGACATTTTGGCGCACCCCCCAGCACGGCGCCCAGGGCACATGACCCACTTGCCCCCCCCCTAGTTGCAGCCCTGCTCCTGGCCACGACTGCTATTAAGTTATTTGCAACTTACTACGGAGTGAGCTCCCGCACTAGCCCCAGCTCTTGCCAACCTAGCAATTCGAAAGCATGTAAATGCAAGTAGATGAATAGGTACCACTTCGGTGGGATGGTAACAGCGTTCTGCTTCCGTCATGCAGCCACATGACCGTGGAAGCGTCTTCGGACAATGCTGGCTCTTCGGCTAACAAACAGAGATGAGCACCGGCCCCTAGAGTCAGACACGACTGCACAAATGTACGGGGGGAACCTTTACCTTTTTATACTGGATAAGCAATTTTGTTTCCCCAATCCAAATCTATGGCTAATTGGCTTCTCATGTGCAAATATATTGGGGGGGAAAGAAAATAAGGTCCCCCTCAACTCACTTGCTCATATTCCACTTATATTCTACCTACTCCACTATTTTCCATATATTCTATTCCACATATTTCACCTATGGTGGCTGTAGCCCTGTTTCTGGCTCACAATTGTTTTAACCGCCCAGAGTTCCCCATGGGGGGAGATGGGCGGTCATATAAATTAAATAAATAAATAAACGTTATCAGCTGCAGTAAAGCTGTAGTTGATCAACAACAGTTATTGAGGAATAGTTGAAAGCACTGGGAATGTTTAGCTTGTCAAATTAAAACTCCCCAACAAACATTTATCCAGCTTCATCCTCAAGTCCCCCATGCCATGGCTCAGACATGCCCTGGTAACTACTTTTGTAGGACTTTATTTATGACTTCATTCATTCACTCACTCACTCACTCACTCACTCACTCATTCATTCATTCATTCATTCATTCATTCATTCATTCATTCTTATTTGGACATGGACTGACTCCAACTGACTCTGTCACCATCAATCACCATCATACCATCAATACTTTGTCACCATCATATCACCAGCCTATAGTTGAGACAACTTAAGGTCATCTGTTTCCGTTTTAAATAGTCTTCTCCCAATGTAAGTTTTGCCACAGACACAATCTAGGACACTTCCCTGACAATGTGGTTGATGACATCCCAGCTCCTAATGGCCACTGTAGGCTCCTCTGGGCACAACATCTGCTCTCCAGTCACTGGGCAGTGCCCTCGTGGCCGTTTTTGGCTTGGGACCCAAGAGAGACTGGATGCCGGATTGCCACAGAGGTATCTTACTGTGTGACAGGAAGGACACACGGCTCTCTGGCCTTGTTGCAGATGGTGATTGAGGTTCAGCCCTAAGGCAGCAAATTTTAGGCCACAGTCATAGAGCTATAGAGTTGGAAATTATCCCAACGATCACCTAGTCCAACCTTTAGTAATGGGCAAGAAAACTAGTTAGAATCACAGAATTATGGAGATGGAAGGGACTATCTCATCTAGTCCAACCCTCTGCAGAATGCAGGAAAACCAGTTAAATGGTTGTCCAGCCTTTTCTGAAAATCTTCCAGAGGGAAAGAACCCACAACTTTTATGGTTGTACAGATCTTTCAAACAGGAAGTTTTTTAAAAAAAATTTATCCCGCCTTTATTATTTTTATAAATAATGCAAGGCAGCTAACATACCTAATACTCCCTCCTCCTATTTTCCCCACAACAACAACCCTGTGAGGTGGGTTGGGCTGAGAGAGAGGGACTGGCCCAAGGTCACCCAGCTGGCTTTCATGCCTAAGGCGGGACTAGAACTCTCAGTCTCCTGGTTTGCCATTGGCTCCTTCCCAGGGCTGAGAGACAGGGATTGGCCCAAGGTCACCCAGCCGGCTTTCATGCCTAAGGTGGGACCAGAACTCTCAGTCTCCTGGTTTGCCATTGGCTCCTTCCTAGGGCTGAGAGACAGGGATTGGCCCAAGGTCACCCAGCCGGCTTTCATGCCTAAGGCGGGACTAGAACTCTCAGTCTCCTGGTTTGCTATTGGCTCCTTCCTAGGCCTGAGAGACAGGGATTGGCCCAAGGTCACCCAGCCGGCTTTCATGCCTAAGGCGGGACTAGAACTCTCAGTCTCCTGGTTTGCCATTGGCTCCTTCCTAGGGCTGAGAGACAGGGACTGGCCCAAGCTCACCCAGCCAGCTTTCATGCCTAAGGCGGGACTAGAACTCACAGCCTCCTGGTTTCTAGCCCAGCACCTTAACCACTAGACCAAACTTGCTCTTTTCCTGATATTTAAATGAAATTGAGACAGCTGCAAATTATACCCATTATTTCTGGTCCTAGTTTCTGTGGCCATGAAAAAGAGTTCTTGACCATCTCCCTTGTAGCTTCCCTTTATGTAGCTGTACATGGCTAGCCTTCTTCCCTCACTCTTCTTTTTTCCAGACTGGACTTCTGAATGTTTACAGGTTCTTCAGTCTTGGCTTAAAAAGCCTCCAAGTCCAGTCTGGGGCCAAAAAGAGATTGAATTTGTCTGTCCTTATCAAAGGCATTAAAATTCAGGGTAATTCAACTGGAAGGTCATCGTTTAGAAAGATTTTATTAAAAAAGCTATTTTAAAAAGTGTTCTATGCAAGGCTCTGCCCTAAACTCTAAGTTACTAAACACTGTTGTTGTTGTTCAGTCGTTTAGTCGTGTCCGACTCTTTGTGACTCTTCGCATTAGGTGGCCAAAGTATTTGAGCTTCAGCTACAACATCTGTCCTTCCAATGAGCAGTCAGGGTTGATTTCCTTTAGGATTGACATTACTACTGGGAAAACCATAGCTTTAATTATAGGGACCTTTGTCAGCAAGGTGATGTCTCTGCTTTTTAATATGCTGTCTAGGTTTGCCATAGCTTTCCTCCCAAGGAGCAAGCGTCTTTTAATTTCATGGCTGCAGTCACTGTCTGCGGTGATCTTGGAGCCCAAGAAAATAAAATCTGTCACTGCTTCCATTTCTTCCCCTTCTGTTTGCCAGGAAGTGATGGGACCAGATGCCATACATTAAGGAGTCAAAACCGCCCAGAGTCCCCTCCGGAATGGGGGGAGATGGGCGGTGATATAAGTTAGAAATATAAATAAATAAATAAATAAAAATTACTCTGAAAATTAAGTGTGGGGTTAGACTGTGAAAATCTCATGGACATCAACTGACCATGCTTGGAGAAAGGATGCTGGAGGCTCCATTAGTAGCGGAGCACCTGTTTTGCCTGCAAATGGTCCCAGGTTCAATCCTCAAATTCTGCACATGGGTAAGGGAAATTTTCTTTCCTCAGTCTCCAGAGAATTGTTGCTGCAATTCAATTTTTGACAATCTTAATTCAGTGGACGCTGCCTTACATAGAATTCCATAGGGGCTTCCTATTTTCTGGATCAAATCAACCCTGAGGACTGGAAACATGTTTTATCTTTAGAAGAAAGGCTGTAGTTTTGTAGTAGAGCCCTTGGATTGCATTCAAAATGTGCCAAGTTTCATCCTTGACATCTCCAGTTAGAGTTATTGCACATCAGTACGGACAATTCATTGGAAGGACAGATGCTGAAGCTGAAGCTCAAATACTTTGGCCACCTAATGCGAAGAGGAAAAGACCCTGGAAAAGACCCTGATGCTGGGAAAGACTGAAGGCAAAAGGAGAAGGGGACGGCAGAGGATGAGATGGTTAGATAGCATCACCGATGTAATGAACATGAATTTGAGTAAACTCCGGGAGACAGTGGAGGACAGGAAGGCCTGGCGTGCTATGGTCCATGCGGTCACGAAGAGTCGGACACGACTAAACGACTGAACAACGAAATGGACAATTCTGAATTAAGTGGATGAAAGATAGAATGAACCTGTTCTCCACCATAGTGGGGTCTCACTGGCTCTTCACATATCCATGCATCCGTGAGGATACCCAAACAAACCAGGGTATCCTCACTTTGCTAAGTATAGGGGTTAAGATAGATTTCATAGGGAAGTTCTCACAGTACAAGGAGGCAACACAGGTAAACTGGTGTCAATATCAGAACCCATGCTGGAATTAGAGGGGCTTTTAAACACCATCAGGGAGGACTCTGATTAGAAGACATTTGTTACGGAGAAACAGTGTGATGGCTGGCAGATTAAAATAAAATAATAAAAAATAAAATAAAATAATAAAATAAAATAAAATAAAATAAAATAAAATAAAATAATAAAATAAAATAAAATAAAATAAAATAAAATAAAATAAAATAAAATAAAATAAAATAAAATAAAATAAAATAAAATAAAAAAATAAAATAATAAAATAAAATATAAGATAATAAAATAAAATAAAATAAAATAAAATAAAATAAATAAAATAAAATAAAATAAAATAAATAAAAAATGAAATAAAAAATGAAATAAATAAAATAAAATAAAATAAAATAAAATAAAATAAAATAAAATAAAATAATAAAATAAAATAAAATAAAAATAAAATAAAATAAAAAAATAAAATAAAATAAAATAAAATAAAATAAAATAAAATAAAATAAAATAAATAAAATAAAATAAAATAAAATAAAATAAAATAAAATAAAATAAAATAAAATAAAATAAAATAAAATAAAATAATAAAATAAGGTGAGGGATTGGTGGTTGAACCTGAGTCATTAGTTTTAGTAAAAACCCAACATGGCCTGGTGAACCTGAATTGGATTTGTTTGTGGGGTGGAAATTCTCCCCGCAGAACAGCTTGCGCAGCTTGCGCGCAGCCTCCCTGCCTAAACTGAGGGCATTTTCGGGGCCACCCCAGGGCAGCGTGTGCATGTGGGGAGGGGAGGTTTCTGCCTCCCTGCCAGAACCGAGGGCATTTTCGGGGTCCCCGGAGCCTGCCCTTTCGAAGGGGCAGCACTGCTGCTGCTGCTGCCACTGCCCCTTCGAAAGGGCAGGCTCCGGGGACCCCGAAAATGCCCTCGGTTCTGGCAGGGAGGCAGAAACCTCCCCTCCCCACATGCACACGCTGCCCTGGGGTGGAAATTCTCCCCGCAGAACAGCTGAGCGCCGCTTGCGCGCAGCCTCCCTGCCTAAACTGAGGGCATTTTCAGGGTCCCCGGAGCCTGCCCTTTCGAAGGGGCAGCACTGCTGCTGCTGCTGCCGCTGCCCCTTCGAAAGGGCAGGCTCGGGGACCCCGAAAATGCCCTCGGTTCCGGCAGGGAGGCAAAAATCGTGCGTGCAGGCTGCCGGGCTTCCCGACGCACAGCTGATTGGCGCAGAGAATTTCCACTCGCTTCAGCGCTTCCGGCTTGTCACGCGACACACAGTTTGGAAAGCCCTGCCCGTCGTCAAGATGGCTGCCGGAGACGGCTGCCAGGTTGCCAGGGGTATGCCCACAGCAACGCACACCATGCCCGCTGCCGCGCCTACCCCGCCACACTCGCTGCCGCGCCACGCCCGCCATGCCTGCCTGCGGAAGAGCCACACTCAAGGGGCCAAAGAGCCTCATTTGGCTCCCGAGCCGCCATTTCCGACCCTTGGCCTAGACAATGGTCTGGTAAATGAAATCTGAGTCTGAAGCAGGAGGGCTGGGGAAAGCATCTCAGAAGGGACCCTCCCCTAGTTTTCAGGAGAGTAAAAGCAAGGGACAGGAGGGATACTTTCAGATTCGCAAGATTCTGTTAATGCAACCTTACAATAAAGATAGAGTTAGTCATCAAAGTCATGCTTCTTATCTGGACTACCTGGAAGGGGTAACATGTATGCATTTACATACATTGTATGTTGGAGTTCAAAAACAAAAAGTCTCCCTGGTACTTTTGGAAATTATTAGTCAGGAAAGGAAACTTGATATATGAAACAATTAGTGAGGCCTTGAAGCTAGGAACATGACTGTTCTGAAAAGGTTGCTTGAAATTGCTTCTTACTGACCTTTTAAGTGAATAAAGCAGAAAAAAAATATGGAAAGTGGTATGGTCCCCCATTTCCATCAGCTCTCTTGAACTGTGAATTTACCCTGTGATGAAGGATCTAACTTGAGAGTTTCTGTTGCTGAAGCAGAGCATAAGGTCTCCGTTTAAAAGGGTGGACCAGCCTTTCTCAACCTTTTGACCCTGGAGGAACCCTTGAAATATTTTTCAGGCCTCGGGGAACCCCTGCACATTCATGCTCAAATATAGGCCAGAAGTTACAAAATTATTATATTCGTTTCATGGGTCGGCCTGTATAGATGCATTAACAGTGTTCTTAAACTAAAAAGAAAGAATGAAACTCACCTCTTTAATGTGAAGTTGCCCAAATTCGAAATAATTTTTTAAATAAATCGTGATTTCCCAGGGGACCCCTAGTGACCTCTTGGGGAACCCTACAGTGCCACGGAACCCTGGTTGAGAAACCCTGCTGTGGAAAGTTGCTATGTACACAGAGAAAATTACACCAAGCTCTCCTTATCAAGAATCCGACTTGCCATTAGCAATTTCCTGAATTCTGAACTAGGTGAATCTGTGGGGCCCTGCCGAAGTTCTCCACAAAATAATGATTGCTATGCTGGATGAGGCCTTTCCTGGCTTTATGGTTTATTTTTCAAGTCACTGTAGCCCCAACTTCCCTCCAACAGGTAACAAAACCTAACAGAATTTATTCAACTTGAGTCTATCCTTAGATGGTGTTGGAAGAAATCAGAAAAGACAGCTTTGTCACTGGGGTACAGCTAAGGATGATTTATGCCTATCTTACTCATGGGATGGGGACGAGATGAAGATCACAGAGACACAGCAGATAAAAGGGGTTGCCTTCCCTGAGAAAGGTGAAATAGCTGCCAGAAAATTCAGCCTTTTGGAAAAAACACATTTAGAAATTTTAGACAATTCAAATAGAGCAGTTTCTAAAATTTACACCATTTGTATAGCATACAAAACAAACCCTGAAAGAAATGTAGGAGGCAGAAACCATAGATCAACCAATGCAGGAAATAATACGGCAGAAAAAAACTTTTCTGAACTATTCCTAAGGAATTAAGGAGTTAAGGAGAATTCTTCACTTATACACAGCACTACACTCCTGCTCAAAAAAGTTACAGAATCACACATTCCCCAAACTTTTGGAAAGGCTATGGACAAAAAAGAACTTCTTTACATTCCCATAGGTGGGGATGCCCTAAAAGAAAAGTCTTTTGGAATAAGGTAAGTGAAATAATTAACTATATTAACTCCAAACCATTTGTAGCACAAGTAAAATTACGTTTGTTGTTAATCTGTTCCAGGCTCAGTTTAAGAACTATATCAAAACTATATCAAATTCCGGGTGCAATTCAAGGTGTTGGTTTTGACCTTTAAAGCCCTACATGGCATGGGACCAGGGTATCTGAGGGACCGCCTCATCCCCATCACTTCAAACCGTCCCACTCAATTATGTAGAGAGGGCATGCTCCGGACCCCGTCGGTAAGGGAGTTTCGTTTGGCGGGGTCCAGAAGGCGGGCCTTCTCGGCAGTGGCGCCTGCCCTTTGGAACAACCTGCCCCCGGAGGGTGAGGCAGGCCCCATCGCTCCTGTCCTTCCGGAAGAACCTAAAGACCTGGTTTTGCCGCCTCGCGTGGGATGGGAACAGGAATAGTTCCTCGTGGGGATGGCTGGTGCCATAGAGCCCTTTTAAAGATCATGGTCTGCCTTCTTGGATTTTCTACTTAATTTATAATAATAATTAATTGTATATTGTATTTTTATGTGTTTTTATAACGGAATTTTAATCTCTATGTTTGTAAACCGCCCAAAGTCCCCTTGTGGGAGATGGTGCGGTGATAGAAGTCGAAACATAAATTAAATAAATAAATAAATAAATAAATAAATAAATAAATAAATAAATAAATAAATAAATAAAACACAGGTTAACTACTCTGTTGACAGCAGCCAAACTGACAATAGCTCACTGTTGGAAATCAAACTCTTCCCCATCACTTGACAAATAGTTAAATAAACTATGGCACACGGTACCTATGGAAAAATTAACACATAAAATGGGGTGCATTAAAGAATATGCAGACCCCCCACAATTTTTAAGCTTTGTGGCATCCTCTTAACAGTGCAAAACGGAAAAGAAATAAAAGGGTTGCTACAGCATGAATAAGCCATGGCTTGGGGCAAGTGAAGAAAGGCCCTTGATCAGTACAAGGTCTCTTGCCAAAGTTATCAAACAGTGACAGAGAATTCAAGCTCTGATTTTGGAAGAGAAATGGAATGGAAGCTTAGCAGCCGTTGCACTTCTGTTTCAACTCCGGATAATCTTACCTGATTCAGAGAATGGGGGGACGGAATAGGCCTTCCTTCAGACTTTTTCTTCTTTTCGCAAAACAAATAAATAAAAGAACATGCAATTAAAGGCGTTCTCTGTCTCACAACCGAACAGCAGGCGTTTGGGTGACCAAGCAGTTAGAGACATGTGGGCAGAACGGAGCTGTTTGCCCTGAAAAAGCAAACTGCACTTGTGACATCACTGAGAGGCTTCACTTTGAAGTGAGAACCTGGTTTCCTCCTTACTAAAGCAGGAAAGTTGAAAGGAGCACATTTAAATAAACACACACGGAATTCATGATGCTCTGAAGAACACGAGCGTCACCCTAGAACACTTTCTTCAACAACAGGGCACCTCTGCTTTTTCAGAGCGGCTCAGCAGGCTGAAATTCAACTGATGGAGCCATTTCTATCCTGCCTGCTCTGAAAAACGACCAGTGTTTGTTCCTGACTGCCAGATGACTATGGAAGGCACAACAGCTCAGATGTTTGTATATGTATATTTGGCAGCTATTCCTAACAGCAAGGATTACTCTTCACTCAAATTCCCTTGCTTCTTAAAAAACAGGACAAAAACCCTTGCTTCAAAAAAAAAATTGGTACAACTTATGCAGATTTTAAAATTGTTGGAGGGTGGGTTAGAATAGGGACTGATATACTCTGACATACTCTGATACACACAACATCATATAAACAAGGTAGATATTTATGTATTGTCGAAGGCAATACATATTTATGAAGGCCATAGATATTTATGCATTATTAAGATACAGGGGACTAGACTAGTGGATTTATACTTAGATGTAGTGAAAACCTGAGCTAAGACAATGCTTCATAAACCACAACTGGCTGGGTTTTGCAGAACATATTAAGATAAACAATGGTTTACAAACCGCAGTGGTTGAATTCATACAGGACACTAATCCAAAACCAGACAAGCCGCATTATGGTTAAGTAAGTTGTACAATGTATGGCCGTGAGAGTTGGACCATAAGGAAGGCTGAGCGCCGAAGAATTGATGCTTTCGAACTGTGGTGCTGGAGAAGACTCTTGAGAGTCCCTTGGACTGCAAGGAGGTCAAACCAGTCAATCCTAAAGGAAATCAACCCTGACTGCACATTGGAAGGACAGATGCTGAAGCTGAAGCTCAAATACTTTGGCCACCTAAGGCGAAGAGAGGACTCACTGGAAAAGACCCTGATGCTGGGAAAGACTGAAGGCAAAAGGAGAAGGGGACGGCAGAGGATGAGATGGTTAGATAGCATCACCGATGTAATGAACATGAATTTGAGTAAACTCGGAGAGACAGTGGAGGACAGGAAGGCCTGGCGTGCTATGGTCCATGAGGTCACGAAGAGTCGGACACGACTAAACGACTGAACAACAACAACAAAAGTTGTACAAACTCACCTACAGTTATGGATTCAGTTATAGCACTAAACCATAGTTTAATCATGATTTGTTGAACAAGATAAGTGGCCAAGTTCAGGCATAATATCAAGGTTTACAAGCCACAATGGCTGGATTACAGTAACATAATCTACTAAACCTAAATTAAGTCAACAACATTATAGCTTTGTGTAATGAGTAAATAGTTTTCTAACAGCAGGTAAGTACTGAACATCAGCAGAGATGGGAATCCTGAGATTTATTGATTATGTGCCATCGAATTATTGTCGATTCTTAGTGACCACATAGATAGATTTTCTCCATAACAATCTGCCCTTAACCTGGTCTTTCAGGTCGACACTGTAACTGAGTCTATCCCTCTTGCTCCTGGTTGTCCTTTCCTTCCTTCCACCTTTCCCAGCACTAGGTCCTCGCCCAATGTGTCCGAAGGAAGACAATTTGAGCCTGGTCATCTGTGCCTTGAGCGAGAACTCCAGGTTGATCTGTTTGATCATCCATTGGTTTGTTTTCTTGGCTGTCCGTGGTATTTTCAAGAGTCTTCTCCAACTCCAAAGTTCAAAAGTCTCAATTCTCTTTTTATCCTGCTTCTTCAAAGTCCAACCTTCACTTCCATAGAGTGTCACAGGGAATAACATGGCTTGCACAATTCTGACCTTTGTAGATATAGACACATCGCAGCATCTGGATGTCTTTTCCAAGGCCTTCATGGCTGCTCTACCAATTGCTAGTCTGCAGCGTATTTCTTGACTGCTTGTTCCTTTACTGTTGATGGTTGATCCTAAGAGGCAGAAACTATCCACCACTTGGATATCTTTATTGTCAATTCTAAGGCTGGTTGTTCTACCTGTTGTCATTAGTTTAGTCTACTTTATATTTAATTTTAGTCCCATTTTTTTCACTATGCTCCTTGACTTTTATTACTAGAACTTGCAGATCCTTTGCATTTTTGGCTATCAGGGTAGTGTCATCAGCATAGCACAGGTTATTGATGTTTCTTTCTCCAATTTTAAAACCACGCTCATCTTCTTCCAATCCAGCTTCCCTTAATATATATTCTGCATATAGGTTGAATAAATAAGGGGAGAGTATACAGCCTTGTCGCACTCCTTTGCCAACCTGGAGCCAGTCTGTTTCACCACTTCATACTGTGGCTTCCTGACCTACAGTATATATAAGTTACTCATGAGGACAATGAGATGTTCTGGGAGTCTCATTTTTTTGAGCACATTCCACAGCTTGACAACATTGGCATAAACAAAGGCCTTTCTATAATCCATGAAGCACATAGTGACTTTTATTTTTTTTTGGTATTCTTTGGCTTTCTCAATTATCCAACATGCATCAGCAATAATGTTTTACATTCTTCGGCCTTTTCTAAAGCCAGCTTGAACATCTGGCATCTCTTTTTCCATGCAGGGCTCTAATCTGTGTTGGATGGTCCTTTGCATAGCCCCAGCATTTCCGAAGATGCCAGATAAAGGCCTAGCAGCAGGTGCAGTTGTGGGATTAATCCTGGCTGTTCAGGAAGGAAGGAAGCATAGCATATTATGCAGATGTAGCCTGTTTGGAAAGGTTCTGCATAAATCCAGAAACTGAGTCCAATTTGGTTATCAGGTCAAGCCCAGCCACATCAGGAATTTCTGGCTGGGGGACAGGATCATTTTCAATCAAATTGGGGAAAACAACTAAAATGATAGCAAAAGGATCCCAGGAGGAAAGGAAAGGAAAGGAAAGGAAAGGAAAGGAAAGGAAAGGAAAGGAAAGGAAAGGAAAGGAAAGGAAAGGAAAGGAAAGGAAAGGAAAGGAAAGGAAAGGGTTGGATGGATCAAGAAGAAAATGCAAGTACTGTGCAGTTTCAGAAGATCCAGGATTTAGATTTAAAAAAAAAACCTTTTTGGGCCACTAGAGGGAGTATGCTGCCTCTCTTTGACCCAACATATTGTTAAGTAAAGGTAAAGGTCCGTCCCCCCCCCCCCCCCCCGCATAGTTGTGCAGTCGTGTCCGACTCTAGGGGCCGGTGCTCATCTCCGTTTGTTAGCCGAAGAGCCAGCGTTGTCCGAAGACGCTTCCACGGTCGTGTGGCCGCATGACGCGCGCGGAACGCTGTTACCTTCCCACTGAAGTGGCACCTATTCATCTGTTTGCATTTGCATGCTTTCGAATTGCTAGGTTGGCAAGAACTGGGGCGAGTGCGGGAGCTCACTCCGTCACACAGGGCTAGGGATTCGAACCTCCGAACTTGCGATCGACAAGCCTGGCGTCTTACCCGCTGAGCCACCACGCCCCATATTGTTAAGTACAGTTATATGTAAACACTTTCAACTCCCTTTCAAAAATACTACAGTAATGAAATTTTTACCTTCTTCACTTTGAAAGAGAAACAGGCAAAAATG
The DNA here is from genome assembly GCA_023362775.1 of Charina bottae. Classification (NCBI taxonomy): domain Eukaryota; kingdom Metazoa; phylum Chordata; class Lepidosauria; order Squamata; family Charinaidae; genus Charina; species Charina bottae. Next base: position 4,937,483 of record JALMGJ010000040.1, read on the forward strand.
CAGGCCTGGCATTTGTCTTTCTGTTTCCCTAATAGCCTTTTGTTTCTCTTCACCCCACACAGGAACAAGGGGGCTTCTGTGGCTTGAATCATGTCAACTGGATTTCTATTTTCTCAGTAGAAACGTTTTACTCCTTATCCAAGGAGCTTCTTCAGTCTGAGTAAAGTTAGTAAGGGAATCCTTAAATATGTTTCTAGGGTGGCTGTGTGACCTTGCACCTGGGGCTAGGTCATGGTTATTTTGAGATGTTTATTTCTAAGTCCCTTTATCATCTAAAGGAGGATCGTTAAGATTACCCTGCTGCTGTTGAGCTTGTGAAATGGTCTTAATCTTCCTAGGCACAGAAGACAAAGCAGGAAGGAAGATAGGGGAAAGGTTGTGCCTGAGGCCCCCACCTCTATTCAAGGAAGGATTTTCCAAGTTGGCATAAATGGATTCCTTGACCCCTCTCTCAAACCACCTATCTTCTCTGTCTAAAATGTGAACATTAATGTCCTCAAATGAGTGTCCTTTTTCCTTTAAATGAAGATAAACTGCTGACTCTGGTCCTGTGGTGTTACTTCTCCTGTGTTGGGCCATCCTCCTGTAAAGGGGGCTTCTCATCTCTTCCCTCCACCTTGCCCCACTAGCAGCGCCACAAACTCGGCCAAGGAGCCTCCCTCCTAAATTCCCATTATGTCTTTTGCAGGATAGTGTCGGAGTGGAGCATTATGGGAAAGAAAACCAGCAGATGCAGTACATAGGCTCTTCTGGAAAGGAAGGAGGCCAATCTAACCCAAATCAGGGAAGGCTGGTTTTTTTTGTTTGCTTTAAAGAAGCTTGTTCTGCAGGAAGTTCCAGATGTACTATATTAATTTAAGACAGCAGGCAGGCCCACCCACCCCCAACCCATCCAAAAGTTGGCCACCAAATTGTAAGTTGTTAATATTACAGTAGATAGAAATCATTAACTATGTACAGAGTGTTTAGGTTTGTGCAACAATTAAGATAGTTAAAAATCTAGGAGCTACATTCACACAACATGCAAATTTTGATCAGATGAATTCAATATCAATGAATTGATCATACTTCTCTGGGCATGGAAATATTCTTCCTACATCTTTGTCCAGTTCTCGAAAGTTTGTCCAATTAGCTTTCCTGAAGTTAAACCGCCTACGAAAAGGAACCTCTTGTGGTCTCACTATGGTGTTAACCACACACCCAATAGGTCTGTGTTGAGTACAAGGGATCGGAACGTCAATAAATTTCATGCATTGTGCTGCCATTTTCCTGCTCACGAAGATGTTATCCGGGTTATATCCCCTCTTCCATCTGCCACTATTGAAGGATGCGGGCAGCTTTGAATCATTAATAAATCATTGGCATCTGCCCATGCTTCAAGTTAGTAATGTATGGCTGTGAGAGTTGGACCATAAGGAAGGCTGAGCGCCGAAAAAATGATGCTTTCGAACTGTGGTGCTGGAGAAGACTCTTGAGAGTCCCTTGGACTGCAAGGAGGTCAAATCAGTCAATCCTAAAGGAAATCAACCCTGACTGCTCATTGGAAGGACAGATACTGAAGCTGAAGCTCAAATACTTTGGCCACCTAAGGCGAAGAGAGGACTCACTGGAAAAGACCCTGATGCTGGGAAAGACTGAAGGCAAAAGGAGAAGGGGACGGCAGAGGATGAGATGGTTAGATAGCATCACCGATGTAACGAACATGAATTTGAGTAAACTCTGAGAGACAGTGGAGGACAGGAAGGCCTGGCGTGCTATGGTCCATGAGGTCACAAAGAGTCGGACACGACTAAATGACTGAACAACAAAAACTATGGTTAGTTTTTTGTAAGCTACGGTGCTTTGTGAGCCTAGTTAGTTTGGAATTCAATTAAATGTATTGTGCCAATCCAAGAAGTGAGTCCATTCAGTACTCAAGTTGTGCAACGCCACCCAAAAGATAATCAGATGGTTGTGGCTGCCATCTTGCCATGACCCCCTCCCTGCAGACCCCCCCCCTGTGGGCTACCTTTCATAGTGAAGCTCTGACACATCTCTCCAAGACTAAGTCCAGCATATAGCCATGAAAACATGGTACCCTGGGGGAATTTATTTATTTATTTATTTATTTATTTATTTATTATTTCAATTTATTAATTTATTAATTGCAGGGAGGGGGTCAAAAAAGGGAAGATCACAACCACAACCACACGATCAAAGCCCACCTTTCTATATGTGCATCACAATACATAGGAAAATGGGCAGGGCTTTGATTGCATGGTTGTGGCAGCCATCTCGACCCTTTTTAACCCCACCCCACCGCAGTGGATGTCCCTCTTCACCAGTATCTGCAGGGAGAGGTCAAAAAAGGCCAGATGGTGGTTGAGGCTGTGTGATGAAGCTCCACCCCTTTGGGATGTGTCAGTGATGCACAAAGGGATGGAGCATTGCTTGTGTGCGGCAACAGGTCTCTCGGGTTTTTTTACTCCCCCTGTAGACACCAGGCATTGATTATAAAGTAGATCTGTTAGGAAATACATGGGGACAGAAGAGCCTCACTTGTATCTGTGCGTGAATTTGTTTTTATGTGTGGAGATCGGTGCACAACGATCAGCACACAACCTTCACAGAAAAAGGCTCTGAGGTTGTGCGGATCCAGAATTGGCCTTTATAGCCGCTTACGGATCCACCGTTAAAATTTTACCTTTGGAAGACAATCTTACTCGGCTACGAGTGATCGCCAATGATGAATGATGACTTGTATCTAAACTACATCTTGCTTGTTATTTGCCCCATTGCTATATGGGGCCTCTGTTTTCTTTGTGTTGGATTATTTTAACTTTGTTTGTTGATGAGGTTCTTTTGATATTGTATCTTTTTTTTTGCAAATTGGTTGTTAGCCGCCCAGTTGTGTCTTTAAAATGGGCAGCCATATACTTTTTCTAAATAAATAATTAAGAGAGGGAAGCACAAGAGGGAGACAGAGGAAGAAACAAGAAGTTTCCTGTTCTCTTAAACACAAAGACTTGTTTAATTAGCAATAGGGCAGGTGAAAATCAGAAACAGGAAGGGGTTTAACTCATAATGGGGCCTAGTGGTCAAAATAGGCCTATGTGTGAAAATGCATTTTCCAACACACATTAAGGCTTAACTCTTCCACCTGCGCTTAAACATAAAGTAACCACAACACACAAAGCGAAGGTATGGTTCCATGAATGGTGCACCTTCCTTTCTTGAGCGAACTCTCAGTTCTCTCAGTTCTATAGGTGTTAATGCGCCTGAGCCTCACATTAGAAGCCTCAAGACCCTCCCCCCGAGGGGGGGTTGAATAACTGTTTAACAGTAGGTAGCCCCCATAGGTCTTAGATATAGTGTACATCAGTGCTTCCCAAACCTGGGTAAACTACCCCAAATTGGGTAAAAGTGGTTTTACTTTGGGTAACAACACACAAACCCATTAATTAATTACGTCTTGGATGATTGACGAATGATTTTCATAGATCAATTTGTTTTTCCTAACCCTGACTCTTTCGGACAACCAGACGTTGTTCAGGTGAAAAATGACCAGTGGGTTCGGGGCATAGAACAACCTCCACCCCACTTACTTACTTACTTACTTACTTACTTATTTACCGTATGGCACACTCACATCGTGTTACAATAAAAAACATAGAGCATAATAAATATGAAATATAAAATATAGACAGGAAAATTACAAACGTATGTCTAGGTTACAAATATAGTTTTTTGCTTCAGTTGTCACAGCCAGGAAATCAGCAAAGTCTCCATTGTAGGCTCGGTTTTGACACTGTCGCTATATGTTGGATAGTTTGTTTTTCGGTCCCACAATCACAATTCGATGATGTTGTTTTGCCCCATTTATAAAGGGCATCTGCACATCTACCATGACCCGTGCAAATTCGGTTCAAGGTTGTCCATATCGCACGGGGCTGGTCAAATCCAGGTGCTTTTTCCAAGATGCAGGGCAAGCTTCGGCATTGTGGAGGGCAATTTCCTAGCCAATGTTGTTTCCATGTGTTGTGGATATTGAAATCATCTTCTAGAAGAGCTTTAGCGGTAGAAATGGCTGGATGTCTCGATCTCAGCCTGTTTTGCTCCAAGCAGGCTACGTCATTTAGTATTGGTAGCTGGGGATTACCAATAATCTTCCGATATTCTTGAAGAAGGGCGCTGTTTCGTCTTGCATCCGGAGGTAGTACTGTATATGGCTCAAAACGGGCAGCCAGTATGTGGGAGTAGGTCGTATCATCCCACTAACGATGCGCATTGACTCATGCAGCTGCGTATCGATCTTTCTCGTGTGAGGACTATTAAGCCACACTGGGGCACAGTAACCAATCACAACAGGGACATTTAAATTGACTTAAAGTGTTTTACCTACATTGGGTAAAAAGGACTTTCTGATAAACAGTTTTGGGTAATAAAGGAAAAAGTTTGGGAAGCACTGGTGTACAGTACAGGTAGTCCTCAATTAACGACCGCAACCAGGAGTGCTGATATTGCGGTCGTTGAGTGAAGCTGTCGTTAAGCGAGACGACACGTGACTGCTTCGCTCAACGACCACAATATCAGCACTCCCGGTTGCAGTCATTAAGTGATCTTGCAGGTCGTTAAATGGACAGAGTCCCAGGTAAGGAGCGTGGGGTGCCTCAGAGGGTGGGAGAGACCCTGGGAGGCCCAGCGCAGGCCACGCATGAGTGTCTCTCCGCTCAGGGCTGAGAATCCTGCTTGGATCTCGGCTCCCTCTCGGCTCTGGGGGCTGTTTAAAGAGCAACCTGCTGAAGGATTCCTGCTCCGAGCAAATAGGCACGAAGGATTTAGCTAAGTCCTTTGTGCCTATGTATTGTCGAAGGCTTTCACGGCCGGAGTTCAATGGCTGTTGTGGGTCTTCCGGGCTGTGTGGCCGTGTCCTGGAAGTTGACAACTTCCAGAACACGGCCACACAGCCCGGAAGACCCACAACAGCCATCCTTTGTGCCTGCTTGCACGGAGCAGGAATCTTGAAGGATTTCACACACAACCCAGACGCACCCCGTGCTCCCTACCTAACCATGCTGCCTCTCCGCTCAGGCCCCTTCCCCTCCTAGGAGCTCCGAAGAGGGCTTTGTGCTGCGAAGAAGGGAAAAAGAGCCCAAAAAATCAGCCTTTTTTCCTCTTCTTCACAGCGCAAAGCCACCCCCGCCCCCTCCTAGGAGCTCCAAAGAGTTCCGTCCCCTCCGCTTGCGACCTTCCCTGCTGGCTTCCCCACTGACTTTCTGGGGAAGCCGGCAGAGAAGATTCCAAATGGCGATCACGTGATCGCAGGGCACTTGGCAACCGGTCGTAAATGCAAGCTGGCTGCCAAGCACCTCAAGTGCAGTCATGTGACTGCAGGGGGGTGGCATGACATTTCACAACAGCCAGAAGTGCTTTACAGGCCGTAAAGCACCCTTTCCAAGGCTGTCATAACTTTGAACGGTTGTTAAGTGACCAGTCGTTAAGTGAGGACTACCTGTATATTCAACCCTTTCTTGGGATTTGAACTCACGGGTCTTCAGCCTATGCCTGAGAAGTTCCGACATTAATGAAACCGGTGCTATAGTGCCTCCTAGTGGTCAGTAGTGAATATAAGCACTGTAATAGAAAGCATGGTTGACTAGTTTCCAGTGGAGCCTGTCATAAAATACAGCCTGAAAATGTTTTTTTATTTAATTTTATTTTTTATTCCCAGGAGGCCCTTAAGACAATCACTCAGCTTGGGTCACCTTGCAACTGGACTATTGCAATGCACTCTACACATGGGGCTCCCCTTAAAAACCACTTGGGAGCTGCCGCTGCCCCAGAATGCAGTGGCATGGGCAGTTATGGGCAGGCTTTGTCCTGCCCATGTGTCACTGCTGATCCGTGGGCTACACTGGTTGCCATTTGGCTTCCAGGTGCAATTCAAAGTTCTGGTTGTCACCTATAAAGCCCTTATAAAACCAGCTGTAGAGCCTGGTGTTTTGAGGAACTGCCTATCCCCATAGTTTCTGCCCATTCAAGCATGCTCCGAGTCCCATAGATTAAACAGTACCATCTGAAGGGACCCAGGAAGCTGGCCTTCTCTGCCATGGCACCTGCCCTCTGGAACACCACTCCACCCCACATTCATATAGCCCCCATCCTCACCCTGTTTAAGTGAGCCCATAAAACCTGGCTGTGTCCCCAGGCCCTGAGCTAGAGTGAGGGGTAGACCCCTTGTGACCCCCTTGTTCTGAAGTTTTGTCTTTTTCTCCAAACTTTATTTTTGATTATACATTCTGTGTTTCTACTGTTTTCTACTGTGGTATCCTGTAATCCTGACTTCTCAAAATCAACCCTGACTGCTCATTGGAAGGACAGATACTGAAGCTGAAGCTCAAATACTTTGGCCACCTAATGCGAAGAGAGGACTCCCTGGAAAAGACCCTGATGCTGGGAAAGTCTGAGGGCAAAAGGAGAAGGGGACGGCAGAGGATGAGATGGTTAGATAGCATCACCAATGTAACTAACGTGAATTTGAGTAAACTCCGGGAGACAGTGGAGGACAGGAAGGCCTGACGTGCTATGGTCCATGAGGTCACAAAGAGTCGGACATGACTGAACGACTGAACAACAACAAATCCTGTAATCCGCCCAGAGTTGTGCAGATTGGGGTGGCCGACAAATTAATTAAGAAAGTAACTAACTAAACAGCATTTCTATGCCACACTATTCTCAGAGCAGCAAACAGAGAAAAAATGGAGAATTAAAAACAATACAATAAACAGCAATATATATTATAACAGCATTGACCAACAGTGGTAGATGTCAAAATCTAACCACCACCACCCAAATGTACTCTCCTAAAGCCACATGTTTTTACTTCTTTAAGTTAAATAATGAGTGGAAACTGATTAGGGAAGATGAAATTCTTATCTGTGACGGCAAACGTTCCGTAAGAGGCGCCGACATTGAGAAGGGAATCTTTTCTGAGAGGTTGGCTGACTCACAATTTTTTTTAAATAGGAAAAAATAATTAAGACACCCACCCCAACGTAAGGCAAAACAAGGTAAAAATATTTCAGGGACATCCCTAGCCCTATGGCATGGAACCATAATGACTGGTAGTGGAGTGGTTAGAATGTGTTGGAAATAGGATGAGCTGGGCCCTAGTTCAGGGGCATCTACTGGGGTCAAAAAAGTCAAGATGGCAGCCATAAGTACACAATTGAAGCTCCACCCCTTTTTATGAATGCCATGTCCAAGCACACATCATGGCCACCATCTAGATTTTTTTGTCTCCCCCTCTGGATGCCTCTGAGTCCAGAATAGTTCCTAGAATACAACGGGGAAAGGACAAATCCGCCATTTTTTTTTCAAGTGCACGTTTAGGGCTTATGTTTGTACAAGGAAGGGGGGTACCACAAAGTTTTTTCCCCTAGCTATCATACCCTTAACTCTTTCAATGTCACACTCAACTTAGTTTTCAGCACTTATTGAGTCTTAATGTCTTATCAGTTAAGCAATGGAAGGGTTAAGGAGCACCATTGTCAGGCTGTGCTTAGAGCCTTAATCCGGCCCTGCATGTTTGCAAGCAATTTCCTTTAAACTGTTTCGCGCTCATTTTTATTTATTTATTTATTTATTTATTTATTTATTTATTATTCGATTTATCACCACCCAACCCCCTCAAGAAGGACTCTGGGCGGTTTACAGTCAACATAATTTATTGTACTACAAATATGAATAAAATTAAATAAAACATTAAAATAACAGTAGAAGAATATAATAAATATAATGAAATCCAGATGGCAGTATCTTCTTTAAAACCATGGAAAGGGCATTCTAGGGCCACCCTAGGGCGTTAGCCATCCCCAAGAGTGTACACTCTTCTTCCCGCCCCAGCCCTGTTGGCAGAACCAGGTCTTGAGTTTTTTCCGGAAGTCCAGGAGCGAGTGGGACTGTCTTATCTCCTGGGGGAGAATGTTCCACAGAGCAGGAGCTACTGCAGAGAAGGCACGCTTCCGTGACCCCGTTAGATGGAATTCTTTAACCGATGGGGTCCGTAGCATGCCCTCCCTGCATGACCGGATGGGACGAGACGATGTAATGGGGATAAGACGGTCCCTTAGGTAACCTGGTCCCATCCCATGAAGTGCTTATATATATGTTTTCCTGTATATATAAATCTTCACAAGCCATTTTTACCGGATACATAAATTTTGATAGGCCTATTTTAAACTAGCTCCAGCAAAGGAGATCGTTACCTTGTCGTGGTGCTGGAGCTAGAGCACCTCAATGAAACCATGAGCTAAACCGTGAAGGGACACCCAAGACGGGAAGGTCGTGGCAGAGAGGTCAGACTAAATACGATCCCTGGGGAAGGTAATGGCAACCCACCCCAGTATTCTTGCTGTGAAAACTAAATGGATCAGTAAGGAAGGCTGAGTGAAGGAAGATAGATGCTTTTGAACTGTGGTGTTGGAGGAAAATTCTGAGAGTGCCTTGGACTGCAAGAAGATCAAACCAGTCCATACTCCAGGAAATAAAGCCAGACTGCTCACTTGAGGGAATGATATTAAAGGCAAAACTGGAGTACTTTGGCCACATAATGAGAAGACAGGATACCCTGGAGAAGAAGCTGATGCTAGGGAAAGTGGAAGGCCAAAGGAAGAGGGGCCGACCAAGGGCAAGATGGGTGGGTGATATTCTGGAGGTGACGGACTTGGCCGTGGGGGAGCTGGGGATGGAGATGGCCGACAGGAAGCTCTGGCGTGGGCTGGTCCATGAAGTCACGAAGAGTCGGAAGCGACTGAACGAATAAACAACAAAAATTTTAAACTAGACAACAGCAGCCCCATATTTGGAGATTCGGAGAGCAAGCAATTATAATGGTATTCTGCCTCATGCATTACTCTGAGAAATGCAAGGTAGGTTGGCTATTCATATACAAAGCTGAGCCACACACATCTCTACCTGCACCCCCTAAAATACTTCCCGGAATTCTTGCGCGCAACATAGCATGGTAGATGCAGTGGTTCTTGGCAGGTTTCGAAATCAAGAGCATTTGCGAGTACAAAACCAGCTTTTGATTAAAAAGCTGCTTTCCTTTGGAACCGCAGCCGTGTTAGGCGAGGCCTGGTTTCCCATCTTGCTCTGTGTAGCGACCGTTCAAAGCGAGTTTGACGAGTGGGTGGGAATCTTGGCCACCACCCATGCAGGGTGGGAAAGTTGTTTCCTTCCTTTCATACAATGCATGCTGTGTTGGCCTCACGGCACGGCTCCTCCAGTGCACAAGCATAAAAGCACCCAGTTTTCCACCGCAGAATCAGACCTGAGTTTTGGTTCAGGAAGGTTCTCGTCTCCGTAACAGAATTTTGGCACAGGCCCTGGCAATTCGAACTCAGCACCCTCCCTTCTTTATATATTCATCCGAAGGAAATGGAGCCTCACGCCCATGGGTTTCCTTTTCTGAACTACATTTAGATGAATCCTCACTGAGCTAAAACTGCAGATTTAATGGCTCTGGTGATTTTTCTTTTTAAGCGCAGTGGAGATTTAGAGGAATTTTGCTTAGAGGATGATACAAAGGCTTTCTGTGTTCTTCCTCCTACCACCAAGGTAGTAACAGCATCACTGTAGCAGGTAGAGAAGAGCTTTCCAAACTTTTCATGTTGGTGACACACTTTTTAGACATGCATCATTTCGCGACACACTCTTACAGCAGGACACAAGGCAGGCACTAGGACCTGCGCGGAATCCTGGCAGGGCAGGTTTGAAGTCAGCAAGGCACAAGGCAGGCACTAGGACCTGCACGGAATCCTGGCAGGGCAGATCTGGAGGCAGCAAGGCACAAGGCAGGCACTAGGACCTGCGCGGAATCCTGGCAGGGCAGGTTTGGAGGCAGCAAGGCACAAGGCAGGCACTAGGACCTGCACGGAATCACAGCAGGTTTGGAGGCAGCAAGGCACAAGGCAGGCACTAGGACCTGCACGGAATCCTGGCAGGGCAGGTTTGGAGGCAGCAAGGCACAAGGCAGGCACTAGGACCTGCACGGAATCCTGGCAGGGCAGGTTTGGAGGCAGCAAGGCACAAGGCAGGCACTAGGACCTGCGTGGAATCCTGGCAGGGCAGGTTTGAAGGCAGTCAGGCACAAGGCAGGCACTAGGACCTGCGTGGAATCCTGGCAGGGCAGGTTTGGAGGCAGCCAGGCACAAGGCAGGCACTAGGACCTGCGTGGAATCCTGGCAGGGCTCAGAGGCAGCAGCAGCCGCGACACACCCAGACACTGCAGCCGACACACTAACATGTCCCGACACACAGTTTGGAAAGCTCTGAGGTAGAGATTGTCAACTCTCATGGAGGTTTTTTCCCCCAGCACCTACTGTATCAGTAACCGCACATTTACTGCATTTCGGACAAAACGAAACAAAATCTTGGCTTTACTCTCTGAAGTTCTGCTAAATTTGTCCTCCCTGTTCTTAAACCAAACTGGTATAAAAAATTTTATTTTCACTTCTTTTTTTAGATTCCCAGCACGGAAAAATACTGTTAGTTCAAGGGGTTCTGGAGCTGTTGCTTTTATTCATTTCAGCCCAACAGAATGCTGGGGAGAAATTATGTCCATCAGTAGAATAACTCATGAAACAGAAATGGGCCAGATTTATTGTGGCAGAAGAAGCTGGCAAAAGAAAGACGGTTTGTAAATAGGCTGGATCTGGCTATGGACTGCAGAGGAAAAAAAATTGAAATAAAATCACTCCAGTGCATCCCTATGGGAGCGGCAGTGGGGCAGCAGCTTGGAATGCTGCTGACTGCTCCATTCTAAGATACTCCGTTCCCTCCTGGTCACACACATGACACAAAGATAAAAATGTAACCCGAGGGTAAAGCAGAAATACACTCAAGCACACACAGATATAACACATTAGTTCACTACACAGAAGAAAATACAGATCCCTCTACAGCCACTGCTGATAAAGGGGTTGGGGAGAATTCTAGAAGGTAACAGCATCTAGGGATGGTAAAAAAAGTCAAGATAGTAGCCATTGCTGTGCTATTGAAGGCCCACCTGTCAGGCCCAGCCCAAGAACGACGAAGAAGCAGTCCATTCAAACTTCAGTTCTTTATTTGCTCACACCGTATAGACAGAATCTTGCCAGACTAAAGCTACTCTACCTAACCTAAGGGGAAAAAAACCTGGGAAGGCTCTAGGGCAGGGCTATTCTGAACCTCTTAGTTTTCTCACCATTGCTTCCTGGACCGTGCCTCCTCTTATCTCTTCCACCTTCTTGGAATGTGCTCCCTCCTTCCCGAGAACCAGCAGCACCGCCAAAATCCACCACACCACCCTTTTGTACATGCATTAACAGGGTGTGCACATACCAAAGGGCAGAGATTCAGTTACACTGCCAAGACCGCCATCTTGACTTTTTTGACCTGCCTCCTTGGACATCACTGCATGCTTTGCATGCTTCCCTAACTTGTTTTCATCTCAAGAGGCCCAAGTTCAATCAATTAATTAATTAATTAATTTATAAACATATTTATATCCCGCCCATCTCCCCCACAAGGAGGGACCCTGGGCGGTTCACAACACAAATTATCTTTGAAACTTCGGAAGTTCAAAAAAAAGGACTCTAGGCATGGGTTCCTACAGCAGGTTAAAGGGTTAAAATGAATTAGGTGGTGTGATATGGTCTGTTGTAAGAATATAGACGTGGGCTTAACGTGTTCAATGAGCAAAGCAATAGTGGTTTCTTACCCAGATTTGTGTGTAATGCATTGTGTGAACACAGCCAAACAAGGAGGTAGAGACTGAATGCTACAGAACTCTGCAATTTATTCCTTCTTGAACATGTTTGAAATGCTTGGATCCTCCAGGAACCTAATTTTTGTCTGTGCATTTATTTATTTATTTATTTTCTATCCCAACTTTATTATTTTTATAAATAACTTAAGGCGGCGAACATACCTAATACTCCTTCCTCCTCCTATTTTCCCAACAACAACAACCCTGTGAGGTGAGTTGGGCTGAGAGTGACTGGCCCAAGGTCACCCAGCCAGCTTTCATGCCTAAGGTGGGACTAGAACTCTCAGTCTCCTGGTTTCCCATTGGCTCCTTCCTAGGGCTGAGAGACAGGGACTGGCCCAAGGTCACCCAGCCGGCTTTCATGCCTAAGGCAGGACTAGAACTCTCAGTCTCCTGGTTTCTACCCTTTTGCCTAGACCAAATGTTAACCCTCCCTGCACAAAGGAATGGATCCCAGTATAGACTGGGTGGGACTATTTTGAAATTGAGTACAAAAAGCCCTCATTAAAATTGCCAAATCATCCTAAACTTACTGGCCTTTTAACTTGCATCAGTTTTTCCTCCTCTAACCAGCATTTTCATTGGAAAACATATCACCCAACAATCCTACCTCCGGTGCCGGGCACTAAATGATTCCAAGCAACAAAACACAAAGGCAAGAGTGGGCATTGTCTAGCTGCCCACTGTTGCTTCCAAAATCTGGAATTCAGATATAGGTTGCTTCTTCCCAGACAAGCTCCACGGGACTACTCTGAATAACCCAACTTTCACAGATCACAGGGAAGCTGGGCCAGAGGCACACTGGGAATTTCAGAACATGTGGTAGGCACACTCACAAAATGGCTGCCATGGGAGACTTGCTATTCACAGAATAGCTGCCATGCACCCATTTATCTATCAAAAGTTGAGCAGGCTCCTCGGGATGTTCTCTCTCATCCCAGTTGGACTTTCATGTCTCCCAAACTCACTGCTGCAAGACACTAGTGCTTTGCAGCCCCCACTTCCCAATTATTTACTTAAAAAATAACTCTATTAAAAAAAAGTGGGGCAGGGAACCTAGGAGACCAAGGGATATATTGGGGGAAAAAGCATGTTGCTTATGATAGATCCATAGAAGAAAGTGTGGCCTGCCAAGATCAGGCAAAAAGCCTATAAACTAACAGTGGCTTGGCAGATGTTTCTAGATTGGGCATCTGTGATTCTCCAGATGTGGGAATACAGTTCCCATCATCGATGACCATTGATCGTGCAGGATGGGATTAAAGGGAATCTGAGCGCAAAATATAGAAAGGACAGCCCACTTCCTGCCCACGAACAGGTCATGAATATGAAGCCTGTTCAGGAATTACAGACATGTCTCTAAACTTGGAGGCTCCACTGAAGAGACAGGAAAACAGAGATTTATCAGTCGAGGAGAATATTTGTAGCTCAGGGTTGAACTGTGGAGTCCTTGGCACTCTCTGAGCCTTGTTGTTTTCTTGCAGACGTTTCATTGCCAGACTAGTACCTGAAGATGTTGCCTAGTCTGGCAATGAAACGTCTGCAAGAAAACAACAAGGCTCAGAGAGCACCAAGGACTCCAGAGATTTATCAGTTTTATTAATAAATGAATCATTCTTAATTGGAACTTTAACAGAAAATGTCCATGGAAAAAAAGACTAGAAATGTCACCAAGTTCTGTAGTTTCATATCAGAAGATCATCATGCCAAAAGTCCCCACCCACCTTTTATTCCACTCTATGTAAAACCTCCTTCACCCCCCATCAATTAATTTTTCTGTGATAACTTCTACGTGAATTTTAAGCCAAATACAACACCCTTATTATCCACCCTTGTGGAATAATTACCTCAACTTGGATGGAAAAGAAGGGAGTCATTTCTCCCCACTTCCTGTCATTTACTTATGTACTGCAGTGACCCACGTCAAATAATGGGGCAGACGGGACTCAGTGCCACAAGAGGTGACATTGAAATAACAACTCTGTGGAAAAGTGGGAACAATGCAGGAAAAGGGAATATTTGGTGGCTATCCTGTACTAAATGTCTATGAAGGTTCTCAGTCATCCAGGTGGAATTGTCTGTAGCTTGAATCATGTCAACTGGATTTCTATTTTCTCAGTGGAAATGTTTCGCTCCTTATCCAAGGAGCTTCTTCAGCCTGAGCAAAGTTAGTAAGGGAATCCTTAATATGTTTCTAGGTGGCTGTGTGACCTTGCACCTGGGGCTAGGTCATGGTTATATTGAGATGTTATTTTAAGTCCTTTTATCATCTAAAGGAGGATCTAAAGGATCTAAAAGAGGATCTAAAGGATCTAAAAGAGGATCTAAAGGAGGATCTAAAGGAGGATAAATAAAATAACATCTCAATATAACCATGACCTAGCCCCAGGTGTAAGGTCACACAGCTACCTAGAAACATATTTAGGATTCCCTTACCAACTTTGCTCAGACTGAAGAAGCTCCTTGGATAAGGAGCGAAACGTTTCCACTGAGAAAATAGAAATCCAGTTGACATGATTCAAGCTACAGACATCCTGTACTAAATTTATTTATTATTTATTTATTATTTAAATTTGTATTACCGCCCATCTCCCCCAAACTGGGGGACTCTGGGTGGTTATGGACTACTGTTATGCTCTTAACCTTTTCATGGAAAAGCTTTGGCAGGGGTTAAAGCAAAGAAGCAGATAAGCTCCAGTTCTCCAAAAGCTATGTTACAGCTAGCGGTGAATTTTACTTTAAAGCATTGTGAGGGTTGCCATTTAAAAAAAAAAACAAAAAAACATCAGCCTTTCTTTAGAGGGGCAACTTCTCCTGATCCTTCTTTTCACAGTGACTTGATTCTATCACAGCAAGAAAGACCTGCCTTTAGATGGCGTCAGTGGAGAAGGAGGAGTTATTTTTGGTGAAAAGGCAGAGTGGTTGAATTTCTTTCTTTCTTTCTTTCTTTCTTTTTTTAATTTAGCCTGGCAAGAATTCCCTCTTTTTTTTAAAGCAAGCTATTGCACTCCACGCTACTTCCTAACCTCTCTCATAGACCTTTTGCATTTGGAAAGGAGCCTTTCTCAATTACTGTAATCCGTTAGCTTGAGAGCTGCCTGCATCTTTTTTCTTTTTTCTTTTTTTAATCTCCTTCTTTCTCTCTCTGACTTTCTTTTTCTTCCCCACCTCCTCCAGCTGTGGCTTAGGGAAAGCCTTGCCCTCAAGTCTGGAGCACTTTCTGACAAGAGGAAAAAGGAATTTGGGGCAGCCAAGGGGAAAAAAACAACACACTTTCACAAAGGGTAAGCAAAATTATTCTCTCTCTCTGCTCCAACTCCCTCACCCCTCTCCAGCCCTGGTCCCTTGGAGTCTGCCATCCCAGAAAGGCACAAAATCCGCACCAGGATCGGGACCGCTGTGCGATCGAGCTGGTGGCGCTGAGCGCGGCTGCCAAGGTTATTCCAGCTGAGATTCCCACTTCCTTTGGAGTTGGAAAGCGGTAAGGTCCTGCAAACGGGCAGGATTCCTCACCTTCTGGGCGGGTGGGGAAGCGGGGGGGGGAATGCTTGCCAGATGTTCCCAAAGTTTCACACGTATGCAGAAAACGGCCTGTCATTGTTTCTCGTGAGCCAGCAGAATGGGCAGCTCCTTTCATCGACGCCCAGCCTCAACCATCTGGTTGCAAGGCTGACCTTCCAAATTCCGTCTCCCTCAAGACATTTGCTTTGACTTTTCTTTTCTTTTCTTTTCTTTTCTTTTCTTTTTGGTCTGCTTTTAATTACCTGTCTTCTGTGGCAGCCTGTCAGGCGGTGTGGAATTATATGTCTTCCTTTCCCTTCCTTGCCCTGCCCTCCAACTAAAAGCATGCTTCTCTGTCTATCTCTTTCTCCTCTTTTTCTGCTTTCCTTTTTGCATGGCAATCTCTCTGTTTTCATTTATGATGAAAGGTTTTCCACAGGACCCCTCCTGGAAAAAACAAGTTAATGATGGTGCTAATTTTGCAAGAGCCGCCGGACAGCTGGCACAGCATCTACAAATCATATGTTCCTCAGATTAGATCCTGGAAAGCATTTTCCCCCATCCAAAATAAAATAAAATAAAACCCCCAACAACCACCACCCCCATTTAATTAATCCCTTGGAACATATTCTATTAATCATCCAAGTAAACATTTGTCGAGATGAAAAGCCAGAGTTTACATCTCATGGATTAGAAGTGCAAATAACAGAGCTTAATAAAAGAGGTTTAGCGTTCAAAAAGTTGGAGGTGGACCAAGATTAGAATCCAGATGTTTGGGAGCTCATGCCTTGCGGAGGTTTGCTTACATTCTGCTCCTTTAATAGATATGTAATAGCAGAAGTAAAAGTAGAACCATAAAGTTGAAAGATACATTATTTCCTGCTAGGTGACCTGTTTCTGCTTAAACCTTTCTATGAAAGCAAGTCCACCAGCTTCTGAAGCAGGCTTTTCCACCACTGAACCACTCGTATCATCAGTAACTACTTCTTAAAATGTAATTTAAATTCCTATGTTTTAATTAATTGAACCCATCGATTTGGGCCCTATCTAAGCAGGGAAAAGAACTTCATCTGGATTGTACCTAATCTGTACAGCCAGGATCAACACTCCAACCAAGGTGGAGTTACAATTTCTGGCTTTGCACTTTGCTAAATTTTGCAATGAAGTTCTTGGATTAAAAAAAAAACAAGTGTGAAAGAGGCTGGCATCAGATGAAAGTGTGCACAGAAAAGCATGGAACTGAGAAAATGATGTTCAGAGCTACTATATCAGATAAACCATGCCAGAAAATGTGCATGCAATTGTATATATGTGCATATATATATATGCACATATATATGTGTTTGTATATGTGAAAAATGCACACAAAAGGATATATCATTCTTCATGCAGAGTATTAAAAATGTGAACTAATGCAGAAATGGGACAGAGTTGATTTAGGAAAGGAAAACAACAAAACTGGTAGAAAACCATATGGACAGATTGCTTCATTCCTAATCTTGTCCTCTGGAATGACAGACAGTAAATTTGATTTATTCATTATTTTATTAGTTAGATTTATATCCTGCCCTTTCTTTTTGCTTCTTCTGCTATATTCCATCAGTTCAAATCTACTTTCTTTCTCCCCCCTTTCCATTTGTTCAAATCTATTTCCTTCCTTCCTTCCTTCCTTCCTTCCTTCCTTCCTTCCTTCCTTCCTTCCTTCCTTCCTTCCTTCCTTCCTTCTACATATGGCCAAGTTGTAGTACTGCAGATGGGGAGGCTGAGATTGTGAGAAATAGATCTTGCCTAAAGCAAGAATGGTGAGTTCATAGCAGATGGCTGAGTTATTTGCTCCTCTACTTTGCAGTATCTCAAGTCACAGTCGTTGGAGAACAAGCAGAACAGAACTCATACAATTCCAGTTTTGTTTGTTGGCTTTCCAGATGCATCTGTCTGGGCACAGTGCCTTCCAAATATGTAGCTGGTGGAGTTGGGTTGGAATTCTGGGAAATGTAGTCCCAACATATATAGAAAGTACCAGGCTGAGGTAAACTGAGATTGTCTCGGTTTAATCCAAGAAGATTCTTCTCATGTACATCTGCCATGGAGGTGCTGGGATGATGGCAGCAGAGAGTGGGCGGATTTTCATTAACCAACTTTCTGACTACCATAAAGAAGTTTTAGGTGAAAACTCAGCTAAAAATAGAGAAAAGGAACAATTGAGGGAAGGGGTTCCACAGGATTTTCTTGATTCTGCTTAGGAACTTCAAAATGATAAATAAATCCCAGGTTCCATTCTGCAGACATGAGCTACAGGATGGGAAACCCTGCAGAAAATGTCCTTATTCTCTTTGTAGCACGAAGAGGCACCCCTTGGGGCAAAATCAATCCTCGTCTGCTTTCCATTAACATCTTCTCAAACTGGAGATAGAGCCAAATGTCTAAACTCTCTCCAGCTCCGGTGGTGAAAGGAAGAATAGCTACCCCCCGCCCCCCCGCTTCATCCTCTCCTCGACAACAATATGTTTGAAGAAGGCAGAGGAGAAAAAAAAGGAAAAGCCAACAAGAGTTGCCAAAATTCAGACTTCAAAATTCAGGCTTTCTCTGTCTCTTTGCTGTCATCTAATGTTTGTGATTTTGTAGCCCAGATATGATAGCCCCTGTCTAAGACAACCTTTCCCAATCTGGTGCTTCCCAGATGCCAAAGGACAAGTCCAAATCGGCTGAGTGGAAATTCTGGTACATGTTCCAACACATCTGGAGGACACCAAGTAGGAAGGCTGATCCAGCTATTTCCTGAATCTGCAGAAATTCAAAACACAAGCCGAAAAATACAACAGTACAAGAGGCTTGGGGAGGATGTGGGTAAAAGGCAGGCTGATAGGGGGAGGCGTTGGGTTGTGTGTCCATCAGCTGGGACTGGAGAATCTTTGGGAGTTGCTGAGGGGTAACGAGAAGTAATTATTCATAAGCGCCCGAGGGAAGCTGCTTCACACACTGCAATGCAAGCCAATTATGAGGCTGAGGTAAACCAGGCCTCAGCTGAGAAATCCTGGAATGTTGACAAAGGAAAAATGCTGACTTCAGACAGACATGCTCTGGACTGAATTCCTTTCTTTCTATTCCTTTTTATTTCCTTTTCTTCTCTCCCATCATCCACACTATCAGCTGAATTTCTGGTTTTTCGGTCTCACTGCCTTTCTTTCCCGTGGTCCATTAATCTGTTCCATTTTGCTTTGCTCTTCCATCATTTATTTTGCCAGTCTTCTTTTTCCATGCAGTCTTTTCAAAACTGTTCTCTTTCCTTCTTCCATTCTCTTTTCTTTTTCTCCTCTGCCAATATTTTTCTTTCTCCACACCATCCATTTAATATCTCTGAATCTCTTTTTTGCTTTTTGGTCTTCACTTTCTCTTCTCCACCTTTCCTCCTTTAGTTTCAAGAGAAAATAGCCACTGAAGTCCTGAAATTTGAGCATCTTTCTTGTCATCCTTCTGCAAATGGTTTCCTATTGGCCCATTGGCCTTTGTAACCAGTTTTATTCCAGAATTTTTTTAAAAAAAACTTTGAAGCACCATGCTCTGCACACATGCTAAACCTCAGTTAATCACATATGAAAGAGTGAGGTAAGTTTCAGTTGGGTTTTTCCATCTCTGACTGGCTCATTCAGCTCTGCCGGGCTAAAACGTTATTTTAATATTCCAGTTTTTCCCCCCTTAACTCTGTCCTTCTCCTCTGCCCCCTGCCACTGTACTCCTCACCCCCCACCCCACCCCCAGTGCAATGCTGCAGAGAACTGGCACATGCTGAAGAACAAGGTCCTGCTTCAACACGCCTTATACACCCCCCATCCTCACTGCCTTCCAGAGAGCGGCTGAGGATGACCACGAAGGAACCTGGAACATCTCTTGCAGTAGCATAAGTGGTGGCTCAGAGAAAGAAATGTTGGGGCAGAATCAGTCAACTTGGTCCACCGTAGCTGACACTATAAAGAGCACTGCCGCCCATGATGGCAACAGCCTGGAGAGTTTTGACCTGGACGCTTGTCTCCGCCATGTCTACAGGCAACCTTCCTGGCTACACATTCCAGTCACAAGGTACAGTGTTAGTGCCCCGAAGCACAAAATTATACCATGATTAATTATCTTTGAAATCTTACGCTTCTAGCCCTTAAGCCAAGAGTGGACAATATATGGCTCACCGCCACCCAGGATCTTCAGCCTTGTTTTTGCAAAGATCTCACTGCTAACATTCAGCAGCCAGCTGGCTACTTTGGGTAGTACAATGTTTCACCATTATTCTGTGAAAATAGATCCTAGAATAGGTAGGTGAACGTTCCAAAGGCATTATCCAGAGTGATATGGCACAAAGGGAGAAGCACTGCACAATCTGTTCAGGTCATTTTATTTATTTTATTCAATTTGTATAGCCACCCATCTCAAACCAGTGACTCTGAGCAGTGAATGATCATAAAAACAATTAAACATAGTACGAAAAGAAATTAAATACAAATAGCAGCCAAGAGATATTACAAACTGTCGGTGTTAGCACAACCAGGAAACAGGGCCCTTCACACACTCAGGGCCCCAGGCCCAGGCACGTAGCCAGGTCTTCAACGCCTTCCAAAAGGCCAGCAGGGTCGGGGCCATCCTAATCTCAAGAGGGAGGATGTTCTAGAACAGGGGTCCCCAACCCCCAGGCTTCAGACTGGTACCAGTCGATGGCCTGTTAGGAACTGGGCCACCATGCCGGTCTCCGAACCCCGCCCCCCGTGATTGGCTCCCGCCTGCAAACCCCACCCCCCGGTCCGTGCGATTGGCTTCTGCCTGAAAACCACGCCCCCCGGTCCGCGCGATTGGCTGGGTACCCCTGTTCTAGAGGGCAGGCGCTATGGCAGAAAAGGCACGTCTCCTGGTCCCCGCCAGCCAACATTTCTTGGCTGACGGGACCCAGAGCATGCCCATCCTGCCAGACTGGATTGGACGGGTAGAGACAACTGGGAAAGACGGTCTCTTAGGTAACCCGGTCCCAAGCCATGAAGGGCTTTAAAGGTAACAACCAGCAAACCAGCACCTTGAATTGCACCCGGAAACACACTGGCAACCAATGCAGCCCCCGAAGCAGTGGTGTTATATATGAAGAGTAGCCGACACTATTTACAACCCGTGCAGCTGCATTCTGTACCAGCTGAAGCTTCTGATTGCTATTCAAGGGCATTTTAGTCTTTCCCTTGATCAGGGGACACCTCTCAGAACACTATCACAAAACATCTGATAAAAATAAAACACTGTTATGCTTCTATGTACACACACACACACACACACACACACACACAACCTCAGATTATTCCCTTTCAGGAGAGCCTTTTCTGCCATGGCACCTGCCCTTTGGAGCATCATCCCCCACACCCCAAAGAGTTCCCCCTTTGGGGGAAGATGGGCGGTAATATAAATTGAACAAATAAATAAATAAATAAAATATAAATTAAATAAATAAATAAATAAATAAATAAGATTGGTCCTGACCCTGCTGTTGGTGGTGTTTTTTTTTTATCTCAGATGCTGATTGTATTTATGTGGGGTTTTTTAATATTGTTTTATGTTTTATGTTTTTATATAGTTTTTAATTATTAATTAATAATTATTAATTAATTAATAATTATTAATTAACCCTAACCCTAATAATGAAATTGAGATGGGCAGCCATATAAATTAACAATAACAAGTGGATAGAATTATGCTCTTATATACACCCATTTTAACTTCTTTCAATATTAATTCCTTCCAACAGTCACATACTCCTCCTTACCTTTCTACCAGCATTTGCACATTTTAAAATTCCTCCATCTGTTTCCCCATCTTTAGTATAAATATTCTACCAAGAGACACAAATTCTCTTTCTCTAGTTTTTGAGATTTGCAATAATTTGTTCCATTTTCCATGTCAAATTCGCAGTAGCACCCATGGGAGCATGGTGGACAGAGCGTCATGTTGCAAGCCCACTCCTTTTGGACATGCGTTGACATTGCCCACATGTCCAAGAGGGACAGGGCTTGCAGGCAAGGGTCCCTCTACCATCTTGCCAATTTTGACATGTCCCCTCCTGCAGGCACCACTGCACATACACTACCTTGCTCTTTGACACGTTCATTTTCCTATGTATACTCCTCCTTGTATCACACAATCTATCAAATGTTTGTTGGTTCTCAGCCAACTTCACATCATAACCTGTGTTGAGAAGCATTGATGTCCACTAGCAAGACACCTTTAGCATAAATATAAGCATTCCTTATACAGGTAGTCCTCAGGTTACGACGGCAATTGGGACTGCCGGGATTGCTGTCGCTAAGCGACGTGGTCATAAAGCATGATGTCACGTGACCACATTGCTTAATGACAACAATCCCGGCAGTCCCGATTGCCATCATAACCTCAAGACACGTGGGTTGTTAAGTGGGAAGTGGTGGGAGTCGCAGGTAAGGAGCAGGGGGGTGCCCCGGGGAGGTGGGGGAGGCCCTGGGAGGGCTGGTGCAGGCCACGTGTGAGTTGGAGATGGCTGCAGGCGGGCTTGGGAGGCCCAGTGCAGACCACATGTGAGCGTAGGAAGGCCGGGGGATAGACAGTGCAGTGGGGCGCGAGTGCAGGAAGGCTGGGGAATGGATGGTGTGGCGAGGCGTGAGCGCACGAAGGCCAGAGGATGGGCGGTGGGACGCAAGTGCAGGAAGGCCCGGGGGACTTACCAGATCAACTTGCGACCTTCCCTGCCAGCTTCCCCATTGACTTTGATTGTGGGAAGCCGGCAGGGAAAGTCACAAATGGCAATCATGTAACCGTGGGTTGCTGCAACCGTCATAAGTGTGAGCTGGTTGCCAAGCACCTGAATCGCAATCACATGACCACGGGAGCGCTGCGTCAGCTGGAACTCAAGGACTGGTCTAAGTACCACTCGTTCAGGGCCGTCGCAACTTCAAACGGTCGCTGAACAAGTGGTTGTTAACTCAGTTGTTAACCTGTACATTAATCTATAAATACATTTAGCAACTAAGGAGACATCACACATCCTTGTCTAATTCTCTGCTCAGTGTTTGCTAACAGCCCATTTATTCTCATGCATGCTTTACTACCATTATATACCACTCTTCTGACTGGGCACTCAGCAGCAACTTCCATCTCCATGTTTGTGCAAAATATTCCATCTTTCAAGCTTATTCACTTTCTCTCACACTTTCTCATACTTCATACCAGGCCAATTAAAGATCTAGTGGCTGCTTTCAGATAATATGATAAACTTGGTTAGATTTTTGTGGCTTGGAATGTTGCAGCAGTAGCTGGCCAATCATGGCTGCTCTCAAAGAGTGAAGATAGAATCTCATCTTGGATGGGCAACCACAATGAAATACCAGGTCAAGATTGAAAAGTAAAAAAAAAAATCCCAGAAGACAATAGCAAACTACTTCTGTATTGTTGCAAGAAATGGAAGCCTCCATAAAGTATTCAGTCGACCCAGAAAAGTTATTGCATTCATTAACTAAATTAGGCATTATTATCTAATGCCTTTTATCTAATGCCTATTATCTTATTATCTAATTATTCTTCAGCATCTGAAGTCTCCAAACCCTTTCCCTGCAGTAGGTGATCTTTGCTTTTGCGGGGGATTGGTTATTACTACTTTTTCTTTCCTTTTACTACTCTCTATTTTACTTTTGTAATATTTTAAGCTGCTCAGAGCCTTTTGGGGGGGAATTGAGCAGCATATAAATAGCCCCTCCCCCCTGTATATTACAGGAATCTAGTTTGAAGGTAAACAAAGTAGGTAATCAAAGCATAAGAAAGCCATTTCAGTTAGGTCCTAAGTCATATAAACAAACAAACCTAAGACTCTTTGTGAGGAAGAAGGAAGTATATAGATTTATTAGTGCAACTGGAAGCTTTGATAATCTCCTGTGAGGGAAAAGATAATGATAAACTAAATTTGCATAGATCCCGCTTCCTCCAGTTATAATTAAATTTTAGATAACTATCTTAATTTCAAGGGGCGTGGTGGCTCAGCGGGTAAGACGCCAGGCTTGTTGATCGGAAGATCGCAAGTTCGGAGGTTCGAATCCCTAGTCTCGCGTGACAGAGTGAGCTCCGGCACTAGCTCCAGCTCTTGCCAACCTAGCAATTTGAAAGCATGCAAATGCAAGTAGATCAATAGGTACCACTTCGGTGGGTAGGTAACAGCGTTCCACGCGCGTCATGCCGGCCACATGACCGTGGAAGCGTCTTCGGACAACGCTGGCTCTTCGGCTAACAAACGGAGATGAGCACCGGCCCCTAGAGTCGGACACGACTGCACAAATGTGCGGGGGGAACCTTTACCTTTTTTATCTTAATTTGACTGCATTAAGGACAGGTGGGATATAACAGAATGAACTTCTGGATTTATGAAATTATCTAAATCAGGGGTTCTTAACCTGGGTTTAAAGATAGATTTCAGGAGGTCCATAAACTTGGATGGAAAAAAATTACAACTTTATTTTCACTAACTTGCCCAACTTCTAAGTTTATTTATTCTCTTGTTATTGAGTTAACGGATTAATAAAGAAGCATATATTGTATATTACTATATTACATATTTGTTATTTTTTAATATTTCTGAAAACTCAATTTGAACATAATTGGTTTTCTTTGAGATCCAACGTATAACTATGTATTTTATTTTAAACAACTAGACACATTTTTTCTGAGATGGGCTACAAAGGTTTAGCCAAACTCTCAAAGGGGTCTATGGCACTAAAAGGTTAAAAACCCCTGATCTAAAGGCCCTTTGGGCAGACCACCCTCCTCACTCACGCTTGCCTGTCCCCTTCTGCCCTCACAGAAGAATTTCTCTCCAACCTCGACCACTACGAGATTGCCTTCCCCATCCAGGTGGATCAGAATGGTGACTTCCTCAGCTTTGACATAAAAAGCCATCGGAAATGGAGGTCTCGTCGGAGTACAGGCCACCCCTCCTATGACGTGCCCGAACAGCATGTTTTCTACAAGGTCTCTGCCCACCGGACCCAATTCCTCCTCAACCTGACGTTGCATAGCAACTTGCTGGCAAGGCACTTCCGGGTGGAGTACTGGAAAAGAGGTGGAGTAGACTACCAACACGAATTCCATGAAGATTGCCACTATGCTGGTCATTTACAAGATGAGTACCTGAACTCAAAAGTTGCTATCAGTAATTGTAATGGTCTGGTAAGTGTCTTGTTTTCTTCCTAACTCTGGTGCGACTGTTAAAACATAAAGATTTGCTGGAAGATTCAATCATTTTGAGCAACTAGAGTTCCATTTTGGCATATGTTTGAGATACAAGAAATGTAAAATGCCTACTCAAAAACCAGGGATAGTCTTCCCATTTCCTTTAGGGTGTGTTTATGCATCTTTATGCATACAATCTGATGCTTCTTTCATACCAATTCTAAACTGTAGCAGAGGTTTATTTATTTATTTAACAAATTTATATGCCCCCCCCCCATCTCATAGGCATGACTCTGGGCGGCTAACAATTAAAACAGAGTAAAAACAATAAAAATTAAAAGCAACAGAAATAGCATAAAATACCAGCCAAGAGTACTCATAAATACTAAAACTAACCATGAAATGGGCTCACCCATACCATCAGGGCCCCAGGCTTGATGGTAAAGCCAGGTTTTTAGTGTCTTGTGAAAGGCCCCCAGGGTCGGGGCAAGTTTGATTTCTAAGGAGATGATATTCCAGAGAGCGGGCGCTACAGCAGAAGAAGCTGGCCTGTCCCCTAAGTTATGTGATCCCAAACAGAGATACGAGTCTTTGGGAAATTATCTTCACTGGTATTTCTAGTAATAGAGAATATATGTAGCTCATGGTTGAACTGTTGAACACTTAAACATTTCTTGGTGTTCTCTGAGCTTGGTTGTTTTCCTGCAGATGTTTCATTAACAGGCTAGTTAACATTATCTGTGCATGGGAAAGCAAGCTACTATATATAAACAACTAGCAAATTTCACTCTCCCATATGCAGATGATGTTACCTAGCCTGGCAATGAAACGTCTGCAAGAAAACAACCAAACTCAGAGAACACCAAGAACACAACTGGCATTTCTTTATATTTGGTGAGTTCCAAACTGGGATTTAGTGATTAAGAAATACAATATCATTTCAACATGGATTTGCATAATTACTAAATTGTGCAATTACTGAACTTTTGGACTACAGTATGCCACAGTTTTGACTTCCTTTAGTTCAATCCAATCTGCTTACTATTCTGAATTACCAAAGCTGAGAAATAAACTAAAATGATTACATAGCATGCACGTCTTCTTATCCTTGACTTCCAAAATGCATCTGCTAAGAAAAGGTTGTCTTGATTCTTGTTGCACACAACTGTATCAATATTTAACAAAGTGCAGTATTGTCTCACGATAATATTGGAAAAAGAATATTGATAGTCATCCAAAAGCTTCCATTAAACAATGCTGCTGCTGTTTTGAAGTGCGTAAATCAAGATAAATCTGTATTTTAATGATGAAGAACATTGTATATGTAACAATGAATTGAAGAATTTGAAAACTGTAGTATACTGCATATGCTGCAATGCTGGAATTGATTAATTCTATTAAAGTGAAATTCAGAAGTGTGAACAGCAGTACAAAATGTGGGATAAGTAAACCAACAAGGCAGAGTAACCTTAAGTTTTATCAGCGATATCAGAGCTAGTCTGGTATGGAGGTGGATATAATGTAATAAATAAATAAATCAGAAGATACATTCAGATAAAGACCATTTCAGAAGCATTGCCTGGAATCACAGTAATAAGCTTCTTTAATGGAAGCTTTTGGATGAATTTATGTGATTTGCCCGGAATCACAGTATCAGAAGCATCTGTATCCCACGAGCATGAGATCAATTATCGGGGTGGGATTATATATGTACAGCCCTCCATACAATTAAAGATGGAATAATTGATTCATTGATTCCACTTGTATACTGCTGAATTTGCTAGAGATTCCCAACAGCTAACAATCATAAATCAATAAGTAAAACATCCATGGCAAAGTAGAATACCATATATATTCGCGGATAAGACCATCTATGGCTAAGCTGACTCTGGGATTTTTAACCAAAACACCATGAAAAATGCACCACCAGTGGATAAGCCAACACTCCAAATTTTCATGTTTTAATTTTCACAATTGGTTTATCTGTGGGTGGCACATTTTTCATCATATTTTGGTTAAAAATTTGAGGGTCTGCTTATCCACAGATGGGCTTATCCACAAGTATATACAACATAGACGCTCCCTGGAAATTAAATTAAGAACTTCTTACCATCTACCTCTTGGAATATATTATTTATTTAAGAATATTGTTTTTATTGTATTGTTTTATTGTTTTTTAACTAATAATTTATTCCTGTTTTATTGTAAACCACCCAGAGTCATTCTCTGAGTGAGATGGGCGGTGACTAAATTTGATATATAAATAAATAAAATAAATAAATAAATAAATGGGTACTTTAAAAAGGTAACTCCATATATACTTGTGGATAAGCCCATCCGCGGATAAGCGAAATCCAATTTTGGGGATTTATTATGGCACCAAAAATTCTCGGCTTATCTGTGAGTATATACGGTAATCAATAATTAAAACATTCACAATAATAAGACAATAGTGTTAGTGTAAAAATAATATCTTAAAAACAATCAAATGATAGTAATGATATTGAGGAAACAATAAGGCGTCCTCAGGGTCAAATCAGCCTCTCCTCTGCGGTCCTTCAGTTCTGAGGTAACTGCACCTATGGGTGAACAGCGACTGCCACCCCCTTCACTATAAACTGGTTTCTCCCTTCCCCAACAGCCGTCTGGGGAACCAGGAGAGGATTGAGGGGGAAATCCTCACCCCACCTGGGCCTGGCTAAATACAGAAGGGGGAACCAGACAGAAACTTTGGGTGTCTGTAGCTCAGCCATGCTGAGGCAGGTGATAGAAGGCCACCGGTCAATTCCAGCATTTATTTATTTATTTGTTTACTTATTTACTTATTTACTTATTTAATTTTCTATCCCACCTTTATTATTTTTATAAATAACTCAAGGCGGCGAACATACCTAATACTCCTTCCTCCTCCTATTTTCCCCACAACAACAACCCTGTGAGGTGGGTTGGGCTGAGAGAGAGTGACTGGCCCAAGGTCGCCCAGCCGGCTTTCATGCCTAAGGCAGGACTGGAACTCAGTCTCCTGGTTTGCCATTGGCTCCTTCCTAGGGCTGAGAGACAGGGACTGGCCCAAGGTCACCCAGCTGGCTTTCATGCCTCAGGCGGGACTAGAACTCTCTATTTTATTAATGAGCTACCTTAATTAATTAATTTAATTAGGTATGTTCACCGTCGATAGATAGAAAATGATGATGATGATGATGATGATGATGATGATGATGATGATGATGATAATATAATCTGAAAAGAATCTAGTTGACCACAACAGGATGCTGGAATAAGCAGATCTTTTGATCTGATACAGCAAGGTTTTCCTTTTGTTCTTACCTCTAGGCATTATTTTCAGGTTAAGCTAAACTGAAACAGAAATATCAGGAAGTCCAAGATATTCGTTTTATGTGATACAGGAGCCAGTTCCATTCCAACAAGAAGTGTAGTTTCCCTCTGAGGAGACTGCATTGGTCGCGCTTACGGATGATCTCTGGCGGGAGCGGGATGGTGGTAGTGCATCCATCCTTGCTCTCTTGGATCTCTCAGTGGCATTCGATACCATCGACCATGGTATCCTGTTGGGGCGGCTTAGGGAGTTGGGGGTGGGCGGCGTAGTTTTGCGCTGGTTCACCTCCTTCCTCCGAGGCCGATCCCAGTTGGTGGTAATAGGAGAGGAGAGATCTGACCCTCGGCCCCTCTTGTGTGGGGTGCCGCAGTGTTCGGTTCTCCCTCCTCTCCTATTTAACATCTACATGAAACCGCTGGGCGAGGTCATCCGACACCATGGGATGAGGTATCATCAGTATGCGGATGATACTCAATTGTATATCTCCATCCCTGGTGAAGTAAGTGATGCAGTGACAACCCTGTCCCAGTGCCTGGGGGCTGTGAGGGCCTGGATGGGGAACAACAGGCTACAATTGAACCCTAGCAAGACCGAGTGGCTGTGGATTGATGGCCTAGCGTCTTCTGGGAAATTATCATCTTTGGTTCTTGATGGGGTAGCACTGCCCCATTCGGAACCGGTGCGCAACTTGGGGGTCCTTCTAGACTCACGACTCCTGCTCAAAGAGCAGGTGGCAGTCGTGGCTAGGAGGGCTTTCGCACAACTTCGGTTGGTGCGCCAGTTGCGCCCATTCCTGGATCGCGACGCCCTCCGAACAGTCACTCATGCTCTCGTCATCTCCCATGTAGATTATTGCAATGCGCTCTACATGGGGCTACCCTTGAAGACTATCCGGAAGCTTCAGCTAGTGCAGAATGCGGCCGCGCGAGCAATTTTGGGTGCACCAAAATCTGCACACATAACACCTCTGCTCCGCGAGCTGCATTGGGTGCCGGTTTGCTTCCGGGTACAATTCAAGGTGTTGGTTATTACCTTTAAAGCCCTACATGGCATGGGGCCAGAATACCTGAAGGACCGTCTTATCCCCATTTTATCGACCCGCCCCACCAGGTCATTCAGAGAGGGCCTGCTGCGAACCCCATCAATTAAAGAATGTCATCGGATGGGGTCTAGGAGGCGGGCCTTCTCTGTGGTAGCGCCCACACTGTGGAACATCTTGCCCCCAGAGTTGAGGCAGATCTCCTCCCTCCCGACCTTTAGGAAAGAGCTGAAGACCTGGTTCTGCCGCCTGGCATGGGAAGGAGGAAGGGATAGTTCCTCATGGGGGTGGTTAATTCCTTAATTTATTGTCCTTCGTTTAATTCCATCTCCATCTGGATTTATAATTATTTATTAATTTTATATATTGTACATTGATGTTTTATCCTGTTTTAATCTATTTTATTGTAAACCGCCCAGAGTTCCCCGTTGGGGGAGATGGGCGGTTATATAAATTTAAATAAATAAATAAATAAATATTTTCTAATTGATACTAATTGGTACCTCCAGTTGAAATAGCACCAGGCAGCAGCATGAGTAAGGCAGACTTCCATCAGGGTTATGGATCTCTGTCAATAAGTATTTTGGCCCAAGCATTGAACATGGGAGGTTTCAAATTAAGTGTTGGGCATCATTTCACACACAACAAGAGGGCACCAACATTGTCAACACGAACAGTAGATTGGGCATTTGGGTGCATGCAGAAGGCTGCGTTCCTAAAACTAGGTGGACAAAAACAAAGACATGGGGAAGACCAGGACAAAGATGACATTGAATCAAATTGAATGCTAATTTAAATTTATTTATTTATTTATTTATTTATTCTATTTATATAGCTGCCCATCTCAAACCGGTGACTCTGGGCGGCAAACAATCATAAATTAGATTAAAGTTGCACTAGATGGATTAAAGTTCATTCAGTGCAGTTTAATTAACTAGAGTCATTATCTCTGCACTTAATTTTCTCCTTCTGGAACTCAGAAGGGAAATTACAACTCAAATTACAACTCACCTTTAGGAAGACAGTTTCTGGAAGGCCTTTCAAACTTTAGGTCCGGGTTATGTACCTCAAATATACTATGATCAATAACATTTATTTTGTTGGCTAGAATTGATTATTTTGATATTCCTTTCTGCCCATCAGGGACTCTTTCACAGTAAGGAAAGAGCTGCTACAGCTGGACTTTGTACAAAGCAACTTTTCAAGATTGTCTATTTAGGGGAACCTTGTGATGATACATCTATTTTTTAGGCACAAAGCCTCCAAAAGCAAGACTGAGAAGGAAGGCAGGAATTGGGGATGCATTGAGAAATAGGGAAATGTTGTTGGTACAGCTTTTGGGTAGCTATTGCCAACTGGAATAGAATGTACTGGGTTCAGTGGACTGGTGATCTAATTAGTAAGAAGGGTACTTCAGCTGAACAGTAGTATACAGTAGATATGTACTCACAAAACTCTTGCAGGAAAAGATTGGGGAGGGGTCAGGAAGCATACTCATTTTAAGAAGAAAGATAGCTTCTGAAATATAATTTCAAATTTTCTTAGTTTTCCAAGTTTCTAATTAAACTTTAAATTTTCCAAAAACCAAAAACAATAGAATGCAATAATTAGCACAGACCATTTTTGAAATCTTTTATTTCATATTTGGACACTGTCTTAAAATCAAATTAAATCCAAAACTGCAATAATGCCTAGAAGAAAAGGAATTGTGGAGTCCATGGTGCTCTCTGAGCCTTGTTGTTTTCTTGCAAGAAAACAACAAGGCTCAGAGAGCACCATGGACTCCACAGTTCAACCCTGAGTTACAAATATTCCCTTCGATAAGAAAAGGAATCTCTGGCACTGAAAATATATGGTTTGTACGCCAGAAATGTCAAGAGGCCATTGCATCAGTGAGGCCTTGCAACCGAAATGGCCTTCTCATTAGTTACCTCATTTTGCCTGGGGGTGGGGAATATCATAAGGAAAGCCTCTGAAAAGGCCTAAAGGCCTGGACAGGTACATAAGCAAGGTCCCGTTCTTTGAGAATACCACCCTGCATTAAGCATACATTTTTTTAGGGTTAGTTCTGAAGATCATTCAGTGGCCTGTTAGAACCAGTGAATGGAGCAGAGCTTAACGTAGTATAAGCTTGTGCACAGAAAAAGAATATATATAATAAATATATAAAACAGAGCCAGTGAGCACTTTAGAGAGATCCAGGTTCTTAATCTTACACTTTTAGCCCACCCAAGCATAAAGTATCACACGCTTAGACATAGTAGGTTCAAAAAGTAAGTATGAAAGTGTTCTTATGTTTATTGGTCCAGTTACATCTATTTTGTTGAGAAATGATTCTTCTTTGGTTCCCTAAAAGTTGTGTTTTACCTCTAGCCCTCATTGCTGCTAGAAGCTGCGTGGGGAGAGAGGGGAAATCCTTCCTTAGGCCCATGCATGTGGCCAAGATGGAGCGAGAGCAAGCACTATGCTTGCCTCTCCGCTGGAGATATTCAAAGAGGGACTGACTGAGAAAGAGGGAGTGGCACCAAAACAACTTCCTCAAAGACATGGAGAACTGCATCCTGGGATGAACTCATCTACATGCAAATGAGGCATGTTGATTTGCTGAATTTCCAACAAGTTCAAACTATAAACCACTTTCTTTCCAGTAAAAAAGTGACAGGCTAGTGCTTTTCCCATGGGGGTAGTGTGATTAAATTCTTTCTTCTCACAAAAACATCTACAACCTGCAACTGTGATGGCTATTTGCAAACCACACTAGTATGGCAGGAAATAGCAGCTGGGAGGGCAAAAAGTTTGCCAGAAGAAAAGGGTCAAAGGTAAAGCATCTAGATTCCTGCTGCAAAAATCCAACAAATCACCAGATGACAACAAAGAGTCGTTTTTCTACATCTCTTTGCTGCCATCTGGTGGCAGTCCATATTTTTGCTGCCCAGATCTGATAACAGTCATGAAATCTTCTTCCTCGTTTGCTGCAGGCTGCCCAATTGCAGCTGCACCACCAAAGCAAATGCCGAGTCCTTGTTTAAATATTTCTCAAACTGCTTCACTGCCAAACAGCTTCTACCATTAGGAAGTTTCGTCTCATGTTTAGTTGAAATGTACTTTATTGCCAAATCCCACCCATTTGTTTAAAGTCCTAATGCAGTGGTTCCATTTCGGAAATGAGGCCAGGTAATTTGGAGAGAATTTTATAAGTGTCCCTCGGAGCCTGTGTTCTTTACATACCCCCCCTGCGTACAGCAAACACATACCCCAACTCCTGTGCTCAACGCCAAGAGCGTTCTTCCTCCTTCCCAGCTGCCTTCATCGACTGATCCTTGAGTCTCTGGCAACTTCCCGCCAGACTATCCTCACACTACCTCGCTTGTGTTTGGAATGATGGCCTCTGGCCAAGAGCTACAAAGCTTTCAAAGGAAGCGAGAAACCACTGCTGGCCCATCACCACCCTTTGCAGGGCTGCTGAAACTGAAGAATGTTTAGCTGCAGGCACGCAAAAGTGATTCAGGGCTTGTTGTGGTGAGGATGGTAGAAGCCGGGGGTGTCAAAAGATCATTACATTAGCTAGATTTCTTAAGACCTGTTTTTAGAGGGAGAATAATTCCCCTGCTATTCTCCTTATACATTTCTTTTAGTTCTACAATTATCTCAAGTTAAACAGAAGCTACAGAAATATGTAAGAGAAAAGGAATATGTAAGAGCCTTTGATATATAAGAGCTCTTGACAGTAACTGTTTTCTTGCTTTATGTTTTATATATATATAAAACATAAAGCAAGAAAACCCAAACTGACATCCACAGTTACTGTCAAGAGCTTTTATATATATATATAATTTTATTGCAAACTACGTGGCAGTATATAAAACAAAACAAACATACACATATCTAAATAAAGGCAATAGCTTATCAGAATCTATTGTCCAGAAATGATTATATGCACTCCTGGAAAGTAGTTTTCTTTCAAAGCATCTTGCTTTCTCCTGAGAGGGGTTATCTGCACTCTCCAGCCAATGGTCTAGTGGTTAAGGTGCTGGTCTAGAAACCAGGAGGCTGTGAGTTCCAGTCCCGCCTTAGGCATGAAAGCCGGCTGGGTGACCTTGGGCCAGTCACTCTCTCTCAGCCCAACTCACCTCACAGGGTTGTTGTTGTGGGGAAAATAGGAGGAGGAAGGAGTATTAGGTATGTTTGCCACCTTGAGTTATTTATAAAAATAATAAAGGCGGGATAGATAGATGATAGATGATAGATAGATAGATAGATAGATAGATAGATAGATAGATAGATAGATAGCCACCAGATCTGTTTCATGCAATGAAAGTACTGAAGATTAGCCCCTGCCCTCCCAATTTCTTTAGTCTGCATAGACTAGGTTTTCAAAAAGATCTGCTGTGAAGGTGTCTCACCTGGCTCAGGAGACTAAAACCAGTTTCCAGGTTGCTTTAAGGAACAAATAAAAATACTATTTTAGATTTATAGGGTTTGGTGTGGCTGATGTCATGGGATCTGAAGAAGCTCCTGCTTCACTACAAAACTACCAGTTTGGTAAAATCACCAATAGATGCCCTATTTGAATAAAGCCAAGTTTCATTATAAGTTGGAATGACTGCGGGGGGGAGGGCATTTCTGTTGAATGTCCCATTTTGGAACAATCTCTCCAGAAACACTGGGATGTCACCAATACTTCTATCAGCACCATGGGGCATTTGTTCTTTTTATTCCTTGGGGTGTTGACTAATATACTCAGCAATATCAGTTACATGGGTGTCCATGGGGATGGACAACTACCATCAAATGTGGCATGATATCATCATACAAATAATATTATGGCATGACTGACTAAATGACATAATCTGCATCATTTGTGTGCTGTTATGAGGCAGGTGATGTCACTGTGACTTCTACCAGTCACCTGTGAACAATTCTTGTCCATTTTTGCTGCATCACTTTTTTGGCTGCTATTCTGTGACTGCAGGCACACAAGATGCTTAACTACCTGACTTATTTCCTGGATTTGTACAATATGTTATAAAAAACTGACCAAGATTAAAATTACCTGAGCTTAGCAAAGGGAACCATTCTGTTTCAACTGAGTGAGGAAGGATGTCTCACCCTGAGACTGAAGACCTCCTGAAACTTCCAAAAACCTCTCCAAAAGTAACTACAGGTAGTCCTCACTTAATGACCATTTGTTTAGTGATGGTTCAGACTTACGACGGTGCTGAAAAAACCAACTTACAACCGGTGCTCACACTTACGACCGTCACAGTGTCCCTGCAGTCATGTGATCACAATTTGGGCGCTTGGCAACCAGTTTGCATTTATGACCATCACAGCATCCTGTGGTCATGTGATTGCCATTTTCGACCTTCCTGGCCAGCTTCTGGCAAGCGAAATCAATGGGGAACCACGTAATTTGCTTAACAACCACATGGTTCACTTAACAGCCGCTGCAAAAAAGGTTGTAAACTCAGGTCGGATTTGCTTAATGCTGCTTCACTTAGCAACCAAAATTCCAGTCTCAATTGTCGTTAAGTGAGGACTACCTGTATCAGAACCTGTTCCTTATTGTGAAAGAAAAGGAAAATGGTCAAACACCTAGATATAAATTAAACTGAAACTGAAATACATTATTACAGGCAAAGCCCAGTCAAATAAAATATTAAGCGATAATATAAAAACGAAGAAGATCAAACCAGTCCATACTCCAGGAAATAAAGCCAGACTGCTCACTTGAGGGAATGATA
The DNA here is from genome assembly GCA_023362775.1 of Charina bottae. Taxonomy (NCBI): domain Eukaryota; kingdom Metazoa; phylum Chordata; class Lepidosauria; order Squamata; family Charinaidae; genus Charina; species Charina bottae. Next base: position 4,972,105 of record JALMGJ010000040.1, read on the forward strand.
TTAAAAGCAAAACTGAAGTACTTTGGCCACGTAATGAGAAGACAGGATACCCTGGAGAAGATGTTGATGTTAGGGAAAGTGGAAGGCCAAAGGAAGAGGGGCCAACCAAGGGCAAGATGGATGGATGATATTCTGGAGGTGACGGACTCGACCATGGGGGAGCTGGGGATGGTGACGGCCGACAGGAAGCTCTGGCGTGGGCTGGTCCATGAAGTCAGGAAGAGTCGGAAGCGACTGAACGAATAAACAACAACAATATAAAAACAATAAATTACACATTATAGGATACACCAGCCTAAAATAAATAAATATATATATTTTTGTTGTTTATTCGTTCAGTCGTTTCCGACTCTTCGTGACTTCATGGACCAGTCCACGCCAGAGCTACACACACACACACACACACACACACACACATATATATATACACACACACACACACATATATATACACACACACACACATACATACACATACATATATACACATATACACACACACACTGTATGTATGTGTGTGTATGTATGTGTGTGTTGTATGTGTGTGTGTATGTGTGTGTATAGATAGATAGATAGATAGATAGATAGATAGATAGATAGATAGATAGACAGACAGACAGACAGACAGACAGACAGATAGATAGATAGATATAGATACACATTTACGATCTAAGATTATTCCAAGACAATCAGGTAGCTTTACCTTTGACCTTTTTCTCCCAGCCAACTTTTTGCCTACCCAGCTGCTATTTCCTGCCATACTGGTGTGGTTTGCAAATAGCCATCCAAGTTGCAGGTTATTTGTAGATGATTATGTGAGAAGAAAGAATTTAATCATACTCCCCCATGGGAAAACTGAGTTGCTTTTTTACTGGAAAGAAAGTGATTCACACTTTGAACTAACCCTAAAAAAATGTGTGCTTAATGCAGGGCGGTATTCTCAAAGAACGGGACCTTGCTTATGTACCTGTCCAGGCCTTTAGGCCTTTTCAGGGGCTTTTCTTATGATACGCCCCTCACCCCCCAGCAAAATCAGGCTGCAACTAAGAAAGCATCTTGGTTGCAGGGCCTCACTGATTTAATTCCCTCCCAACGTATCTGGCAAACAGTCCATGACCCTTTTCTCTCTGCACATTTTTGCCTTTTCAACTGCTATTTCCTGCCTTGTCGGCAAGGTGTAGTGTTGAAGGTGCTGGACCAGCACTGGGACAACTTAGGTTCAAGTCCACTCTCTGCTGTGGAAGATCCTTTGGTGACCTTGGACAGTCACTCTCTCTGTCCCCAACTTCTTTCACAGGGTGGTTGTTGTGGGGAAAATGGGTTGAGGGAGTACTGCATAAGTACATATCCTGCCCTGAGCTCCCGAAGGACAGGCAAGACATAGATCTAAAAATTAAATTAACCAAGTCTGTGTGCTCACAGGCTGTGTTTTTAAACAATATCCTTTTTCTGCCCACACAACGTTAAGCTCTGCTCCATTCACTGGTTCTAACAGGCCACTGAATGATCTTCAGTCTGCCTCCTGGAACATCATCCCACTTAAAGAAAGTGGGTGACTGTCCAAGGTCACCGAAGGATCTTCCACAGCAGAGAGTGGACTTGAACCTAAGTTGCCCCAGTGCTGGTCCAGCACCTTCAACACTACACCTTGCCTAAAGGTGTAAATTTAATTTACAGCCTAATTTAAAGCCTAAAGGCCTGGACAGATACATAAGCAAGGTCCCGTTCTTTGAGAATACCGCCCTGCATTAAGTCTATGAAGGTTCTCAGTCATCCAGGTGGAATTGTCTGTAGCTTGAATCATGTCAACTGGATTTCTATTTTCTATTTTCTATTTTTCTATTTTCTCAGTGGAAAAGACAGAGAAGATAGGTGGTTTGAGAGAGGGGTCAAGGAATCCATTTATGCCAACTTGGAAAATCCTTCCTTGAATAGAGGTGGGGGCCTCAGGCACAATCTCTCCCCCAACTTCCTCCCCGCTTTGTCTTCTGTGCCTAGGAAGATTAAGACCATTTCGCAAGCTCAACAGCAGCATGGTGATCTTAACGATCCTCCTTTAGATGATAAAAGGACTTAAAAAATAACATCTCAATATAACCATGACCTAGCCCCAGGTGTAAGGTCACACAGCTACCTAGAAACATATTTAGGATTCCCTTACCAACTTTGCTCAGACTGAAGAAGCTCCTTGGATAAGGAGCGAAACGTTTCCACTGAGAAAATAGAAATCCAGTTGACATGATTCAAGCTACAGACGCCCTGCATTAAGCATACATTTTTTTAGGGTATACCAGACTCTGCCTATTACTTGCTGTTCTTTTTATTGAATGCAAACATGCAGTTTCCTGCCTCTCTTTGTTACAGCATGGTGTGATAATTGCAGAAGATGATGAGTATTTTATTGAACCACTGACACTTGGGGTCAATATCAGCGGGGAACAAGGGAGTGAAGGAAGTCCCCATGTGATCTACAAACGATCATCTCTCCAGCACCCACACATGGACACTGCTTGTGGTGTGTTAGGTAGGGGCTATGTTTGAGAGGCAAACACACTGTCTGCATTTGTTGAAGAAATGTCTTAATGTGATTTCTATTTTTATATTTAGGGGGGGAAAGTTTCTAGCCCTCATTCTTTTTTTAAAATGTGCTTAAGTTTAAAGGACATCCGGGTGCTTATTATCTGAAGTTATAGATGCAGAGAAATAAGGCTTAAGAGAGGGGGAAGCTCTTGAAACATTCTTAAATTTTCTACCCTTCCTGTGATTAGCAAATCACACAAAAATTATGCAAAGTGAGAGAGACTGGGGGCAGCAGAAGGTTATTACCAACATGTAAGACTGTTACTCAAGTTCCAATTGGCAACCACAGGGCCACGTTTCTTTTTTCTTTGAATTAAATTCAGGGCAGTTGAAGTAGACTGGATTAGATTAAATATAGGAGACACCACAAACGTCAATAATGTTAAGGCAGGAACTTTAAAAGCCATCCAGAAGCTTAAATAAGAACCATGTTTTACTCTAGCAGACATTTGGTTCAAGGATGTAGTTTTGGACTTGAAATGTAGCCAGGGAGAAGGGAAAGAGGTACATACCGCCTTTAAATTGTGAAGCTGGAATTCAGGGGATTAGATTCCCAGTTTCCGGAAGGAGGACGGGAGAACAAGCCAGCTGACCTTGGGTGTCTGACATTTTTTCACATTAAAGCTGCCAAGCTTACCCTTCTTGTGTTGATACTGTGCTATATTCCCCGGCTGAAAGAGAGGGAAAATCTGTTTCCAATTTGTTTCTTGGAAAACAAGAACTATTGGACAGATGTAATCTTGGAACAAGAAGTGGGCGCCTTGCATTCAGGTCCTCACCATCAAACACGGCCTTGCCTCTCATTCCAGATTGGTTTTACTGCTGATGTTTCAGGCAAAATCCAAATGTATGCCTGTTTCTGAATAATAATGGCCAGTCCTGGTAGGCCATAGAAAGTCTGCTTTTGATGGTTAACAGAAAACCACTTGGTTTCAGGCAGCATCTGGAGAAAAGACCATTTAGTTTCTGTGAGATACATTATCCCCTGATCTAATCCTTTAATTCAGGGCTTTCCAAAGTTTTCCCGTGGCGACACACCAACCGCCGTTGGTGTGTCGCCATGGGAAAATCCGGAAGTGCCACCGTTGCGGCAGCGCACAAAAACCTGGAAGCGCTGCTGCCGCTTTCAGTTTTTGCGTGCCGCCGTTGGTGTGTCGCCACGGGAAAACCCGGAAGCGCTGCTGCCGCTTTCAGTTTTTGCAAGCCACCGTGGCTGCGGCGCTTTGGGATTTCTGCGCGCCGCCGTTGGTGTGTCACCGCGGGAAAACCCGGAAGCGCTGATGGCGCGCCATCAGCGCTTCTGGGTTTTGACGTGACACATCTGGGCCCCGCAGGCGACACACTTTTGTGTCGCGACACACAGTTTGGAAAGCTCTGCTTTAATTCCTCATCATTTACAGTAGCAGCTTCTTAGAGATATCTATACTGACATGCATATCTGGGTAAATAAAATTACCACAGATGCCACTGCTCAGCTTTCTTGGGCATATAAAGGTAAAGGCTCCCCCTGCACATTTGTGCAGTCGTGTCCGACTCTAGGGGCCGGTGCTCATCTCCGTTTGTTAGCCGAAGAGCCAGCGTTGTCCGGAGACGCTTCCATGGTCATGTGGCCGCATGACGCGCGCAGAACACTGTTATCTACCCACCGAAGTGGTACCTATTCATCTACTTGCATTTGCATGCTTTCGAATTGCTAGGTTGGCAAGAGCTGGGGCTAGTGCGGGAGCTCACTCCGTCACGCGGGGCTAGGGATTTGAACCTCCGAACTTGCGATCTTCCGATCGACAAACCTGGCGTCTTACCCGCTGAGCCACCACGCCCCTTTCTTGGGTATATATTCATATTCTAATATCTTGGAAATGCCCAGCATCTAAATTTTTGAGAGGCCTGAGGGCAGAATGTTTCTTTGAACCTCTCTCTCCTGCATATTATTTTCTTCTCACTACATCATATACTGCATCAGCAGAATATTTTCCTTTCCTTTCCTTTCTTTTGTCAGTAGATTAGTAACTGAAAGTGTCTGGGGAGACCCAAAATATTGAAAAAAAACCTTTGAATTCCATTTTATCCATTAGGTTTTACTGCCTTGGCAGAATGGTATTGATCCATCCAATAATGTCATTCTTCTACCTCACTTTCTCCCCAAAATATTTAAAGTGACTCCCAGGTACCAAGGATTCACCCATCCCTGTTTAAAATGTCTATGAAGGTTCTCAGTCATCCAGGTGGAATTGTCTGTAGCTTGAATCATGTCAATTGGATTTCTATTTTCTCAGTGGAAATGTTTCGCTCCTTATCCAAGGAGCTTCTTCAGTCTGAGCAAAGTTGGTAAGAGTTGGTTGAGAGAGGGGTCAAGGAATCCATTTATGCCAACTTGGAAAATCCTTCCTTGAATAGAGGTGGGGGCCTCAGGCACAACCTCTCCCCCATCTTCCTCCCTGCTTTGTCTTCTGTGCCTAGGAAGATTAAGACCATTTCACAAGCTCAACAGCAGCATGGTGATCTTAACGATCCTCCTTTAGATGATAAAAGGACTTAAAATAACATCTCAATATAACCATGACCTAGCCCCAGGTGTAAGGTCACACAGCTACCTAGAAACATATTTAGGATTCCCTTACCAACTTTGCTCAGACTGAAGAAGCTCCTTGGATAAGGAGCGAAACGTTTCCACTGAGAAAATAGAAATCCAGTTGACATGATTCAAGCTACAGACAATCCCTGTTTAAACTATGACTGATACATCGCAGTGATTGGGTGAATACATTACACTAAGCTAAAACCAAACCACTATGATGGTCTAGTGTTGAATTTGTTGAATGTGTTATTTTGGAAGCAATTCTAGGCATAAGAACTCAGTTGGTGATGCATTGGGGTCCAAGGGGGGAGGATGAAGAGAAAAATTACGGTACGGTGTCATATTTTATTCATTTTAATCACTGACTTTTTGTAAACCACCCAGAGTCCCCTTCGGGGGAGATGGGGCAGTGATATAAATTGAATCATAAATAAATAAATAAATAAATAAATAAATAAATAAATAAATAAATAAAAATAAAAATGCTAAAGACGTCACTGCCATTTCCCTTCAGATGAGAAGCCATGGAAAGGTAGACCCTGGTGGTTGCGGACACTGAAACCCTCTCCTTTGAAGACACTGGGCAACTTTTCCCAAAGGGGGCAACTGCCTCTGAAGAGGTCAGTCAGCACTGAGCGTTATGTGGAGACCCTTGTGGTGGCCGATAAGATGATGGTGGGCTACCATGGCCGGCGAGACATAGAGGAATACATCCTGGCTATCATGAATATTGTAAGTATTATAGCCAAGACCTTTATCCCACTATGTGATGGTATGTGGGAATGACCTTGGGAGACAGGAGGAAAACCTGAAGCTTAGGCTGCGGGTCTTCCTCCTGTCTCCCAAGGTCATATGCACATACTGTACCATATCATCACACACGATTACCATGACTTTCTACTCCCATCTTTGTAATCTAGTGGCCTCCATTGCTATCTAACCACTGGCAGCTTCATCTGTGGATATTCATTTCCACAATTATTTTACCAGACTTCCCCAACCTAGTGCCCTTTGGATATATTGGGACTACAACTCCCAGAATTCCTATCCTAGCTTGGAATTCTGGGAGGTACACTCCAAAGACATGCAAAAGTCAAAACAATGGAAAAAGCTGCATTACAAAGACTGACATATCCTTCTCATATTCATTCTTTATGCAGCTGAAGGTTTCATGTCTCTGGTAACTTCTCAGAGTCTCATATCCAGCAGCCACAGTCTAGGAGATGGGATAATGCCCAGGACAGTGGAGCCTATTGGTGGGCCACAATGCTTGATAGGGACAGAAGACTGACCTTTATGGACAGAGCTTTCTGGCTAGGGGAGCAGTTTGGTGGAAGTGAGACATGGCTAACCACAAAATCTCCCTTGAAAAGACCTCATTCCTCTACCCTCACATTTTAGCTTGAAATGTTCTTCCATATTCTGGTGATCCTGCAAAGGATGCCATTTCTGATCAATCATGATGTTGAATCCATCTTATTTTTAACACTGGTGTTTCCTTGTTTCCTGGAGGTCAGGTTGCTAAACTTTTCCAAGACTCAAGTTTGGGCAATATCGTGAACATTCTTGTAACCCGCCTCATCCTGCTGACAGAGGACCAGGTGAGGAGAGAATTCCCAAAGGAAGGAGGAGGAATAGATTACCCAAAAATATTATATATCTATATTTTAATTAAGACTAGGCATACTACACAGTAACATTCAATTACTGTACTATAAGCAGATCATTCATTCAGCATTAGGAATGAAAGACTCCGGCTGGCTTAAAGCAAGTGCAGCACCATGATCCCTTAAAATGATAAGTAGATTTGTATAATTTCCACCTCCACAAATGAAATGAATAATTTTAACCTATACAGGTAGTCCTCACTTAATGACCATTCGTTTAGTGACAGTTCAGACTTAAGACGGTGCTGAAAAAAATGACTTACAACCGGTGCTCACACTTACGACCATTGCAGCGTCCCCGTGGTCACATGATCATGATTTGGGAGCTTGGCAACCGGTTCACACTTATGACTGTTGCAGCATCCCGTGGTCACGTGAGCGCCATTTTTCACCTTCTGGCAAGCAAAATCAATGGAACCGCGTGATTCGCTTAACGATCATGTGGTTCGCGTAACGATCATGTGGTTCGCTTAATGACCACTGCAAAAAAGGTCGTAATATCGGGTCGGATTCACTTAATGACCACTTCGCTTAGCAACCGAAATTCCGGTCTCAATTGTGGTCGTTAAGCAAGGACTACCTAAATACCACAGGGTTTGTTTGTTTGTTTGTTTCTTTTAAATTATTTTGTGGAATCACAGTTGCCTCCTGCAGGCTTATATCAACAAAGTGAGGAACAAAGGGGGGGGGATTTTTGACTTTGCGCCCCTTTGGGTTGCACAAGCTGACAAAACTTGACCTGCTTTGCCTGGGCAAGCCGTTTGCTGGTTTGCATGGAAGGGCAAAGTGGGGCTCAAAGGCACAGTAAATTTTGAGAGTGATGCCACTTTGCCTATTTTTTTAAAAAACCTGAGCAGGTTTGCATAGGCATCTCCCCCAGGTTGCTGACAATCCCCCAGGGAGTCCTGAACCACTTCCAAGGGCCTGTAGCTTAAAGGGTCTATCCCCTGAGGAAAATGCCAATTGCAACTGCATTAGTCCCTGCCCATGTTTGCCTCCTTTTAATCATGTCACTGAATGGTTGGTTAAATCAATCACTCCCATATCTTCAGTGACCCACCTTTCTATTTAGAGTTTACTTTATTATTAAATCAAGACAACCTTCATGAATTCTCCCAAAGAATCCTGGGAATTGTAGTTTAATTAGGATGTTGAGACCTCTTCAGAAATCTATAGCTACATTCCCCCAATCTGGTGCCTTACAGATGTGTTGAAATGGCAACGCCCAGAATTCCTGTGCCAGAATGGCTTAGGCTGTTTGAGAATTCTGGGAGTTGCACCATGACATCTCTGCAGGTCACAAAGTTGGAGAAAGCAGCTATAGCTTGTCCTGGAAGATGATTTCCCACAGTCCTCTTGTCTGAGGGAGAATAGGAGTATGCTTCTTAGAAAAGCTTAGTGAACTGTTTTCAAATCTGGCATCCACAGCTAGCATAGGTAAGGCCCATTACAGGATGAGACAATTACAACAACCATTGTCTTCATTTCCCCAGAGACACAGGGCCCAGAAACATGCTGAAAAGTTTAGAAAAACTGCCTCCCAGTCATCATCTGTGAAGCTGTGGTGGGGGGCTACTTTCCCAGGGCAAACTTCAACCTGGCAACAGCCTTTGTTTTGCTGAGAGTTCTTGGAAGTGAATGATGGACTCTTTGTTTGCCAACGTCTTTAGAATCTTAAAGAATTGGGAAAGCTGTAGTTCAAAATAGACCACACAGATGGTTCCAGATTTAATACTTGGCATCTCTAATTAGAAGAAAGTGAGCTTGGAAGGTTAGGGAAGACCATAAAAGACTGCAAGGAAACATCACCAATCACAAGGATAATTCTTGGAGAGATGGACCAGTGGCCTGATTCAGCACAAAGCAATCTAGTTATATATGAAAAACGTTTTCATCCCATCTTTCCATTAAACATTTTCAAAGCAATCTAGATCTATATAAAAAGAGAGAGCTAAAGAAAAGACTTGAGATCCTAATAAAGAATGAGGACGTTCCTTGAAGGAAAGGCTTATATAATTTCCTCTCCCATGCAGGAAGTTATCCCCCAGAAAAATATTTCTGGAAAATCAGGGACCACCCTGAACAATGTGGGAAAGGGTGAGCAGGTAATGCGGGAATATGGGAAGGAGGGTGGGGGAGGAGAATGTCAACAGGAAGGGAGTTCTAATAACAAGGTGCATTGCAAAGAAGGCCCCATCTTCTGTTCCAACAAAAGACAAATGGGAATGTGTCAAGATGCCAAGGAAAGTTCTCCAAAACTTATCCACAAGCAGACTAGTTCCTCCTAGAATCGTTAATGTTCAGGCTGTGTGACCTGTCATCTTCTCCAGCCAACCCTGGAGATCAACCATCATGCTGGGAAGTCCCTCGACAGCTTTTGCAAGTGGCAGAAGGCTATTGTGAGCCTCAGCAGTGATGGGAACGCCATTCCTGACAACGGCATAGCTAACCACGATACTGCCGTTTTGATCACCAGGTAAACCCAAGTTGCAGGGAGCTAGGGGTGGAGCAGATGGGGACGAAGAGCCATTAGTGCTTGAGTTGAAATACAGTTTCCTCTCATCCTTGTAGTTTACTTTCATGAAATAAAACCTTCATGTTTCTTTCCTTCTGTTTGCTGGAATACTCCTCTGCCTGGCTCGTGTCAGCTCTGAAATCCCACAAGGTAACCGCTGTTTCTCTCTTGCCTTTCTGGGGAACTATGTCTTTTCTTTTGCCTCCCTTCATTCCACATGTGCAGGACATGGAAGGGAAGAAAAGTATTGCTAACTTGGAACATCCTGTCCTTCAACGTGACCGCTTGAGCAATTGCTTGTGGGTCTTCCCACTGGGTCCCTGGGGCTTACTCACAAAGCCAAGCCTTGGACGAGAAACCAGATGCCTTGTAAAACTTCTCTGTGTCTCATAAATTCCTCATATCCAGATAACATCCTGCTGTGCTTTGGCGTTTGGGTTTTTTTGAGGAGTGAAAGGGTTGATCTCACGTTAGTGAGAGATGAACCACCAGGAAACACACATAATTAAGGTTTAGCCAATTTGTCCATTTTCATGTCCCATCTGTAAGCCACACAAATTAGGAAGCCATTTTTTGCAGTAGTGGGAGGTATCAAATGGGGTGAAGTTTCAGGAAAAAAGGATAGGCTATCATCTGGACCAGTATTTCTCAACCTTGGTGACTTTAAGGTGTGTGGACTTCAACTCCCAGAATTTCCCAGCCAGCTATGCTAGTTGGGGAATTCTGGGAATTGAAGTCCACACATCTTAAAGCTGCCAAGGTTGAGAAACACTGATCTGGACTGATAGCTGCTAGTGATGCTAAGTTTGACTGTGTTGTTTGCAAGAAGGACTTATAGGCAATTACAAGGATGGTTGACAGTCATGAAATTGCAATGGCCAAAGTTGGACAACAACTGCTCAATTTGCTTTCAGAGGAAATCTATCTAATTTGCATTTCCAAAAGTTCTACATGAACTGAAACAGAATCTGCCTTTCTCTGAAGTTTGCAACACAGTTTTCTTTTCAGAACTACTGTATATACAAAGAGGCATACAGTACCGGAGATCTGTTTTGGAGAAATACACACAGTAATGCCTATGAATTTTCATTCAGACTTCTTTTAAAAAAAACATACTGAAATGAAAATAAGACATAATGAATTTTAAATTGGCAAAAAATGAGAAATCTCACCTGAGTCCCATGCTGGCAAAGAAAAAAAGATGAGCAGGGAGTAATTTGGTGGCAATTCTGTACCCTTCCAGTTAATACAGATGTTATAATGACACATGTTTTGGAATACAGTCATACAGTGTTTCTCAACCTTGGCAACTTTAAGATGTGTGGACTTCAACTCCCAGAATTCCCCAGCCAGCCATGCTGGCTGGGGAATTCTGGAAGTTGAAGTCCACACGTCTTAAAGTTGCTAAGGTTGAGAAACACTGCAGTAATATATCTCTCTCCTTCTTCCACAGTTATTTATTATTTGGGTGCATTTCCTTCTTTAAAGACATGGCTGCCAGTTCCTCCCTCTCCTTCTGGCTCAGCGCCAGAGAGGAAAATGTATTCACAACTTCCTTGCTTCTGTTGGGAATCCCTGACATACCTTCTCATGTCTGGCTGTCTTTGATCTTCAACAGAGACTTAGGGCCTTTTCCTCCTTGCCCCTAAAAAGGTAAAGGTAAAGGTTCCCCCCGCACACTTGTGCAGTCGTGTCCGACTCTAGGGGCCGGTGCTCATCTCCGTTTGTTAGCCGAAGAGCCAGCGCTGTCCGAAGACGCTTCCACGGTCATGTGGCCGCATGACACGCGCGGAATGCTGTTACCTTCCCACCGAAGTGGTACCTACTCATCTACTTGCATTTGCATGCTTTCGAATTGCTAGGTTGGCAAGAGCTGGGGCGAGTGCGGGAGCTCACTCCGCACGCAGGGCTAGGGATTCGAACCTCCGAACTTGCGATCTTCTGATCGACAAGCCTGGCGCCTTACCCGCTGAGCCACCACGCCCCTAACCAAGGCATAAACATGCTGTACCCCATGACATTGCCTTCATCTCCTCCCTAACCCATGAGTAAGGCAGGCTTAAGTCATTCTTGGCTGAAATGTTTTTTTTTCCTTTTCCTCCTACATTGTCCAAGGGCAGCCTCAAGATATGTAAAACCTGTTAACATCTTTTCCCCATCACTTTGAAGTAAAATCAGGGGACTAGTAATGACCGAGAACAGAGGCAATCGAGGCTGGAGAGGGATCAGCAATAAGGACAGCAACTTTCATGGCAGTATCTCTTTTTTGGCTGACTCTCAGAGGGGATTAACCAAGCAGTAGAGGAAAGCCTTAAGTTCAAGTTACCATCACCCTGAGCTGAGGTTGTGCCATCCCAGAGCAAGGCTATGGGATTCCCAGGGAATGCATACCGCTCCAAGGCCCACCTCTCAATCCTGTGGATTAGTAGGCCTTTGCCTCTCACTGGTAGTTTCACAAAGTCTCTTGCTTTCATGTTCTGCTTGTTTTTCTCCCTGGAGTTTCTGATTAGTCACAGAAGAAAGTGGGATGTTGAATTTGATGGGCCTTTGGCCAGACTCAGCGGGCTTTTGCTGTACTCTTAATTGTAGTTACATGGAACCTCCATGTACAGAGATAGTCCAGATCTGAGTCCCAATTTCTGAGGGAAACACAGTGGAGAAGGGCTGTGGGTTTTTGGTTCCAGGGACTCTCCATCTTTAGTTCTGGATGGGGTTGCACTCTCTCAGACACAACTGGCGCACAATTTGGAGGTCCTTCTAAACTCATGGCTCCAGTTTGAAGAGCAGGTAGCAACCATGGCCAAGAAGGCCTTTGCACAAATCCGTCTTGTCTTCCAAATACGCCCATTCCTGGATCAGGTAGCCCTGCTCATTGTCGCTCATGGTTACGTCCCACTTGGACTATTGTAATGTACTCTGCATGGGACTGCTGTTGAAGACCATATGGAAGCTTCAATTGGTCCAGAATGCAGCAGCACAGGTAGTTATTGGTGCCCTACAGTACACCCATGTAACACCACTACTTCACAAGCTACACTGGCTCCCAGGAGGCTTCCAGGTACAATTTGAAGTACTGCTTGTCACCTATAAAGCCCTTCAGGGCACAGGGCCTGGCTATTTACAGGAGTTTGTGTCTCCAATTGTCGCTGCTCACCCCACGAGAACTGGCAGGATGGGTATGTTTCAGGTCTCTTCCATGAAAAAGGGTCACCTAGGGAGCATGGCTTCTCTGTCACAGTGCCTGCCCTTTGGAACAGCTTTCCCCCAAGATTCAGATGACCCCAACCCTGTTAGCTTTCCATAAGGCCCTGAAAACCTGGTTTTTCCCCCCAGGCATTGGGCCAGAGCAATGGATGAGCCTGTCCTGAAATGGCTTCAGGTTGGCATATGCTGTAGTTTTAGCCTCAATTATCCTGTATTGGGTATCCTGTGTGCTATTGGTTTCTCTGTTTTTTATGTTTTCTCTCATATACAGTATAAGATGCCCAGAGTTGCTATTTGGGAGTTGGGTGGCCATATAAAAGTTCTAAAATAAACAAGCAAACAAATAGTCTTCCTGCCATTTTGGATGATTCGTCAGGCCTCTTTCTTATATCCTTGTGGAAGTTTCCATAACTGGACAGCCATTATGTACCAACATAATGGGGGGTGATTTGCAACAATTTAAATAAATGTCCTTTAACCCATCCCAACAGTCCAATGGCAAATTTCAGGACCAAATTTATATTTATTCAAATATTATATTCAAGAGATGGTTGTAGACATGCCACTGATGAAAGTCTAAATATCAGCATCAAAATTTAGCATTACATTTTTCTGCGCACCCCACCTGCTCTATGGTGTTTTTGAGGGATCCTTTGTTTGGTGATGATTTTCTGGGCAGTGATCCTGCAGAAACCACAGCTAGCTTAATCAGTGCAATGGGATCTGATCTAAGATTGCATTTTTCTTTGTTTCTTCTCCTCTCTCCCGTTCTTCTAGATATGATATTTGCATCTACAAAAACAAACCCTGTGGAACTTTAGGTAGGTAGGAAATCTGCCATCATATGCTTATCGTTATGGCTGCCCTATTTTTTGGATGTTAAGTGGAGAAAGATTAACTTTGCCTGGGATCATACAACCCAGTAACTAGGCTGAAATGGGGTTTGCAGCAGCGTCTATAACAAATAGCAATGTCAACATGACAACATGTGCATCATGATGTCATTATGAAAACTTACCAGTTGTGTCATGGTGTATGTAAGTGGCATCATTTTCATCATTTCTTCAGCCGATGCCTATTAGCTTGACTCTAACAGATGAGCTAACTGATGAGCATTTTTTAGATCATTAACTCCATTAAAAATTGGATTGGGAAGGGGGTTAGAGCCATATTTGGGTAGTCTTGGCTTCTGCTCCCCACAGTAATGTTTTGCCTTTCCCAGGATTGGCCCCCGTGGGTGGGATGTGTGAACGTGAAAGGAGCTGCAGCATCAATGAAGACCTTGGCTTGGCCACAGCTTTCACCATTGCTCATGAGATAGGCCACACGTGAGTCTACCTTTATTGGGGTTGTGGAATATGCAAGCAACTATAATGCTGCTAAATTCACCCATTTCAGATTTCCATCTTCCTTGGAAATCCTTCCTTCCCATCATTGAAGTGATATAAAACCTGTGCTCATTGTTCTAGAACAAGGGTCGGAAATGGCAGCTCGCGAGCCAGATGCGGCTCTTTGGCCCCTTGAGTGTGACTCTTCCGCAGCTGAACTCACCCCCGCCCCTTCCACGCGATTGGCCCCCGCCCGCAAACCCCGCCCCCTGGCTCTCACACTGAGCGAGGCCCGGTGCAGCAGGGAGGCGCTGCTGGCCCGGGACGCGGCGCTGTCGGAGGCGGCGCAGGAGCGGCTGCAGGGGCTGCTGCGGCTGGAGATGGCGCTGCTCCGCGGCATCCAGGTGCTGGGCGAGGGCGCGGGCCCGGGACGCGAGCGGCACGGCGGCGCAGGGCGAAGAGCCGCCTGCTCTCCCCTTGGCCGCCTCCGGTCCGAGCCTGGCTCGGCTCCCCCGGCCGCCGCAGGGCTCGGGTTAGCGGGGGGAGAGGACGCCGAACGGTGGGGTGGGGGGATTGATGGGGCGGGAGGGTGCACCCGGAGGGCCTCCCGCGGCCGCTTCTCCAAGGCGGGTTGCAGAGCGCGCGCTGCGCCCACGGGAACGCCTGGTCCCTCCGCTCCCTCCAGCTCCACCACCAGCCCCAGCAGCGCCGCCCGCCCCGTCCTGCTGCCCGGCAAACCTCCGCCGGCTCCATCCCCCCGCCGCCACCGCCACCGCCCCAGCCAGGCCCCCTGCGCCGCCCTGCCGCTCGCGTCCCGGGCCTGCGCCTGGATGCCGCGGAGCAGCGCCATCTCCAGCCGCAGCAGCCCCTGCAGCCGCTCCTGCGCCGCCTCCGACAGCGCCGCGTCCCGGGCCAGCAGCGCCTCCCTGCCGCGCCGGGCCTCGCAGAGACGGGCCTGAAGGGGCGCAGAGGCCAGAGAGGGAGCCCCTCCGTCTCCCCTTCTCTCCCTGCCTCGCCCGCCCGCCGGGCGCGGAAGCGCAGCCGCCTTGACGTCAGGCGCTGGCGGCGACCGGCATCTTCCGCGCGGGGTCCCGGCTGGTGTCTGCGCTCGGGCGCCGGCAGGGAAGGAGGCGCGGGTCCCACCCGGTGGAGAGGGTGCAGCCTTCCACTCTCCCACGCCCCAGGTTTTGAGCCGGGCAGAGCGGAGAAGTTGCCCGCGGCAGCCGCTCTAGGAGCCGGCCAACCTCCGCCGCTGGTTCCCAGCACTTCCCCTTGGACGGGGAGTTCCCTCCCGCCGCCCCCCTCGGAGAGACGGGCCTGAAGGGGCGCAGAGGCCGGAGAGGGAGCCCCTCCGTCTCCCCTTCTCTCCCTGCCTCGCCCGCCCGCAGGGAAGGAGGCGCGGGTCCCACCCGGTGGAGAGGGCGCAGCCTTCCGCTCTCCCGCGCCCCAGGTTTTGAGCCGGGCAGAGCGGAGAATTTGCCCGCGGCAGCCGCTCTAGGAGCCGGAAACCCAGCCTGCTCTCCCCACCCGCTTCCCACGCTCTCCGTTCCCCAGAATATCGTGGGGCAAAGGGAAACCTGCCCGGAGGGGTCATCAGGAGCACAGGATCCGGCCCCAGCCCAGCCCGGCCCGCAGCTTCGGCGCCCTCCCCTCGCCATCGCGAAAGTCCCAGGCGACGACGGGGACATGTTCGACCTGCTCGTGCAGCACCCGGGCGGCCTGGGCGAGCCGCGGGCCCGGCCGGGGGGGGGCTGGACGGGGCGGCCGCCCCCAGAGACTCCGCGGCCCTCCGGCTGCCAGAGAGGAGGAGAGGCGGTGGAAGAGCTGCAGCCGGGGGGGGCGGCCCGTGAGGGCTCCAGGGGGGTGGCAAGGCATCTCCTGCTCGGGTTGCTTGGGTGCTTTTCGCTCTCCCGCGCCCGTCCTGCCGGCCGGAGGGTGGCAGCTCTTTCTCCGCCACTCCCGGTGGGGCGGCCGGGCCGGGTTCGCGGAGTCGCTGCGCCCCCTCCCTCCGTGAGCCCTCCGTGAGCCCCCCGCCCCCTTCCACATGATTGGCTCCCGCCCGCAAACCCCGCCCCCTTCCACATGATTCACTCCCACCCGCAAAACCCGCCCCCTTCCACGCGATTGGCTCCCACCTGCAAACCCCGCCCCCTGGCTCTCGAGCATTTCAAAATGTGCACGAGTATGCCAAAATGGCTCCCGGGATAAAAAGTTTGCCGACCCTTGTTCTAGAAGATGCGAAAAGTCACTAGTGAGGAAATGCAGACAGCCCCTACCAATTAATCTGTTGGTTTTGGTTAATTGATTCTGCTGCCAATTAATCTGCTGTTGCTGACACCATAAAACCTAGATTTTCCTGTCCTCTGAAGATGCCAACCACAGCTACTGGCGAAACATTAGGAACAAAAAGTGCCAGAACACGGCCACACAGCCCGGAAAACCCACAACCACCACTAGATTTTTTTCCCTCCTTTTTTCTTGTATTTATTTTTGATGTTGTGAATCTCTCCCATTTTCTGTTTTCATATTGGTTTATAATGTTGCTGTTTTATGCTGTTTTGTTTTTATCTGTTTTTGGATTCTTACGTCTTGGAATTGTTAAATGCCGTGGGTTGGTTTTACTAGCAGTACTGCAGTATAAATGAGTCACATACATAGATGCCAGAAATTGCACAATTGGAGGAAAAGGCAACTATGATAGCATTGCATAGTGTCAATCAAGGAAACACTGAAGGAAGGGGCAACCTCTGAGTTACCAGCTAAACCTATAATGCTTAATCTGCACAGTTAAAAACTGAGACGCTTCATTTACAGTACACACCTTGCTTAAGTTGGCTATTTTTAATCATCTTAGCATCATGGTGGTATAGCATGTTGTGAGAACCAGCCCATTTGGTTAATTTATGATACCAAGTACTGTGAGGACCCAGAAAATGAATTAACTCAGGAACCGAGTTGAGGAGGTTGTGAAACAAAGCCTAACCACTCAGTAATCACTGTTTGAAAGAGCTGATGCCATGATAGTGGTGAGACTAAAAAGGTAAAGGTTCCCCCCGCACATTTGTGCAGCCGTGTCCGACTCTAGGGGCCGGTGCTCATCTCCGTTTGTTAGCCGAAGAGCCAGCATTGTCCGAAGACGCTTCTGCGGTCATGTAGTGGTGAGACTAGGGATAGCCAATTAGAGTCATGGAATGTGTGAGGATCCGTTCCCTCCTGCCTAGGCCTTGTTTCCGTTCTCCACTGGGCTCAGATTTCTCCAGCCTGAATCCTTTTGGGTTGGGCTAAAGGAAGGCCATTCGTTTTATCGCTTTATTGTTGTATTCATCTGGGTAGTGTTGATATTCGAAAAGATGACTTCAACAGATACTCTCCTTTACCTTTCGTTCGGTCTTTTGCTGTGGTGTTTCAATTGGGACCAACATCTTTTCATAGTCCATCTCTTCATCGTGTAGGAGGTCATTTGAGTGGGTGGGTGTAATTGTAGGGCCACCACCATGTCACTTTTTGTGTCCACCTATTGTCAGCTAAACATACAATGTGTCCTGCCCATTTATATTTCCATTTTAAGACTATAGTTATGACATCTTTGAAGTTACTCTGCCATTAAATGTCCTCATTTTTTGTTTGATCCCTGAGTGACATCTTTAGCATTTGTCTTTCCATTGCATGGTGTATGACAAAAAGCTTTTCTGCATCTGATTTCCTTAAGTTCCACACTCTGTATGTAGGGAAGGCCATTCCAGAAGTAAAAATTGTGGTGTTTCTCCCTTTTGCTCTTTCCAGGTTTGGCATGAATCATGATGGTGTTGGAAATAGCTGTGGATCCCGGGGACGGGAGACGGCTAAACTCATGGCAGCTCATATTACCATGAAGACCAACCCCTTTGTGTGGTCAGCATGCAGTAGAGATTATATAACCAGCTTCCTGGAGTAAGATTTGGGGGTGGGAGGGTGGGTGGGGAGGCTTTATTGTTTTTTTTTCTTGTTTTCTTGGTTTTTAATTCTGTAAGCCACCCAGAGTCACTGTGTGCGAGTTGGGCGGCCATATGCATGCATGCAAGCATAAATAAATAAATAAATATTTTATTTATTTATTTATTCAATTTATTCCCCGCCCATCTCCCATACAAGGGACTCTGGGCGGGTTACAACAATTAAAAATTTAAAAACTATACAAAATGTCTAAAAAACACAACCAATATAAAATAAATAAAGTCCAAGATGGATTGGGAACCGTAGAATGGATCATGGTGCTACGGGGCCAGCCAACCCCAGGAGGCACTACCACCTCCCTCGTCCCAGGCCCGGCGGCAGAGCCAGGTCTTAAGCGCCTTCCGAAAGGCCAGGAGGGAGGGGGCCAGTCTCACCTCCGGGGGCAAGATATTCCATAAGGCGGGCGCTATCGCAGAGAAGGCACGCCTCCTGGACCCCGCTAGATGGAGTTCTCTTGTTGAGGGGGTCCGGAGCATGCCCTCTCTGCATACACGGGTGGGGCGGGCCGATGTTGTCGGGACGAGATGGTCCCTCAGCTCTCTCCTCCCCTATCAACACAGACTGGGAACGGCCCTGGAGGAAGGAGGTGAACCAGCGCAAAACTACGCCGCCCACCCCCAACTCCCCGAGCCGTCCCAAGAGTATACTGTGGTCGACGGTATCGAAAGCCGCTGAGAGATCTAAGAGAGCAAGGGTGGACGCACTCCGTCTGTCCCGCTCTCACCAGAGATAAAATAAATAAATAAATAAAGATTAATTAATTAATTAATTAATTAATTAAAAATATAGAGTCGAAGGCTTTCACGGCCGGAATCCGATGGTTGTTGTGGGTTTTCCAGGCTGTGTGGCCGTGTTCTGGCAGTTTTGGTTCCTAACGTTTCGCCTGAAGATGCCAGCCACAGCGACTGGCAAAACGTTAGGAACCAAAACTGCCAGAACACAGCCACACAGCCCGGAAAACCCACAACCACCAAATAAATAATACTTCATTATCAAACGTTCCTCATCACCAAAAGCAATGGTTTTGTTTTCCAAGGCCTTGTTACTAATAACTTGTGCTCCTTCACTCTACCTCTAGCTCTGGAATGGGACTCTGCCTGAATAACGCTCCACCCAAGCAAGATTTCATCTACCCCACGGTGGCTCCAGGGCAAGCCTACGATGCAGACGAGCAGTGCCGGTTTCAGTACGGAACAAAATCTCGCCAGTGTAAATATGGGGTAGAGAAGCCTTCCTGCTTTTCCTCTTGATTCCCAAGGGGTTGGAGGGAAAGAATATTAGTTAGGCCAGAACGTTGGTCTTTGTAAGATAGGGTTTCTGTACATCAACCACAACTGTGGGCAGCCAACTTTTCAAGCTATTAGCCATTTCTACCTTTCCTGTATTTAGGTGCCCCTGTATTTGGTTATTTCCGGTCAGTTGTAGTAATGTGCTTTTGTACCCATCAGACTGACAGCTTATAAGGAGTCGCGGGAGATGATGCATTCCTTGAAGCCAAAAAGTCATATTCCTTGCAGTGATTTCAGTGTCCCCAGTGGAGAGCAAATCTGCAAATGTTTTTGTTAGTATCTGCAGGATTAAAAAAAAAAGCACGGAGACTCAGTTACATATACTATGTCTATGAAGGTTCTCAGTCATCCAGGTGGAATTGTCTGTAGCTTGAATCATGTCAACTGGATTTCTATTTTCTCAGTGGAAACGTTTCGCTCCTTATCCAAGGAGCTTCTTCAGTCTGAGCAAAGTTGGTAAGGGAATCCTAAATATGTTTCTAGGTAGCTGTGTGACCTTACACCTGGAGCTAGGTCATGGTTATATTGAGATGTTATTTTAAGTCCTTTTATCATCTAAAGGAGGATCGTTAAGATCACCATGCTGCTGTTGAGCTTGTGAAATGGTCTTAATCTTCCTAGGCACAGAAGACAAAGCAGGGAGGAAGATGGGGGAAAGATTGTGCCTGAGGCCCCCACCTCTATTCAAGGAAGGATTTTCCAAGTTGGCATAAATGGATTCCTTGAAAGAGGGGTCAAGGAATCAATTTATGCCAACTTGGAAAATCCTTCCTTGAATAGAGGTGGGGGCCTCAGGCACAATCTTTCCCCCATCTTCCTCCCTGCTTTGTCTTCTGTGCCTAGGAAGATTAAGACCATTTCGCAAGCTCAACAGCAGCATGGTGATCTTAACGATCCTCCTTTAGATGATAAAGGGACTTAGAAATAACATCTCAAAATAACCATGACCTAGCCCCAGGTGTAAGGTCACACAGCAACATATTTTAGGATTCCCTTACTAACTTTGCTCAGACTGAAGAAGCTCCTTGGATAAGGAGCGAAACGTTTCCACTGAGAAAATAGAAATCCAGTTGACATGATTCAAGCTACATTACATATACTATAGAATCATAAATCTTAGAGTTGGAAGGGACTTTGAAGGTCTTCTAGTCCAATCCCCTGCCCAGGGCAGGAATCGTTTCTCAACCGTGGCAACTTGAAGATGGGTGGACTTCATTTCCCAGAATTCCCCAGCCAGAATTCTGGGAGTTGAAGTCCACCCATCTTCATGTTGCTAAGGTTGAGAAACGCTGCTTTAGGCCATCCCAGGCAGAAGGCTGCCCAACCTTTGCTTGGAAACCTCTAGTGAGGGAGCCAGCACAATTCCAGAAGGCAGGCTGTTGCACCACTTAATAGTTCTCACAGTCAAGAAATGCCTCCTTATTTCAAGTTTGGCTCTCCCTCTATAAAGCTTCCACCCACTGGTTCTTGTCTTACTTCAGGTGCTATGGAGGATAAGTCCACACTCTCTCCCCTGTGATATTCATTCATGTGCTGGAAAACGTGTAGCGGTGTCCTATCAAATGGAAGAAATTGTAGTTCATTACAAATATAACATTATTGCACACCATGCTTCCTTTGGACCTGCTTTTATTTTTTTATTATATATATATATATATATATATATATATATATATATATATATATATAATATATATAAAAACTTATATCCATGTTGGCAGAGTAAGTGTCCTGAGTGAAGGTGGTCACATGTGGGGAAATGAAGATATCCTTATACTGTATTCAACAAATCTGTTTTTATTATTTATTCCTATAATCCCTACACTCTGAAACTACATTTTGTCATTAGGGCTAAATTCATGTTAATTTTTAATAAGTTAATAAGTTAATAATTTCTCCTTATTTCAGATAATTGAAAGATTGTATCAGGACTCCATTCTTAATACAGATCCACAAATAGATAGGGAAGACATTAGCTTGAGTTTATTTTGATACATTTGTTGTTTCTGAAGCAGAAGGCATTTATATACAGGTAGTCCTCGACTTACGATCACAATTGGGATTGGAACATCGATCACTAAGCGATATGGTCGTTAAGTGAAGCATCAGGTGACCATGCCCAATTTTACAACCTTTTTTGCTGTGATTCTTAAGCGAATCATATCAGTAAGCGAATCCAGCTTCCCCCATTGATTTTGCTTGTCGGAAGCCAGCTGGGAAGGTCGCAAATGGCAATCACGTGACCCTGGGACACTGCAACCATTGAAAATACATGCCAGTTGCCAAGTGCCCAAATTTTGATCATGTGACCACAGGGACACTGTGATGGTCGTAAGTGCAAGGACTGGTTGCAAGTCACTTTTTTCAGCACCGTCGTAACTTTGACCCGTCACTAAATGAATGGTTGTAAGTCAAGGACTTCCTGTACTGAAAACTCTACTTTTCCAAATTTTGTAAATTCTAAAACTGCATTCTAATGTGTGTTCATGAGGAGAAAATGCAGATTATAAAATAAATTAGATTAGGAAAATCTAATGCAAAAATGTGCAGAACTTTCCCACAAAATGATCTTTGGATAATTGGGGGGGGGATTTCATATGAGTTTCTGTGAAAAAATTTAAAAACATGCTTCAATCAAGGCTGAAATGATTGACTCAAAACTACTTTATGGCTTGTAAAAATGAGAAACTCAGCAAAACCAAAACTGGGATTCACCCATCTCTGCATCCCACCCCATTACTCTCCTTGGCACCATCTGTTTCCCTGCTCCTGCTTGCCACCAACTGTTGCTTCGTTTGTCATCCAGGAAGTTTGCAATGAGCTGTGGTGTCTTAGCAAGAGCAACCGGTGTATCACCAACAGCATTCCAGCTGCAGAAGGGACCATTTGCCAGACTAACACCATTGAAAAGGGGGTAAGGAAAAACCATGATACCAGAATTGGATCAGGATCTAACTCTAAAAACACACTTCCTGTGTTTTTCAAACTTGGCAACTTGAAGATGTGTGGACTTCAACTCCCAGGATTCCCCAGCCAGCATGAAGTACACTCATCTTCAAGTTGCCAAGTTTGAAAAACACTGATCTGACTAGTACAATAAAGGCTCATTGCTCAGTAGTAGGGCATCTGGTTTTTGCATGCAGAAGATTCCAATTTCACCTAAGGTGGGACCAGGGAAATACTTCCACCTAGTAGTATGAGTCATGGTACCAAATGGTCTGACCCAGTATAAGATGGCTTCCTGTGTTTCTTTATAAATCAGACCTTTATTCAGAACGATGAGGATTGGGAGCCTCAAGGAACTGGGGTAAGGCATTGGTCAAGAAGGAATTGGGAGAGCTGGCATATTCAAGGCTATAGGTCAGAGCTTTCCAAACTCTGTGTCGCGACACGTTAGTGTGTCGGCTGCAGTGTCTGGGTGTGTCGCGGCTGCTGCTGACCCCGAGCCCTGCCAGGATTCTGCGCAGGTCCTAGTGCCTGCCTTGTGCCCTGCTGCCCCCAAACCTGCTGTGATTCCGCGCAGGTCCTAGTGCCTGCCTTGTGCCTTGCTGCCCCCAAACCTGCTGTGATTCCGCGCAGGTCCTAGTGCCTGCCTTGTGCCCTGCTGCCTCCAAACCTGCCCTGCCAGGATTCCCTGCAGGTCCTAGTGCCTTCCTTGTGCCTTGCTGCCTCCAAACCTGCTGTGATTCCGTGCAGGTCCTAGTGCCTGCCTTGTGCCCTGTTGTAAGAGTGTGTGGCAAAATGATGCATGTCTAAAAAGTGTGTCACCAACATGAAAAGTTTGGAAAGCTCTGCTATAGGTAAACCAGTGGGGTTATGAATGACCACTTTGGGTAAATACTGCAATACTGCCTGTATTCTTCTCTCTGCCCACCTCACCCCCTCCCTATTCAGTGGTGCTATAAGCGGGAATGCGTACCTTTTGGCATGCGGCCGGAAGGGGTCGATGGAGCATGGGGCGCTTGGTCATCATGGGGAGAGTGCAGCCGGACCTGCGGGGGAGGTGTCTCCTCATCCACTCGCTATTGCGACAGTCCAAGGTAAGCCGATCGCTGTCAACACCCGGTGCGGCCTCTTGGCATAGCGCTGTGGGCCTGTAACCATGTGTTCTTTCCCATTTTTTTCAAAAGGCCCACCATTGGAGGAAGGTACTGCCTAGGGGAACGAAAGCGCTATCGGTCGTGTAACCTTGATGTGAGTAACAGCAGCAGCAAACGCATTGTACAGCATCATAGACATTTAGAGCTGGAAAGGCTGTTTAGGCTATCAAGTCTAACCCTCTGTTCAGTGCAGGAATCCAAATTAAAACCTCCCCAGACAACGCTGTGTAGCGTCTGTCAGAACACATCTGGAGAAGGAGGGGCCACCTCTTCCCTGTGAAATTCGCTCCACTTTTAAGCTTCACTGCTAGGATTTCCCCCCCCCCCCAACACTCAACTGGAATCGGCCTTCCTGTAACTTAAAACCATTATTCCATGCTCTGCACATTATTCCATGCGATAGAGAATAGTTTTGGCCTTCTGTGTGACATTGTTTCAGGTACCTGAGGAGCGCTATCACACACACCCTCCTCAATCTTCTCTTCTCTAGGCCGGTGTTTCTCAACCTTGGCAACTTGAAGATGGGTGGACTTCAACTCCCAGAATTCCCCAGCCAGCATGCTGCTGGGGATTTCTGGGAGATGAAGTCCACCCATCTTCAAGTTGCCAAAGTTGAGAAACACTGCTCTAGGCTAAACTTCCTTGTTTCCTAGCAAGAGCTTATTTCCACCCCCCATGCATCTTCTTTGCCCTTCTCTGAAACAGTTCTGTTTTCTCTGAATCCTTCTTAAACTGGGTGCTCGGAACCAGACACAATACCTAAAATGGCATCTGGACAACTAATACTTCCTAGGACTTGAAAACTGTACTTCTTTGATGCTGCCTAAAATTGCATTTAGCTGTAAGGAATTTTGGGTTGGCCAGCTGGTGGGAAGTCATAGTATATTCTTCAAATCCCATAAGTCATTTTTTGTTGAAAGACAATTCAGCATATTAATCCTTGATCTGATTGTCGTTTAATAATGTGGAGTTGAGAATTTATCATGTTTGCATCTCCCACTATGCCTGCTACAAGGGTTCTCAAAGATGCACCAAACAACATTTATTGCTCCCCCCTCCCATGTTTTAAAATTAAAAATCAGTTTCTGATAATTTTGGGTTGAAATGATAATCAAAATTATCCCTTTATATGGCTCTGAGAGACACTAGCTTTCCTATGTTGTATATCCCCAGAATATACCCACCAGAGATTGGCTGTATTCACACAAATGCTTAACCAGTTTAGTTTAGTTTAGTTTAGTTTAGTTTAGTTTAGTTTAGTTTAGTTTAGTTTAGTTTAGTTTACTATATTTTATATTTTATATTTTATATTTTATATTTTATATTTTATATTTTATATTTTATATTTTATATTATTTTATATTTTATATTTTTTTTTTTATATTTCGAATTTCATCACTGCCCATCTCACTCAAAGAGTGACTCTGGGCGGTTTACAATAAAATTAAAATAAATACAGGTTAAAATAAGGGACGTGGTGGCTCAGCGGGTAAGACGCCAGGCTTGTAGATCGGAAGATCGCAAGTTCGGAGGTTCAAATCCCTAGTCCCGCGTGACGGAGTGAGCTCCTGCACTCGCCCCAGCTCTTCCCAACCTAGCAATTCGAAAGCATGCAAATGCAAGTAGATGAATAGGTACCACTTTGGTGGGAAGGTAACAGCGTTCCATGCGCGTCATGCCGGCCACATGACTGTGGAAGCGTCTTCGGACAACGCTGGCTCTTCGGCTAACAAACGGAGATGAGCACCGGCCCCTAGAGTCGGACACGACTGCACAAATGTGCGGGGGGAACCTTTACCTTTACCTACAGGTTAAAATACAATAGAAACAGTATTCTTAAATAACAGTATAAATACAAATATAAATATAAAATCCAAGATGGGGTTTTTAAAAAGTTCTTAATTTACACTTAAAAAAAAAACATAATATCTGCATTCATACAAAATGCTAAGTGTGGTCAGTTTTAACCTCAGTTAGTTGCAAGGGGTTTTAGTTTTGTGTTTATGTTTTGGTTTTGTGGCAGTGTATTTTGTGAATCTAGCCCACTTGATTAATTTATGGTTCAATCTATCATGTGAACCCATAAAATTGTATGTGCACTCAGCCACTGAATGCCTTGTACGTAGCTATATTTTTTAGCTATAATAGTTAATAGTCACAAATAGATTTATTTTCTATATGAATGTATCTCAATGCAAGAAATATCTTGCTGGAGACCCTGCATTTCAAGGCTGGGCAAACCATAACTATCCTATCAGCCAAATATTTTTAGTTCACCACAACAAGGTTTTTGGTCAGGAGCCAGAATTAGCTTTACTTTGCCTGCATTGATGGATATAACCATGCCCAGCTGTTGATAATACTTCTGGGATTTTCCTTTCTTCCTTGATCCCTACCCTGCCTCAGGATTGTCCTCCTGGGTCAAAAGACTTCCGAGAGCTTCAGTGTGCTGAATTTGATCACATCCCCTTTCGGGGCAAATATTATACCTGGAAGACGTATCGAGGGGGTAAGTGCAGCACTTCCCAACAGACGGCTTCAACATTCGCGTAGTCTTAATATTAGGAATCTTACAAGTGGGAGTTAACAAAATTTTTCAGAGTGGGATGTAGTTGTACAATTGGCCAGCTATGTTTTGTTTCCAGGATATCCTATTCCAATCCTATTCTCCGGTGCTTTTCCGTATTTTCTCTCCAACAGTCAGTAAGAATTCTATGCATGTTGAATCCTAAACGCCCTAAAGTGTTTATCCTAGGAAGGTTTGGGTTAGGTTGGGTTTTTTTGCATGAATAATATGTAATGTTTAGCACTCAGAGAATTGAAACTGCTATTAGCATATCCAACAGCTACTGTCTGGCTTCTGTCATGGTCTGAAAACAAAGGATGCATTCGCAGTAGGATTCCAAATTACCTGGTCTTGTTTCCAGTATAGACTCAATGGTTTCTGGTTTTTATATTTTTATTATTTTTATTTTATTTTATTTTATTTTATTTTATTTTATTATTTTATTATTTTATTTTATTTTATTTTATTTTATTTTATTTTATTATTTTATTTTATTTTATTTTATTTTATTTTATTTTATTTTATTTTATTTTATTATTTTATTTATTTTATTTTATTTTATTTTATTATTTTATTTTATTATTTTATTTTATTTTATTATTTATTTTATTTTATTTTATTATTTTATTTTATTTTATTATTTTATTTTATTTTATTATTTATTTTATTTTATTTTATTTTATTTTATTTTATTTTATTTTATTTTATTTTATTTATTTATTATATCCCGCCTTTATTATTTTTATAAATAACACAAGGTGGCGAACATACCTAATACTCCTTCCTCCTCCTATTTTTCATGCCTAAGGCGGGACTAGAACTCTCAGTCTCCTGCTTTGCCATTGGCTCCTTCCTAGGGCTGAGAGACAGGGATTGGCCCAAAGTCACCCAGCTGGTTTCATGCCTAAGGCGGGACTAGAATTCTCAGTCTCCTGTCTATGAAGGTTCTCAGTCATCCGGGTGGAATTGTCTGTAGCTTGAATCATGTCAACTGGATTTCTATTTTCTCAGTGGAAACGTTTCGCTCCTTATCCAAGGAGCTTCTTCAGTCTGAGCAAAGTTAGTAAGGGAATCCTTAAATATGTTTCTAGGTGGCTGTGTGACCTTGCACCTGGGGCTAGGTCATGGTTATTTTGAGATGTTATTTCTAAGTCCCTTTATCATCTAAAGGAGGATCGTTAAGATTACCATGCTGCTGTTGAGCTTGCGAAATGGTCTTAATCTTCCTAGGCACAGAAGACAAAGCAGGAAGGAAAATAGGGGAAAGATTGTGCCTGAGGCCCCCACCTCTATTCAAGGAAGGATTTTCCAAGTTGGCATAAATGGATTCCTTGACCCCTCTCTCAGTCTCCTGGTTTGCCATTGGCTCCTTCCTAGGGCTGAGAGACAGGGATTGGCCCAAGGCCACCCAGCCGGCTTTCCAGCCTAAGGCGGGACTAGAACTCTCAGTCTCCTGGCTTCTAGCCCGTTGCCTTAACCACTAGACCAAACTGGCTCTATTTTCCTTTTGTGTAATACAAAGACCTATGCACGTGCATTCTGCCTCAACTTTATTTCCCCACGTCCTCATCTACATAGTGTAAATGAGTGGCATATCCTGGTCAAGGGGGCAGGGGCCATCATGCAGACTTTGAACCCATCGGCAGATGCCCTTGTCCTTCCCTGTCATTGGACAGGGAGGACACAGAAAATGATCCCATTCCTTTGACCAGAATATTAATGATCATCCATTCACAGTGTACCAGCATATATACTTTGGGGTAGCAGCTGATTGGTTCAGCCACATCACATGAGCACTGCTACCAGGCAGCCCGTCATGGATCAACCATTAAGCAAAATAAGCACATGCTTTGGGCACCAAGAGAAGGGGGCACCAAGTTTTTTCCCCTAGCTATCATGCCCTTAAGTCTTTCACTGCCACACTAGTTTCCAATAAATTTTTGTATTTGCATTTTTCCCCTTATAACAATGTCATTTAAAAATGCTTTCAAATGTGTTGAAAATTTGCCTTTTTTCCATTGCCCTATTTATAAGTAAATAATTGGCTTATGAGAGCCAGTTTGGTGTAGCAGTTAAAGCATCAGACTAGAAATCGGGAGACCGGGAGTTCTAGTCCCGCCTCAGGCATGAAAGCCGGCTGGGTGACCTTGGGCCAGTCCCTGTCTCTCAGCCCTAGGAAGGAGCCAATGGCAAACCAGGAGACTGAGAGTTCTAGTCCCACCTTAGGCATGAAAGACAGCTGGGTGACCTTGGGCCAGTCCCCCTCTCTCAGCCCTAGGAAGGAGCCAATGGCAAACCAGGAGACTGTGAGTTCTAGTCCCGCCTTAGGCATGAAAGCCGGCTGGGTGACCTTGGGCCAGTCACTCACTCTCAGCCCTAGGAAGGAGTCAATGGCAAACTGCATCTGAAAAACCTTGCCAAGAAACCTGCAGGGACTTCTCCAGGCAGTCTCTGAGAATTGAAAATGATTGAATGGATTGAAAAAAATGGCTTATATTGCTTAGTGCTATTAAAGGTAAAGGTACCCCCCACACATTTGTGCAGTCGTGTACGACTAGGGGCCGGTGCTCATCTCCGTTTGTTAGCCAAAGAGCCAGCGTTGTCCGAAGACGCTTCCACGGTCATGTGGCCGCATGACGCGCGCAGAACGCTGTTACCTACCCACCGAAGTGGTACCTATTAATCTATTAGTGCTATTAGAGTTAATTAAAAAAAATAGGTTATATTTAATATAGTTGTGAGGTCCAGCCTGGGAGATGGCCTGGAAGAAAACTGAATTTTTAATCTCTTATTTCACCTTCAGTGCTTATTGAGTCTTAATGTCTTGTCAATTGAGCAATGGAAGGGCCGAGCGGTACCATTGCTGGGCTGTGTCTAGGGCATCAGTTGGCCTTAATCTGGCCCTGCAGGCAGCAGAGAAAATGGCTTCCCTCTTCCCCCTTAGATAGACATGGGAGATAGAGGGCAGGGCAGGCTAGCCCTCCAAATCAACCTGTCCTGTTGCCTTTCCAGGCAGCTCCTATTTTTCAACTCTGATTTACGACTCCAAAAGGTGGCACAACAAGGGAAGAGCGGAGCTCTGCCTTTTTCAGAGATTTAACCCACAACCTTGTGTGGAATTTCGCATTCCCCCACCCCCAATATATAAATTTCTACAAGGCAGTGGACAGAGACAAGGGAGAGAAGACACAGGAAAGACTGGGGAGTGGAAGGAAGATAGGGAAGATTGTCAAAAGAGCTGATGATTTCTAACTGAATGATTACTACAGCTAATTCCTTTGGGGCAAGAAGTATGGGATGGAGAAGCAAAAAGTAGGCTATTAAAACCGTTCTTGACACCCTAGAGCAGTGTTTCTCAACCTCAGCAACTTTAAGATGCATGACTTCAACTCCCAGAATTCCCCAGCCAGCATGGGAGTTGAAGTCCACACATCGGGGCTGAGAAACACTGCCCTAGAGCAGTGCTTTCCAAACTCTGTGTCGTGACACAAAAGTGTGTCGCCTGCGGGGCCCAGATGTGTCATGTCAAAACCCGGAAGCACTGAAGCCATCAGCGGTTCCGGGTTTTCCCGCGGTGACACACCAACGGCGGCGCGCGAAAATCCGAAAGCGCCGCAGCCACGGCGGCGCGCAAAAACTGAAAGCGGCAGCAGCGCTTCCGGGTTTTTGCGCGGCAGCGGTTGGTGTGTCGCCGCGGGAAAACTTTGGAAAGCCCTGCATTAGTGTGTCGCGACAAAACCCGGAAGTGGTGATGGTGCATTGCCAGCAGCGACGGCAGCGGCGCGCCATCAGCGCTTCCGGGTTTTAGCGCAAAACACGAGGCCGCCACCACTGCCGCCGCCGTGCACACCACCCCGCACCGCCACCGTTGGTGTGTCGCCAATGGCGGAAGTTTGGAAAGCACTGCCCTAGAGTGTTTCTTCTGAGGAAATAATGTTTCACCCCAGGAAAAAGGCATTCACAGTTCCCCAGGTAAATTGAAAGCAACCAGAAGGGAAAGAAGGAGGCTGAGCATTTCTGGTATCCACTGACAATCTCAGAAACGTCTAAGAGAAGGACATTCTGGCTAGCATTATTGCAGCCTTCATTCCCCCTAAGGAAAAGTTCAAGAAAAATTTGCAGCACCCAGCTGCCCCAAGCGTGCCCACCCAGGTATACTTTGTAGGATTCCAAAGTTGGAAGGATTTTTGAAGGTCATCCAGTCCCCTGCTGTGTGCAGAAATCTTGCAACTTCAGCATCCCTAGCAGACAAATTTACAGCCTCTGCTTAAAACACCTGCAGCAAAGGAGAAGCCGTCATTTCGCAAGGTAATCTGTTCCATTGTCAAACAGTTAATATTAATAGGAAAGTTCCCCTTATGTTTAGCCTAGTGGCTGACCTGCCATTTCTCCCCATTAGTTCTACTCCTGCCCCATGGAATCGCAGAAAGCAGGTCCACATTATCTTCCCCTTAACAGCTATTAAGGTACAGCAATTGGAAAAACAGCATTGTGTTTTCCTTGAATTTTCTGTCCTGCAGACTAACAGTCCTAGTTTTTTAAATTATTCTTTATAGGGCATGGTTTCCCAACTTATCACCATTCTCGTCATTTTCCCCCAAACATGCTCAACTCCTTAAACTTGGTCCCACCCCTTTTTGCAGAGTAGACTCTGGCATGTGGCTCAAAAGTCAACTGTGACCCCTGGCCAAAAAAAAAGAAGACAAAAGCTGCATATCCTGGCTTACATCCTTCAAACTGAGATTCCTTTCCACTTTGCCATCTGTTTTTGCTAAACACTCAGACTCAGCCATTGAGCCAAGCCACCGCAGAGACATCTGTTAATGAGCTCCAGGTTTCTCAGCTGCTAACCCTTTGAAGGAGCTGAGCAGTGTTGAGCTCCAGGGAACCAGAGCTGAAATGAATTTAAGAAGTTGTAAGGGGACAGAATGATCTTTAATCAATTCTCTTTGTTCAGATTTGTAGGCATGACTTCAAATTTTGACTCTCCTAGTCTAAAAGGGTTTCCCTTCCAATTGCTGATAAAAATAGCCTGGGTTCATACAACCCACTTAAGCAGGTCAGTTAAGGGGTCCAGAGGGTGGCATGTACCTGCTTACCCTGTTAGTAAGGGGGGGGGGACTTTTAACCCAAAATAGTATCAGGGCAATTGTGAGTCAAACTACTTTCCCCCAGTCAGCTGTCTGGGGCAAACCCAAGAATCTAATCAACCTTGGGGTAGTGACCAGCTCCACGCAATCAATCACAGAAAGAAACGACACAGAACTGTAAAGCAGCCGCAAAAAATGGCACTTCATCCCAAAATTTGTTTTCAGGTCCTGGCAATACAAAACAACACATCCTTCAAAGATTGATTAGCTGCATCAGTAAAGCCCCATCCACTGCAGTCTGGCTGTCCAATGAGGACAGGCCACTGCCTGGCATGTACTGTCTTGGCGTAAGGCAGAACTTTCCAAACTGTGTCATGACAGGTTACTGTGTCGGCTGCAGTGTCTGGGTCTGTCGCAGCTGCTGCTGCCTCCAAGCCCTGCCAGGATTCCGCGCAGGTCCTAGTGCCTGCCTTGTGCCTTGCTGCCTCCAAACCTGCTGTGATTCCGCGCAGGTCCTAGTGCCTGCCTTGTGCCCTGCTGCCTCCAAACCTGCTGTGATTCCACGCAGGTCCTAGTGCCTGCATTCTGCCTTGCTGCCTCCAAACCTGCTGTGATTCCGCGCAGGTCCTAGTGCCTGCCTTGTGCCCTGCTGCCTCCAAACCTGCTGTGATTCCACGCAGGTCCTAGTGCCTGCCTTGTGCCCTGCTGCCTCCAAACCTGCTGTGATTCCACGCAGGTCCTAGTGCCTGCCTTGTGCCTTGCTGCCTCCAAACCTGCCCTGCCAGGATTCCATGCAGGTCCTAGTGCCTGCCTTGAGCCTGGCTGCCTCCAAACCTGCTGTGATTCTGCGCAGGTCCTAGTGCCTGCCTTGTGCCTTGCTGCCTCCAAACCTGCTGTGATTCTGCGCAGGTCCTAGTGCCTGCCTTGTGCCCTGCTGTAAGAGTGTGTCTAAATGAAATGATGCATGTATAAAAAGTGTGTCACCAACATGAAAAGTTTGGAAAGCTCTGGCGTAGGGTTTGCAAACAAGATCAGAGGAAGTGAACGAGGGTGGTATTCCTTGACTTGGTTAATCTGATTGCTGGCTACCAGATCTACCTGCTAATGGCTGGTTACTAACTGACGGGCTGTCTTTAGAGATTTTCCTGGAAGTTACAGCTGGTACAAAATGCAACACCCAGACTACTAATAGGGCCACCCCTATTCTAGCAACCCTGTTCTTGAAGATGCTGCATTTATCAATAGGCTTCTGGACCCCATTCTAAAGGCTAGGCATTACCTTCAAAAGCCCTATACATGCAGCATAGGAGGCAATGCCTTGCCAAAGGAGAATTCTCCCATCCGGTAGAGAAATCTAAAGAGGCCCCGTTGAGGGTCTCCCTTCCTGCAGGGTACATGGAGTTCAACCAGATGATAAACATTCTCAGTGGAGGTTCCAACCTTCCTTGCGTTTTGTCAGCAAGTTAAAGCAGCGTTCTATCAGCACGCTTTTGGACTCGAGTTGTATCTGGACATCTATCATAAGTAGTCCGTTATTGATTGCTTTTACTTGGAATGATGTTAAATTCCAGTTTGGGGCAGGTTATAAACACTG
This sequence comes from Charina bottae, assembly GCA_023362775.1. Lineage (NCBI taxonomy): Eukaryota > Metazoa > Chordata > Lepidosauria > Squamata > Charinaidae > Charina > Charina bottae. The sequence continues at coordinate 5,004,609 of JALMGJ010000040.1, forward strand.
TTCAACAAACACACAAACTTGTTGTGTACTACAGCAATGCAAAATTCGAAAAGCGCCAGTTCCTTCTAACCTTGGTTTGTGTAACATGCTAGGATTGACAAATAAGGCATGTTATGGTTTAACATGAGTTAAGTAGTTCACACAACTTGCTAAGACAATGGCTGGGTTCTCTCAATATGTTGAACAACAAATTCCCCAACCCCATTGTAAAAAAAGGTAAAGGTTCCCCCTGCACAGTTGTGCAGTCGTGTCCAACTCTAGGGGCCGGTGCTCATCTCCGTTCGTTAGCCGAAGAGCCAGTGTTGTCCGAAGACGCTTCCGCGGTCATGTGGCTGCATGACGCGTGCGGAACGCTGTTACCTACCCACCGAAGTGGTACCTATTCATCTACTTGCATTTGCATGCTTTCGAATTACTAGGTTGGCAAGAGCTGGGGCGAGTGCAGGAGCTCACTCCGTCACGCGGGACTAGGGATTCGAACCTCCGAACTTGCGATCTTCCGATCGACAAGCCTGGCGTCTTACCCGCTGAGCCACCACGCCCCTTTGTATCTTAGTCTAAATTCCCATTGTATCTTAGTATCTTAGTAAACCCCATTGTATCTTAGTCTAAATTCCCCAGTCCCATTTTCGCCTAATTGTGTGAACCCCGCCACAAAAATCTGTCATGCTATCAGCCTACCTATATGCCAAATAATTTGCAATGCATTGTAAAGCTAACTCACCGTTTCTCCATAGCCCTCACTACCTGCACATCTTAAACATGTTTAGTATGGTGTTGCCTGTATAGTTGTGAGTCAAGTTCACTTCTTTAGTCCAAGTTAGTCAACAGCTGAGTACAAGGAGTACCAGCCAAACAGGGCTTATTCTTTGTTTCAAACTCGCCCGTTGTTAACTGTCCTTAGAGCTGCTATTACTCCATGAATTACTGCAATAAATATCTCTTCTCAATAACTTCTCAAAAAGAGTAGCAATACCTTTCTCGTGCCTTCCTCCACGGTAACACTCACTCATTCACTATCAATGCACTTGTATACTTCTGTCCAGCCATTTGCAACACGTTCCTCCTGATCAGCTGCTTTAATGGTGAAAGGGGAGATACATTTTTGAAAATTCTGTACAAAAAAACAAAAGCCTTATGTTCACCCGGGCACTGGATCTGCATTACTGTACAGAGTAAACATGTGAAGGTAGTATTCTAGCAAGCCATATGAAACCAGCATTTTCTGTGAGTGAAACCTAGCAGCAAAACCGCATTCAAGGGTTTTTCCCCAACATGCAGAATCATAACAGCATGTTACTAAACAGGGCCACTTGAAATGCTAACTGGGAGCTGAAAGGTGGGGACACGACAAACAAACGCTCCAGTTGAAAAACAGAATCACCGAAGCACAGAGGCAAATGACTAGATCGCAAGTTCCGCTCTTTTCTAAACCAAGGAAGAAAAATTCAAATGGGTTTTCCGAAGGAAACAAAACATTGCATCAAGGATTTTTCACATGTGATCAAGAGGGGAACGTGCTTCCCAAGGGGGAGGAAATCACCATTTGGAAGTGCTCGTAGTATAACTTGTTTGGGAGTGCCCAGAGTCACTTGTTGAAATGGGTGGCTATAGAAATTAAATAAGTAAATAAATAAATAAATAACTTCTGGCACCTAAACAGATAAAATAGTTAAGAGCAGAGACATCACACTGACAACAAAGATCTGCATAGTTAAAGCAATGGTATTCCCCGTAGTAACCTATGGCTGCGAGAGCTGGACCAGGAGGAAGGCTGAGCGAAGGAAGAGAGATGCTTTTGAACTGTGGTGCTGGAAGAAAATTCTGAGAGTGCCTTGGACTGCAAGAAGATCAAACCAGTCCATACTCCAGGAAATAAAGCCAGACTGTTCACTTGAGGGAATGATATTAAAAGCAAAACTGAAGTCCTTTGGCCACATAATGAGAAGACAGGATACCCTGGAGAAGATGCTGATGCTAGGGAAAGTGGAAGGCCAAAGGAAGAGGGGCCGACCAAGGGCAAGATGGATGGATGATATTCTGGAGGTGACAGACTCGATGTTGGGGGAGCTGGGGGTGGCGATGGCCAACAGGAAGCTCTGGCGTGGGCTGGTCCATGAAGTCACAAAGAGTCGGAAGCAACTGAACGAATGAACAACAACAACCTAAACAGCCCTTTTCTCCTATAGATTAATTTCCTTGATCAACTCAAAAACGTTTCCTGTTAGAAACTGACAAGAATTGATCTCCAAGAAGCCTCTCTAGATTTTACTACAAGGACTCACATAGAAAAATAATGGGCAGCCTGATGAGAGGGTGAATCATTCCTGTGGTTCAGGAATGATTCAGTAATTAAATATTACTAGTGCAGAACAGAGCAGAATCATATACTGTATCCTGAGCAGAGGCAGATTGGAAAGAGGCCAGCCCAGAGCATTCTAGAAAGCAGGAAGACTTAATCTATGGTAAAATAGGCTATTATCTGAAAATAGGCTATTATCTCCATTGCTTGAATCCCACCCAAGAGTTAAAGTCAGAGAGGAATAATTCAGATAGAAAAACCATAGATAACTTCCCTTTTGTAGATATACTGTATAACTTGGAGATTTCTAGGATTCCCAGAATCAGGAGTCTGGTAACACCAAATTAACTAACATTTGTTAGCTTGAAAAGGTACTACCAAACTCCTGATTTTTGGCTACCATAGACTAACGTGGCTCTCCTCCTACAATATCTACTAGGACTCCAGGGAGATTTTAATCAGTTTTTATCCCACCTTTATTTTTGGTCAGCTCAAAGCAGTATATATACCAAATACTCCAGCCTCCTGTTTTCCTCATAACAACAACCCTGTGAGGTGGGTTGGGCTGAGAGAGTACGACTGGCCCAAAGTCCTCCCTTTCATGCCTAATGGAGGACTAGAACTCACAGTATCCCAGATTCCAGCCTAGCACCTTAGCCACTACACCAAACCAGCTCTCAATTTTATTTGTTGTGGCACATAATTTGGCAAGATGTAAAATTGTACAGAAATTGCATTGTCCCACAGAAGGCTGTGTGTGATATTGGGTACAAAAAATGCAGTTTTCTCATCACAGACCCAGTGGCTATGGCAGAGGAAGAGGTTTGGGACCTGCGCCATAACGCATCACAAAGGCACTTTTTTTTGCATAATTAGGCATACCTTCAGCATTCAGCAAAGGTGTTATTTTGCAATCCAGCTTTTGATGCACACATGTGAATTACCTCCCTGCTTGCAGGTGGCGTCAAGTCCTGCTCACTCAACTGTTTGGCGGAAGGTTTTAACTTCTACACAGAGAGGGCGGCAGCTGTGGTTGATGGAACGCCCTGCCGTCAGGACTCCCATGACATCTGCGTCAGCGGAGAGTGCAAGGTTAGCACGTGTGGCTCAAGCCATTGATCTTTCCTGCCCATATTCTCTGCCTGTCGCTCCAGCGCAATATGCTACTTCTGGGACTTAATTTGTGGGCAAATGCAAGAATATAATTAGATGCATTAATACCTCTTCTTACAGTGGAGAATTAACCAATGGAATTCACTGGCACAAGACATATTCATGGCATTTGTTCAGATGGCTATAAAAGCTGATGAGACAAATTGATGAGAGATGGATCTGTCATTAGCTATTAGTCATGTTAATATATATATATATGTCATGTTAAAAAATAACAGCATCAAGAGTCTTGATACTATTTGTTGAGAAACAGCAACAGGAAAGGCAGTTGCCTTTATCCCATGCCTGTGAGCTTCTGAAGGTGCCATGATGAACTTTTGGTACAATTCAGCAAAATGCTGTTTAAGAGGCAGCCTAGCATCAAACAACAGGGAAGGGCTGTTTCTTTATGTAGGCTTCCTAGCAGCCCCTGAATGGCCACTGTGGGACAGGGGAGGGTTTTTTATCTGATCCAGAAGCATTCTTAAGTTTTTAGAGCAGAGCTTTCCAAACTGTGTGTCGGGACACGTTAGTGTGTCGGCTGCAGTGTCTGGGTGTGTCGCGGCTGCTGCTGCCTCTGAGCCCTGCCAGGATTCCGTGCAGGTCCTAGTGCCTGCCTTGTGCCTGGCTGCCTCCAAACCTGCTCTGATTCTGTTCAGGTCCTAGTGCCTGCCTTGTGCCTTGCTGCCTCCAAACCTGCTGTGATTCCGTACAGGTCCTAGTGCCTGCCTTGTGCCTGGCTGCCTCCAAACCTGCTGTGATTCCGTACAGGTCCTAGTGCCTGCCTTGTGCCTGGCTGCCTCCAAACCTGCTCTGATTCTGTTCAGGTCCTAGTGCCTGCCTTGTGCCTTGCTGCCTCCAAACCTGCTGTGATTCCGCACAGGTCCTAGTGCCTGCCTTGTGCCTTGCTGCCTCCAAACCTGCTGTGATTCCGTACAGGTCCTAGTGCCTGCCTTGTGCCTGGCTGCCTCCAAACCTGCTCTGATTCTGTTCAGGTCCTAGTGCCTGCCTTGTGCCTTGCTGTAAGAGTGTGTCGCGAAATGATGCATGTCTAAAAAGTGTGTCACCAACATGAAAAGTTTGGAAAGCTCTGTTTTAGAGGTACTAGTAGGAACGCTATTAAAGTGGTAGCACCAGATCCACAAACCTTTTCCATTTATTTCTCATAAGCATGTGGGCTGTGACCGCATCCTAGGCTCAGATACCAAGGAGGACAAATGCCGGGTCTGTGGCGGAGATGGGAGCACCTGTGAAACCATTGAAGGGATCTTCAACCATTCACTACCTGATGGAGGTGAGGATGACTTTGTGACTCAGTAGGTTTGAAAATGAGACTGCTGTCAGGAGCAGAGAGCTGGCATCACCTCACACAGATGTACTTGTTTTGAGGCAATTTGTTTTTTTTTTAAATGAGCATCCACTGAGTTTGAATTGGGAAGTTTTGCTTGTAAACAATACCTATTGGCCAGTATCTGGAATGCTACATGCCCTTTGTCACAAGAGCTGTTTTGCAACTTTCAAAATATGTTTTCAAGGATGATTACAGTGATAATGCAGGAATGGCCAAATGAACAGCAACATAAACATATAAAGTGTGCATTTTAAAATATTTTTGTCTATTCACCTGAAAACCTGGGGAAAGAGAAAGCTGGTTGGCTAAACTAGTGTTCAGCTTACTCATGTGTATGATCACTATACACTGTAGATGCACAAATTTAAATTAATACATTTTAGATTCTATTTTCATCCTTGAAAAACCTTGCTACAGTTACAAGACACTCGTTTGGAGATGGGGTAGGAACAGATGATTTGGTCAGTCCCTTCTGTCTAGGCTGACCATACGTCCCGTTATTTTAACATTTTCCAACCATCTCGTTCTAGACAAAATCTCCATTTTGTCCAGTTTTCCAAGTTAGAGTGCGTGCGTGCGTGCGCGCACCGGCCTGCGCACCAGCCTGCACACCTGCCTGCATGCACGCGCACGTGCGTTAGGGTCCCGTTTTCGTCTCAAGGAAATATGGTCAGCCTACTTCTGTCTCTGTTCCTGAGTTTATTTATTTATTTATTAATTTATTAATTCGATTTCTCACCGCCCAACTCCCTCAAGGGACTCTTTATAGGATTAACAAAACACTTCTTATGTTCACATAACATGTTGTTCCCCAACAAATAAACCATATTAGAGTTTAATATTAATATCATGGCCAGGTTAACACAATGTATTAAGATTGTGGTTGAGTTCCCACAGTATATTTAACCACAATTTCCAAACTGTGTGTCGCGACACAAAAGTGTGTCGCCACACACAGCGTGGTGTGTCGCCACACCACCCGGAAGCGGAGGCGCGCGCGTGCACGGCGGCCGCCACGCGCGCGCCGCCGCACGCCCCCCGCACCGCCGCACGCCCCTCCCGCGCCGCCACCGTGCACGTGCGAGCCGCCGCACGCCCCCCGCGCCGCCGCCGTGTGCGCACGTGTCACCGCCACCGCCAGGTGTGTCACCAGCCGCGGCACTTTGGAAAACCCTGGTTTAGTGACAGTTCGGACTTACGATGGTGCTGAAAAAACCGAATTACAACCAGTACTAACACGTATTTATTTCTTTTATTTATTTACGTATTTATACCCCGCCTATCCCCTCCCTAGACGGAGGGCTCTAGGCGGCTTACATACATTGCAATTCATATTTATACATTCAATATTAAACAATGTTTACCGCGCACTGAGGGAAGGGGTAAGGAACTGACTCTTCTTCAGTGGGTATTGGACTACAAGTCCCAGGATACCTTGCTTCCGAGTCGGCTGCTGATGTCCTGGATGTTGCTATTCGGGATCCGTCGTCCTCCGCCGCCATTCACGGGATCTTCTTCATGCCGAGGGCGACCCCCAACAGGACGCCAGCACATTTTCCCACGTAAGGTGGTACCCATTTATCTACTTGCATTAGCTTTCGAACTGTTGGGTTGACAGGAGCTGGGGCAAGTGACGGGAGCTCACCTCGCCACGCGGAGATTCGAACTGCCGACCTACTGACCGGCAGTCCTACAGCATCAGCGGTTTAACCCGCTGAGCTACCGCGCCCCCTTATGACTGTCACAGCATCCCCATGGTCACGTGATCACCATTTTAGGCCTTCCCGGCCAGCTTCTGACAAGCAAAATCAATGAGGAACTGCGTGATTTGCTTAACGACCACGTAGTTCGCTTAACCCCTGCAGTGATTCACTTAATGACCGCCACAAAAAAGGTCGTAAAATCAGGTCGGATTCACTTAATGATTGCTTTGCTTAGCAACTGAAATTCCGGTCCCAATTATGGTTGTTAAGTGAGGACTACCTGTAGTCTATAACTCAGTGATTGTGTTGGTGTTTTACATGCTTAAAGTGCCAGACCCAGGTTCCAGTTTAAAAAAATAAGATAAGAGAGATTGGAAAAGCTTTAGTGAATCATGGCCAGTTGGAATAGACCATGCTATCCAACCTGGTACATTCCAGTACACTTAAAATGCAATTCTATAAGCCAAGATAAAGGTAATTCTGGAAGCTGCTGTTCCACCCTAATTGGAGGGCACCAGGTTGAAGAAGACTGCCGTACTCTAACCCCACAGATACCTAAACAATGTTACTGTAACTAAGATACAGAGAACCACTTTCAGTTCCTCAGACCATAGTGGCGGTAAATTCTGAGAGTCGGGATCCCAACATACGTATCTGGAAGATGTCAAATAAGGTAAAATTACCCTGTGTAAAATTTGCACATTCAGTGCAATGCCAGTAAGTAAGCACTTGGTTATAAATTCCTCACTCAGTTTTTTAAATTGTCTTTCAGACTATGAGGAGGTGATACTGATTCCCAAAGGATCTGTCCACATTGACATCCGAGAACTTAATCATTCTCTGAACTATCTTGGTGAGAAGTTTGTGTTATCTGGGAAAAGCTCTAGGTCTGATGTTCTTGAAGTGACTTCCTGTAGATGTTCCCCAGCACTTCTTTTCTGTCTGTACTTTTCTTTCCTGTACTTCAGAATGTGCTAATGAGGAAGTATTGCCCCTCTGAAGATTATTTTGTCCATTAGCTTAATTTGTCAGTCTTTCACAGTAAGTGTGAAATATCCAAAAATAGAAGGAGACAATCTGAGGTCCCAAACTAGGGCCCTTTTTTTCTTCTTCAAAAAGTTGACAGTGTGTTGTAATTTTGAATGTCTTAAATCACGTTAATCATAATTTAAACATATTAATTAAAAGCAAATATCAAATGTCGCTCTCTCTCAGCCCCAGGAAGAAGGCAATGGCAAACCACTTCTGAAAAACCTTGCCAAGAAAACTGCAGGGACTTGTCTAGGCCATCTCCGAAAATTGGACACGATTGAAACGGGGGGGCGGGGGGGGGCGGGGGGGAGTCAAATGTATTTTTTGTCCTGGCTCCACCAATTCCTTTGATTTAGTAAAACCATTTTAAGGAGAATGTAGGCCCCTGCTTGTTATGCAAAGGCCAACTGTGCCCCAGAGTACTGGCATAAATGCAGTTAAGGCAGGGGTAATCCGCATGGGGAGGGGGCAAACGTCAAAACACATTGCAACATCCTGAAACAAGCTCTGCCCCTTAAGTACATGAATGCCACATTGCGATGCAAGCCCAAAATGGCAAAGCTTGCTTCATGAGAGCATAATTAGGCTGACCATACGTCCCGTTTTGAACGGGACAGTCCCGTTTTTTAAGCATTTTTCAACCGTCCCATCATTTTCATAAAAATCTCAATTTTGTCCTGTTTTTCAAACCCGATGGGAATGGCGTGGAAGGATCCGAGCCTGAGCGCGGGCCAGGGGGCGGGGTTTGCAGGCAGGAGCCAATTGTGCGGACCGGGGGGTGGGGTTTGCATGTGGGAGCCAATCGCATGGGCCGGGGGGCAGGGTTTGCAGGCGGGAGCCAATTGTGTGGACCGGGGGCGGGGTTTGCATGCGGGAGCCAATTGCATGGACTGGGGCGGGGTTTGCATGTGGGAGCCAATTGCATGGACCAGGGGCGGGGTTTGCAGGCGGGAGCCAATCGCACAGACCGGGGGGCGGGGACCCCTGTCTTTTTCATGAATACAGAATATTACATAAGACCCCATCCCGTTTTGCCATCCTGAAATATGGTCAGCCTAATCATAATGCACATTTCATCATTTTGGTGGCCTCATGGTTAGCTGCAGACAACTACGGGTGGTTGTCCCCTTACAGTCCATAGGCACTGAGGGTCCTGGCCAGGCCTTCAGAAACTAAACCTGGCTGGGGCTCACTGATGCATGCCCATTAAGGAACCATTAAGGAATCAGAACTTTGAATTGCCATCTTGGATGCTATTTTATATTTTATACTTATATTTATACATTATGTAATATATCTTGTTTTTATTGTATTTTAATCTTTTTAGCTTTATTGTAAACCGCCCAGAGTCCCTCTTCTGGGGGAGATGGGCGGTGACGAAATTTGATAAATAAATAAATAAACCTAGGCATTTTCCTAGGATGGCACTATAGGGGTGGGCAGAGCAGCAGGCAGAAGGGCCTATAGTGTAATGCAGCAGCCAGCCTCAGTGCATGCTGCCTAGGGCAGCCACTAGATGGCAGCAAAGAGAATCAGAAAACTGTAATTCTTTGCTGCCATTAGTGGTTATCTGTATTCTTGCAGCCTAAATCGGATAGTCCTAATACAGATATAACCTGGCAGCACCTCCAAGAGACTTCCCTGAGCCAACACTGCTGCTGTTTCTCCCTGAAGGTGGCTTGTCTGCACAAGCCTTAGGCATCAGGAGAGGTCTGCTTCCCCAAATGTAGCCTCTAGCCCAGCCTTTCTCAACCTTTTGACCCTGGGGGAACCCTTGACATATTTTTCAGGCCTCGGGGAACCCCTGCACATTCAGGCTCAAATATAGGCCAGAAGTTACAAAATTATTATATTAGTTTCGTGTATAGCCCTGTATATGCGCATTAACATTGTTCTTAAGCTAAAAACAAAGAATGAAACTTACCTCTTTAATGTGAAGTTGCCTGAATTTGAAATATTTTAATAAGAATTTTATTAGATTTAAGACAAATATAAAAACTACAAAAAACTAAAAACTACAAAAAGAAAAAAGAAAACTAAAAAAGTGTGAAAAACACAAGAGAATTTTTTTTAAAAGATTACAAGAAGAGGTGACTTCCGACTATTTTTATTTATTTATTTATTTATTTATTTATTTATTTATTTATTTATTTATTTATTTAACTTATATGACCGCCCATCTCCCCCAACGGGGAACTCTGGGCGGTTTACAATAAAACTGATTAAAATAGAATAAAGAATATAAAAACACAATCAAATTATACAATAAATAAATTATAAAATACAAATGGCCAGATAGCTTAATAAAAAGAAGGACATTATGAAATTAACCACCCCCATGAGGAACTATTATTTCCTCCTTCCCATGCCAGGTGGCAGAACCAGGTCTTCAGATCTTTCCTAAAGGTCGGGAGGGAGGGGATCTGCCTCAACTCTGGGGGCAAGATGTTCCAGAGTGCTGGTGCCACCACAGAGAAGGCCCGCCTTCTAGACCCCACCAGCTTTAACAACAAGGATATACAACAAATTTCCATAATCAGTCCCTTACTCTATATTAAACCAAAATCACATTATTTCTATAAATCATTCCATTGGCACATTATAAAATTACTAAAAGACAGTTGCTCCATTCCTTTATATTAAAAGAAAAAGAAGATATATATTTATATAAGTAAAGGTTCCCCCTGCACATTTGTGCAGTCGTGTCCGACTCTAGGGGCCGGTGCTCATCTCTGTTTGTTAGCCGAAGAGCCAGCGCTGTCCGAAGACGCTTCCACGGTCATGTGGCCGCATGACGTGCGCGGAACACTGTTACCTACCCACCAAAGTGGTACCTATTCATCTACTTGCATTTGCATGCTTTCAAATTGCTAGGTTGGCAAGAGCTGGGGTGAGTGCGGGAGCTCACTCCGCACGCAGGGCTAGGGATTCGAACCTCCGAACTTGCGATCTTCCGATTGACAAGCCTGGCGTCTTACCCGCTGAGCCACCACGCCCCCTTATATATTTATATATAGATATAGATACTATATCAACCTCCTAATCAACTTCCCCCCAAAGATAACAATTATTTAATTATTTCCTTCCTACTACTATTCCATAAATTTCTGTCTACTATAATAAGAATCAAACTAAAAAGCATATAAATTGTCTGCCATTATAATTAATAATACAATTATAATAATCCTAATCATATTAAGCCTAAAACCAAGCATTTATTATTATCCCTTATTAATCTTAATCCAAATCATAAAAAATGAATGAAGTCAAACAAGCCCTAGAAGCAATCCAGATAAATATTCTTAAGCCCTTACCCCACTTCAAAATAAACCAGAGCATTTACATATCCCCAAAATACACACAGAGCTTTTTTCATAAAGAAATCAAACAGCCCAACTGCCCCCCTTAAAAAATCGGACTTCTCAACAGAAAGCCTCCCATACATAATAACCCCTTCTTTTCCATAACATTCCATCAGAAAATCAATTTCACTAATGGCTTGCAACTCGGTCTGTCCCTTTAATTTCTTCAACTCGACTATCCACTCTTCATCTAGCATTTCAATAGAAGCCCCAATCTCGCTGTTAGAAGAAACATTTCTATCGTTGTTAAGCTCTTCAGTTTCTTCCACGACATCCCCAATCAGATGACACATTTTAAACCTCATATTTTCCACAATGTCCTGAATGCATAAAAACTTGACAGGAATCAAAAAGAATCTGTTTAAGATCTTGATGGAAATCCAAAAGAGTCTGATTGAAATCCTCCATGTCTCACGCAGTAGATTATGGCGCCTCCTAGGTACTTAACCTGCAAAAGTGGGAGATAGAAAAATTCCGAGACGTGTTTACACAAGTGAAAGTATGATACCAGGCAGTTCCCCAGGGAAAGTAGTAGCAGAAAGCTGAAAGTTCAGAAAAGCAGATTCAGTGTGTAGGAAAATGCTAAAATCTTCAAATTTAGTTCAAAAATAATAACAGGGAGATGATTACATACTCTCAACCTTCCTTAATATTTGGATGGAAAGCAAAATCCAAGACTTAAAAAATTTTTTTAAACAAATTAAAAAAAAATAACGATAAGCACCAAGAGAACACGTTTCTCCTTGCTGTAGAAAGCCTCTCTTAGGATACACATACTTAAAAGAAAAATAAATTGGGTGATTTAGAAATGGGGTGGCCGGTCTTAATGTCCCTTTAAGGCTACAGCGCGGCTTGGAAATGATGACACCCCAGCCTCCCGGCTGCTCTTACCAGTCGAACGTGAACGCTGTTTGCGATTTTCTGGCTGCAAGCAGCCTTCCCGAGGACAGATGGGGTGATTCTGAGTGTTTTCCTTTCTCTGGAAAAATGCTCCTGGGCTTCAGGGAAAACCTGCCTGAGCTCGAAAAATTGCTGCATTGTCAGTTATGCTCGCGGAGCCCGTAAGCACAGCTGTTCAGACTGCCATATTCCCACCGAAAGTCCGAATTTGAAATATTCTTTTAAATAAATCGTGATCTCCCAGGGAGCCCCTAGTGACCTCTCACGGAACTCTGGTTGAGAAACCTTGCTCTAGCTCTTTAACTGATTACTAATATTGCAATGGGGGAGGGGGGGTTCCATCTGGTTTGGTTTGCTTGGGGCCCAGAGGATGCTATTTATGCCACTGAAAAGTTGCTCACTTCTGAAGAAGAATCATCTAACTTGACCTGAAACATTTTCTTTTGGCTTCTCCTTCCAGCTCTGAAAGGAGAAAATGATGAGTATTTTGTCAATGGGAAACTTTCGATTGACCCTCCCCGGCGCTTTGACATTGCTGGAACCACCTTCCACTATGGACGCTCTCAGGATGAGCCAGAGTCACTCGAAGCCCTGGGACCGACTAACATCACCCTTATTGTTATGGTTGGTCATAGTGCTGAGCCAAAACAAGTGGTGGGAGGAGGAAATATTAATTGGACAGAGAGCTTTATTCAAACTGAGCAGGGTGCCTTACTTGATAAATTTAAATTGCGAAAGAGATGAGAAACTGTTTATTAACCTGATCCTTTTCTGACAGGCTAGAATTGCCCAAGGGACCCAAATTTGTTTCAAAGCAGCCGATTGATTCTTATAAAGATCACTGATGAGATAAGATTACCTTGTGATCAGCATGCAATATATTTCCCATCTGTAACTGTTCGTTAAATTCATATAGCCACCTATCTCAGTTCTGTGACCCTGGGCGGCTTACAAAGTTAACAATACAAAAAACAACCAAAAATATAACTGCAAAAGTAACTAAAACATACAAAACAATAAGAACTATTAAAACTGTAAAAAAACGCAATCTGCGGGAGAGCACCATTCATTTTCCTAACGGTACGACTTGGGCCAGCCACTCTCTCTCAGCCCAACTCACCTCACAGGGTTGTCGTTGTGGGGAAAATAGAACATACCTATGTTCGCCGCCTTGAGTTATTTATAAAAAATAATTAAGGCGGGATAAAAATAAAATAAATAAAAATAAAATAAATAAACTGCTTAGCCGGATTCCAGGCCAGACGGCAAAGCCGGGTCTTCAGGCTCTTCCAGAAGGCCAATAAGGTCAGGGCCAATCTGACCTCAGGGAGGAGGATGTTCCAAAGGGCGGGTGCGGTGGCAGAAAAGGTTCTTCTCCTGGGTCCCGTCAGATGACATTCCTTCACGGATGGGACCTGCAACATGCCCTTTCTGCTGGATCTGATGGGACGGATAGATTGGGGAGCGGCAGTCCCTCAAATATCCCAGCCCCGTGCCATGTAGGGCTTTCTAGACCATCACCAGCACCTTGAATTGAACCTGACAGCAAACTAGCAGCCAATGCAGCCCGCAGAGCAGAAGTGCAATGTGTGCTGATCTAGCTGCACACATAAATGCCCACACCGCCGCATTTGATAATATCAACCCACTGTTGATATTATGTAGCAAAGTGTGATTGGCTACAAAGGCACTTGTGATGTTTTCACACCCAGAAGGTGACGTCTATTTGAGTGAGATCACTTGAGCAATGCAACAGCGTGGCTGCTGGGGCCTCAAATTTGTACAGTGGGTAGAAGAAGCAATTAAAATCTCTGCCCTCTCATTTCCACCTGCAGTAAATGGTCGTATGTGATCCTTTTGTATCACCAGTTCTGTGATACTGTTGTCTGTCTATCGTTATAGGTTCTTGTGCGAGAAGAACTGCAGAGGATCCGATATAAGTTCAATGCACCCATCGTTCACAATTCCATGACCCAATATTTATGGCAGTATGTCTCATGGACAAAATGTTCTGCCATTTGTGCTGGAGGTAAGAGTTAAATCATGGCTATCCTGAGAAAGTAAGGCAGAAAGGTACCACCAACCTTAATATTGACAGTTGGCGGTTTCTGATAGAGCTCAGTCAAACATTGCAGAAAACATTTTCTTAAAACATTTCTATAATGTTCTCCTCCTATTTTCACCTTGAAAAAAGGACAGATTTTTTACAAAATACTAGCTCCCACTTTTTGTATCATTGAGGGAGTATACTGATGGCAACTACCATCGTTTGTTCCATTTTTTTTTTGCTTGACAACAAACAAGCAAAATCAAACAAGCAATCAACCTACCATAATTAAAAGAATAAGACCATATATTAGGTATCACACAACATTCATCACTGTTCAGCTTCTTGGTTACACGTACACTCTGTATAACTTGTACAATAGCATCTGGATATCCTGTGCCCGATGTGCAGAAGTCCAGTGTCAAATGGCATCTTCACAAAGTAATGCCCTCAATTTCGTGATGTGTGCAGCCAGGCTCAGAATGAATTTCAAGACATTTTTCTGTAATATTTCTGTGCTGACTAAGGCAACACAAATGGACTATTGAAACTTTTCAGATGTTTCTAGACCAAGGATGGTTTTTTGCAGATGTGGTACTACTAATGCTTTTATATCATGCAGAGTGCCTTTCTATTTCAAAGTGAGTTCACAGCCACCCATTGTGGTTTTTGGTCCTCTTTATATGACTTTAGATGCATGGTTTACTGTGTAAAAATCTGCCTTAGGCTTCAATCTGTTGTAGTCACTTTCAACTAGTAGACTGACTTGCATTCCACTTATCAGTTTATCAGCATTCCATTCACCTTTTATCTGATGTCTCACCTTGTCCACATCAATTGAGCCTATGGGGAAAATTCATACTACCTTGGTGCTTCTGTATATATTTCTTGAATGGTGTTTGTAATCTTTATATCTTTCAGCCACAAGGTTATATTTTCCACACTTGTGACATTTTGGGCGATATGCTAGACCAGAGCTTTCCAAACGTTTCATGTTGGTGACACACTCTTACAGCAGGGCATCATTTCGTGACACACTCTTACAGCAGGGCACAAGGCAGGCACTAGGACCTGTGCGGAATCACAGCAAGTTTGGAGGCAGCAGGGCACAAGGCAGGCACTAGGACCTGCGCGGAATCCTGGCAGGGCTCAGAGGCAGCAGCAGCAGCAGCCGCAACACACCCAGACACTACAGCTGACACACTAACGTGTCCCAACACACAGTTTGGAAAGCTCTGCTGTATACAGTAGATACAAAAGTGTGATTGAAGATATGTAGAAACATGTGCTGAGATTTCAGGGGGGGGGGAACAGGGACAGATAGTATTTTTGCTTTTATGGGAGGGAATGTTTCACAGTATGGTAAAACATCCCAGCTTTGTCTCACTCTGCATAATAAATCGAGTAGTACTTTCAAAGGATCTGTAAGAGGTAGATATCATGTCCTAGGGCCAGAGCATAGGTCTGTAGCCCTGTCCTCTGAGAGAGCCCTCAAATTATCATCCAAGCAGACCACCCTATAAATGGAAATGTCATGCCAATCAGCTCGTTATTGTGGATGCACATATGTGTGAAGAGGTTGGAATTTACCAACAGTTGAATCTACCCAAATTACGAGGAGCAATGGCATGTTCCTTTCTAATATGTTAAGTACCTTCTTGTTCCAAGTCAGAGTTGAGTTCAAGCTGATGTTAATAAACACAGTCACTTCACTTCTTCTATCATTGCCTCCTCATAAGCAATACACAGTGTCAGAAGGAAAGCTGAATACCTGTGCAGCACTGATGAGAGACCCAAATTTGGCATTCTCCCCCATTTCTGCTAGCTTGGTAACAGAATATGTATTATTGCACAAACCATAGAGCATAGCTTTCCAAACTGTGTGTCGCGACACTTTAGTGCAGAGCTTTCCAAACTGTGTGTCGGGACACGTTAGTGTGTCGGCTGCAGTGTCTGGGTGTGTCGCGGCTGCTGCTGCCTCCTGGCTTCCACGCAGGTCCTACTGCCTGCCTTGTGCATTGCTGCCTCCAAACCTGCTGTGATCCCACGCAGGTCCTAGTGCCTGCCTTGTGCCCTGATGTAAGAGTGTGTTGCGAAATGATGCATGTCTAAAAAGTGTGTCACCAACATGAAAAGTTTGGAAAGCTCTGCTTTAGTGTGTCGCAACACACAGTTTAGTGTGTCGCAACACAACCCGGAAGCGGCGGCGGGGGCGTGCACGGCGGTGGCGCGGGGGCGCACGTGGCAGCGGTGTGCACGGCGGCCACCACCGCCACGCACCCCCCTGCACCGCCGCCGTGCACGCCCCTGCCGCCGTGCACGCCGCCGCCGTTGCCACTGTTGGTGTGTCGCCAACGGCAGCAGTTTGGAAAGCACTGGTATACAGTCTGTATACTGTATACAGTCTAGAAATTTGAATTAAAAATATTAGTTTCTCAGAAACTTTAGATCTACACAACAGAATGTATTTCTGTCCCCTTTACTGGCACGGTACTCACTGTTGCAGACCTTTAAAAAATAATGTTCTGGGGTTGGGAGAGGTGCTTTCTGGTCTTCAGATGCATACTATTTGATCAGGAGATGTTCTAGATATTGGTAGAAAGGAAAAACTACCTTCTTCTAATGTTGGAGATTTTGCATCCTCACTCCACCTTCCCAATCATCCCACAGGCAATCAAGTTCAGCCCGTCATATGCAGGAATCAAGCCAACAGTTCCACAGTGTTGAATCATTTCTGCAGTCCTGAAACCAAGCTGCCAGAGAGGCAGCGGCTGTGTAACACTGAGCCGTGCCCACCAGCGTGAGTTTAATTCTTTCCAGCATTTGGAGGGTTGCATCTAATGGAGGATGTGCAGGAGCTCTTCCCAGAAGGGACTAAGGCTGGGTGCTGTACAGGATGAAGGAAGGGCCAAGGAAAGGGGAACATATGTTGAATTTGCATGTACAAAAAAGGAAGGGTCAAACAGCAACCTAGAGAGAGAGAGTGATTGGTCACAGGGCTTTATAGGTAATAACCAGCACCTTAAATTGCACTCGGAAGCTGACTGGCAACCAATGCAGCTTGCGTAGCCGTGGTAACACATGGGCATACTGATGACCAATTACTGTTCACACCGCTGCATTTTGAACCAGTTGTAGCTTCTGGATGGCCTTCAAGGGCAGCCCCATGTACAGCACATTGCAATAATCCAGTCGAGAGGTGACCAGGGCATGAATAACTGTCTGAAGGGCCTCCTGATTGAAGAAAGGGCGCAACTGGCACACCAGGTGAACCTGTGCAAAGGCCCTCGTGGCCACCACTGCCACCTGCTCTTCAAGCAGTAGCTGTGAGTCCAAACGGAGCTCCAGATTGTGCACAAGTCTTGAATGGGGAAGTGCAGCCCCATCCAAGGTCAACAATGGTAACATCCCCTTATATTACAAAATGCTGAATTAAAATGGGGTGATCTTTTGACACAGATGACTTAAGCATTACTTCTCCCATTCAGTTAGTAAACTCATCATGATGTACCAGCAGCACGTGATTGAGGATGGCTGTGTGTGTGTCTGTTGGTACCCATCTTTTTCCTTCTCCCAGCCCCTGCAAAAGAAACTTGGGGACTGTCACTTCTTATCCTACTTCCTTTTCCTCTTATTTCTGAGCTAGAGAAAAGAAAATTAAAGGGGGAAAAACCCCACTGTGTGCATTTGATATCCACACAAATCCAGACAGACACAGGGGACTCAGATCCACCTCTTACCTATTTCTGCAAAGTACCAAGTGAGGCTTCATCTTACTCTTGAGAGGAGGAGTTGGCTAGCCTCATGGTGAGCGATAGCTATTGCATGGCTGACCGGGGAAACAGGGAAATTAGATTAACCTTAGACTGGTTTGTTTAAAGCTAAATTTAAAACTGTGGGAGATAGCTGATCGGGTCAATCAACACCTTTTTGGAGTTCCCATAACACACCACCCCCATTACGTTATCAAGTGTGCTATGGCAACAGAGCCGATGAGTTTCAATTTTAGGCAGGATTAATATTAACCATGCCCTTATTTTGCTTTCTGCCTCCCATCTCTACTAGTTGGGTGATTGGGAATTGGTCTGAATGCAGCCGCAGCTGCAATCAGGGAGTGCGGACCCGAAGTGTGATCTGTCAGCGCAAAATCTCCACCACAGAGGAGAAAACTCTGGATGATTCCTCTTGCAACTTGCCACGACCTCATGTGTTGGAACCCTGTAACAATCACACATGTCCTCCAGAATGGGTAGCCCTTGACTGGTCTGAGGTAATGACTTTCTCTTTCTCAATCTGGCACCCTCCAATTTTATTCTGTCATTCATTCATTCATTCATTCATTCATCAGTCAGTTGGCCGGTCAATCAATCAATCAATCAATCAATTTGTTAAATTAATGGATCTGGCTCAAATGGTTAAACTAACAGTATTAATTAGAGAACACTCCGTTTCTGGATTTATATCTGCTTGGCAACTACTTCTAGCTTGTGGTGGAAAAAATGAAGCTTTGACTTTGGGTTTTAATGATTAAATGGTTTGTTTTAATAGAAATAATGTTACTATCGGTTAATTAATGGTAAGATATTATACTTGTAAATTTATCTATATCTGTATTGGAGAAGTCGGAAGTCACTTTTCCCATTTTTGCTTTCTGTCTATTTGCACTTTTATAGTATTTTCTTTTTTCTTTAGCTCTATTTTCTAGCTTATCTGTATTTTCCATTTTGTATTTTAGCTATACTTTGAAAATTAATAAAGTTCTTTTAAAAAAAAATCAATCAATTTATTCTCTGCCTTTCTGCTCAACAGGCAGCTAACAAAAGTGAAAGGTACAATGTAAAAGAGAAAAACTGAATGCTACTAATACTAACTGAAGTAACAAAAGCCTGGCAAAATTGATGTATCCTCATAAATGTTCGATAGGGAGTCACTGTAAATGCATTTCCTGGGAGAGTGTTACAGAGTCTGGGAACAGTGCAGGATACCTCCTCTTGTGTGCCAGAAGGATGGTTCTTTGACAGCAGGGGCATCTTCAGAAAAGCCTCTCCTACAGATCTTAACAGTTGGACAAGTTCATGACAGGAGAAGCTGTCTTTCAGATAGTCAGGTCCTAAACAGTTTAGGATAAGGGGCGTGGTGGCTCAGCGGGTAAGACGCCAGGCTTGTCGATCGGAAGATCGCAAGTTCGGAGGTTTGAATCCCTAGCCCTGCGTGCGGAGTGAGCTCCCACACTAGCTCCAGCTCTTGCCAACCTAGCAATTCAAAAGCACGCAAATGCAAGTAGATGAATAGGTACCACTTCAGTGGGTAGTTAACAGTGTTCCGCGTGCGTCATGCGGCCACATGACCGTGGAAGCATCTTTGGACAACGCTGGCTCTTCGGCTAACAAACCGAGATGAGCACCGGCCCCTAGAGTCGGACACGACTGCACAGATGTGCGGGGGGAACCTTTACCTTTTTAAGCAGTTTAGGACTTCAGAGGTCGATGTTGTGCCTTATAATTGACAACCAGGGCAGACTTCCAGTACCAGGCATTCTAACATATCTGTACCTTGTAGTGGCTAACAGTCTAGTTTGTGCAGTTACAGTTCCTAGGCAAGTTTCAAGGGCAGTCCTATCTAGCACACTGCAATAGTTAAGATGAGAAGAAGCCAGGCTACGGAGATCCGATCATCTCAGGAATGGCTTGCAGCTAGTACTCTAATTATTTGTGCAAAAGTGCTACATACCATGGTTACCACCCATAACTCCAATGATAGCTAGGGAACTTAGGACTGAAGTAGATGCTGCATATAAGATATTGGACCAAGACTGTGTTGACCCATGTTCAAGTCCATCCTCAGCCATAGAAGTTCTTTGGATGACTTCGGAGCATCCACTCTCTCTCTCCCAGCCCAAATTACCTCACAGGGTTGTCGCGAGGAAACATTTGGGGAGGGAGAACATTGTACATTACTTTGAGGCCTTGGAAGAAAGACAAAATATAAATCTAACATAGCCATGGTATGTAGCACTTTTGCACAAATAATTAGTGTACTAGCTGCAAGCCATTCCTGAGAATAAATAATAAATAACGTCTAGAAAGCCTCTGGAATGTCCTCAAGTGCCATGTGTACTAGATGTTAGGTTCGTGACTACCACTGTTTGTTTTATAAAGTAATTTTGCTGGCTCCAACGGGAAACAAAAATGTGTTAGATTCCACTTTTTGCCAGACTCACTGCAAAGTCACAAACATCCACACCCAAGATGATTTAACAGATTTATTTTCCATCACCCCAGAGGTCTTAGGGGCATTTAAAACAGCCTGGGAAATGTAATAAATCATAACAAATCAATAAATTCCAGCCCTTTCCTTCCTTGTAGTGTACTCCAAGTTGTGGACCTGGTTTCCGCCATCGCATCGTCCTTTGCAAAAGTGGTGACCACAGTTCTACACTGCCTACCTCCCAGTGTCCCGAGAGCCCCAAACCCCCAACCACCATAAGGTGCAGTCTTCGGCGCTGTCCACCCCCGCGGTGGGTCACTGGTGAATGGGGAGAGGTACAGAAAGTTTATTTTTCTCCTACGATTGTAAATGGCGTCAATAATTGTTCAAGGGACACTGCACTGCACATTGGGGGCACTACACCCAAGGCAAAGAGCCAATGAGATGAAGCTATCTAAAGCTGATCTGCCATACTGATTTGCTTTAATCTAAGATGAAATACTTGGAGGCCCATCTTTTCAAAAGTATCTGAAGAACAGTCATATTTTCAGGGTTGTGGGTCAACGCAAGCAAAATTAGCCTTTTAGATATTCAGAAATTGACAATGTTTGGAATGGGAAGGGCCAAGGGAGAGGATGGTGATGAAAGTTTAGAGAAAAAGGTTCAAATCCACTTTCAGTCATGGAACCTCACTTTGGGTCACTCATTCCCTCTCTACCCAACCTCCTTCACAGGGTGATGGTTGTGGAGGGGTGGGGGGGACAAAATAGAGGAGGAATGCTACGTACAGCACCTTGAGCTTCTGGAGGAAAGGGGAGATATAAATCAAATAAATAAATAAGTTAATTGGTACATTTCTTCACTGGAGGCTATCATTTTGTCATGACATAAAGGCTTTTATGGGCATTTTTGATAATAGAAAAGGGGATTTGTCAGCCAAGGAACAGGAAGAACAATGTTAAGTTTCTTTTTGCTCCTGAACTTTCTTTGTACTCCCATTTATTTATTTAGCGTATGGTACACACATTGCCAGGGAGTCTACAATGTTACACAGTAGATGTTCTGGCGCCAGACCTGCCTTGTGCCTTGCTGCCTCCAAACCTGCTGTGATTCCACGCAGGTCCTAGTGCCTGCCTTGTGCCTTGCTGCCTCCAAACCTGCATGATTCCGTGCAGGTCCTAGTGCCTGCCTTGTGCCTTGCTGCCTCCAAACCTGCCGCGATTCCGTGCAGGTCCTACTGCCTGCCTTGTGCCTTGCTGCCTCCAAACCTGCCGCGATTCCGCGCAGGTCCTACTGCCTGCCTTGTGCCTTGCTGCCTCCAAACCTGCCGCGATTCCGCGCAGGTCCTACTGCCTGCCTTGTGCCCTGCTGTAAGAGTGTGTCACGAAATGATGCATGTCTAAAAAGTGTGTCACCAACATGAAAAGTTTGGAAAGCTCTGCTCTAGGCACAGCAAAAGACTGAAGGGCAGTGCTTCAAACTCAGAATGATAGATCTTTTATTTTGGTTTAGCCCAAACTTTCTGCATCTTCCTTGCTATTTCCTGCAGTGCTCTGGGCAATGCAGTTTTGGCCAGCAAAGGCGTTCAGTCCAATGTGTGACCTACACAGGACGACCCTCCAGTGAGTGCGTGGAGACCCTGAAGCCAGCAGCCATGCAACAGTGTGAAAGCAAGTGTGATGCTGGACTGACAGAAAATCCTGAAGGTACCCATGTCATGGAATGATTTACAGGCATGTTGGCAGGACAACAAACTGAACAAATAACTTATCATTTGGAATGGCTGTGTGACTCGAGCCAATTGTTTGGATTCTGGCCTGCAGCATGGCCCAGAACCCTGAAACTATAGGTTGCCAGATGTGAATTTGGCCTGGGGTACTTTTGGCCAAAGGAACAGATAGTGGGAGATCTGTCAGGCAGGTCATGAAAACCCAGCCATGTTGATTTGTAAACCACAGAGCATTGCAATGACAATGGGTTTGGGGTTTTTTGAATACTGGAAGCACACTTTTTTAGTTGTTGGGTTCCCCCCCCCCCCCCAACATTTAAGGGCTGCAGGGATAGTGAGGGTGACATGATGATATCACCAGAAAAAGGAGAGTTAGAATATTTGGTCCTCTTTTTCATTTTTCTGGGGCACAGAGTGTCAAGTAATGTAAGTAGCAACCTTCTGTTGCACAATCTCAGAAATATCTAGAAGCTGATAAAAGGGCATTGGAGGACCACAGATTGTTCATCCCTGGTTTGCAATTCAGCATTCTATCTGAACTTTGCCCTTATGGTCTGTTCAGCAAGCTGCGGTTAAACTAAACCTGAGTTTAGCATGATGTCTGGACTCACCGAATGACGAGATCTGTGGAGTCCTTGGTGCTCTCTGAGCTTGCTTGTTTGCTTGCAGGTGTTTCATTACCTGACTAGGTAACATCATCAGTGCGAGAGAGGGTGGGGTTTGCTCCCTGTTTATATACAGTAGCTTGCCCTGCCAGTGTTGGTGGGGTGGTGGTTTCCTCCTTGGTGGTTCCTTGATTAGAGTATTGTTTTCTCTAATTATTCTCTCATTATTATAATAATTCTCTAATGCAGTTTATTTATTTATTTATTTATTCGTTCGATTTCTATCACCGCCCCATCTCCCCCGAGTTAATTAACTGCAGTCAACATTCAGATAAGCAGGGATTAACACCAGCAAACAATCAGGCAGAAAACAATACTCTAATCAAGGAACCACCAAGGAGGAAACCAGCCCCCTACCAACACTGGCAGGGCAAGCTACTACAGTGGTGCTTAAAACTTTGTGAACCCTTTTGAATCTTCAATATTTCTGCATAAATATGACCTAAAGTGTGATCTGTTTTCCACACGTCCCAAAAATAGATAAAGAGAACCCAATTGAATGAGTCAAAACTATTATAAAGGTAAAGGTTCCCCCTGCACATTTGTGCAGTCGTGTCCGACTCTAGGGGCCGGTGCTCATCTCCGTTTGTTAGCCGAAGAGCCAGCGCTGTCCGAAGACGCTTCCATGGTCATGTGGCCGGCATGACACGTGTGGAACGCTGTTACCTTCCCACCAAAGTGGTACCTGTTCATCTACTTGCATTTGCATGCTTTCGAATTGCTAGGTTGGCAAGAGCTGGAGCTAGTGCGGGAGCTCATTCCGCACGCAGGGCTAGGGATTCGAACCTCCAAACTTGCAATATTCCAATCAACAAGCCTGGCGTCTTACCCGCTGAGCCACCACGCCCCTTCCAAAACTATTATACTTGTCCATTAATTTATTGAGGAAGATAATCCAACTGTATCTATAAAGAGGCAGAAAACCCCACACTCCCACACACTGATGATGTTACCTACAGGTAGCCCTCACTTAATGACCACAATTGGGACCAGAATTGCAGTTGCTAAGTGAAGCGATCATTAAGCGAATCCGACCCGATTTTATGACCTCTTTTGTGGCGGTCATTAAGCGAATCATTGCAGGGCATTAAGTGGACCACATTGTTGTTAAGCGAATCATGCAGTTCCCCATTGATTTTGCTTGCCAGAAGCCGGCCGGAGAGGTCAGAAATGGCAATCACATGACCACGGGACGCTGCGATGGTCATAAATGTGAACTGGTTGCCAAGTGGCCAAATTGTGATCACGTGACTGTGGGGATGCTGCGACGGCTGTAAGTGTGAGGACTGGTCATAAGTCGGTTTTTCCAGCACCATTGTAAGTCTGAACCATCACTAAACGAATGGTTGTTAAGTGAGGACTACCTGTAGTTGGGTAATGAAATGTCTGCAAGCAAACAACCACACTCAGCACCAAGAAATCCCTAGTTCAACCCTGAGCTACAGATATTCTCTTCTATTGGAATGACTAGTTCATTGTTTCTCTCTCTCTCTCTCTCTCTCTCTCTCTCTCTCTCTCTCTCTCTCTCTCTCTCTCTCTTTCCCTCTCTCCCTTTTCTTCTTCAGAATGCAAAGATGTCAACAAGGTTGCCTATTGCCCCTTAGTACTGAAAGCTAAGTTCTGTAGCCGGTCATACTTCCGACAGATGTGTTGCAAAACCTGCCAGGGGCATTAAACGGATATGTGTCCATTTGGAACCGCAGGAAAACTGGAAAGGCACAGGAGGGGAGGAGACAGCTGTACCATTTCCCCATCTCCACCTGCTCTTTCCCCCAGGATCATCAGTGAAAAAGCCAGCACCGTAGGCTTCGGTACTCCCAGGAACCAACGAAAAGCTGTATCTTCCCCATTTATTAGGGACTGCTATTAAACCACTGCTGAAATGTGCCCTGAGGTAGACAGTGGCATATCATGCTAGGAAGTACTACACAGAGGCAGGAGGGAGACAGAATTGATGGGAAAGCACATCTAAGTGCATTACTTGAAATGCTAACATTTGTATTTATTTTAGTAGCACAGCTGGGTACCATGATTGCTGGCCAACTGCACTATCACAGTGATAATCCCCTCACTGCCCAACAGGAAAGGAACTTCAAGTCACCAGCGCCCCATCTACGTGTTCTAGATCTTCCCCCAA
Organism: Charina bottae; assembly: GCA_023362775.1. NCBI lineage: Eukaryota > Metazoa > Chordata > Lepidosauria > Squamata > Charinaidae > Charina > Charina bottae. The sequence goes on from JALMGJ010000040.1 coordinate 5,029,196, forward strand.
AAAGCAATGCCTGAAATTTCCCCATATAAAGTGCAGGCCTTTGGCAGGACTACAGAGCAGAGCAGAGCAGATAAGAGAATTGGATTCAGGAGAGAAGAGTGGGATAGAATTGCAAACCTGCAATTAAATGCCAGAGAAAAGCCCATAGAACAGAAATCACTGGGAAATCACTAGGAACCAAAACTGCCAGAACACGGCTACACAGCCCAGAAAACCCACCAACAACCATTAGAAATCACTGGGGGGGGGGTTCTTCTTGTACAGTACATAACACAAGAAATCCCATAAAATCCACTCGGTCTGGGAGTTTGTTCTTGTTTTAGCTTTCTAAAAGAAGGGAAAAGAGAAATGAATCTCCTTGCATACATTGGATGAAGTGTGAGGACATTCTAGTAGTTTTCTTTCAAATAAGAATAAAAGTTCTGTTGAAATCTTTGATTAGCACAGAGTGAATGTTAGCAGCCAAAATGCAGATATGGGGAAAGGGAGATCCTATTTGTTTATCTGTTTTTTTTAATTGTTTGTTAATGGCTGCTGTGGGTCTTCCGGGCTGTGTGGCCGTGTTCTGGAAGTTGTGGTTCCTAACGTTTCGCCAGCATCTGTGGCCGGCATCTTCAGAGGGCAGGAGCACAGACAGAAGCGATCTCTGCACCTGGAGATCGCTTCTATCTGTGCTCCTGCCCTCTGAAGATGCCGGCCACAGATGCTGGCGAAACGTTAGGAACCACAACTTCCAGAACACGGCCACACAGCCCGGAAGACCCACAACAGCCATCGAACTCCGGCCGTGAAAGCCTTTGACAATACATTGTTTGTTAATGCTTTGGCCCTGTGCCAAATTTAGATTTCCTTTTATGGTGCACATTTCAATGATATTTGTTGTGATTTTCCATCTCCTTATCACTCACTTTAATCCCCAGCTTTTCAATGTGCAACTAAGAGTAACAGTAATTGGTGCTATGATTTCATTGTAACATCATTTTAGCTTACTTTTATTCTAAATAATAGGGTGGTCATTTTTTTTCTGCCATGGAAGATTCATTACTGATTCAGATGTAACACTATTAGTCATGTTTCTGATTTTGTTTTAATTGCAGGGATGACTTTTTTATGTGGCATGACGTGTGTATGTATGAAAGCCCTATACGTTTTATTATGTTTTATTATCTTTAAAAAATTTTCAAGGCAGATGCTGCCCAAATAGAATTCTGAGTCACATGCAATTTAATTTCCAAATTTTGAAAAGAAATGCATATATAAACCATAGTTTCAAATGCTTTCATTCATCCACGTCTCCTCCCGTTCTTAGCATTATCAATCTTCATACTACAGTATATGTGGGCATCAAATAAAATGCTTTAAAAAAACCTTAACATAATGTCATGTGAAGCTATATTGATTGTTTTTGTGTAGGTTTTGCCAATGCATAGTAGCATTTCAAAATACTACACAAATAGAATCAAGACATACAGCAGCAATCTTCATTTTTTAAAACTATATTTTATAAATGCAGATACTCATATATTGCTAGGATACATAAGACAAAATTAAAACAGCAGACTGTATTTTTCAGTTTCTCTGATGCTCATTTTTGTAATTCTGTCCATTTTATTTGACTCATTTTCTGTCTTTTTCATTTTTCTGTTTTTTCTGTTTTTTTATTTGTAAATTTTACACTTCCAAACGATTTTGAGCTTTTTAAAAAAATATGCTAACATTTGTAAAATTTCTCTGAACATCCACATTTGTTTGCAATTTTGCCTAAAGTATATAGTTTTGCAAGCAACTTCCCCTATTGCATTTTTCTATATTACTTTCAAAAGATGCATTTGGATGAAATATTTTCCAGTATTTTCTATGATGAACAAACTGCACGGCTCAGAAAAATACAAATTTCACAACTGGGATTTAGCTCTTGAATTTCTTTTCCATCTCTAATTGTGACTGAAACTGTGTGTGTGTGTGTTAGTGTGTGTGTACACAATGTTTTATCAATGCATACATCTGCACATTCATAATTGTTGACTTTGTACTTAATGGTCTGGGGCAGAGCTCTTCGGATAATAATGTGTATTTATTATATCACATATTTTAAACATGGTAAGCCATTCCTACAGTGTTGGGCCTTACTGCTCATTCTGCTGCAGGGAATTCTGTCCTGCTTGCATCATTGTATTCCAGGAGGAAAGATTAAAAAAAAAAACAGAACTGCAGCAAATTGTACTTTATCCAGTTCTGTACTGTTTTAGAAATCCTTCCAGGTGAACTAAAATTAAGGAGAGAAGAACTCAGTTCAAAGCACAACAAAGGAACAGAACAAATGTGGTTTGTTTCTCTCTACCTGCATCATACATAGAAAGGACTCCACGAAGGTCTTGAGCACTCACCTGCATATAATCCAGGGGTGGGGAACCTTTTTTCTGCCAAGGGCCATTTGGATATTTATAACTGGGGACCGGGGGGCGGGGTTTCTGGGATTTCCGCGGACCGGAGGCCGGAGTTCACAGGTGGGAGCCAATCACAAGCACTGGGGGGGGTGTTTGTGGGCGGGAGCCAATCGCGTGAAAGGGGCGGGGTTTGTGGGTGGGAGCCCCGCGGGCCTTAGGCGGGAGCCCCGCGGGCCTTATACGGCCCACAGGCCTGACGTTGCCCACCCCTGTTATAATCTAATGAGGACAACCCCAGACTGGTCCCCTCGCTCTGTGTTGAACTGAAACTCCCATAACCTCAAGGATCAGAGTAACTAACAGCCCCAAGCTGGTGCCTTCCAGATATGCTGAGAAAGTGGTTTATTGTGGAAGGATTGTGTGGAATTTCACTCATCTTGTTATATTTATTTTTGTCTTCCCTTGACATTTCACCTGAGTAAAAAAAAATCTGGATCCAGTTCAAATGTCAGGTTGATGATATCCAGCATTTGACTAGAAATGGGCAGAAAGACATATGCATACTCATGAAAATATTTTCAATGGTTATCAAAAATTCTTTGACTTTTCAGGTCTCTCTCAGGCAGTCTGAGGACAAATCCTTTCTGTTCAGATTTGGATTGTACTACATAAGAAAAAATATATGGAGACTGTTCCCATTCTCATATTGTACAGAGTGACAGGGCGTTCCTGTACAAGCAAAGATCCCTCTCCCAATATACAAGTAGTCCTTGCTTACCGACTGCCTTGTTTAGTGACTGTTCAAAGTTATGACGGTTGAAAAAAAACAGCTTTGCACCAATCCTCGCATTTACAGCCGTTGCAGCATCCCACTGTCATGTGATCGTCATTTGCAAGCTTCACAACTGGCTTCCAACAAGCAGAGTTAATGGAGAATGTGGAAGTGAAGTCGCAAGTTGCAATCACGTGATGTCTCTCTTAACAACCATGGTGATTCACTTAACGACAGAAGCAGAAATTACGTAAGTCTGGCGCAGTCATGTGATTTTTTGCTTAGCAACTGTGGCACTTAGCAACATTGTTGCCGGTCCCAGTTATGGTTGGTAAGTGAGGACTACCTGTAATCATTCTGATTGACTCACAAGAGATGATTTAAATGAAGTTTGAGATTTTACTTCTGCTCAAATAGGGAATTCTGTTCTGATGCTTGCAACAAAGATGTTTTTTTTATAATTTCATATATAAATATACACAGATGTACCAATCGAAGAGAATACACAGATGTATTATTATAATTATTATAGAAATTGTTTAAAAATCCTATTTCCAAGACGAAAGCATTTGAAAGAGAGAGAGAAATTACAGCATGAGTTTTATAATAAAGGACTACCTACCAGCCCAGGTTTGAGTTTTTTATTTTGAATTTTGATTTCTACAACCGCCCATTCATACAGACTCTTATGAATTAGTACCTTCATTTACCCGTGGAAAACAGAAACATTCCAATTCCCAGAACAGAAAAGAGCAGCTTTAGGAGCTTCACTTAATACTAAGCTGTAGGGTGAATTCAAAGTAGCTAACAAATGAATTTCAAAGTAAGTATAAGGTTAAACATAGCGGCATCCAGAGGGAGGTCAAAATCTGCAAGATGGCGGACTTCCAGGGAAGAAATGGCAAACTAAAGATAGCTCCACAAAAGTGGAGCCAACGACTGCAGTGGAATGAAGAGCCAGCGAGTAGACCGGCTCTTTGTCATTCCTCTTCCGACAAGGAGAGGATTTCAGATTGCCCACAAGTGCTCCAGACAGTTGCCTCTTGCAAGGAGACCGCAAGACAGTGGTGTCTGGTGGGTTTAGAGCTCTGGGAGATGAGGGAATAGCCATCTTTTTGCTCAAACCACAGTTGGCACCTTCAAAAGGACCCCTCATTTTCTAATCACTTTCGGAAATTGCTTGTTAACTGTGGCTTGAATCATGTCAACTGGATTTCTATTTTCTCAGTAGAAACGTTTCACTCCTTATCCAAGGAGCTTCTTCAGTCTGACTGAAGAAGCTCCTTGGATAAGGAGTGAAACGTTTCTACTGAGAAAATAGAAATCCAGTTGACATGATTCAAGCCACAGACTGTTCCACCTGGATGACTGAGAACCTTCATCGACATATTGCTTGTTAACTGCTTTTCAGCTATTGGTAGGCTGACCATACATCCCGTTTTGAACGGGACAGTCTCGTTTTTTAAGTATTTTTCAAGCGTCCCGTCGTTTTCATAATCTCACATTTGTCCCGTTTTTTAAACCCGGCAGGAATGGCACGGAAGGAGGATCCGAGCCGGAGCTGCTCATTGGAGGCAGCCCGGAAGAGGAAGCCCTCCCGCCTATCAGCACGTGGCAAAGGAGGGACGGGGTTTGCAGGAGGGAGCCAATTGCACAGACCGGGGGCGGGGATTCCTGTCTTTTTCATGAATATGGAATATTACATAAGACCCCGTCCTGTTTTTGTCTGAAGGAAATATGGTCAGCCTAGCTATTGGGAACCTTTGGATCAACAAGTTTTACAGCAGCGTGTATGTTTCCTTCAATACTTAGTGAAAGAAGATTTAAATACAAGTTTAAAGACTTTAAAAAATTCTTTTGGAATAAACAGCAAAAGGGAGTAAGGTCCAGATGGATTTGAAATAAGATTTTGGAATTAATTATAAGAATCCTTCCCATGGGAAAATTCTTTTGTTTTGGATTCCTTTAAAAAAACATAATAGGATGGGATTTTGAAGGTTGGACACCAGAGGGAACTAAAGATTATAATTAAAGAACACTTACATTTGACTTAATAATACAGACTGGAGCAAAATATTTTAACATGGGAGATATTGAAGGATATTTTTACAACAGACCCAGAAGTTAATTTTGAGAGTGTCTACCTCTATAGGTAGACTGTGTATTACGGTTTTTCTTAATATGATACAGAACACAGACCCAAAGACTATTTGTTTAGACTATCTTATTCTACTATCTTAAATTCCTATCTTATTCTACTGCCTTCCTATTACTATAAGTTTACAACTATTCTATTTCTATTCTTATTTAATCTATAAATTTCTATCTCTATGTTCCTGTTCCTGTTCCTATTCCTATTCCTATGTTAGCACTATGTTTGCTTAACTATTTCTTCTTAAATTTTTTCCTTTTCTCCCAGGTCTTCAGCTCTTGTAGCCAATCTCAGTCCATGTGCATGGGGAAACCCTTTTCACTCCTTTATAGACTTGCAAATGGGCTTTTCTCTTCCCCCACCACTCACAGTCCTCTGCTCCTGGAGATGGTTTGTAGCGCTCTGCCCCTGGGCTGCTGCACGCAGCGGCCTGGGCTCAGTTTGCCGGCTTGCAGACTCTGGTTGGGCTCACTGCTGTCTTCCGGGCATAACTCTTTTCTTGACGCACCCACGCCCATGCTTGCTTTCAGTTCTTTTTTTACACAGTAGAACAAACTCTCCAGTAAAGGAGAGGGTGGGGCTGTTTCAACCCTCCTTCCAAGTAGCACCAAAACTCTGAATCCCAGGAGGGGAAAAATGCTTGGTCATTCCAGGTGGTAAGTTCACTCTTCCACACTGTGTTTAAAAGATGTTATGGAAGAAAAATAAGTTTTACTGGACCAGACTGAGACTGTTCTGAAAGTGGATTTAAAAATGACAGGCTACAAGAATGATATGGGAAAAGATGCTACTGTCAGCCCTCCCTGGTAAACTAGACAGGCAACATGACTAGATAAGCTAATTCTACTTTATTGTAAGGCTACATTAACAGAATCTTGCAAGTCTGAAAGTACAACCCACCCACCCTCCATATTTACTGCCTGAGTACTTAGGGCGGGTCCTTCCTAAGTTTCTTTCTCTGGCCGATATTAGATTTACAAAAGAGACTTGTTAAAGCTTTAAAGAATTTTGTGAGAAGGGACAAAGAAAAAAATGAAAAGGAATAAATTTCTAGGGCATTATTTGAAGGGACTAAAGTTCAGAACTGTTAAAAGGAAGGAATATAAAGTTGGTTTATTTGATCAAGGTTAAAATAGATATGTTGTTATATCTGGTAACCCTTAATGGACTTTTGCTGACCAGAACTGAATGATGAGGCTTTAAGGATTTGTTTATATTTAAGTGATGGGATATGGAAAGAAGAGATCATTTGTTGTATTTTAAGAGAAGGTGATAAGTTATTAAAATTGTTTATATTTGTTGCGATGAAGGGGGAAGTCATTTAGTAATTTTTGTATAGATTTTAACTTCTGCTATCTTGTAAACCGCCCAGAGTCCCCTATTCAGGGAGATGGGTGGGGATAAATTAAATAAATAAATAAATAAATAAATAAATAAATTTCTTTATATATTTCTTATTTTTTCTTTTCTATTTTTCTTTCTATTTTTTTCTTTTCTGCACTTTCTATTTTTATTTTTTTATTTTAGTTTGCATTAGTTTATCTTTTTAAATGTAATTTTTAATAAAATTACTATAAAAATTATAGTTTTAAATAAAACTAAATAAATAAAATTACTATAAAAAATCTACAAGATGGTGGGCAAGACATGGTGATCCAAGCTCCACCCCTTTTATACATATGTTGACATTACATGCACATACAAAATGGGGCAGGGCTTGGATTACAGTGCTATGCCCACCCTCTTGTAGATTTTGACATTCTCCTCTGGACACCCCTACCTGGATGAATATTAAATAGTGTCCAGCTCCAGAGCACATCCAGAAAGGGATAATTAGCATGTGGAGGATCTGCCCAGAAGCCAAGCTAGGATTACTTATTGGAAAAGTTAAATATACTTAGCCTAGATAAAAGATTTAAGAAGGTTATGATAACAGACTAAAGGTTGGTTACTTCTGGTATAACATGTTTTCTTTTTCTTGAGATAACAGGGTTAGAACCTGTAATGGTATGTGGGAATGACCTTGGGAGACAGGAGGAAGAGCTGTACCCTGGACAACCATCATATAAAAGATATCTCAGTCCACAGAAGGAGAGGAGGTGTGGGAAGCTTTTCAGAAGGGACCCTCCCTCGTTTTCCAGAGAATAAAAGGAGAGGAGGGGAGAAATACTTTCAGACTTGCAGGATTGATGTTAGCCCTTCGAGGTAGTTCAGACAAGAAGCACAACAATGAATACCAGCTCGATCTTTATTGTAAGGTCACATTAACAGAATCTTGCAAGTTTATTGCAAGGTTTTTGCAAGGTTATTTACTGCAATCTTAACAGAGAATAGATGCAATCCATACCGGGGGGGGGGGGGGGGGGAGGGAATCTTGTATTGCAAAATAAGTACCTTGAAATGTGCAGATACTGTAATGTGCTGCTTTTAGCCCTCCCCCCCACCACTGAAAATTGATGATTTTCCACTGAATTTAAGTAAAGCAACCTGCAGTTGTCAGAAGACAGCAACTCCCCTGCCCTATTTCTTTTTAAGGGGCTGGATATTTAGGTCACCCTCAATTTTTTTTAAAAAAAAAAGGACCTCTTGGTGATAGAGTTTCATGTCTGATGAGTCATTGTGTGCTTCTCTGAAGATGGTACCTTTAAAAAACAAGGGTGGGGTTTTTTTTTCATACATCCGGATTGTTTTTAGCACCCAACATGCTAGTTTAATCTCATTTTGACAAGAGAGGACACACCTCTCTTTTACTTACCCAAAATACGGAAATGAAGGGGAACTGAGCAAAGAGGGGGGGGGGGGGAATAGAGGAAGTCTTCCTCTGTGACTGTTGTTCCATTTCTGTTTCTCTCTTGCTGTTGTTAAAGGAGTGAAAACTCTCTTGCTAGCAACTCTGTCATGTCCCCTGGGAAAACTTGGTGAATCGAGACGGTAATTGGCCCATCTTGGTGGTAGGTTAATCTTGGCCACCAAGCTGGAGAGCAGACAGGAAGAAGGCCATGGTAAGTCCCATCAGACCAAAAAAAATAACTGGTGCAGAGCTGGAGGGTGAGGACAGAGGTGCATGGAATCTTGACATCCTATTTTGAACCACTCAAAAAATTGGGATTAATGTCCTGTTACACATAGATAGTAGAAGAGGAGGATAAGAGGGTATCTTTCCTGCAAAGACGACCACAAACACACATGCATTGAGATTAATATTGCTGGACCCTTGTAGATATTTGAAATAAATGTTCACATCTACACCACTACTGAACGCCAGCTGGAAGTTAAATCAGGCTGAGACTTGAAGGACCTGTTTGAAAATTCCATCCAGATCAATGGGAAATTCATTTTGGATGGGGACTCTTAGAGTGAACTAGAACATTATTTTGCTTTCAGAAATTTGGGGTATTGGGTGAAATTTCCTCTCCTTGCCTTGAAATACACTTTTTTTCTTTCCTGGTGACAGTCAGTCTTGTTATCCTTGGTAGAATTCCTCAGTTTAGATCATGTGTTCTGTGAGGCACTTTGGTGGATAAAATAAATGGAATATTCATGTTCAGAGATGGATTCCCCCCGTTTTTTCAATCACTCCAAATCCTGCAAGATTGTTAAATGTTATGAGACTTTGGGGGATCTTATCACAGGACTTTCAGACCCAAACTCTAGAATTCTGCACAATCTAATCCAAGAACTCTGAAATCTTATGAGATTAATCACATGTGATTTCAGCCTTTAAAAAGGAAATAAATTATTTAATATGGGGTGCATGGGTGGGTTCTGTGGATGGCCTTAAAACCATAGGCATCATGTTGTTGATCTCTGTTGCACCACTAAGACTCAAGAGATGGCCATCACTAGTATTCTTTGCTTGATGTTTCTCAAAGCATCTGATAATGTCAGCCAGGAATCTCTCCTCTGCACCTTTCATGTGTATTGGATAAAGTCTCAAATTCCTCCAGCCAGTCAACTGGAGATTAAAGTCCAATACATCTAGAGGGCATCAGATTGAAGAAGGCTGATGTTGCCCACTGTTGGAATGCTAGATTAGGACTATAAACCATAAATTCTTATGTTCTTTGGACTAATATAGCTTTTCCCAGAAAGTCACTTTCTGAAACATCCACCATGTTAGGCATTGATCATGCTGACCTGACTAATAGGTGTTGTAGGCCAACATTCTGGAAGGCACTGAGGAAACTGTCCTAAACAACATTAAGAACAACATACTTTTGCAATTTTATTTTGCAAAATTTAACAGCAGCCACGGGTAAAATATACCTGCAGAGAACATCAGCACTTTCAGGTCAGAATCAAGCAGGGAAAATGCCATTGTTTCCAAGGAATCTCCTGTGAATCTAATTCTTATCGAGGTAGCCAACCTACTATATATCTGGGTCATGTGGCTTTGGACTGAGAGAAGAGCTTACAAAATGGAACAATCCTTCCCTTAAAAAAAGAAAGCTTTTATTTTTTTTAAAACAAATCCCCAGACGCAGGAAATAAAAGTACCAAGACTAAGATAACTCTGACATCTTTCTTCTTCATGTGCATCTTTTCTATTATGTCCTTGGAATAATTTCTTCTTTGATTATTATTATTATTAATGTTCGTATTATTTTATATAAAGGTAGATTCATTATATAAAGGTAGATTCAGGGGGCGTGGTGGCTCAGTGGGTAAGACGCCAGGCTTGTTGATCGGAAGATTGCAAGTTTGGAGGTTCGAATCCCTAGCCCTGCATGCAGAGTGAGCTCCCGCACTAGCTCCAGCTCTTGCCAACCTAGCAATTCGAAAGCATGCAAATGCAAGTAGATTAATAGGTACCACTTCGGTGGGATGGTAACAGCGTTCCGCGCATGTCATGCGGCCACATGACCGTGGAAGCGTCTTCGGACAGCGCTGGCTCTTCGGCTAAGAAACGGAGATGAGCACCAGCCCCTAGAGTCGGACACGACTGCACAAATGTGCGGGGGGAACCTTTACCTTAGATTCATTTGCATGTTACCTCCTCCTCCTCCTTCCCTTTGCACTGAAGTAGTTCACACAGCCCCAGGTGTTTCACCTTGGTGAGAACTAGACCCTCAGTCAGTTGGTAGCCAAGCCACCAGAAATGCCTGAAGCTCATGTGCAAAATCAGAAAGCTCTACATTCCCCAAAACGGGTGAGATGTTTCTTTTGAGTTGAAGGAAGCAAAGTCTGGATCAGCTGTTCCTACGGAGCTGTATTTTTAAGGCCTGCTCTGCAAACTACTTCCTTGGAGGGGCTGGGTGTGCCTCTTCGATGTTTTAATGCCTTGCACAACACTGCTAGTTTAGAAATTTGATGGCTTGAGGCTGGTTCCTTGCTTGCTTGCTTGCTTGCTTTTAGTCTTTTCGAAACTGCCCTGGGAAATGCAGAGCCTGACTTTCTCAATGTCCACCCGCCCCCTTCCAACAGTTCTCCTTTTTCCCTTCCCTTTACTGAAGTTCTTCAAACCGCAGAGTCAAAACTCAGAAGAAGGTGGTAAATGATGCTTTGCAAGCTGCAGGCCTAAAGCTCTCAGCGTCCTAGTGCATCGCAGAAAGTCCTTTTTGCTTTCTGTCTGTCTGTGTCTAGGATTTTGTTCTCCTAATTTGATTCAGGGGTGCAATTAAGTAATGTTAAGGGTGGGGGCTCTTCAGGTGGAAATGGACGTAACTTCCCCTCTTTGAAATGAGGCAACCTGCTATTCTGCCTTTGCTCACCCCACGGGGGGGGGGGGGGGGGGAGATACTCAGTCTTGATAGTGCCAAGAATTTGGAAGGTGGAGACGTTTGTGTGCAACTTGAATTCTGACTGGTTCCTTGCAGTAAAATTGGGTTCCGCCAAGTCTAGGGTCATGTGTCACACTAAGCCATAATGTGGATTGCTTGTTTATGACTTAGCTTGTTAAGGGCAAATGGAGCTAAATGTGGTTCACAAAAGCATAGCTAAGAGAAACATGTGACTCTAGAGCAGTTCTTAAAATGCTCATTCTTTACCAAGCCTACTTCAAGATACTTGCGATCATCTTTAAAGCTTCAAGAATAAGAGTTGGCAATTTAACGGCAGATGGGACCCACCCTTCAGTTTTGTCCTGTAAGGCCGAAGACAGTGTGGCTGGTGTTACCATTGTGTTACTGGGTGGACTAGGGGAAAATTTGGGGGCTGCATTGGTGGAGTTTGGGCAGATTTAATGGGCAAGCAAGTGTCCTACTCCTTGCAGAGATTTAAGGTAGGGCCGCCAGATCACAAAAGCATATTTTTAATTAAAAGAAACTTGAACAAATAGAATTGGGCAGGGGGGGGGGATATGTCTTTGGACATATTAGGGCCTCAGCTTTCATTCCCTAGGACAAAAAAGGCTATGTTCCAGAAGCTTTCCAAGGTGGGCAACACTATAATCAGTGGTGTCTGCCCAATAATACCAAAATGACAACATGAGTGTGGTGATTACAGGATATATCATACCTCTAATTCCATATTGCTAGGCTGCTGAAAGCCAAAAGTTGAGCTCATAGCAGGCTAAGCCCTACACATGATGTTCAAGAATGAGATGAGTTCTCAAGCTAAATCAGCCTGGTTCATATAACATACAGGTAGTCCTCGTTTAACAACCACCATTGGGACCGGAATTTCGGTTGCTAAGCAAAGCGGTCATTAATCTGACCCGATTTTATGACATTTTTGTGGTGGTCGTTAAGCAAACCACATGGTTAAGTGAATCACGCAATTCCCCATTGATTTAGCTTGCTGGAAGCCGGCTGGGAAGGTCAAAATGATGATCACGTGCCCATGGGATGCTGCAACAGTCGTAAATGCGAGAACTGGTCGTAAGTTGGTTTTTTCAGCACCATCGTAAGTCCAAACCATCACTAAACGAATGGTCATTAAGCAAGGACTCCTGTACTAAGTTCTGATGGCTGTTTTTGTTTCAGCATCTTGTGTGAACTCTGCTGTTTTGGTTGACAGACCATGGTTTTGGCTTAGCATGTTCTGCACATTCAGAAAATGGCTTATTCAACAAATCATACTTAAGCAAGTAATGGCTTTCTGTGATGGAAGAGTCCGAAGACAATGTAATGGTCTGTGGGAATATCCTTGAGAGACAGGAGGAGGAAGAGCTGCAGCCAGGTCAATGGTCAGATAAGAGACGCCTCAACCCACAGAAGGAATGGAGATGTGGAAAGCGTCTCAGAAGGGACCCTCCCTAGTTCCCTGGACTTGCAAGATTCTGTTACTGTAACCTTACAATAAAGGTAGTGATAGTACTCATGGTATTGGGTTCTTGTCTGGATTACCTTGAAGGGCTGGCAGAGAGAGATCAAGACACATCCAAGAGTCAGAAGCCAACCCAGAAAGCTGGCAAGGTTAGAAACCAATAGTGACTGTCAAAGTCCCATTTAAAACTCACCTTGAGAGCTCCTTGCAAAATCATGACTAGGAACATGGCCCTAAACATATCTTACAAGGAGGCCAGCTTTTTGTTTCTTGAATTAATAAAAAGGTAAAGGTTCCCCCCGCACATTTGTGCAGTCGTGTCCAACTCTAGGGACTTGTGCTCATCTCCGTTTGTTAGCCAAAGAGCCAGCGTTGTCCGAAGACGCTTCCACGGTCATGTGGCCGCATGGCGCACGCAGAACGCTGTTACCTACCCACTGAAGTGGTACCTATTCATCTACTTGCATTTGCATGCTTTTGAATTGCTAGGTTGGCAAGAGCTGGGGCGAGTGCGGGAGCTCACTCCGTCACGCGGGGCTAGGGATTCGAACCTCCGAACCTGCGATCTTCCGATCGACAAGCCTGGCGTCTTACCCACTGAGCCACCACGCCCCTTGAATGAATACTTTTAGGCTAACTGAGCCTATACCCTCCAACAACGGCACACTTGAGTCCAACTCAGATTCCTTCTCAAAATCAAAAGGTACCTCCTGGAGAGATGGATCCAAGGCTATATTTTCATGGGACCAGGCTCCCCACTAGTCAAGTGCAATCATTCCAGAAGAACATTGTTGTTAGAAGACCTCCACATCTTTCTTTGGAGCCTTGGGAGCAAAGCAGACATTGAAAACTGAGCAAGATTCCTGCCCTTGGAGAGGACAGTCCAATCTCAGAATCTTCCCTATTACCCCAGAAGTCATAAAGGTCAATGTTTCTCTGTGGTTGGAATTTCAGTGTTGGAGAAAGAGACATGAAGGATTCCAGATATGAGCTGGAAGGATGCCATGAAAAATATTAACACTCAACTTTCCCTGTTTCCAGACTCATACCTCCAACCCATATCAGCCATCTCTAGATCTCTTGCTAAAACCAATGGGGATAAAATCATTGTCATAGTTCTCATGTTGCCTGGGGGATAATGAGAGCTGAAGCTCAATCCATCTAGACTGTATCAAGAGGGGGATGCTGACCCTCCATGAGGAGTCTGAGCTGTTGGTAATTAACCCCACACACACACACACACACCAAAAGATCTTGGGTCATAGTGGATAGTTCAATGTTGATTCAGTGTACAGCAGCTAGGCAAATTCCATGCTAGAGATCATTCAGAAAGGGACTGGAAATAAAACTAATCAGATTTCAATGCCATTATAGAAATCAATATTAAGTCCATATCTGGAATACCAAGTTCAGTTCAGGCCACCATCTTTGAAATACAGAGCTAGAAAAAGGGCAGCAGAGGGCAATCAAAATGACTGGGGAAAGGAGTTTGAATACCTTCCCTACAAGAAAAGGCTGGAATGTTTGGGACTCTTTAGTTTGGAAAGGAGGGTGACTAAGGAGGGATCTGATTGAGATAGATAAAATCACATATCACCTGGAGAAGTTTCCTTCCTCTCTCAAAACGCCAGGACCAAAGCTTATCCAATGAAGCTGACTGAAGGAAATCTAGAAAAGACCAAAGAAAGCATTTCTTCAAACAATGTATGGAACTCATTACTGATAAACATGGTGATGGCCGCTAACTTGCGTGGCTTTAAAAAGGGATCGGATAAATGTGTGGAGAAGTGTCGAAGAAGGCCTATTGGTCTTAAAGACTTGACATTACCTCTAGAATGGGAACAGCATGTCTCTAAAAACCAGTTGCAGGGGAACAGTAGCAAGAGAGAAATTTGTTTCCATCTCCTGATTGTGAGCACTGCCAAAGGATCTGGATGGCTGCCACAGGAAACAAAGATCACTCTGGAGGGACATAATTTGTCCCCAAACCACGTTGTTTCTTGACTTAAACTGTGACATCAGTTCCGTGGCCATTTATATCTCTCCACTTCTCCTTTCTTCCAAGTTTGCAGTTGATCTAGCTCTGGTGATCCCTCAGCTGCCCTTTCTATCATCTTTCCTCTGTGCCAGATCTTAGCAGACTGGTGACACAAACATGGTTCTCAGCTATTTAACTGGGTTCTCTCCCAGCCTTGAAACTAAAGACCACACAATTTTAGTTTTATGAGACATTTTCTATGTGGCTGAAAACCTTTTCATCTTCAGAACATGAATAGAGGTAGAGATAGACATATCTGAAAAAACATTTAACAAATTCATTTCATTCGCTGCCTAACCTTTCTCATAATTAACATTAAAACATGTTCACAAATTTATATTTATTTAATAATTACATTTCTACCCTGGACTCATATTTCTCTTATCGGACTGTTGTCTTGGTTGTGGCTCTTCCTCCTGTTCCTGAAGGTTATTCTCACAGTCAGTTACATCTACACGAACATTTTTGCCAATGTCATGTGTGCAATTAGTAAGGGTTGTCACAAATCAGGAATCCGGTAGCACCTTTTTGACCAACATATTTTATAAGCTTTCATGAGCTACAGCTCACCATCAGATGCATGGACTGGCTAAACTGATGTAGGATTTAAATTGGGATGAGGTGGGGAGGAAAGGGGTGGAAAGAGAGGGGAAGACAGGTTACAAGTGTTGCATATATTTTTAATGTCTTGAAATATGGAAGGCTAGTTTAAAAAGCCAAGACTTGAAGTTTTTTGGGGGGGGGCCTCTTGGGGAACACATGTTGTTCATCTTCCTCAGGAATGTTAATTTACTTTGGAGCCAGCTAGTCTGATAGTTCTGACCAATCAGAATTACCTGTTTAAGCTTTGCCCATATTGGGAATCTGTTGCCTAGGTGTTTGGTCACATGCCAGATCCTGTCCACTCAGGTATGGCCAAGTTGCAATTGTAAAAAGCTTTAAAAGCGTTATCTCTGCTTTTGTTTTGGCCTCTCTCTGCTCTGCTATCTCAATGTAAATAGCTTATGTTAATCAGCCATGTGCTTCTCTTCGGCTGAAGAAGATGCAAGGCTCATCTTGTTCTTTTGTTTTTAAATAAAGCAACGTTTTACTGCAAGCTTTCAGTTTCCTTGTCTCTCAATATTTTCATAACTCTGATCACAAATTTTATAAAACAACAACAAGTACCTTATCAATCGAAGAGAAGAGAGCACCAAGGACTCTACAGTACCTTATTAATTGCCTATTGTAAGGTGTTAAAAGCTCATTGTGTTTGTTCAGACCTTTTGAGATAACCTGAAATCTTCTGATGTATGGGAGTTGAGCAATCTCTTGATCAATCATTCTGTTAAACCTTCTTTTTCTCCAGAATAGTTACTCTGAGATCTGCCATTGAGTGTCCTGGGAGGTTGAAGTGCTTTGATATTACTTGGTCCTTGTTCTGATGTCACACTTGTGTCCAGCAATTCTTTTGCACAAAGTTTGGCCTGTTTGTCCTATGTAGAATCCAGAGGGGTATTGCTGGCAGATGATGGCATTTATTTATTTATTTATTTATTTATTTATTTATTTATTTATTTATCAGATTTTATCACTGCCCATCTCCCTCCAACAGGGACTGTTTATCAGATTGTAGAAAAAGCATGTGAAGGGTAGTCATGTGTCCTAGTTTTACATTCTCTATTTGAAAGGTTGGAACCGGACATGGATAGGCTGACCATATTTCCTTCAGAGAAAAACGGGACATTTGGGATGGCAAAACGGGACAGGGTCTTATGACACCATGCCGGCCTCCAAACCCCGCCCCCCAGTCCACGCAATTGGCTCCCACCTGCAAACCCCGCCCCCGCCCCACACGATTGGCTCCCGCCTGCAAACCCCGCCCCCATCAGCGTGATTGGCTCGGATTTTAATTTTTCTTTATTTTTAAAGGGTTTTTTTTTTCTTCTAGCAGTAAATGGTGCGTCAGAGCTGGTGTGTTTCGGGGAAACCGGAGTACACACACTGTGCACACAGCACCGTCATCGGCCGGGGAACAAGGGGCGGGGATGGAGGGGATGGAGGCCCACCACTGCCCCATCCCCCTCGGGCTTGGCCGAGGGAGGGAGGAGAGTCGCTGCTGCTGCCACCGCCGCAGAGCAGGAGAAGCAGGAGGAGCCGGCTGCGCTCGGCTGCTTCAGCCACACCACTCCACCCCTTGCTGCCCGCTGAAGCTCCCCAGGGTGGCCGGCTCCTGCTTCTCCTGCTCGGCGGCCCGACAACTCTCCTCCCTCGGCCAAGCCCGATCAGATGCACACACACACACTCACACACTCACAGGACAGACTGCCCTCAGCAGGAGCCGGCCGCGCTGAGGGGCTTCAGCCACACCACTCCGCCCCTCGCCACCCGCTGAAGCCCCCCAGCATGGTCAGCTCCTGCCAGGGCAGTCTGTCCTGTGAGTGTGTGTGTGTGTGTATGTGAGAAGCAGGAGCGGCCACCCTGGGGAGCTTCAGCGGGCAGCAAGGGGCGGAGTGGTGTGGCTGAAGCCCCTCAGCGCGGCTGGCTCCTGCCGAGGGCAGTCTGTCCTGTGAGTGTGTGAGTGTGTGTATGTGAGAAGCAGGAGCGGCCACCCTGGGGAGCTTCAGCGGGCAGCAAGGGGCAGAGTGGTGTGGCTGAAGCCCCTCAGCGCGGCTGGCTCCTGCCGAGGGCAGTCTGTCCTGTGAGTGTGTGTGTGTGTATGTGAGAAGCAGGAGCGGCCACCCTGGGGAGTTTCAGCGGGCAGCAAGGGGCGGAGTGGTGTGGCTGAAGCAGCCGAGCGCAGCCGGATTCTCCTGCTCAGCGGCCCGCCAACTCTCCTCCCTCGGCCAAGCCCGATCAGATGCGCACACATACACATACACACACACGCACCCCATACGCTCTTTCTCCAGCCTCCCCATGACCAAATGCACCCGGACCTGTTGCAGGGAGGCTGGAGAAAGAGGTTGTGGGGTGCGTGTGTGTGTGTATGTGCGCGCGATTACGCTGAGCAAGTAATCTGCGCACACGCGCGCGCACACACACACACACACACGCACCCTCTTTCCACAACCTTCCCCTGGCCTCACCACTGCTGGGCAGACAATCTCAGGATCAGGTAAGGAGGCAGGAACCTGGACTGTGGTGCTGCTTCTGCTGCTGGGACCGCACGTGGCAACTGGGCTTCCAGTTGCCGCGCTGATAGGGCCTCTTCCGGGCTGCCTCCAATGGCAAGTCCGGCTCCAGTCCTCCTTCCTGTCTTCCTGTCCTCCTCAACATTAAAAACTCAACATTAAAAAAACCCAGATCATGGCATCTGGTCCCATCACTTCCTGGCAAATAGAAGGGGAAGAAATGGAAGCAGTGACAGGTTTTATTTTCTTGGGCTCCAAGATTACCGCAGACGGTGACTGCAGCCATGAAATTAAGACGCTTGCTCCTTGGGAGGAAAGCTATGGCAAACCTAGACAGCATATTAAAAAGCAGAGACATCACCTTGCCGACAATATAGTTAAAGCTATGGTTTTCCCAGTAGTAATGTATGGCTGTGAGAGTTGGACCATGAGGAAGGCTGAGTGCCGAAGAATTGATGCTTTCCAGCTGTGGTGCTGGAGAAGACTCTTGAGAGTCCCTTGAGAGTACCATTACATGCTGATGTAATGGAGAATAGTGATGGAAGAGTCAAACTGAAATCAAAGACAGCCAAGCTCAAGTTCCCATTTCCTCCCAGAACTCATAATTTTGAGCCAGTTACTATATCTCAGACTAATCTACCTCACAAGGTAGTAGTTATTATGAGGGTAAAAAAATGAGTGACCTCCTGGGAACTGCCTTGAGACCCTAGTGCAGAGCTTTCCAAACTGTGTGTCGGGACACTTTAGTGTGTCGGTTGCAGTGTCTGGGTGTGTCGCAGCTGCTGCTGCCTCCGAGCCCTGCCAGGATTCCATGCAGGTCCTAGTGCCTGCCTTGTGCCTTGCTGCCTCCAAACCTGCTGTGATTCCGCGCAGGTCCTAGTGCCTGCCTTGTGCCTGCCTTGTGCCCTGCTGTAAGAGTGTGTCGCAAAATGATGCATGTCTAAAAAGTGTGTCACCAATATGAAAAGTTTGGAAAGCTCTGCCCTAGTGGAAAAGTGGGATATACAGTAAATGTAATAATTTTTAAAATAAAAACATGCCCTTCTTTTAGGGCTTAAGTGTACAGAATTATAATGCCGTATTTGAGGTAAGGATATTAGTCCTGGATTTTCATGATGGCTCCCTCTATCTCCATGATTGTTATGGACATTTTCAACCCAAGATTCTTTATCTTCCTGATTTAAAAGCAATTCAAGCTGCTTGAGATTGATTCATTGGATATAAATCTCCTCAGACATCTCCTGTTGGCTACCCGCTGCTAAATTTCATCTTTGCAATGTTTTGTAGCAAGCAATACAGAAATTCAAAGATCTATATTCAGTATGAGACACAAAATAAGTATGTGTATAGATTTTTATGAAATTATAATGGGTGGGAGCCAGCCAAAGGAAAAGATTTTTCTCCCAGTTTAATACTAACACTAAGGATCGAACTGTGCAATTAATTGTCTATAAATCAAGGACAGAATGAAGGAAGCTCCTTTGTCACACAATACTTTCTGAACCTGTGGAACTCAAAGCCTCAGTTTGCTGCAATGACTGCTCTTAAAAGATTAAACAAATTAAACATTATCCTCCACTCAGAAGTTTGTACTAGTGAAGTGTTATGTTTGAGAAGGATACGTATCTTTGATGTATGTGAAAAAGCACATATTAGGGTAATTTGTATACAGTATCAGAGAACATTAAGAGTTAGAACGAATGCCAATTTTCCAGTGGAGGTCGATTGATAGAATCAAAAAATAATAATTGATAGAATCAAATAATAATTTATTAAGCTTGTATACCACCCAACTCCCAACAACTCTGGGCACCTCACAACAATCAAACAAAGAAATAACATTAACATCAATTAAAAAAAGAAATAATAATAACATCAATAAAAGATAAAATATAAATATAAAAGATGGAAACCGTGATGAAGTGAGGGGTCTCGCTGTGCCTCGCCAAAGGCCTGGGTCTTCATGGCTATTCTGAACAACAGCACAGTGGGAGGTCATCCGGATCTCGAGGGGAACCTCATTCAGAGGGCAGGCGCTACCACAGAGAAGGCATGGTTCTATGACACAATCACCGACTGCATTTAGATAAGTGTTTCTTCACCTGGACAGCTTCCAGGTGTTTGGATATCGACTCCCAGAATTCTCAGCAACCATGCTTACTAGAGAATTCTGGGAGTTGGAATCTACGTTTCTGGAAGTGGAGCAGCCTGGTTTGAATAATCATCTCTGATTATCAGTCAGAGATTATCCATTTCTGAACAACAGATGCAGGTGGAAAAGGATCCATGTAGGATACAATCCTACATGGACTTCCAGAGTCTCACCAGGTCCTGCTTCCTCACTTCTTCCCCACCAGCCTCTGGATGATTAAGGATAATGCCTCCAAGCTGTTCTGTGCTCCAAAGTAATGCAAGAGCGAAGAGATACAAACAGCTATGTTTTTATGCTGCATCCTGAACAAAGGAAAAAAAAAACATTTTTAACATTTTTTAAAAAAAATCAGATGTCTAACTCTCCCTAGTTTTGTCGATGAAGGTTCTCAGTCATCCAGGTGGAACAGTCTGTGGCTTGAATCATGTCAACTGGATTTCTATTTTCTCAGTAGAAACGTTTCACTCCTTATCCAAGGAGCTTCTTCAGTCTGAGTAAAGTTAGTAAGGGAATCCCTAGTTTTGGTCCTTAGCTGTGCCTATTGCTGGAATCTAATCCCTTGTAAGGCTCAAACAAGACTGTGCAGGATAAAGGTATTCTGGGCAGTGACTTGATCTGAAAAGTTTAGCAAGGTTTTTTTTTACTCTCTTCTTGGCCCCTCCCTGAAAGAGATAACTCAACAAGTGTCTGTCTCAGTGCACTGGGTGGTCAACACAGGATGTGGCATCTTTATTTTCAGTCTGCATGCACAATCCATCAACTTACATTGTTTGCAACAACAATGAAGAAAGCTCAAGCTTTTTAAATATGTAGCCAGTCAGTTGTGAAGGAGATGCATTAGCCTAAACCAGTGTTTCTGAACCTTGGCAACTTTAAGATGTGTGGACTTCAACTCCCAGAATTCCCCAGCCAGCATGGCTGGCTGGGGAATTCTGGGAGTTGAAGTCCACACATCTTAAAGTTGCCAAGGTTCAGAAACACTGGCCTAAACAAACTAAATTGAGAGTAAGTGCTGCAAGTCGGAAGCATTTGTTTTAAATTTATCTTGTATGTTAAATGAGACACTGGGAAACATTGCTGGTGACGGTGCTTATGATCCTGATGTGCCACCCCATAGAGGTGCTGAGCTGAAATGTTGTCTACCCATCCTTGTTGGCAAATAATTATACCCCTATGAAATTCACTGTCCCGCTTGCTGGTCCCTGTCTTGTTGCTATTTCCTTTGTTTCAAGTCACTGCCATCCCATGACTTCTCTCCAAGGTGTGATGCCCTCCATCCGTTGACTATTAAATTAGAATTCCTGACACAAGCCCCTCAGGGATATGAAGGAATCTTTATTAAAGCCAGTGATCCATTACACGTTAAAGACTCGAGTGAATAAAACTCCCGCAACCAACAGTTTAAGAATCTCCAAGTTTCCCCCCCCCCCCAATCGGGATTCGCAGCTTGATCGCCCTTCCCTTCGTGTCTCAGTTTTCAGGTCTTTCTGGGTCCAAATCAACTAACGTGGTGATATCGCCCTTTGATCTATCCTGGGTGCTGAATCGCCCGGCGTGATCTTTGATTAACATAGTTTGCAGTTCTGTGAATACACCCAAACCCCATCGCCAGCATTCTCCCCTGCTTTACACGTCTGGTAGTTTTACTGTAAAGTACCCCTAACCGATCCTGTGAGTTTAACAGACTGGCGGGATATTCCTTCCTGGCGCCATGGCAGGATGGCATGGATGACATCCTGACACAAGGCAAGAGGTAGCAAAGCCTAACAGATTTTATGCACCTTGAGGCTGCCCTCGGATGGTGTCAGAATAGAAGGAAAAAGCTACCTAAGTATTTTATTGGTGATAAGTTTCTGGACTAATAGGCCGTGGACTAATTATCTAGTATCCTGAGGTTTTGCCAGCAATTACAGATTCACCTGGATGGGACAATTGCAAATTCACCTGGACAGAGAACCAATCAGAAACTGGCTTTCCAGAATTCTGATGACATGGTCCAATGAGAGATTAGTTTATTTTTTTTATTTATCAAATTTACCACTGCCCAACTCCCCCAAGGGGGGCGGTTTACAACAGAATTAAAACCATTGATATACATTTATAAATAGAATAAAATACATAATAAGTAACAATTTAAAATATAATGAATAAAATAGGATCCAATGGCAGAATATTCTTAAGTTCGTAAAAAAGGGCTCCTCAAAACTAATCTAAGGTGCTAGCCATCTCCAGGTATCTCCATTCTCCTTCCGACCCCAAGCATACTGACAGAACCAGGTTTTGAGTTTTTTCCGGAAGTCCAGGAGTGAGGGGGACTGTCTGATCTCTGGGGGCAGAATATTCCAAAGGGCAGGGGCAACAGCAGAGAAAGCACGCTTCCGAGACCCCGTTAGGTGGAACTCCTTAACCGATGGGGTCCGTAGCATGCCCTCTCTGCATGCCCAGGTGGGACGGGATGACGTGATGGGTCCCTTAGGTATGACAGAGATGGTCCCTTAGGTATCCTGGTCCCATGCCATGTAGGGCTTTAAAGGTGATAACCAACACCTTGAATTGTACCCGGAAGCAAACTGGAACCCAGTGCAGCTCGCGCAGCAAAGGTGTTATGTGTGTCCTCCTTGGGACACCCAAAATTGTCCGCGCGGCTGCATTCTGGATCAGTTGTAGCTTCCGGATATTCTTCAAGGGTAGCCCCATGTAGAGCGCATTACAGTAGTCTATGTGGGAGATAACCAGGGCATGAGTGACTGTTCGAAGGGCCTCTTGTTCCAGGAAGGGGCGCAACTGGCGCACAACACGAAGTTGGGCAAAAGCCCTCCTGGCCACGACTGCCACCTGCTCTTCAAGCAGGAGTCGTGAGTCCAAGAGGACTCCCCAGTTACACACCGGGTCTGTCTGGGGTAGTGCAACCCCATCCAGAATTAACAGAATTAGTTCTGTGACAAATACAAGAGCTCAGCCAATCGCTGCTCAGTTGCCAGTCAGCTGCCAAGAAATGTGCTACCCTTCACTTTCACCTCTGAAGATGCCAACCACAGATGCCAGTGAAACATCAGGATGCCAGATAATTAAACCATGGTCTATTAGCCCGGAAGCAAAACCCCATTGGATTGACTCTGGCTGTGAAATCCTGCATCAATATACTACCTGAGTATTGTTTCAGCTAAGGATGACTTACATTAGCTCTTTGAGTGAGATGGGCGGTGACTAAATTTGAAATATAAATAAATAAATATGAAATATAAATAAATAAGTCTCACTCATCATTACGTGGCCATGTTCCTCCAATCTTCCTGCTATCCCCACTTCCTCACTTCCCGAGTCCTCCCTGTCAGTACCAGGTCAAGGCTAGCTGATCTTCTTATGCCTTTTTCTACCCTCAGAAGGAAAAAGTTATCAACACAAGTGAGGGGAAACACCCTCCTCATTTTAAGGAACCAATCCAGGATATGAGTCTGTTACCTATTTTTAAAAAGTCTCTGTGTCCTAAAAACGAGAAGATATGTTTCTATACCAGAGCTTTCCAAACTGTGTGTCGGGACACGTTAGTGTGTCGGCTGCAGTGTCTGGGTGTGTCACAGCGCGCAGGTCCTAGTGCCTGCCTTGTGCCTTGCTGCCTCCAAACCTGCTGTGATTCCACACAGGTCCTAGTGCCCGCCTTGTGCCCTGCTGTAAGAGTGTGTCGCAAAATGATGCCCTGCTGTAAGAGTGTGTCGCAAAATGATGCATGTCTAAAAAGTGTGTCACCAACATGCAAAGTTTGGAAAGCTCTGTTCTATACAGTCACGATTTAATTATAAGCTTAAGGATTGAATGCATTTTATATCACTATCTTTAGTCATCATATAGATCTTTCTCTCATCTATCAATTAGTTTTCTTTTTGGTCTCATTTAGTTTGTTTTAATCAATATAATAAAGGTGCTCCCGTAAATCAAGAACTTCTTATTTACCATCTATGCCTAGGAGTATATTATTTATTTAAGAATATTGTTTTACTGTGTTTTAACTAGTATTTATTCTTGTTTTAATGTAAATCGCCCAGAGTCGCCCTTTGAGTGAGGTGGGCGGTGACTAAATTTGAAATATAAATAAAATAAATATATGTAAGCTTGCTTTTTACACTGTGTGATCACCTCTGATCTTTTGTTTTTGTTTTTGTGAGTGCTTTGTGTCCTGCCATTAAATTAAACAAAAAACTAAAAAGCAAGAGACATCAGGAATTTCCTGAGAGACAACACACTTCACAGGCTGATGGACTTGGATGACATATGCTTGTTTCAGTTCTTCACAGGGCAGAGTCACCAAATAACAGGGCTCTTCTCTTTTTCTTCTGATTGGGCACAGTTGCATCCTCTTTGCCTTTTAAGGCTTACATCCTCCCATCGCCCATTCTGCAATGTCTATTTTGTTTCCTCTAAATACTCAGAGGAAGTATTTAGTACTCCTGTTTCGTCTGCAGAACTCTGAAACTCTGAGTTCCAGCAGAGCAGAGTATCTTCTCTGTCTCCTGCTTCTGATTGTTATTTCCATCTCCTGAGCTTCTCTGTTTTCCTTCTGGAGGGCTGTTTCTCATGAGGATGGCATGGTGGAACTGCCATTCACAGCATGGCAACGCAGGGCACCTCCTACCAGTTTCTATTCTAGATGAAGAAGGGAACTGGGGAGGATGGAGGTGCAGAGGGTAGGACGGGTCTGAGAGAGACAGATTCCTAGCTAAGAAAACCTCCACCTGCCAGGGAGATAGGGTAGGTTGTATTTTGTGCCCATGTAGGCAAGTATTGACTGGATATAAATACACTGTAGGATAAAGTGAACCCATTTGTAAATCATCTAAAGCAGGGCTTTCCAAACTGTGTATCGCGACACAATACTGTGTCGCCTGGGGGCCCCAAGTGTGTCGCGCAAGAACCCGGAAGCGCTGATGGCGCACCACCACCGCGCACAGCAGCGGCGGTGGCAGGCCACCAGTGCTTCTGGGTCCCAGGACACAAAAACCCGAAAGCGCGGTGGTGGCAGCAACCCAGAAGCGCCGCCGGTGGCACTTCTGGGGTTTTGCGCACCGCAGCGGCGACAGCGCTTCCAGGTTTTTGCGCGCTGGCCGTTGGTGTGTTGCCAATGGCCAAAGTTTGGAAAGCCCTGATCGAAAGTTATTTAATAAAAGTCCATTCATTTCATTTAACTGTTAACCAGTTGTCCTCTCAGTGGTGGCCCCTACCTTCTGGAATACTCTTCCCCCAATATATGGTTGGTTCCAAACCTGCAGGCCTTTAGAAAGGCAGTCAAGACCTGGCTTTTTCTCAAAACCTTTGGGTCAAGATGAGTAGAGGTCCAATTGGCTGAGTTGCAGTATATTTTAATGCTGGTTACCATTTTATTATTTATTATTAGTTAGTTTTAATGCTATGTGCTGTTTTCCTTTGTGTCTGTTAATTTTTGTACACCACTCAGAGTCATGTGGTTGGGTTGGGTGGTCATATAAATGCAATACATAAACAAATGTGCTGCCCTTTATTTTCCACACATTCCATCTAGTCATGTTATCTTAAAGACATAAATAAAAGAAGAAAAAAAGAAAAGAATATCTGAACGGGAAAAGGATTTATCTTGTAGAGATCTCCCAGAGATAATGGGATTTCTCTTTTAAAGAACAATAGATAATAAGAAAGGGATACCAAGAACCAGGAGGGTAAACAACACTTCTGTTCTCTGTTTCATTTGTAAAGCCTCCTTTCTTTGAACTGATAAATCCTCAGCCTTATTCATCAACTGAAGTATGGTCACCAGCTGCTCTAAAGCTTTTAATTTTTCTTCAAGTTCTGCAACAAGCTTGGGTGTATTGCAAATACACAGTATGCCATGCTGAATTCAGGAGGAATTCACACACGCCACAAACAATGCAGGTCACAATTTCAGATTCTTGTCCATCCATTTTCCTTCTTTCTTCTTCAAATATAATCAATAGAAACCCTACCATTTTGTTGGCTTGTTCTTTTCTCAGGTTCTCATCTTAGACGAATACAAACTCTTGACTTAGAAAGAAAATTTGTTAGGGATTTTCCCTTAAATCCCCCTCTCCAAACTGTTAGCTTTCCCAGTAAGCTTCTCCCCTAGAACCAGACCTCCTTATATTCTTTTTATAGTCCCTGCTTACTCAGCAGGAAGCTATCATCCAACCACTCACAATGCAAATCACAGCTTTCAGGACACACCCCTTGTAATCAGTAGCTATTCAAGAAATGGCATTTCACCCCTCACATTTCAGCACACAATCCCTCACCACAAACAGAATCCCTGATCACTCTTTCTCTTCTATTGAACTCCAGTGGCGACTATTCCCTATTCACTTATTCAACCCACAAATGTAAAAAAGCAAAGCAATTTAAAACAAGAAACAAAACTTATAGCAATCTCAGCATGAAAAACAGAGATTGAAAAAGAGAGGTCCAGAATAAAAAAACTTATTTCAAAAGCCTGGAGAGTCACAAAGGTCTTCAACTTATGCTTAAAAGAGGTAATTTTTTAACTAAAAATTCAATTTTAGTAAAAAAAAATCTGCAAGGGATAAATGTTATCTCATTCTTCTTCAACCAGATGCCCTCTAGGTGTGTTGGACATAACTCCATCAATTCCAGCCAGAGCAAAGAAAACTGATTTATCACTCAGTGGTCGGCAAACTTTTTTATGCCAGGGGCCATTTTGACATTTATAACATTTATAACATAACTCGAGGGCCAGGGGGCGGGGTTTGAGGGTGGGAGCCAATCGCGTGGAAGGGCGTGGGGTTTGTGGACGGGGGCCAATCGCGTGGAAGGGGGCGGGGTTTGCGGGTGGGAGCCAATCGCGTGGAAGGGGGCGGGGGAGGTTTGGAAGAAGGAGAAGGGAAAGAGAGGCTTGACTGCTCCAGTCGCTTCTCTTCCGGAGCCGCTCACGCCCCCAGTCCAGGCAAAGTAAAGCTGGTGGGGAATCCAGCGCGGGAGCGGGGTTTGCGGGCGGGAGCCAATCGCGCACACTTAGGGCCTGCTGCCGCCACGCCCGCCACGCCCACTGCAGTGCCCGCCGCCGCCATGCCCGCCGCCACGCACACCATGCCCGCTGCCGCACCTGCCCCCGCTACGTCCGCTGCCACGCCTGCCCCCGCCACGCCCGCCACGCCTGCCTGTGGAAGAGCCACACTCAAGGGGCCAAAGAGCTGCATGTGGCCCGCAAGCCGCGGTTTGCCGACCCCTGCACTAACTTAACCGAGGGTTACTTTCTCATGGATGAAATCTCTTTTTTTCTTCTCCCTTAAAGGGCAGCAAGGAACGCTTCCATTGGCAGAGCCACAACGTCAAACAGAGCGGGGTGGATGACATGGTCTTGCTCTCCA
The DNA here is from genome assembly GCA_023362775.1 of Charina bottae. NCBI lineage: Eukaryota > Metazoa > Chordata > Lepidosauria > Squamata > Charinaidae > Charina > Charina bottae. The sequence goes on from JALMGJ010000040.1 coordinate 5,056,383, forward strand.
AAATCAATGAAGATGCCATAGTTGAAAATCTGAAGAAACGTTTCATGGATGATTATATTTTCGTATCCTTTTATCTTTGTTTTAAAAGGAAAAAATTGATGGAGGGAGGATATTAAAAAGACCCTGAATATATTTGATCAGGCAAAGCCTTTTGCATATTAATCCCTTGTTAGATCAGTATGTTTTCTCTAAGCGAAACATTTGCAGAGTTTTATAGAAACAGTTTTATACCCCTGCAAAGTTCAGAGAATGTATGGAAGCTTAGCAGGGTCTATGTCAGAAATGAAAAGAAGCCAAGCCTTCATTAAACACTTTTATGAGGACAGATATTCCAGGCATACAGAAATGTTGGTTCTAAGGGCTGCATCTCTCTTTTCGGTTGATGTACCAAGGTCTGCACGTCAAAAAGAGTCTGCCATGGGCAGAGATGGGCGGGGATAAATCTAAATAATAAATAAATTAAATAAATAAAAAGAGAGTGGGGTGACAAAGACAAACCCCCAAACTTCATCAAATTGAAATAAAGTAAGTGAAATAGCTAACTTGACTACTAGCCCTATGCACATTTCAAAATTTATTCACAAGAAGTGCTTCGAACCTGCAGAAGCACACCACCACTCTGCTGCTTATTAAAGCAGGTGTGTCTTTATTCTGCATGAGCTCAAAAAAAGATGTGGCTACTTGAACAGTTAGGGGCGTGGTGGCTCAGCAGGTAAGACACCAGGCTTGTCAATCGGAAGATCACAAGTTCGGAGGTTCGAGTCCCTAGCCCTGTGTGCGGAGTGAGCTCCCGCACTCGCCCCAGCTTTTGCCAACCTAGCAATTCGAAAGCATACAAATGCAAGTAGATGAATAGGTACCACTTCGGTGGGTAGGTAACAGCGTTCTGCGTCATGCCAGCCACTTGACCGTGGAAACGTCTTCGGACAACGCTGGCTCTTCGGCTAATAAACGGAGATGAGCACCAGCCCGTAGAGCCGGACACGACTGCACAAATGTGCGGTGGGAGCCTTTACCTTTTTACTTGAACAGTTGCATTAAAGACACACTGCTTTAACTGGAAAAAACAGGTATCGTTTAATGAACAGCCAAAAGGTTTGTTTGTATGAGATCTGAAATGCTTCTTCCAAAATGCGCACAGGGCTAAAGCTTGGAATGACACGCTTAACTGTTTACATGATATGCTTAACTTGGGGGAGGTGGGGGTCATGGACGTACTAAACCAATTGATTAATCTTTACAACTAAAGCAGAAAGGGCTAGCTTTTAGCTAACTCTCTCTAGTCCAACCTTTCTCAACCTCTTGACCCTGGAGGGACCCTTGAAATATTTTTCAGGCCTCGGGGAACCCCTGCACATTCAGGCTCAAATATAGGCCAGAAGTTACGAAATTATTCTATTCGTTTCATGGGTCGGCCTGCATAGGTGCATTAACAGTGTTCTTAAACTAAAAATAAAGAATAAAACTTACCTCTTTAATGTGAAGTTGCCCGAATTTGAAATAATTTTTTTAATAAATTGTGATCTCCCAGGGAACCCCTAGTGACCTCTCACGGAACCTGAGGGTGCCACGGAACCCTGGTTGAGAAACCCTGGTCTAGTCAATTACGTTCTGCGAACCAAAGGTTAATTGTCTCATCTTGGTCCCAACCTAGAAACAAAGCCTAGGCCAGGGCTTTCCAAAGTTTTCCCACGGTGTGTCGCCGTGGGAAAACTTTGGAAAGCCCTGGCCTAGGCTTTGTTTCTAGGTTGGGACCAAGATGAGACAATTAACCTTTGGTTCGCAGAACGTAAACACCAGCCACTGTTGGTGTGTCGCCGCGGGAAAACCCAGAAGTGCCGCCATTGCGGCAGCGCGCAAAAACCCAGAAGCGCTGCTGCCGCTTTCAGTTTTTGCGCGCCACCGTGGCTGCGGCGCTTTTGGATTTTCACGCACCGCTGTTGGTGTGTCGCCGCGTCAAAACCCGGAAGCGCTGATGGTGCGCCATCAGCGCTTCCGGGTTTTGACACGACAAATCTGGGCCCCGCAGGCGACACACTTTTGTGTCGCGACACACAGTTTGGAAAGCTCTGGCCTAGAGGCTCCACAAAACAAGGCTTGCACAAGAATTTGGTCTCAATCTCTTTTTGGTTTTTCATACATGGTTCTCCACGTGCTGTGGCCACAAAGGCAAGTGAGAAAAGGGCAGAAAGATTTGGCTCAACTCTGTCCATAGTGGGGCAAACCCAATGACACCACTGCAAATTTATTTTCATTTTTTGCCTGTTTTGACAAAAATCGTACACAGTTGACGCACCGAAAGGAGCCAGTTTGCCAGGAGAAGGTGTGATGGGTCAGCAAACACCATCCCTGTCTATTTTATTCCCTTCCTGTCCTCTCACATTAAAATTACAATTTGGCCGGGACTTTTGGAAGGATTGTGGGAGTTAGCCCTGGGGCTGGATCCTGTCTCCCCTTATCCGATCCAGCTTTCCACACATAAGGTGCACTTGCAGCATCTCTGACAAATGGAGCCACAGCAATCTTCTTAAATGCATACACATGGCACAGGCTGCAGTAGATACTGCACTACGCAGGGGGTTGGACTAGATGACCTCTAAGGTCCCTTCCAACTTTAGGATTCTAAGATTGTAGACTATCTTGGGGCTGGCTTTACCTGTGCCCATTCTTCTCTACAAGCGGGAAGAGTGAGGAGTAGGAGAGGCTAGCTGATCTTGAGTATTGAGAGCCAGTTTGGTCTAGAGGTTAAGGCAACGGGCTAGAAACCAGGAGTCTGTGAGTTCTAGTCCCGCCTTAGGCATGAAAGCCGGCTGGGTGACCTTGGGCCAGTCCCTGTCTCTCAGGCCTAGGAAGGAGCCAATGTCAGACCAGGAGACTGAGAGTTCTAGTCCCGCCTTAGGCATGAAAGCCGGCTGGGTGACCTTGGGCCAGTCCCTGTCTCTCAGCCCTAGGAAGGAGCCAATGGCAAACCAGGAGACTGAGAGTTCTAGTCCCTCCTTAGGCATGAAAGCCGGCTGGGTGACCTTGGGCCAGTCCCTGTCTCTCAGCCCTAGGAAGGAGCCGGTGGCAAACCAGGAGACTGAGCGTTCTAGTCCCGCCTTAGGCATGAAAGTTGGCTGGGTGACCTTGGGGCAGTCTCTGTCTCTCAGGCCTAGGAAGGAGCCAGTGTCAGACCAGGAGACTGAGAGTTCTAGTCCCGCCTTAGGCATGAAAGCTGGCTGGGTGACCTTGGGCCAGTCCCTGTCTCTCAGCCCTAGGAAGGAGCCAATGGCAAACCAGGAGACTGAGAGTTCTAGTCCCGCCTTAGGCATGAAAGCCAGCTGGGTGACCTTGGGCCAGTCCCTGTCTCTCAGCCGTAGGAAGGAGCCAACGGCAAACCAGGAGACTGAGAGTTCTAGTCCCGCCTTAGGCATGAAAGCCAGCTGGGTGACCTTGGGCCAGTCCCTGTCTCTCAGCCCTAGGAAGGAGCCGGTGGCAAACCAGGAGACTGAGCGTTCTAGTCCCGCCTTAGGCATGAAAGCTGGCTGGGTGACCTTGGGGCAGTCTCTGTCTCTCAGGCCTAGGAAGGAGCCAGTGTCAGACCAGGAGACTGAGAGTTCTAGTCCCGCCTTAGGCATGAAAGCTGGCTGGGTGACCTTGGGCCAGTCCCTGTCTCTCAGCCCTAGGAAGGAGCCAATGGCAAACCAGGAGACTGAGAGTTCTAGTCCCGCCTTAGGCATGAAAGCCAGCTGGGTGACCTTGGGCCAGTCCCTGTCTCTCAGCCGTAGGAAGGAGCCAACGGCAAACCAGGAGACTGAGAGTTCTAGTCCCGCCTTAGGCATGAAAGCCAGCTGGGTGACCTTGGGCCAGTCCCTGTCTCTCAGCCCAACTCACCTCACAGGGTTGTTGTTGTGGGGAAAATAGGAGGAGGAAGGAGTATTAGGTATGTCCACCGCCTTGAGTTATTGATAAAAATAATAAAGGCGGGATAGAAAATCAATAAATAAATAAATAAATAAATTCTGCAGGGGGCTGAGCAGAATTGGCAGTCCCTGAACAATGGTGAGGAATGGGCAGGTCTTTAGGGAAGAGGAAAACCTTGGAGGTAGACTAGGTTGGCGTTGCAGGATGGAAATGCCGTATCCCCGCCGTATCTGATGCACCAGTATCCTTGCCAAGATACTGTATTACCAGTTGGTGGTCGTGACATAATTGTCAAATATTCCTTAATCAGGAGTGCTTAAAGATTTGGCCTGCTGCTTTCTTAGTCCCAGTTGTTGTTGTTTATTCGTTCAGTCGTTTCTGACTCTTCGTGACTTCATGGACCAGCCCACGCCAAAGCTTTCTGTCGGCCGTCACCATCCCCAGCTCCCCCATGGTCGAGTCCGTCACCTCCAGAATATCATCCATCCATCTTGCCCTTGGTCGGACCCTCTTCCTTTTGCCTTCCACTTTTCCTAGCATCAGCTTCTTCTCCAGGGTATCCTGTCTTCTCATTATGTGGCCAAAGTGTCACATAATAATAATAGTCCCAGTGCCTTTCATAAATAATATTCCAATGGCAGTTTTCATATTGGTGGCTGCGTTGATTTATTTCATTCCATGCCGGAACTGCGACACTTCATCAGATCTCCTGTGATCATAAGATCATCCCATTTCATTTGTGGGCAAATGCTGAAATCTCAGATGAGATCTTGTGAGGTTTAAGTCTTCTCTCCTGAGGATCCATGGATGAGATTGCTGAATTCTCGCAAGATCTCCGGATCTTGCGAGGTTCTGAAATTTGCAGGAGAACAGCCAAGCCATTACACATGTTCAACTGGAACGCAAGGCCTAAAAAGATTGTTTATTTATTTATTAACTAGACTTATAAGGCCACCCAACTCAAACAATGTGACTCTGGGCGGTGTACAGCACAAAAAGAATCAATAAACCAAAAAAACCCCAAACCATATAACGTTAAAACACGTACAATATATAAATATTGATATTGTAATTTTATATTTATATTTTTAACTTTGCTTTTATTGTGAACCGCCCAGAGTCCCCCGGTTGGGGGAGATGGGCGGTGATACAAATTTAAATAATAAATAAATATAAAATCCAAAATATAAAATGGCGACAACCAAAACAGGACTCCACTCAGCTGGTCAGGGGGAAATTGTTGATCCTTTGTCATAGGTTATACACAAGTAACGGAACACAAATATATAATTCTTTATTAATTGGATATAGAGCTCACCTTTCACCCCAAAGTATCTGGCTTTGTATTGTGATGATGATATAATGTTCTCAGATGTATGCATTCTTTGGTTTTATTTTTTTTTCATAATCCGGCCAAGTTCAAATTCTTATTTTCGAAAACTTTCAAGCGGTTTGTTTAGGGCTGTGCACAAATACCCTCCTATGCTTCCTTGTTTCCGCTTGAATGTGGTTGTGGTTGTGGGGGAATAAATATTTTCTCCCAGTAACTTCATCTTGTCTAACTTTGAGTAGCCCAGCTGAATGTGAAGTGGGGCCTTCTCCAGCCTTTGCAATGGCCTGGGATAAGGCCAGATACCTTCTCACTGCTACCTCCCTGTTGTCTATTTGCTAGTTGGGTCCTTCAAAATGAAAAAAGGAGGAGACTGATACTTATCAAACTGCTTAGACCAGCGTTTCTCAACCTTGGCAACTTTAAGATACTATATGGCCCTGGGGGCAATTTAGGTCCCCCCCCCCATAGTTTTGATATATATTTAGCATGTATAGTTTTATCTGTGTAGTTTTAAACACCTTTATATAGTTTCTATAACACAAGTGTGTGCGCTCTGTTCCACTCTAACTCGGTTTCAGGAAGGCTGGCCATACAATACGTGGACTTCAACTCCCAGAATTCTCCAGCCAGCTTGCTGGAAGTTGAAGTGCATATATCTTAAAGTTGCCAAGGTTGCGAAACACTGGCTTAGACCCTCGGAAAGAAGGTAGGAGGTGCCAGCAGGTCCCTAAGTAGGTAGGTAGGTAGGTAGGTAGGTAGGTATTTATTTGTTTGTTTATTATATCCCGCCTTTATTATTTTATAAATAACTCAAGGCGGCAAACGTACCTCATACTCCTTGCTCCTCCGATTTTCCCCACAACAACTTTGACAGATGCCTTATAAAGCAGATGTCTAACCCCCATTTTTCTACCAAGCTCTTGTGTCAGTAGTGAGTCTGTTTTGGATCTCTCCAGCTTTAATTTTCCTTTACATCTCATTTGCTAAGTTTGTAGCCATACTCCCACCAGACCCCCAAGATTACTCCCAAGATAGCGGTATTTTAATAAATTTAATTTAATAAATAAATAAATTTTACATAAATACTACCCACGGAATAATAAATAAATATAAAATCCAAAATATAAAATGGCGACAACCAAAACAGGACTCTACTCAACTGGTCAGGGGGAAATTGTTGATCCTTTGTCATAGATTATACACAAGTAACGGAACACAAATATATAATTCTTTATTAATTGGATATAGAACTCACCTTTCACCCCAAAGTATCTGGTGGCTCAGCGGGTAAGACACCAGGCTTGTCGATCGGAAGATCGCAAGTTCAGAGGTTCGAGACCCGAGTGCAGCGTGACGGAGTGAGCTCCCGCACTCACCCCAGCTCTTGCCAACCTAGCAATTCGAAAGCATGCAAATGCAAGTAGATGAATAGGTACCACTTCGGTGGGTAGGTAACAGCGTTCTGCGCGCCATGCGGCCACATGACCGTGGAAGCGTCTTCGGACAACGCTGGCTCTTCGGCTAACAAACGGAGATGAGCACCGGCCCCTAGAGTCGGACGCGACTGCACAAATGTGCGGGGGGAACCTTTACCTTTACCCACGGAAACAATACTCAAATACAGCAGAAGGTGTCAGCTTTTACTTAAAAATGAAAACAAAAGGAAGACTATTTTTTTAAAAAAACAATAAACCACACTAAAAGTACTTTGCCCTCCTTAGGGGTTTGTAACAGAAAAGCCAGGTTTAGCTATGGTGGTTCAAATGTTCCAGAGAGGGGAGTATGATGTGGCTCTAATTTGGATGAAATGGGGAGACAAGAAGTGAAGAGGCCGAGGTTGAAAGGACGGTGCTAACCAGATTGGGCTAGGTCTTCTGCTCTGTAAAGGAAAATACACATATCTCTATATCCACGTGTACTTCTATATTCAGGCACGGATCCGAAGGATCTCCACGTAGGGAAGAGTCTGTGGATATCTTGCTGGCTTAGCTTTGCTTCCATAAGATGAAGAAGAATTATGCTCCGGAGGGCTTCCTAGGTGCGCATCATCGCATGTGTTCAATTTCATATTCCTTTGCATTTTTCATCACACTTTGAAAAAGCATATGGAAGCTATTCTGGCAACAAATCGAAGCATTCCCACTTTTTAGGTGCCTGTTGAAACATCACTTAGGGCTACCTTGTCTGCCTTCAAAACATCAGACAAGATGTCTATGAAGGTTCTCAGTCATCCAGGTGGAATTGTCTGTAGCTTGAATCATGTCAACTGGATTTCTATTTTCTCAGTGGAAACGTTTCGCTCCTTATCCAAGAAGCTTCTTCAGTCTGAGCAAAGTTTGTAAGGGAATCCTAAATATGAATAAACATCTCAAATTAACCATGAGCTAGCCACAGGTGCAAGGTCACACAGCCACCCTAGAAACATATTTAAGGATTCCCTTACAAACTTTGCTCAGACTGAAGAAGCTTCTTGGATATGGAGCGAAACGTTTCCACTGAGAAAATAGAAATCCACTTGACATGATTCAAGCTACAGACATCAGACAAGATGGCAGCAAATCTTGTCCAGGTTTTTATAGCCCAAACTTTACTAAAGAAATCACAGGCCATATTTTTTTTCTCTTGGACCTTAATAAGCAATGCTCAGACCTATATTGGACCAGTCCTTATATCTATCAACCCCTTTAAGCAGATGCCTTACTTTACAGACCGAGAAGTTGAACTCTACCAAGGAGCGGTGAGTCAATTTGATGAGAAAAGTCAATATAAGAGCCAGGGAATCTGATCAATCCCATTCCTTGAATTTCTTACCATCCATTTTTTATCTACGGTAGTTATATTTTTAACCCACCCAATAAAATGGATTATTTACTTATTCTTTTGATTTCTATCACTGCCCCATCTCCCCCGAAGGGGACTCTGGGCGGTTTACAAAAGATTATATAAAGATACCACTCTTCCTACCAAAAAATTTGAGGGAGGCTGGAAAAAAGTAATGATTTTATCTAAGATTTTTCAAATTGAAGCAAGAAATGTAGATAAACTATTGCATTATATCAGGTTGCAGGTAGTATCTAGCAAATCAGGATGATATATTAAATTGATTTTTGGTATGATCTCCAGAAATGATGTTTGTTTGTGTTTTCTTTTTTTTTTCTTTCTTTTTTTGTACCTAAATCCATGAGCTCAGATTAATTCATGTATGTAATCTGTTTAATTATTTACTACAATGTAAACTGTAATCTGTTTAATTAAATCCATAGTTCATATGGTGTGGTGGGAATTTTCTCCCTTGTTTGTTATTAGGCCATCTGCTAGGAGTCAAAAAGTCAAGACCGTGGATTCCACCATAGCTTTAAAGCCCCTCTTTTTACATAAAGAGGGGCAGGGCTTCAAATATGTGGTCATATTGACTTTTTTGACCTCCCTCTCATCCTCTTCTGCCCCTGCAGAAGGATCATTCTAACAAAGGAATTCCATTGGCTTGAGATCTTTTTAGCTAATCGAACTATTAAATCAATTCAAATGTTTAGCCTTATACATTGTGAATATTGCTTAGTTCATAGAAAGATGGTAGATAAAACTGTTGACAAGGCTCGAGGTAAGTCATCATTCTGCAGAAATGCCTAAGAAGTACAGAATGTGATTGTGAGTGCAGAATTCAGACTATAGAGAATCTCTGTTTTTTTTTCCTTTAAAATCTTAAGTCTCTAGTCCTTATGGATATAAATATAATCCTTGAAAGCAAAAGAGTGGCTGAATAAGATTTGCACTGAATAGGGCTGCATCTTCAAGACCTTTTCCCTCCCACGCCTATCAAAATCAGCAAAAATTCCTTCTGATTATACCATTGCTTCTGTAGCCAAAACACCACCAGGTATATGCACAAGAGAAAGCCAATCAAGAGTTTTGGGAAATCAGAAGATTCGCAGAAGTCCAAAAAGCAAAACAAAACAAAAATCAGCCTTTCAGGAAAAACAGCCTAATTAAAGCTAGAATTAACATGATCAGATGAAGCTAGATTATACTTAATGGCCACAGAATAATGCCTTTCTACTAAATATTGGATGAAGGCAGAGAAAGAGACAAAAAAAATGTCCTTTTTGGTGGAGGTGCATATTTTGTGAGAAGTTCAAAAAGGCATAACTAACTGTTTGAAACTCACACCACAGAATAAATTATTATTGATGTTGGATTCTTGGTGTTCTCTGAGCATTATTGTTTTCTAGCAGATATTTCATTACCAGACTGGATAACATCATCAATGCATGGCCTCTAATTTCCTTGATTAGAGTATTGTTTCTTCCTCGATTGTTTGACATCTCAGTTGAAATTGTGGATGAATTTGTCTAAGTGTTGAGAGATGAACAAATTTCCATCATGTCTTAGGACTGCCAGTTGATGTTTGTGGATGCATTCTGCCAATCTTCTACCTGTCTCCTATATAGGACTGTAACAGCCACTGGGAAACTGTTGATATTCAAGATCAGTGTTTCTCAACCTTGACAACCTTAAGATGTGTGGACTTCAACTCCCAGAATTCCATGCTGACTAGGGAATTCTGGGAGTTGAAGTCCACACATCTTAAAGTTGTCAAGGTTGAGAAACACTGTTCTAGATCAAACCAAATCCAGAAATGCTAGGGAATTCCTGGAAGCTTGGTGTTCTGGCAAATCAGCCATCAATAGACACATAGAGATAAATGCCGTCTACATACCATTTAAAAGACATAACCAAAAGTCTAGGAAGGAAGGAAGGAAACAGCCCAGAGCACATCTTCCACAGCAGCCAACACCCAGAGAAGCAGTATCAGATAAATAATCAGGGAAGAAATAATATCTTAATCATCAAGGAAGAAGCCAGACCCCCAGCAAGACGGGCAGGAGAAGTTACTCTATATAAACAGCCAGCAAACCCCTCTCTCCCTCACACTGATGGGCAGGTGATGAAACATCTGCAGGAGAGCATCCAAGTTCCGAGAACACTACGAACCCAACGGTTCACCCCTGAGCTATATATATTCTCTACTTTTATTTATTTATTATTTAAATTTGTATTACCACCCATCTCTCCCAACTCTGCTATTAGTATTACTGATGTGTAAGTCCTCGCAAAAATAGGGAAGAAAAATTCTTCATCCCAAGGAGCATACAATCTGAAGATAGACCCAGAAAAACAGAAAGAAGGGAAGGAAATGGAAGCAGACAGGGCTGGATTTAGACACCAGGAGGCCCTAAGGGACAGCTGCAGAGGTTCAATTTGGCAAATGCTAACAGAGAAGGAGGCTGTGGGACAACTGAACTTTGCAAGAATGCCGCCAAGATGCAGAACAAATCCGTGATGGGGTCTGGAGGGGCCTCTTTGAACAGATGGTGGGAATGCGGCAGAAACAAAGCAGATCTGAATCAATGAATGAGGGTCCTGTGAGCCATATAGAAGGCCTTCATTTATGGAGACTTAATCAAACAGACAGTGAAGCTGTAGCTTTTTCATTTTTTGGTGCCTTCAAGTCAGTGTTGACTCCTGGCAACTGCCTGGACTAGTCCCTGCAGTTTCCTTGGCAAGATTTTTCAGAAGTGGTTTGCCCTTGCCTCCTTCCTGGGGCTGAGAGACAGTGACTGGCCCAAGGTCACCCAGCTGGCTTTGTGCCCAAGGCGGGACTAGAACTCTCAGTCTCCTGGTTTGCCATTGGCTCCTTCCTAGGGCTGAGAGAGAGTGATTGGCCCAAGGTCACCCAGCTGGCTTTGTGCCTAAGGTGGGAATAGAAGTCACAGTCCCCTGGTTTCTAGCCTGGTGCCTTAATCACTACACCAAACTGGCTCTCTAGCTTGTTCCTAAATCCAGCCCTGAAAGTAGAACCGGACAAGGGAAAATATAGGAGTTCCCTACTTGCAAGCAACATGTGTGTGCAATTGAAGAGATAAGCAGACCTCTTCAAATGATGCCAGTTGGTGGTGTTTGCAGGACAAGCTTACACATGTCTGTTCCTAAGTCCACCCCTTCTGTTGAAGGGGGCTCCCCCTGGCCAGTGGTGGAAGCCTTGCAGCTCTCTTAGAAGTGAGAGAGTACTACTAAGACTATGCATGCCAATTTTAAGTCCTGACTGCAGACCTCCGGTTTATATTCTAGGCTCAGTACGAGAATCCACCTCATATCTATGCACTCACAGACAACATGTACCGCAATATGCTCATCGATGGAGAGAACCAGTGTGTTATCATCAGGTAAAGTTTGGATTCTGGGGACCAATAGCTAGGATGATGGATGCTGTGTTTGTAATGGAAGGCTTGGACTGCAGAGCAGAGGTGTCCGTGACAGGGGGGTCAAAAAGTCAAGATGGCCGTCACAACTGTGCGATCGAAGCCCCTTTGGCAGGGCTTTGATTGCACAGCTGTGGCTGCCATTTTGACTTTCTTGTACTCCCCTCTGCAGGTGCCCTTGGGCCAGTGTTTCTCAACCTTGGCAACTTTAAGATGTCTGGACTTCAACTCCTAGAATTCCCCAGCCAGCATGGCTGGCTGGGGAATTCTGGGAGTTGAAGTCCAGACATCTTAAAGTTGCCAAGGTTGAGAAACACTGCCCTGGACTGCCCCATCTGTGCAGTTAAAGCAGGAGGAAGCTGAAATTTGTGACTCCTCAGCAGGAACCTCAGTCTGCTTGGCTAGCAGATCAGGATGCTAAATTAATGCTTCCCAAAAATTTTCCTTCATTACCCAAAACTGCTTATCAGAAAGTCCTTTTTACCCAATGTACGTAAAACACTTTAGTTTAATGGGTTTGTGTGTCATTACCCAAAGAGAAAACCACTTTTACCCAATTTTGGGTAATTTACCCGAGTTTGAAAAGGGGCGTGGTGGTTCAGCGGGTAAGACGCCAGGCTTGTCGATCGGAAGATCGCAAGTTCGGAGGTTCGAATCCCTAGTCCCGCGTGACGGAGTGAGCTCGCGCACTAGCCCCAGCTCTTGCCAACCTAGCAATTCGAAAGCATGCAAATGCAAGTAGATGAATAGCTACCACTTCGGTGGGTAGGTAATTCTGTGTGCGTCATGCCGGCCACATGACCGTGGAAGCGTCTTCGGACAACGCTGGCTCTTCGGCTAACAAACGGAGATGAGCACCGGCCCCTAGAGTCGGACACGACTGCACAAATGTGCGGGGGGGACCTTTACCTTTTTTACCCCGGTTTGGGAAGCACTGTGCTAAAGGGAACCCATGTTTGGCAATGCCTTTTGATCAAAAAGAGATCGAGGCCTTTGATCTTTCCACCGCACACGCACACACCCAGCTTTATTTCACCATATAAAAGTGGAAATAGAACTATGAGAATTCAGCGTTTGCCTTCTTGTTACTTGCTAGTCAGCTCCCCCACCCTCTCTCTACAAGGGTTGCTGCCACAAGGATCTTCAGCTTAAGTTTATTAATAGCAGCAAGGGTTGCTCAGCACTGAAAAATCAGTAGAACATCCTTCAGTCACAGAACAGCTAAAAAAAATACAGGAACTTGTGCTTTTTGCAAAATCAACTTACTTTATAGAAAGCGAGGAACTTTTTTCCCCTTTTTTGTAATGAAAAACATTGTAGTGATATCTAACTTCATGATTTTTTTTTCTCTGGGTTGTAAATATATGCATTTAAAAAAAAACATGTTAGACTACTTTAAAAGATTAAATTAAAATGCGAGTGGAAACAGCATGAATGTCATCTATATGGGCTTTTCCCTCTAATGGAAATTCTGTAGCTTCATTACATGCAGAACAACCTTTTTGGGTGGGAGTGCAGAGAGAGAAAATGCAGGCCCTTTTAACTTTCTAAAGCCATGGATTTTAGACAGGGAAAGAAAAGCTAGTGTCCTCCGCTCGCACAGGGTGCAAACTCTATCTCCCTTTTTAGCTAATCTTCTCCACTGCAAACATGATGAGATCATTGCAAAAGATTGATTGCAGGATATGGGGCAACTTTCCCCTGTATGCATGCTGCAAAACTCTATAATAAGCCTTGCGTTGTCCTTAGTAATAAGAGCACAAAGCAAGAGGGAAAGATTTCTCTGAGATCCAGGCGCAAGGTATTCCCTCTACTTGCATCTGCAAGGCAAACCTTTCCTGTGGGCATCATCCTCACCCCTCACTCTCCGTTCAGCCAGCCAGCTTGCCTGCATTGTTGAGGGAGCCTTTTTAATGCATCGTCCCAGGACGCCCTCTGAGCAATGCGAAAATGGGGTCCAGATGGGGCAGCAAGTGCTCTGGAAAACTGGACACAGGAAGCAGTGGGCTAGGAATGCCGTGGGTCCTGATCCATTGCCTAAAGCAGCTGCTTCGTTCTGCTTAGTGGTAAAGCCAGCTGAATCAATGCTTGAGGCATCAGGAAGTATTCGTCCAAATATTCAATTTTTCCTTCTTGCTGCTAAGCCGCCTGGTTCAGGGTAGCCAAACTACCTGTCTATCTGTCCCTCCATCCGTCCATCCGTCCATCATCCATCCGTCCATCCATCTACAAAGCCACAGGGGTGTGCCTGATGATGCAGTGAGCGTTTTGTTCCTTTTGTGTGGGACGTTTGGGGGTTAAGCACAAATAGGTATATTTTGTGTTAAGTCTTTTAATGCAAAGAAATAAAAAATAAAAGTGGAAGATCAGACCAGCAGTTTGGATTTTAGCAGCAGGATCCAAGGATGCTCTTCGGGGGCAACAGGGCACAAATTGAGGGCTCGGAAGCCACAAGTGGGCCGTGGGCTGTAGGTAGGTTTCTTGGATCTCTGCACAGGGGGCCGGCTTGGACTCAGCAGGGACACCCAGCAGTGTTTACATATGGACTCCTGTTCCCTCTGCTTTCTAAGTTCATCCTGTTTCACCCGTTTTACAGCATGTGTATGTATTTTTAGTGGCGAAAGTGGTGCTGGGAAAACAGTGGGTGCGAAATACATCATGGGATACATTTCCAAGGTGTCTGGAGGGGGCGAAAAGGTGCAGGTAGGTGTCAAGAGCAACAGGCTCGCGTTCTCTTCCCTTCCTTCTCCCAATTCTGTTTCCCCCCCCCCTTTACTCTTCCCTTTCACTTCATTGTGCAGGAAGCACAAAATCTGATTCTTTTGTTCCAGAAGTCATGGTATGCACAACAAGCTTTGCAAATGCCTCCCCCCTCCAAGGTGTGTTGGAACTTTTACTCCCATAATTCCTAGTCTACCCGGGAATTCTGGGAGTCATCATCCCAACAGATCTGAAGGACGACAGGCTGGCAGGGCTGCAACTAGGGGGGCAAGCGAGGCATGTGCCTCGGGCGCCGTGCTGTGGGGTGAGCCAAAATGACGCCTGGTGGTGTCAAAATGACAAAATAACCCATGGGGGGGCCGCGGAATCCATGTTTGCCCCGGGTGACACAGACCCTAGTTCCATCCCTGCAGGCTGGTATAGAGCCAACCATTTGATCTTTATAACTCTAATCCTAGAAACATAAGAATTGAGCTTTGGAGGACCAGACAAAAAGACTGCAAGCTTGAGGGGTGGCCTGGACAAGTGTCTTAAGATAATGCAGTATGTCAGAGTGCGTGGGTGGAGCGGCCTGATCCGTCTTCCTAGACACCAGTGATCCACGTACTGTGCAGTAAATAGACACTCAAACAGAGATTATATAAAATATCCTATTTACTTTATATACATACAGTACGTATTACAGATCACTTCCACACGGGTAACAAATGATACAGCGATAAAGTTACAGCAAACGAGAAGAAAGAATACCAGGATTCTTCTGCTTATATATCCAAACTGACCAATCACACTATAGGTCACTCTCATTATCCACCACACCCAACTAAACTCTTAGCACCTGTGTTATGAGTCACACACTGACACATCATCCCTACAACAATGGCTGCTAATTGGGTGACTTGCAGAATAATTCCCCTCTCACCTAGATATCAAGCCTCTGCAGTATAATTTATCTAACTGTAAATTCCTGGGTATATACAAACCCCAACACAGTATTTCTCAACCTTGGCAAATTGAAGGTGTGTGGACTTCAACTCCCTGACTTCAATAACTCTCCAGCCAGCATTGTCGCAGCAATTCAACCTGCCAAGACTGAGAAACACTGAGATGAGTCCCCTCTTTCCTTGCAGGGCCACCTGTGAGGGGGGTCAAAATCTGCAAGATGGCAGGTGTGGCATCACAAACCCTGTCCATTCAGTTGTGATGCCATACCCACCATCTTGTAGATTCACATACTCCTGCTCTGTTGATAGACACTAATTTCCTACAATCCTGCAAGATTATGCCAGTTTTTAAATTTTATTGTTATTGTTATTGTTATTGTTATTGTTATTGTTATTGTTATTGTTATTGTTATTGTTATTGTTATTGTTATTGTTATTGTTATTGTTATTGTTATTGTTATTATTTGGTGGATACACTACTGTATTACACAAAGTTTCACAGTGGTACCTTTCAGCCAGGGCTGTCCACAAGGTATCATCAAAAAAGATGGCAACTGTGATGGTGGAATCAAAACATACAGGTAGTCCTCGCTTAACGACCACAATCGGGACTGGAATTTTGGTTACTAAGTGAAGCAGTCATTAAGTGAATCCAACCCGGTTTTATGACTTTTTTGCAGCAGTCGTTAAGCGAATCACCACAGGTGTTAAGCAAACCAAGTGGTTGTTAAGCAAACCACATGGTTCCCCATTGATTTTGCTTGCCAGAAGCTGGCCAGGAACGTTGAAAATGGCGATAATGTGACCACGGGATGCTGCGACAGTCATAAATGTGAACCTGTTGCCAAGTGCCCAAATCATGATCACGTGACCGTGGGGATGCTGCAACGGTTGTAAGTGTGAGGACTGGCTATGTTGGTTGTTTCACCACCGTTGTAAGTCTGAACCATCACAAATGAATGGTTGCTAAGTGAGGACTACATGTATATGTCGCACATGAAAAAAAACAGGCAGAGCTTCAGTTGCACCATTGCAGCACCAACCACTGACGCCAACCCCTTTTAGGTAACCGCGATTCTGTTCCAGCTGGCTCCGCCTGGCCGCCACACAACCCTTTCTTTCCTTTTTAGCATGTCAAAGACATAATTCTCCAGTCCAATCCATTGCTTGAAGCCTTTGGCAACGCCAAGACCATGAGAAATAATAACTCCAGTCGATTCGTAAGTCTTTGAAGCGGGTTATTTGGGCAGAAGAGACCTTCTTGCTGTCCAAATATGAAAAGACGGGCTGTTGTGTTACTGTGGCGCAGTAACACAAAGAGGTCCACTAGCATCCATCCTCAGTTCAAACATTGCCCACTTGCCCATTGAGCAAAAACTTTGAGATTTTTTCACTGGTGGTCAGCAAAAAAAGGAACCAGAGTCATACTTTGTGTGATTTGGTGATTTAGTGAGATTTCTGCCATTCAAAAAATAAAGCCTTTTACTGTAAATGGGATTCTGCAGGGGTCATGAAAGTCATTGTGCCAATGGCATGATGTTCTTCAAATGCTTTCAGTGTTGCTGTAGTAGTCTATATAAAGCAGGGGGTGGGGAACCTTTTTTCTGCCAAGGGCCATTTGGATATTTATAACCGGGACCGGGGACCGGGGGGGTGGGGGGCGGGGTTTCTGGGATTTCCGCGGACCAGGGGCCGGAGTTTGCTGGTGGGAGCCAATCACAAGCACTGGGGGACGGAGTTTGCGGGCAGGAGCCAATTGCGTGGAAGGGGCGGGGTTTGCGGGCGGGAGCCAATCACAAGCACTGGGAGACGGAGTTTGCGGGCGGGAGCCAATTGCGTGGAAGGGGCGGGGTTTGTGGGCGGGAGCCAATCACAAGCACTGGGGGACGGAGTTTGCGGGTGGGAGCCAATTGCGTGGAAGGGGCGGGGTTTGCGGGCGGGAAGGGGCGGGGTTTGCGGGCCTGACATTGCCCACCCCTGATATAAAGGAAAAGGGTCGGAACTGCTGGGTTCCCATAACGATGAACCTGTCCCTCATCTAGATATTGAGAAGAATCAATAGGGAACTAGAAAAAGGTCACCCCAACATCTTATGAACAAAAATCTTGGGGTGCCTATTTCTAGCTTCTCCAGTTTCAGCTTTACCCAATGGGCCCTCTGTCACATTGGAGGATGAAATGTTTTCTGTGTGCACATGCACACTCTTGAGAGTGGGAATCAGACTTGAGCAAAGATTAGGGAAGCAAGTTGTATAACTCTAATGGAAAGGAAATTTATTTACAGGAAATACATAATAGGGATAGGCAAAGCCTAGCAATCAGCCAAATGCATCTTGCTAAGAAAAGAGTCGAAGAACATGTGCGCTGTACATGAGTGCCCAGGAAGATAAGGTAGAAAGAAGTGACTTCAGATTAGCAATCTCTTAGACCAGTGCTTCTCAACCTTGGCAACGTTAAGATGTCTGGACTTCAACTCCTAGAGTTCCCCAACCAGCCATGCTGGCTGGGGAACTCTGGGAGTTGAAGTCCAGACATCTTAACGTTGCCAAGGTCGAGAAACACTGTCTTAGCCATAGAGCAGGTAGAATGAGGAAATCCTTAACTTTGAATCTACACCCTGCTGCCCCCTTGTGGTCAGTAGGTCATGAGGTGCTGAAGAATCAGCACCATTGGATTTGCAACCTCCAACATCTCATACCAGGGGAAATACTTTGAGATCCAGTTCAGTCGTGGGGGTGAGCCCGACGGAGGAAAGATCTCCAATTTCTTGCTGGAAAAATCCCGGGTGGTGAGCCAAAACCAAAGCGAAAGGAACTTCCACATCTATTACCAGGTAATTGGAACTAATTACATATATGACGTGAAGATGCTCAGGCAAACCCACCTGTACATAGGTGGGTGACCTATGCTGCTATGTACTGATTTATGACCAGCAATAGATTTGGGGATTTTTAATTTTTTTTTAGTTTAAAGATTGTTCATGGTGAATGAGTTTTTTTTAATGTATTTAGTGTTTTGTCCATTTTTTTTCTTATAATTTGTAAGTAAAATTGGGGGGGGGGAGATGATGGGTTTCCTACTGATCTGTTAGCCCTGCGAGGTAGTCCAGACCAGATGCACAACCAGGAGTACTAGCTCTATCTTTATTGTAAGGTTACATTAACCGAAACTTGCAAGACTGAAAGTATTTCTCCCCTCCTTTCTTTTTTACTCTCCGGAAAACTAGGGAGGGTCCCTTCTGAAATGCTTCCCATGCCCTCCCTCCTTCTGTGGGCTGGGATACCTTTTACACGCCAGTTGTCCAGTCTGCAGCTCTCCCTCCTGTCTCCCAAGGTCATTCCCACAGGCCATTACATGATCTGTCTGAGTGGTGTTAATTGTTATTAGAGTGTTGGATTAGGACAGAGTGAGGGGTTGTTGTTGTTTAGTCTTTTAGTTGTGTCTGACTCTTCGTGACCTCATGGACCATAGCACGCCAGGCCTTCCTGTCCTCCACTGTCTCCCGGAGTTTACTCAAATTCATGTTCATTACATCGGTGATGCTATCTAACCATCTCATCCTCTGCCTTCCCCTTCTCCTTTTGCCCTCAGACTTTCCCAGCATCAGGGTCTTTTCCAGTGAGTCCTCTCTTTGCATTAGGTGGCCAAAGTATTTGAGCTTCAGCTTCAGTATCTGTCCTTCCAATGAGCAGTCAGGGTTGATTTTGAGAAGTCAGGATTACAGAATACCACAGTAGAAAACAGTAGAAACACAGAATGTATAATCGAAAATAAAGTTTGGAGAAAAAAGGTTCAAATTCCTCCTTAGTCCTGATGCTCACCAGATGGCTATGGGCTTGTCACAGTCACTCAAATTATGCCCCCCCCCCAAGGATTGATTTAAAAATGGGTCTGAACACCATTCCCTTGAGCTGTTGAAACAGGGCTGTGGCCTGACATGCACTGTGGAATTCTGTAGCTCACCCTCTGCTGGTTTTCCAAAATGTTCTGCATGAGATGAGTTTAGACTTCCAATGAGAACTATCTGTGCTTTTCCTGCAGGAAAGAGAGAGAGGGAGAGAGAGAGAATCAGGAAGAGGAGGGAAAACGCAGGCCAGGTAGAACAAGGGTCCCATTCATTTTTGTTTCTGAACCCACTAATTGCCTCTCTACTATCTGGATCCCATGAAATGACCTTGGGGAGTCTGCAGTCTTTGAGAAAAGTTGTTGACCCTGTCCTAAAGAATTTAAAATGGTAATCCATCAGTCTCATGTCTTCATCTTCTTCTTTCTCCAGCTTATTGAGGGTGCTTCTCAAGATCAGAAACACAATCTGGGCATTATGAGCCCAGATTATTATTGTTATTTAAGCCAGTCGGAGACATACAAAGTGGATGGCACAGATGATCGGAGTGAATTCCATGAGACCATGGTAAGTGACCTTCATTTTACAAGAGTCATCATTATGTTTTTTCTAGTTTTGTATAACACCCAGAGTCCACTGGAGTTGGGCAGCAATACATTTAAATAAATCATGATAATTTGCAGTCATGTTAAACATTGTGCCTGGAATCCACAATTTATTTATTTATTTATTTATTTATTTATTTGTTTGTTTATTTGTTTATTTGTTTATTTTTTCTTTCTCTTTCTTTCTTTCTTTCTCCCTCCCCAGAACGCCATGGATGTCATTGGCATCACAGGCCAAGATAAGCAGCTTGTCCTACAGATTGTAGCTGGTATTCTCCATCTAGGGAACATCAGTTTTGAGGAAAAAGGGAACTACGCTCAAGTGGAGAATTCAGATTGTGAGTAGCTACCAATTAATGGGGAAAAATTCATTAATTGGTGAATGTTTGTTCTCACACGGTCGGTGGTAATGTGGAGAGCCATAAATATGAGCTTGGAGAACCTATGTGAGGATAGTTACAAAAACATGTTTTAAGACTGGGAAAAGAAGAAAAGTTTAGAAAGAAACTCAAACTGGCTCTGCCTTAACTTCCTGGGGTATAAGAGGAAGGGAAGAGAGAATATAGTCAAGCTTTTTTATTATGTTATTAGAGCCTTTATCAATAAAGTAGAGTTCTAGTATTTCTCATGATGTCTGTTTCTTGACCTGGCCTACCTTGAAGGGCTGACAGGTAAACAGCTTGATAGTGTATCAGGCCAATACCAAAGCAGATATTTCCCACACCAAAGATAACTTCTTCTAGCCCTTCATGTGGAGTGGGTGGGGGAAAATGACACAAGGAACCTGCACATTGATCATAATAAATAGAATTCACTTTTATACTCAGCACTTGCTGGAATTCTTTGGTAATAGCTTCTTAGCTTTTCTACAATAAATTACTCACTAGAAGTCCTGGATTTCTCTGTTCCTAAATTACAGTAGTTTCAACCCAGCTCCATTGGAGTTGGGCAGCTAATAAATTTAAATAAATAAGTACAAATAAAATAGCAAGGGGTTAGAATTGTGCCAGAGCAAAATACAAACACTAAGATTTTGAAGAGAATGAAATCCACCACTTCATTTTCCAGGAAAGGTGCTTGTATAAGGTATAAATCATGGCCATATATGTTAAGACAATTACAATTGAAGAAATTTCTTGATTTATTAGATTTTGATTTCACCCTTTCTCTAAAGAACCCAGGATATACGGTTTTCTTTTCTTCCATTGTCCCTCTGCAGAAGAATGCTGCAAAATAGAAATATAGAATTAGAAATAGTCCAGGGTCACCCAAAGTGAGTTTGACCTTGCAAATGGTGGTCGGAACTAGGATTCTGTGGAACACAGTTTGAAAAACTCTGCCCTAAACTATCTCTGACAGGGGGGACATCCTCCCCCTGAATGACCACTTCCACAAAGGGGGAATCCATAGGCTGACCATACGTACCATTTTAAATGGGACAGTACCGTTTTTTTCACATTTCCCGACCGTCCCGTCGTTTTAACATAAATGTCAATTTTGTCCCGTTTTTTAAAAAAACGTTACTTAAAAATTTGAAAGTTCCCGTGGATCTGTCACTGGTGATTGGACAGGTTTCGGTGATGCGAGCACATCAGTGATGCCGCAGCGAGCCGCGAGGGAGAGCTCAATATGTTCATGTAATAAAACTTTTTCATTTTAATGAAAACAAAAATATTTTTATATATACAGTAATCTGTTTAAGGACCAGCTAATGGATCTTAAAAACTCTTTAAAACTTTTTTTATCGTCTTACTTTTTCTTGAATACGGAATATTACATAAGTTTAACCCCATCCCATTTTTGCCATCCTAATGTCCCGTTTTTGTCTCAAGGAAATATGGTCAGCCTAGGAATCCAGCACTGTTCTAGCCTATTCCACTACTTCACAGCTCTAACCACAAGGAAATTCCCCCTATTATTCAGCCTGGATCTCCTTTCTTTTAATTTCAACCAAAGTCCTTATCTTGCTTTTAGTTTTAATGGAGAACAAATCTATCCTCTCTTGCAACTGCCTTTTAGGTGTTTGTAGACCAGTGTTTCTCAACCTTGGCAACTTTAAGACGTGTGGACTTCAACTCCCAGAATTCCCCAGCCAGCATGGCTGGCTGGGGAATTCTGGGAGTTGAAGTCCACACGACTTAAAGTTGCCAAGGTTGAGAAACATTGTTGTAGACTGTTATCTCCCTTTCGTCTTCCCTTTTGCAAGCTAAACACAGCCTATATTCTTCATAGGACTTCATTTCCAAAGCCATTTTCATCCTGGTAGCTCTCCTCTGAATCTGCTCCAGTTTTTTATGTCGCTTGTAAAATGTGGTGTCCACAACTGGGCGCCAGACACCAAGTGTGGACTAGCCCATGGGTTTTCAAAGTTTTCAAGGCCATGGAACCTGTAAGTTCAAAAAAATACATCCCAGAACCCCTGATCAAGAGGCCAAGCTCTAGTGATAGAAAATTGGCTCCCTTTGAGTGAACTATTATTTTGCCTTAATCTCTCACAAAACCCTATCAGCATCTTATGGAACCCTAGGATTCTGCAGAATCCAGTTTGAAAAACCCTGTTTTTCAGTTCAGAGAACAATGGAATAAAAACCTTGGCCCACTCACTTTTATAGCACAATCTTCCCTACTCTATAAGGTTGCTATAAGGAAAACCAGATCTCCTGATCCGATCTTTTCAAAGTAGAGAGAGTAAGGAAGATGATCTTGACAGAAATATGCAAGAACCATTTGTTTATTCATTCAGTCACTTCCGACTCTTCGTGACTTCATGGACCAGCCCACGCCAGAGCTTCCTGTCAGCCGTCGCCATCCCCAGCTCCCCCAAGGTCAAGTCTGTCACCTCCAGAACATCATCCATCCATCTTGCCCTTAGCAAGAACCATTACCTAGGCAAAATGGGCTGAAATGTTATTTAAGCCCTGAAAAAACAAGATAGTATTTGGAAGTGGCTCAGGCAGATGCCTGTCAGCCATACTAGGTAAACCAGACGAGGAAATCAACTCCACAGGACAGCTAAAACTATTTTTTATTGAGGTTGGCTATTATATCAGAATCAGGATGCAAGTCTGATTGTGTTGGACCTCTTCCCGCTCCTTATACTCCAGTGAATTAGGGAGGTGTCTGCCTGAGCCACTTCCAAATGTTATCACGTTGCTCTGAACTTTAAAAATGTTTCAGCCTCTTTCCAGGGGTCGGCAAACTTTTTATGCCAGGAGCCATTTTGACATGCTCGTGCACATTTTGAAATGCTCGAGAGCCAGGGGGCGGGGTTTGCGGGCGGGGGCCAATCGCGTGGAAGGGGGCGGGGTTTGCGGGCGGGAGCCAATCACGTGGCTTATTGGGGCGGGTGGGAGGGCCCCTGTAGCAGTTTCCCCCCCCCCACCGGCTTCCCGCCCCTCCCTCCTTGCCTGCAGAAGGCGGCCGGCCTTCTCCCCCCGCTATTTCCGGAAGCGATCCAGCGCCGATCTGCGGGCTGCGGGGGCTCCAGCTTCGGAGGGCGCCGGCTGTTCCGAACCAAGGAGCCAGGGCGGAGCCGGGGCAGGGGAGGAACGGGGAGCGCCAGGGGACTCACCCGCTGCTGCTCGGCTGCCACCTTCCTCCTCCACTTCAGCCGCCCGCGCGCCTTCCCTGGCCGGTCCTCGCGGGCCGCCGGCGATGCTCCCGTCCTGCTGCACCCCAGCCGGAGCGCCCGAGTGCCAGACAGGCAGCTCCGCCCGCGCGCCTTCCACGCGATTGGCCCATGAGGACCGGCCAGGGAAGGCGCGCGGGCGGAGCTCCCGTCCCGCTGCACCCCAGCCGGAGCGCCCGAGTGCCAGACAGGCAGCTCCGCCCGCGCGCCTTCCACGCGATTGGCCCGCGAGGACCGGCCAGGGAAGGCGCGCGGGCGGAGCTCCCGTCCCGCTGCACCCCAGCCGGAGCGCCCGAGTGCCAGGCAGGCAGCTCCGCCCGCACGCCTTCCACGCGATTGGCCCGTGAGGACCGGCCAGGGAAGGCGCGCGGGCGGAGCTCCCGTCCCGCTGCACCCCAGCCGGAGCGCCCGAGTGCCAGGTATGCCCTCCGATGCCTTTTCCAAGTTTCTCCCCTTTCCCCCCAGCTGGGATCCCCTTACCGTCTCCATAGCCCGCCCCGCTGTCTCTGCCCCTCGTACTGCCCGCAGCACGCGAGGGGTTAAGCCCGACCTGACGTGGACTTTGCGCGGGGTGGGGGTGGGGCAGGGCGAGAGAGCCGCGGAGTTTGGGGGCGGGATCCAATTGCGTGGAAGGGGTGGGGGTGAGTTCAGCTGCGGAGCCAGACTCAAGGGGCCAAAGAGCCAGATCTGGCTCGCGAGCCGCCATTTCCGACCCTTGGCCTAGGCAACAGATCCTGTATATCTCCATCAAGGTCATATTCCTTACTCCCTACATGCCTCCCTGATTCAGAGGCAGTGGAACATGAGCATATATGATGATATCCCATCCAGTTATCCAGAGATGCCAAAGGAGTGTTTTTCCATTTCCCTACTCCAGTGCTAGCTTTTCCTGCCTACCTTTTGGGAATTGACAAGAACCGCCTAGATGAGAAGCTCACCAGTCGGAAAATGGACAGCAAATGGGGTGGCCAGTCAGAGTCCATTAATGTAACACTCAATGTAGAGCAAGCTTCCTATACTCGTGATGCCCTCGCCAAAGGCCTTTATGCCCGTGTCTTTGACTTCCTTGTTGAGGTAAGCAACTTTGTTCTGTGCTGTGGGGAGCTTTGGGATGGGGTGGGAAACAAATTGATGAGTGGTTTGCTCATTCCATTTCTTTAACAACTGAGAGGGATGGACTTTCTGCAGTGGGTTGAACAAGATGGTGTCCAGTTTACCACTTCCAGCCCTATGGTATTTTGAGAACTAACACAGAACTGGACTTACTGGAAAACATTGAATAAAGTGGTGTCTGGTTTGTCACTGCCAACTCTATGGTTTTGAGCACCAAATCAAAAAGATGGACTTACTACAATCCTACCCAACAGGAGAAGGACTAAAATTCTCAGATGGGAAAAATAGTGGCCTATTTAACATTCTTCACTCTTTGAATGCTAGAAATTGAGAGAAATATCAATTATCAGAAATATCAGAGTCCCTCCTTGAGGGGGAGATGGGCGGTCATAGAAATTTAATAAATAAATAAATAAACAAACAAACAAACATGGTTTTTTGCTTTGTTTTGTTTGAGAAGAGATAGATCAGGGCTTCTCAACCAGGGTTAGGTGGAACTCTAGGGTTCTGCAAGAGGTCACTAGGGGTTCCCTGGGAGATCACGATTTATTAAAAAAATTATTTCAAATTTGGGCAACTTCACATTAGAGAGGTAAGTTTCATTCTTTATTTTTAGTTTAAGAACACTGTTAATGCATATATACAGGCCTACACATGAAACGAATATAATAATTTTGTAATGTCTGGCCTATATTTGAGCCTGAATGTTCAGGGGTTCCCCGAGGCCTGAAAATTTTGATCCTCCAGGGTCAAAAAGTTGAGAAAGGCTGAGATAGATTATAATATTTTTTTATTACTGAATACCAACATTGGGGTTATGTGGCCTCTGGTAATAAAATTCTGTATTTTTTGTGGCTAGTAATTCCTTCCTCTTCACTTCCAGTCCATCAACAGAGCCATGCAGAAACCATACGAAGAGTACAGCGTTGGTGTCCTAGACATCTATGGTTTTGAAATATTCCAGGTAGGCCTGTGTCTTAGAGAAACCAGTGATCTCGGCTTTTGAGAAAATTCTGAACTCAAAAATGTCCCCGTACCATAAAGACACCATTGTCCAGTTGGTCATATTATTTGACTTAGCTTAGTAAACAAAATTAAAAACAGAAAATATTCATTGTTAATGTTCATATCCAAGGAGCCATAAATAAATATTAAAAATAACAATGAATCTTTAATATTGCTGTGCAGATAAGTAATAAATTAAATACACAGGAGAGCAAAAATAATGGTAGCAAGTGGGAAGACCAAGAAACTAGTTAGTTAGTTAATTAGTTAGTTAATTAGTTACTTTATTACAGTTGTAGACCAGCATGTAAATCCTTGTGAGATTGGAAGAATGAAACAAGTGAAAGGAAGACAGTGTTTTGTTTTAAAGTTTTCAAGGTTTTATTGCCACTAATAGGAGATAAATTATAGTTGTCATTTAGGATAGGCATACAGTATTATCGTTCTTATTTACTATATTTATGTAATACTTCCAATGCCAAAGTAACTCAAAGTGTTTAGCAGGAAAAACAGCAATAGCATACAAAATAACAAGACATTAGAATAGTATAAAATAATTCATTAAGAGATATAAAACAAAATAGAACATATTTGTTTTAAAAAGGAGGTGGGAGGAGAGAAAATACTCTTCCAACATTCACTCCAAGAAGACCTAAGTAAAGATGTGAGTTTTCATCAGGTGCTTAAAAGATATTATAATGGGGCCCTCCCAGATTTTGGAGGGAAAACATTTCAGAGGGTAGGCAAAGCATCAAAGGGAAGGCCCATCTTTTATTTATTTCATTTATATCAGAAGTATTGTAGATACGATGATACGCACCAGATTGATCCCTTTTTTCCTCGTTCATCCTTCTCCTTTCTTTAGTTTCACATAACATATATAGTATTTTCATTTTTCATTTCCTGCATTAATTCATGCTCTTTATCATTTATTCATCTTAATATTCCAAGTCATCGTCTTCCGTATGCCTTGGTCATCACCAGATAGGCCCAGAGATATTGACCTTGGCATTAGTCAATTGGAGATTTTACATAATACTTTTTAATACAATAAAAAAGGTTTAGATGATATTTCCAGCCTCAGTCATGTGCATAGAACAGACAGCATTCCCTACTAACAGTAAGGACAGAATTGGTAAGTTTTGGCCCATTTTGGTCAGTATGTCACAAGTCCAATCAAAGTTCAATTTTACCTAATCAGCATAATATTATCCACATCCTACAACTAGTAGGTACTGACAGGATGTGAATCGTTGGTTATATTTAAGCAGAAACAAAGAGGAGCTCTGAAAACTTTGGGACCACCCTAATTTTAGCTGTTTGTTATTCAATGGTTGATCGTTCAAAGGATGTTATGAAGGAATGATTTCTTAGCAATGGAAATCTTCCCATGTACTTCGCTGGCTTGAGTCACACCTATTTGTTGACTTTGGAAGCCATGATCATTTCCAGTTCCACTTAGTTCCCCATTTCCATTCTCCAAGTCTGGGATTTGATGGGAATGTCAACTAACCACATCCTTTTCAACATTGTTCTTCTTCCCTTGCCCCATGCTCCCCTGCTCTTCAGAGAAATGGCTTTGAACAATTCTGCATTAACTTTGTGAATGAAAAACTTCAACAGATCTTCATTGAATTGACACTGAAAGCAGAGCAGGTGAGATCTGTGTGGGAGAAGATACAAATTTCTTGGAGGGGTGGACTGTGGACTCTAGGAGGGAAATCTTTCCCTTCACATCACTAAACCTATCAGCAATATTATATTGCTTGGGGGGGAGGGAGAATATTCCATGAGATCACAAATGATGCAGTATTACTCTGTGCCCTCAAAAGAAAGGAAAGACAGGATAATAATAACAACAACAATGATAATGTAATAGAGTTGAAGTTTGCACATGGTTCTTGGGCTAAGAAGGAGGGACTGGCCCAAAGTCCCTCCAAGGAGGTTCCATGGCTGAGAAGGAATTAGACCCTGTGTCTCTCTTCTCTTAGTCCAGTACCTTCACCACTGGACCATGCTGATTTTTGGGCTGACAGGAAGGGACTAATGCAAAGCCCCCCAGGGAGTTTTTGTGGCTATTTTGTTGTTGTTGTTGTTGTTCAGTCGTTTAGTCGTGTCCGACTCTTCGTGACCTCATGGACCATAGCACGCCAGGCCTTCCTGTTCTCCACTGTCTCTCGGAGTTTACTCAAATTCATGTTCATTACATCGGTGATGCTATCTAACCATCTCATCCTCTGCCGTCCCCTTCTCCTTTCGCCTTCAGTCTTTCCCAGCATCAGGGTGTTTTCCAGGGAGTCCTCTCTTCGCATTAGGTGGCCAAAGTATTTGAGCTTCAGCTTCAGCATCTGTCCTTCCAATGAGCAGTCAGGGTTGATTTCCTTTAGGATTGACTGGCTTGACCTCCCTTTTTGTGGCTAAGGGGGAACTAAAAGCTGAGCCCCTCTGCTCCTAGTGCTGCATCTGCATCACTACACCACAGGGTCTCTCCATAGTAAAATACTGATGTACCCAAGCTTTGACTTGTGATGAGGCAAAATGTGTCTATTCTCATGTGGCTCACTGATGGATCCTATTGGACTTCGCATGACAGACATCTTGGGGTCAATCTCCAATTGGTCAGTTGTGACACTAGGACAGCCTTTCCTAACCTGGAGAAGGGACTATATCTCCAGGTTAGTATGCTCGGGGACAGCATCTACTTCAATTCCTAGCCAGAAGGCTGGCTAGGAACTCTGGGAGTTTTAGTTCCACCATATCAGGAGGGCACCAGGTTCAGGAAGATTGCCCTACACCAGGGTTTCTCAACCAGGGTTCTGCAGAACCCTCGGGTTCCGTGAGAGGTCACTAGGAGTTCCTTGGGAGATCACGATTTGTTTAAAAAATTATTTCAAATTCAGGCAACTTCACATTAAAGAGGTAAGTTTCATTCCTTCTTTTCAGTTTAGGAACACTGTTAATGCATACAGTATATACAGGCCTACCCATGAAACGAATATAATCATTTTGTAACGTCTGGCCTATCTTTGAGCCTGAATATGCAGGGGTTCCTTCCCCGAGGCCTGAAAAATATTTCAAGGGTTCGTCCAGGGTCAAAAAGTTGAGAAAGGCTGCCCTAGAGAGCTGCAGGTCATCAGATCAGTAATAAATGTTATTCTTACCTTGATACTCACCTTTAAGTGTTACTTTGTTCTTTAAATGTGCATTAATTGTTTCTTGGTTCTGTAAAAGTGATCTGCGCTTTTGTCTTTTGCCCTAGGAAGAGTATGTGCAGGAAGGCATCAAGTGGACCCCAATTGAATATTTCAACAACAAAATTGTGTGTGATCTCATTGAAAACAAAGTGGTAAGAGAAGGACTGAAGAGGAGATAAGATAAAAGCGTTCACTGAGGTGTGGGGGTTGAGGTGGTGATGGCATTAATACTTTATCCCAGTTGAATTAAACTCTTAAAAGGCCCCATTTGCCTATTGCTTTTCCATCGAAATCACATCCATGCCATTTCCCCCCCTAAAATTCATTTAAAACTTTCCTTTTCCTTTGTTTTCTTAGAAGGCACCTGAAATGTGTGTTCTTCTGGGGCATTCTAGGAAAAAGATGGCAGCCATTGCTCCCTAAAAAGGAAACCGTGGGGACCCCAATTTAGCTTTGTTTCCTGGCTGTAATTACTATTTCTAATGCCTTAGAATTCTTAGAAATAGAATTCTGGGAGTTGAAGTCCAGACATCTTAAAGCTGCTGAGGTTGAGAAACACTGCTTTAGAATAGGCTGACCATACGTCCCGTTTTGAACGGGACAATCCCGTTTTTTCAGCATTTTTCAACCGTCCCGTCGTTTTGATAAAAATCTCAATTTTGTCCCGTTTTTTAAACCCGGCGGGAATGGCGCGGAAGGAGGATCCGAGCTGGAGCTGCCGATTGGAGGCAGCCCGGAAGAGGAAGCCCTCCCGCCTATCAGCGCAGGCAGAGAGGCGGAGAGGAGGTTGGACCGGGGGGCGTGGTTTGCAGGCAGGAGCCAATCGCGCGGACCAGGAGGCGGGGTTTGCAGGCGGGAGCCAATCACGTGGACCGGGGGCGGGGTTTTCAGGCAGGAGCCAATCGTGTGGACAGGGGGCGGGGTTTGCAGGCAGGAGCCAATCGCTTGGACCGGGGGGCGGAGACCCCTGTATTTTTCATGAATACGGAATATTACATAAGACCCCGTCCCATTTTACCATCCCGATGTCCCGTTTTTGTCTCAAGGAAATATGGTCAGCCTACTTTAGAATGATACAAAAGACAGATAAAAGACAATTGCCCTCCCTCCAGGCTTTCCGGAAATCTTTAAAAACCTGGTTCTGCCGCCTGGCTTGGGACAAAGGAAGGGATAGTTCCTCCTGGGGGTGGTTAGCTTAATAATAACCTCCTTTTATGATTGTACCATCCTCTGGATTTTATATTCCTATTTATTATGATATTGTATTTTAATGATTATAAGTTTTTAATTTTAATTTTAATTTTGATATTTATTGTAAAGCGCCCAGAGTCTACCGCAGTAGAGATGGGCGGTGATAAATTTGATTAATAAATAAATAAATAAATAAATAAATTGCCAAGAGAACACTTTGAAGACTTTTGCTACCAGCTGGGGAAAATAAGACCATCTCTATCAGCAAATGAATAACGAATGCATACAAGCGGAGGTGTGAAACTGAAGCCCATTTCTGCCCATTCATTAACAATATGTTTTACAACCAATTTAAAAGCCATTTGAATTTGCCCTGTTCGGGCTCAAGTAACCCTACCCTGTTGGACAGGATGGTGAGGCCATATTTTCGTTCCTTCACTCTTGGTCTCTCTTGCCTCCTTCCAGAATCCTCCTGGTATTATGAGCGTCTTAGATGATGTCTGTGCCACCGTGTATGCAAAGGGCGAGGGGGCAGATCAGACCTTGCTGCAGAAGCTCCAGTCGGCAGTGGGGACCCACGAGCATTTCAACGGCTCCAGTTCAGGATTCATCATCCACCACTATGCTGGCAAGGTCTCCCAAGCTCCCCGTTTTCCTTCCATGCCCCCCTTCCTTATTCCTTTCAGTCTGGCTTCTCCAGTTTCTAGGCTGAAAATGCTAACTCCTTGATATACTGATGTGCTGTTGGTTGTACATGTGTGCATTCATATATGTGTGCTTGTGTGTAAGCTGATTTCAGATCAGTTCAAATTATGTTTAAACTGATCCTATATATGTGTGTATATATGTATGTACAGGTAGTCCTCGCTTAACAACGGTAATTGGGATCAGCAACTCCATTGCTAAGCAATGTGGTCGTAAAGCGCAACATCACATGACTGCACTCACTTACAACGGCAGTAGCGGCAGTTCTGGTTACCGTCGTTAAGCAAATCCCATGTGGTTGTTAAGCATGACATCATGTGATTGCCATTTGCGACCTCCTGCAGGCTTCCCCGTTGACTTTGCTTGTCAGAAGCTGGCAGTGAAGGTCGCAAATGGCAATCGTGTGACCGGGGGACGCTGCAACCATTGCAACTGCGAGCCGGTGGCCAAGTGCCCAAATCGCAATCACATGACTGCGGGGATGCTGCAATGGCCGCAACTACGAGGACCAGTCATAAATCTCCTCGTTCAGAGCCATTGTAACTTCGAATGGTCGCTGAACAAGTGGTTGTTAAGTGAGGACTACCTGTATCTATCTATCTACATTATCTATCTATAGATTTAGATATACACACACACACGAAGTGCCAGTGTAGTATGGTGGGGAAAGTGCTAGACTGGGAGTAGAGAGGTTCATTCTGAAGAAAGCAGTGAGAGATTACAGATGCTGCCGACCAGACATAACAGAATTTACAGATGGCAAAAATGCTAACTGTTGACCTATCCTAACCACAGGTCTCCTACGACGTGAATGGCTTTTGTGAAAGAAATCGGGATGTGCTTTTCACGGACCTGATAGAACTAATGCAAACCAGTGAATTGTGAGTCTGTTTCCCCTGCTTTCCTCCCCCACCACACTTGATCATAGTTTTCATCTTTCATACTTGCTTATAAGCTTCACGGAGGCATCTTGTTACCAAAAAAAAAAGCATATAATGAAGGAAAATAGAAGGGTTTGGAGTATTCTTGGACTACAACTCCCATCAACCAACATAGCCAAGAGTCAGGAATGAGAGTTTTACTCCAGCAACTTATAAAGCAGGCTTGCCTAAACTGGTGCCATAAGATGTGTTAGGATGGGACTTGCTAGCTTGGAATTCTGCAAATTGTAATTCCAACACAAATCAAATTTGGGAAGACTGATCTGGAGAGGCAAAAATTTTCAAATCTGGGCTAGATGCAGCAGTGTTTTCAGGGGGAGGGGGTGGTGGTCAGACTGACAAAAGCAGTCTGTTAGGGTTTCACTATTCATTCATTCATTCATTCATTCATTCATTCATTCATTCAGTAAATTTATATGGCTGCCCCACAGAATGCAAGGGAATACCAGCTTAGATGGAATCCTAGTCTGAATCAGTGGTGCACTTTTTAAATGTCCAGTTCCAAAATTCTAGTTCTGTCTTACTTTCTTTCCCCCTTCTTAGCTCTTTTATCCGGATGCTTTTCCCAGAAAAACTTGATGCAGACAAAAAAGGACGGCCCACTACAGCTGGATCCAAAATTAAGGTAAATTTCCATTGGGTTAGATCTATTTTTCAATTTGTTCCCCATCAGTTGATGCTAGGAAGCAGCTGAGGGTAATAAAAACAGTCTCCATAGCTTGTCACTGGTCTGATGATGATGTGGCACCAATGCTTTCCTAAACTGGCTCCTTGAAATATGTGGGATGATAGCAAGACCATTTTCGGAGTACTTAGTCCCAAAACATATATGGAGGATCAGTTTTGGGAATACTTCAGATGAATGTGCTGGATAAAACTGATGACAGTAGATGTTTGGCAAAATTTCCTTCAAATCAGGTTGCCTACCGTTGCATGTTCACTGATATATCTCAAACTACATTAACAAAAGGTACTGACACAAGATATCCAGATCATGAGAAGTAGAAGCTACATTCAACTTTATCTAATGAAGTAGAAATAGACCCACCAATCTTGACATCACAGGGGTCCATACGATGGTGTCTCTAACCATGAGTTGAAGCCCTATCTCTTCTTTATGTGTATCATGCATTCTTATATATAAGAAGGGGTGAGCTTCTATAATGTGGTCATGGCTGCCATCTTGATTTTTTTTTTTACTTTATCCCGCAAACACCTCTGGATGACATGTTCATACAATTCTAGTATTAAAGGTTGCACAGGATTCATTGCTGCTAATTTTTCTTGTTTTTCTGTATACTTTTTTCCTTGGCACCTAGGATAAGGAGCAATCTTTGAGGGAGGCATGTTCTAGGACCACTTTGTCCCTTGTCATTTATTTTTTTAGTATTTATTTTCTTTTTCAGTATCTTGAGCCATAATAATATATAATAAATGTTTGGGGGTCAATGAACAATCTGAAACTTCATGAAGGGGTCGATGAACTGAAGAGTTTGGGGACCCCTGGACTAGATGATCCTGTGGTCCCTTCCAACTCTACAATTCCCATAATTCTGTGATAGCAAAAAGGAGTCCTAATATTATCATTACATCTCAGGGGAAGATCTGGTCACAACAAAACTCGAAGCTTCAGTGAGAAAATTTGACAGGGAGAATTCTGAAAGCCTCTTTACTCTTTGGAAAGTGTTTTATTCTTGGTGATCTGGAGCAAAACATGTTGGAATTTAAGCAACAGATTGAGTAACACCAAGACCCTTGGGTCTCCCCAGAAACAGGCCAATGATCTTGTGAAGACACTGATGAAGTGTACACCTCATTACATCCGTTGCATTAAGCCCAACGAGACGAAGAGGCCGCGAGACTGGGAGGAGAGTAGGTAAGAGAGAAGGAGATACCAATTGTGCACAAATGTCCACCAAAACCCTGAACCAAAAGCAAAACTTTATCTTCTTAAAATGCATTTAAGGTATCAATGTGAATCATGTTACTTGCTGATTGTCCTTGCCTCTCCCATTTGCCCCATTTTCTATCTCTAAGACATCTCCCCTCATTGGCAGTTTTCATAAAAATGATGTCCTTGAGAGGTAGGTCTTGGATCTCCCTGCTATGCTACACATACGTACGTACGTCTTGCAGGGTGAAGCACCAAGTGGAGTACTTGGGACTGAAGGAGAATATCCGAGTCCGTCGAGCTGGATTTGCATATCGCAGAGTGTTTCATAAATTCCTGCAAAGGTAAGAAATCAAGATTGCTGTTATTGTGAATTGGGGACTGTAGCTCCATGTCCAGAAAGACTGATAGATTGATTGCTTAATTGTTTGATTGACTTTAGATGATTTATATGGCTCCCCCATCTCACAGATGCGACTCTGGGCAGCTAAACAAATTTAAAATATCAATACAAAACAATAATAAAAAAAATAACCAAAAACAAAGAAACGTAAAATGGCAACTGAGGAAACCAATCAACCAATACTTCATGGGCTCAACTAACCTACTGACCCCCGTGCCCAGGAAAACAGCTAGGTCTTGAGGGCTTTCCAAAAGGGTCAACTTAATCTTAGGTAGTATGGTGTTCCAAAGGGTTGATGCAGTGACACATTTCCTGGGTGCCACAAGATGACATTCTCTAATCAATGGGATCCAGAACATATCCCTTCTGCTGGATCTGATGGGACAGGTAGACACCATTGGAGAGAGGCAGTCCTTCAAATAACCTAGCCCCATGCCATGAAGGTCTTCATAGGTGACCACCAGCACCTTGAACTGCACTCTGAAACATTTTGGAAGCCAGTGCAGCTCACATAGCAAAGATGTGTTTGTTGTTTATTCATTCAGTCGCTTCCGACTCTTCGTGACTTCATGGACCAGCCCTCGCCAGAGCTTCCTGTCGGCCGTCGCCATCCCCAGCTCCCCCACGGTCGAGTCCGTCACCTCCAGAATATCATCCATCCATCTTGCCCTTGGTCAGCCCCTCTTCCTTTTGCCTTCCACTTTCCCTAGCATCAGCATCTTCTCCAGGGTATCCTGTCTTCTCATTATGTGGCCAAAGTACTTCAGTTTTGCTTTTAATATCATTCCCTCAAGTGAACAGTCTGGCTTTATTTCCTGGAGGATGGACTGGTTTGATCTTCTTGCAGTCCAAGGCACTCTCAGAATTTTCCTCCAACACCACAGTTCAAAACCATCTCTCATCCTTCACTCAGCCTTCCTTATGGTCCAGCTCTTGCAGCCATAGGTTACTACGGGGAATACCATTGCTTTAACTATGCGGACCTTTGTTGTCAGTGTGATGTCTCTGCTCTTAACTATTTTATCAAGATTTGCCATTGCTCTCCTCCCAAGAAGTAGACGTCTTCTGATTTCCTGGCTGCAGTCAGCGTCTGCAGTAATCTTTGCGCCTAGAAATACAAAGTCTGTCACTGCCTCCACTTTTTCTCCCTCTATTTGCCAGTCATCAATCACGCTCGTTGCCATAATCTTGGTTTTTTTGAGGTTTAACTGCAACCCAGCTTTTGCACTTTCTTCTTTCACCTTCATCATAAGGCTCCTCAACTCCTCCTCGCTTTCAGCCATCAAAGTGGTATCATCTGCATATCTGAGATTGTTAATGTTTCTTCCAGCGATTTTAACTCCAGCCTTGGAAGTTAAAGCAAAGGTGTAACAGGGGCATATCTTTTGTATTTTTATAAAATTTGTGATCAGAGTTATGGAAAAACCAAGAGATAAGTTTGTAGTAAAAACGTTGCTTTATTTAAAACAAAAACATAGGAACAAACCTTGAATCTTCCTCTTTAGCCAAAGCATGGCATGGTTGATTAACATAGCCATTTAGATAGCAGAGAGCAGAATGCAGAGAGCGAACAAAAGGCATTTACATTTTAAACATTAACTTGATCAGCATCTGAGTGGACAGGATCCAGCATGTGACCAAAAACACCTAGGCAACAGATTCCCAATATGGGCAAAGCTCTAACAGCTAATTCTGATTGGTCAGAACCCTCAGACTGGCCGGCACCTGAAGGCAATAACATTCCTGAGTGGGGGTGAACAAGTGCTCTCTGAGCCCAAACAGGAAAAAAGCCTTGAGGCCTGGCTTTTTAAAAACTCAGCCACATATTCTACAGACATAAAAAAATATATATATAACAATATCAAGATATGCCCATAATTGTTTGCCACATTCTGGAGTAATTGTAACTTCCGGGTGTTCTCCAAGGGCAGCTCTATGTAGAGCATATTGCAATAATCCACTCAGGAGGTGATCAAAGCATGAGTGACCATGTTCAGTGCCTCCTGGTCTAGGAAGAGAGGCAACTGGCACACAACATGAAGTTGTGCAGAAGTCCTCCTGGCCACAGCTGCCACCTGCTCCTCAAACAGGAGCTGTGAGTCTAGGAGGACCCCTAGATTGTGCCCAGTTCTGTCTGAAATAGTACAACTCCATTCAGAACTAAAGAGGAGAAATCACTGGATCCAGGAGGCCCTAAAACTCAGAGCCACTCAGTCTTACTACAATTGAGCTAAAGCCAGTAGGGTAGTACATGGAGACTCAACCTTGTGGCCAGGTTGAAGGGAGGAAAGAGGGAGTCGTTCCTCAATTCAAATTCTTCACCTCTGCAGCCTCTTAACTCAGTACCACAGGAACTGCAGACACCCTCTTCTACTAAGCCATTCCACCCTCCCTCCAGATAATTACTTTTGTCAATGGCCAGGAATGGATGGTGGAGAATTGACTTTTGTCAATGGCCAGGAACGGATGGTGGAGAATTGACTTTTGTCAATGGCCAGGAACGGATGGTGGAGAATTGACTTTTGTCAATGGCCAGGAACGGATGGTGGAGAATTGACTTTTGTCAGTGGCCAGGAACGGATGGTGGAGAATTGACTTTTGTCAGTGGCCAGGAACGGATGGTGGAGAATTGACTTTTGTCAGTGGCCAGGAACGGATGGTGGAGAATTGACTTTTGTCAGTGGCCAGGAACGGATGGTGGAGAATTGACTTTTGTCAGTGGCCAGGAACGGATGGTGGAGAATTGACTTTTGTCAGTGGCCAGGAACGGATGGTGGAGAATTGACTTTTGTCAGTGGCCAGGAACGGATGGTGGAGAATTGACTTTTGTCAGTGGCCAGGAACGGATGGTGGAGAATTGACTTTTGTCAGTGGCCAGGAACGGATGGTGGAGAATTGACTTTTGTCAGTGGCCAGGAACGGATGGTGGAGAATTGACTTTTGTCAGTGGCCAGGAACGGATGGTGGAGAATTGACTTTTGTCAGTGGCCAGGAACGGATGGTGGAGAATTGACTTTTGTCAGTGGCCAGGAACGGATGATGGAGAATTGACTTTTGTCAGTGGCCAGGAACGGATGGTGGAGAATTGACTTTTGTCAGTGGCCAGGAACGGATGGTGGAGAATTGACTTTTGTCAGTGGCCAGGAACGGATGGTGGAGAATTGACTTTTGTCAGTGGCCAGGAACGGATGGTGGAGAATTGACTTTTGTCAGTGGCCAGGAACGGATGGTGGAGAATTGACTTTTGTCAGTGGCCAGGAACGGATGGTGGAGAATTGACTTTTGTCAGTGGCCAGGAACGGATGGTGGAGAATTGACTTTTGTCAGTGGCCAGGAACGGATGGTGGAGAATTGACTTTTGTCAGTGGCCAGGAACGGATGGTGGAGAATTGACTTTTGTCAGTGGCCAGGAACGGATGGTGGAGAATTGACTTTTGTCAGTGGCCAGGAACGGATGGTGGAGAATTGACTTTTGTCAGTGGCCAGGAACGGATGGTGGAGAATTGACTTTTGTCAGTGGCCAGGAACGGATGGTGGAGAATTGACTTTTGTCAATGGCCAGGAACGGATGGTGGAGAATTGACTTTTGTCAATGGCCAGGAATGGATGGTGGAGAATTGACTTTTGTCAATGGCCAGGAATGGATGGTGGAGAATTGACTTTTGTCAATGGCCAGGAATGGATGGTGGAGAATTGACTTTTGTCAATGGCCAGGAATGGATGGTGGAGAATTGACTTTTGTCAATGGCCAGGAATGGATGGTGGAGAATTGACTTTTGTCAATGGCCAGGAATGGATGGTGGAGAATTGACTTTTGTCAATGGCCAGGAATGGATGGTGGAGAATTGACTTTTGTCAATGGCCAGGAATGGATGATGGAGAATTGACTTTTGTCAATGGCCAGGGATGGATGATGGAGAATTGACTTTTGTCAATGGCCAGGAATGGATGATGGAGAATTGACTTTCTGAGATACTTAAATCCCTTGGCTGGGGGAAAACAGAAGAGAAGAAAACTAGATTATTTTTTGAAAGAGAGGAAATGGAATGGGGAAAGGAACAGCATTTTTCCAGCGTCATATCCACACCCCCTACGCTAAAATTAGAGAGACTCTGCTGACACTGAAGAAAACTGGTTATGTTTATAGTCATGGACTCCTTTGATGTTAGCATCACTTTGAAGTTACTATCTGAGCACATACATGTGCTCCCTTTCTTAAGGTATGCCATCCTGACCCCAGAAACCTGGCCGAAGTGGCGAGGAGATGAACGCCAAGGAGTCCAGCACTTGTTAAGGTCTGTCAACATGGATGTGGATCAGTACCAGATGGGCCGCACAAAGGTTTTTGTCAAGAATCCAGAGTCGGTAAGCTAGGCAACCTTAGCTCCTTTGAAAGCGTTGTCCTTTTGAATTGTTGGCGTCACATAAACTGCCTTCAGTAAAAAAAAATATAATCTGTAAACTGAATTAAAAGGTGGAGAGTAAGGAAGATGACTTTGATGGAGTTTGCAAGGTTTGTTGCTAGGACGACGAGGGGTAAAGCATATCTTGAGTCCACAACAGACAGATAATATTTGGAAGAGGCTCAGACAGACACCTCCCTAATTCACATGTGTATAAGAAGGGGAGAAGGGACAGCCCAATCCAACTTGCAAGATTCTGTTATTATAGCCATCTCAGTCAAAGTAGCTTTAGCCTTCCTGTGGAGTTGTTTTCTTGGTCTGGCCTACCTGGTGGGGCTGACAGAAGTTTTAAAAAAGCATAAATGCAAGTTTTTTTCCCCTTCTCTTTCTTCTACCTTCATTTGATATTTTTCTTTTTGCTGCCAGCTCTTCCTCCTAGAGGAGATGCGGGAACGAAAGTTTGATGGGTATGCCCGGGTCATCCAGAAAGCATGGCGCCATCACATTGCTATCAGGAAGTACGAGCAGATGCGAGAAGAAGGTAAGACTAGTCCTTGTTCTCAGGACATGATGGTATGAAGGATAGTAACCACAGGTGAGATTCAGAGCAGTTTATGCCCAGTGATCAATAACATTATAATCAGTCATAACCATCAATGTGGGTCACACTCCTGAGAATTTTATTTATTATTTTATTTTATTATTTCAATTTATTCCCCGCCCATCTCCCTTGCAAGGGACTCTGGGCGGGTTACAACAATTGAAAGTTTAAAAACTATACAAAAACAATATCTAAAAACAATATCTAAAATACATCCAATAATAATAATAATAAATTACATAAAATCCAAGATGGAATGGGGACCGTAGGATGGATCGTATTACTACGGGGCCAGCCAACCCCAGGAGGCACTGCCGCCTCTGTTGTCCCAGGCCCGGCAGCAGAGCCAGGTCTTAAGGGCCTTCTGAAAGGCCAGGAGTGAAGGGGCCAGTCTCACCTCCGGGGGCAAGATATTCCATAAGGCGGGCGCTATCGCAGAGAAGGCACGTCTCCTGGACCCCGTTAGATGGAATTCTCTTGTTGAGGGGGTCCGAAGCATGCCCTCTCTGCATGCACGGGTGGGGCGGGCCGACGTTATCGGGACGAGACGGTCCCTCAGGTACCCTGGCCCTATGCCATATAGGGCTTTAAAGGTAATCACCAACACCTTGAATTGGACCCGGAAGCAAACTGGTAGCCAATGCAACTCGCGTAGCAGAGGTGTTACATGTGCCGATCTCATGGCACCCATAACTGCTCGCGCCGCGGCATTCTGCACCAGCTGAAGCTTCCAGATACTCTTCAGTGGTAGCCCCATGTAGAGCGCATTACAGTAATCTATATGCAAGAATGCAAGAAGCTAAAGATATTTGCAAACTAAAATTCAACAGGGGAAACAATAGATCAGCTTTTCTCAACCTTTTGACCCTGGAGGAACCCTTGAAATATTTTTCAGGCCTCAGGGAACCCATGCATATTCAGGCTCCAATATAGGCCACAAGTTACAAAATCATTATATTAATTTCATGTGTAGGCCTGTATATACGCATTAACAGTGTTCTTAAACTAAAAATAAAGAATGAAGCTTGCCGGTTTCGTGTGAAGTTGCTCGAATTGGAAGTAATTTTTTAAATAAATCGTGATCTCCCAGGGAACCCCTAGTGACCTCTCGCAGAACCCTAGGGTGCCACGGAACCCTGGTTGAGAAACCCTGCAATAGCGGAAAGAGGAGGCAGAACGTAGAAAACTGAAGCATTTTTCCAATGGTTGAATTGCGTATAGTTTGGTTCACTTGGAGGCAGTGATATCTGAAGAGGGGAGGGGTAAAAAAGTTAAGATGGTGTTTGTGACTGTCTAATTCAGTCCTCACACCTTGTTTTACATGCAGTGCACATAAGAAAGGCTTTGATCACCCAGTTGCCATTGCCATCTTGACCTTTTTTGGCCCCACCCCACCCCACCCCTGCCGTCAGCCCTGGTTTAAATGCAGCCCTGACCTTTTGGTTAGTTCTCGCCTTGAACTCCCAATTTGCTGTTCCCCTGTTATCCCTTCTCCATCCAGCATCCCATATCCTGTACAACTTCAAAGAGAGACGACGGAACAGCATCAACCGGAATTTCGTGGGTGATTATCTGGGCATGGAAGAGAAACCGGAGCTGCGTCAGTTCTTGGGCAAAAGGGAGAGAATTGATTTCGCCGATTCGGTCACCAAGTACGACAGGCGGTTTAAGGTAAGATTGAGGCTTATCTTCCACCATGAGGTGAAGAACCAAAAGCTACTCTTCCAATGCCTTCCTCTTTTTCCAAAACCTGGAAGAATTCTTGGCATTGGCCAAGAGTTTTAGAATGTTGAAACAGCTTCACAAACTTTTTAAAGTAAGTCTGAATTATCATTTCTATTTTACAGTTAGGAAAGATGGAGGCTTATAAAGGGCAATGATACCAAGCATGCTATGTATGCCTCTGCAAATGAGGAGGTATTTCACCCAATATTAGAGAGATGTCGGGCATGGAAGCTCTCCTTGGCAAGATGTATACTTGCAAAGGGCTAGCACTGACCAAGCACCAAGCAGCTGGACTAAAGCAGTGTTTCTCAACCTCAGAAACACTAAGATGAGTGGACTTCAACTCCCAGAATTCCCCCAGCTTGGGAGTTGAAGTCCACACATCTTAAAGTTGCTGAGGCTGAGAAACACTCAATTAGAGGACCTTTAAAATACATTGTGATCCCAAACTCCTAAAAATTCCATTTCAGAAATTGTTGTTATGGACACCTGTAAGGCAAGTACTTTTTTCTTGGTTTCTGTCTGAAGCAGGGTGCTTCAGAAGAACCAACTTAGATCAGACTAAAGACCCATTCGATGCATTGCAGAAAACCACTGTCAGCTCATTTGGCCATATGCCTTTCCCTGCTCTTTATATTCTGCATAGGGTATTGAGAAATGTATACAGGTAGTCCTCGCTTAACTATCACAATTGGGACTGGAATTTTGGTTGCTAAGTGAAGCAGTCATTAAGCGAATCTGACCCAATTTTATGACCTTTTGCGGCGGTCATTAAGCGAATCACCGTGGTCATTAAGCAAACCACATGGTTGTTAAGCGAATCGCGCGGTTCCCCATTGATTTTGCTTGCTAGAAGCCGGCTGGGAAGGTCAAAAATGGCGATCATGTGACCATGGGACGCTGTAACGGTCATAAATGTGAACCAGTTGCCAGGCACCCAAATGGCGATCACGTGACTGGGAGGACGCTGTGATGGTCGTAAGCGTGAGGACCGGTCGTAAGTCAGTTTTTTCCAGCACCGTTGTAAGTCCAAACTGTCAATAAATGAATGGTTGTTAAGCGAGGACTACCTATACTACCATTGAACATGGAGGTTCTGTTCCACTAGCAACAATAATGGCAGTTGCCCCTACCTTGTTTTGGTGACTTTCCAATCTTCCGTTTCTTAAGGGTTCTAAGGCCAATTCTGCCGGCTGGTTTTGGTTTTTGTATTGGTATGTGGGAATGGCCTTGGGAGACAGGAGGAAGAGCCTCAGACTAGATAAGCATCACGCAAAAGCTATCTCAGCCCACAGGAGGAGGGAGGGCGCATGGACAGCGTTTCAGAAGGGACCCCCCCTAGTTTTCCAGATAGCAAAAGGAAAGGAGGGGAGAAATACCTTCAGCCTCGCAAGATTCTGTTAGTGGAACCTTACAATAAAGATAGAGCTAGTGTTCATTGTTGTACTTCTGGTCTGGACTACCTCGCAGGGCTAACAGTTTCTTGATGAAGCTGGACATTTCCATTTTTGTTTTTTGTACTTTGTGTTCTTCTTGGGAGCTGTGCAGTATATGAATATATGAAAATAAATAAAGAGTGGCAGCTTGGATGACAGCGCTCAAGGCTGCCCCTCCCCCTTTGCATTCATTCATTCATTCATTCATTCATTGTTTTTAATCCTCCTACTTCAACAAAAGTTTTCTCAGTAGATTACCAGCTATAGGAGTTCACACTTCTTGCCATCCTCCTCTTATTTTTCTTCTGCACAGTCCATTAAGCGGGACTTCATCTTAACACCCAAACACCTGTATATGATTGGCCGAGAGAAGGTGAAAAAGGGTCCTGAGAAGGGCCAGATCCGGGAGGTGCTGAAGAAAAAGTTGGAGGTCCAAAGAGTCAATGGAGTGTCTCTCAGGTGAGCTGCATTCCCACCCTGCAAAAGGCAACAAGGCCACAGCATCAGGTAGCGTTGGCTTGAGGAACCCCATCAGGTGTGGTCAAAAAGGCCAAGATGGTGGCCGTGACCATGTGGTCGAAGCCCTGCATGGGACACGTGTAAAAAGGCACCGGGCTTCACTCTTGTGCTCACATGGGCACAACTGGCACACCAGATGAAGCTGGGCAGAAGTCTTCTGGCCACAGCTGCCTCCTGCTCACCTTGAGTCCAGGAAGACCCCCATGTTGCACACCGCTCTTGAATGGGGGAGTGCCACCCCATCCAAGGTCAGGGTTGGAATCTCTCTGATGTTGCTGCTGTTTTGCAAAACGTAATGGTGCTTCCCCCCCTCTTTGCAAAGTCCTCAGGCTCAACGGGTTCTTCCAGCATCCAACAGCAGCAAGACATAATTGGGCCAGAGGTATAAAAAACAGCAGGGCTGCTTCCTCTTAAGAGCTTGGGGGAAGAGGGGTTTTTGCAGCTGCTGGTCCTTGCAAGCCAAACCACACTTGCTCTTCGGCACAAGTGTTATTGCTGCAGGAACCCAGTCCGCTGTCTGGCCCCTGCAGCTTGTGGTTGTCGGGGTTCGTACAGTATCCCATCGCAACAGCAAACCACCTTCAGATCTGAACTGATGACAACCAATCTCACTTTTTTTAAAAAAAAAAATTGGGGCAGTTGGGAATGGGAGGAGGAACCGAGCAGCTGAAGACCTGTTCATCTTTAAGTTGCCAGTAAGTGTTAGTGATAAATGGGAAGCATGCTGAGTGTCCCTGGGCTTTCTTGCCCTGGATTTCTATAGCAGGGATATTGAACCTGTGGCTCTCCCACAGCTGCAGCCATCATGGCCAATGGTGAGGGATGATGGGAGTTGTAGTTTAGCAGTATCAAGAGGAAGATAAGGTCCCCCACCCTTGGTCTGCTTTGTCTGTAAGGGTTTGGAGTTCTACAGAACCTAGAGAGGGGTTGACTCAGGGATCTTGCGCATGCCAAAGCTGAGCCATGGGGTCTCAGTGGCAGAACTACAGGAATTTCATCCAGTCAGACTCTGGCTGATCTAGGTCAGTATCTTCCTTTATGATCAGCCAGTGTTTTTCTCAGTCTCACCCC
This sequence comes from Charina bottae, assembly GCA_023362775.1. Classification (NCBI taxonomy): domain Eukaryota; kingdom Metazoa; phylum Chordata; class Lepidosauria; order Squamata; family Charinaidae; genus Charina; species Charina bottae. Next base: position 5,099,818 of record JALMGJ010000040.1, read on the forward strand.
GAGAGAGACCCCTTCTCTTGCTCAGCTACTTTTTTAAAAAAATAAAAATAAAGAACTAAATGTAGGGCTTTCTGCTTAGCAACTGAGTTAATGGACATAAGCAGTGTTATGAAGGACATAAGCAGAGTCCCTTGGAACAAGCCACAGCCCACCCCCAGCATTCTGGTCAGGAAACTCGTGAGCATGAAGCTGAAGCATAATCACTTGCGTCCACTTTTGGGACCCCCCAGTGGCTGGTGTTACAGAGCTGCTGCCTGTAATTCTGGAGAAAATAAACCTGGTGGCAAATAGCCACTAATCCATCATGAATTTCCCTAGTCCTCTTTTAAAGGGGCCCTTTGAACCGTCACTCATGCCCTGGTTGTCCCCCATATAGATTACTGTAACACACTCTACATGGGGCTACCCATGAAGAATATCCGGAAGCTACAGCTGGTACAGAATGCGGCCGCGCGGGCAATTTTAGGTGCACCAAGATCAGCACACATAACACCTTTGCTCCACGAGCTGCATTGGGTGCCAGTTTGCTTCCGGGTCCAATTCAAGGTGTTGGTTATTACCTTTAAAGCCCTACATGGCGTTGGCCCAGGTTATCTGAGGGACCGCCTCATCCCCATTACATCGTCCCGTCCCACCCGATCTTGCAGAGAGGGCATGCTACGGACCCCCTCTGTGAAAGAATTCCATCTAGCGGGGTCTCGGAGGCGAGTCTTCTCTGCAGCAGCACCTGCCCTATGAAACATCCTACCCCAAGATAAGACAGGCCCCTTCACTCCTGGACTTCAGGAAAAAAATAAAAACTTGGCTCTGTGATCTCGCCTGGGGCAAGAAGGAAAGTGGTCACGCTTGGGGATGGCTGATGTGTTAGAGCCGCCTCAGATATTTTAAATATTTTTATCTTCACTGTAAGAACCACCTGCCACTTGGATTTTATTGTATTTGTATCTTTATTGTTATCTTTATTGTATTTTAATGATGTTTTGTTGTGGTTGTAAACCGCCCAGAGTCCCTCCTTGAGGGGGAGGTGGGCTGTCATAGAAATTTAATTAATAAATAAATGTGAGGCATGTCAGCTTCCTAAGAATGCAGTTAGCAGTAGAGTGTATGTCTGTGTGTGATAATTATCCCAGGAGACTGAGAGTTCTAGGCCTGCCTTAGGCATGAAAGCCGGCTGGGTCAACTTTGTGACCCACTCGTCCATAAATTTGTGACTTCGGGCCAGTCCCCCCCTCTTTCTCAGCTCAACCCACCTCACAGGGTTGTTGTGGGGAAAATAGGAGGCAGGGGTATTAAGTATGTTCACTGCCTTGAGTTGACAAAAAGGCAAGATAAAATAACAATTATTATCATTATCATTATCATTATCATTATCATTATCATTATCATTATCATTATCATTATCATTATCATTATCATTATCATTATCATTATCATTATTATTTGTACACCACCCAGAGTCGCTTGTTTATGACATGGGCAGCTATATAATTTTTTTAAATAAATAAATAAATAATACCAATCGAAGAGATAAATAATAAAATTAATAATAATAATAATAATAATAATAATAATAAAGAACTGGCAGCTGTGATTTCACATTGTTGGGTAAATAATAATAATAATAATAATAATTGATGATAATAATAATAATAATAATAATAATAATAATAATAATATCCACAGCAGGCAAGATGGGGCAGTTTAACCACTTCCTCCCCTGCTGGAGACTTGAAAGGCATTGCTCACCTCAAGCTGCTGTTGGGGTCAGAAAGGAAATTATTTATTTATTTATTATTTATTTATTTATTTATTTATTGTTTAAATTTGTATCACCACCCATCTCCTCCATACTGGGGACTCATCAGCTGCTCCCAGGGCAAAGAAAGGTCAGTTTCAGAAAAGCACTTGTCAACTGCTCTAGGAAAGAGTTAAACTCCAGCGACCTGACGCATAATAATTACCTCTTAATTCCTGCACTCTTTTTCTAGGTTTGGGCAAAACCATAAACAAATCAAACGAACCAGGTTGACACAACAGGGGCAAAAAAAAAAAATTAAACCAAAATTAGCACTAGCCAGTCTTTGCATCGTGTAAGCCAGGCATCTGCCAAATCTTTCAGGCAGAACATTCCCTGTGAGCCTAGCCAACGATCCGATGATTCACTTGGCTGTTTGCAGTTCACCTTTCCTCAGGCCTGGCCCTTTATTTGTGTTAAATTCTCTGCTTCTTGCTGGGGGGGCCCTGGGGCTCTGGGGAATCTCTACTGCTTTCCAGAGAACTGACATCCCTTTCTTTTTTTTCTCCTGGCTCTTTTCTTCTGGGGCTCCCCAGCACGAAACAGGATGACTTCTTCATCTTGCACGAAGCTGAGGCAGATACACTCCTGGAATCCATCTTCAAGACAGAACTCATTAGCCTTCTGTGCAAACGCTACGAAGAAGCCACCCAAGGGAAGCTCCAACTCCATTTCAGTGACACGTGAGCAAACCAAGATGGTTGGCCAGAAACCTAATTTATTTGCCAAGGGCTGCTCCGAGCAGAACCAGTTCCTTGCCTCAACAATGGAATTCCAATTCAGAACCTCACTCGGCTTCTCAATCACTGCTGTGTTTCCCACAGCAACCATGAGCTAGAAGCATGCCCGTGTTTTTTTTTTTGGCCATTCCTCTTAGCTATAGATTCATCAGTCTTCAGATTCTGCTCTCAATGCTGAAAGCCATTGTACGTGTAGAAGTCACAGCGATTGGATTGGAAGCAGGAAGCCCCTTGAGTCTAGAAAGAAAACCTCCTTAATCAAACCAAAAAGCCGTTTAGTCTAGAGATCCTTTTTTTCAAGCAAGGGTAACTGAAAGGAGAGGACAAAAAGGTCGAAATGGTGGCCATCTTGACTTTTTTTGACCCCCTTGCAGATGGCTATGTAAACAAGAAGCAGAGCTTGGATCATGCAGCTGCAGCTGCCGCTTTAATTTTTGTGGGAGCCCCCCACAGATGTCCTTGGTGATTATTCCTCCACTGTTCTTCCCCAGCAGCGGAACAGAAACATAATCTTCATGACTGCTCCCCATGTATGGCCCACTCGTCCATAAACCTGTCTAATCTCCTTTTAAAGCCACATTTATGGCCATCACCACATCCAGTGACAATTGTATAATGTTGGTTTGCATAAAGAGGTCGTTCTTTTTCGCTGTGCTCAAAGCCGGCCCTACTGATGGGCAAAATGGTGCCTTGGTCCATCTTGACTCTCCTGGACTCCACATAATGAATCACGGAAGGCAGCTCGGTCTGCCCCCAAACACAGCACTAGAAGGGCTGCAGACTAGACGTTGCCTCCCCCCCCCCTTTTTTTTTTTTTTTAAAGACCATGGCAAATCTTAAGTGTTATAACCCGGATTGATTTCCTCTTTCCTCATTTCAGACTACAATTCCATGTGAAGAAGGAAGGCTGGGGCGGAGGCGGCAGCCGGACAGTGACGTTTATGAGTGGTCCAGGCAATGTGGCTGTTCTCAAAGCATCAGGAAAAAATCTTTGTGTCGGCATCGGGAGCGGGCTGCCCAAGAATTCCAGTAAGTGCCAGGCTTATGGGTCTTGTCTGAGAGGCTAAAAGGAAGGGGCCAGTTCTGAGATCGGAGGAACCTGTTCAGATGAGCCTTTTCTGGTACTCTACCTGCGTCAATAATTTCTGGTGGTGGTTTTGGCTTGCGGGAGACTAGGAGAAGGTGAGGTGAGAGAGGCTAAGATTTCAAAACCATGCCCCCACCTGAGAGGGATGTTTCAACCAGGGATAAGCAAAATGTCCATTATGGATTCTCTCCATTTCTCATTTTTTGTCTATTTGCCCATATTCTTTCTTCTTAGTGTCTCAATTTTTATTTTATAAGATGAGCCTTTTAAAAAAAAAAGCCATTTGCAGTCAAGAGTCTGTGCAGAATTATGCATCTTCCTCCAAAGATACATAATTTGTTTTTGCAATCTTGCCTAATATATTGTTTGGGCAAACGGTTTTCTGTCATCAATTCTATTTATGTACATTGTTTGAATGCACTTCTGTGCAGAGCATTTTCAAAAGTATGTTGCTTTTTTGTTGGGAAAAGACACTGCAAAATAAAAATTAAGCAAGCATAACTGGGTTTTGGCTCAAACGTGTTCAAAAAGGGCAGTTAGATAAATATGGACTCAGCTTAGCTAACTTCTCTCCCATCCCTAGTTTAGGCTTATAAGGAATATTATATATTATATTTATATTATTATATTATTATATTAATATTATTATAATATATTATATTATATTATATTTATTATATTATATTATATTATATTATATTATATTATATTATATTATATTATATTATATTATTATATTAATTACACAAGGAAAACCTATCCATTAAAATGCCAAAATATACTGTATATTTTTAAAAAATTCTAAGTTGGCATCGAAACAATTGCAATGTTAGCCAAACTTTGAAGTGGGTGGAATTTCTTCATTCCATTCTGTTTCGCCACACAGAAGATTTCTCTCCTTCGTTTTCCCTATTGATTGATGTATTTCATTTATATGGCCACCCATCTCAAAGCAATGCCTCTGGATGGTGTACAAGTATTCAAACAATACAATTAAACCAACATTCCAGATAACTTATGGTTGTTGTGGGTTTTCCGGGCTGTGTGGCTGTGTTCTGGCAGTTTTTGTTCCTAACGTTTCGCCAGTAGCTGTGGCTGGCATCTTCAGAGGACAGGAGCACAGCTAGAAGATTCTCTCTGTGCCCAAGGGGAGGGTGTGTGTTCCTGCTGGTGTTTATAGCTGCTGAGAGGCATTCCAGCTAACTATTGTACAAAGGAAAAAATATATATTTCCCAACTTACAAAAGAAAAAAAAATGACAACCGTAAAACCAATCAAACAGCAAAGCTTGCTCAACCTCCCAGCCCAAATGCCTAGGGCAGAGCTTTCCAAACTGTGTGTCGTGACACAAAAGTGTGTCGCCACACACAGCATGGTGTGTCGCCACACCACCCGGAAGCGGCGGCGCGCATGTGCACAGCAGCCGCGGCAGCGGCGCAGCTTCCGCGTTTTAGCGGAGGCTGCCACCGCTGCCACCGCCGCCGTGCACGCGCGCGCCGCCGCACGCCCCCACGCGCCACCGCCGTGCACGTGCGCCCCCCGCGCCGCCGCCGCTGGTGTGTCGCCAGTGGCGGCACTTTGGAAAGCTCTGGCCTAGGGGAATAGCTAGGTTTTGAGTGCCTTGCAAAAGGCTAGCAAGGTTGGGGCCATCTGTCGCCATTCCACAGGGCAGCCATTGCAACAGAGAAGGCACAACTCCTGGGTCTAAAAGGGTGAGACTGTGTAATGAAGGGGACCTGGAGCATGCTCTACTGGTTGGTTTTGCTGTGAGCAGAAATAATTGCAGATAGGCGGTCCCACAAATAGCCTAGCCCTATGCCCATGTAGGGCTTTATAGATATGCCTAAAGTACTTGAAAAACTACTTTCACCGATGGTCTCAAATCACAGGTTGCCCATAGAGAAAGCTGTGCTTCTGCAGATACAGTATTTGTTTGGGGCATTTAAAGGTAAGCACCAGGTGAAAAATGCCATCTGGGAACTTCCACCTTCAACCCTTTCTTTCCTCCTGTTTTTCTCATCCTATAGAGCCAACCAGGAAAGGAATCCAGCAAAGCAGAGGGAATTATCCCAAGCACCAAGCACCATCCCGAGCTGCTCCACCAATTCCAAGAGGTAGGAAGACTATGCACAGCTTCTAAGACAGAGCTTTCCAAACTGTGTGTCGCGACACAACCCGGAAGCGCTGATCATCATCAGCGCTTCCGGGTTTTCCCGCGGCGACACACCAACGGCGGCGCGCAAAAAACGAAAGCAGCAGCAGCGCTTCTGGGTTTTTGCACGCTGCCGCAACGGCGGCACTTCCGGGTTTTCCCGCGGCGACACACCAACGGCGGTTGGTGTGTCGCCGTGGGAAAACTTTGGAAAGCCCTGTTCTAAGACTATTTTGAGACAGTTACGAAGGAGGCTGTCAGCCTCACATATTCGTCTGCCATGCTTTTGCCTTTTATACACGAGTAGGTGGCTGGTCTGCTCTGTAAGGTAGGTCTGGTAGACAGAGTGCCTGAAGAACTATGGATGGAGGTTCGTAACATTGTACAGGAGGCAGCAGCTAAAACCATCCCAAAGAAAAAGAAATGCAAGAAAGCAAAGTGGCTGACTGATGAGGCTTTACAAATAGCTGAGGAAAGAAGGAAAGCAAAAGGCAAGGGAGAAAGGGAAAGATATAAACAACTGAATGCAGAATTCCAGAGAATAGCAAGGAGAGATAAGAAGGCCTTCTTAAATGAACAATGCAAAGAAATCGAGGAAAACAATAGAATGGGGAAGACTAGAGATCTCTTCAAGAAAATCGGAGATATCAAGGGAACGTTTTGTGCAAAGATGGGCATGATAAAGGACAAAAAAGGCAGGGACCTAACAGAAGCAGAAGAGATTAAGAAGAGGTGGCAAGAATACACAGAAGAACTATACAAGAAAGATCTTAATATCCCTGATAAATACGATGGTGTGGTCACTGACCTTGAGCCGGACATCCTAGAGAGTGAAGTCAAGTGGGCCTTAGGAAGCATTACTAACAACAAAGCTAGCGGAGAAGACAGTATCCCAGCTGAGCTATTTAAAATCCTAAAAGATGATGCTGTTAAAGTGCTGCACTCAATATGCCAACAAATTTGGAAAACTCAACAGTGGCCACAGGATTGGAAAAGGTCAGTTTACGTTCCAATTCCAAAGAAAGGCAATGCCAAAGAATGTTCAAACTACCGTACAATTGCGCTCATTTCACATGCCAGCAAGGTTATGCTCAAAATCCTACAAGCTAGGCTTCAGCAGCATGTGAACCGAGAACTACCAGAAGTGCAAGCTGGGTTTCGAAGAGGCAGAGGAACTAGAGATCAGATTGCCAACATTCGCTGGATCATGGAAAAAGCAAGAGAGTTCCAGAAAAACATCTACTTCTGCTTCATTGACTACGCTAAAGCCTTTGATTGTGTGGATCACAACAAACTGTGGCAAAGTCTTAAAGAGATGGGAGTACCAGACCACCTTACCTGTCTCCTGAGAAACCTGTATGTGGGTCAAGAAGCAACAGTTAGAACCGGACATGGAACAACCGACTGGTTCAAAATTGGGAAAGGAGTACGACAAGGCTGTATATTATCACCCTGCTTATTTAACTTATATGCAGAGTACATCATGAGAAATGCCGGGCTGGATGAATCACAAGCCGGAGTTAAGATTGCCGGGAAAAATATCAACAACCTCAGATATGCAGACGATACCACCCTAATGGCAGAAAGTGAAGAGGAACTAAAGAGCCTCTTGATGAGGGTGAAAGAGGAGAGTGCAAAAGCTGGCTTGAAACTCAACATTAAAAAAACCCAGATCATGGCATCTGGTCCCATCACTTCCTGGCAAATAGAAGGGGAAGAAATGGAAGCAGTGACAGATTTTATTTTCTTGGGCTCCAAGATCACCGCAGACGGTGACTGCAGCCATGAAATTAAAAGACGCTTGCTCCTTGGAAGGAAAGCTATGGCAAACCTAGACAGCATATTAAAAAGCAGAGACATCACCTTGCCGACAAAGGTCCGTATAGTTAAAGCTATGGTTTTTCCAGTAGCAATGTATGGCTGTGAGAGTTGGACCATAAGGAAGGCTGAGCGCCGAAGAATTGATGCTTTCGAGCTGTGGTGCTGGAGAAGACTCTTGAGAGTCCCTTGGACTGCAAGGAGGTCAAACCAGTCAATCCTAAAGGAAATCAACCCTGACTGCTCATTGGAAGGACAGATGCTGAAGCTGAAGCTCAAATACTTTGGCCACCTAATGAGAAGAGAGGACTCACTGGAAAAGACCCTGATGCTGGGAAAGACTGAGGGCAAAAGGAGAAGGGGACGGCAGAGGATGAGATGGTTAGATAGCATCACCGATGTAATGAACATGAATTTGAGTAAACTCCGAGAGACAGTGGAGGACAGGAAGGCCTGGCGTGCTATGGTCCATGAGGTCACGAAGAGTCGGACACGACTGAACGACTGAACAACAACAACAACTGCTCTGTTTGGCTTCAGAGACTTCGCCTTCTGCATTGCTTGGAGAGAACTGATAACTGCCTGCTCCCTGAGGGACATTCCGTAGGGAGGGGGGATTCTTGGAGTGGGAATTGGTTTGTTATGGCTGGGCTTTTATGGGTGTCTTTGCCATTGCTTTGATAAGACTCTTTTTTGGCTTGAAAACCGTTATTCGAGGCTTCTGCTGCACTGAAGTGTACTAATCCTGAATAAATGGATCCTTTAGAGTAACTGCCTAAAGTAATTCCCTTTGTTGGGAATTCTGACATGGGGGGGGGGGGTATCACAGAGGCAGGCTTTCAAGACTCTGCTGTTATACCCTATATCAGTGTTTCTCAACCTCGGCAGCTTTAAGATGTGTGGACTTCAACTCCCAGAATTCCTCAGCCAGCATGTTGAAGTCCATACATCTTAAAGTTGCCGAGTTTGAGAAACACTAGGGAGTTTCGCAGCTGGAATCCACCAGGTATGTTAGACTACAGTTTCACAATTTCAAGCCTGCATGGTCTTAGGATCTCTAAGAGTTTGAGGGAGACCGCTAAAACTTTTAAGAATGAAGTCTCCTACAAAAGTATATCTTGCATTAAAAAATATCTCAGATCTCCTCCAGAGTCTAAGCAAGGAGCAGGAGGGGCACATCTGCAGAACAAACTAGTATTTAAAAAGTGGATTGTTTAGTAAGACTGCTGTTACACCACCTCTAGGAAGAAATCAATCAGACATCTGCAGGAATGGAGCCGCTCAACTGCCTTACAACAGCAGACAACAGGAACAGACCTACTGCAGTCCCCGAAGGCCTGGACAAGGACCCCCGGCCACTGCACTTCCCAAACAGAGCATGGTTCGTCGGCCAAAGGCAAGGGTGCCGCCTGATTACAACATGGAGTTCCTCAGTGTCCCAGACCAGGGCATGGCAGGGTAAGTGCTACTTTGGAAATGTTACCCGAGGTTACTGTCTCTCCTGTGGAGGTGAGGTTGGCTGAGAGAGAGGGACTGGCCCAAGGTCACCCAGCCGGCTTTCGTGCCTAAGGCAGGACTAGAACTCTCAGTCTCCTGGTCTGCCATTGGCTCCTTTCTAGGGCTGAGAGACAGGGACCAGCCCAAGGTCACCCAGTCGGCTCATGCCTAAGGCGGGACTAGAACTCTCAGTCTCCTGATTTGCCATTGGCTCCTTCCTAGGACTGAGAGAGAGTGACTGGCCCAAGGTCACCCAGCCGGCTTTCGTTCCCAAGGCGGGACTAGAACTCTCAGTCTCCTGGTTTGCCATTGGTTCCTTCCTAGGGCTGAGAGAGGGGGACTGGCCCAAGGTCACCCAGCCGGCTTTCGTGCCTAAGGCGGGACTAGAGCTCTCAGTCTCCTGGTCTGCCATTGGCTCCTTTCTAGGGCTGAGAGAGAGTGACTGGCCCAAGGTCACCCAGCCGGCCTTCATGCCTCAGGCGGGACTAGAACTCTCAGTCTCCTGGTTTGCCATTGGCTCCTTCCTAGGACTGAGAGACAGGGACTGGCCCAAGGTCACCCAGCCGGCATTCGTGCCTAAGGCAGGACTAGAACTCTCAGTCTCCTGGTTTGCCATTGGCTCCTTCCTAGGACTGAGAGACAGGGACTGGCCCAAGGTCACCCAGCCGGCATTCGTGCCTAAGGCAGGACTAGAACTCTCAGTCTCCTGGTTTGCCATTGGCTCCTTCCTAGGACTGAGAGACAGGGACTGGCCCAAGGTCACCCAGCCGGCTTTCGTGCCTAAGGCGGGACTAGAACTCTCAGACTCCTGGTTTCTAGCCCAGCACCTTAACCACTAGACCAAACTTTATGATGTCATTTTCTCATACTGCCTTGGAATAAAGCCTTAAAATACTCATAATGGTGTGGTCATTGCATCCAAATCCAAAAATACTTGTGACCCAACCTTGCTGGGCTGAGGACAGAGCAATACACCAAGTAGGCCTGGGTGAAGTTTGGTTAACTCATTTTCTTTTTTCTCCAATTTGTCAGGACACAAAGGAAAAGAAGCATTAGCCAAAGGCCACCTCCCGCTGCAGGAAGGCCCAAGCCACAACCCAAGATTTCTGGACCACGCTGCCGTGCTTTGTACCAGTATCTTGGTCAGGATGTGGATGAGCTGAGCTTCAGTGTGGGTGATGTGATAGACCTCTTGATGGAAGGTAAGGGGACTTTGCTCTGGCCCCGTTGTCATAGTTCACCAATCACTTTTGTGGGTGGGGGAATGGAAGTCCCTACACTTGTGGTTGGGAATATAGTTAGAAGAAATCCATGACTTTATGTTCTCATGTAAATGTGCCTTTAAGCTTAAAATGAGAATGCTTTAAGATGGGAGTATTTGCAACGTTAGAGAAGTAAACATCTGTGCATGTGTTTCTGGAGGGATAAAAATTGTGCAAAGGCACAACATATTTTATATATTTATTTTCTTCAAAAATATGACAAAAGTGGGTTTAATCTAACTGTTTGGGTTACAGAGCTTGTCTGTATCTGTATGCCGGCATTGATAAAAAGCACTTTAAATATAAAAGTTGTCTTCAAAAATCTGAAAGTCATAGCTTGATATACTGGTTTTTGAAGAACAGGACATTTCTCTTCAAGATTGCAAGTCTCCCCACGGACTTGGACATGATGGAGAACATTGTATACTAGTCCCTCTGTCTACATCAGGGGTGGGGAACGTCCGGCCCGCGGGCCATGTAAGGCCCACGAAATCATTTGGTCTGGCCCTGCTGCACGATTGGCTCCCGCCCTCAAACCCTGCCCCCTTCCTCATGATTGGCTCCCGCCCACAAACCCCACCCCCGGTGCTTGTTATTGGCTCCCGTCCGCAAATCCTGCCCCCTTCAGCGTGATTGGCTCCTGCCCACAAACCCCACCCCCTTCCGTACGATTGGCTCCTGCCCGCAAACCCCACCCCCTTCCGCACGATTGGCTCCCGCCCACAAACCCCACCCCCCGTCTGCGAATGATGTTATAAATATCCAAATGGCCCTTGGCAGAAAAAAGGTTCCCCATCCCTGGTCTACATGGGCCAAGTCTCATATGCTCAGTAATGTCAGTAAAGTCCACCCATCTAGAGGATATCCAGTTTAGAGAAGTCTACTCTAAAAGCTAGCTTTGTTGTATTGTTGTTGTATTTTATAGATTCCTCTGGATGGTGGAAGGGTCGTCTCCATGGCCGAGAAGGACTTTTTCCTGGGAATTATGTAGAGAAGATCTAAATGGAAATAGCAGCCCGAAACAGGGAGTAACATGCAGGATTGGTAGGAATGTGTAAATTGGCCATTTCATGGAGGCAACTTGTGCTAAGCACAAGGAAAAGCTTACCTGCGTATTTCTCAATGGCCTTTTTCAAAACAGCAACATTGCTGTCTAAGGGCCTTACTTAGTGAGATAAGTCAGTGGAGAGAAAAGGCATAAAGGTAATCCTAGTACATCACTTCTATTACCTTTTAAGGTGCTCAAATGCTATTTAATAAAAGGGTTGGGGAAGTATTATAGAAATATTTTAAATAACTAGCCAAGGAGTACCAATGCATGTGGGAGGTACTGCTTGACACCTGATGCAATCTTGTTGGGGCATTATATAATTAAAATATGAAATTTTAACACACCAGGATTTCACCTCTCTTTTTCTTGGTTTCTGGACATGGCCTTTATTACAGCTTGTTTACTACTGTGGCTGATCAAATCAGTTGCATAAAAGGGTATCAAGAGAAATTAGATAATTTGGCATCCTCTGCTCACAGACAGCAAATTGAAGCAATTCTATTATACTTTGTAAGCAGTATCAAACAGCCTACCATGCAATGCCCTTTTTCCTTTTCATTGTTTCATCACGAGTTTAATGCCCTTTTTTCAAAAATGGCCTCCTGGAAGAATAAATGCTAGGAGTTCAGTATGTATAGCAGAATAAGCTATTTATTCGCTTTGTAGCCCGCATCTCTCAAGGAGGCATACATGCAGAAGGATCTCTCCTAATCTTAGCCCAACTGGGTGGTACAGTGAGCGAAAGGGGGACGGTCCCAAAATATTGAACTTGGGGTCTTCGAGACCCAAGTAAAAAATGTTGCCCCCCCCCCCCATTTGAACTGCCATCAGGACTCAGCTCAGGAAAACCTATTCATTTCTGATTGTTGCTTACAAGAACTTTTTTTTAAAAAAACCCTACTAGAATCAACAATAACTTGAAGGCACAGGGGAAAAAAACCCTATGAACACTAGCCTCATCTCATCCAACTTCAGAGATGCATCACATCATTCTGATTATTTATGGTTAGATTCACATCCTGCCTTTCCTTCAGGAATGCAAAGCCATGTACATTTTCCCTAACCCTGCATAGTAAGTTGGGCTGAGAGACAGTGACTGGCCCACTATCATCCAGCGAACTCCTATAGATGAGGGAAGAGTTGAACCCGGGTCTGCCTAGTCTTAGTCCAATGCTGAACCACCACACCGGCTAGGAAACCTGAGCGGGAATTGCAAAACATTTTGTGGAAATATCTTTATTTGAAAGAGGTGGCAATTGAATCCGAAGACTTATAGGTCACTTCCCTTTTCTTTCTTGCCTTACCTCAAGGTAAGGGTAGAAATATGTCCCGCCACCCTTCAGCTGTTGAGTTGCAGCTCCCAACATCCCTCACCATGGCCCACGTTGGTCATCGGCTGCATGGAACTGTAGCTCAGGACATAATCCTGAGCTACAGGAACTACCATAATCTCATTCTAAAACAAGACAAACATTGGTGATTTATGCTGCAGACTGAACCCGTGGTTGTCTTGCAAGGATGATCTGATGATGGTCCTGGTATGGTTGTGAAAGAAGTCTGAGAAATCCATAAAAACCACTGGCAATTTAGCATGTGCTTATTTGATCAAATTTTCTCCCGTTCTCCCATGATTCTGTTAACATTCTAGGCAAATAACTACACTGCCTTCATACTGGAGAATGAAGAAATCAATAAGCGAAGGATAAGGCATAGGAGCCTTCGTTCAGATAAAGACAATGGGATAGATGAAATTCATGCATTCATTTCTTCCCAAACACTAGATCCAGTTTAAGGAGACAATATTATTTTTGCACCCCAGCTTGAAATATCAATGTGTGGAACTCTGGAGTTACCTTCATAGGCTCATCCATTCAATGCTTTGGAAGATCCAGTCTTCAAAGTATCATTCTTGTAATAAGTAGAGACAATTCAGAAAAATAGCAACCTAGAGTTGCTCATTGTTTCAGGGTAATTTATCAAGGTAGCAGCAGCAGCGGCGACACATTTATTGCCAAAATGTGAAATTGCCCCATGTTTTCTTCATGTGGGAGGCAGTGAAGGGGAGAGATGGGAGATCTTAATAGCAGAGTCAGAGAGATGAGGGGCTCTGAACCCATCACCACTTCCTCGCCAAATTCCTTTCCCATTGCCCGATTCTTCCAGGTTAAGTAACAAATATGATCAGAGCTCAAGGACAAGAGTGTGTATGTATGCTTTTCACTTCCACAACCCTTGTATTTTTAGATGATACTCCAATAAACGTTTAACATCTTTTAAAATAGTAATGCAATTTGACTCCTAACTAGTCAGTGCAGAGGAGGCAAGTCAACTACCCATGAAGGATTGTTCCAACCAAAATTGTGCACCTAACGTGCCTGTGTTCATGAATCTCCAGCATCCTCCTCCAAGCTGGTACGTGTGTATTATGGTCCCCGTTATCTTAAGCATGGCCATGGACCAGGCAGGTTAGGAGTAACTGAATTTTAGTACAACTGAAGGGTAACAATCCAAGGATAACTGCACAGCAATTTGTGCCAATTCCTTCCTAAAGAGAAACAGTTCTGAAACAGTAAAACCAGCAGTAAAGTAAAATATAAACTTTTATTTAGAATTAAAGCGAATACTTCAGTATCACAAACACACAATATTAAACTTCCAAGAAATATACTGCTAATTTGGAGTGAGCATTTATTTTTGCACAATTACAACATGCGGACAGGTCCAGGGAAAAAAAGAGAAGATGACAAAAGTTGGAAATTTTCAACATCTCTCCCACCACCAGAGCAGCTGTCACAATAATTCGTACAAAGAGCAAGTCATTTTATGTGTGTGCATGTATGCTGATGCATAAGATGTTGACAAAATTTCTACAGATTCATCTTTGACAAGGATCAAGCTCTAAAAGGCAAACACTGCAATCTAGTCTTCTTCAGAAGAGTCTCGTTCAAATGTGTACGCCATAAAGCAAGCGTCAGGTCTCTTGGGGACAAGGGGATGCCCTGGTCTCACAATCTCAAAGCCCAAGAAGCTGAAGGTACGGAGCAGCGAAGCTACCAGGAAAACAAGAGGTTTAGTACACGTTCCTCGAGATATCAGACACAAGCAACCACACAACCCACTCCACACCCCCTTAGAAACACTGTCTGTTCACATGGTGGCGTCACAGCCCCCTTACCTCTGTCATCTCTGTTCTTGTGGAAACAAATGAACACGTGCTCTACTTGAAGCTGCTCTTCCGCAAACTCAAGAAGAACTGCAAAACTGAAGACAGGAAGAGAGTGAGACACTTTCCCACCCCCTCAGAAATATTTCAAAGCTATGATTTTTATCTGCTGGAAGATCTGCAATAGGGGAAAGGTGGTGAAGCACGGGTAGAAGGAACACTGTAAATTAGGCAATCTTGATCTAGAGCCACCTACTGTATATACTCACAGATAAGCCCAGAATTTTAAGTTCCAATATACAGCCAAAAAACTGGGTTTGGCTCATCTGCGCACCAGAGCTCAGATTTTTAAAAGCCCGTCACAGCCTTAACATTGCACTGTTTTATAAATGATAAGCGTTTGCAGTTTCCTGCCTGTCACTGTAGTTAAAATTTGAGGGTCAGCTTATCTGGGGGTGATGCATTTTTCATGGTATTTTGGTTGAAATTTCAACGGTTGGCTTATCCACGGATGCGCTTATCTGATTATATACAGTAAGTTTGTGTGCTTTTTGCTTTGTAATCTTGTGGCCATTTTAAGCTTCATGCTCTTTACAAGATTACAAAGGAAAAAGCCCATATTTAAACACCAACAGCAAAACACACTTTCAATGTAGCTGGTGAAAACTAGTTTTGATAATTAAAATGCATCATTCTCTCAGGCTCCTAACACTGCAGGTCACGGATAACTTTTTCTCTATCTACTCAATACTGTTCCAGCTTAACATGAGCTATAGTATCATCTGACAGCGAGTTTCACTAATTTTATTTTATTTATTTTATAATTCAATTTATATCATCGCCCCATCTCCCCCAAAGGGGACTCTGGGCGGTTTACAGAAAAATTAATTATCTTCTGTCAAAAATCCATCAAGATCTAGAGCCTGACCTCCCCCATAAATGTCTTCTAGAGCAGTGTTTCTCAACCTTGGCAACTTCAAGCTGTGTGGACTTCATCTCCCAGAATTCCCCAGCCAGCCATGCTGGCCGGGGAATTCTGGGAGTTGAAGTCCACACAGCTTGAAGTTGCCAAGGTTGAGAAACACTGTTTAGAGTCACGAAGTATAAGAAGAGTCATGGAAAGTATGAACCGGACTCAAGAAAACAGACAGCATGTGGCATGGGCAAGAGCATAACTGCAAGCATAATACAGAAAACACAGCATTTGGCAGCTTTGGACCAAAGACTGCTACAAATATTACTTGAGAATATGAAATGTGCTGATGACCCGACAGTAAGAAAGGCTCATCAACTATTTTGCTCTACCTGTCTTTGCTCCCTTCTGGCAAAGCGCCATTGGGAAGTTCAATATACAAATTGCTGTTATTCAACACAGTTCTCCAACTGATGTGTTTGGCATCCGTCAGCCTGGACTGGATGGTCAGGATTCTTGTCCTGTTACTTGATGTTATTTCCTCTGTTACATTCAGCCGATTATCCTAGGAAAGCAAGGCAGATTTCAGATTGTTTATAGATCCCCTGAACTATAAGCACACTGACCAAACAATGCATGGACTTGCCCCCCAAACTTTCCAACAACACAAGATTAGATTCTATGCTAGCTTACTTGCCAGACCCAGTCTTGAGATAGGTACAAATCAGATGCTACTTAATAGCCTAGAAACCGCCCTCTTCCAATTCCCTTCCACTTCTCACGCCCTCCACAATTCAAACGGTATCAACCCCCATTTGTGAAGAGCACATGTACTTACAGAATAAAATAAGTTAGCTGAAAGATTGTGATCCCTCCGACTATTCCCTCGCCCACCTGGGATCTTCAGGGGTGGGTGAGGGACATCAGGAGCACCACTGAGGCCCCGGACCCAGGTTACTACAGCAACTGAAGGACACCCTGGAACTGAGAAAAAGGCAGAAACATTATTGAGGTCAATATTCAAGGCTAGGGTAAATATTTTCACATAATCAAATATGGCGAAAAATAACCCATTACCCCAGGCCAGCAAGATGTTATAAACCAACACGTTTAGAAAGCACAGGATTGGAGACGTCTGGGTGATTCCACCAGCAAGTGGGGAGGGGAGAGTATCTCCCTCTTGTTCCTCTTCTATGTTTCTAGCAGTTTCATGGAACTTCTCAGTTCCAGGGATTGCACAGCTGCCCGGAGAACCACTCTCGTAGAAAATGCAGCAGCCAGGATGCTAGCAAGCAGGAATACTATTGCAATGTAACATATATTTTCCAGTTGCTGCATTGATTACTGACAAGTTTGAATCCAATTCAAAGCGCTGAGTTTGAGCTGTAACACTCCATGTGGCTTGGCTCCAGGATACTTGAGGCGGTATATAAATTAAATATATGTTATATAAATTAAATAAATAAATAAATACTTCAGGGACCAGTTCATGTCCGTGGAATCTTCCCAGCCTAGGTGCACATCTAGAGGGAGGAGTTTAGGGTTCCATCTTTACAACAAATCAAGTGAGCATGAACCCAAGACAGCTCCTGTCTGTTATGGCTATTCCATTATGGAATTTATTGGTGCTTATGGGTGCTTCACAAGTGGTAAAGACAGTATTATTTAATGAAAATGGTAAAATGGAAAATGGTTTGTGTTGTTCCCAATTTTTCAGTGACCAGGTGACCATGTCCTGGTTTTGTAATATTATATAGTTTTTTATTGCTGGATTGATTTCCATTTTATTATTCTAAACAACCTGGAATCATCTGAGCTGGCCAGTATGTAAGTTTTTAGTAAATACATATTGCACTAAAATCAGATCTCAGTCTAACCATGCCAAATTAAAAAAAGAACACCTTCCTGCAAACATACAATTTCAGACTTACAATCCCATTTATTGAATGGTAACACTACGTGAAACAGTCCCTCCATTTGTTTCAGTCTAGTATTTTGTGCCTGCTGTTCTCTGGGAATTTTTAGGTTCTAGGTTAAGCACAGCCATTCATGTCTACTTGGGGGGGAAAAACATCCTTAGGAATTATAGAGAAGCTCCAGACTCAAAGTTAGAAAAGTGAGACAGATAGTTTCCCTTAGGGCCCTAATTGCTACCACAGTACACAAAACCTCCATTTCTTCTTAGAAGTTAGATAGGTTGGCAATCTATTAGATGCCCCCATAATCGTCCATTGGACTTAAATGCATAGACACATAAAGGCATTTTAAAAGGATGTGGGTCTGTTGCATTTATGTTCAGGTGTCAACCTCTGTAAGCATTTTGCATGGTAGCTGCAATTATGCAATTTAAAAATTTTGTCAGGTTGAAATTAATCCCGTGCAGCATTCATTTACAGAGGTGATTTCGTGCCTTCAATACGCAGCTTAACTGAAAGCAATCCTTCTGCCTTTAACACCAACAGCAATGACTGCTGTTCCTGCTAGCCCCTCCCTCTGCACCATCCTTCATTCTGCAAGCTCACTGGGGTTGCGTCACCACAGCAGATGCAGCAGATCAAGGTCCCCCTCAGGGAAATTCTCACAACCATCCTGCCAGCAGCCATTTGCAAAACAAGAGAAAAAATTCCACCATTTTGAACAACCTTAAAAAATCCTGAAATCTTTTAGAACTATGCATCAAGTTAACGTTCCTAAACTAAATGCTTTAACAGCCTGATTTTTTTCCCTTCTGCCGTATGTGGTAGGTTTACAGATTGCAAAAACAATTGTTTCCCCCCAAATGATACTATGCTACTTTATGTCTTTTTAGTTCTTCAAACAGGTTTCACCTTCCATTCAAGAACCCCTTTCTTATATATTACACTTAATGAATTGAGCTTTTGTGCTATGTGCTATTTTCCGATTAACGTGTATAATGTGCTATGGGAGAGCAGGTTTCACCCTTGCAACTGTTAAAACACATTTTTAGAATTCAATCATAACACTTGAAGGTTTCCTGCTTTGTATGTATTTAGCTGCTGCTTTTATTTTAAATTTTAAATCGTGATTTTATTTTGAAGGGTAGTACACATACTTTAGCAATTAGTCAATTAACCTCAGAAGAGTAGCTTCACAAAAATTAGGCATTAAGCTTAACGTTGCTACTCTTGCAATCTGAAACAGCATTTTACACCATCATATGAGTAGCTTCAATTACCTGCTGTCTAATGGAGTCCTAAAGGAATACTGGACTAGATGGACCTTATCTGCTCAGTGTATCAGTTGTATATCAGTTAAATTAGGCTTCAATTGCTCAAAAATCCTAAAAAAAAACCAAAAAATTCCAACAAGGGAGCTATGTTATGCAAGCTAGATTCAGCCCAACCCTAGTT
Organism: Charina bottae; assembly: GCA_023362775.1. NCBI lineage: Eukaryota > Metazoa > Chordata > Lepidosauria > Squamata > Charinaidae > Charina > Charina bottae. The sequence continues at coordinate 5,118,667 of JALMGJ010000040.1, forward strand.
TCTTACCATTATCTTCCATACTCAAAACCTGTATTGTGTCCTGAGGCAATTTCAATAGCTCTAAATCAAAGCTTGTCACAGGATACATTATGCTTTTTCATTAGGTATTTCACCTGATATCGGCATTAATTTCCACAGAAAAGCTAAGCTGAATGGTCTGCTCATCCACACCATTCAAATAAAGTGTGAGGTATTCAAGCCCCATTCTCCGTTATGTGAGAAATGTTTATGGGTAAAACAGCCTATTTTGTACACTTTTAAAAATAGTTATTCCCCTGCTTTGTTTAAGTCTAACCAAGAGTGGATGTAGAGAAATGGTAGGCACCTCTTGCAAGCTGTGGGCATGACTGAAGCACACAAGCCACATTTTGTTTCCTTTAAAAACTTGCTCAACATATCCCCAAGACCTCACATATACTGAAATCTCACAAGATACTGGCCATTCATTTAAACAAACAAACAAACAAACAAAGTTCTGTTGGCATTATTTTAGGTGCAGTAGCACCCATCAACACTATACTGCCAATGCCTGGTCTAGAGAATAAAGGCCCAACTAGTTCTCGGGAAATAATCTATCCCAGCATCATTCATCTACTGCATATCCAACAGGGAGAAAGTACACTAAATTGGCTTTGATCAGATTTTAAAAGGCAATTCAGATGCTAATTCAATAATTCATTTATCAATATACATAATTCAACTATCTGCTAAGGACAATTCATATTAGAGTTTTGCCAAGTTGTGTCAGAAGGAAGCCTTATCTTATACAGAATCCCCAAGGAAGAAAACAACTTTCATCTCCTGTAAGTTTCTTATTGCATCATACACAGCAACTGAGAATAGCCCTAGAACAGGGAAATGAAATTCTTAGATGAACTGCATTATCAAGTAGAAATGGGCTCTACTTTAATGTAACTATTTCCCAACCACAGGAACCTCTGGATGATGTTTATTTATTATTCATACTTCTATCACCGCCCATCTCCCCCGAGGGGGACTCTGGGCAGTTTATATCTCTGGGTTGGCCTAGATCTCCCTTTATTTATTTATTGTTCATATTTCTATTACCACCCATCTCTCCTGACGGGGTACTCTAATCATCATCACCCACAATTATTGGTCATGGTGGCTGAGGATTATACGGCATAATTCATTATCTAGGGGGACAAGCTGGGGAGCTCTGCAAATGATGTTACATCAAGGCCAGCCTCTATTTGTAACTCATCCAAAACTTCCTTGGCTCATCAAAGAAACTTCCTTCCTCAGTACTTCCTTATTGCAATGATGGTCGTCTTTGTACTAGGGAAAGAAAGGGTGTGAAGCAAAAATCTAAGCTTATCTCGACAGCAAGCATAGAACTGGTCTGGTTCATCTGAGGAAATACTGCAAGCAACGTCTGTCTTGGTTAGGAGACCCTACTTCTAAATCACTGGAGTTTCCTTGAAGGAGCTCTTTCCTGACTGCATTTTAATGAAATACTGTGATCTTAACAGACTTGAGTTCATAGTTCATACTAAGCCATAATGCAGTTTGATTTGACACAGTCGTGTATTGATTGAAACCCTCTAGTTGTGGCTAACCATTGCTTAGCGAGAGCTTTCCAAACTGTGTCGCGACACAAAAGTGTGTCGCCACACCACCCGGAAGCGGCGGCGCGCGTGCACGGCGGCAGCAGCAGCGGGGCGGGATCAGTACTTCCGTGTTTTAGCAGAGGCTGCCGCCATGCGCTGCCGCACGCCCCCCTGCGCCGCCGCACACACCCGCGCACCGCCGCCGCTGGTGTGTCGCCAGCGGCGGCACTTTGGAAAGCCCTGGCTTAGCGTATCCAAATTCAGGAGAAAAAAAATTGGGTATCTGCTAGAGCTGGAAGAATTGGTTCTTAGTGACTTTTAAGGCAGCAGATCACAATTACTGAACAAGAACATTCTGTGCCATACAGCCATACATAAATCTTCCCACTGGGGCAATGATGTAAACTAGATGAAGCCATATCATATACAGAGGGAAGGCTGGGAATTACTTTATTTGAGCCTTTTTGGAGAGTGCAAGGTTTTTTTTATTCTATAGCCCATATTAGGGCACATATTAGTTTTCTTGTTTCCTTCCTCAAATGGGGGGGGGGGGGGGGAGAACCAAAGCATTTTTCCCCAAATCATGATTATAAGGGACTCCAGGGACCGTTTTAGTCTGTTACCAAAATTAAAAAAGCAAATTGCCTGCCCCTAATATTTCAGGATACTTCAAGCTGTAAATTCAAGCAGTTATCCTCTAGATGAGTTTATCTACAATTCTTATTACCAAGGAAGTATGGCCAGATTAATTTGGAAAGCATATACAATAAAACATGTACAGTTCTCCCTCACCAAACCACAGTACATATTAATTAAATTTTATTCTATTGGGCAACTTAGTTTGATATATGAACATTTGAACAAATGCTTAAATACCTTTTAGTAACCCCATTAGAAGATGCTTCAATATGGTAGGGGGAGACTACTTTTAATTGTGTGATATTCCTCCCAGATAGGGAAGAGATGAATGTAAGAAAAACCTGCCAATCAAGCATTTCATGTCTTACAATAGATCCCAGATGCATTAGGGAAGCCATCTTCCACTGTTGCTCCTCAGCAGTTTCTATCTAGCACATCATGGTGCCTGCAATTCATCAACTAATTTGGGGGACATTATCACATCTGAAAGCAGCAGATTGTATTCATGCATCTAAGGACATAGGATTTTTCTCCCCCTTTAATGGAAAGCTACAGCTTTTCATTCACAAAGAAAACAAGAGAATTCTGTATGCATATTCCCTTCCTAATGGATCAAATAAGGCCTTTATTTTCTGAAAGGCAAGAGCTGAAACAGCAAACATTTACCCACATGAATAGATGTGTTGTATGTATATATGAAGGAATACCTTCATTTCATCTTGGTGCTGCATAACTAAATAAGCATTAAACCGTACTAGCTGGGGGAGAGAAGGAAGATTTTTCCCTCTATGAATATAGGGCTTTTTTCATATACATCAGGGGAAGATGGATGATCCCCCATAATTGTGTCACACATACACCACCACACTGTTCTTTCCTGGGGGCATTTATTCATGCCTGAAAAGACACATTTCCTATAACTACTTGATTGCTGGACCTTATACTACCATAGGGTGCTAATACTCAGCACCCAACAGTCTGACTGTGGAACTGAGAAAACAGTTAACATCTTACTTTGAACAAATACACAGGCTATCCCACTACATAGACCTATCACCTCAAATAGAACCTGATCTTTCCTAGGCGGTTACACAAACAGGTTCTGCTCGTTTATTTATTTATTTTCTATCCCACCTTTGTTTGTATAAATAACTCAAGGCGGTGAACATACCAACTACTCCTTCCGCCTATTTTCCCCACAACAACCACCCTGTGAGGTGAGTTGGGCTGAGAGTGAGTCACTGGCCCAAGGCTATCCCACTACATAGACATCACCTCAAATAGGACCTGATCTTTCCTAGGAGATTACACAAATAGGTTCTGCTCATGCTACAGAGGATCTCTTTCTCAGGCACTATGAATAAGGGACAAGCTTTTTTACTGTTGAGAACAAAGACAGCAACAACTAATCTTACCAATAAAGGCCTATTCTCTTCCAATTCTCTCCCCTCAAATATGTAACTAAAACTTAACTACTTTACATAATTGGGGGAAAGGGAAACTAGAGAACAAAATGAATTCAGGCTTTTTGGTCTCAATACAATCTTACTTCATCCTCCCTGTATTGATAGAATTACATATACTTTTTAATGAGGTAGAAGAAGCAATTATTTCTCTCCATTAAGAGACCAATCAGAATTTTTCATTTTCTCCTTTGAGCCCAAATAGTAATTAGGCACCCACCAGCTTTGGCTGTATCTAATGGACGTGTGAAATACCTTTTGATTTATGAAAAAAATCAATTCCACCTCTTACTACTGTATTCTTCTGTACGGAAAGTACCTAATAAAAGCGTACAGCTAGCAGGAAAGGTGGAGCTTCTACAGAGAACATCAAGAACCGCACACTCAGTTCTCTTTTCTTCCTTCCCCTTTTGTGTCAGGCTTGCTAAGGATCAGGGCACAAGGGCTTAGCGAACAGCTAAAAACATTGGACGGCAACCACAATAGTGGCTCCCCGTAGACTAAGTGAAATATATGAAGGAGGGAGGGCCACAGGAGACACGCATCCCTTCTCCACACGGGCATGATTTGGGAGAGCCGGTTCCTAGTGACCATCCTGGCGACGGGGGAGGGGGGGAGAAGTCGCCCGATCTGCCTCTAATGAAAGAGGGTGATATCGCTTTCCCAGGCCTCTCCCCCTACCCCACGTTGCTAGAGAAAGCGGGGGCGTGGTCCCAGCTGGCTCCGCCTCCTTCCCTCGTGCTTGGGCGGGGCTCGTAGGGCGAGGCCGCGGGACTAGGCCGCGGAGCGTGAGGCAAGGCGAGGCGTTATTTTGGCCGTTTTCTCTCCTCACCTCCTCAAAGCGGCGTTGGTGGGCAGGGTGGGCATGGTGGCGGTACTGGTCTTTTTATTTCCTTCCTTCTCGCGGGCAAAGCAATGACTGTTGAGGATCCGCTGCAGGGAGGATTTCACCATCCGGGCCGCCCCCTGGTCGCCGAACCCCCGGTCGGGTCTTTGCCCTTTTCTCCTCCTCCTTCCAGCCCCCTCCTTCTCGGCTACCTCTTGGCAAGGACTTCCTTCGTTCTCCTCTCTTCGACAGCACAAAATGGCGGATGGCAGAGGTCGGCCAGCTGCCTTTATATGGCAGTGGGCGGAGATAGTCCCGCCCATCCGTGACGTAGAATTGCGTGAGCGCGCCCACTTGCATTAAACGAAAGCACTGCCTACTTCCGGCATTTAGGGCAACGCCCTTCCACTTCGAATGTGCTGTCTCGCCAATCTTTCGTGAAAGAACAAGACCACGCCCCCTTCTCATCCCCCTCCCTTCGTCCTCCTCTTCTCTTTCTCCACCGCTCGCTCCCGCGGTCTCCCTCTCTTTGAGGTAAACAATATTTTCTCTCCCGACCTCCTCGCCTTGAAGGGGAAGAAACCGTTTCTGATTGGCTGATGGGCCGCGGCGAAGAAAAGGGAGGAGTTGGTTAAGACAGCGCGTGCGCACACCTCAGTACAGAATTCGTTAGGGAAGAGTAGGCGGGCCCAAGTGGAAAGTTGTCTTTCTTTTCTCATTGGCTTAAGGAAAGTAGACTTAAGCATTCAATTGGTTGGGAAAGGTGCCTTTCTTGAGGGTGACGACGACAGGCAGGGACCGAAGTGTCTCCGCTTGCTGAGGTAGTTGTGCACGGTCAAACGTTTAGTGGCGGTAGCGTGAAAACGGAGCAACCGCAGGGGGGCGTTTATTCTATATGAACCCAAAGAAACATAGCAAAAAATATTTGTAGTATGCAATAAATACTCTCCTTTCTTCAACTTGCCCCCTCCGACCCATTCAACAGCCCACTATGTACACCGCCGTGAGCTCCTGAAGGAATAATTTAGATATAAATTATAAATCTTCCAATCTTTAACGGCCCCGGGACACAATTTTCCTCGTGTTGGAAGACAATCTTACCAGGTCCGTTCCGAACCGGGAATGAAAGTTCTTAGGCAATTGCTCGAACAGACACAATTTTATTTTCCAAGAGCACATACAGAGTCTGCTGGTTGGAGGTAGCCACACTTGTATTTCCCCCACAAGCCCTTTATATAGGGGAGCTTGGCGGCTGTTATGAAAAAGTGTTCCCACCCTCTAGGAACGTCTGAGAAAAGTGCAGTTTACCGGAGTTCAGAGAGGAGGCGCTCTGTGGTCAGGACCCCTGCTGTTCTCCTGTTCTGATAGTCCAGGTTCCCTGCCTGGCTGTGGCCCTGTCTACTAGCCTGGACTGTTTACCTTGGAAGGAACCTTTTGTTATTTGATTATGGATAGGCTGACCATACATCCCGTTTTGAACGGGACTGTCCCGTTTTTTCATCATTTCTGGAGCGTCCCATCGTTATACTAAAAATCTCAATTTTGTCCCATTTTTTAAACCCAGAGGGAACCCGGAAGAGGAATTGCCCCTGCCCACCAGTGCACGGCAAAGGAGGTGGGAGAGGCGGGCCAAGCAGCGCGACAGGCGGAGGCGATTCCCGTTCTGGGTTCCCTCCAATCAGCTGCTCCGTCCCCGCCCATCGCGCTGCCTGACCCGCCCCTCCTGCACGCTGATAGGCAGAGGTGACTTCCCCCACCCCCCCAATCAGCTGCTCCGCCTCTGCCCACCATGCGCTGCCGACAGGCGGAGGCAAAAAAAAAACAGACAAGAGGAACGGGCGGAGGCAGAGCAGCTTGTTGGGGGCGCCTCCGCTTGTCGGCGTGTGGGGGAGGCGGGCCAGGCAGCACGATGGGTGGGGGCAGAGCGGCTGGTTGGGGGGCAGGGGGAGTTGCCTCTGCCTATCAGCGCGCGGGAGCGGTGGGCCGGGCAGCGCGGTGGGCAGGGGCAGAGCAGCTGATTGGAGGGAACCTGGAAGGGGAATCACCTCTGCCCACCACGCCGCCCACCTCACCCCACCCAGCACGCCGACAGGAGGAGGCAACCACCCCCGTCCCATTTTTGTCTCAAGGAAATATGGTCAGTCTAGTTATGGAGATCTGTTTGGCTGTTCACCAGAATGGGCTCTGCTACATTCTGTGAATGAGCGACCTTTTGTTTTCCAAGGTTTCTGAACAAACCTGAAGGGAATCCTTTGTCTAAACAGTTGGGCTTCCTTTTACATTTTAATTTTCTGGCATCCTCTTTGTATGAACCCATTCTATTTTGTAACTTTTTTTTAAATTTTATTTTCTATCCCGCCTTTATTATTTTTATAAATAACTCAAGGCGGCAAACATACCTAATACTCCTTCCTCCTCCTATTTTCCCCACAACAACAACCCTGTGAGGTGAGTTGAGCTGAGAGAGAGGGACTGGCCCAAGGTCACCCAGCCGGCCTTCATGCCTAAGGCGGGACTTTAACGGCCCCGGGACACAATCTGTCTCCTGGTTTGCTATTGGCTCCTTCCTAGGGCTGAGAGACAGGGACTGGCCCAAGGTCACCCAGCCGGCCTTCATGCCTAAGGCGGGACTAGAACTCTGTCTCCTGGTTTGCTATTGGCTCCTTCCTAGGGCTGAGAGACAGGGACTGGCCCAAGGTCACCCAGCTGATTTTCATGCCTAAGGCGGGACTAGAGCTCTCAGTCTCCTGGTTTCCCATTGGTTCCTTCCTAGGGCTGAGAGACAGGGACTGGCCCAAGGTCACCCAGGTGGCTTTCATGCCTAAGGCGGGACTAGAACTCTCAGTCTCCTGGTTTGCCATTGGCTCCTTCCTAGGACTGAGAGACAGGGACTGGCCCAAGGTCACCCAGCTGATTTTCATGCCTAAAGCAGGACTAGAACTCTCAGTCTCCTGGTCTCTAGCCCGTTGCCTTAACCACTCGACCAAACTGGCTCTTTTAACCTTTTACCTTTTAAACTTTTAAACCTTGCTCAAGGGGAAGTCAATATTGCAGGAAGACAGTGTTCTGGGGGGAGACAACATGGTGGGCAGGGAGAGATCTTAATTTCTTCCAACACTCACTATAAGCCCTTAGGTGTACCGCGATGGACAAAACTGATATTCATATGTAGTTGTTTTTTTTAAATCCTCATGAAACAGGATCCCCTTCCTCAATTTATAATTGTAAGGAGAAAATAAACTGGATCGGAAAAAGGCCACCTTCTCACACGAGGAGATAATCCCATCCATCTCCAATTTCTTATTGCTCCGATGATGATGATGATGATGATGATGATGATGATGAATGAATAATTTAGAAAGAAAGAAGGAAAGACTATATTTTTACAAATGAAATTGTTGCAAAGCTCGTACAGGGACCCCAACAATTTTAAACAAAATGAATTTCTGAATGCTAAAATCCAATGGGCCATATCTGAACAGGAAAAATTGAATGCATTAGTATAGGGCGGAGAGTAACCATACTGTGCAGTAATACGTGTGAGAAAGATCCCGAAGTCTTGGTCAATAACAAGCAAAATGTGAGCAAACATTGTGATGCAACTGTAAAAAACAGAAATGCAATCCTAGGCTGCATTCACAGAAATAGAGTGTCAAGACCATCAAACATAAATTTATCAAACGTTAAGAACCCCACTGTGAAACAGCGTCAGGCAATTTGCTAATTGTTTTATTCTCTCTTCCCTAAAAGGAAAATGTGAACTCAGTGGCAGAAAACATTCTGCAAGTCACTGATTCCTCAGTTAAAACAGCTTTGGATAGCAGGATAAGGGAAAAAATGTTTCTAAGATGCTAGAGACATACTGTGTTCCTAGTCTACAGAGACACAGAGTTTATACATTTTCAACTATTTAATAGGTCTTAAATTTACTTTTTATTCATTGTATATTGTTTTGTATGTATCTTATCTGTACATTGTCAAAAGTCCTTAGGGATTTGGTGGGACTATAAATATAAATGTAAATAATAATTATAATAATAATAATTTATTTATTTATCCAACTTCTATCACCGCCCATCTCCCCCCACAAGGGGAGATAATAATTTACAATAATAATAATTTACTCTATTTAGTCCTGTTTGCCCAGGCAATAATGCATGATTAGGTCCAAACTAAAATAGGCCTAATGTGGATCCACAGAACTTTTGAGCCCATTTTACACAGAAAGAAGCATCATTGGGATGAAAAGTGTGGGGCTGGATTTTTTCCCTGTCTCATTTTGGATCAAGGCATTTTCCCTTTTTTTTGCAATCTAATAAAATGTGCTGCTGAAATCTCAGTTTATGTATTAAGAAGTTTCACTGAATATAGAGGGATGCACTCCCAAGGAAGCTTTTTTGTGCTGTACTTTTCTCTTTTGGGGATGTTTCCCCCATATTGATCTCTTTTATACATCCAATCTTTCACCAGCTTTGTTGTCTCTAAAGCTTAGCTGTTTCCACTCTATAGAGTTGGTTTGAGTAATGTGGCATATGTGAACTTTAAGGTAACCATTCCTTTTTGCCTGGAAAAATAATTGTTAATCTCTTTAATTTCTGTTTTTGTTAGATTTATCTACATTAGGGACACAGAATTGCATCATACTAGTCTGCTATTGCAATTCCAATTTCAGCAGGAAATGCTGTCAAAACAAACAGATCCAAAATGGTGTTAAGTGTTTGGGTCTGAGTTACTTTAGTTTACTAAGTACTACGTTCTTAAAGAACAGCACGTATCAAGGGATTATGCACACAATATCATTTATTTATTAAACTTACTAAGGCATATTATTTCCTCATCAGTTAGCCAAGTATCTCAAGATGACATATTCATAATCTTAATCATACTTTATTACAGCCAAGGCCAGGAATATTAAACACTAGTAAAAATAGTAAAACAAAACACTAAATTGAAAAAACATTCTGGCACAAGGCAGTGGAAAACCACTTCCATACTGTTGTTCACAATTAAATTGACATACAGTATTCATGTAGTTACCAGTTATTGAGCTTGACTCAAAGGAATATTTATCTTTACCTACACACACCCATATATATATACAAAGAACCTTGATTGCTGGATAGAATGTAATGTTAAGTTCCTTCTCAAGGTTTGAAAACATAATTGATTGATTATGTGCCATCAAGTCATTTTCAACTCCTAACCACCACATAGATAGACACATAGATAGATAATAGTGGATAGTGATTTGCTGACTGGGTTAATGTATTATCCTAAGCCATTATTTGTTTAACTATGTTTTTTTAATAAGTCACAGTTGGCTGGGCTCACATATGAGAGACCATAAATTGCTTGTGCAAAAACTGTGGCCTATGGTTTATGGCATAAATCATGGTTTACAAGCCATAGTGGATAGGGTCACACATTATACTTAGCTAAAACTAAACAAATCACGTTATGACATAGCTTGATCTGCAGCCCAACCAATATCTGTGTCTATGCTAGCTTCACATCATCTTTTTAAAAGCTCCTCTTTGTGTTAATGTGTGTGCTTTGTTGGGTGGGAGAACACAGGGTGGGGGCGCATCTACTTGGCTAAGACTAAACATGTTAGTGATATACTTCTGTTTCTGTCTTACTGAATATTTGGGGCATTGAATCATATGGGAGATAGCACTTTGATTGCAATTGTTGCTCATGGAATGAAAGACTATGATTGCAGTATACTGGTTTGAGTTATCAGTCACTTTATTTTCCCCGAATTACTATCTTGCCTTGTTAAAAATAAATTGCCTTGGCTATAAATTAACTCTGCTATGTTGTGCTGTGCTTGCACTGATGTCCACTGGTTCCTGGATGTTGGAATCTGGCAAATCAAGCATGCCTCATTAGCATATGGGTGATTGCTCTAGGAGGCAAACTCTGTGCTACTAAAGCAGGGCTTTCCAAACTGTGTGTCGCGACACAATACTGTGTCACCTGGGGGCCCCAAGTGTGTCGCGTGACAACCCGGAAGCGCCGGCGGCGGTGCTTCCGGGTTGCCGCGTGACAGCAGCAGCTGCCCCTTCAAAAGGGCAGTCTCCGGGGACCCCGAAAATGCCCTCGGTTCCGGCAGGGAGGTGAAAAGCCTTGCTCCACGTGCGCACACTGCCGGGATTCCCGGCACAGCTGATGGGGGCCGGGGTGGAAATTTAGCGCCGGAAAGCCCGGCAACGTGCGCGCGTGCACGGGGAGGCTTTTTGCCTCCCTGCCGGAACCGAGGGCATTTTCGGGGTCCCTGGAGTCTGCCCTTCCGAAGGGGCAGCCACTGCCGCCGCCGCAGCAACCCGGAAGCACCGCCGCCGGCACTTCCGGTTTTTGCGCTGCACTGGCCGCGGTGCTTCCGGGTTTTTGTGGGCCGGCCATTGGTGTGTCGCCAACGGCAAAAGTTTGGAAAGCCCTGTACTAGAGGAAGCTGCTTGTTGCCCTTCCCACTTCCTCTTCTCTCTCTCTGATTCTTCCACCATGAGGAGGAAGCAGCATGTGGCTGCTTCTCTTCATGGAGAGGCCATGTGCTAGGCCTCAAGCCCTTTTCTCCACGCAGCCTCTGGCAGCAAACAGGGCCAGAGGTATTCAGTTTAGGGAACAGAAAGAAGAACTGAAACCAATTTGCTACTGAAATGGCTGTACCTGGACAAAATAAATGTAAGAACTCTTTTGTACTTACTTTTTGTACCTGCAATGTCTAACTGTGTGTTTCTTTATGCTTGGGTGAGCTAAAAGTGTAAGAATAAGAACCTGAATCTCTCTAACGTGCTCACAGGCTGTTTTCTTAAACAATATTCCTTTTTCTGCCCACGAGTTTACACAATGTTAAACTCTGCTCAGTTCACTGGTTCTAACAGGCCACTGAATGATCTTCACTGGAGCGTTGTTAAATAATATGACTTAAGTTACATACATAATATAACTTGGACAAGCAGGTTTGGCCAGTTCAGTTTTTTTCCTTGCATTTCCCCACTAGATGTTTCTATAATGTGCCATTATATATGGCATCAAACAGGTTTTTACTAGCTTCTTTTTTTAAAAGACATGGAGAAAACCTCCAAACTACAACTTGCTTGCGTGTTTACTTACTTACTTGAACATTTACATCTCCAAATAATGTTGAGACTCTTGCCTCATTGTTTAGAAATCCATAAATAAGCCAAACAAAGGTGCGGGGCAAATCAGATAATTGCATCTGGGTTTGCACAACATGCTAATTTAAAATGATTAGTTTGTGTTCAATGTGCTGTGAGAACACAGGCAGTCTGATTAGTTCGGTGTATTGTGTGATTTAAGCCACTGAGTTTAGTTAAGAAACCGTGATAAAGTAAAGCATGATTTTACTTTACCCTAACATGATTTGAGGGGCATATCTCTGACACATCCTAAATCAAGAACCAAGAATGTGAAACGGTCAGTATGTGGACCAATATCTGCAGCTACAACGACAACAGTGCCTCTCTAAGCATTCCAGAGTGCGTTATTATACCTGGCTTCCCAACTTTTCATAAACGGTAAAGTCTGTGGAGAGTTTTTGGGTGGGAACACTTAATATCCTAAAAAGATAATCCCTATAAAGCATGTAGACCAAAGGCAATTATGGTCTGCTGGTGGGCAGTGTAGCATCTCCTGATACCTGAGATTCTTGGAATTAAATACTTAATTAGATGGGACATGATCCAGTAGAACAAGGTACTTGTTATCTATTTAGGAGTGCAAACTCTGGTTTTAATATGATTTATTCATAGTGTAACACATAACACAGCATATTCATCTCCTCTCCCCCTCAGATCTCCTTGTTGTGGTTTGAGGCTTGAAGTAGGGCCCAGGAAATGCTTTTGCCATCCCTTAGCAATGTGATATGGGTAACTATTAAAGTTGTTTTGTTTGTTTGAATTTTTAGAAAGGGTCACAGGGGGCTGAGTTAATATTGCCTATGCTCCACCATTTTCTAGGCTATAGTAGTGCTGTCAGAACAGCATATAAAGTCCAGCTTCCCTTAAACCAGGGGTGGGGAACCTTTTTTCTGCCAAGGGCCATTTGGATATTTATAACCGGGGACCAAGGGGGTGGGGGGCAGAGTTTCTGGGATTTCCACAGACCAGGGGCCGGAGTTTGCGGGCGGGAGCCAATCACAAGCACGGGGGGTGGGGTTTGCGGGCGGGAGCCAATCGTGTGGAAGGGGCGGGGTTTGTGGGCGGGAGCCCCACGGGCCTTATACGGCCCACGGGCCTGACGTTGCTCACCCCTGCCTTAAACTCTCAGAGCAGAGATACAGATGTTATATTATGCAAGGAAGGGGAAGGGGAGTAGTTATTCTTGGGGATGGCTGGCGCCTTAGAGTGCTCCCCACATACGGATGAACTGAATGAGATCTTTTACAGCTATCTGGGTTTTATTTTTTTTATTTTTTATATTTATATCTTGTATTTGTATTTATATTTTATATACTATTTATGGTTATTGTTTTGAACTTGTTAGCTTTATTGTAAACCGCCCAGAGTCCCTCTTCTGGGGGGAGATGGGCGGTGGCAAAATTTGAAATAAATAAATAGATAAATAGATAAATAAATAAATAGAATATTATGTCATGCCCCCATGGACAGGATTTTACATGACTTCCACACACACCCTCTTGGAGGCAGGGGGGAGTTTACTCTATTTTTTACACAGTGTACTGTATATCCTGTGTGGTATTTTCAGTTATACTGATCACCAGGAGGCACGGTGTCACAAGTTTCATCCTCACTGGGACTCCTATGCGGGATCCTCTGGGTGTGAACTCCATCGAATAACATCTGGCTGCCCACATCTGAGGAGTGCCAATAAGGGTGAAGCCAGTCGTGTGGGGCATCCTGGTGGTCTAGGTTACGGTACAATCCCATGCTTTTCTTCTTGGAAGTAGAGCTGCTTCCAGATGGTGGTCTTAATGATTTTTTTGCCCCAGTTTAAGACAGTAATTCCACAAGGTGTCCAGATGAGATCATCATTCCAGGTTTTAAATCCCTTTCATCTTATGTTTCTCTTAACAGAGATAATCTGTTCACCAGAAACACCAGGAACCAGAGTACAATTTGGTAAAAATGTGTAAGGCTGTTGTGGGTCTTCCGGGCTGTGTGGCCGTGTTCTGGAAGTTGTGGTTCCTAACGTTTCGCCAGCATCTGTGGCCAGCATCTTCAGAGGGCAGGAGCACAGATAGAAGCAAAATCTCTGTGCCCAGGTAGAGTGGCAATGTTCTATTTATAGAGCTAAATTATAGGAGATTAGGTGGGGTTTTTTGTTGTGTTGAAATGTTAACGAGTGGCTGATGAGCGTGATTAGCATGTTCATTGTGAGAAGTATTCCCATGACCTAGTGGTTGGACTGAGTTCGTTGACCTTTTGCAGGTCAACACAACAAAAAAAACCCCACCTAATCTCCTATAATTTAGCTCTATAAATAGAACATTGCCACTCTACCTGGGCACAGAGATTTTGCTTCTATCTGTGCTCCTGCCCTCTGAAGATGCTGGCCACAGATGCTGGCGAAACGTTAGGAACCACAACTTCCAGAACACGGCCACACAGCCCGGAAGACCCACAACAGCCATCGAACTCCGGCCGTGAAAGCCTTCGACAATACACAAAAATGTGTATGTTTCTTTTATTACTGTCTGCAGTGATATTAATCATCTCATCCTCCCTCCTACACATTTCCTGTTCACCCTCATATCAGTTGTTGCAAGCATTGATGGAATATTTAATATACTTGCAGGCACAACTCTTTTTTAAAAAATTTGCAGTAATTCTGGAATTTCAGAATACTGTCACATTCACCACAGTAGTTTTCTTTTGTTTTATTTTTTCTGAACCTTGCCTGTATCTGTCTTTTCACCATCCTTTTCAGAGTAGAAGGAATATTTTCTACCATAATATTGCTTTAGGAGAATTAAAGTCTTGATTTTAGCTTGTTTTGCTGAATTTTTAAAAAAACCTTGCTGCTTGCTGTTTTTAATAATATGGATTAAGGCTTAGAAAGCAGTTTCAGAGAGGAATTTTCATGTTGTGTTGAACCACATTTGAATAAATAGGTATGTCTGACTCGTAAGGAATGCTAACAATGCCGATGCCAATTCTGTGGATGAAAGAGAGGAATATAAAATAATTATCAACCTTCTGTACTCCAGGAAATAAAGCCAGACTGCTCATTTGAGGGAATGATATTAAAGGCAAAACTGAAGTACTTTGGCCACATAATGAGAAGACAGGATACCCTGGAGAAGAAGCTGATGCTAGGGAAAGTGGAAGGCAAAAGGAAGAGGGGCCGACCAAGGGCAAGTTGGATGGATGGTATTCTGGAGGTGACGGACTCAACCATGGGGGAGCTGGGGATGGTGACGGCCGACAGGAAGCTCTGGCGTGGGCTGGTCCATGAAGTCACGAAGAGTCGGAAACGACTGAACGAATAAACAACAAAATCAACCTTCTGGCAGATGATGTCCAAATCTCTCTCTTTAAGTTGACTTCATAAAGCCTATTATTAAATTGTCTGTAGCTTGAATCATGTCAACTGGATTTAACCTATTATTAAATATTTTATTACATATTAGTTTATTTTGTTGTAATAAAATATAAGAATGCTGTTAATATGATAGGAGGACTCGGCAAGAGGATCTCAATTGTTAAAGTGTTTTGAAATCTGGAATCCTAGGATTTTGTTGTTGTTGTTAAATATACAAAACAGCTGTTCCCAACTGCAGGTGTATATGAGGGAGATAACTAGAATGAGAGAGGTGAAAAGGAGATGAAGAAGAGGTAAAGAGGGAAACAGGACAAATATGAAAAAAACCGAATACATACTATTGTGATTTGTCTGCTAATGTGGACAGGATGTGGTTGGGTTTCTTTGCAACGAAATATTGAAATGAATTCTGCAGTTCCTGTACTGCAAATCTGCTATCAACAAGAAATGGAAAAGCAGCAATATAATACAAAGGAAGGGTCATATCTGAAAGCTGCAATTTAATAGAATTTGATCCATGATAAGCCTACATAAGGTCTACCTGTAAGTTGCATATATTGGCAAGTTCCTAAGTGCTTGCTAATAATATTACCAGCATGTCTCTTAAGGTTTGCTTTTCATCTTTGGTCTTTTCATTTTAGCTGATCTTGAAAGATGAAGCAGGTAGAGCAATAAAAGCTTGCCTTGGCATTTTTGATACAATGCCAAGCTGACGTTGGGTTAGCTAGTGATGACTCAACTATTGCTTGTTTCAGGCATGCCCTACGTGCCATAAAAAAGATATGCTGAAATGAGAATTCATGTAGTGACGACTACAGCATGGTGATAAACCTCCCATTGTTATGATAATGTTTGTGCTAGTGCATTGGAACTTTTGAAAGGATGGGAAAAGGCATAGTTGAACATCAGAATGCCTACTGTGCATGGAGAAAATCTAAGCTCCCATCTCTGGCATCTCCAGAAATTTAGAGCAGGGGTACCCAACCTTTTTGGCACCAGGGACCGGTCCTGGAAGACAATTTTTCCACAGACTGGGGGGGGGGGGTTTGCAGGCGGGAGCCAATCGCATGGGCCACCACCGCTCACCTGCTGTGCAGCCCACTTCCTAAGAGGCCGCGGCCCACAGGTTGGGGACCCCTGATTTAGAGTGTCTCTGCCAATCAGAGAATGCTAAGCTAGAGAGGCAAATGTCTGTGGCTTGAATCATGTCAACTGGATTTCTATTTTCTTAGTGGAAACGTTTCACTCCTTATCCAAGGAGCTTCTTCAGTCTGAGTAAAGTTAGTAAGGGAATCCTTAAATATGTTTCTAGGCTGGCTGTGTGACCTTGCACCTGGGGCTAGGTCATGGTTATTTTTGAGATGTTTGTTTCTAAGTCCCTTTATCATCTAAAGGAGGATCGTTAAGATTACCCTGCTGCTGTTGAGCTTGTGAAATGGTCTTAATCTCTATTCAAGGAAGGATTTTCCAAGTTGGCATGAATGGATTCCTTGACCCCTCTCTCAAACCACCTATCTTCTCTGTCTAAAATGTGAACATTAATGTCCTCAAATGAGTGTCCTTTTTCCTTTAGATGAAGATGTGAATAGAGGTGGGGGCCTCAGGCATAACCTTTCCCCTATCTTCCTTCCTGCTTTGTCTTCTGTGCCTAGGAAGATTAAGACCATTTCACAAGCTCAACAGCAGCAAGGTAATCTTAACGATCCTCCTTTAGATGATAAAGGGACTTAGAAACAAACATCTCAAAAATAACCATGACCTAGCCCCAGGTGCAAGGTCACACAGCCAGCCTAGAAACATATTTAAGGATTCCCTTACTAACTTTACTCAGACTGAAGAAGCTCCTTGGATAAGGAGTGAAACGTTTCCACTAAGAAAATAGAAATCCAGTTGACATGATTCAAGCCACAGACTGTTCCACCTGGATGACTGAGAACCTTCATAGACAGAGAGGCAAATGGTTTCACCCTTCATGCTAAACCATAAGGTGGTGTGTTTGGTTAATGAGTTATAGGAATTAAGCCATTATGAATTGTAAAAATGTGGGTGGTTTTATGTGCCTACTGTCATCTCTCACTATAGTGCATGGCTTGCTAAAACGTTTTGTGGTTGGTTTGGCTTTGACTTCGCATATAGTGAGAACTCTGCCACTCTGGATTGGCTGAGTGCAACGTATAAACCCAGTCAGTCTAAAGACAGCTTCATCTGTTGATCAGATACATTCATGAGTCAATGGTGAAGCACCTGTTTTGCAATCGGAACATCCCCATCACCTCTGCTTTGAAAAAGGTTTTCAGGTAGTAAGTGACTGGAAAAAGGTTTTCTTGTCTGAGAACCTGACCAGGAACTACACTTTTTTTTTAACTTTTAGTATTTGGCCCCTGAGGTTTAATGCATGTATTTCACATATTATTTTAAAAATGAGACAGCAGAAAATTGCGCCACTGTGATTTGGTGACTTGCCATCAGATTTGAGCAGTGCTGTCTTGGGAGAGTCCAAAGGCTGGAAAAAGGGGTATGGGGCCACCGGCTGTCTACAGGCCACGGGTTGCTGGTTCGCGGGTTGTTAGGAAGTGGGCCGCAGGGTGAGCCAGAGCAGCTGATTGGTGGGGGCCTGGAAGGGGAAACACCTCCACCTATCAGCACACAGCAAAGAAGGGCGGAGGCGGGCCGAGGAGTGCGAGGCCCGATTGGCCCCAGCTCGCAAACCGTGAGTGTGTGTGTGTGTGAGAGAGAGAGAGAGAAAGAGAGAGAGAGAGACCTCGAGTCCTGCTGGGGGGAGGGAAGGGCGGTGCTGAGGAGGCGAGAAGCAGCCCAGGGAGAATCTGGCCGGGTTTGAGTCCCGAGCCAGGAAATTGTGTGTCTGTGTGTCTGTGTGTGTGTGTGTGTGTGTGAGAGAGAGAGAGAGAGAGAGAGAGAGAGAGAGAGAGAGAGAGAGAGAGCTCAAGCCCTGCTGAGGGGGGAGGGAAGGGCGGTGCTGAGGAGCCAAGAAGCAGCCTGGGGAGAATCTGCCGCCTGCAAACCCCGCCCCCCGGTCCACGCGATTGGCTGCTGCCTACAAACCCCGCCCACCAGCCCACACGATTGGATGCTGCCTGCAAACCCTGCCCCCCGTATGCACAATTGGCTGCCACCTGCAAACCCCACCCCCCGGTCCTTGGAAAAAAAATTCCCATGGAAGTGGTCCCTGGTGCCAAAAAGGTTGGGGACCCCTGCCCTGGAGAATAGAGAATACTGGGCTCTAGGAACAGATTCACTTAGTTAAGCCATTTCGTGTGTCCCTCAGTGTAGGCCATGTGCTTTCCGTGCATAAAATTCCAGGATCACTTATGCACATTTCCAGTGGAAAGCAGTGAGAAAGTTTGCTGCCCTGAGACTCTGACAATCAGTAGGTAATGATGGATGGATCAATAGTGGTATCCCAGAAGATCCTGGAATCCAAAAAAAATCACCTATTAGGTGGTGGTGATTTTAAATTTTGTTGCTTATTCGTTCAGTCTTCTGGTTTGATCTTCTTGCAGTCCAAGGCACTCTCAGAAGTTTCCTCCAACACCACAGTTCAAAAGCATCTATCTTCCTTCGCTCAGCCTTCCTTATGGTCCAGCTCTCGCAGCCATAGGTTACTATAGGGAATACCATTGCTTTGACTATGCGGATCTTTGTTGTCAGTGTGATGTCTCTGCTCTTAACTATTTTATCAAGATTTGCCATTGCTCTCCTCCCAAGAAGTAGACATCTTCTGACTTCCTGGCTGCAGTCAGCGTCTGCAGTAATCTTTGTGCCTAGAAATACAAAGTCTGTCACTGCCTCCACTTTTTCTCCCTCTATTTGCCAGTCATCAATCAAGCTTGTTGCCATAATCTTGGTTTTTTTGAGGTTTAACTGCAACCCAGCTTTTTTTTTTTTGGGTGGTGCAGAACTTTGGGATACAAGAGAACTGTTAATACAATAGTATTTATCCATTTCTTACTAATAAACCGTGTCTCCAACATGCTTGCTGCTTTTAATTTTTTGTTTATTCATCCAGTCGCTTCCGACTCTTCGTGACTTCATGGACCAGCCCACGCCAGAGCTTCCTGTCGGCCGTCGCCACCCCCAGCTCCCCCACAGTTGAATCCTCCAGAATATCATCCATCCATCTTGTCCTTGGTCAGCCCCTCTTCCTTTTGCAAAAAAGAAAAAAGAAATACCTCCTAGCTAGGGAATGAACTGTAGCCCAAGGGCAGAACACATGCTTTGAGACAGATGGTGCCAGATCCAATCTGGGAAAGACCGCTTTGCCTGAGGCCTGGAAAGCCGCTGTCAGTAAGAAACAATTCTGGACTGGATCAACCAGTGTTCTAGTGTCGTTTCAGGTTTCAGCCTCTTGGGTGCTGAGTTCCAAGTATTTATGCATCCCCTGCCCTCAAAAGCACAGATCTGCATAATATTTGTGTATGCTTTTAAGCATAGATACAAATTTAGAATTAACTGCTATAAATATGATACTCACGAAAGTCAAGAAGGCTGACCAAGTGGTCTCTCTATCTGCTCAGTTTGTTGTCCAGATGCTAAGCATCTTTGAGATCCCATGGAACAACACCCCCACCAACACAAGCAGGACAAGCCATCATATATAAACAGAGAGCAAGTCCCACTCCCTTTTCGCACTGAAGATGTTGCCTAGTCTGGCAATGAAACGTCTGCAGGAAAACAACAAGGCTCAGAGAGCACCAAGGACTCCCATGGAATCAACTGGAAGAGCCAATGACATAGTCCCACCAGCAGGGGGTGCTATCTGACTATTAAATTACTGAAAATATGTTTGCCTTGCTGAGATCATCCTGTAGAGGCATGCTGTACTGTAGTCAAAGTCTTTTGCAGTTATTTTAAATATAACAAGGATAACTAAGAGATCCAGAACTTGAATTTGGCCATGACTTCTATCAGG
This sequence comes from Charina bottae, assembly GCA_023362775.1. Classification (NCBI taxonomy): domain Eukaryota; kingdom Metazoa; phylum Chordata; class Lepidosauria; order Squamata; family Charinaidae; genus Charina; species Charina bottae. Next base: position 5,138,623 of record JALMGJ010000040.1, read on the forward strand.
CTTAGTGCATTTCAATTTGTAAACATTGATTAAAGTAATTGCAAATAATTATTTCTGTTACTGCTCAAAGTCATAGGAAAATGCCAGTTCTTGGTTAGTAGAGGAAAGGCCTTTACTATCCCAAGTCTTACTTATGTTTGATCTGTTGGAAGCTGCAACTCAGCCCTTGGACTTTCTGAAGAGCCACAGGAAGCTATCTGATGATGCTGTGACCCCTTGGGAGAGGCACAGGTCCCATTTTTTGGCCTGGTTTTTGCCTTTGGGGAAGTTTTAAGGGTTAGGGTGGGAGAATGAGGTCTCACAAAAGCAAACCCATCTCATTTCTATCCATAAAACTACCCCAAAGCCACAAAAGCAGATGGAAATGTTTTGCCTTTTGCCACCAGATTTCTGTGATGTGACTTGGGTGTGCTGTGGAGCTGCGTGCAGGCAGCTTGCACCTGACTTCCATGCATGTAAGTTGAGCACTTACTTTGCTCAGCAACAGCATTTGTGGAAGGGATCTCAGCAAGGCAAACATGTTCTTAGGCTACTTCAGTAGAAATATATCATTTCCAGATATTGGGAGCGAATAGTTCTGCTCTGTTCTGGGCTGGTCAGATCCTTCCTCAAATGCTGCATCAAGTTTATTTGTTTGTTTGCTTGCTTGTTTGTCATCTTTGTATCCCGCCCATCTCCCTCTCAAGGAGGGACCCTGGGCGGTTAAGTTCTGGGCTCCACACTTTCAGAAGAGCATAGAAGAGCAAGAAGCATGATCATGGACTAGAAACCGAGTCCTGTGAGAAGAGATCAGCATTTCCATCCACTTTTGTGTGCTCAGCCCTGAGAAGAAGAGACCGGGGGGGGGGGGGGGGGGGGGAATATGATAGCATGCTTTAAATATCCGCGAGATGGTCCTACCGAAAGCGATGAGCCCTTCTCTGTCATGCAGTACAGAACACAGTATAAAATGGGAATAAATTCCATTGAATAACTTCCTAGCAGCAAAAGCAGTTTGACGGTGGAGTGATTGCCTAGACGTGGATGTGTTCAAACAGCCTTCTGTCATGGATGCTTTAATGTGGACTCCAAGACAGAGCAGAGACTTGGACTCAGTGGCTGAAATGGCCTTTTCCAGCTTCGTGATACAGTTATTTTATGAATTTAGTAGGGTTATCATTACTGTTTTCCTTTATTCAGTAATTTTCACGGCTTGGACAAGATCCAAGCTTGGGAGCTGAGGTCCACACATCTTAAAAGCTGCTGAGATTGAGAAACACTATTCTAATGCCTTCATCTCATCTGTTTGTAAAGGCTGCTCAGATCTGCCTGTCTAGCTGGCTCTGTGCATAGAACAAGCATAACACTTTGGCAGTCCTGGAGTTCAGCATTCTGACCCCAGCAATCTTCATTCACAACGACTTTTCTCCACATCATTAATGATGCTGGCTGCTTCCCAGTCCTTCTTCCCAGTGTGTGATAGCCATAATCTTCTCCCCAGGCAGGCAAATTGCCATGCAGTCAGCGCACCCACCGCTCACCAGTTCATGCCTCTATCAAAGAATCTCCCCCAGGTTTAGCCTGAGTACTAATGATCTGTTTGCCCTCTTAAGAATAGGCCCCTTCTAAGAGATCCTTTTCCTCTTCCTTGGACTGACTACCAAGAAACCATTCCACTTAGGGTAGGATGTTGCTGTTTAGGTCCTGAAGATCATTTGGAGATCAGCCTCTGGACCTCTCTGGACTTTTCTGAGTTGGCTTTAAAGAAAACATGGTTTACAAGCCACAGTGTCTTGGATTCACCTGTTTTACTAGATCAAAATTTATTTATTTATTTTATTTATTAAATTTCTATGACCGCCCATCTCCCTCTCAAGGAGGGACTCTGGGCGGTTCACAGCTATAACAATAAAACAATTCAATAAAAACACGATAAAATACAATATAATAAATATAGTTTAAATTAAAACCAAGTGGTTGATGGTTTGCAGTGCTGCTGAAGACTATTTAAAATATTTGGGGTGGCTCTAACCGATCAGCCATCCCCAAGCCTGACCACTTTCCCTCTTGCCCCAGGCAAGATCACAGAGCCAGGTTTTCAGTTTTTTTCTGAAGTCCAGGAGTGAAGGGATCTGTCTTATCTCTGGGGGAAGGATGTTCCATAGGGCAGGTGCCGCTGCAGAGAAGGCTCGCCCCCTAGACCCCGCTAGATGGAACTCTTTCATAGAGGGGGTCCGTAGCATGCCCTCTCTGCAAGATCGGGTGGGACGGGATGTTGTAATGGGGATGAGGCGGTCCCTCAGATAACCTGGGCCCAAAATATTATTTCTTTGATTTTAGCTTTGATGACTATGGAGAGAGGTAGAAATTTTTGCAAGTGCCCCTTCCCTGAGAGTAAAAATACAACAACAACAACAACAATAAATAAATAAATAAATAAATAAACAAACAAACTTTTTCCCTTTTGAATACACTAATACAGACGCAGATCCTGAGATGGTCATCATAAGTAGCATTGGCCCTGTCTTGTACATAATTATTTCTTCCTTCTGTCATTATCCCCACAGGGCAAGACAACCTCCTTGTCTTTTACGAAGGAAACAGCAGCAGCGCCTCCTTGATTGGCTGATATTTTCTTCGGAAAGGATCCAACACCTGTTGCTGTATATTACAGCTGTATGGATTGAGGAGGGAGAAGAAGAACACAACTAATCCAGACAAGTTGAAGACCAGAGGGTGCCATTTGAATCCTGGTATGCAGTGGATGTGCATCTGCATCTAATATTTGGGGTTCTGGCTTTGAAAGGGTACATGTACGTACGCATGTGGGTTTTAACAAAACCTCAGAGCCACAGCTACTGATGACCGTGTGGATCTGCATGCTCAGTTCTGCTGTCCCCGGGGTTGACGGAGCAATGTTCGGCTATAGTCCAATTCGGCTGCCTTGCATGGTTTTGCCTGGATAGGAAAAGAAACTATTTTTGGATGACTCTTTGATGTTGAGTCAGCAGCAGCCGCTGAAAAGCCCCACTTCAGCTCCCTGGGAGCTGCCATTTGCTGGTTTATACAAGAAATTAAACCCAGGCATGAAGGTGGAAAGGTATTTTCTTTTCTTATTGAAATGAACTAACCACAGGTGTTTCGTGGGCTATGCCTTGCTAAATAAAAGTTAACAGCAGTGAACAGTTTGGGAGGGAATGGGAAGAGAATTGTCTGCCAGTTTGCAAACCAGTTAATGGATTTGGAGAAAGGGAGGGTGGGATTTTACCCTTATTTAGTAGCAAAAGCTGTTGTTATTATGGCAAGTGCGTGGACTTGTATGTAGCAGGGATCCTTGCTGGGATGCTATATGTCTTTCTATAGAGATCCATTGTCCACTAGGACTGTGCAAATCCTTTAAAAGCTGTTTGTTGCCATATGCAAAAATGCCTACAGAGCCCCACTTTTTGAATCAAAACAGCTGTGTCATTTTCCAGGTTCACATGGCTGCTTCCTAAGTGTAACTTGGGAAGCTACTGATTGTAGCTCTGGTGGACATAGGTGTCCTTGCAGAGAGACCCACTTTGACAAAGCAGCCATATAAACCTGATTTCAACTGATTTGAAAAGAGGTGCTTTGTAAAGGGTCCCTCTGTTATTTCCAAAATCCTATTGTCTACCGCTGTAGGATTCTCATATATGGTGGTGTGACATTTCTGTTCATAGAAACTGAATTGCATAATTGCAATTGCAGTTGAGACATACAGTATATTCAAATTGGCAATATAGCAATGTGTGGCTGTATGTGCGCTGCAGTTCTTAGATGGTGGGCAGGTCTTATATTTGTGAGAAGGATCTTGGATGAGGAGAGGATCAGCAGGACTCAGTCTGTGCTCTTGAAACCACTGAGATCCGTTTGCTCCAGCTAGGACCTACAAGGATGGTTATACATGCCCTGTGCACAGAGACACACACAGTCCCTCTTCTTTGTCTTCTACCAGTCCCTGTAAGACTGATGCCCTGGTCCTGGTGAGGTGAGATGGGGCTTCCCCCAAAAAATTCCCAACCCAATGCTCCAAGCTGGATCTAATCACTAATTTCTCACAGAAGAGGCTGCCAACTAATCATCATTCCAGAGCGTTATAGAAATGTTAACAAGCAATTAGATCCAGTCCCTGGGATTCCTCAAGAGGAGCCTCCTCAGACCTGAAACTCATCCTGTTTCTTCTCCATGATACCGTTGCTTCTCCATGATACTCCACTCTAATCTGTCTGCTTCTGCAAATATAAAGTCCCTAATTTTTGGTGTCTATGGATACGGTAAACTAAATAAGAGAATATCTGTGCATGCGCTGCACTATCCTGCTAGAAATCTCTGAAGGCCCTCCAATCCAAAGGACGGAAATATTCTCATTGGCTGTTTCCTAAGTCTGGAACCACCTCATGTTAGAGGTTTGCCAAAGTTCTAGCCTGAGCACGTATAAAACATCATCATGCCTTAAAAAATCAGATCTTTTGCTCCAGGTTTTTATTTAGAGCATTAGCTAAATACTGTGTTTTGTTTTGGTGAATACATAAAAATAAAGTGTATCTTTTTATGTATTTTTTTTCCTCAACACAATCTCTGGCGTGGAGGAGAGGAAAGTTATCTGTTTTGTTAATTTAATGTTAATTTACTTGAAGGGTTTACGTATATCCCATCTTTCAATCTGAATTCTCAGGCCAGCTTGGAAAACATTTCCAAGGTATTACAGCAAATTAGAAGCATGCAAAATCTGTAGGAGTGCTCTAAAATTCTTTAAAAGAAAATAATGACACCCCAAATAAAGCAGATAAACTTCAGTTAAAAAGATGGAAAATTATATATAAGTAGTCTGTGGCTTGAATCATGTCAACTGGATTTCTATTTTCTCAGTAGAAACGTTTCACTCCTTATCCAAGGAGCTTCTTCAGTCTGAGTAAAGTTTAAAACGGATATTTGGCAAACACCACGTACCTGTATATTTCAAACCCACCAACACACTGAGACAGAGGCTTGTACACCCCAAAGATCAAACTCCAAAACACAAGGAAAGCAATGTAGTGTATGCAATCCAGTGCAGTGAGGAGTGCTCTGAACTCTACATTGGAGAAACCAAACAACCTTTGTACAGGAGGATGGCCCAACACAGGAGAAGTAACACCACAGGACCAGAGTCAGCAGTTTATCTTCATCTAAAGGAAAAAGGACACTCATTTGAGGACATTAATGTTCACATTTTAGACAGAGAAGATAGGTGGTTTGAGAGAGGGGTCAAGGAATCCATTTATGCCAATTTGGAAAATCCTTCCTTGAATAGAGGTGGGGGCCTCAGGCACAACCTTTCCCCCATATTCCTCCCTGCTTTGTCTTCTGTGCCTAGGAAGATTAAGACCATTTCACAAGCTCAACAGCAGCAGGGTAATCTTAACGATCCTCCTTTAGATGATAAAGGGACTTATAAATAAACATCTCAAAATAACCATGACCTAGCCCCAGGTGCAAGGTCACACAGCCACCCTAGAAACATATTTAAGGATTCCCTTACTAACTTTGCTCAGACTGAAGAAGCTCCTTGGATAAGGAGCGAAACGTTTCCACTGAGAAAATAGAAATCCAGTTGACATGATTCAAGCCACAGACTGTTCCACCTGGATGACTGAGAACCTTCATTGATATATATAAGTAGGTATGTGACAAATAAATAAATATGTGTAGCTGTATCAGTCCACTACGGGATTTTGTGTGTGTGTGTGTGTATGTGTGTGTGTGTGTGAGAAGCACCAAGGCACTTCTGTAGTGAAAGGATTTGCCGGTGAGATCACCGTTGCCAGGGGGACGCCCGAGGAGGCTCCTTTCATGTCCCTGTGATTTTTCCCACCGGAGTGGTACCTATTTATCTACTCGCATTTGCATGCTTTTGAACTGCTAGGTTGGCAGGAGCTGGGACTAATTGCTGGGAGCTCACTCTGGCACGCGGCTGGCACTCTTGGGATTCGAACTGCCGAGCTGTCAGCCTTAATGGCCTCTGACTCAGCGTCTTAACCAGCATCTTAACCACTTGAGCCACCACGGTCCCTACAGGATGAAACCTCTTCACTGAAGGTTATGGACCCTGATCGATCATTTTTGTCCATGGTGGGTTGGTAGGCAGATGTTTTTTGACTTCAGAGTCTAGAACTGAGAAAGAGTGACTGTCCCAAAGTCATCCAGTTTTCATGGCTAAGAGAGGACTAGAACCTGGGTCTTCCTGCTCTTAGTCCAGTGTTTCTCAACCTTGGCAACTTTAAGACGTGTGGACTTCAACTCCCAGAATTCCCCAGCCAGCCATGCTGAAGTTGAAGTCCACATGTCTTAAAGTTGCCAAGGTTGAGAAACACTGGACTAGTCCATCACCGTAACCACTACGCTCACATTGGCTCTTATAAAATATGTGTGTGTGTGCGTTTACTTACGTATTTCAAATTAAACTGAAATTAAATTCTGTTTCACTTACTTCTGTAGACTGAGCTCTCTAGTTTTGAAAGACCTCAGCTAGTAGAATAGAAATGATCTTTCCTTGATATTCTAGAAAACTGCAGAGCATCACTGAAGACCTGGGCAGAACGCCAAGTGGAATAACAGCTATATTTTGGGCACTGTGCAACAGACCAGCTGTTATGACTTCCAGGGGTTAAACACAGCAACAAAATGTTCTGTTCTCCTAAATTATACTGCTGAAAGGAAGAAGGGTTTGTGTGTGCATGCTCAGTTGTGCTACTGTATAGTCTCCTCTTAGCAGCAGATATTTAGGAAAAGCCTTTCTGGCTCGTTTTGGGATTGTCTGAAGGCCAAACACATGCTGTACCGGTAGCTGTGAGCTTCCCCCAAAGCTAAGAAGCATATCTTATGCCGAAGCAGATTATCAACATCTGGCTGGCTGGCAGCTGTTTTCTGATATCCTTTTCTAGCTCTGACACCTGAGTTCCTTTTCATGGGGAATTGAACCTGGGACTTTCTGCACATCAACTCTGTTTTCTGAGACAAAACTACAGCTCTGCGTACAATTTACTAAGGATATCCTCACCCAACTACTAACTATCCCCATGCAGAAGTCCCTTCCTCCCCCTTCTTTTCCTCAGTTCCAATTCCTCTCCTTCTGCATCTTCCTCGTCACCAGCTGGAGATATATCTGAGCCCATTAACAATTAAATTACATTTTACTTTTGAAGAATAGCTGTGGGATCACAACCCCTACCCCTTCCACCCTCAGCATGCACGCATATATGCATTGGGAGAGATCCTAGAAGCTTGGTCAAGAAAGCAACGTGATTTGGATTCCTTTTTGATGTTTGCAAATATGTCAAGACTTGCTAAAGATGGTTTTTCGCTGCAACAGCTCTTTTTTGTGGTTTAGTTTTTAAGTAATTGGAGGAAGTTTAATATGGTTAAACATTTACAGACACTGTTATATCAATATGGTTAAACATTCACACATCCTGCTGCTGCTTTCATCTCTACCTGCTCATGGTTCTGCTGGATTAGTGTTCTACCTGTGCTACTTTCCAATTGCTTTACTTAAGGGCAAGTTATTCCTTCAAGTCTCCACAGTGGGAGCAATTGGTCATTCCTAATAAAAGAAAATGTAGAAGCATAGCAGAATTACCAGTATACAGAAGAGGTGCATCACTGCCTCTCTGTATGATACAGTGTTCTGGCCTTGTCTAGGTCCAATCAGTATAATTCTGTAGTCTGTGTATCAGATATGATCAGAGTCGTTCTAATGGCAGAAATGCAACAAATCTTTCCTAATACTTGTTTCCAAGTCCAAACAGTGTAGCATGACTGGTCTTACCTATTTCCCTTCAGTGAATATAGGTAAGTGGAAAGGGGATTTATCGACTTTCTGTTTAGGTGACTTAGGGTAATTCCTAGTTAGTGCACAAATGCAGCAAAATTCCCAGCCTTCAAAAGTAGAAGTTGTACTAATGATTCACTTCTCCAGACTTGTCAGCTCCTAATCATCCTGTGCCTGGGAGGTAGATACAGTAATTTATTTGTGCCTCTGGGGTTCTGGGTGATCAGAAAATTTTATCAGTCCTGGTGACAGAAACTCAGCTGTATCCCTAGAATTGGCATTCTGTGAACTCATGCAGAGAGGCATAAATTGCTTAAGATACAGCCTATTTAAGGTAAAAGAGTGAAATGCATGCCTGATTTTAATTTTGGGGGGAAATTGAGTTTCCTTCAGCTACTGGGACTAGAGAAATACATGCCACGGTGGTTCTGCATAGACTCTGATCAGCGTGGAGTGCATTCTTGGGTATTTCCATTGTGTAGACCAAGCATGGCCAGGCTTCCACTTTTATTTTTTTAAGAAACTGCAGGATGCTAATAAAGATGCAGTTACAGTACAATCATCCAAATTTTCATCCTGGTACTATCATTATAAAAAACATAGAAGCCTCTCCCAGTACCTGGTTAACATGTATACGATGTATGTAAGCCGCCTAGAGTCCTCCGTTAGGGAGGGGATTGTTGTTGTTGTTCAGTCGTTTAGTCGTGTCCGACTCTTCGTGACCTCATGGACCATAGCACGCCAGGCCTTCCTGTCCTCCACTGTCTCCCGGAGTTTACTCAAATTCATGTTCATTACATCAGTGATGCTATCTAACCATCTCATCCTCTGCCGTCCCCTTCTCCTTTTGCCTTCAGTCTTTCCCAGCATCAGGGTCTTTTCCAGTGAATCCTCTCTTCGCATTAGGTGGCCAAAGTATTTGAGCTTCAGCTTCAGCATCTGTCCTTCCAATGAGCAGTCAGGGTTGATTTCCTTTAGGATTGACTGGTTTGACCTCCTTGCAGTCCAAGGGACTCTCAAGAGTCTTCTCCAGCACCACAGTTCGAAAGCATCAATTCTTCAGCGCTCAGCCTTCCTTATGGTCCAACTCTCACAGCCATACATTACTACTGGAAAAACCATAGCTTTAACTATACGGACCTTTGTCGGCATGGTGATGTCTCTGCTTTTTAATATGCTGTCTAGGTTTGCCATAGCTTTCCTCCCAAGGAGCAAGCGTCTTTTAATTTCATGGCTGCAGTCACCGTCTATGGTGATCTTGGAGCCCAAGAAAATAAAATCTGTCACTGCTTCCATTTCTTCCCCTTCTATTTGCCAGGAAGTGATGGGACCAGATGCCATGATCTGGGTTTTTTTAATGTTGAGTTTCAAGCCAGCTTTTGCACTCTCCTCTTTCACCCTCATCAAGAGGCTCTTTAGTTCCTCTTCACTTTCTGCCATTAGGGTGGTATCGTCTGCATATCTGAGGTTGTTGATATTTCTCCCAGCAATCTTAACTCCGGCTTGTGATTCATCCAGCCCGGCATTTCTCATGTACTCTGCATATAAGTTAAATAAGCAGGGTGATGATATACAGCCTTGTCGTACTCCTTTCCCAATTTTGAACCAGTCGGTTGTTCCATGTCCGGTTCTAACTGTTGCTTCTTGACCCACATACAGGTTTCTCAGGAGACAGGTAAGGTGGTCTGGTACTCCCATCTCTTTAAGAATTTGCCACAGTTTGTTGTGATCCACACAATCAAAGGCTTTAGTGTAGTCAATGAAGCAGAAGTAGATGTTTTTCTGGAACTCTCTTGCTTTTTCCATGATCCAGCGAATGTTGGCAATCTGATCTCTAGTTCCTCTGCCTCTTCGAAACCCAGCTTGCACTTCTGGTAGTTCTCGGTTCACATACTGCTGAAGCCTAGCTTGTAGGATTTTGAGCATAACCTTGCTAGCATGTGAAATGAGCGCAATTGTACGGTAGTTTGAACATTCTTTGGCATTGCCTTTCTTTGGAATTGGAACGTAAACTGACCTTTTCCAATCCTGTGGCCACTGTTGAGTTTTCCAAATTTGTTGGCATACTGAGTGCAGCACTTTAACAGCATCATCTTTTAGGATTTTAAATAGCTCAGCTGGGATACTGTCTTCTCCGCTAGCTTTGTTGTTAGTAATGCTTCCTAAGGCCCACTTGACTTCACTCTCTAGGATGTCCGGCTCAAGGTCAGTGACCACACCATCGTATTTATCAGGGATATTAAGATCTTTCTTGTATAGTTCTTCTGTGTATTCTTGCCACCTCTTCTTAATCTCTTCTGCTTCTGTTAGGTCCCTGCCTTTTTTGTCCTTTATCATGCCCATCTTTGCACAAAACGTTCCCTTGATATCTCCGATTTTCTTGAAGAGATCTCTAGTCTTCCCCATTCTGTTGTTTTCCTCGATTTCTTTGCATTGTTCATTTAAGAAGGCCTTCTTATCTCTCCTTGCTATTCTCTGGAATTCTGCATTCAGTTGTTTATATCTTTCCCTTTCTCCCTTGCCTTTTGCTTCCCTTCTTTCCTCAGCTATTTGTAAAGCCTCATCAGTCAGCCACTTTGCTTTCTTGCATTTCTTTTTCTTTGGAATGGTTTTAGTTGCTGCCTCCTGTAGAGGGGATAGGCGGGGTATAAATATAAGTATAAATAAATTAAATAAATAAATAAACATAACCAGTGCGTCACTGAGAAGGCCTTTAACTTCCCTTCGCCTGCAGGCCATGCCCGCCGCATATCTCGAAGGGAGGTTTTGTAAGCTCCCTGTCAAACAACGCCTCTGTCCTTGTGGTGTTGGTCAAGTGGAGGATGTTATCCATGATGTCCTCCACTGCCCCATTTATAACGAGATCAGGGCCAAATTATTAATGGCAGATGAACTCAAGAACTCTGACCTTGAAAAACTGATTTATCTTCTTGCAGACGTGTTTCCCACTGTTAGCAACCAAGTTGCTCCTTTTGCTCTGCTCTCACTTAAACTTAGGAAGAAATATTTAAGTTCTTAGTTGTAGCTCTGGCTCTGTTTTGCTGTAACCCTTTTCTTTTATGTTTAATGCTTCTTTTATTATTTTATTTTATAATTTCATTTTATTGTTTTAATGTTATTATATTTTATTGTATTTTATTGCATTCTTATGTTATGGCCTGTGGTTACAACAATAAACTTTACTACTACTACTGAAGAAACTGCAGGACTATCTTAGTCTTTATCTAAGGCAGAGCTTTCCAAACTGTGTGTCAGGACACGTTAGTGTGTCGGCTGCAGTGTCTGGGTGTGTCACGGCTGCTGCTGCCTCTGAGCCCTGCCAGGATTCCGCGCAGGTCCTAGTGCCTGCCTTGTGCCTTGCTGCCTCCAAACCTGCTGTGATTCCGCGCAGGTCCCAGTGCCTGCCTTGTGCCCTGCTGTAAGAGTGTGTCGCAAAATGATGCATGTCTAAAAAGTGTGTCACCAACATGAAAAGTTTGGAAAGCTCTGATCTAAGGAATATGCTTCCTCAGCTTACACAAAGTTTTTAAGATAGGAGTTTTCTACCAGAACCTTCCCAGGTGCGCTAAGGTGGCTACCATTTTTAGAACACAGGGATGTTTTCTGTTTTAAATTGGACTGCCGGGCCTTAGCAAACGTTGAGTGGCATGGCCCTGGGGATGGACCTATCAACCTGTTGGGATCCTGGGTCACAGCCTACCCTCCTGGTACAGCTGCGAGCTTCGGACCTATTCTCTAGTCTGGAGCTTCGTACAAAAGCTGTCCAGATTCACTTACATTGTGTAGCTTAAATGTTGAAAAAGAGAAAACCGGCCTCATCCTTACTAAACTCTGCTAGGCTGGTTAATGTTTTGATAGATCGCCAAATCAGAATGGCATTTCCCAGATTGGAAGCGATCCAGCATACTAGGTTTCATATCCCTATTCTTAGAAAACTGTTGCGGGGGCTTGAAGGATGACTGTGCAGGCGAGGCTCCGGTTTTATGTATCCAAGTGTGAATGAAGCATTTCTAGTAAGGGAAACTCAATTGCTATTTAAAGACCTGAGAGAGTTCTTCTCCAAGGCCCCGATGTTCTGTTTTCTTCCAAGGGAATTCTAGATTTTGAATAAAGAGATAAAGAAACGGAAGAAAAGGGAAACAATCAATGCACAAAGTTTATTTATTGTTCCTTTTAAAAAAAATAACATGGGAACATGCAAGAGTGGACAGCAGCAAGCCAGAAAAAATGTCTTCTCAAAAACCAACTTGCTTTGGTCGATTTCCACCCGATCAGTGGTACCATGTCTTTTGGCTCCCCGATCAAGACTAATGATCAGCTAATTAGATTATCTATTTAAACGGATTAAATACAAATTTAAATAAATAAATATATTTATAAATAATATAATGTATTTATATAAATAAAAGCTACCCATCTTGCCTCTGTCTCCCGTTTCTGCAGTTCCCTCATCTGTGGCAGACTCTCCATTCCCAATCTCTCAAAATTCAACATTGCGTTGCTGCTGTCTTCCCATGAACAGTTGGAAAGTTTGCAAGTGTTCAAGCCATCCAATGTATGGCTGCACGTCATCTTTAGATTTTTTAAGATGAGCAAAACTGTATATAGTTGGCATTAAAATGCCAGATCTAAATGGTGCTAAAAGGTCTAGGTCTTATTTTCCCATCTGCTTAGGCAGAATACCAAGGAGGTGATATGGCAACAGGTCCTTGTGAGCTGTTGGAACAAAGTGAGGAATACCCAGATTTCGTGAAAGAGCTTTCCACCCAGGAGGAAGGCATTCAGAATCGTCTGAAAGACAATAAAAAAGGTAGGAGAGCGTTCAGCATGTTTGATTTGAGGTTTTTGTTGTTTCAGCATGCCTGCTAAGGAAAACTTTACTTGTCAAATGTATTTAGTTAGAACAGGGGCCAGCCGATTTTTCAGATATTGAACATCATTGGGCAGGGCTAAAAGCCAACCATAAAAAATTAAAGTAGCCAAAATCTGAGCGTTTAGAGACCTTTCATTTGAAATCTCACCCAGGCTCCATGTTGGGCTGAGTTTCCTGCCTCTTACTAATGGTTTCTTTTAGTAGCTTTGGAGTTTTGTACTTCGGCTATCCGGCTGGTGTGGGATTTGGGCCACTTGGGCTCCTGAGCAATGGCAGTCATGTCTAAAAACAAAGTGAATTATATGTTGCATCCTTCTATGAATGTTTTTATATTTTATTGCCCAGCTAGATGGCAGCACCTTGTTAAGATTGACTGACCTTAGAAAGCCAAACAGGTTTGGACTTGGGTAATGCTTTGATTGGAGAGCCCTGGAAGCAGTAAGCTAGTCTGGATAGTGAGAACACATCCTGGAGGAAAGCAGTGGTAAACTACTTCTGCGTTGTTACTAAGTAAGCTACGTGGAAGTTTCCATGAAACCATCAGCAAATCACCAACTTTACTCAAAAAGGAGACTTTACCTTTTTAAATGTTATTGTAAGACATTCATGTAAGTTTTTTTTGAAGTGCATTCTGTAAATTTATTTATTTATTTATTTATTTATTTATTTATTTATTATCTATCGTATTTTTCCACCACCCATCTTGAAAACAACTTTGGGCGGCCTACAAACAAATTAAAACAGTAAGAGTTACATATCAATTAAAAAGATACATTATAAAAATATAAATATACAAATATAATAAAAACTCTAAAATATAAAATCTAAAACCCAAGATGGTGAATCACAGTCTTGTTAAAATTGCCCGGGGTTGCATCATGGTGCCAGCCACCCCCATGACGAACTATCCCCCCTTCCACCCCAAGTGAGGTGGCACAGCCACGTCTTGAGTCCCTTCCGAAAGGCCGGGAGAGTGGGGGCTTGCCTTATCTCTGGTGGTAGCTTATTCCAAAGGGCGGGAGCTATGACAGAGAAGGCCCTCCTCCTGGACCCTGACAATCAACAATCTCTCATGGACAGGTTCCATAACATGCCCTTTCTGCCTGACTGGGTGGGACGGGTCGATGTACTGGGGACGAGGCGGTCCCTCAGGTAACCTGGTCCCATGCCATGTAGGGCTTTAAAGGTGATAACCAACACCTTGAATTGGACCCGGAAGCAGACTGGCACCCAATGCAGCTCGTGCAGCAACGGTGTTATATGGGCCATCTTTGGGGCTCCCAAAACTGCCCGCGCAGCCACATCCTGGACCAGCTGTAGCTTCCAGATGCTCTTCAAGGGTAGCCCCATGTAGAGCACGTTGCAATAGTCTATATGGGAGATGACCAGGGCATGAGTGACTGTTCGGAAGGACTCTTGATCCAGGAAGTTTAGCTGGCGTACAACAAGAAGCTGTGCAAAGGCTCCCCTGGCCACGGCTGCCACCTGCTCTTTGAGCAGGAGCCGCGAGTCCAGGAGGATCCCCAGGTTCCACACTGGGTCTGTCTGGGGCAGCGCAACCCCATCCAGCACCAAAGATGGTAATTTCCTGAATATCGAGGGCCCCCCCAACCCACAGCCACTCCGTCTTACCAGGGTTCAGCTGAAGCCTGTTGTTCCCCACCCAGACCCCCACAGCCTCCAGGCACCAAGAGAGGGTGGCCACAGCTTCACTTAAGTCACCCGGGATGGAGATGTATAATTGGGTATCATCAGCATATTGATGACACCTCACCCCATGGCGATGGATGATCTCACCCAGCAGTTTCATGTTAAGAAGGAGCGGAGAGAGTACCGAACCCTGTGGCACCCCACAAAGGAGAGGCCGCGGGCCAGTTCTCTCGCCCCTTATCAACACCGATTGGGATTGGCCCTGGAGGAAGGAGGTGAACCAGCACAAAACCACACCACCCAACCCCAACTCCCTGAGCTGACCCAAAAGGATACCATGGTTGATGGTATCGAAAGCCGCTGAGAGGTCAAGAAGAGCAAGGATGGATGCACTGCCCCCATCCCGCTCCTGCCAGAGATCATCCATAAGTGCGACCAAGGCTGTTTCTGTCCCATATCCGGGCCTGAAACCCAACTGAAAGGGGTCCAGATAATCCGTTTCATCCAGGATCCTCTGGAGCTGCAACACCACCACTTTCTCAACCACCTTCCCTAAAAAGGGGAGGTGGGAGACTGGACGAAAATTGTCCAGCACGGCGGGGTCCAGTGATGGTTTCTTGAGGAGGGGGTGCACCAGCGCCTCTTTAAAAGCAGCCGGAAACACTCCCTCCCCTAAGGATGAATTCACCATCGCCTAGACCCAACCAAATGTCACCTCTGGGCTGCCTTCACCAGCCAGGAGGAACAAGGTTCTAATTGGCAAGTGGTAGCATTTACAGTCCGGAGAACCTTGTCCACATCCTTGGGCCCAACAGGGTCAAACCATCCCCAGATAACCGGGTAAGTACAACAGTAAATACTGTTGTCTTGTGCAAAAGTAAGTCCTATTCAGTGCAATAGGATTATTAAGAGGATTATTAAGTGCAATAGGATTATTATTAGGAGTGGCAGGTATTGTTGCCACTCTAGGAGAGATCCCAAAACCCAAGTAAATAAATAAATAAATAAATAATCTAAATCAGTGTGCAAATCATAGTTTATGAGGGGGTACGAAAAAAAGAGCATCTTCATGCTTCCATGGAGGAAAGCAATGAAAATTGCTCTGGGCTCCCAAAGGGGAAGTGGGATATAAGGACAATAAATGAAAACCATGAATAAATGCAGGGATGGGTCTGTTTTAACAGATGCCGAGATACCTGCAAGTCAAGAAGAAGTGAACAGCGGCGCAAACGTAAGTAGCTGAGCATTGAGGCATGTTTCAAAAAGTAGCTTCACAAGGCAAAGCAGCTTCACTCTAGGCCTTGAGGTATCTCTCCAGGGCCTGAAGAATCTGAGCCAGAAAGGGAAGGAATAGCATTTAGTCAGCACTGCTAGGACAATATATTTGGCCACAGGATGTGATGTGTTGGCTCAGCCAGTAATTTAGGAACACGGTGGATCATAACATTCATCCCTCTAGCTCACTCTGATGGCCACGACTCATTGGAATGTCAGGCTTTAAGAGCCCCCCCCCCCACTTTTTTTTGTATTGATGTTCTACTTCTTATGCCTTGGAACACCACCAGTACCAGTACCACCCCCCGTGTGGTGTAGTGGTTAGAGTGCTGGACTAACTAAGACTCAAAGAAGCTCAAGTTCAAATCTCGATTGAGCCAAGAGTTCTGGGCCTTGTCCTGCTCTCTGTCTGACTTTCCTCAAGGGTTGTTTTGATCATTTTGGGGAGTAAAAGCCAAACTAGAAATCACAGAACTGTAGACTTGGTGGAGGTCTTGTGGGCCATCTATCCCAGACCCCCTGCTCAATGCAGAAGATCCTGAGATGGAACATCCCTGAAAGGAGACCACCCAGCCTCTGCTCAGAGATGGCCACCGAGAGACAGACGGCCACTATTTCGAGTAATTGGCTTTGTTATTAAGATGTTTTTTCCAACCATCCTGTAACCTATTGCATGGTAACACGATTCACATTTTTAAAAGGGTAGGATTTAAACAGGTCACTTTTATTTAGAAGAAAAAGCAACTGTGGAGCCTTGAACCGTTCTTTGCTAGGAATAGGTTCCCCTCCAACTCCTGCTATTTGCCTCCAAAGAGGATGACTATTGCAGCATTTTTGCAATGGGCAAATATACTCATAAAACAGTGGGGAAATAGGTATGACAGCAAGGAGAAGGAATTTTACCTCTTGCTAAGACATGGGGCTCGGCTGGTATCTTTTCATAGCAGCTGTCCTTCCCTGCGTTTCTGAGCTGCAGGATAGCATGAGTTCATTGGTTGCATTTGGTTCAGAACCATCTCCCTGAACTTCTGAAGAAGACAGGAACAATTGGCAGCTTGTCCAAATATTGTTGCCAGGTTTGCTCACAAATGTCCACCGAAGGCCAGCTAAGGACAAACCGTTCTGCAGACCTGAGTGCTGACGGACACATGCCGCCCGGCCCCAGCTATTTGACCAAGTCACTTGCAACTTTGTCCTTCTTCTTGTACTGGTCATAGAAATCTTGAGAATGCACTTCTTTGTCTCTTTTTTGAAATGTTACTGGGTGTATCTTCATGAACATTTAAAGCGTTTTGTAAAGGTACTTGCTGTAGGAAGTTTGAGAGAGAACCACTTGTCCAATAGTTAAAAGTCAAATGGACAGGGAACCTCATGAGGTTCAAATGTACAGTAAGTATTCTTTCCACTGCTATAATAAATTAGGTAACGAAGGGTAAACTCTCGTGGTGCATTTTACTTGGTGATCCAGATTTCCTGAATCTGGACTGTTGAGTTAAACATAGGAATTTAGCTGAGTACAACAGTCAGCGTTAACAGGAGCTGATAGGTACTGGATTGATCTGACTTTAGATATTGGACTTGGTAGTGGTCGCAACCCCATAAAGCAGGGCTTTCCAAATTTTTCAGTTGGCGACACACCAACGGCGGCACGCGAAAACCCGGAAGCGCCGCAGCAGCGGGGGGGTGAAGACCCGGAAGCACCGCCACCACGGCGCTTCTGGGTTTTTGCGCGCCATCACCATCGCAGCGCTTTTGGGTTTTTGCGCGCCGCCACCGCAGCGCTTTCAGGTTTTCACGCGCGGTGGTGGCAGCAGCGGTGTCCTGGTGTGCCGCACGAAAACCCGGAAGCGCTGATGGCCCACTGCCGCGCGTGGTGGTGGCGTACCATCAGCGCTTCCAGGTTTTTGCACGGCACACCTGGGCCCTGCAGGCGACACAGTACTGTGTCGCGACACACAGTTTGGAAAGCTATGCCATAAAGTTTAATTCTCACAATGCTAGGCAGTCTAAACAGAGGAGAACTCACAATGCAGAGAATTTTATCTGAGACAGAAAAGCAGCCAAGGACACTGGAATTCCAATGAAGCAGACCCATGAACAAACTCACACAAAAAGAATCTTATTGTGTAAACCCATAATATACAAAAAAAACCTATTCCTTGGCTCCTTGAATTTGAAAATGCTTAACAAAAGCTTGACCTTCTCTGAGTCTCTCATGTAGATTGCTTTGTTCTGTAACAATACATAGCATTAATAGGTTCTGGGCTAGAAACCAGGAGACTGTGAGTTCTAGTCCCGCCTTAGGCATGAAAGCCAGCTGGATGACCTTGGGCCGGTCACTCTCTCTCAGCCCTAGGAAGGAGACAATGGCAAACCAGGAGACTGAGAGTTCTAGTCCCACCTTAGGCATGAAAGCTGGCTGCGTGACCTTGGGCCAGTCCCTGTCTCTCAGGCCTAGGAAGGAGCCAATGGCAAACCAGGAGACTGAGAGTTCTAGTCCCGCCTTAGGCATGAAAGCCGGCTGGGTGACCTTGGGCCAGTCCCTGTCTCTCAGCCGTAGGAAGGAGCCAATAGCAAACCAGGAGGCTGAGAGTTCTAGTCCCGCCTTAGGCAGGAAAGCCGGCTGGGTGACCTTGGGCCAGTCCCTCTCTCTCAGCCCAACTCACCTCACAGGGTTGTTGTGGGGAAAATAGGAGGAGGAAGGAGTATTAGGTATGTTCGCTGCCTTGAGTTATTTATAAAAAAATAATAAAGGCAGAATAAAAATAAAATAAATAAATAAAGTAAATCTCTGTTATTTTCCCCACTGAAAGAAACTGTGCAGAACTGGATTGTGGGATCAGGTCTAGAAATACAAGAGTTCAAATGCATTCTCAACCATAAAGCTGGGTGACTCTCTAATTGAGTTCATGCAGCTCTAAGCCAAAATGTGATTGTCTGGTTTATGACTCAGTAAGATATGCAAATCCAGCCAGTGCGTGATTAGTTTATGGTTCAATGGGTGGAGCTGATTGGGATTTATCCAAAACATGAGATAATAAGTATTCTGATACTTATGTGAAAAAGTCTGAGGAGCTATGGGAAGAGATAAGAGACATGGAAAAAATGGAAAAACATTCCCATCATTTCAAGAATGAAAAAAATCTAAGTGGCTTTCAAAACAAATTATTATGATAGACAGGAAGATGGAAGGGGCGACTGGAAGGATATACAACAACTGAATGAAAACTTCCAAAGTTGAATGAAAAAGATCCTTCAAAGTTGTTTAGAAATAGTGGGAAATAACAAGAAAAGTAAAATAAGGGATTTTTTAAAGAGATCAGAGAAATTATAGGAAAATTTACAGCTAAGGTAGGGCTACTCAAAAGTAGTAAATCATTGATACTGTTCTCTTTCAGGGGATAGAGGAGGAAGAGAAAAACAAGTTCCACATTGTTGAGAAAGATCTTGATGAGTTTGTGGATAGTATGACTGAAGCCACACCATCTGTGCTTCCTAAGAAATCATCAGAGGCGGAGAAGCATCGGTTGCCCGAAATGGCCCCTGCAAAATTGCCTCGGGCTGAGCAAGTTGCAGAAAAGGTCCTGAGGGCTGAAAAGGTGGTTGAGAGAGCCCAACGGGTAGAAAAGCCACCAACACTGGAAAAGGTGGCAGAGAAAGTGCCAAGAGTCGAAAAGGCACCACAAGTTGAGAAGGCAGTACGGGCAGAGAAGACAGCCGAGAAACCACATCTAGCAGGTATGACTTTCTCTGAGCCAATTGAGCATTATGTTGGAGATCCCATGGACATCCCGATGGCGTGAGAGGAAGCGAATATTTAACCATTTAACACAGTTAAATAATATTTAACACAGAAATATACAAACAACTCACACAATAGATGTGCTAATCCCACACACGACAGCACCACACCCCCTAATCACCACAAAGAACCCTCTCCGAATCTCTTGTAAATGACCTCTCAGCAGCTATAAACACCAGCAGGAACACACACCCTCCACTTGGGCACAGAGAGAACCTTCTAGCTGTGCTCCTGTCCTCTGAAGATGCCAGCCACAGCTACTGGCAAAACGTTAGGAACCAAAACTGCCAGAACATGGTCACACAGCCTGGAAAACCCACAACCACCATTGAATATTTAACCCTTTTTTTCTTGCGCAGTGGGGCCTCCACCCACAGTGCTTTTTGGTTTAGAGCAATTTTTCCTGATCTGGATAACTTCCAGACATTGGGGGGGGGGGAACTCCCAGAATTCTCAGTAATTTTCATCATGGGCAGGAATTCTGGGAGTTTATTTATTTTATTTATTTATCGCATTTCTTCACTGCCCATCTCGACAAACGACTCTGAAGTCTAAACATCTGCAGGATGCCTTAGTTGGGAAGATTGATTTGTAGGAGAGGGGGACAAAGATGAGTATTGATGATTGAGAGGTAGAAGGTTTATAAAATGGTGTGTGATATGGAGGGGGAGAGAGAGAGACAGGTTCCTCTATCTTTTTCGTAATCGGAATGATTAGATAATTACACTCAGGAGTGTATGAAAATACATACTCAGGTTGTGCAAAAAGTGAAGTCTCCTTTGCATTAAATCCCATGTAGCTTTCTTGGCAACAATGCCAAAGTGATGGTTGTTGTGGGTTTTCCGGGCTGTGTGGCCGTGTTCTGGCAGTTTTTGTTCCTAACGTTTCGTCAGTAGCTGTGGCTGGCATCTTCAGAGGACAGGAGCACTGCTAGAAGATTCTCTCTGTGCCCAAGTGGAGGGTGTGTGTTCCTGCTGGTGTTTATAGCTGCTGAGAGGTCATTAGTTAGGAACAAAAACTGCCAGAACACGGCCACACAGCCCGGAAAACCCACAACAGCCATCGGATTCTGGCCGTGAAAGCCTTCGACTATACAATGCCAAAGTGGTTTACTATTGTCTTCTTCTGTCTTAATTTTTGGCTCCCTAATCTAGCCTTCAAACCCTAAGATCTCCTGCGGGTCTCCCACCCAATTACTAAGTGGGTCTGACTCTGCTTAGCTTAATTTGGATCAGCCAAGGTTAGCTGCTGCCATTGCCAAGAAAAGTCAATGGACGTATCCATGAAGTCGCCAGAAGTTGAGCTTGACTCAAGGAAAGTTCACCTTACTAATCTGTTCAACCTGAACAACTGAAGACCTAAGAACTTCTCCCAGAGAGAATTGCGCGACCCTTGCAATCATCAGAGGAAGCTCTCCTGTTTTATGCCACTTCCTGGGGAGGTTGGTATCCACAAGAAAGACCTTTTTCGTCATGGTCCCAGTCTGGAACTCCCTCACCATGCAAATAAAATCTTACCTTTGAGGTGTATGGTGAAAATATTTTTATCCACCTTGACATTTGATATCTCATTATTGTACTGCTCTACCCTTCACAGCCATTGGATTATATGTTTATACGTTTTAAGCTTTTTTAGTCTCCTTACTACTTTGTGGCTTGATTCACACAGTAGGCTTGACTTGGTTACGGGGTTATCCAGTTTTCTGGATTTGCACAATACACTGAATGGTCTGTGTACACACAACACACTAAACCACAAAAAACCCTAATGAGAGTTAGCACGTAACAAGGTTACTAATGCAGCCATTAAGTCTTTCACTGATCTGCTGCAAACCCCCTTGGTATCTTTTACTGTATTGTTTTTAAATTGTATAAAATATGTTAATGTTTAACATCTTCTGAAGATTCATGGCACAACAGGTGGTGAATATATTATATGGGAGCGGGATGGGGGCAGTGCATCCATCCTGGCTCTCCTTGACCTCTCAGCGGCTTTCGATACTGTCGACCATGGTATCCTTTTGGTTCGGCTCAGAGTTGGGGGTGGGTGGCGTGGTTTTGCGCTGGTTCACCTCCTTCCTCCAGGACCGGTTCCAATTGGTGTTGATAGGGAGCAAGAGATCTGGCCCACGGCCTCTCCTTTGTGGGGTACCGCAGGGTTCAGTTCTCTCTCCACTCCTTTTTAACATCTACATGAAGCCGCTGGGCGAAATCATCCGTCACCATGGGGTGAGGTATCACCAATACGCGGATGATACTCAATTATACATCTCCATCCCGGGTGAAGTAAGTGATGCCGTGACCACCCTCTCTAGGTGCCTGGGGGCTGTGGGGGCCTGGATGGGGAACAACAGGCTTCAGCTGAACCCAAGTAAGACGGAGTGGCTGTGGATTAATGGCCCCTCAATATCTAGGAGTTTGTCATCTTTGGTGCTGGATGGGGCTGCACTACCCCAGACAGACCCAGTACGTAACTTGGGGGTCCTCTTGGACTCACGACTCCTGCTCAAAGAGCAGGTGGCAGTCGTGGCCAGGAGAGCCTTTAGCCAACTTCGTGTTGTGCGCCAGTTGCGTCCTTTCCTAGATCGAGAGGCCCTTCGAACAGTCACTCATGCCCTAGTTATCTCACATATAGACTACTGTAATGCGCTCTACATGGGGCTACCCTTAAAGAATATCCGGAAGCTACAACTGATCCAGAATGCGGCCGCGCGGGCAATCTTAGGTGCACCAAGATCAGCACATATAACACCTTTGCTCCGTGAGCTGCACTGGGTTCCAGTTTGCTTTCGGGTCCAATTCAAGGTGTTGGTTATGACCTTTAAAGCCCTACATGGCATGGGGCCAGGTTACCTGAGGGACCGTCTCATCCCTATTACATCGTCCCGTCCCACCCGATCATGCAGAGAGGGCATGTTACGGATCCCTTCCGTAAAAGAATTCCACCTAGCGGGGTCTTGGAAGCGTGCCTTCTCTGCAGTTGCTCCCGCCCTCTGGAACATCCTTCCCCCAGAGGTGAGACAGGGCCCCCGCACTCCTGGACTTCAGAAAAAAAACTGAAAACCTGGTTTTGTCACCAAGCCTGGGATGGGAGGGGAAATAGTCATTCTTGGGGATGGCTAGCGCCCTAGAGAGTGGCCCTTATGCTTAGAATTTGAGAACTGTAGCCATCTTGATTTTATTTCATATTATTCTATTTGTATTGTTTAAGAATTTTAATGATATTTTATATTTTTTGTATATTTGTTTTAGGATCGTTTTGTATTTTAACGATGGTTTGGTTGTGAACCGCCCAGAGTTCTCCTTGTGGAGAAGATGGGCGGTAATATAAATCCAATAAATAAATAATAATAATAATAATAAATATATTAAACAACGGCAGCTAAAATAAATAGAAAAGTAGAGCCCCCATGTTCAGAGGTAGTCTCCATCTGAACTTCTTCTTCTTCTTCTTCTTGGCGATCACTCGTAGCCGAGTAAGATTGTCTTCCAGGGGTAAAATCTTAACGGTGGATCTGTAAGTGGCTGTAAAGGCCAATTCTGGATCCGCACAACCTCCCACAATGAGGGCATAGGTTTCCGGGTGGGAGACGGCCACGATGAGGGTTTGCTTGACGTGCCTTCCTCTTCGCTCGTTCCTCCCTTTCGCCCTGTCCTCGTGCTTCTTCAAAGTCCGTAGCGCCTTTAATAAAGGATGACCTCCAACTGAAACGCTCATGAGTTAGGGCTTCCCAGTTCTCAATGCTGATATTAAATTTTTTAAAATTAGCCTTGAGAGTCTCTTCGGATCTCTTCTGCTGTCCACCAGTCTCCATATGAACAGCCTCACTCCATCTGACCCAAAGAGCTGCAGAGGGTGGCTGTCTTTGCACTCTGCTCGTGGGCTTCTCAAAAGCTTTGGGTTGGCCACGGAGGGAAAGGGGGTCCTGGATAGCTCTGGCCCGAACTTCTGTTTATTTTATTATTTATTTATTACTTAAATTTATATGACCGCCCATCTCCCCCAATCGGGGGACTCTATCCTGTTTTTATTGCAAACATCACCCTCAAAACACTCAGGAGTGGTAGCAGAGGCCTTTAGGGTGGGGGAGCCAATCTGCTGTGCTAATGCGCTCCCTTTTCTCTCCTTGAAGCACCCAGGACTGTCTTTGTGAAGCGAAAAACAGAAAGCCGGGCTGCTAAGGACACGCTTCCTTGGGAAGGGCTGTCTTTGAACAAATGCATCCTCGTTGCATCCTTCCTTGCTCTCCTCAGTGTGAGCTGTCAGGTGGTTCAAGGTAAGAGAGAAGAGTCCTTTCTCCTGGGATCGAGCTCTTGGCAAAGTCGTCCCCCCCCCGTCCCCCGTCCCCCCCCCCCCCCCCCGTTCATGCCTCATCTGGCTGCTGCCTCGCATTGGAGGTCACGGTCTTGTGGTTAAAAAAAAACCCTAAGCTGGCAAGGAGAATGTGTAACGATAGCACACTTGGGCTTTTGTCTCCTGATGGAGCTCAGCATCTGTGACCAGACAGATACGGAACACCAAGTTCCTAGTTCTTGAGCCTGACCTCGGCACCCTGAATTCGTCTCACTGCCAGTGAACCATGAAACTCAAAGAGCAAGACTTGGATCGAAAACCTGGCACCCTTTGGAGCAGAATGGGGAAGGACATTTGGGTTTCAAAAATACTTAGAAGGGGTGATGTTGAGGAGGGCGTGCCGAAGATGCCCCGCAAATACTTTTTTTCTAAGGTTTCTCACAATTTGAACCTACCTGTGAACGTCACAATTAAAGATAGAACGTGGTTGAGTATAATTCCAGCATCTAAAATTATTAGGCTACCCCTCCGCCACCATATCTTTGGATCTTCCAGAGTTCCATCCTCAAGCTGTCTTGAGGATCCTCAACTTGTCTCCTCCTGACCTCGTCTTGACCTCAAGCACCATATATGCAGAAAAAATTAGTTTTAATGGAGGAGCTCATTCACCCTCCCATCCTTTTTACAGAGGTAATAGAATACGGTGGGGCTGTTCTTGAGGCAGAACTGAGCGCCTGGACCACACAAGAAGGCAGCGCTGGGGATCAGGTGAGTTAAAATGGGTACCACCTTACGTGGGAGAATTTGCTGGCGTCCTGTCGGGGGTCGCCTCCGGAGCGAAGAAGACCTCGCGAATGGCGGCGGAGGACGACGAATCCCGAATAGCAACATCCATGACGTCAGCAGCCGACTCGGAAGCAAGGTATCCTGGGACTTGTAGTCCAATACCCACTGAAGAAGAGTCGGTTCCTTACCCCTTCCCTCAGCGCGCGGTAAACATTGTTTAATATTGAATGTATAAATATGAATTGCAATGTATGTAAGCTGCCTAGAGCCCTCCGTCTAGGGGGGGGGGATAGGCGGGGTATAAATATGTAAATTAATTAATTAATTAATTAATTAAAAGCGGGGAAGGGGAAAGCAGTCCACAGTGGCATTCCCATGAAAGAACCCAAGAGAACTCATTTCATCAGAGGGCAAAAAAAAAACCACTTTAAAAACTCAACCTTAGGTTTAAATACATAAATCGTAGGTGTGTTTTTCTAGCAAAGATCCACAAAATGAAACCAGCAGAACCTATGAGCTGCAAGTTCGTAAATCTTTTGATAAACATCGGTGCAGGTTTTCCTTTTCTGATTCTTACATTTTTCAGCATGACGTAAGGTACATACTCCCATCCCTCAAGAAGGGATGTTCCAGATTTGGCAACCACCAGGCATAGCCAGTATTGGGGGAGCCCAAGTGGTGACTCTCCCTAATAGAATTCCCTGGGAAAAGGACGACCTGGTGAGAACAAAGCAGAGGCCAGATATCTATCATTCAACTGAGAGCCCCACTGCATTACACACTGCACCAGATGGTGTTTTAGCTTAACCTTAGAATAAGCCAGAACCAATGGGTTTCTACAAGATGCTAAGCAAAAACCAAGGAAATACTTAGTTTGTTGTGTAAACCATGTCTAGGTAAAGGTAAAGGTTCCCCCCGCACATTTGTGCAGTCGTGTCCGACTCTAGGGGCCAGTGCTCATCTCCGTTTGTTAGCCGAAGAGCCAGCGTTGTCCGAAGACGCTTCCACAGTCATGTGACCGGCATGACACGCGCGGAACACTGTTACCTACCCACCCACCGAAGTGGTACCTATTCATCTACTTGCATTTGCATGCTTTCGAATTGCTAGGTTGGCAAGAGCTGGAGGTAGTGCGGGAGCTCACTCCGCACGCAGGGCTAGGGTCTCGAACCTCTGAACTTGCGATCTTCCGATTGACAAGCCTGGCGTCTTACCCGCTGAGCCACCACGCCCCTTGTAAACACTTGTAAACCATGTCTACATGTTCATAATCAAGGATGACCCTCGTTACCCAGGCTTGGCAGCTGTTGGACTCTGTCCCCAACCATTTTGCTTGACCCTAGTAAAGGGGTTGATTGATTGAATTTATAGGCCACCAACTCACAATAAAATGATAGAATCATAGAATCCTAGGGTTGGAAGTCCCTTGGAGGTCTTCTAGTCCAGCCCCCTGCTGGAACCAACAACTCTAAGCAAATACCACCCCCCTCAAAACCCAACAGGGGCTCAAGCATCCAAAGGCTGGGACAAAACCAAGTCTTCAATAGTTTCCTGAATGGCATCAGATAACGTAAGATAACAGAAAACACACCATTAAAAATCAGCCAACCCCAGCAAGACAACGTTAACCACCAAAGTCCCTCTGGAATAATTCAGTTTTTAATGTTTTCCAGAAGGCCATTGCGCTGGGGGCAGGCAAGCCTGGTATTCAGTTGAGTGGATTTATCAATTCTTGTCTTTTTTTCAGATGCATCCAAACAGCTACAATTGCTTTTATGTTCCTAAATCAAGGAAGGCAAAAACCTTCAAGAGGCTTGAACCAGTTCCAGAAATGTTACTAGTAAAGTTACTGAAATAGCTTATTCTAAAGCAGGGGTCCGCGGCCTGTTAGGAAGTGGGCCGCGGGGCTCCCTCCTGCAAACCCCGCCCCCCGGTGTGTGTGATTACCCTGCCCCCAGTGCGCGCGATTGGCTCCCGCCTGCAAACCCTGCCCCCCAGTGCGCGCAATTGGCTCCCGCCTGCAAACCCTGCCCCCCCCCCGGTGTGCGTGATTGGCTCCCGCCTGCAAACCCTGCCCCGCCCCACCCCCCCGGCCCATGGAAAAAAATTCTTCCACGACCAGTCCCTGGTGCCAGAAAGGTTGGGGACCGCTGTAAAGGATAGTTTGGGGAGGCCAGATTTTCCTGCCTGGTCCAATTTCTATCCATGTTATGTTTCTTCCCCAGGCCAGGGGGTAATTTGGGGGTCGTCCTAGACTCACGACTCCTGCTCGAAGAGCAGGTGGCAGTCGTGGCTAGGAGGGCTTTCGCACAGCTTCGGTTAGTGCGCCAGTTACGCCCATTCCTGGATCGCGACGCCCTCCGTACAGTCACTCATGCTCTCGTCATCTCCCATGTAGATTATTGTAATGCACTCTACATGGGGCTACCCTTGAAGACTATCCGGAAGCTACAGCTGGTGCAGAATGCAGCCGCGCGGGCAATTTTGGGTGCGTCAAGATCTGCACATGTAACACCGTTGCTCCGCGAGCTGCATTGGGTGCCAGTTTGCTTCTGGGTACAATTCAAGGTGTTGGTTATCACCTTTAAAGCCCTACATGGCATGGGGCCAGATTACCTGAGGGATCGTCTGATCCCCATGTTATCGACCCGCCCCACTCGGTCATTCAGAGAGGGCCTGCTACGAACCCCATCAATTAGAGAATGCCATCTGATGGGGTCTAGGAGGCGGGCCTTCTCTGTGACAGTGCCCACTCTATGGAACATCTTGCCCGCAGAGTTGAGACAGATCTCCTCCCTCCCGACCTTTAGGAAAGAGCTGAAGACCTGGTTCTGCCGCCTGGCATGGGAAGGAGGAAGGGATAGTTCCTCATGGGGGTGGTTAATCCCCTACTTTTATAATTGTCCTTCTTTTAATTATTCCATCACCATCTGGATTTTAGAATATGTATTTTTTGTATAACAGTGATTTTAGATATTTTATATTTTATTTTAACTTGTTTATTGTGAACCGCCCAGAGTTCCCCATGGGGGAAGATGGGCGGTCATACAAATTAAATAAATAAATAAATAAATAAATCAGTTTTCAGTAGGACAGTGCTTTTTGAATAGGCAGATGTTCATCAATTCCTGCCTGTGGCTTTTCCAGAAGCATTGAGCTGGCCACCGTAGGAAACAGGATGCTGGATTACAGGTAGTCCTCACTTAATAGGCATTAGTGTAGTGACGGTTCGGACTTATGACAGTGCTGAAAAACCAACTTACAACTGGTCCTCACACTTATGACCGTTGCAGAGTCCCCACAGTCACATGATCACAATTTGGGCGCTTGGCAACTGGTTAGTATTTATGACCATCGCAGCATCCCATGGTCACGTGATCACCATTTTCGACCCTCCCGGCTGGCTTCTGGCAAACAAAATCAATGGGGAACCGTGTGATTCACTCAAAGACCACATAGTTCACTTAACACCTGTGGTGATTCGCTTAACGACTGCCACAAGAAAGGTCGTAAAATCAGGTCGGATTCGCTTAATGACCGGTTCACTTAGCAGCCGGAATTCCGGTCCCAATTGTGGTTGTTAAGTGAGGACTACCTGTAAATGACTCCAGTAGGACTCAAGAGCACATGAAGGGTCCTGTTATATTACCCCTAAGGTTAAACTATCTCAGGCCAGGGCTTCTGAAGTCACGGTATCATGATGAAAACTGTTGTATCTTCCTTTCCTTTCCAGGAGGAGCTGTGGTTTTACGAACGATGGTTTGATTGGTCGGACATAGATGAACCTCCCGAAATAGAGGAGGAGGAACTCTTGGAAGAAGAGGAGGCACCTTCAGAAGAGGATGGGGAAGAAAAGACAGAACCAGCAGAAACCGAAGAGAAAGAGGCAGAGGCAGCAGAGGAGGCGGCCGAAATAGAGGAGGAGGAGCCAGTAACCAAGGTGGGCCCCAGGAGGAGCCAGGAGAAAGTGAAGCGAGAGGTGCCTTCCAAGAGCAAAGTCTGGAGAGGTCGCAAGGCCCAGGAGGAGGAGGAAGGGAAGAAGCCCCTACGGGACAGGAGACACCGCTGGGTGGGGAAGGGGAAGGAGAAGCAGCAGCAGGACAGGAAGACCCATCGCCACAAACACGATGAAGCAGCCCACCCCTTGAAGGAGCAAAAGCCAGAGCATCACACGCCGGACGAAAGGAAGGGCCGCGCCAAGGACGAATGGGGCAAAGGGAAGGGCCACCTCAAGCCCGGGCGGGACCACGAGGACAGGAAGCCCTGGCAGGCCCAGAAGCCGTTCTTCTCCCCGCCCAGGGACAGAGCCCAGGCCGTTGGGAGGCACAAGTCCCAGGAGCGGAAGAGGCACGACTGAGGCCCAAGGACTGCGGCCCGGATCTCGCCGTGGCAAGCAAGGTGCTGCTCTCCCTCCTGCGTGTTCTTCCCCTCCCCTTTGGAAGGGCGGGGACCCAGGGGCACCCAGATTGGAAGCCGGGTGGCCCCTGTGGAGAATTGCCCCAAAGGAGCCAGTTTGGCTTCTTCCAGGCTGGAAGCAGATACGCCTTTGCCACGCCTGCCCTTCCGACAGCGGTGGCGCTGCTGGCGACTGCAAGTCCTCCGGAGATGGGCAGGGGTCGCTCGGCCATCCTGCTGCGCCGTCTCCTCGGAGTCCGTGGATGACCTCAAAAAAAGCACCTCCTTCCTTCGTTTGCTACCTTATGCTTTACTTGCCCCATTATCCCAAAACGAGGTGCTGAAGTTGGCTTTCCTAGCAAAGGGGAAGCCCAAAGCCTTTATTCTGACCTCTGTCCTTGACTTGGGGGAGCCTCTTATTGCCCAGTCCCTCGCGATACCCAAATTTGCAGCAGGAATATGTGAACTGCCTCCCTTGCACACCACCACGTGTTTTCTCTTCTTTCTTGAGATAGGGCCAGCTGACACCCGAGCTGTGTGTATGCTGTTTAAACCGGAATTGTTCATTCAGGGGTGCAGCAAAACGTACGTGTGCTAGAATGGACCTTAGATGTTTATAGCAACAACTGTACCTCGATTAAGAGACGTCTCATTTATTTGGATCACTTTTAAAGAAAAAAGCCAGGCTGTTCCTCAGTGTTTGCTTCTTTCCTATTTTGTTGGAAAGCTCTCTGGATTTTATCCTCTGTTGCACAAAATGAAGCCTATCAATGTGAAGCTAAACCAGATTTGATTCATCTTTGTATATAAATGTTATCACAGAGAAATCATAGCAAGCTAATCAGTCAGATAGGGGAAAAGCCATGATAATTACAGAAATAAATGTCGGCTGTGTTAACACAGTGTTTCTCAACCTTGGCAACTTTAAGACTTGCTGGGAGTTGAAGTCCACACGCCTTAAAGTTGCCAAGGTTGAGAAACACTGTGTTAACGTAAGGAAAACATAGGATCCACAGTCCACAATACAGTCATTGCCACTCCAAAGACCTGGGCTTTTATCTTTGTACCAATCAGAGAAATTTATCTTTGTTTTTTGAGCTGTAAAAAGCGAATGTTATGTAAATTTAAACACTTTGTCCAAGAAAATTTGCCATTTTCCAGTGAGGAAGAAAAATGTTGCATGGCCATGCATTGCATACAACCACCAAGCCCTTTAAATTTGGGGTTGTTATCAAATTACAACCGTGTGTGAGCAGATTAATATGTTGGGATGATTTCACCTGTATAAAATTTCCCCCAATAACATGAAAAAGTTGTTTCATTTAATACCATCAATATATGTTCCCAATGTTTAAAAGCCACATTTCCCCTTTTTTGATGATGATAGCTGGGAAAATACATATGTTTAACAAAAGTTAACATCCCATAAGCCATTTTTCAAAAGAAATATAAAAGAAATATATGGCACTGAACACAAAGTTCAGCTGCCAAGAAATGTTGAGTATAGTTTGAAGCAAGAAAAATTACTAGCCTTTATTTCTGTATTAAGGCAGCTTTTTGTGGTGACCCTTCCAAGGCACATTCAACTTAACTGAACAATGTATTACACATCATAGCATCATCGAGTAGAATACCTTACTATCTAAAAAATTATTGCAGCAGAGAGAAAAAACAGAAAATAGAAAAATACAGAGACCTGTTACAAACAGAATCAAGAAACTGCAACTAAAATTACTAGCAGTTAAATATAAAATATCCGTTAAAAGTGGTTTGGAATAAATAAATCTTCAAAGCTTCTTTTAAAAGGCATCAAAGGAGGAGCCAGATATGTTTAGGTTGGAGAGGCTCTCCAAGATCTGAGGTCTCATCTTGTGTTCAGTAAGCTACACTTGAAAGTTTGTGGGGTAAAATGTCGATGAAGGTTCTCAGTCATCCAGGTGGAACAGTCTGTGGCTTGAATCATGTCAACTGGATTTCTATTTTCTCAGTAGAAACGTTTCACTCCTTATCCAAGGAGCTTCATAAGGAGTGAAACGTTTCTACTGAGAAAATAGAAATCCAGTTGACATGATTCAAGCCACAGATTTGTGGGGTAAAAGTGTTGGTGTGTCAAGAGCATGGCTGAATAAGCTTCCTGATGCATAGAGAGGGCGGGAAGATGAATCAGGTTTCAATATCCCACACATCCCATTGCACCACCCCAGAATAATTTGAGCAAATAGTAGCTATTGCTGGAAATGCAACTCTAGAAGTACCAGCATTTTGCACGTTTTATCTTCTTGATCACCAGAGGCATTATTAGCACAGTGTTTCTCAACCTTGGCAACTTGAAGATGGGTGGACTTCAACTCCCAGAATTCTCCAGCCAGCATTAGCAGCAAGCATTAGCTCTTTGTTCCTCTCATGCTCTACTTCCCTGATTGGAAGACTGTTCTATACAGCTGGCTTTCTAAAGGAAGACTACAGGTAGTCCTCGCTTAGTGACCACTCATTCAGCAACCATTCAAAGTTATGACGATGCTGAACAAGGAGACTTATGGCTGGTCCTCGAAGTTTTGGCTGTCACAGCGTCCCCACCGTCACGTGATTGCAATTCTGGCGCTTGGCAACCGGTGTGCAATTACAACGGTCGCAGCGTCCCGTGGTCACCTGATCACCATTTGTGACCTTCCCTGCCAGCTTCCAATAAACAAAGTCAACAGAGAAGCCAGCAGGAAGTTGCAAGTCATGGTCACGTGGCATCACACTTAACGACCATGCATGATTTGCTTAACGACCGCAGCCGGAACTGCTGTCATAAGTCGGCATGGTCACGTGATTTTTCGCTTTACGACTGTGATGCTTAGCAACAGAGTTCCCAGTCCCAATTATGGTTGTTAACTGAGGACTACCTTTAGTGAATTTTCTGCTTCACCCCCACCACAAGGACTGAAAACTCAGAGATGCACGCTTCCTATTGGGGCACATCACTTAATAAACATTACTGTCCTTTGGGACCTTAAACATCCATCTCAAGACCCTCTGAATGAGCGGGGGACAATTCTTAGCCTACGCTCTGCTAATTAGGGTTCTCTGTGAATAAACTGGAGGATTCCAACTTTCCCTGCCGTCATAAAGAGCAAGAACAATGTGGCAAGTTTGCTATGTACACGGGCACAGAATTGTCACTGGTGCCAAACGGGGATTAGTGCTGTTGTTTGAAACTGCGCCCCACGCTGGCCAGGGCAGCAGGACACTGCCCAACATCCCAACCCCCGCCAGGAAGGCTGCCTGCCCTTCTCTACCGGCACCCACAGGACTCGGCCACCATATCTGGGTAGGCCTTAACACTCATCCCTTGATCACTGGTAAAGGTAATCACGACGCTTCGCGAATATTTCACCGGGACGCAGCAAGGGGCCCGCTGGAGCGGCACGCCCTCTTCGTGCATACGCAGCAGGAAAATGGTGTGGGAATAATAGTCTGGGATGCGGGTGGAGAGCGGGCTCCGGCAGGGGCCCACGCAATTGTTGGCGTTGTACGACTCCGGTAAAATGATGTACCCTGTGGAGACCAGGTCTATCTTGAGCTCTCGCAGCCGGCAGTAGTCGCCCTGGGCCTGGGTGCTGCGGTTGGCACGTAAGGAGACCTTCCTGGCCTCTCGCCAGCGAGCGCGCACCACCTGGAGAGCCTTGAGCAAGAGGAGGCTGTGGATTTTCCTGCGGGTCTGCATTTCCTCCGTCTCTCCAGAATCACTCACGGGGGCCCTTCCCGAGCCCCTAGGAGGGTAGTAGCACAGAGCCAGCAGAGTACGGAAGAGGCCCGCGTTGGCTTGGAAGGAGGGCATCGCTTTCAGGTCCTGGATCACCGAATGCAGCTTCTCCAGCAGCTGCTGAAGCAACTTCCCCTCCAGGTACCCCCAGCCCAGATGGTGCTCCATGAAGGCTTGGCTGTTCTCGGGGAAAAGGATGACCAAGTGATTTTCCAACTGCACCAGCCTCTCAAAGGCAACTTTCTCGGACAAGTTGAGGAGCTCGTGAGGAAGTGCCTCTATTGTGTCAAAATCCAGCCGGAGGTGCCCGTGGGAGACGGGGGGCTCGCCAGAAGGATGCAGGACTTTGTTGACAAACTGGGAGAGGGTCTCCAAAAAGTATCCAGGGCTTGTGAGCACTGACACGGTGGCGTTGGTTTGGTTAGCAATGGTGGCAGCCTCAGAGGGGGTGTGGGCCACGCTGGAACTCAGCAAGCTGCTGGAGAGAGAAAAAGCAGGTTTTTTACAGTGACTCGACTGTCTAATGTATTGTCGAAGGCTTTCACGGCCGGAGTTCGATGGCTGTTGTGGGTCTTCCGGGCTGTGTGGCCGTGTTCTGAACCACAACTTCCAGAACACGGCCACACAGCCCGGAAGACCCACAACAGCCATTTGACTGTCTCCTTGTTCTGCACTCCCAACTCCTCTCTGCATTCATGCCACATGCAGACATTCAAGGTTTCTGAGGTCAAAGGGCAAGTTGAATATCTACCCAATTGCTCATAAGAAAGCGAGGTTCACACTTTCTGCTAAGCCAAAAACCATGCTTGTTTACTTATTACTGAAATTATCCTGCCTTTCCTTGGCCTCCGCTGGGTGGTCTCCCTTCCTTTTATCCCCACAATGAAACCACTGTGAAATTGATTGGGCTGAAAGAGAGCGACTCATTGAGCTCTGCAGCTGAGACCTAGACTGGAAAGAGGAGACCGAGGTTCAAGATCTCAGACAACCATGGAACGCTTAACTACTACATTACACTGGTTTATAATGATGCCATGTAGGAAAATTTGCCTGCATTTTCTTCTTCCTTCCAGTTCTCATTAAATTTAATGGAAGAAATGCTTTTGGACGTTTCCTTCAAAAAAGTAGTTTGAGTGAAATTCTCATAGGTAGAGTGTGATGGACTTGCACATACACGTAATAAGATAAAGGAGGTTTGTGAAGGTTCCTATGTCCTCAGTGGTTGACAGGCTCGCCGTTTCCCAACCCCTCAATTAAATCCAAAACATCCAAAAGGGATTCCTCCCCTGGGTTTTTTTTTCTCACTTCGGGAAATTATTACAGGAAACAACAATGTTAGCAGTGGCATCATCAGTAATCTCGAAGCATAAAGAGAAACGTGAAAGACATTCTCAAGCATTCCAAGGGGAAGAAAGGGGGAAAAAGCTGATTTCACAGAAGAAAACGTCAAGGCAGTGCAAGACAGCATTCAGCCCAGCTTTAGCTTGTAAACCTGCTGCCTGCAGACCTCAAACATTAAATTAAGATTAATTCACTTAATTAATTAATTAAATGCACCTTAAGTTATGTGAATGTTTTAAAATGGCCAAATCCTTGCAAAAACCCCAATCGGGCAAGACCACCGACACCTCCTGCTCTTTCAACTTTGTCCAAAATCCAACAAGGTTTCAGCGATTTCGGAGGAGATTTTGGAAACAAACTGATGAAATGGCTTTTATCTGCTTTTATTTACACTGCGGTTGCCCTCCGAAGCAAGTGAGGTTCCTTTTGAGGGCTTCTCAAGGTCCTTATCAGTCTTTTGGGCAGGCTGGACTGGAAGCAATTAAACAGGCTCACAGGAATCCAAGATCTTCTGATAAGTCCAATTTATTTCAGGAAAGCTAACAAGTCTTTCCGAAAGAATTCCAGCAACTGCTGGGTATCCGATGGGAGTCTTACTATTAAAAGTAAAGGTTCCCCCCGCACATTTGTGCAGTCGTGTCCGACTCTAGGGGCCGGTGCTCATCTCCGTTTGTTAGCTGAAGAGCCAGCGCTGTCTGAAGATGCTTCTGAGGTCATGTGGCTGCATGACGCGCACGGAACGCTGTTACCATCCCACCGAAGTGGTACCTATTCATCTACTTGCATTTGCATGCTTTCAAATTGCTAGGTTGGCAAGAGCTGGGGCAAGTGCGGGAGCTCACTCCGCACGCAGGGCTAGGGATTCGAACCTCCGAACTTGCAATCTTCTGATCAACAAGCCTGGCGTCTTACCCGCTGAGCCACCACGCCTCCTTCACCCTTATACTTATCTTACTATTACTGAGATCTAAATACTTTGCTTGAACCCTGCAACAGGCTGGGCACCCCTCTCTTTTGGGCAGGGGGCTTCATTTCTACCTGTCTGTTTTGGCAATAGATATGCTAGGTTGTTTTCCTCTGAGCATGTGAGAGCAAACTCTCACACTCCCTTCTCTGGCCACTGTTGGAAGTTGCATGCTGAATTGAATGGAGATTCCATCTGATTCAACAGAAATTTTTTCTCTGATTTACCATGTAGTTGTTGTTCTTCGGAAAGAATCAAGTATAAAAGGCAGTAGTAGAGAACGTACAAAACGTGGAAATAGCCCACACCATCAAGGAAAGCTGCAAAGATTGGGAGAGCTAGTATAATTGTTCTCTCGCGTCGGCCTGCGATTTCACGGCTCCGCGTTCCTGTGCTCAGGTGGAGAACGGGGTGAAAAGTCAGAAAAGTGAAAGAGGGTGCTATTCACCTGGGTTTCAGGTATGGTAACACATCTAACTTGCCATCCGCAGAGAGGAAAGAAGTGGGTGGATGGGGGCTGACTCCAAAGCTTTGTTTCGCCCACAGCAAGACAGCTGGGGTCCTGCGGGTGAAGCACTTGGCATCAAAGCCAAACAGAAGATCCTGGGCTTCATCGGAGGAGACAGCAGCATCTGGGAGGCAAGGATACAAAAAAGGAACAGGACAATGGCTTATTGGACCAGCAACAGAGGCTCTTCCTCTATTGTCGTAGGTTCCCGTGGCCCGAGAAGCAGTGGAAACGAATTAGGAGACCATAAATATGTATGACATGGATGTTGTATGTCAGGGTTATCATCTCACGGTCTTAGCCCTACAGCGGCTCTCAAATCTTCCATGAGAAGTTGAAAAAGAAATCAGAAGAAAGCACAAAACTTTTTTCAGGAAATCGGGGGGACGCTAGTTAAAAAAAAAAGCAAGTGTCAACAAAAATTAACGCCAGAGACCAACAGAGCAACAGACTTTTCTCCAGGAAAAGAAAAAGTAGGACTCTGAACAGAAAACATGAAAACAACAACGAACCATGTCAGCCATGAGAATTTGCATTGTTAACACACCCTGGTTATCTGGATTGCTGCAATGCATTTTACATGGGGCTGCCCTTGAAGACTACTCTGATACTCCTCATGCAGCAGCCTGCTTGCTGGTGGGTGGGAGTGGCTAAAATCAGCAGTGTAGCATATAACACCAGTATTATGCTCCAAAACCTTTCCAGGGGCAATTCAAAGAGTTGCTTTTAACCCAGAAATAGTGCTTTTCACATGATGGGCGCAATCCTGTGAAACAGTCTCCCTTTCAGAAAATAGATCAGTTCTTTCTCGATTAGCTTTCTCTTGCCTAGGTAAAATGGAGTTCTTCCAGGGAACACTTGGAGAATAATTGGGGTGATGCTGTTTATTGGTTTCTGATCCAGTGCTTTATTATGATGTGGTTGCACTTTTATGGTGGATTTGTATTGGTGGATTTGATTTATCATAGAGTCTGTAGCTTGAATTATCCAGTTGACATGATTCAAGCTACAGACAATTCCACCTGGATGACTGAGAACCTTCATAGACATATTTATCATAGAGGTTTTAATTCTGTTGCTAATTGCCAGCAGTCCTTAAGGATTATGGCTGTTCATAA
The DNA here is from genome assembly GCA_023362775.1 of Charina bottae. Classification (NCBI taxonomy): domain Eukaryota; kingdom Metazoa; phylum Chordata; class Lepidosauria; order Squamata; family Charinaidae; genus Charina; species Charina bottae. Next base: position 5,175,192 of record JALMGJ010000040.1, read on the forward strand.
AACAAGTGAATAAATAAATGATCACTGCTATTTTGTCCTCATAACAACCCTGGCAAGATGGAGCGAAAGCCCAGCTCAAGATTATCTACATGAATGGGAATTTGAACCCATGCCTCCCCAGCCTTAGTGAGACATCCTAATAAATCACCTAATTTAAATATTGGCAAAATTGGTAATTGGATATATAAATAAATCTGTTTTTAAAAGGTGCGGGCATGTCGTAATTTTAATTTATCCTGGGGAAACCCAGGGGAACAAGCTAGACTGAAACTTCCATATCATGCCAAGAAAAGTGTTTGGCTGCATCCATGTAAATCAGCAGGAGTCAAGTCAATTCTGTATTATTTTAATGCTTGAGTAATACTAAGATGTGAAAGGGGCACAATGGCTCAGTGGTTAAGACGGCAGGCTTGTCGATCGGAAGGTCGGCGGTTCAAGACCTGAGCGCCGCATGACGGAGTGAGCTCCCGCACTTGCCCCAGCTCTTGCCAACCTAGCAATTCGAAAGCATGCAAATGCAAGTAGATAAATAGGTACCACTTCAGTGGGAAGATAACAGCGTTCCGCACGCGTCATGCCGGCCACATGACCGCGGAAGCGTCTTCGAACAGCGCTGGCTCTTCGGCTAACAAACGGAGATGAGCACCGGCCCCTAGAGTCAGACACGACTGTGCAGGGGAAACCTTTACCTTTACTAATACTAAGATGTACATCAGACACAAGAAAACTTGCATGCCCAATGTTACTGAACTACAATTCCCAGCAACCCTCACTATTGGCCAGGTCGGGCAAGGTTGCCGGAAGCTGTAGTTTAGCCCTTCTGGAGGTCCGCCACATCCTTGCTTGTGATGTTTGCGAAGGGCTCCATTTTATGTCAGAGAAAATCACTGTATTTTCATGGGTTGTGTAGAATTTGTGTTTTTCAAATGGAGGAGCAGGAGATCCCGCATGGAGCTATCTCCTACCTGTATTGTTTTGGTGCCTGATGTCCAAGGAAAGTTCATAGCTTAATTCACCAGGAGAATGTCTCCCTGACAGCACCGAGCCCTGGAGGACAAGGTAGCGAGTTCCTCTGGAAAGACAAACCACCTATGATGGGAAAATTTAAAATATAAACACACTCCAACTTTCATACATTTGATTGAAGTCCCTCTCCAAGACATTTATTGGCATCCCGAGGTGCAGAAGCTCCCTTGATGCTTCATTCTCAGGGCCAAGAATTATTTAATCTCTGCCGCCTGCTAAAAGAACAAGTTCTGTCTTTCTTTGGAACGGTAGAGTTAGAAGAGACCTTGTAAGTCCAGTGTTTCTCAGCCTCGGCAGCCTGAAGATGTGTGGACTTCAACTCCCAGAATTCCCCAGCCAGCCATGCTGGCTGGGGAATTCTGGGAGTTGAAGTCCACACATCTTCAGGTTGCTGAAGCTGAGAAATACTGTTCTAGTCTCTATCAACTCTAGAAATCCACTAAACCATCCATGACAGCTGGCAGTCTAGCCTCCGTTTAAAAATCCCAGGGAAGGGGAGTCCACCGCTCTTAATAATTGTCTGCTCCACTTTGTCACAGTTCCAACCACCAGGAAATTCCCCCTAACATTCACTAATATTCAGGTGGAATCTCATTTCTTTAAATCTCAAACCAGGTCGTTGGTTTCAACAGAGAAAAAAATTAGGGGGCATTCTTGGGAGAGAGAAGGTGTCAAAAAAGTGTGACTGGTGTAAAAAATGTATGGGGCTTTGCACGATTGTAATCACTATCTTGGTTTTTTTGATGCAGCCTTTTTGGTATCTGTAGACCGTCTGTCTTATCTCACCTTAGTCTGAGGTAAACAAGCAAAAAAGCTCCTTGAATCATCTATTGCAGGACATCATCATCATCATCATCATCATTATTATTATTCCTTTTAAAAATATATATATTTGGTCAACTCAAGGCAGCGAACATACTATTATTATTATTATTATTATTATTATTATTATTATTATTATTATTATTATTATTCCTTTTAAAAATATATATATTTGGTCAACTCAAGGCAGCAAACATACCTAATACTCCTTCCTCCTCCTATTTTCCCCACAACAACCACCCTGTGAGGTGGGTTGGGCTGAGAGAAACCCAGCCAGCTTGGTTTCCAGAGTCCTTTGCAACTTGGCAGCCCTCCTTTAAACCCACCCCAGCTTCTCCATGTCACTTTTAAAGTCTGGTGCCCCCCAAACAGGACACGCTACTCCAAAGTGAGGTTCAACCAGCACAAAATACAGTGGAATTATTATCTCCAGTGATTTGGATGCAATGCAGCCAAAGATTGTGTTGGCCTTTTAACCTGCTGCATCTACTGCCTCCTTAGGTTCAGCTGGTGGTTACCCAACATTCCTAGATATTCTCATGCACTGCCCCCAGTGCCCCCCCACAGATCCATTCCTATGCATTTTATTTTTCCTACTGGATCCAGGAGACCTAACACCAGCCAAAAAGAGGAGAATATTCAGGCTAGAAGCTCCATCAGAAGAAGAACATAAAAAAGTTGTTCACGCAATAGCTGAAGGCCCCTGAAATTCGTTTCTGCCAAATCTTTAATGTTCATAGGTAGGCTACCTCTATATATGGAGGTTCCATGTTGCTAGCTGGCTTAGAAAAGACTAGGCGGCCTTTTCTTCTCTTCTAGAATGAGATTCAAATGAATATTCTCTTCTCCAAGGTTCCCCAATACCAAGGGGTAGAGGACAGTTTGCCAATGGATAGGCAGGTTAGCGTAGTTAACTACGATGCATGGATGACATCCAAGCCTCCTCTCGAATCGGACTTAGCCGTGAAGCTCCATGGGTGACTTTGGGCAAGACGCTCTCGGCTGCATCTACCTCACAGGACTGTTTGGAAGATACAGTTGAAATGGTGGGAGGAATGCTTGCCATATTGATAGGCTGACCATATTTCCCTGAGAGGGAAACGGGACCCTAACGCGCGCACATGCATGCACCAGCACGCACACGCATTCCATCCCTTAAAAAAACGGGACGAATTGGGTTTTTAAAGGAAGCAACGGTACGGTCTGGAAAAGGTGAAAAAACGGGACATATGGTCAGCCTACCTATTGATCTCCTTGGAGGAATGGTGGATATTAAGAGTAATGCAACCAACATCTGGGGGGGGGGGGGTGCGGGTTGTCTCACAAACCTGCTTTCGATGTAAACCTTCTCCTCCCACTAGGAATTTCCTTGGGACACTGTGATGCACCGATTCCTTTTCTCCTTGATAAAAGACGAGGAGGACAAGCTGCCAGGAGCTGAGAGGCTCTTCCACGTCCTTCTGAAAAGTCAGCTTAAACCTGAGTTTTGTCTCGGCTTCCCATTTTACTACCAAAAGAGAAGAAGGAAATGGAAGATGGATACAAAGCAGAGACACACACCCCTTTCCCCATCCTGTCTCATCCTGTCCGGCTCTCTTCCCTTCCCTCCCTCCTCGTCATTGGCGGTTTCCATCCTGTCATTTGAGCAGATGGTTTTCATCGACTCACATTTAAAATAGTTTTCATTCTTTACTGCAGTGTTTCTCAACCGTGGCAACTTTAAGACGTGTGGACTTCATTTCCCAGAATTCCCCAGCCATGCTGGCTGGGGAATTCTGGGAAATGAAGTCCACACGTCTTAAAGTTGCCACGGTTGAGAAACACTGCTTTACTGTGTTGAAAACCATGAAAACGGTTGAATCAGGGGTATCCACAGGGTGTGGGAAGAGCTTCAATCACACCACAATGGCTGCCATCTTGACTTTTTTGACCACATCCTGCGGGTGCCTCTGAATTGAATACCATTGACTCGTGTTTACATCTCAAGGAAAAATGGTATGTTCTGTTAATATGAGATGGATTGAGAGGGGCTTCAGCCGGACACTGGCTGGATTTATACACTATGTTTGATGATGCTGAGATGGAGCTGGGTAGACTGTGATTCAGTTCATTGTGGGACTCCAGCCATGGGCTGAGCAGATTGTATGAACCAGGCCAAGACCTCAAGATGCCATAATTTGGTGCATTTTTGGGGGATACATCATGTTGTACCCATGTTGTAGCAATTGGATTTGTTAACTCGCTGGCTAAGAGCAAGGTGTGAACTAAGCCAAGGAACCATAGGATTTAAAACAGGAAGAAAGGGTCTGGTGGCCATCTAGTCTACCTCCTTTGTTATTTCCACCTTTTGGAAAAACAGAGCTCTTCTATGCCCCATCCCACAATGTTTCCTTCCATCTTTGCTCACAAGATGGAGCCTGCATCCTGCGTCATCCTGGTTTATAAGTATTAAGTATTGCACAACTACAAAACGTTTGCTTTGCTCAATGCCGTAACAGATCTAACTTGAGGGGTCATTTTATTAGAGGACAATAATTCAGAGTTACAGCTGAAGCTTTCACTATCATCAGAGTGATTGGGAAGATCTGGGGTTTTTTTCAACTACTTGCAACAGCTGGCGCTGGAGCTCTTTTGCATTTTGCTAGTTCCATTTTCTTGTAATCTCGCAGCTCACAGCTGATCCCTACTTTGAAGGTTGGGGAGAAAGCCCCTTCCTGAAACATCCCCCCTCCGAAAAAAGAGAGTTTGTAGGACAGGAGCAATCCTGCAACGGGTCTGATTTGGACTCCTGGCCAACCAACATCTCTGGTCTGTTCAAAAATACTCCATTCCCACAAGAAATCTGCATTTTGCACCCTTTCAGCTATTTCAGTCCTTGTTAAGAGATCTTACAATTTTTCCTCCTTTTTTAAAGATTATTTTTCTTTTTTCTGGAAAAAACAGTATTTCCCTCTTTCCCTTTGCCCACCCTTGGTCTTTCTGGATCGATATCGGTATCTTCTATTTGCATATTTTTCTAGTGTTGGTGTCTGTAGCTTGAATCATGTCAACTGGATTTCTATTTTTCTCAGTGGAAGGAAACGTTTTGCTCCTTATCCAAGGAGCTTCTTCAGTCTGAAGAAGCTCCTTGGATAAGGAGCGAAACGTTTCCACTGAGAAAAATAGAAATCCAATTGACATGATTCAAGCTACAGACAATTCCACCTGGATGACTGAGAACCTTCATAGACATCTAGTGTTGGTGCTACAAAACAATAGGCTTAGATTTAATGTAACTTAGATTTCATTTAATTTAGATTTAGATTTGGTATTCTGCAGGACTGCCAAAGCAAAGAAAAGGGAATGTACATTGGGGGGAAGGAAAGGGAAGGAAAGGATTGAGGAAGAATGTTGGAAAAGTACTAGACGTCTCTTATCACTGGTGTTGATCAAGGCCAATTTCCAAAACTCTTTATGCTTTCCATAAACGGGGAGAGAGGGAAGAATAGTAATAACGCAAGCGTTGTCTTTCCACCCTTCCCTGCCTGCACACTTACCTTCTTCCAGATGCAACATGAAGAAACGGTGTCCTCCAGGCCTGCCCAGAGAATCAGCCACACGCTGGAGTGATCCAAGAAGGCTGTGGGGTGGGCTTGAGGGACAGATCCCAAAGGTCTCCAGGTCCTCTCTGCTCCAGGCAGACCTGCTCAGCGCCTTCAAGAACCCGCTGTCGTAACGGCTGAGGAGGCCCCCCACCTCCAGGTGGTTAGGACCCCAAAAGCTGCCCCCGTCCAGTCTCACGTGACACACCGATTCCTCTGAGCTTCTGTAAAGCCATGGCTGGGAGCCGGATCGGGGCCGTGAACTCAAGGGTCTCCCCTCCTTCCCAGCCAAGGGCTGATGAGGTGGGAGACGTCCAGGGCTGTCTTCTGACTCCAGTGGAACCGCCACGACCTTCGAAGGGGGTTCCTGGGAGTCCAATGCAGCCTTGACTTGGTCTTCCTCTTCTGGGGATTTCAGTTCTCCTACGGTGGGACCTTCCGATGGTCTCCGAGGGCTTTCTTCCAGGAGGTTTCTCCTTGCCGGCGAGGAGAGGGGCTCGACCGTCAGCCAGAGACCCAGGAGGATGCTGGCAAGCCCAAGCTGCATGGTTGCCTCCCTGAAGAACTAAAGCAACCTCTCCAGAATTCCCCAGGGAAAGTTCAGAAGGGAGTGAAGGCATTGGATAACACACACACGCACACCAACACCCAGAGCCAGCTGAGATGGCCTGAATTCCTCTCCTTTACCCATGTGGCCTTGAATGGAGGGGACACTTGGTCACACCTTCCTGGAAGGAGCCTCGCTACAGGGAGGGCAAGTTGGCTCAAAGGGGCCGTCCTGTTCTATTTGCAGGTTTTGATATCTCCAAGTCTGGATGCTTTAGCAAATACAAGACTTCTGAGCATGCGCAACCTTGCTGTAAACACTTTTTATCATATTTCCCCCCCAAGAGATCAAAGCCAAGCCAAGCCCGTATACACACACAATTTGAGCTTCACGGTCTTTGCATTGTGGAGCTTCAGACTCTGCTTATCATGGGTTTTTCCCTTAATCGTCTTATATAAAGGCCATTTTTATCAGCAAAAGGTATTTTTGTCTTTAAGTATTTATCACTTAAATAAATACCTTGAAGTACTGTATGTTAAGGGGTGAGAGGATGTAAAAGCTAAGAAAATAATCTGGGAAGGAAATGCTTCAGAGAGTTTAGTGGTTATCTCCAATGCTTCAGGAGGCTAAGCTGATGGAACTCCCTGTTACTAGATGTAAGGATGGCCCTTTTCCTTCCAGACCTTTAGATAAGTGAGCAGCCCTTGTTATCCAGAGGCTAAAGAATTGGCCTCTGGGGACCTCAAGACAATGGACAACTAGTGATGTCTTCACTGGAGGAACATTGTGAAATTCTCAGTCCCCTTTTTGTGCAGGGAGGGGGGAGATGGTAGTAAAATAGATGCACTTGGTCGAGAAGGCAGCGGCAGCTCTGAAAGGCATGAAAATAGACCCAAGGCAGATGGGTCTGAGCATGACTATTGGAAGCTAACAGTAATTTTCTGCCATTTTCAGTTGGGAAATTATATACAGGTAGTCCTTGCTTAACGACAATTGGGACCGGAATTTTGGTTGCTAAGCAAAGCGGTCATTAAGTGAATCTGACCTGATTTTACCACCTTTTTTGTGATGGTTGTCAAGTGAATCACGGTGGGCGTTAAGCAAACCACGTAGTTGTTAAGTGAATCATGCAGTTCCCTATTGATTTTGCTTACCAGAAGCCGGCTGGGAATGTCGAAAATGGCGATCACGTGACCACGGGACAGTGCAGTGGTCATAAATGCGAATTGGTTACCAAGCACCCAAATCGTGATCATGTGAGTGTGGGGACGCTGTGAAAGTCGTAAGTCTGAGGACCGGCTGTCTTTTTTTTCAGCACCATTGTAAGTCTGAACCATCACTAAATGAATGGTTAAGCAAGGACTACCTGTATGTCCTCAAATACCCACATCAGAGTTAAAAAGCAAGTATCTCCACGCACCCCAAATCTCATGTAAGATTCATTTTGCAGCCCTCCCAACCCAAAAGTATTAAGTGCAGCTCTTGGCCACCCAAAGATTAGTTGTGGACTAAGTGGACACAGGCAAGGACCCCCAACCTTATTTTAAATGAACCTGGGGGAGATGGCTTTTAAGCCGTGTTTTTGTAACACAGACACACAAATTAGCCAACCACATTTTAACTTAGCACACTGGGGGAATCCAGGCTGTGCGGTAGTAAATCTATCTAATATTTCTCCGGTTATCTGGGAACAGTTTGATCTTGTTGGACCTGAGGAAGTGGACAGGATCCTCCGGACTGTAAGGGCCACTACTTGTCATCTTGACCCGTGCCCCTCCTGGCTGGTGAAAGCAGCCAGTGAGGTGACATGTGGCTGGGTCCATGCGATGGTTCTTACATATACACACACACACATATAAATCAATCAATCAATCTAGAAAATGGAGCCAATTTGGTAAACCATGGTGGTTAACCCCGAGTTTGCAAATTGTAGGAAGGTGGCCTTAATCATGCCTCGCTATTGGGAATCTCCCATGGACAGAGGTGGGGTGTCAGTGAAGTCCCTACTCTGGAAGAATCATCTGAACCAATTGACACACTTTTGGTCCAAGCCAGCATTGATTTACAGTGGTGGCTCTTGATGGGTTACAATAAGTAACCATTGTGTGTGCACATGCACATAGTAGTAGTAATTTGTTTCATGTCATAGCCAGATCCCCCTAGTCTTGCAGTCTCTGCAAGTTTATATACCGCACCTGCCACACTTCCACGGTTCAGGAACTGCTCGGCTAACGTTGTATTCTTGGTGCTTGTGATGTTCCTGAGTGCCCTGTGATTTTGCACAATGGCAAGACAAGTTTTATTTGATCCAACATTAACTTTGCACAGTATGCATCGCTTAGGTTAGAGGCTTGGAATTTGTTGCCATAAATCAAGGGTCCCCAAACTCTTCAGCTCATCAAACCCTTCGTGAAGTTTCAGATTGTTCACTGACCCCCATTTATGCTATAAAAATAAGTTAATAAATACTACTTAATACTACTACTACTACTACTACTAATAGAGAACTCAAGGCCGCCCTCGCTGACAACTGAAGCTCTACAGAGACCCCAAAAGACGAATTGACCCCAATCGACCTTCCATAATTTATTGACCACCTATTGATCCCCAGACCTTTATTGACCCCTTGGATAGTCCCATTGACCCTTGGGGTCAATATTGACCACTTTGGGGAACCCTGCCATAAATGGATGTAATCAGTAATGATTGTTTATAGATATCAAGATACAGGTAGTCCTCATTTAGCGACAATTGGAACCAGCAACTCGGTTGTTAAGCGGAGCGGCCACTAAGTGAAACCATGACTGTGTTTGATCTTAATTCAGCTTTCCTTTGCTTTACGGACCTGTGAAAGTCATAAATGCGAGGATTAGTTACAAAGTTACTTTTTCATCACCATTGTATCTGCAAAAGGTCACTAAACAAGGCTGTAGCGAAACAAGGACTACCTGTATCTCAATATCTTGAACGCCACTGTGCTTTTTCTGTGACCACAAATTCTTTCTACATATAGTCACCTTCCTTCCTTCCTTCCTTCCTTCCTTCCTTCCTTCCTTCCTTCCTTCCTTCCTTCCTTCCTTCCCTACCTTCCTCCCTCCCCTTCCTTCCCTACCCACCCACCCATCTCTATCCCAGGGACTTCCCCAACCATTGGTTCCTAAACAAACTCTCCATTACTACACCTTGGGAAATTACTTTTACTTCATGTTCAGAATTGTTTTTGCTAACCCAAGAATAGGATCATTGTGGAAAACAGCTCAGTGAAAATATCAACCCAACGTGGGCAACCGTGAAAAAAACAAAAGCAAATTCTATGGTAGGGATTTTTAGGAAAGGCACAACAAAAACCCCTACGTTAAGAGGGAAGCCAGGCTCTGGACCTTGTTTTATAGAAGAGCCTCTCCCCTGAGCTGCATTAGCTCCTACCCTGATGACTTTGTGGAAACTGGTCAGACCAAATTACTATGGAGAGCATTTGGGTTGGTGCCACTGATAGATTTTACATATATAGAACTTAAATACAAATATATTTCATATTCATATATTTTATATTTGGTATTAATATATTAGGAACATTTGCACTCTTATGATGGCTCTGAAACCATGTTTTATTTCCTTGAAGACTTGTGTTGGCCTTCTTACTCTTCCTTTCTAACAAGCCTTGATAGATAGCTGTGCCCACAGAAACAAGATAAAGTGTACATTCCGAAGATAGCTTCTCCAGAGGAAAGGCATTAATAACGGTCAAGGGGCCCTAGCAAGGATATTCAGTTTCCCAGTTGAAAGTATGGTTGAGTCTGTCCATGTGTTGTGAGATTAAGGAGTTTTCATCCTGTCTTTTCATCGTGTCTTCTGACTCCTAGTTGGTGTTCGTGGATGCGCTCTGCTAGTCTAGACGATGCTAGTCTAGACGATTAAAACTCCATAATCTCACAACACATGGACAGACTCAACCATACTTTCAACTGGGAAACTGTGAGCATCTTAAACCAAGCCAAATCCAAAAACACTAGAGAATTCCTGGAAGCTTGGCACTCAGACAAAGCAGCCATCAACAGACACACAGAGGTAAACAACATTTACATACCATTCATAAGAGACAATAGAAAAGCCAAAAGACCAGAACACCTTCTTGCCAGCAATCAACACCCAGATATGCAGATTAACACCAGGATTAGCACCAGAGGAACAATCAAACCGCACAATATACCCTAATCAAGGAACTATTAATTCAGTCAATCAACCAAGCAGCAAACAACAGCCCAATCAAGGAACTCCTAGGGAAAGAACAACACCCCCACCAACACAAGCAGGACAAGCCAGGGTATATAAACAGAGAGCAAGTCCCACTCCCTTTTCGCACTGAAGATGTTGCCTAGCCTGGCAATGAAACGTCTGCAAGAAAACAACAAGGCTCAGAGAGCACCAAGGACTCCACAGTTCAACCCTGAGCTACAAATATTCTCTTTGATTAGTATCCAAACCACATGATAAACCAAGAATCCAGCCATGCTCTTCTAAGATTCCTGATAACTGTTTTCAATGAAGCTTGTTCCCCTCTGCCTTCTGCATTTCATTAGCTCTGGGCACGCATCTAAGGCCAAAGGCAAGTCCAGACAGGAACTCAGGCAGGGATGGAACCAAGATCTTGCTTATTTTATTGTTTCCCACAGAGAACTATCTTTAAAAAAGCAAGACCTAATGCAAAACTAATCCTTTTACTTAAAGTAGTCTAGAGCAGTATTTCTCAACCTTGGCAACTTTTAAGATGTGTGGACTTCAACTCCCAGAATTCCCCAGCTAGCATGGGGAAGTCTGGGATTTGAAGTCCACACATCTTAAAGTTGTCAAGGTTGAGAAACCCTGTTCTAGAGATTAATGTTTCACTTTATTAGAGATTAGTGTTTCTTCTTCATTAGAAGAACGGGAAGAACGAAGAGGTCTTTTTAATGAAGCAACAAGATTCTGAACAGAAGTCACTGATGTATTTAAAAAAGACCCAAGGGAAAAAACAAGACAAGATCAACAGGCGCCTTTTAAAAATGGTGCCGCAGAAGCGAAGGGAGAGTTCCCGAAGCAAAGGACTTTTCAACTGGTAGGGGGTGGTGGAGGGATGCTCCCAGGTCCTTCTGTGGGGAGAGGAGGTCTCAGCATCGGGGGCATCGGAGCAGGAGGGGGGACGCCGGGGGCTGGGGGCAACTGGGGCGGGCCAGGAGGCAAGGGCCCCGTCGGGGGAGGCATTGGGGGCAGAGCCATGCCCCCAGGAGGAGGGGGCGGGAGAGACTCCGGGAGCGGGGGCCGGGGGGGCAGCCCATTCATGAGGGGGGGGCGGGGGAGGCCTCTTCACGGTCGCTGGTGCTGGGATACTTTGAGGAGCAGGTGGCTTCTCCATCTTGAAATGGAACTGAAGGAAGAACTAGAAGAGAGAAAAGGGGGAGAAGATTAGATGTTACTTGACTGCAAGCATCCGGTTAGACCTTCACAAAGGATTCCCCAAAAGCAGGACTGGGGAAAAAGCCTCGCGCAGCAGCTTCCTTGAGCCCTTCCGGTCGGTTCGGTCTGCGATTCCCAGAGTTCCTAGCCGGCTGGGCCAAAGGGCTGGCTACTAATTCTGCCATCCCAACCGATTGGGAGGATATGGAAGAGATATTTATATGAGACAGAAATACACATTTTTCTATAGATTTTGTTTTAGAGATTCTGCCTCTGAGGAAAATATGTGATCTATCCAGCTTCCAAAGAAGCCACCTCCAAGTATTGCGCTGCCGGACAGCCACGGCACACCTGAGGGATGCTTGTGCCTAAAGGCATCCAGCCTGCCCTTCCTAAAAAGACTATAATCCAGCAAGGCAATCTTTACTTTTCTAATAACGATGCTGACTGAGCTTTCTGATCTTGGCTTACATTTCCTCTGAACCAATTTCACAGGCTGCTCCACAGTACTTCTGCCAAGGTGAAAGGAGGTTGGTTTTTAAAATGAGTTTTCAAACCATCCGGCTCCCATAGATGGGGCGGCTGGCGGTTTTATGCCTCGTCACCGTTTACCTGTTTTGTTTCTCGGTTCCAGTGAGTCCAGAATTTGCCTTCAGCTTTGTCAATCTCCCTACTGGGCACCTGCAGAGGAGGAAGGGAGGTGGTTAGGAGTGGTGCCAAGGCCGCTGAATCGCAGGACATCAAAGGCAACGTTCAGCAGCTTATGGAAGGAGGCAGGCAGTTTGTTAAAAGTGATAATAACAGCGGGAGAACATTCCTCTTTTTTTCCTATCAAGAGAAGGAATTCAGAGAAGAGCTAAAGGAACGTTGATCTTTACATCAGTCGAAAGAAGAAAAACCAAGCTACCCTAGTGCACTTGGGGCAATATGCTAATACCACCAACCAAATCTGTCCCTGTGTGTATTCCCAGCAGCCTCATAAAAGGGGCTGGAGGAGGAAGCCTCCGTTACCTTGAAAGCAATGGTCTCATAGGGTTCGGCCGCCATCAACAGGTACTGCCAACGCCGGTCGGGGGGCTCAATTCTCTGCTCATACGCTGACATAAAACGGTGTCTTGGCATGATGCTTTCAGCAATCTCTGGGTAATCGATCTGTATGAGGCAGAGCCAGAGGAACAGAAAGTTGGAAGGACCATTTAAGCCATCGAATCCGACCCCCAGGGGAAAAAGAGGGCGAGGGACAGGAAGAGGCGGCCTGCTCTACGCTCAGTTTTATGAATTGATTTTCAAAAGGGTTGGGGTTTTTTTTTTGGTCTGGGCCAAAGTCACCTAGTGAACTTTATTACTTTTTTAAATATATATAATTTTTATTAAAGAAATTTAATAAAATTTCTTTTTATTAAAGAAATTTAATAAAAGATAAAAATACAAATTTTAGAAAAGAAATAAAGAAAATAGAGAAAAATAGTTAATAGGTAAGAAAGGGAAAAGAGAAAAGAGAAAGAAAAGACTGTAAAGAAGCAGCTTCCGATCTTAACAGTGGTTATAAATGCATTTATATTTTGCAATCTCTCTAAAATTACATCATTAAAGTGTTGCTGTTTTTTTAATGAAGGCAATCGATTACAAAGTCTGTCTGTCTGTCTGTCTGTCTGTCTGTCTTTCTTTCTTTCTTTCTTTCTTTCTTTTTCTTTCTCTCTCTTTCTTCCTTTCCTTTCCTTTCCTTTCCTCTTTTTCTTTCAATTTATATAGCCGCCTATCTCAAACCAGTGACTGTGATATTGTGGGATCACCTTCACACTGAAAAGATGGTAACCAGAACACTATCTTTCATTCCCCTGACAAATACAGGTAGTCCTCGGGTTATGACCATTCGTTCAGTGACCGTTCGAAGTTACAATGGCGCTGAACAAATGGTAGTTATGACCGGTCCTCAAAGTTCTGGTTCTTGCAGCGCTTCTGTGGTCACATGTTCAAAATTTGGGCGCTTGGCAGCCCACCCACATTTATGACCGCAGGAGGTGCTTCAACTCTCCCACCCGCCTATCTCCCCCCATGTCTGCCTTTTGGCCCCCAGCACTCCACTGACTACCCTTGCCGCCACCCCCCCAGCTGACCTTCGCCCCTTCTTCCTCCCGCTGCTGGCCCTGGGTCCAGGCGCTGGGCGAGGGTGCAGCCCCGGGACGCGTGCGGTGAGCGCAGCAGGGCAGCAGGGCCCCGTCTGCTGAAGGGAGCTTCCTGGGCCCGGCCGGCAAGGAGGCAGCGGATGGAACCGGTGGAAGAGACAGGTGGCGGTGCAGTGGGGGAGCCCTGTCTTCCGCTGCCAGCACAAGGAGCGATAACCCGCAGAACGTGGAGCACGCAGCGGGACAGGATGGTAGGCAGGAGAGGCGGCCATGGCTCCCCAGGCAAAGGTGGCAGCTGTGCGGGAGGCGCTCTTTGGGGGGGTGGCGGAAGCGGAGGCCGAGGGCTTCCAAGAGGCACAGCGCGCTCTGCAGCTCGCGTTGCAAGCGCTCCTGGAGACCCGGCCTGCGGGTTTAGCCAGGGGTGGAGGCACCCAGAGCCGGCAGAGGCCACCTGCAGGCCCTCTGCTCGCTCTCAGCCCAGCTTTCCTCCAGCAAAGCCTTGAGAAGGGCCAGCAGCCTCCAACGTGAGCTGCAGAGCGCGCGCTGGGGGCACTCCTGGAGAACCAGCCTGCGGGCTTCAGCATGTTGGGAGCTGCTGGCCCTTCCCGAGGCTCTGCAGGAGGAAAGCATGAGGTCCTTGCATAACGACTACGCAGTCCCGGCCCAATGACCGCTATCTGGACTGCCGGGACTGCCGTTGCTAAGTGGCGTGATCACATGACATTTTGCTGAACAGCCACTTCACTTAGCGACGGAAATTCTAATCCCAATTACGGGCGTAACCCAAGGACTACCTGTATCTGCTTGGTACCAATCCATTTATCCTTCAGTGCTAGCTGAACATTATTGCTTTTTGCTTTCTTGTTCAAAACAACAGCCTAACCTTCTGCAACTGTTGCTTGGTCTACTTCTGCCGCCCAACTATCTAGTTCAGTGTCTAGTTCAGTGCAACTTTAAGGCGTGTGGACTTCAACTCCCAGAATTCCCCAGCCAGCCATCTAGTTTATTGTTCATTGCATTTTTTAAAAGTAACGATGAGTCTTCAAGGGTTTTTAAAATTTCATGAGGAGGAGGAGGAGGGAGGAGGAGGAGACTGGCTGAACAGGCAAAAGGAAAATTGGTTGTGCTTTACCTGGAAAAGGAGGCTCTGCTGGCCTGTTTCTGGGTCCCTCTGCTTGGTTACTGAAAGGATGAGGGAAAAAGAGAGCGCGTGCTAAGCAGGGGTTTGCAAAAGGAGTCCTGTTCCATGAACTTTGGGCCCCCAAGAACTCAGAATCAAAGCCAGCAGACAGAGCTGCCTGGTCCCCTTAAGAGATCCTAGGACGAACTGGTCCTTAGGAAACGCGTCGTGTACGCTGAGAGGTGTACGGAAGCCACAGTTCCATCCGTGCAAAACACAAGCGATTTTAACAAGCAGAATTTCTGTTAAAGAAGAAATATCCGGCCGCTTTTTGGTATTTGTTGTTAGACTGGGAGATCAGCCTTTAATGTTAGGAGTGTGCACAAAACAAAAATGGTCCTTTGCGTTATTTTGTACAAGACAATGCCCTGCCTCCTATTTTTCCCCCAAACAACCACCCCGTGAGGTTGTTTGGGCTGTGAGAGGGTGAACAACCTCATTGTTTGTTAACGGCAGCCTTTCTCACCTTTTTGACCCTGGAGGAACCCCTGAAATATTTTCCAGGCTTCGGGGAAACCCTGCACTTTCAGGCTCAAATATTGGCCAGAAATTACAAAATTATTACGTTTGTTTCATGTGTAGGCCTGTATATATGCGTTAACAGTGTTCTTAAACTAAAAATAAAGAATGAAACTTACCTCTTTTAATGTGAAGCTGCCTGAATTTGAAATATTTTTTAAAGTAAATCGTGATCTCCCAGAGAACCTCTAGTGACCTCTCGCAGAACCCGAGGGTTCCACAGAACCCTGGTTGAGAAACCCTGGTTAACGGTGTCTGAAATATTTATTTGATTTATACAGCCACCCATCTCGCAGAAGCAACTCCGGGCCGCTAACAACGCATTAAAAACAGTATAAAAAACATTATCAACAGAACATTAAAAAAAACCTACAACGGTCGCCGAGAATAAACCCAGAAAACATTCAGCGAAATGACCAATATCTCACAGGCCACCTGACCTCCCGACCCCCAGGCCCTGGAGCACATCCAGGTCTCTTAACGCTTTCCAAAAGGCTGGCAGGGTCAGGGTCATTCTAATTTCGGAGAGTACAGAGAGCAGGCACTGTGACAGAACATTTTGGTTTTTATTTTAATGCATTGTTTCAAACCAACTGCTCTATCAAGTGTATATACTTGTCCTCAGAGTCTGTGGTGACTGGAGTGGCCTATAAGCCTAGCCCAGGGTTTTTCAACCAGGGTTCCGTGGCACCCTCGGGTTCCGCGAGAGGTCACTAGGGGTTCCCTGGGAGATCACAGTTTATTTAAAAAATTATTTCAAGTTCGGGCACTTTCACATTAAAGTGGTAAGTTTCATTCTTTATTTTTAGTTTAAGGCATATAGACAGGCCTACACGTGAAACAAATATAATAATTTTGTAACGTCTGGCCTGTATTTGAGCCTAAATGTGCAGGGGTTCCCCGAGGCCTGGAAAATATTTCAAGGGTTCCTCCAGGATCAAAAGGTTGAGAAAGGCTGGCCTAGTAAATAAATATATATAATCTTCAACATTGCAATGGAGATGTGAAGGGGGAAGTGAAATGGTGGCCCTTGCTTGTTATTATCTAGAGTTATGCATTTAAGATGGGTGGTGTCAGGGAGATAACTGGTGAAGGAGGGGGCTCCCTCCAGGGGGATAAACGCATGCGCAGTACGGAATCGCTTTGCTTTCCTCCCAAGAGGCTGAAGAAGGCACCACCCTAATTTCTTGGGCCCTTTCTCTGAGCATCACTAGTTCATTTTAGTTTAGCTGGATTCTGTCTAGCAGAGTGGAACAATAAAACACTAGAGCCTGTACACCAAGTCTCAGCGTGTTTCCTTCACTCGAAGTCAGGACAGGTGGCCATATATATTTTCTAAACAGAACAAACAAACAAATGGGAGAGATTTTCACAGACCAGAGCTGTATGATTCCCAGCTACTAGGAGTGTGCAATCAGTTCTGTTTTAAAGCGTTCTGAGCAGGACATTTTGCAAACGTCCCGTTCAAAGAGCTAGGAGGTGTTTCAAGCACGCTGGAAGCCGAAACGCTTCAAATGACTCATTTCAAAACAGGACATTTCCTGAAATCTCAACCTGAGATGTTTCCAGATGAGCGCTTGGCACACTCTTACCTACCTTTGTAACCTGGTCGACCAATTTTCACAAATTTTTTCACTTCAACCTTCACCTTTTCCGGGGCAGGCTGAGCCGGGGCCTCCTTGGCTTCCTTCGCGGCTCGCCGAGCTCTGAAAACGAAAGGAACGGGGAAGAAGTTATCGAACCACTCTGAGAAAAAGGGGGGTGGGATGGAATTCCTTTCAGAGAGTTCTCCACCGTTGAGGGGCAGGTGTTGTAGAGCTAGAGGGAGCTCCCCGGCCATTTGTGCAACCGTTTTAAATATTGAGGCACTTTATTCTATCATCTATCTATATCTATCTATCTATCTATCTATCTATCTATCTATCTATCTATCATATTTATATCCCGCCCATCTCCCTCACAGGGCGAAAAGGAGAAAAGAGCTAAAAGGAAGGCACGTCAGGCAGACCCTCATCATGACCGTCTCCCACCCGGAAACCTATGCCCTCATTGTGGGAGGTTGTGCGGATCCAGAATTGGCCTTTATAGCCACTTACGGATCCACCGTTAAAATTTTACCTTTGGAAGACAATCTTACTCGGCTACGAGTGATCACCAATGACTATGACTCACAAGGAGTGACCCTGGTCGGTTGTGCACTTGTGCATAAGGTTTTTAAAATTATTCCTGCACAAGTTAAAAGCTCCTCTGAACATCCCCAAAGCCCTCTGGGCTTCAACTCTTCTTTCCTTGAAGCCTTTCATTGCCAGGGATCCTGCTGTTCTTGCCACATCTGATCAACAAAGCCCCATCTGTTCTTCAGAGGCCTCCAGGTGCCTTCGAACGGCAGGAAGGCCCAACCTCTACTGAGCAAAGGCTTTTCAGAAATATGCAGACGCAGGCGGTCCGTTGGGAGATAATAGTCTGAAATATTTCTCCTCAGTGAATTTGTCTGTGGGCCTTCCTAAAAACCCAGGATGGGTGTCATATAAATCCAAATGGTCACGTGAAGCCCATTTATATTGGGCCCATCGCTTTATTAATAACACCTGGAAACCTATCTGATTGTAGAAATAGCTGAAGCCGCTTAGAACGATTATAAATAAATAAAACAAGAAGCAATGTGTGCTGTGGCTGTGGTTGCCCCTCTCCATAAACAAAACTATCCCAGTTCCTTTTAACTAGACTTACTGGGGATGCTTCTGAGATCAGATAAACTTTCATGTAAAGCTTTATTGTGAAACTGGCTTTCAACAGGAGCTTTCAGACGCTGCAGCTGCACCCACATACACACAGAATCACAATCTTGGGAAAAATCAGACACCCTGTCCCTACAGCCAAAGCCCTCAAGACCAGTCCGAGACTGTCTGTTATCAGGTGGAGGAAGGCTGGCGGTTGTCATCAAAAACACTACATCCTAGACGGCCCCAAGGCCAGAGACAGACAATCGCTTCTTTGTAACTGGGAGACTTATTGCTGATCCCCAAGACACTCTTTGCTCTTGCAGAGTAGAAGTTTTTGGTCTATGCGAGAACGGATGGGGGGAGAGGTTTAGATAAAATGAAGAAAAGGTGCTTACGATTAGCAACTTACAAGT
This sequence comes from Charina bottae, assembly GCA_023362775.1. Classification (NCBI taxonomy): domain Eukaryota; kingdom Metazoa; phylum Chordata; class Lepidosauria; order Squamata; family Charinaidae; genus Charina; species Charina bottae. Next base: position 5,193,562 of record JALMGJ010000040.1, read on the forward strand.
TGGTCTGATGTTTTTTCCCCTGCGTGTGCGCCAAGTAGCTTCCCTGTGGGAGAAGAAGAAAGGAGGTGTGTGTTGAGATCAGTTCAGTGCTGGGCCAGGCCTGGGCCTCCAAGGATAGACAGAGCTGGGAGGGAACCAGAATTCGGGGAGCTGCAGATCTCTAGCTCAGCTTTAACAGTGCGCTGTCAAGGGGCCAATTCTGACACGAACTTTCCCCTAAAGTTTAAAGCAGGTTCTAACTAAAGGGGAAATTTATTCAGACTGCTGGGTTAATTCAGCGGAACATTTTCTGCTCTTCACTGGCAGCAGGTTTCAGATGGGTGACTTTCCTAGCCTTCTCTGGAGATGCCAGACACTGAAAATCTTTTACATGGGAAGCGGCTGTTCTGCTACTCAGCTATCCTTCTCCTATACGTAAAGAGAAATGTAGTGCTGCCTCCATACAATATGCTAGAAATGAGTTAGCAAAACACAATTCCTGTTCATGCCACATGCGCTGCAAAAAGAAATGAACTATATTATGGGTTAATATGATGGTCTGGTTCACACACTGAGCTAAGAGAATGGTTGGGTTCCCACATGCTAAATCACCCCTAAACAATAAGCTTCCCAACCTGTTTTAGCCTGTTGTGGGAACCCAGGCTAATAGACTGGCTCCTGTGATTCTGAGCAAGGGTTCCTTTTAAACAGAATTATAGGAAGCTGCTTCATATCCATCCAAAGAGGGCTATAATTTATCTGTTCTACTTATATACCACCAAATCAAAACAATATTCAAAGCATTTTACAAAACAATCAACAAATACATCCATAACAGTTAAAATATGTTAAACAACTAATCAAAGTTATTAACAATACAAGGATAAATAATAATGATAATGAAAAATTAGCACAGCCAAATAAATTAATATCAACAATTAAATCAGTAAGTAGGTTCTAGAATGTTGGAAGGGTTGCAGCAGGCCGCAATTCTCCCAGAAATACCTGGGGCTGAGGTTGGGGCATTTACAATACCTTATTGCTGAATTATACCATTTCTTAGAGGACAGAGCGCATTTGCAAAAATAAGTCCTCACCTCATTGTTGTGCAGCGTCAGACAAAGTTTGCATTCATAAGATCCCAAGTGATTTTTCATAAAATACGGATCCTGGTGGGGAAAAAATAAGGGTTAAGTCTCACTTTAGGCAATACAGAAAGTACACATGTACCATACCCAGGGTGTACACTTCACACACACTTTAATTTTATTTTATTTATTTTCTATCCCATCTTTATTATTTTTATAAATAACTCAAGGCGGCGAACATACCTAATACTCCTTCCTCCTCCTATTTTCCCAAAAGCAACAACCCTGTGAGGTGAGTTGGGCTGAGAGAGGGTGACTGGCCCAAGGTCACCCAGCCGGCTTTCATGCCTAAGGCGGGACTAGAACTCACAATCTCCTGGTTTCTAGCCCGTTGCCTGAGAGAGCCAGTTTGGTGTAGTGGTTAAGGCACCAGGCTAGAAACCAGGAGACCATGAGTGCTAGTCCTGCCTTGGGCAGAAAACCAGCTGGGTGACCTTGGGCCAGCCCCTCTCTCTCAGCCCTAATAAGATGACAATGGCAAACCACTTCCAAAAATCTTGCCAGGAAAATTGCAGCGACTCGTCCAGGCAGTCACCAGGAGTCAACACAGACTTGAAGGCACAAAAACAAAACAAAACAAAACAAAACCCTCATTTGAAGCCTACAGATGATTTCTGGCAGTGAACTACCTTGAACTAAAATCTAATGCCCCAACTATGACTTCCTCCCACATGTCATCTTACATCTGAGTTGCTATTATGGTATTCTCAGACACAGCTCCGGGATCCCCAGTGGCTGGCCCTTTTTATATCTACTGTTCCATCTACGTCGAAATAGCATCTTCCCCTACAGCGGGGTACAACCCAGTGCCCAAAGGCCATTCCCTTCCCCAGCTTCACCTTGGCTACTGCCATGCCCACTAAGGCAGACATTTTCCAAACAGGCAACCTGTGCCATGGCAGCCAGAAGGCTCAAGGTTTGCCTTCAAGATTCCAAAGGGGCGACCAGCCAAACAGACTAGAGACCCACACCCCAGGCTTTCTTAGCGGATGTTGTCTAGAGTCATTCCTCACCTCCTGGGTGGGTCTGAGAATTGGGAAAGTCCAGACTGGAGAACACTGGTCTAAGCAAGGACATGTATAGAAATGGAACTCGGCACCAAATCATATAAAGAGCCTGCAACATCAGAAGATTTGGACTATTGCTTTAGTTGCAAAACTGACAGATTCCTTCAGCTTTACCACCAAAGTCCCTGCTTCATTTTGGAGAAAACTGTGTGAATGATGGTTAATTAGGACAGCTAGAATTCCAAAGAGCCAGCAATGCGATAGCTATTATATCTGCACTGAAAACTTTACTGTATCTTTTTTTGTGGCTTCATTGGGAAGTAATCCTACTATCCAAATAACAATTTTTGAAAAGAAAAATGATTGACATCCATGGAGAGATGCATACACCCAACACATATGCATAATTTCTATATTTATTTAATTAATTTTTATCCCACCTTTATTATTTTTATAAATAACTCAAGGCAGCGAACATACCTACTACTCCTTCTTCCTCCTAATTTCCCCACAACAACCACCCTGTGAGGTGAGTTGGGCTGAGAGTGAGTGACTGGCCCAAGGTCACCCAGCCGGCTTTCATGCCTAAGGCGGGACTAGAACTCTCAGTCTCCTGGTTTGCCATTGGCTCCTTCCTAGGGCTGAGAGACAGGGACTGGCCCAAGGTCACCCAGCCGGCTTTCATGCCTAAGGCGGGACTAGAACTCTCAGTCTCCTGGTTTCTAACCCAGCACCTTAACCACTAGACCAAACTGGCTCTATAATTTAATATATACTTTCATTTCTAATTTGTATTTATTTACATATTTATATAGCCGCCCATCTCACATAAAAGTGACTCTGAGCAGTGTACAGCACTTAATTAAAAACAATAAATATATAAAAACAGTCACAATTTAAAAAATACTATAAAAAAGCACATAAAACAAGAGGGGATGATATTAATCACAGTAACGGATTACTAGCCCAGTACTGTCTGCTCTAATTGGTGGCTACTGATCCAAGAGAGGCCTTTCTCAAACCTGCTACCTCAGGGTGCTGCATCTGGGGAATTCTGGGTGTCCCTGAAAACCAAACTTTTGGCCCATGTAGTTCAGATCTGTCTGTTTTGATGGAAAAGGAAGAGGAAAGCCTTCAACACTGTTTAATGTTTAAATGCCATTTTGCAGGAAATGTTGGGGATTAAACTGGAGATATGCTGTTGAAAAATACATGTTCTGCCTTAAACAGGCCATTCTTTATTAAGTCTACACACTGCTCTTCCTCCAAGAGTTCACTGTGGCGCACACACAGCACTTTTTTCCCTTAATGTGAACCTTGCAAACAGCTGGTGAGATCAAGAGTGGACAGCACAAGCCATGCAGTGAGCTCTTGTGGCAGAGGATGGACCTGTACCTGGGTCTTTTCAGTCCAAATGTAGCACCTTAACTCAGTGTTTCTCAACCTCATGCTCACTGGGGAATTCTGGGAGTTGAAGTCCACATGTCTTAAAGTTGCTGAGGTTGAGAAACACTGCCTTAACTGTTGAACGACGCTGGCTATGGGCCAACAGATACCTTTACATAGTCCTTTATTTCATCATTAATGTTATGCTTCTTATTCACCACAAAACAAAAACGTAGAAGCTCACCTTATTGATATCTATTGTTTCCAAGGCTAGTTGCCTCAGCCTCTCTCTGCGGTCCCTGTTGCTTTCCGAGGCCGAGGCAACACCTCCACTCCCTGTTTTTCCACCTGGACGGTGCTGAAAATCCATGGCTGAAGTTTTTGTGCTTCAAAATGCTGGGGATTAGAGACAGAGAAAGAGAGGAGAAAATTAAGTTCTATGTTTAGGATTAACAGAGTTGAAGTCAACACCTCTTAAAGTTGCCAAGGTTGAGAAACACTGGTTTAGACACACAGAAAGGCAGAAACAATAAAAAGTAAAAATAAATGAAGTTTTAAAATAGGCTTTCAATGACCTTTCGCTTCTAGGATCCTAACATAACACATGAGGAGCTTTAACATAAGTGAGAAGGCAAGTCTTTTGGAGTGGGGGGCTACAATAAATCTAATGAATAAACATAATGCCAAGAGTGAGAGCCCCCCCAAAAATTGCTGCGACTAGCCAGGCTGAGCTCTCATTCTCCCCTGCCTGCTTTTCCTTCACGTTCCGCAGGAAGACAGAAAATCTTTCTCCAAAGCTCCCCCCCTTTCCTTCCAACCAAAACTATAGTCTCTGCTCCATCTACAGTCACCTCGGTCCCCTTTCCTATCCCCTTGACGTGCAATAACGTTCCTCTCTGCTCGATACTGTACCTACCACTTTCCTCCCTGCCTTCAGTGTTTCCAGCTTCCCACCCTATTAACGGTCAAATCCGTATTCGTTATCCCCCGCCTCTTCCACCATTACAAGCTTGTTCCTCTGCTCCCGTGGGGGCAATGCAGGTCCCGCTTCCTCCAAGGCAGAGCATTCGCCACTCTTGCCCCCATTCCCACGACTGGCTGAGTCTCGGTAAGTTTTGGGGCCTCTTTCCTCCTCCCATCAGTCCCGCTGCCTCACCACCGCCTAGTTAGACCCCCCCCCGCGCGTTTCCCCCCCCCCCTTCAATTCCCCATCAGGGCCTCTGAGCTCAGCACTCATCTCAAGCTGGCACTCTCTCCCTCTTCCTCACCCGTGCCGTTTCGATTCCCTCTCGCTTCATCAGCCGCCGAGGGGCACCAAACCGCGCGCGACCAACTCCTCCTTCCCCTCCTCGCCTTCGCAGGGCTGAAAGTGCGAGGCCAAAAACGCCACCAACTTTCACTTCCGGGTTAGCCTGCCGTCGGCCCGGACATTCTCCCGGAAGTATACTAAGAGGGGTGCCGAAGAAGAAGGGAAACTTCTCAGGCGTCTGCTCTAGGAATGGAAGATGATCAGAGAGACCAATTTGCCAGGAGGCAGTGAGACAGACTCGGAAATAATACGTAAGAGTACTTCCGGGTCGTGAGAAAGCCATGGCGGAAGTAAGACGGAACTGTTTCTCGTTTGCAGGAAAAGGCCATAGATCCGAGAGGCCAAAGGGGGCGGGGCAGGGCTGAGGTGGAAGCTATGCGGTACAACGAAAGGGAGCTGCTGTCGCTCTCCCGGCAACCGGCCGAAAAGGCGGCAGAGATTCTCATGCGCGCCCCCAAGAAGGGAAGCGGTGAGGAGAACTGGTGACAGTGATGTCACGGCGCGAAAGGGAGGGGGATGTGACGACACCCGGCGGGGAAGACTAATTGCGTCATCTGAGGGCGCTAGGGAAAAGGAAGCGGAACTTCCAAGCGCCCCTCTGGCATAAGTGCCCTCACTGAGGACTAGACGCTTGAGTGGGCTTTTATCAGCCCTGCAGTCACTAATCTTCAGTGCCAGCTTCTATGCATTCTTCGTCTTTCGTATTCCCTTGTTGGTTTTCACGATGACTGATTTATTTTACCGATTTTATATTTATATTTTATAAATATGTTATATTTATCTATTTTATTTATTTATTTATTATTTAAATTTGTATTACCGCCCATCTCCTCCAGCCAGAGGACTCTGGGCAGTTCACAATAATTAAATAAAAATTTTACACTTGTCTTTTACCTGGCGGACTGAAGGCAGAGTAGAAACGTTTCCAACAACCTTTTTCTTATTCAAAAAGAAGGGAACCTAAGTAACTCTTCTGTGCACTAATTTGCTCCTGGCTATTTGGCAGATTGTTAAAATTCAAGCTAGTGGCAAGGTCCTTGGTTAAAAGCCATAAAACACTGGCACCTAAAAGTAACAAATTTATAGTACCAATTGAAGAGAATATTTGTAGCTCAGGGTTGAACTGTGGAGTCCTTGGTGCTCTCTGAGCCTTGTTGTTTTCTTGCAGACGTTTCATTGCCAGGCTAGGCAACATCTTCAGTGCAAAAAGGGAGTGGGACTTGTTCTCTGTTTATATACCCTGGCTTGTCCTGCCTGTGTTGGTGGGGGTGTTGTTCTCTCCTTGGTAGTACCTTGATTGGGCTGTTGTTTGCTACTTGGTTGATCAACCAACCTACCCTGGCAATGAAACATCTGCAAGAAAACAACAAGGCTCAGAGAGCACCAAAGACTCCACGAATTTATAGTAAAATGGTTCAGCTTTAAGGTGCCACAAGATACTGGACTGTTTTTGCTACAACAGACTAACAAGCTACCTCTTAGGGAATTGATTTAAAAATGCTTTCTTGTACAAAATGTATTACAATCTCCTTCCGTAATATGGCTCCATTTTATCATAAAGTCATTATATATTTATTGTTGTGAACCGCCCAGAGTCCCCAGATATGGAGGAGATGGGCGGTGATACAAATTTAAATAAATAGCTAGATAGCTATAGCTATAGCTATAAATACACAAATACACCTTTAGTGCAGAGGCCTCTGTATTCAGGATGCCCATCTGTCAAAACAGCCCTTTTCCAGGATGCTCTGTTCCATACCTTCCCCGTGGTATTTCCATTTCCTACTTCCTAGCAATGACTTAATATTTCTTGGCCACTTAGCCTGCTCAGTTCTTGATGGGTGATTTGGGGGATTCTCCCCATCATAATACAGCTGTCAACTCTGAGGTGTGTTTCGGTCACCTCTCTGGGGTACCTGGCTGTTCTGATTACAGAAGGATCTGCACTTGGAGAATTAAATTCACTGTTCGCTTATTGGATGGTGACAGTACAGTATGTAACAATTGGTAGCTTGCTGTGCCACTGTGAACAGCTAAAGCCATTCTATTTAAGGGAACAGTTTGGCTGTTTTGCTTATTCATATACATGTATAAATACAGCATTATTGCATCTGGAATTAATATCTAGACCGCTTTTTAGCACCTCCTTAACAAAACCATACAGCAGTGTTTCTCAACCTTGGCAACTTTAAGATTTCTGGACTTCAACTCCCAGAATTCCCCAGCCAGCATGGATGGCTGGGTAATTCTGGGAGTTGAAGTACAGACATCTTAAAGTTGCCAAGGTTGAGAAATACTGCCATACAGTAATCCTTTTCCAGATCTTATGACATCCCCCCAGTTGTGTTGGATTGTAATCCCTCCAGCCTTTTGTTGTAAACCAGTATGATGCATGTATTTAGTTTTAATGCTGTTTTTTAAATTCCCTGTTTTTTACTCCTCCAGATTTAATTTCCCTAGTTAGAGTCTCCAGAAAGAGAATGATTAAAATGCAAGGAAAATCTGCTGTAAGCCATTCTGAATCTACAGGACAGAGTGGGCCCATTTGTTACAATATTGAGTGGCCCTGATTTCATTAGGGAGCTAAATATTCTTAGGGCCGCCTTTGAGAGTAAAAAGCTTTATACTTACATTACGTCCTTCCTCCAAGAAACTCAGGTTAACATATGTGTTTCCCAGACAACACACACTCCTTGATACTCATAACAACCCTGTGAGACAGAGGAGGCCAAGGAAGGAGTGACTTGTACCAGATCATTTAATGGATGTTGTGACTGAGTGAGAATTAGAAGTCTCAAAAAGACTCAAAACCTGGTTTTGTCAATATGCTTGGGGTCAGAAGGAGATTGGAGATACTTGGAGATGGCTAGCGCCTTAGATTCGCTCTGAGGGGCCCTTTTTATAACTTAAGAATACTCTGCCTTTGGATTCTATTTTACTCATTATATTTTAAATTATGGTTTATTATGTATGTTTTTATTAGAAATGTATATTAATGATTTTAATTCTGTTGTAAACCGCCCAGAGTCCCCCTTGGGGGAGTTGGGCGGTGATAAATCCAATAAATAAAATAAATAAATAAATAAATAAATAAAATAAAATAAAATAAAGCAGTGTCTCTCAACCTTGGCAGCTTTCAGATGTGTGGCTGGCTGGGGAATTCTGGGAGTTGAGGTCCACACATCTGGAAGCTGCCAAGGCTGAGAGACACTGGTGCAACGGTTGCGTTTAATGGGCTGGCTATGTACCCAACGTTTGAAGATCCTTTGATTATAACCAGTCTCAGACGTACAGCGTGGACCTACTGGGATACAGCAGATGCTGAGCTACGCTATTCCAAACTCGGGGGCTGCTTACAGGCTTCCCACTGACGTCCCAGCTGTCAAACTGTTCATTGTGTCTTTTTTTCTTCACAGCCTTGAAGAAGCGCCTGGTGAAGTTAGTGGTCAATTTTCTCTTTTACTTCCGAACAGACGAGGCTGAGGTAACGGTAGTTAGTAACTGTGTTGGAAATGTGGTATGAATTGCGCCTTAGTTACTAGACCTAAGTGGTTAGTACCTCTTGCAGTAGTTGGGTTATTTTTTATTGGGTGGTCACTAACCTTGGCATTCAGGTTTTTTTTCCTAAAAAAATATCCTGGTATTTGGCCACCAACTGGGACTAGGGAGGGGCGTGGTGGCTTAGCGGGTAAGATGCCAGGCTTGTCGATCGGAGGATCGCAAGTTCGGAGGTTCGAATCCCTAGCCCCTTGTGACGGAGTGAGCTCCCGCACTAGCCCCAGCTCTTGCCAACCTAGCAGTTTGAAAGCATGCAAATGCAAGTAGATGAATAGGTACCACTTCGGTGGGAAGGTAACAGCGTTCTGCGTCATGCCGGCCACATGACCGCGGAAGCGTCTTCGGACAATGCTGGCTCTTCGGATAACAAACGGAGATGAGCACCGGCCCCTAGAGTCGGACACGACTGCACAAATGTGCGGGGGGAACCTTTACCTTTACCTGGGACTAGGGAATCAGTGGCCCTTCAGGTATGATTGAACCATGCTTGCTGGGCCTGGTAACTTAGAGTCCAAAATACCTCAAATGATGAGGTTGCCTATTCCTGTTACAAAACCAAGACTTGGAATGGGCTTTTAAGTTCAACCTGGGCCAATTCAAAACATTTTGAGGGTTGGGGGGTTGACACAGTGAACTAACCACAGACCCTAGTTTGCACACTATACTAAGCTTATTTTTGTTCTTTGTGTTAGGAAAATATAGCATTATTACTGAATTGGGTGTCCACGGGAGAGGCATCAAAAATGTGATTAAAGCCCTGCCCCCCATTACTGTGCATTGTAACACATTAAAAAGAGGTGGGGCTTCAGTCAGTGTTTGTGGCTGCCGTCCTGATCCCCCTCCCCCTGTACCAAATAGTTTATTTAAGGAGCATATAACTTCCTCTTACATTTATAAAACTCTTCTCCAACAGATTTCAATGTAAATTTAAAAAGAACGTCCCAGAATGAACCGATCATTAAACATTTCCATCTTAATTGAAAAGCCGATCTGATTCTCTCTCTCTCTCCCCCTCCCCACCCTTTTATCTCTCCTCAGCCCATTGGTGCTTTATTGTTGGAACACTGCAAGATCACCAAAGAAGAAGAACATGTTTTTTCCATCAGTGAGTGCTTTAGAAAGAGTTGTTGGCGATGTTTGTGTCAGGAGCAAATGTTGGCGGGCAACCTTTTTTCCCTAGCAAGTTTGCAGCCCTTTTTTTAACATTGAGAAGATAGCAATGTCAAGGATTACGTTTGAGTCAACCCACTGATCCATTCAGTCTAGTTTTGCTGGCTCTGACTGGCAGCTGCTCTCCCTATTTGAGGCACAGTTTTTTCCCCAACCCCTCCCTAGAAGACACTGGACTTATGTATAAAAGGATTGAGAGGGAGGAAGATGAGTCAAAACATTTGCTCCGTACAGCTCCCTTTTTAGACAGCAGTAGAACAACTGCTTCTCCTCTTCCCTAACTTTGAGGGAAGCCAGGGGAACCCTGCGTAGCTGGGTGAGAGAGGAAGGTTGTGGGAGGAGTGACTAACCAGGAAACGGGACTTGGGGAGAAGACAGCGAATTCAGTGAAATCTCAGCAGTCCATGGCCACAACTGCAATACTGTGTAGAGTTCTGGGCATTCCCCCCCATTAAAGAGGTCCATCTAGTGAGACAGAGAAGAAGGGTCTTCTCTGTCTCACTAGATGGACCTCCTTAATGCGGGGGGGGGGGGGAATGCCCAGAACTCTACACAGTATTGCAGTTGTGGGTCCCATCTCCCACAGGGTCTTCTCTGTGGTGGCTCCCTCCCTGTGGAACTTCATCCCCGCAGAGATAAGATTGGCCCCCACCTTAATACTCTTCCGAAAGGCCCTGAAGACATGGTGTTGCCTGGGGATCCCAGGTTGATGCGGAGCCCATCAAACAGTTTGCTTGAATGTATTGTTCTGCCAGGGGGTGGGGGTGTAGTGGGCTTCGTATTTGGGGTTTTATTTCTGTAGGCCGCCCGGAGTCACCCTGAGTGAGTTGGGCGGCCATATAAATCTCTTTAATAAATAAAAAATAAATAAATTCCAGTCTCAAAGCAGATAGCTGTGTAGCTTGAGGTCCAGCCTTCCTCCATCTTTTTACTCTGGAGGAACCCTTCAAATAATTTTCAGGACTCAGGGAACCCCTGCATAAAAACAGCAAAAAAGAAAGAAGAAAGCTTTACAATACAATTTTTATTTGTTTGTTTGTTTGTTTAAATGTATTGGCTGCCCACCTCCAGTGGACTCTGGGCGGCCTACCCAATTCACGTTTTACAATGTTTACAACAGCGTGACAATCTGGCAGCTTAGTCATGGAGTATAAAAATTCCCACCACTGTGAGTGCTAGCCTTGTGTGGCATGTGAAGTTCAAATATACAATTTTTTTAAAATCATGATCTCTTGCAGAACTCTTAGTAACATCTTGTGGAATCCAAGTTGAGAAAGGCTGATTGGACAATCAAAACCATCAGAATGTTTATTTGTTGTTGTTCAGTCGTTTAGTCGTGTCCGACTCTTCATGACCTCATGGACCATAGCACGCCAGGCCTTCCTGTCCTCCACTGTCTCTCGGAGTTTACTCAAATTCATGTTCATTACATCGGTGATGCTATCTAACCATCTCATCCTCTGCCGTCCCCTTCTCCTTTTGCCTTCAGTCTTTCCCAGCATCAGGGTCTTTTCCAGTGAGTCCTCTCTTCGCTTTAGGTGGCCAAAGTATTTGAGCTTCAGCTTCAGCATCTGTCCTTCCAATGAGCAGTCAGGGTTGATTTCCTTTAGGATTGACTGATTTGACCTCCTTGCAGTCCAAGGGACTCTCAAGAGTCTTCTCCAGCACCACAGTTCGAAAGCATCAATTCTTCGGCGCTCAGCCTTCCTTATGGTCCAACTCTCACAGCCATACATTACTACTGGAAAAACCATAGCTTTAACTATACGGACCTTTGTCGGCAAGGTGATGTCTCTGCTTTTTAATATACTGTCTAGGTTGGCCATAGCTTTCCTCCCAAGGAGCAAGCGTCTTTTAATTTCATGGCTGCAGTCACCGTCTGCGGTGATCTTGGAGCCCAAGAAAATAAAATCTGTCACTGCTTCCATTTCTTCCCCTTCTATTTGCCAGGAAGTGATGGGACCAGATGCCATGATCTGGGTTTTTTTAATGTTGAGTTTCAAGCCAGCTTTTGCACTCTCCTCATTCACCCTCATCAAGAGGCTCTTTAGTTCCTCTTCACTTTCTGCCATTAGGGTGGTATCGTCTGCATATCTGAGGTTGTTGATATTTCTCCCGGCAATCTTAACTCCGGCTTGTGATTCATCCAGCCCAGCATTTCTCGTGATGTACTCTGCATATAAGTTAAATAAGCAGGGTGATAATATACAGCCTTGTCGTACTCGTTTCCCAATTTTGAACCAGTTGGTTGTTCCATGTCCGGTTTGTCGATGAAGGTTCTCAGTCATCCAGGTGGAATTGTCTGTATCTTGAATCATGTCAACTGGATTTCTATTTTCTCAGTGGAAACGTTTCGCTCCTTATCCAAGAAGCTTCTTCAGTCTGAGCAAAGTTTGTAAGGGAATCCTTAAATATGTTTCTAGGGTGGCTGTGTGACCTTGCACCTGGGGCTAGGTCATGGTTATTTGAGATGTTTATGTCCGGTTCTAACTGTTGCTTCTTGACCCGCATACAGGTTTCTCAGGAGACAGGTAAGGTGGTCTGGTACTCCCATCTCTTTAAGAATTTGCCACAGTTTGTTGTGATCCACACAATCAAAGGCTTTAGCGTAGTCAATGAAGCAGAAGTAGATGTTTTTCTGGAACTCTCTTGCTTTTTCCATGATCCAGCGAATGTTGGCAATCTGATCTCTAGTTCCTCTGCCTCTTCGAAACCCAGCTTGCACTTCTGGTAGTTCTCGGTTCACATACTGCTGAAGCCTAGCTTGTAGGATTTTGAGCATAACCTTGCTAGCATGTGAAATGAGCGCAATTGTACGGTAGTTTGAACATTCTTTGGCATTGCCTTTCTTTGGAATTGGAACGTAAACTGACCTTTTCCAATCCTGTGGCCACTGTTGAGTTTTCCAAATTTGTTGGCATATTGAGTGCAGCACTTTAACAGCATCATCTTTTAGGATTTTAAATAGCTGAGCTGGGATACCGTCTTCTCTGCTAGCTTTGTTGTTAGTAATGCTTCCTAAGGCCCACTTGACTTCACTCTCTAGGATGTCCGGCTCAAGCTCAGTGACCACACCATCGTATTTATCAGGGATATTAAGATCTTTCTTGTATAGTTCTTCTGTGTATTCTTGCCACCTCTTCTTAATCTCTTCTGCTTCTGTTAGGTCCCTGCCTTTTTTGTCCTTTATCATGCCCATCTTTGCACAAAACGTTCCCTTGATATCTCCGATTTTCTTGAAGAGATCTCTAGTCTTCCCCATTCTATTGTTTTCCTCGATTTCTTTGCATTGTTCATTTAAGAAGGCCTTCTTATCTCTCCTTGCTATTCTCTGGAATTCTGCATTCAGTTGTTTATATCTTTCCCTTTCTCCCTTGCCTTTTGCTTCCCTTCTTTCCTCAGCTATTTGTAAAGCCTCATCAGTCAGCCACTTTGCTTTCTTGCATTTCTTTTTCTTTGGGATGGTTTTAGTTGCTGCCTCCTGTACAATGTTACGAACCTCCATCCATAGTTCTTCAGGCACTCTGTCTACCAGATCTAATCCTTTAAATCTATTCCTCACCTCCACTGTATATTCATAAGGGATATGATTTAGGTCATACCTGATTGGTCTAGTGGTTTTCTCTACGTTCTTCAATTTAAGCCTAAATTTTGCGATAAGAAGCTCATGATCTGAGCCATAGTCAGCTCCAGGTCTTGTTTTTGCTGATTGTATAGAGCTGCTCCATCTTTGGCTGCAAAGTATATAATCAATCTGATTTCGGTATTGACCATCTGGTGATGTCCATGTGTAGAGTCGTCTCTTGTGTTGTTGGAAAAGAGTGTTTGCTATGACCAGCGTGTTCTCTTGACAAAACTCTATTAGCCTTTGCCCTGCTTCATTTTGTACTCCGAGGCCGAACTTGCCTGTTATTCCGGTTATTTTTTGACTTCCTACTTTAGCATTCCAGTCCCCTATGATGAAAAGGACATCTTTTTTTGGTGTTAGTTCTAGAAGGTGTTGTAGGTCTTCATAGAACCGGTCAACTTCAGCTTCTTCGGCATCAGTGGTTGGGGCATAGACTTGGATCACTGTGATGTTGAATGGTTTGCCTTGGATTCGAACTGAAAGCATTCTGTCGTTTTTGAGGTTGTACCCCAGTACTGCCTTTCCCACTCTTTTATTGACTATGAGAGCTACTCAATTTCTTCTAAGGGATTCTTGTCCACAGTAGTATATATAATGGTCTCCTGAATTAAATTCGCCCATTCCTGTCCATTTTAGTTTACTGATTCCCAAGATGTCGATGTTCAATCTTGTCATCTCATGTTTGACCACATCCAGCTTACCTTGATTCATAGATCTTACATTCCAGGTTCCTATGCAATATTGTTCTTTACAGCATCGGACTTTCCTTCCACTTCCAGACACATCCACAACTGAGCGTCCTCTCGGCTTTGGCCCAGCCGTTTCACTCTTTCTGGAGCTACTCGGAATTGCCCTCCGCTCTTCCCCAGTAGCATTTTGGACACCTTCCGACCTGAGGGGCTCATCTTCCAGTGTCATATCTTTTAGCCTTTTGATACTGTCCATGGGTTTTCTTGGCAAGGATACTGGAGTGGTTTGCCATTCCCTCCTCCAGTAGACCACGTTTTGTCAGAACTCTCCATCATGACCTGTTCTTCTTGACCTGACTTCATTGAGTTACGCAAGCCCCTTTGCCACGACAAGGCAGTGATCCATGAAGGGCAGAATGTTTATAGAGGCTAGTAAAAGTATAAAGAGGGTAAAGGAACTGAATAATGTTTTTTCCCGATATATCAAACTAAAAAATCACAATGATCCCACAAAATTGATTAGATAGTAGATTCAGGACAGCTGGAGAGTAGCTCCAAGCACTGTTGGTTTATTTTTGTTAACAAATGTTCACACAGTAGATTTTTATTTTGCAAACCACGCACCGTTAATGGACAGAATTCACTGCTGTGGGATGTGCCGATGGCCCTTAGTTGAGATGGCTTCAAGGGGCACCAGATAGTGAAGGACAATTAGCAACAGAGTGACCAAGTGGAACCTTCATGGTCAGTAGTAGTCCGTTATTGAAAATAGGCTGTGTAGCAACAGGAACGGGGAAGCTTATGGCCAGTGTGTGGGCTCCCTGCGGACTTCTGATTCGTCACTATGGGAAACAAGATTAAGATGGGCCTTGGGTTTGATCCATCAGGGTAGTTGTTTTTCCTTCAAATGTATTCTCTTGCATCAGGCCTAAAGTGAGCGTGTATGCATTAGCTGACGTTTCAAACTTGTAATTTGTTGTGTAGCTAAAAACTATAGGAACATGGCACACTCTTTTCCCAGAATCTTTTACTCAGCCTTGTAGTTCTTGCAATGTAGACCTTGCAACAACATGTAGAACAGCTTTTCATGTTTAACAAGCAATCATTGTTGGAGCAATAGCCCCCATCTTGCCTCCAAGGCCAGCACCTTATCTCTTGGCCTGGTGAGGCCGTGAGCTTGCTCAGAGTCTCCTTGAGTACAAAGACATTCCCCCCATTAAGGGGGGAGTGAAAGACAGCTTTCAACTCGAAGCATGGCAGTTGCAAAGAATTATCTGTGATTTTTTTCTGCCCTGCTGCTTGCAGAAAAGTTTGCCTTCCCTGTCTCTTTAGCAGGCTAAACTCTGGCCAGGCTCACACTGCACACAGAATTCTAAACTAAAGTAAACCAATGCAGTCCAAGTAATCACATAACATCCTAAGAGACTAGGCCACAACTAATCAGCCTTGCCCAGCATCCTGCTTTCAAGCCATACCAGCTCACATCCGCAGCAGAATATACTCCATTCCTTCTGGTGGCAGAAAAGTCACATTTTAATGGTATTCCATTTGTTAATATGATGATCCAAGGTGTTCTTCAAATGGGTAAAAAAAATTATAGCCATGGTTAAGCAAGCTTGATTTGATCCTGTTTGGATTGCTGTAATTTTCTGGCGGGGTCGACACATAAAATTAAAACCATAAGACAGGAGTGGGCAATTTTCCCTGGAGTGGGAACATGTGGCATCCCCAGAAGGAAGGTCACAGGAAAGGCGGGACTGATTTGGGAGCTGTTTTGCGGGGAGGGCTCTGATTTTTTTGGGTGGAAATGGGGACGCACAGACTCTGGGAGAAACATGCTTAAAGACTCTGTTGTCAGGAACTCAAAATGAACAGCAACGTTGCTGGGTGTAATGGGGGTCCTTTGCCAGTGTCTCTGCTGATCATGTTGGGAAGGGTTCTAGAATCCTTTGCATCTGGGCTTGAAAATCAGCGTGGCCTCTGGTTGGTTGGCCCATTAGCCTTTGCTTAGGTCAGAATCTGTCTTCTGTGTAAATGCTTTTCTGATTAGGGCTCTCACCGCCACTACCATCATTTAGGGCAGGGGTGGGCAACGTCAGGCCCGCGGGCCATATAAGGTCTCCGGGGCTCCCGCCCACAAACCCTGCCCCTTCCACGTGATTGGCTCCTGCCCACAAACCCCGCCCCCAATGCTTGTGATTGGCTCTTGCCCGCAAACTCCAGCCCCCGGTCTGCGGAAATCCCAGAAACCCCACCCCCACCCACCCCGGTCCCCAGTTATAAATATCCAAATGGCCCTTGGCAGAAAAAAGGTTCCCCACCCCTGATTTAGGGGGGGAAAAACCCTGGTTCTAGGGAAGTCAAGTTGAAGACATCAAACTAAGCAAGAGGAGCAGTCAGGATGATGGTTTTGCGGGCTTGTTTTTCCAGGCTTCCTTGAAGAGCCAGAGAGGAAATACTACTTTGAATGCGATACAGAAGAGCAGTGCCAGGAGTGGATTGAGGTCCTTCGTAGGGCCAGGTGAGGTCATCTCGTCATCCGAAGGTTGACAACTCCTTTTTCCTGTTTTGTGTGGTACCCATCAAATGCAAGCCTGAAGGCAGAGACCATGTTTTATCTGATATATTTTAGTCTTTCTTTGGCACCCACAACAGATTTATTACTAGGAACTGTAACTGTGTGGGCCTTAAAAACATTCCATGCGGACATAGCCTACACCGGGACAGCTTTGGAAAAACACTCAGAAACTTCAGGAAGTCAAGCAGGCAGACTGTTGGAAGTGGCAGGATACAGAGAACATACAGTTCTTCTGTTACAGCATTTTACAGCCGACCAGTCAATTTCTATGCTTTGGATTGATTGTAAAGCCTTACAAGGGTGGTGTGCAATTTGGGGGCTTCTTGGACTCGCAGCTCCTGCTTGATGAGCAGGTGGCAGCTGTGGCCAGGAAGGTCTTTGCAGAGTTCCATCTGGGGTGCCAGTTTCACCATTTCCTGGATTGGGGAGTCCTTCAGACAGTCACTCGTGCCCCGGTCACTTCACAGCTTGACTACTGCAATGCGCTCTACGTGGGGCTACCCTTGAAGACCACCCAGAAGCTTCAACCGGTCCAGAGTGCAGTGGCACAGGCAGTGATGGGCATGCCCTGGTACACCCATATAACACTTTTGCTTCACGTGCTTCTGGGTGCGGTTCAAGGTGCTGGTCATTACCTATAAAGCCCTGCAAGGCATAGGGCCTGTGTACTTGAGGGACTGCCTGTCTCCCATGGTATCTGCCCGGCCAGTTCAGTCCGGCAGGGTTGGTGCACTCCAGGTTCCTTCAATTAAACAATGTCTCCGACCAGGACCCTGGAACGTGCCTTCTCTGTAGCAGGGCCTGCCCTCTGGAATGAGGTCGCCCCCCCCCCCCAATTCAAACAGCCCCCCCCCCCTGCTGGTGTTTCAAAGGGCCCTGAAGATCTTTGCCCAGGCCTTTGGCAAGGATGATTGAAGCCCCCTTTTTCCTTCATATTATTAAGACTTACATCTGGGCTGTTTGAAAGGTTATAT
The DNA here is from genome assembly GCA_023362775.1 of Charina bottae. NCBI lineage: Eukaryota > Metazoa > Chordata > Lepidosauria > Squamata > Charinaidae > Charina > Charina bottae. Next base: position 5,210,988 of record JALMGJ010000040.1, read on the forward strand.
CCTTTTTTGACAGTGTGATTTCTAAACCATGATTTAAGGCTTAAGAATGTTAAGACAGCCATTTGTGGTTCATTCACTGAGTTACAGCTGAACAGAAGAAACCAGTCGCTGTCCGTCCGCTTCAAGAGACACTTCTCGTGGGAATGCAAGCCAGAGTTTCAGGGGCTTTGGAACTCCCTGCTAAGGGAAGCTAGATCTTTCCTGACTTTCCACCAACAGGATTTCTTTTTCCGGGTATTTAAAATGGCTTGTTGTGAATTTGGGACTCATCAAATAGTGCTTTTGTAGTTTGATGTTTCATTACATTTCATTAATGTATTGTAATGCTTCCAGAATGGTCTGAGGACTCCTGCACTGGGCAGGGGGTTAGACTAGAAGACCTCCAAGGTCCCTTCCAACCCTAGGATTCTACAATGGATTGGAGTTTGCAACAGAGAGATTCTAATATTTCTGTATTTTATTATGAACATTGCTGGAAAGGAGGGATATAAATGTAATAAATAAAACAAAACTACAGCTTAATGCTGGCGGCCGATACAGCCCTTGGAGCCCAAGAAAATCCTCCTCCTCTTACCGTGTAATTCAACTGTTTGATTTGTTCCTGGGGTCAAACTCAGGTCTGAGAAGCACTGGAGGAAATAGGTTCATCTCTGCTGGGCGGCATTTCTTTCTGAGGTGACCATCAGAGGGTGGCACAGTCTCCAAGCGACTGCATCCAAACGAATCTTGGGCCAGTTCTTTCAGTTGTCCTGTTCCTTTGATCTCCAGTTACGAATTCATGAGAAGCAGCTTGATCTTTTATCGGAATGAGATCCAGAAGATGACCGGGAAGGTAAGCCAGTTCCTGCAAATGACGATTCTTATTCTAGAGCATCCTGATTGCCAAGAGTATTTGCAGGTCTTTGGAATGCACGCACCAACCTGATTCACCATCCCACTAAGTTGCACTGTGAATTGTTCCGATTTTGGGTGTGTTGCGTGAATGCAGTTCTTACGGTTTGTAAACCAGGGTGTGTAGTTCTGTGCTTGTGTGAACCCAGCCAATTATGGCTTATCCAATAAAACGTTTGAAACTGGCTTATCTCCATCTGCAAGTGTAAACTCCTCACTGTGGCTTGGAATAAGTTTGAGATGCTGTTTGAGGGGGCTTTGGACGGCTTTCTCTTACAGTGGGCAATATAGGACAGCTACAGTTCTGAAGGCATTTGATAACATTTACTAGCTAGATTGGTTAAGGCATCAGGCTAGAAACCGGGAGACCGGGAGTTCTAGTCCCGCCTTGGGCACGAAGCCAGCTGGGTGACCTTGGGCCAGTCCCTCTCTCTCAGCCCCAAGAAGGAGGCAATGGCAAACCACTTCTGAAAAACCTTGCCAAGAAAACTGCAGGGACTTGTCCAGGCAGTCTCCTAGAATCGGGGATGATTGAACGGATTTTTTTTTTAAAACAAAACTAGCTATAGGATAGCTATTGAAGCCAGATAGGGAAGATATGAATAGCATTCTTCTCCCATTCTCATGCGAGTTCGAGATACAATTGTAAACCTACTTGGGGCAATGTGATTTCAAAAGACTCTGGGTAAATAGAGCTGAAATCTCACAAACATCTAACGTTTAAAGTCCTCCAAAGTCTAAGTATGAATTATGGAAGTGTTAAGATTCTCAGATCAGGGACAGGAGCAAAAGGCAACATGTTGTGGTGTTCACCACCAGGAACGATGCCTCTGTTAACATGGAAGTAGATACAGATGACCTTAGTGGAACATATGCCAGATGAGCGTGGGTAGCTGGCAGTTTTGATCAGCATAGGAGACAGAAGGGAACACAAGTGATTTGCCGGAACAAACTATCAAAATTCCACCTTCTCACCTCTTTGGCTACAGGACCCCTTGGAACAATATGGCATCTCAGAGGAAGCCCGTTTCCAGCTGGGGACACGGAAACTTTAACCCGCATAAGGCGAACAGGAGTGACTCACTTCCTCCTCCCCCACAGAGCATCTCCACCGCTGAAGTGTCAACAGAGTAAATTCTCTTTATTTTTTTTTATGAACTTAAGGGGGGAGTGGGAATCTGTTTGTTTCTTTTTATTTTTTTTACACACACTGTCCATATATACTGTATCTCTTCTGCTGCTTGTGAGCTCGCGTTTGCTACTACCAGAAGCCACAGCTATAAAGGGAAGATTATTGACAGGGAGGGTGAGTTTTGTGGTTGGGTCAACTGAACCAGTTCTCCCTCTGTTATATTTTTGTTGTTCAGTCGTTTAGTCGTGTCCGTTACATACATGAGTGCAGAGCAGTCTGCTTGTAAAAATAAAGGAAATGGGAAAGGGAGCTCCACGTTTGGAAGAAGTCCTTAATTTTAATCGTCTTTTCGATCCCCCTTGGTAAGGCAGTGAGGTTTTAGCAGCAGATGGCAGGACTTGTAGTCCGTCGGCAGAGATTAATTTAATAGGTACCCCAGCTCTGCAATGTTCACCCTCCAAAATCCTTCCCATCTCCTGTCACAGCTGGTCTTCCTACCATCTCCCTGCATCGGGTCTCATTAAGCATTTGACTGACTCCATTGGAAGAACGGAGTACAAATTTACCTGCCTGCAGGATGGAGACTCTGTCTCTCTGTGAGTTACTGCATCCAATCATGAAACCTACCCAGGTCAGCGATTTCTCCCAGACACACAATGGATAGGCAGCCCTTGACCTATTCTAGAAGTGAAGTGTTTCAAGTGCAAGGCTGGAGCATGACTCGCTGGCAAGCACAGTGAGCACCATGCCTCTGAACACAGGGGGGTCAGTGCTAATCAGTGCCTGGAATAGGCGGCCAGGCTTGCTGAAGTGAAACAACTGATTCCACAGGAGACCCCCAGCATTGATGCATGCAGCCCACAGATCATTTGGCATTGTTGGCAGCCCTTACAGTCTAGTTATTGCCTGCAAGAATAAAAGGGGAACACAGACACTCTCTTCCATCTTCCATGCTTGGTGTTTAGGTCACAAGCATAGTGGTCCATAGCAGCCATGAAGATGCACTCCTGAATCGTCTGGTGTCTGTAAAATTTCTCCCTCTATCCACCACGTCCTGGTGCAACTTGTTCTTGGTGTTACTCAATCTTTCTGTTGCTTCTCCCTGTAATCTCTTTCCTGCCCAAGTTTGGGGACTGGCAGCTGAATGTATTTTAAAACCTGCTGTGAAATTTCTTGGGGCATTTTGAAAGTTTGCTTAATTTCATCAAGAAAATGGGGAAAACACTTCTCAAATGGGATGCCGGTGATTACTTAGAAAAGTTTAGAGCCTTTAGAAATTCAAGATGTACTGTACTACATTTTACATCCTCAAATCTCCCTTCTCTTCCCCTACCATTCCATTTCTGTATAATAAAAAAAGCAATTACTTTTCCATTGACATGTTTAGTTATTTTGCCTGCTTTTATTTTCTGCTGTTCTGCCATTATTCTCTTACAGTATTAGTTATCAAATAGAAGCTTTGGGTTTCCAGCAAGCCTTCATTTAGCTACAAAGGACACCTTATTATCTACTTGCCATTCAAGATAGGTAAATGTTTAGGAAGGAAACTTGCTTAAGTCTAGTGAATAACACTCTGGACATAGTCCAATATTATCTCAGATCAGAAATGTTGCACAGTATACATGAACTTACCAACCAGGTGGTCCAGCCAGAAGAACTTGTCTGAGTTGGCAACAAAACATGTTAAGTCAAAGCCAGGTTTGCTTGTTTGTGACATAGCATGTTGTGTGGTTTATAAAGCATGGTTCATGGCTTCGTATGTTCTGTAAACTCTTCCAGCTATTCACTTAGCTACCTATTCTCAGGACAACACACATTTCCTTGATATTTTCTTTGAGAGTACCCCAGAAACAATATTTGGAGCAAAAATTCTTGCAGATCAGGGGAGGGGAATGAGAAAGGCTGTTTGGGCAGAGCCGTAACATTTGTAGATGGAGATTCTCACATGCATGACAGTCTTACGTAAGTACTTTAATGCCCCCAACATTTAACCCCAATCCCACGCCCCGTCTTTGAGAAATCTGTCACTGAAATGACAAGAAGTCAAAATTTAAGGGCGGGCAACCTGATACTTTCCAAACGTTTTAAACCAAAGTTCCCAGACTATCTCAATATTTGTCACGTTAGCTAATTCTGACAGGACTCAGCAACTGAAGGCAAGAAGTTAACAGATTCTTCCATTACCATAATTTATAGTATTCGTGGAATCTGGAGACTAGAGTGAAATGGGGGTGCCAAGCAGGAGAACTCTCCATACTCTTCTTGCTAGAATGGCTCTAAGGTATGGAATACTGTATAGAACATTATAGTTTCTGCACAATAGTTTCTGCAAAGCCTTCTCTAGTTCAACATGCTGTTGCCAAACAAATGTTCCCAGGAAGCAGAGAATATCAGTGATGGCTATCTAATATTTGCCCCCAGTATTTAATAGCCTGATGGGGCGTGGTGGCTCAGCGGGTAAGACGCCAGGCTTGTTGATTGCAAGTTCGGAGGTTCGAATCCCTAGACCCGCGTGACGGAGTGAGCTCCCGCACTAGCCCCAGCTCTTGCCAACCTAGCAATTCGAAAGCATGCAAATGCAAGTAGATGAATAGGTACCACTTCGGTGGGATGGTAACAGCGTTCCGCGCGCGTCATGCGGCCACATGACCGTGGAAGCGTCTTCGGACAACGCTGGCTCTTCGGCTAACAAACGGAGATGAGCACCAGCCCCCAGAGTCGGACACGACTGCACAAATGTGCCGGGGGGGGGAACCTTTACCTTTACCTATTTAATAGTCTAAAGCTATAAGGCTCCTGAACATTTTTATCTTTTATGTTTATATAATTGATAGATCTGTCTTCCTCAGTAGATTTTCTTAACAACTAAAGTCATCTAAGGTCACAGCCACAATTGTATTGCATGGCAGAGAATTCATAAAACAGTGACATGTCTTTAGGAGAAAAAAAACAAGCCAACTTTAAAATGAATGGAAGCACCACATTAATACAGTGTATTAAAATACATACATTTTTAATATAAAGACAAACTTCAAAGCCATTTTTTTTTCATTTACAAATCAAAGTGAAGTGTGGGGAGATTCAAAGAGAAGGTTAGAATGGAAATTTTGCAGTGCAGAAAACTGGAAAGATCAGAAGGGTGGAAAATATATAGATAAGCTTATTATTACATACATATATACACATGCCAGAATTTTTCATGTGACTTTTATGGAAGAATGGCAGATAAAACTTAAGGAGCAGAGTTTAAAAAACAAGACAGACACCGTAGAATAGGGTTATCCGATCTGGACTGCAAGGCTCTGGACAACCACTAGATGGCAGCAAGGAGGTTTCTGCATCTTTGCTGCCATCTGGATTTTTGCAGCTCAGATCTGGTAGTCCTACCACAGAGGAAAATTTGATTTTTAAATAAATTTCATGTTCATGGGCTAATGTGTACAAATCAAACTCCTAGACCCTAGGAAAAAAACATCCCATATTGCCACCTTTTAAGAAAATGGGTACTCTCTTCAATCCATTTACAAATGGATTTTATATAATTTTTAATATTTTACAAATGAATTCCTGAGCAGCAGCAATTTCCATTACTGACTGAATTTCCCCTTCAACTCCGACACAGACCTCCATTCCATTCTGCAGAGAATATTATCCAAAGGCTCAAAAATGCAAAATGCTGAGACAAGTCACAAAGTGGGTTAGACTGTCCTACCCAGCTTCCTTTTCCTCATTTTCAAAAAAAGAAAAAAAACCATAAAGCTAGAAAGGAGTTAGCAAGGGTAATCTTTGAAAGACTGCAGCATGACCCATCTGGGGGGAGGAGAGCAGCTTATGGGAGAAAATGCATGACACAATACGAAAATCCCCTTACCAAGTTCCTGAAATTGGCACGAGGGGCAGCTTCAGCTTGAACCAGGGTTTTGAAAAGGCTGCCACCCCGGAATCCAGGGGAGAGCCCCCCATCCCCAAACTCTTTCAGGGTATTCTAAGTTGCAACTCTAGTGGTCTTTGGGCAGGAGGTCAGCTTTTAAAAAGATCTCCCTGGATATTAAGAATCCGTCAAGGCTCATTTAAAAGCTTTGGGGATGGCACCCTAATGCTTCAACCTCCTGCATCGAAAAGATCAGATTTTGACTCCTCCGTTATCTGTGGGTTATTTCATCACTGATTTTGGGTTCCGAGGGTATACTTAAAAATGCTTACATGTCAGGCCAAATAGAAGGCGCAAGATAACCATCAAGACACTGAGCACTGATAAAGCCACATTTCATTAATCAGCCCAGGACAGGAGCTTTACACTAGAACAAACAACAAACAAGATTATCTACAACAGTGTCAAACCGCCTGTACCTGTGCTTGGAAGAATCTAAGAAGAAACATGGATAAGACGGATCCCAGGCTGGCCTGAGAAAGCACCCAGATTAATAGCACCATATCCTATGCTGAAATGGGGTCAGGTTGAAGCGTTTGCTCTTGTTCCCCTGAAAATGTAATTGCAGGAAATATAGGCAGCGATTTTCTAATCAGCTTAAAATAAATTTTCTGGGCATTTAAGGACAGATAGATTATTGGTTGAAAAATATTTTACAGGTAAGATCTGGTATCTTCCCTTAGCTGCAACCAGGATGCAGCTGAGGTGACTGGATGGGTGCGGGGAAAACATCTGCAAAAACCAGCAAGCCTTTCGCATATAGCGCCTAGGAGGGAATATGACTGGCCCACTCCACTGGCTGGCACAGAACTGTTCCGAAGAGTTCTTAGCCACTGATTTTCTTTTGACCCAGGACAAACTCCACATCAAAAAAGGTACGGGATTCGTTACCACATACCCAGTAGTGCAAAGAACTGACTGGAGCACCACAGAGATTAATCTCTGCCTCAGAAATAGTGAGATAATCAGCAGGTGCTGAGCCGCGTGGCTGGAGAGAACATTTCACAACAGTTAGGCTTCATAAATCCAAGTTTATGTATTATACGTTTCTTACAAATGGACAGCACCAAGGAGAAATTAGATTAGTGTTTCTCAGCCTCAGCAACTTTAAGATGTGTGGACACCAACTCCCGGAATTCCCCAGCCAGCATTCTGGCTGGGGAATTCCGGGACTTCGAGTCCACACATCTTAAAGTTGCTGAGGCTGAGAAACAACTGAATTAGATGCTCATAGCGGATGGAATAAGGCAGACTGCTTAGTGAAGATATCTTCATAGCCCCCTCTTCTGTAACCTCGCTCCTCCAAATAGAAACAGCCACCTAATTATATAATAGGTGATTTATCCAAAATCAATTTCTCTGAATATGTATTCTGATCAGTATTTTTTTTAAAATAAACCATAAATTATATGCTGGGTTATCCTGTAGCTCATGTATATACTGAAGAGGTTCGTAATCCATGGCCCCTTGGTTGAACCCTCCTGGGGAAGGCAACAGGACTATGGATTCTTTCAGGCCTTCCAAGACAGACAGCGGAGGAAAAGCAGAAAGACAACAGATAAGATTCCACACTCCGGAGCTTGTCCTTGCAATCACCACAGTGAGAGCATTGAGAAAGGGAGAGCTTTTTAAAAGGCTGCAGGTGAACCATACATGCTTCAAGTTATAACCCTTGTGTCAAGTATGAAAAATCCTTTCCTCAACTCCATATACAACCAGAACATACACAGCATCCCTCTAGCACAGTGTTTCTCAACCTTGGCAACTTGAAGATGTGTGGACTTCAACTCCCAGAATTCCCCAGCCAGCCTTGCCAACGTTGAGAAACACTCTAACAGGTAGCAAATTCAACGTTCCTGCACCTTAAAATCTAGGAATTCAAATACTTTACTTGATCACATTTTCTAATTTTCTTCCTGTCCTACAATCATCTTCCTTTCCTCTGTGCAACTACTAGGGCAAGCTAGGGAAAGTAGCCATCTCACTATTTTGTCTGTACTATTCCCACACAGAGAAGTGTCTAATATTAAATTGCCAACTTTTGAACAATGACTGAAGCTGTTGAACACGGGGGGTGGAGAAACCTAATGCAGTTTATGTATTTTAAAGTAAGCCCCTGCGTATGTATATTGACACTTCTTCATATACCCCACCCAGTATATGGTAACATATGGAATACGGAAGTTGATATACCCACTTGTTTCAGAACAGATCTGAAACCAATTACAGGATGGCTGTAGAATGCAAAAGCTAACTCACGGAAGTTTCCAAAAACAGTGCAAAGCAGGAAAAAGAGCTTAAGGGACAGAGAATGCTCTGCAGATGCATTTGGTTTACAGTCCTCCTTTTCTCTAGGTGACCATTTACAGATCAATGTCTGCATTTGCAGAAGGCGGAGCGGAATCTGCCAATGAAAGACAAAAATACCTGATTCCTAATGGGACACAAACAAGAGAATATGGTATGGGCTGCATAAACCCCTAGAAAGGAAATTATTTCTTTGCAACCTAAGGAACAACTGAGCTGAAGTTAAAAGATAATGCAGAATTATTCAAGCAATATCAGGAAAGTCAAGATTCTGGCACGATCTTGACAACAAACGGGGATTATTTCCTCACTGGTTGACCCTGATAGGAAAAAAGTCCTTCACGAATAATGAATTGCTTCCTCCCCTTCCTCTCTCTCCACTGATGCCAGACAAGAATCCAAGAGTGGGCAGATTTCAGGGTATGAGCTCTGAAAGCTCTACCCCTATGAGAAATGTGGGTGAAGGTTCTTTTGCTTTTAGAAAAATTAACCCCAAGATCCAGAGACCAGGAGTCTTGCTCCACTTCAGCCGGGATAAGGTCTAGGTCAAGCTAGCTCTTCGTTCACATCAAGAAGGAAGGAAAGCACCCAAGGACATAAAGAAGACAAGTTCTGTGAAAAATGCATGAAAACTTCCTCTGTCTTAGACTCTTAGATACCTAGATGCCTATGGACCATCTCTGGCCTGCCTAGCAACCTCAACACTGTGACTCCCCAGATAGATACAGGTCTACCTATGGAGAAGGCAAGCTTATTGGGAAGATTCCTTGACCAACAAAGCCTCCCCTCTCAAAATGGAACAGAGAGAGGGAGAGAGAGAGAGAGAGCGCGAGCGCACGCAAGCCAGCTGAATCAAGCTGATACATCATCCTGGAATCTCAGATATACAGAACTGTTTGTGGAGTTCATCCCAAGTTGCAAAGTGTCTCAGAGCCTCCTGTTCAAGCTATGCAGTTGTTATAAAAACCTTCCTCTTCCTATGGGAAACTGAACAGAGTTTGGCAACTTCTTCCTTATTCCCTCCTCTTTCAGCTCAAAGGGAACAAATGCAGAAATTACGCAAAACCTGGGATGTTTTTAAATACTGTTGTCAGACCTAACCTTTCTTTCTAAAGCATCTTTCCCTCCCAACCTGGTTTCCTCCAGATGTTCTCACCTACAACTTCATCCCTGACCTTTGGTGATGATGAGACCAAAAGAAGCTGTGGTCTAAAACAGCCAGAAGGATTTACATTGTGGAGCCCAAAAGGCAAAAATGGAATTATCTGGTAGAGCAGTGTTTCTCAACCTTGGGAACTTGTGTGGACTCCGACTCCCAGAATTCACCAGCCAGCCATGCTGGCTGGGGAATTCTGGGAGTCAAAGTCCACACATCTGAAAGTTCCCAAGGTTCAGGAACACTGTGGTAGAGTGACCCAGAGCTTTAAGCCTCTATGCATGGATTTTCTAAAATTGTCTGAAAAAGATACTGAGGATTTTCATGTGACCAACTGACTTTCATGAAACGGGAACATTGACACGTTATTACCTTGCTCTTCATATCACTTATATTTCTACTTGCAATTCTTGCTCCTCTCTGTTCAAAAGCTTACACTAAACTTTTCCTTTCCTTTCTCGCTTGCTTTTACATGCTTGAAAAAAATTAAGCCAGACTTTATATCCCTCTTCCTATTTTACTATGAACAGTCATATGAGAGGTTACTGTCATTTTCTATAAAATATTTGTTGCTTTCCCAAAACTGTGTGCCTTATCTTTTCCTCTGTAAACTGGTAACTCCCAAATCACAGATTTTGATTTCTTTTTTCTTAAAAAATACACCCTATATACTCAGTATGATGACAAAAATTAAGTTTGAGTGTTGTGGTTGTTTCCTCTAATGAATGTAAAATAAAATTAATTAATTACTTAATTAATTAATTAGAATAATATTAAGCTTCCTTAAAAGCAAATGCCATATATCAAAACAAGCACATGTTCAATTTGATAAAACATGAAAAAGCAAAGCTGCTTCTCGATCAAGTATTGAAATCTTGCTAATTAAAAATACACTGTACTGAATTCAACAGACGAAACTAAGGGCAGCCGATTCCTGACGTAAGATCCAGCTCTCTTGACTTCTCAAGTTGGACAGAAAATGGTCAGACCGACATCAAAGGACTTACGCCTTTATAAAATGTAGGCAACACCTCTGAACAAGGGAGGTGTTATGGAGGAGATCCAGCAAGAGAGGAATACTCTTCTTACCTAGCTTCTATATAGGTTCCTAGGGATCTGCAAATACATTATTACTATAAGCTCACAAGGTATTCCCAAGGGGAAGGCGTAACGGACAGAAGGCAAACCTAGCTGGTTGGATGATCTCCCATCTTATGAATTCTTACAAATTAATTTTCAAGCAATACGAACCCCAGAAGATGCAATGTGAAACCCCCAAACAAAGAGAGAGAGAGAAAATGTTCCTAATTACCAGCCAAGAACCCGTGGCCCTCCAGATGATGGCAAATCACATCATCCTTGGCCACTAGCCACTTGGGGGGCTGGGATCTAATGATACTGGAGGGCCTCCACATGAGACAAAGAAACCGAACCTGGAAAACAAAGGCAGAGGCTAGCCTACTCACAACTTCACGGAGTCAGACCGCATGGCAACTATGAGACTTGATGCGTCAACAACCTGATTCTGATACTTGGTTGCCCAAAGTAAACCAACTACCTGGAATGGCAAGGATCACTTCAACCACCACCCATATTCACAGCCATAGAAGATAACAGTTTCTTTTCTTCAGTGACTCAGCCCCTCGAATGTTAGTGCAACCCTTTGGCTTTCCCACAATTAAGGCAGAGGACCCCTTCCGAATGACCACTGCGTGTCTGAACACTGGCGGAGACTCCAACATGAGCACCATAGCTGAATTCTGCCAGGGGGCTAAAGAGGGAAGTGGGGGAGGGAGCGCGACGGCTGACTGCTGCTCGCAATATGAATTACATCCATGTTGGAATCATTAAAAAATAAGGTTTTCAAAAGAGCAATCCCCCCTCCCACTGCTTTCTTGACTTCAATATAAAAACCAGCCAGTTGGCATCTGTCCAATGATAGCAGGAGGAATAAAAGAAGCCAGGCGATGTATGAAAATCACAAAGCTTCGTGTTGATCATCTCCACCAGGCCAAAAAATAATTAAAAAAAGCACCATGGGTTCAGAACGGGAGAGGCACAGTTTATCAGATGTCAATAGCACCAAGAGAAGCTCTGTTACATCTCTGCTGATGTGCCAGTCTTTTTATTTCAGAGAAAATTGTTGTTTCGTTGTTAAAGTTCCCTTCCTCTTTTCTTTTTTCGTTCAGTTCTACAACTTCAGGTGGAACAAAAAAGTTGTTAAGGGGCGCATGTGTTTTAAACATTTTAAAATATATAAATATCTACTCTATCAACATTATACAAACTGGAAGCTGTTTCTAAGCATTTTCTTCTGCAGTCTGAATATATATTTAACTTAAGATTCACAGTAGCATTTTCTTTTCTCTGGTTTTATGTTTATGACTTAGGTTTGTGTCCAGTAGTAAAAGAGAAGTGGGGCAGGCAAAAACCCTTAAGCCATTGAGGCAAGCACCTTCAGTGGGAGCTGAGAGAAGTTGGTCCATGTTGTCCTTGCATAGGTCACATCAGGTTGAGGTAGAAGTCCTAGTTACCTGCAGAAGAGGAAGGAAGGAAGGGGAAGGACAAGATTCAACTTTAGGCTGGCATTTTAAACAAGCCCCCCCAAAGGTCAACAATGGCTCCCTTTTTTACATTATGTAACTCCTTCCAGACTGTCAAACATCAGGGTGAGAGGCCTACAGTAAAGTTCTCAGATGGCAAGCAAGATGGAGTTAGAATTTTCTATAGTTTTTGCACTCTAGTGCGGAGCAGTGAGTATAGCAAGGACACGCAGAAGGTTGATGGGAATGACCAGCAAATTTATGATGACGTCCGGTTGACTGGCTACTTCCTGCTTCCAATGAATTAGCAGTACAGTACTTGCAACCAAAAGGCTCCCTGCCCACCTCCAGCAATCTAAATAAACCCAAAGGAATTCCTGATCTGTGCTAAATTAGATTTGTATTAGAATTTACAAAACATCCCAGATAAAGCTCATAGGTTCCTACATAATGTGGTTGTATGGTGTATGTATGTATGTATGTATTTATTGAGGCCACCCAACTCTGGGTGGCTTACAATATTTAAAATAACACATAATTCAATTGGAGTTGGGCAGCCCCTAAATTCAATCAAATCATAAATAAATAAATTAAAGAAACATGACCACACGGATAAAATCACATAAATGACATCCAGAAAAAAAATCAACAGGGGCTCCACAAATACCCTAATTGCAAGCCTGACTTAGTATATTGTGTGAACCCAGTCAATTGATGCTTATTCAACAACCATAGTTAAGCAAGCCAAATAGTTAGGCAATCCAGAAAATCAGTAGGTAGATCCTCCCTCTGAATCATTTGGCTCCACTCCCAGCCTATGTAGCTCGGATTGATGGACCTTGCATTCTGCTGAAATATAAGGATATGGTAGATTGAATCAAGCTTGGAATTGACTCATGCTGTCACAGGCTGGATTAATATATTATACTAAGCCGTAATATCAATTGCTTGTTTTCGGCTTATTGTACTGTGTGAATCCAGCTTTTGTGGTTCGCAGCATAGGTGTACATCCATGACCTACCACAGGTCTGATGTAGCCTCCAAGGGCCACCCACTTATGTTGTAGTGTTTTCTATGTCCCACACATCCTTCCTTTCTTTCCACCCCATTGCCTCGCCCCCTTTATGCCAATGCCATTCTTATTTAATTAATTATAAAACTCATTTCTAGGGCTGCCTGCCTCTAGAACAGTTTACAAATTTAAAATTAATAATAATAATAATAATAATAATAATAATAATAATCACAATATCAGAAAAGAATTATAGTTGCCCAGAGGGAACAATGAAAACCCTTTTCTCCATACAACACCCAACTAAAAAGGCCCAATGACCATCCTAGTCCAAGACCTGAGAGACAAGTCAGTTTTTTAAAGGTTTGTTTAAAGGCAGGCAGAATAGGGGCAGTTCGAATCTCTGGGGGGATGCTGTTCCAGCGGGCAGGTGTTGAGACCGAGAAGGCAAGCTTCCTGGGTCCTGCTAGATGACACTCTTTAATGCATAGCTTTCCAAAGTGTGTGTCGCGACACACTACTATGTCACCTGTGGTGTCCTGGTGTGTTGCACAAAAACCCGGAAGCGCTGATGGGGGAACTGGAAGAAGCGGCACCCCCGCCAATCAGCGCCGCCGCTGCCGTTGGTGTGTGTTGCCAACGTGAAAAGTTTGGAAAGCTCTGCTTTAATCAATGGGACCCTGAGCATACCAACTCAGTGGCTATATATCTTTATTTTGTATTTCTAAAATTGTTTTAATTGTTTTATGTTTTTTATGATTGTACGCTACCCAGAGTCACATGTTGAGATGGGGGCTATAGAAATCAAAATAAACAAACAAACTCTGTCTCAGCACCTGCACCTCTGCCTGATCCCTGATTATATAGGATGGGTAGAAGACATGGGAGACAGACTGACTGACTGACTGACTGACTGATGAGACTTATATGGCCGCCTCTCTTCCCTGCCATAACTCTGGGTGGCTCACACAATACATCAATAAAAACATAAACTATAAAAGCCAGCATCCAAAAAACAGCTCCCTGTGCCCTAAAAGAACAGTCCCCAAAACACCAGGTTCCAGCCCCACCCTATCCAAATGCTTGGTCCCTCAGATAACTAGGCCCTATGCCACGTAGGCCTTTATAGGCAATAACCAATTGTTCTCAGAAGTGTTACAGTATATGGGTGCAATAAGACCTGCCCACAGCAGCCCACACTGTTACTTTCTGGACCAACGGAAGCTTCTAAGTGGTCTTCAAGGGCAGCCCCACGTCGAGTGCACTGCAATAGTCTACACACAAGATAACCAAGGCATGAGTGATGTAAGGAGGGCCCCCAGTCCAGAAATGGGCACAACTGGTAAACAAGATGGATCTGGGCAAAGGCCTTCCTGGCCGCAGCTGCCACTAACTCCTCAAGCAGATGCTGAGAGTTCCCTTTTTCCTCCTGTCTTCTTCCCTGCTGTTGAAAGCCACTTATCTCCCTACTCCTTGCCACTTGTCTGCTTTTATCTTTCCTTTCCTTCTCGCACTCTTCACCCTTATCTTCATCATTTCCCAACCCACCCACCCTTTTTTCCTGGCACTGAGAAACTTCCCAGCCACATCCTCTCCCTCAACTTAAGCCTTGGTGGCCCAAAATCCTCTATGAAGAACTATATGTCTGCATGACACGGTGTAGCTTTTCCTGTTTTGGGCTTTAGCCAAGTCCCCAAATTGCTTAAATTATCAACTAAGTATAAAAACATTAGGGGACAAATAAGTTATATGCCCTCCTTTGCCCCTTTCCACTTCCGTACAGCTTCAGCCAAGATTAAATGTCTTTAGCACTCTTGCAACTTCAGAAATACTCAAATCTTCAGCAATATTTTCACACTCTGGGACAATGCATGGCTCCTACATGCATGAACCTTCAAGACGTGATACATAGCAAGGCTGTTTGTCATTTCCCTACATGTTCTGTTTTGAGTGTGATGCACTGAACCACAAAGGAGGTTAATACTCTAGGACAGTGCTTTCCAAACTGCTGCCACTGGCAACACACCAACGGTGGCAGCGGCGGCGGCCTCCGCTAAAATGCGGAAGCGCTGATGGTGCGCCGCTGTCCCCGCCGCCGTGCAAGCCCCCGCCGCCGCTTCCGGGTTGTGTGGCGACACACCAAACTGTGTGTTGCGACACACTAAAGTGTCACGACACACAGTTTGGAAAGCTGTGCTCTAGGAGCAGCCTGCACATTAAGAGTTTTGATTCTATCACATTCTACCTCAGAGCAACCTGCCCCCCCCCCCAGCTCATTATTGCCTACCCTTAACGTGCAAAGATTCCCAGGTCAACTTCATATATTTTTTTAATCATAAGATTTCAGGGCAAGAAGGGACATTTTCTTTTAAAAAAGACAAAGAAAAAAAATCTCCAAGGGTATGGTCAGGGAAGCAGTCATATTACTGGAAGACTGTCGTGTGTTTTGGAGGGAGAAGGAATTAAGATATAACTGTGCAAAGCCAATCCACCACCACCACCACCCACTTTTTTTTCTTCTTTTGCTTAACACTGCAAAATCTGAGTGTGTTCTGGAGGCTGTTTGTATCCTGAGGAGGCCACCTACCCTTTTGTTTGGGAATAATATCCAGGCACTTCTCCATGTAAGACACTGGACCTCACTACTTAGTTAGGGACCGTCCCCAAGGCATAGAAATCTGCCTTTTATCTGATCAGCAGCAGCTTTCCAAGGTCTCCAATAGAAAGGGATTTTTTTCTCACTACTTGCTACTGAACTTTTCAAACTGAACATGACGGGAATGAAAACTGGGGAGTTTTTGTTTGTGAAATATACACTCCGCTATTGAGCTTCAGCTCTCTGGCTTTCCAGCACAGGGAAAGCACAGATCTGAAAGGGAAAGTATGGGATTCCACACATCGGAGCACGTCGGAGCACCAATCTCCTGCTGACCACCCTTACCTTGCCCAAGACATCCCACACCAGCCTTACCTTACAGAGCACCAGTGCTTAACCGGTAAGCCAAGCCCGTTACCGTGGCTTAACTCCAGAGAGATGTGAAGCGTAAGGAGACTGCATGCCAAGGGTGACCCACATAGCAGGCGTGCCAGCTGTGTTGGACTGTGGGATCCCAGGCGTGGCTTGTGCCAGCGCCAAGCGGGGCAGAGGTGGGTGGTGGACAGTGAAGGAGGGGCGGGAGGTTTTGTGCTGAAGAGAAGCTAGTTTAATAGACAAAGCGGAGTTAGCAGTGGAAGATGGCGGCAAGAAAGCCTCTGAAACTGGCAGAGATGACAAACTCTGTAGGAGGACGGGTTCAGAGTTAGAAGTGAGGAGGGGAGGAGGCGGTGGTAATGAAACATTAGGGGGAGGTGGGGTCCGAAGGGAGGCACGCGCTGGGACTCGGGTGAGGTGCTGGGCATCGTTAGATGGCGCTGGGTTGGGGGACACGTGGAATGATGGAGAGCTGGCTGCAACCTGCAGAGGATTTAAGCTTAAGACGGTGCAGCTGGAAACAGCACCGTTGCCAAAATGGAGAGAGGAAGTGGAGGATGAAAAAGAGGAAGTGGAGGGAGAGGGAGTGGAGGAGGAAGAAGAGGAGGCAGAAGGCACCACATGGTTAAAAATACCTGCAAACAGGAGAGAAAAAAACCCTCAGCAGATGGACTTTATACAGGTCACAGCAAGAGAAGCAAAACAAAAGGAGGCAGGCAAGCAATATGCAGCATGAAAACAGCAGCAGGCGATGGGCAGTGGTGGTAAAAAAAAAAAAAAAAGAACCCAGGCAGAAGAGAGAGACACTTACCTCTTCCTTTCTCACATTCTAGAAGCACCAAGGGGAACTCCGTGGCTGAACCCAATACCCCAACAGCAACCCCCACCCTAGACCAGCATGTTGACCCTAATTAGTCAGGATCCCTTTGGAATAAGTTACCCCCGGAGGTAAGACAGGCCCCCCCTCTCCCGGCCTTCCGGAAGGGGGTTAAGACATGGCTGTGCCACCTTGCTTGGGGTGGGAGGGGGGATAGCCATTCATGGGGGTGGTTGGCACCGTGATGGTGCCAAGGATCAGATCTTCATTCACCACCTTGAATTTTATAGTTTGTATTTTTATATTTGTATCTGTATTTATATTTATACTGTATTGTTTTTAGCGATATGTCACTTTCATCATCTGTAAGCCGCCCAGAGTCGTCGTATGCAAGATGGGCGGTAGAGAAATATGACAAACAAAATTAATTAATTAATTAATCATTTGAAAAGCTGCCCCTCTTCCTAGGCCCACTCTCAAGATAACTGCAGGCATACTTGAAAAGGAAAGAGCAATTTCCTGAGGATTCTTAGGTGCCTGAGTTCACAGAGAAGCCTGAAGTATAATGCTGTGAAGCGTTCCAAGTCTCTCCTTGTTCTGGCTCACAGAGGTCCTCACAGAAGGGATTAGGAGGTGCTCCAGAAACTCAGCTACACAGAAGTTCTGCGACAGGGATTCACAGGCTCCTCGGGAGATAAACCCAGTTGGAAAAAGATTTCCAAAGGGGAGAACGCTTGAAAATATCCGCCACCAGACTGGGGGGTTTGAAATGCCAGTAAGTTCCTCCCGGTCACAGGTGTGTCACGGAACAAATCAAGTTCAGCTTACCTCCAACTGTTCCACCTGTCATCCCAGGAGAGAAGTTCCCCATCGTGTGTGTGTTGGTCAGGCGGGTGGCAGCTGACGATACGTGCACTAGGCCGGCAGCTGGCATCGAATTAAATAAGGACTGCAGTACCGAGGAGTTTGTTACCATGGGACCAAGGGGGAACTGCGTGCCAGTGGTTAAGGAGTTCAAGAAAGGGTGGTGGGTCTGCGTAGAGGGCCCCGTGCTGGATGACTTGCCGGAGCTGGCTGCAGAGAGGCTTTTGCCATTGAGAAGGCCACCGGAGGGCACAGCAGCAGCAGCAGCAGCAGCAGCAGCAATGAACAGGTTGTGGCCGTTCTTGAACTCCACATCCCGCTCTCGCCCTTTGCCAATTTTGTTGTTTAGCACCAAGGCCTTGTCTGAAGAGCCTCCCAGTCGGACACTCAGTTCATTGGCCTCTTTGCCTTTGAGTCCTGACCAGTTTAAGTCTTCCCCTTTCCCACCACCAAGGCTTTCTAGCTGCCTCTTGCTCAAGAACGGATTTGTCTCAGGGACTCCGGCCTCTTTGTTCCGCTGCACCAGGAAACCCAGCGAGGAGCCCCCCAGAGCCGTCATGACGTCAGCAGTTTTATGAGAAAGTGAAGCACCATCAGTAAAGCTATGTAAACCGACATCTGCCGACAGCCCACCATTGTAAGCAAATCCATTCATGGCATTGGTACTTTGGCCAAGCCCATCAGATGCAGTCATGTGTTTCCTCGCATGCGTGCCAGCCTTGTCGCCAACCAGGTTGTCATCAGAAGATGGTCTGAAGGCAAAGAGAGTGTTCTGGTTCAGGGATGATGCTGACGCTTGCAAAGGACTGTCTGCCGTTTTGGAAAGGTTGATGTCCGAAATGGGAGAAAAGGTTGACTTCCACTTGCTGCTGTTCATACTTTCAGTAGCTTGCTTCCTCCCAGCTGAGTTGATGCCTGGTTTGCAAAGACAGAAAGCTGTAGGCATCAAATCAGGAGAATGTGTTTACCCTTTTGGCAGAGCAACAAAATTAAGTGAGGAACCAGTTTTTAAACAGGGTTTATTTTCTCTGTCCCAAGGAGAAAATGCATCTGGTAACTAGACTCTCTGCCAGAATTCTGCAACTAGGAACTGCCATACACAGGCTACTAAACCTTCTACTGTACGAGGACCCATGACGGAAGGAGAGTGGCTTCCGCATTCATCATAAATAGAGAACAGCAGCCCAGCTTGCCTGGATCAAAATCCATTTAGTCCAGCATTATGGCTTCTAAAAATAGTCAGCCACATTCATACCGCAAGAAGTACACAGCCTTAGAACAGAGTACAAGCTATCTGAACTCAGCCATGAACTCAGTAATTAAAAACACTACGGCCAGTAGCCATTGTCACATCTTTTCTAGCCAACCCAGTATGTGTTGTTTGAAATAGTATTTTCATTACTACCCTAACCCTAGATGCTCACCTATTGTTATATGCTTCACAGTGATTTCACACATTTTGTTTTCAATGACAGCTATTGGACAGTGATACTTCAGGTGAAATGTGTAATGCTGATAAAAGCCTTGCAGTTTTTTAAAATTTATTATTTTTGTACACAAACCCTACATCTCTCCTAAATCTACAGCAACAGAGCAAAACAAAAAGCATAGCCGTCAGCAGCTCTACTGGGAGACCAACTTCCCTACCAGATTCAAGCTGAAGGAGGAATGGGAAGCTGGGCCACAAACGAGGTCGATCATTTCTGGCTCCTTCCTTCCTTGAACCATTTCAGTTCCGGAGAGGCTTTATAAGAACTGGATAACCACAAGTGACTGAGGTTGTTTCTATTCTTGTCCTGATCAATCCCTTTCGTCTCATCAAATGCACACCTACTGGCCTCCAAACTTACTGTTTTCCAGCGGCTTTTGTGGAGATTTGCTTTCCAGTGATATTGTCGCAATTTTTCTCTCAATTCTAGGAAGGAAAAAAAGGATTATTTGATTAATGTACAGAAACATTAGAAAGTGCAGTCTCAGTCACCGGTCATGGGTCCTCCAGCAGGATAATGACCCAAAACATGCATCTAAGAGAACCCAAGAAAGGTTGAAAAGCAAACATTGGACTGCTTGAAGTGGCCTGCTATGAGTCCTGATCTGAATCCAATAGAACTTCCGTGGAAAGAGCCAAAACTCAGAGTTCGGAGAAGGAACCCATCAAATTTATTTATTTGTTTGTTTGTTTGTTTGTTTGTTTGTCATATTTATATCCCGCCCATCTCCCCCACAAGAAGGGACCCTGGGCGGTTCACAACAAGAGTTTAAAATCAGTAAAAAACATAAATACCAATAAAAGTCAATAAAAATATCTAATACAGTCCGATCCAAGCAATGGTAGATCTTACTTATCCCACAGATCGATAAGGCTGGTCAAGGCAGATCTAAGAGACCAGCCAATCCCAAGACTGGCTGTTCCCCTCCCCTCCCCAAGCATGGTGGCAAAACCAGGTCTTTAGGTTTTTTCTAAAGTCCAGGACAGAGGGGGGCTAATCTTATTTCAGGGGGGAGAATGTTCCAGAGGGCGGGGGCTACTGCAGAGAAGGCCCACCTCCTGGACCCCGTCAGATGGAATTCTCTTACAGACGGGATCCGTAGCATGCCCTCTCTGCAAGATTGGGTGGGACAGGACGATGTAATGGGGATGAGACGGTCCCTCAGGTAACCTGGTCCCATGCCATGTAGGGCTTTAAAGGTGATAACCAACACCTTGAATTGAATCTGGGAGCAAACTGGCACCCAATGCAGCTCGCGGAGCGAAGGTGTTATATGTGCTGATCTTGAGGCACCTAAAATCTATGACAACTGGAGTTGGGCGGCCAATAAAATTAAATAAATAAATAAATAACAACAACAGCTGCTGGAGCTACAGAAAGCACTTGATTGCAATTATTGCCTCAAAATGGTATGCTACAAAGTATGAGGTTGGGGTACCAATAATTAAAGTAGGTCCATGACATTTTCATTTCTTTTATTATTAACACGAATATGTGAAGTCATACATCAAAAGCAAAGTGCTATATGGACTATGGCAGAGCTTTCCAAACTGTGTGTCGCGACACAAAAGTGTGTCGCCACACACAGTCTGGTGTGTCGCCACACAACCCGGAAGCGCTGATCATCATCAGCGCTTCCGGGTTTTCCCGCGGCGACACACCAACGGCGGCGCGCAAAAACTCGAAAGCGGCAGCAGCGCTTCTGGGTTTTTGCGCGCTGCCGCAACGGCGGCACTTCCAGGTTTTCCCGCGGTGACACACCAATGGTGGTTGGTGTGTCGCCACGGGAAAACTTTGGAAAGCCCTGGACTATGGAATAAAGACTGGTGGATGCCATTTACCTGTGTCACTTTCAACTTATTTCACAGCAAATTGGGATTCTTTGGGGAAAAGTGGAGAAGTACAAATACGTTTGGCCGCATCCATATGCTTGAATTTGTAGCATTAATTTCAAGACAGCTACAAAAAATTATGACGATGAACACGGTAACCCCTCCCAAAAAAACACCCTTAAGTGAGTCAGACTAAGGCAGGGGGTCTCATATCCACGGCCTGCTGAGGTTTAATGTGCAGCTCGCAATGCCTCATTAACAAAAATTAGGGTGCTGACAGAGCTTAAACCCTGCTGGGGCAGCTCTGCAGCCCCCCCCCCCCGCCCCGTTCACCGCCATCCTGCCTTGCTGCCTTTTTACCTTGTCTCTTCCCCACCCCCTCCAGTCTTGGAACTTTGTTGAGAGACTGAGACGAAGTCTCATGCATAGGTGTGACTGCCACTGTCGGCACACAGCTGAGAAGGAACATTGCCAGTGATATTGCTGTGTTTCCGAGTTTGTGTGTGCTAGTCAGCATGAGGGGAACGCACAGAACAACACAGCAGCTGAGGTGTGCTACAACAGACGGGGAGGGGGGGTTGCAGCCATGGTGATATTTTACTGTTTTACAGTAGACAATGTATTGTATGCTTTTATTAATCATAATGTCATTCTTCATATGTTTGAGTGGTCTCAATCACAGACAGTTTCATTCTTTCCTAACCAGCATGGATAGTGAATATGGAGAGTTACTGTATCAGGCCCAGTATTAACATTTTGGTCTCTGCAAAATGCTGTCAATGAAGCAGCCAGAACGAAGAACTTCAGAAATAACCATGAATAACCCACTTCAGAAATAACCATGAATAACCCACGATGTTGAGTACATGAAGTAATATTACCCAACTTGTTTCAAATAAAAATTGCACTTGCAATTTGTTTTTAATAATACATTATTTTATTTACTTATATTTATGAATAATTAGTACTGTATTATATTTAATATTTCTTGCATTTTTGCATGTGTCTAAATGTAGCCTACCAATTAGGGGAGATGGGCGGTAATATAAATTTAATAAATAATAATAACAACAATAATAACAACAACAATAATTAGTGCATTTTAGGTAATGTGGCACCCATAAACATTTGAGTTTGAGATCCCTGGACTATGGATTATCGTTTTAGAATGCAAAACAAAACACTACGTTCATCTGTCCTTTGTGTTGTAAAGGCATTCCTTCAAGAATTTCATTTAACACACTGCTGTTATGGTTTCTAATAAAATAGTATGTCCTTTTCTCACATTACTGAGAGAAAATCAGACAGTCATTAAGGAATGATGATAGGTTAGGTATTATAAAGGGCATTAAATGCTGAAAACTTAGCCAGTCCCTACAGGACTTTGCAAACATCACTAGGGTGTAATTTCAATAAGGGGACACGAAGGGAGAGGTAATACTTCCAAAAGTCACATCAAAAATGGAATTAACAAAATATCGCAAAGGTACAGTATGTATTACATGGTAAAGAAACCTGAAACACAGTTTCAAAGTTAAGCATGAGTTTAATGTAGGGGAAGGAAATGCTGTGGGATTTGAGATTTGCTTGAAGCAGCGCCTCACGCACGGACTGCCCCTGGTTCTACTCACCTGGTGCTGTTATGGTCGTCCTCCAGGCTCTGTTCTTCATCAGAAGTTAATGGGGAGTAATGGATGCCATTGGTCTGAATTAGAGGCTTCTCCTTCTTCAGCACTGGCGGCTGATCGTTGTCCTGGTATGGAACAGGAGAATTCTTCAGGGAGTTTTCAGGGGAAGAAATGGCTGTTATTTCTAAAGGCTGGTTAATATTACTGACCTGAGGAGGGAAGACAAAAAGAGAACATTAAGAATTGAAAAAAGACAAGGGAAGGAAGAGCTAATTGTGTTTCTAAGAATTTTGCATTTAAAGACAGTGTTGGTCAGCTTTGGGAAAGGAAATACATTACTTTTCCGGCAGGAAGTTATTATATTGGTTACAAAACATTTACTGTATATGCATAGTGCTGTTATATAGTAACAGATACACACTGATGGGGTCCACTGACTCAGAGATACAAAACTCCCAAATTTGCATTTGAAAGCATTTAGAAAAACGCACAGAGAAGCAGGAATAGAGATTTACCAACAATTATTTAGCATGTCAGTAACGGTAAACAGTGTTTTTCAACCTTGGCAACTTTAAGATGTGTGGACTTCAATTCTGATTGTAAACCGCCCAGAGTCTGCCATGGCAGAGATGGGCGGGGATACATTCAAATAATAAATAAATAAATAAATAAATAATTCCCAGAATCCCCCAGCCAGTGTGGGGCAAATGATGAAACAAGTGTTGCAAACCAAGTTCCCACACCTTTTGTATGTGCATCATGTCACATACATGTACTGAAGGGCCAGAGTGTCACAACACTCATTTTATCATTCTGACAAACCACCAGATTCTGCATGTTGCTTCCTGCAGCTTTCCAAAAGTTTAGGAGGATGAAATGCAGCCCCCAATCCTTGAAACATTCCTCACCCCCTCCTATATGTGAAATCACTTTCTGGACATGTTTTCCCTTTCCAGAATGAGAAGTGTCAAATCCCTTTCCCAACCACACATCCATAACAAGCATTCAGGCTAAGTAAAAATTATTTCAGGAGCTACCTGCTGGTTGGCCCAGCTTTAATTCACGGGCCCCATGCTTCTATAAAATAATTTTACTGCTAATCAGTCTCTCCCCCACCCCCACAAAAACTTCCCTTGGATTGCAACCTGCAACAGCTTAAAATTCTTTAAGGAAGGATGGGAAACCTGTGCCATGCCAGCTGGGCTTGTTAGGATGAGTCATTTATCCAAAGTTTAGGTCAGAAATGGGGAATTTGCACCACAGGAGCCAAACTCAGCCGAGGCGGCCTTCCTACTTAGATCATAAAGTCTCAAGGACAGGGCTTTCCAAACTTTTCCCACGGCAACACACCATCAGCAGCGCGCGAGAAAACCCGGAAGTGCCGCTGTCACTTTCGGTTTTTGTGCGCCACCGCCGCTGTGGCGCTTTCGGATTTTCGTGCACCGCAGTGGTGGCGGCAGCGGTGTCCTTGTGTGCCGTGCGAAAACCTGGAAGCGCTGATGGCCCGCCGCCGTGCGCACGCGGCAGTGGTGCGCCATCAGCACTTCCAGGTTTTGACGCGACACACCTGGGCCCCGCAGGCGACACACTTTTGTGTCGCGACACACAGTTTGGAAAGCTGTGCTCAAGGAAGATCCCAGCTTGTCACATCTCTCCCTATACAGGAGAAAGTGAGCGCTATTCCTTGCCTCCTCCTGCACATACAGAAAAGCAACTTAATTTCATTCAGGATGGCAGAAATTAATGGATGGGATTATAACAAGCACTAAGGAGTTCGTTCAAAACAAGGCCATAAGATCACTAAGATTTTCCCATCTTTTTATAGCTCTCTGATTAAAAGATTCCCAAAGGGAACTATACAATTATCTCTGGTGCATGATAAACAGTGTGCGTGCTATTTATCTAGCTGTTCAAATGATTTCCAGAAGATCACTGGTCCATGAAAAACTTTACTGGCCATCATTCAGGAAACAGTTTCTAATTACACTGGAAGGTGCCTTAAGCCAAGTAGACTATATATTCATCAACCTCAGCATCATCTTCTGTGACAAACACTCTTCTGGGCTGAAGCAGGTTTGAACTCTTTAAGAGCAGAGACAAAGGATTCAGCTTATGCAACTTCGAATATTGTTGTTCGAATATTGTTGTTTTCATATAATTTTGTAATCATTGCTCAAATAAAAAAAATGGACTGACTGGCACTAAGGTTTAACCTGGGATCTTCTATTAACACAACAGTCTGTCAATGACCTACTATCCATCTCGAGATTCATTTTTCACCCTTGGTCATCTGTTGAGGCCTCCCACTTATTCTAAGCAGGCAACAGACAAAATGATCAGGTCTTAAAACTGCAGAGCTCAAACACTGATTCTCACCATGGAGCTGATATTAAGGGGAGATCCAGAAGGCTGAGCAAAGAGCCCAGCCATTGGGGGCAATGATTTGCGTTTTGGTGACACCCCGGAGTTCACGCTTGGCGTTCCTGTGGAGGATCGCTTCCTCCGGCCACGCTTCTTCCCATCTTGCATGTATGCCTGGCCACAATCTGCCCGGATACTTGCTGCAAGGGGGCTGTGCTTGTTTGATGGAGAATGTTTGAGGGTTCCCGTGGCAGGGGAGATGGTGAAGATGATCCTTCGTTTGCTCTCGCTCTCAGGATCAGAAAATACAGGGTCAGATGGGAGGTCTCCTCTGGTGTTTTCAGCAAACATTTTTTGAGTCTCTATGTACTGCAGTACCCCCCCCAAGCCCTGGGAGATTCCATTCAACCTAGGGCTTGCAGAATGCTGGTGTGCAGGTGAGTTTTGCCCAGAATTCCGTGAAGACGATGTAAGCAAGGAGGGATGCTGTGGAGTAGAGCTTCGAGACCCTGTTGAGTTGAACAAACTTCCTGAACTGGATACCTCCTCCATAGCTGCGTGGTCAGCAGCCTGGTTCAATGGGCCAGGGCTATTTGCAACAGTCCCACTGACTGACACAGAGCCAGACATGTAAGAAAAACCTGTGTAATGAGGAATGAAAAAAATTAGATATCAGGAGTATCAATTAATCAGTTTAGCCACTTTTCCCATATGCTGCTCTGTAAAGTAAGATCTTCAACAGAGGTTCTTCACAGATATTCCTGCCATTAGAGTCTGGATCCTGGAGAAAGAGCTTTCTTCATGTTATTTTACCCTGAATATGAAACATTCTCTCGAGAGTGGATCATCTGATGCCTACCCGTCACTTGGTTCATCCTCTCCTCCCCCAGCTTTTCAAAACATGGACTCAGAGTTGAAAGAGACTATCAAGTCCAGTCTCTTGCTCAGTATAAGAATCCAATTTAAAACATCCCCAACAAATAGTTATCTAGCCTCCATTTGAAGAGATCCAGTGAAGAAAAGCCCACCACCTCTCTGGATAATTGCTTTTCATTGTCAAACTGTTCTTTTTGTTAGACAAAACCTAACATTCAATTGGAATCTGCCTTCCTGCAATTTAAATTCAATATCCCAAGTCCTGCATTCTGGAACAAGAGATAATAAGCCTTGCCTTTCTTCAGTGTAAATGTCTGTCCAAACTTCTGGAACAGGCTCAAAATAAGACAATGAGGTGAAGAAGGGGGTAAAAACCAAGTCTTATCAAGAAAGTATGAAGGAACTGGAAATGCTTAGCTTTGAGAAGATTGAGCAGGATATGACAGCATTTTCCAAGAACTTCTGTGTGAATGGGTGTTAGAAGAATGCCAATTAGCTTCTTACCAATTTATCTCTGGAACCAATTACCCAGACTGGAGGTGGATTAATCTTCACTAGCTATATTCAAGTGGAAGCTTTCATTTGAATTCCTGTACTGAGAAACAGACTCAACTGCCCCTCCAAAATCTATGACTCTGTGATACAGTTGCCCCACTTTATTAACAGAGCTATACAGGAGACCTGATGCAACTCTCCTGAGCATTTCCCATTATTGCTTTTGCCCTTTTTCATTTCCACGGAAAAATCTTAGGGAGGAAATAATGAAATACATATTTTGACTGATAGCACTATCTGTCTGAAAACCCACAGAGACTTTGTCAAACCAAGAGACATTGGTTAGCTTGGTGGGAACCTAAATGTTGGATTTCAGCTCCCACCTTTAATAATTTATTCCTCCATAAATCAATGAACACGTATCATGTTTTTGATGCATTTGTTTAATTGGGTTCTCTTTATCTAGTTTTGGGACTTGTGTGGAGAACAGATCACATTTTAGTTCATCTTTATGCAGAAATACTGGCAATTCAAAAGGGTTCACAAACTTTTAAGCACCACTGTACCTGTTCAGCACGCACATGCATTTCAACTTATGAGCAGCCAGGATGCTCCAACACACCTAGGTTGGAAAGCAGTGGTGGGAAAGGAAGGCGCTCACCTGAGGTAGCCAAGGTCAGCGGCTTGTTACCAGCAGCGGTGCTAACACTGTTATGAGAACTAGCACCAAATTGTTTTTCAAGTGTTGAAAAGGAATCTCGGTTCTGATGGACAGGGCTAGGCGTGCTTCTCTGAAAGAAGAAGAAAGGGAGGAAAAGGAGCTGGTTGGAAAAGGAAGCGTAATAAAATTAACTTCCGTTAAAACAAGTATTTTTTAAACTATCACTCCTGTGTAAGGTTAGACTGCTGCTAAGTAGTAATCAGAAAGAAAGTAAAAACATAGTTACACTTAGAACTCCATTTTTCCAGGGGAAACCATTTTCATCTGCAGAGGACTATTTATTTATCCATCCCAGCTGTCTACTCTGATTAGCAGTCATCCTCTGCCCGACACCCGTGACCTATCATTCTAGCCCATGGACTACATGTGGTCACATCCCTTTTTGAGGCCCTTGGAGACCCCTCTAACCATGATGGCTGAAAACTGATGGCAGGGCTTCTCACCATACTGAGGCTGCAAAGACACAAATGCTAGCCTGTCAGGCCTTAATAGGAATGACACAATTTAAGAAGCAAAAGAACTCATCCAAACTATGGAAAAGTATGGAAAACCCAGGCTCTGTCCACATGCGTGATGCAGTTGGCTCCACTATGCAGCACTGCTCCGTGCACTGCTGCCCTCGGTCTCCCCGAAAATGTTAAGTGCAACCCAGAGCCATTAAAGGTTGTCTACTCTCAGATGTCAGGACTGAGCCTGGGATGTCCTGTATGCAAAATCTGTGCTCGGCCACTGAGCTACAGCCATTTCACCTGGAAAAGAAAATATTCTATACAACCCATATCACCCACAGGGCTATTGTGATTGACAGACCAATTATTTAAACTAGCTTTTATTCAAATAGTCACTCTTTAACAGCTTGACAACCTCAACAACAAAACCAGAAGCTAGAACAAAGCTGCTCAAGGTAGCTTAAGGGCTGAACACAGATTTGAAGACCTCCTCTTAGCACTTGTATAGAAAGCTAATAGGTATCTAGAATAAATCAGGGCTAGAAGAGTGATTTAGAAAGAAAAGAAAAAGAGTGGAATTTCTTAGGAATCAGTATCATGCATCAAATTTCGGTAAGATGGTGGAAATGATTTAATACGTTCAGCTAAGAGGCAGCAAGAAACATTGCTATGTACCTGCATGCTCCATTACCTTGCCAGCCCACTTAAATAACGCTATAATTCATTGTAATATGGTACGGTTGGCTTTACAGCAAGGGTTATGGGGAAAAAAAGTGCCCTTACTCACCACCTTCTCAACACGGCTAGGAAGGACTACGCTGGCCAAGGGAATACTAACAGGGAGTTTATTGGGCTGCACTGTGCTGAGGGGAATACTGATGGGAAGGCTGGTGATCGTCTCCCCGTTATTCGCAGACGTCCTCTCGCGCAAAGCCTGCAAACACACAAAGCAGACAATGCCAAAAATGCAGCTTGCATCATCAGCCAGTGCTTCTGGGCCATGGCTGTATGCCCAAGTACTCGGTGCAAGGGGACGTTCTGAAGAATTGCAAGCATTTCCCAACCTTCAACAAAAATGTTCTTACAGATGCAGACAAAGTCAATTGCATCAGCCAGCCAACATATACACACATACCACACAAACAGTTCATGTTTTACTTGATGATCTAACAGGGAAATATAACCACAATGGTATTGCTCACCCAACTAAAACAGTTACAGTGCCAGGTATTTATACTTAGCAGCTGTGTTTGGGATTACTATGGTGCATAGGAAAATATTTCCATAGCCATGTGTCACTATGGTAAAGTATATATAGTAAATTTACAATACAACAGCTAAGTCATATTGCACAATAGATGGTTCACCTTTCTCCAACCTGGTGCCCTTCAGTTGTGTTGGGATCACAACCCATTGGCTCTACCAACTGGGAATTACAGAATTGCAATCCTAACATCTCTAGAGGGATCCAGGCTATGGAAATCTGAGCAAGTTACCATTGATTGCTGACTGAATAATAACAATAATGCACACAGTATATTCAGTGCAGAACACAAATTCTAGCTATGATTAGGAAACACGGAGTGAGAAAGTAAGTCTGAGCAATACTCCCTACCTTCCATGGTTTACTCTAGCCATAAAGTAATCATATGCACGTACAGGATGTAAATATAGCTTTCTCTTAGGGCTGTGCATGCTTTGAAAATGATTTGGTCCTTGTGCAGACAGAAGCACAGCCCCTCTTTTCTGTTTATTAAGTAGTCCAACAATTTTTTTGGCTTCTGGGCAAGCCTGAAAAAAAGCTGCTAATGTTCTTAGGAATTCACTCATTAACGTTAATACAACTCTTATATCTGCACTTTTGGGAATTTTGTGGTTCAGTTTGCAATAAAAAAAATGGGTACAACATATGTAAGTTACAAAAAAGATTCTTGAGAATACACTATTATTACAGAAAATAATTTGCAAAATTCTATTATAATAGGGAATAGTATGCACAAAAAGTGCAAAGAGAGTTTAAAAAAAGATTTGCCAACCAGTAAAATAAGAGGGGACAAAATTATAGTCCAAAATGAAGAAATGATTACAGTTAGAAAAGAGCAAGTCTGTTAGGTCTATACATGATTGCCTGCAAAACCAGACCCTGCAATGGAATGATAAACCTACTTTTAAGGGAATTCAGATTGCCATTGATGTGAATTATGGTCAAGAAAATGGTATTCTGGGACAGGAAACCCATAGCCCAAACACTGTCAGATGTCGCAGTCTGCAAGTGGAGGATGCTGGGAGTTATAATTCCTCAACCAATGGAGACTCCCATTCCTAAACTATACCGTGGCTAAAGCAAACCATGGAAGGGAGGAGGTGGGAACTACACGTGGTATCATGTTGCCCGTCACACAGCTGTGCTTTGGAGATCAGGAATTTATCTGCACCTGTTTCTATAGGAGAGCATCTAATTTAAATGGCTATGCCAGTATATTTACTCTAATTTGCAAACAAATTAAGCCTCATTTTTTAATCAAGCCTGATTACAACTTGGTACTCAGTCATGAAGCCCATTTAAACTTGAAGGATATGCAAAGCAAGATATATTCTCTTTCTCTTCCACGCCTCATTAAGAATAAGTTTTGTGCAGATACTTAAAACATGATTAAGCAGCAGACAAATGTATTTCACGTGAGGAACTTTAAATATTGGCACTTTAATCTGAGCTTTTTGGTTAGCAAGTTCCTGCAGAATTCAGCTGTACAGCATTTTTTCCTCCATCTCATTTTGGCTAGACAAGGTACCAATCAGACTTGCCCATAACTCTACCAGGAATCCTGGCTTAACAAACTACTATAAACTTAATAAACTAAGAGTGTGCTTCTTGCACACAGTCTATTTGGTCCCACATTGTCTCTAAACCTGAGATTACAGCTAAGTGTGCACAAAAACACGTATTTAAAATTTTTTAGATGAATGTAATCATAATCCCAGGCTGAAATGTAATGCAAAGTTTTCTCCCTTCTCGTTGCTACTTCCTCCTATATTGGTTTATTTACCTACTTCATAAGAAGAGTAAATGGCTACTTGCATCATTCATTGTTCATAGTCTGATTGAAGCAGCCATCATTTCTAATTGAGTGTTATGGATAAATACAGCTATAGAAGTAAGTATTTGTGTCAGTTCAAGATGCTATTCAGTTTTTCCATCTTCAATATTCCATGTTCTTATCTGCACCCCATAAGTGCGCTTCAGTAACGTTAATTTCCAACATCCAATTTATACCAAAAGTCCCTATTCAGTCACCACTGCTCAGGTACAAGAAGTGCCCCCAGAGGTTCAGAGACAACATCCTAAAATTCCTTACCTTCTCATTCCCAGCTGGCAAGGCTGCGGGCGAAGAGGGTCTGGTTTCCAGAGGGCTCATCTTCATGCCGTTCGATACTGAAGGGCTTGGAAATGGAAGGCCATTTTCTTTTAAATGTTCAGCTCTGAAACATAAACAAGGCTTTTGAAGGTTTGTACCTCACTAAAAACAAAGACCTTGCTGTGCAATCTATAGTGGGGGAGCGATGCAGAGGAAGGCCCTCTTCCATGTGCCAGAAAGATGGGCTTCTGATAGCGCGGTTATCTTCAAAAAGGCCTATCGTTCCAATCTTAACAGCTTAATGGATTTTTAAGGGAAGAGGTGGTTCATTAGATAATATTTGATGTATCAGATAGTAGAAATACTATGCCATTTGAAATTTGAAAAGATATTGCAGGCTCTCTCCCAAACCAACTGTTGGGAGAAAGCTTACCTAAGGAGTCCTTGGTGCTCTCTGAGCCTTGTTGTTTTTTTTGCATACGTTTCATTGACAGGCTAGGCAACATCTTCAGTGTGAAAAGGGGAGTGGGTCTTGGTATGTATAAACCCATATGTAGCTCACGGTTGAACTATTGGGTTCTTGCTGTTCTCTCAGTTTGTTGTTTTTCTGCAGATGTTTCATTACCAGTAACATTATCACTGCAGGGGAAAGTGAAGTTTGCCGGTTGTTTATATACAGTAGTTTGCCACCTACCTCGATGTATGACAGACAGGTAGAAAATTGGCAGAACGCATCCACCAACATCAACGGGCAGTCAGAAGAGATGAAAATTCAATAAACTCTTAACACATAGACAAATTCAACCACAATTTCAACTGGGGAACGGTTGGCATTTTAAATTAAGCCAAATCCAAAAATGCCAGGGAATTCTTGGAAGCTTGGCATTCTGACAAATCAGCCCTCAACAGACATAGAGATGAACCATACATATATACCATTGAAAAGACATCACCAAAAGTCAAGGAAGGAACCAGCCACCCCACATCTTCCCTAGCAACCGACACCCAGGGAAGCAGGAATCAGCACTAGATAACCAATCAGGGAAGAAACAATATCCTAATCCAGGAACTATCAAGGAAGAAACCACATCCTAACCAAGATTGGCAGGGCAAGCTACTATATATAAACAACCAGCAAGCTTCACTCTTCCTTGTACTGATCATGTTATCTAGCCTGGTAACAAAATGTCTGCGGGAAAACAATCAAACTCAGAGAACATCAAGAACCCAACAGAAATCATCCAATCCCCCATCTATTTTAAAGTGACTGAACCAAGGGAGGATTGCTGGAACTGAACTGAAACATTAGAGATAATATAAATCTGCATATCCTCAAAGCCTTACTTGGTTCATAGCAGGAAGAGTACATTTTCCATGGATCTAAGCCAGCTTCATTTGCATTAAACTGTCATTTGAACCATGAGGTAGTGATAATTCACTCAAGGTGACCACCAAGCGGGAAACACATGCCCTAACCCCCCCTGCTTCTCACCTCTGGTGGTTCTCACTGTGTGCTGTTTTCCCACTGCCTATGTGGTCTTGGTTCAAATGCCTCCGGAGGGCGATCTTAGCTGGAGAAAACCTGGTATAATCTGGCAGGGATAAGTTTGAGGCTTTGTCCAGCTTCTGTCTGCAGCTATGGGTTGGGGTGCAAGGAACTATGTCTTGGTCCAAGTGGGCAGCTGGGTACTGAGGGGTAGTCTGCTTAGAGGCTGGTCGGCCGAGCGCACTGTGAATTTCGTAAGACGTGGCATGGCCGTTTATGGACAGCTCGGGACTCATGCCGTTGACCTGGGGCACAGGAAACTTGGGGCACTCTAGCTCCAGGTGAAATGTGCTGTGGTCAGGCTCTGCCTCCCGGTTCAGATGGCTCTTGTGGCGTGGCTGGGCTGGCAGCGATTCATCAGGGGGCATGTATGATTTCAGCTGCAGAAGTTCCTGCTGCCTTTGGCTTTTCTCAAGCTCCACAATGCTGATCTTTAAAATGATAGGAGAAAGAAGAACCCCGTTAAATGTTATTATCATAAGATGCTTTAGGAACAACAGTCACTTCACATTTTTCGATCCTGAAGCTCCTTTGACTCCTCTAGGAGCCCAGCAAACCCTGCCCTCCTCTCTTCCATTTAGGAAAGTCAGCCAGGCTGTGGAAGGGTGCTCCTCGCTCGACATGCTGGCCTACGTTGCCTGAACTGCCCCATGAATTGTACTCCCCTCTGAAGACAAGGAATTAGCCATGCGAAGCACCAGGGCACCACCATACCATCAAAGAACACTTCAGAACCCGTTGCCCAGTTTTTTTTTTAAAGGAACTGTTGCAATCTTGGAGAGGTGAGGCAACATTAGAAATTGATGCTAACAAAGGGTATTATGTCCTGTCTATACACTACCTGCAATTCCAAGCAATGCTTTTGCTTCTCAGAAATCTGATTTTTTAGTGCTTGCTTTTCTTTGAGAAGATTTTCCAGTGAAAGCGTTGACCAGTCCAGCTTTAGTTCTTCACATCTAGCTTTCAGCTGGAAGGATGTAGAAAAAGAATGGGGAGATACATTATTTGGAAAATTGTGCATTACACTGTCAAAACGAACCCTTCATGTCATATAAACCTAGGCTGTATTTCAGCTATTGATATAAAGTGTGAGGTATCCCACATTAGACTATCAGTTCCAGTCTAGCTGATTACTGCTTCTTCTGTTTGGCCGTCTTAGGCAGAGTCTGCTGGATGAGATCCCAGGGACCAAAGAATCCAAAGAACGCCACCCATTTAAAGCATGTGCTCTGCTGCTGACTACAGCTCATCTGGCTAAAAGTAGTCCAGCTACAGATTTTTGCTCACGCCTACATACAAAGTTTCATGCCAGCCTGACTGTTCCATCTAACCCACCATAGTCTGTCCACATAGCTCTTACCACGAAGCCCTGGTCATTTCACAATCTTAACATTTTTGGAATGGAGGCACAGAGAGGATGACAGTCTTAGTTTACATGAGAAGCAGAACTGGAATTTGCAATCGATTTCAAGGCAAGATAAAACACGAGCTGACGCAGCTAGGAATACGCACCAGCTGTAAACTCTGGTTCCTGAGTTCACCATTATCTTTCTCCAGCTGTTTGGTCTGCTCTTTCAGCTGCTGATTGTGAGCAGAAATCTCTTTCTGGGCCTGGATAAGGTCATTGTATGTCAGTGCCTTAACACCCAGCTGCAAAGGGAGAGGAAAGGGACAAAAGAGTGAGAACCACTATCTTGCCAGCAACAAAAATGCAAATATTTCGTGGAATTTTAGAAACACTGTCATCTTGTCACCTTTTCCCCAGGTTTTTCAAACTCATAATAGTCACACTACTCATCACACTACTTGACAGTACAACTGGACCAATATTAAGGATCAGGAGAACTACAAGCATTCTGTCACTGCTTTATTCTCCAGATAACTCACCTCCTCTGGGTAAGCCATTATTGTTAACTGGTTACAATACACTCTATTTTTTTTAATGACATGTTGCATAGGATTTGCTGATTTTAAAAGACTGGTACTGACATTATTTGAAACTATATGTCAGTTTCAGTTATTTTGAATTATGTACTTGCAATGTATTCAAAACTATATGTTTTGATCAGCATTTTTAGTGATCCTTTACAATCAATTGAGTTGCAGTTACTGTGTACTACTTTTATACTGAGAGCCAGTTTGGTGTAATGGTTAAAGGCACCATGCTAGAAATGGGGAGACTGTGAGTTCTAGTCCTGCCTTAGGCACAAAACCATTTGGGTGACCTTGGGCTATTCACCCTCTCTCAGCCCTAGGAAGGAGGCAACAACAAGCTACTTCCAAAAAATTGCCCAGAAAACTGCAGGGACATGTCCAGGCACTCACCAGACTGACTCAAAGGCACCAAGAAAAACAAAAACAAGAAAACAAAAACCCTATTACACTGCATTGAAGTAGATGATAGTACAATTAATATAGTGTCTTGGTATGTATAAACTTTGCGTACTGCTGTATTAAGAACTGCTCTTCATTTATTTTTTATTTTACTCAAAATAACTAAGTTTGATATTATGTATTATCTTAATCTCATTTCCCCTCTTAGAAATGTGTTGTATTAAATCACTGGAAAAGCAACATACAAATTAAAAGAACTCTATCAGAAACAGAGTGATTACTGAAAGCTACACTCAGTGAAGTCTTAAATTTATTTTGGACCCACTTCAGGTAACAAGTCATTTTCATGGTCTTAAATTTTAGCCCAACATTATCACAGTTGTTAGTGCCAGACACCTGATTATCTTATTAATGCAAAAAAAGCCCAGACTCACACTCACGTCCCTCGAACTTTGGCCTATTCTATAGATCAGGGCTTTCCAAAGTTTTCCCGCGGCGACACACCAACCGCCATTGGTGTGTCGCCGCAGGAAAACCCGGAAGTGCCGCCGTTGCGGCAGCGCGCAAAAACCCGGAAGCGCTGCTGCCACTTTCAGTTTTTGCGCGCCGCCGTTGGTGTGTTGCCACGGGAAAACCCGGAAGCGCTGATCATCATCAGCGCTTCCGGGTTGTGTGGCGACACACCAGACTGTGTGTGGCGACACACTTTTGTGTCACCACACACAGTTTGGAAAGCTCTGCTATAGATATTCATTATGTCCTTTAGTTTCAGATTAGGAACAATTCCCAGTTAGGGATCCACCAACTCTGCCTTTTTCCTTGGCTGGGATGCAGTTCTAGCTACCTTACAATCTGAAGCATCAAAGCCATTAGACCTATCCCTTTTGCCCTGCATCCTGCACAGCAGCCCCCTCCTCGTTGTACCTCATCTAGTTTCTGCTGGAACAGTCGCTTGATTTCTTCTTTCTGAGCCTGGCAGTGAGTAAACAACTGCTGAGCCTTTCCCAGTAACTGAGTATTCTTTTCCTAGGGAAGAAAAAGAGGGAGGGAAACACCAATACCTCAGAAAAGCAAATATGTCATTCCTTGAAGCCTGGCATAACAGTATTACAAGGATATAGATTCTATAGGCTGAGAAGGATTTGAGGGGGACAAATTTTATTTATTTATTTATTGCTCACATTTATATGGCCGCCCATCTCATACATGGCGACTCTGGGGGTTTAATCCAAGAAGTCTGAGGTTTCTGATCAGGTGCCAGACAGGCACCAATGTGCCTACTAGGTTCCCTGTTACACCTGATTTTTTTTTAATCTAAAAGCAAAGTGTCGACTTCTAGCCTCATCTTTATTTTCAAGAATGTCTCTAAGCCCAGCAGACACTCCAAAGTAACATGGCAGACAAGGAACAGCTCTGTGCTTCATGTCTGGAAGTGTGTCTACCCGTTAGGAAAAAAGACAAAAGGTAAATTGGGGGCATCAGGGCTATAGCAAAATAGGGGAAAATCTCACCTCCTTGCCTCTGAGTAAATGGACTCTTTGTCATTAGCTACATCTACAATGGCAGTTATTTTACAAGTGGGCAACTCTCCTCTATGACAGCCATTCCCTGAGAGTCCTGAAAACCCCAGATGGGCCTAGCAGTCCAAAAAGGTTGGGGACCCCTGAACTTGGTCTTCAATTCTTGTGTTCACAGCCACAAAATGAAACAATCCAGTGATACAGTTGGTGATCATGAGACCACGTTAGAAATAAGCTTGCATTCAAAGTGTGAACATTTAAACCAGTAGCTTTCACCATATCTTTAAATACCAAAATGTGCATTCATTGTTTCAGGAAGGAGCAACTCTGGCCTGACCTGATTCTATTGGCAACTAATTGGCAGTCCTTTTATAAAAAACAAAAACAAAACCTACCTTTTCCTGTTCCAATAACTGCTGAAGAGTTGTCTTATATTGATTTGTTTTCATATAAGCCATGAACTGCATATACTGGATCTTAAAAGAGTCTGTAAGGCCAGGAAAAGCAAATGAGACAGGAAAAAACAACATGAACCACCTGCAATCAGTATTCATAGATCAACCTTTTGTACAACTTCAGCTTGTTGCATCTAAACTAGGAGTGGACAAATACCAGAATCTACTCCTGCATTACTGAAACTTCATACATCCCAGCTGTACAGTTTAAAAGAACATTTTCTTGCTACTATTGTTAATCAAGTGAGAATCAGAAAT
This sequence comes from Charina bottae, assembly GCA_023362775.1. Classification (NCBI taxonomy): domain Eukaryota; kingdom Metazoa; phylum Chordata; class Lepidosauria; order Squamata; family Charinaidae; genus Charina; species Charina bottae. Next base: position 5,247,933 of record JALMGJ010000040.1, read on the forward strand.
TCTCAACAATCTCCTGCTAGTCACTCTGGAATCCATTAGTAGATCCAGATAAGCAACCTGTTGACCTCTGACCTGTTCTCTCCCTCCTTATATTGAAATAAACCTTATTTAACAAAAGGGGCTTTAGTGAGAGAAGACAATAGGTTTTTCTACTGCTTTGTCTGGTAGCTCCCAAGAGATAACCATATCATGACATGCTGAAAGTACACACTCTTAAGAAAACAGGTACTTTTCATATTCTGGGTTTATCTGGATAGGAGATAGAGACAGAGATAACTGAGGAGATAAGAGATAGAGATATGTGTGTACTTTCAGAATTTCATGATAGGATTATCATGAATCTTGAACACACTGCATTGTAGTTGAGATACAAGACAGGCAAAAATCTGATCGGAATCTACTGTTAAAACTCTATCTGCAATAGTGCAGCAAGAATTGATAACTCCTAATAACACAATTTTTAAAATGACTTCATTAAATTAGATCCCTGAAACAAAGAAAACCAGAGTGGAGGGAAGCAAAAGGTATATTTTTAAAAACAGAACTCAATTTTTAAAGGAAAGAAATGGACATTCAGTTCTGGGCATGAAAACAAATTCCAGGACTGGATTTAAGAGGTGCCTTGTTCTTTTATTCTACAACTGAAGCTGTTCTCCTTCTGAGCTTCAGATGTCTCCTATTGAATCTGCCAAATAATTTTGCACCGTTCTCCTGCTGGCAGATTTCACATACCTATTTCAAGTCTTGCTCAACCAGTCTTTCACCAGCAGCCAGGCCCCGCTAGTTAAGTCGATGATAAGCAGATTATTTTTTATAGGTTGTGATGGAGATCTACAAGTGCATGAATTCATCCACATGGGAAGGGAGATCCTGTCAGGGACATAACTGGTGAAGAAGGAGGGGGCTCCCTCCAGGGGGATAAACGCATGCGTAGTACTGAATCACTTTGCTTTCATCGTAAGAGGCTGAAGATGGCACCGCCCTAATTTCTTGGGCCCTTTCTCTGAGCATCACTAATTCATTTTAGTTTAGCTGGATTCTGTCTAGCAGAGTAGAACAATAAAACACTAGAGCTTTTACACCAAGTCTCAGTGTGTTTTCCTTCACTTGAAGTCAGGACAGATCCTGAGGCTTAAATTGGTGAATCCTCAGAAAGTCTGGCAGGGGTCATAAGATTTTTTTAAAAAAAGAAACCAAAACTGTAAGTGAGATCACAACACAGGGCCTTTCTTTCTACACCTTCAGCAGATGCTGCACCAAGAAATACGAACTGTTCAACAAAATGGGGGAAATGCCCTTACCTAGCAGCTTCTGTAGTGCAGGTGGAGTGGGAGTAACCAAGAGCTGGTTGGACGAATGCCGTTGCACTTTAGGAGGTAGCTGGTAAAATGGACTATGAGGTGACCTATATGCATCTGGATGGAAAGAGAACATGATTAAGGCTATTGAGGCTCTTTCTTTTGGAGGGAGTCCATTTGGCCAGCCCGGGATTATACATTCATAATTCCCCTTTGATATAATTATTGCCCTGTGATATAATTTCTTCCAGTGTGATTTAAAAGTAGTTCACAATTTTAAAAATATCCTACTATAACTAACAAAATCATAAACAAAAGCTACACCCAGCAGCGGCAGGATAAAAACAGATCCATCTGAAATTTGGGGAAGTCCAAGATCCTCTTTAGATAGAACATGGATGGGGATCTCAGGAGGGGATCTCAACAGACAGGTCCTCACCAAGCTATCTTCAGTTGGGCAAGCACTCTGAGAGGAAGTTCCACAGCCAGTTCAGATATACCTACCAATGAGCTCACGTTTACCACATGGACCTGACTGCTTCATTACCAGCAACTGAATTTCAAACTAACAGCTACTTCAGATTTAGGAAGATTGTCTGAACAACAGCAACAAAAATAAGCTACTGATTATTAGCATTGGTTATATGTAGGCAAAGTGGTGCATGTTTTAAGCTAAACTCCATTAGGTAAGCTAGCTTCCTATATGCAAGTCTGCACACAAATGGACCGTAACCCCATTTATCTTGCAAAATAAAGATTACCGATCAAGCACCTAAGATTGGTCCACATTATAAAATTGTGGTCCTATAAGGCAGGGGTGGGGAACCTTTTTTCTGCCAAGGGCCATTTGGATATTTATAACCGGGGACCGGGGGGGTGGGCCGCAGGGTTTCTGGGATTTCCGCGGACCGGGGACCGGAGTTTGTGGGCAGGAGCCAATCACAAGCACTGGGGGGCGGGGTTTGCGGGCGGGAACCAATCGCGTGGAAGGGGCAGTGTTTGTGGGCGGGAGCCCCGCAGGCCTTAGGCGGGCCCGAGCCCCGCGGGCCTGACGTTGCCCACCCCTGCTATAAGGGGATGATGCGGTACAATAGTTTCAAGTTAGACTGCTTAAACTAGCACAAAGATTACATTTTCTGATGGGGTTAGCGGCTCCCCCAGCTCTAGGGCTTACCCTGAGGAGAGGATGAATTTGTTTGTGATACAGTTTGAGCATGGAGAAGCTCCAGCGCGGTTTGATTCTTCTTGATCTTGCGCTCGGCATTCACAACATTCATTTTCTTGGGGCGCCCACGCTTCCTGCCTGCCATTTTCCTTCCCTTTTTGCTCAACTTCTTCTTGCGTGCTTTGGATGGAGATGGCTTTTTGACGGTATTGGCCCCAAGGTTCTTGTTGTCTTCTTCAGCACCATCGTCCTTTAAAAAACAAAAAAAGAAATAGGAGGGAAAAAGGCAACTTTGAGACAAGAAAAAAAAAGTTCTTCCTCCTTATGGGGAAGGATGGTGGAAAAGAACAGGACATCCCAGGTTCAGTCTTCAGCACTGCCAACAAGCAGGACTATAAAAGACCTCTTTCTGTTGGTAGACCCTGAATAGCTGCCATCAACCAGAGAAAACAAACTAAGCTAGAAGAAAATGGCATATTAATAATTACCTCCCTACATAAGCCTTACTCTGCCATGGGGGGTTATTATAACCTTTCATCCCTGAGAGTTGTGGTGGTTTTTGTCTTTAAAGTAGTCTATACAGGGATCAGAGGTCAGACAGACACTTCAATCCATGGCTGAGAGTAATTATGTATGAAACAGGGAACTGGGTGTATACAGCCTCTGGATCCATTTGACTACAAATCCCAATCAATACCCCAATCAATTCTAAGCCTTACACTTCTGAAGAACATAAGATTGGGGAATACTGCTCTAAAGACATGCATTATGCTGTTAAACTCCTCCACTCCCCATACCAGGTAATATAACAATTCCTCAGGCTTCAAATTGGCTGGCAATCAGGGTGTGCTTGCCACAAGTACTGACTTAATGGTTCACCCCACTGCTGCTCTGCCACCAAAAATGGCGTCTTCTCCTGTCCCTTTCCAGAGCATTTTATCAGCCAAGTCACCATTGTGCTGTAAGAATTCTGGAAGAACTGCAACTTAATAGGAATGCCTGCTGTGCCAGGAAGAAGATCCCAGGAGCAATCCCTGGCCTTCTTAGGTCTGAAATCCTGAACAGCATCACCATTCACTGTCAGCAGTACAAAAAGTCTGACACAAACTAAGGCAGCAGCATCCTGTTTTCAGAGACAGCTCTCACGATTCTAAAAAGACAGCCTGGATAAGAGCCTGCTTCTAATAGAAAGCAGATGGCACAACTAGTTATTAATGGAAATTTATACACTGACATTTTGAGAAGAACTGATCTGTATCATTAACCCCTAATGAAGGTATTGCCCTAACACAGATTCTGGATTTTTTTGTGTAGAAAAGCCAAAATAGTTATGTATGATTTCTTGTGGTTTATATAGATTATCACTAAATAGTGACATGTAAGAAAGCCTTAGTGGAATCAGACCTTGTTTTCTTGGACTTTTGTTGGAGTTGTTGTGTTACTCTTGTTTTCTCTTTGCTGTCGACGTCTAGCTGCCTCTTGTTCTTCCTGCAGAAGATAAAATAAAGGAAATAGTTGAGTGGGTGAAATACTGTCCCCCAGATAATCCAGGGCAAGGGCTCTTATTACCTCTTACTGCTATTTAGAAAAGAAAGTGAATTAAATTGCACTCTGGTGACCCTGCATGCAATACATCAGTTGCTAATATGTGTCCAGACTCCATTGAAAGTGACAGTCCTGGACTTCTGAATCCAAAACATCTTAGTATTCAATGCTTTTATTGTTTTATTTTCTTCTCTGTAGGAACAAAGTTTGTTGTCAATAATGATTACTTACCCTGAGTTTTGGATTTTTGAGACTAGAGAAGTAGTTTTCAAGCTAAAATGAAAAAATGACAAATGAGCGTCAGAAGAAACATTTTAGAGGTTTTTAATGCATTTCCCCAAAGACGTGGAAAAGAGTGAACACTGTACCCTAGAAATCAAGATTCCCTCTCCTCCCATACATATTTTTCCAGCTTTCTAAAGACTACTTGTATGGAGACAACATTAAAATTTCATACTAAGCCAGTCAGATGTATTTAGATCAAAGGGTTTTTACATTTTTGAAAGGTATTTAGCCTTCTTGGACTGTAAATTATGGAATCTTTAATTCAGTTAGGACGCCATGGTAATATTACCTTACAAAACAAAACTTGCCATGGCACCTCTCCTGCTGGAACGTACCGGGTGGGCAGAGACAATTGGAGATAGATGGTCCCTCAAATAACCAGGCACTATGCCATGTAGGACTTTATAGGTAATAACCGGCATCTTGAATCGCGCTAGGAAGCTGACTGGCAATCAGTGCAGCTTGCATAGCAGGGGTGACACATGGGCATACTGAAAAGTACCCATTCCACAACATGATGCATACCACCCATACCCATTGCCCTGTACTAATACTCACTATGGTTCGATCAATAGTATGCAGGTAGTAAGAAACTGGTTTCCCGGTCCATGAGACAGATCCTTTCAGTGGTGACAATTCTACAACTCTCATTATAGTGCCAATATCTTTGAAAGAAAGAAAAGGTGAGCAGAATTAGGAATCTTTCTACTGTAACTGTTTCTGTAAAGGCACCTATGTAAGGTCATTGCAGCAAAACCATCACAAGCTGGGAATTGTTAGCTCTACTATGCTGGAGTAGAAGCACTGGAGGGAGATGGCAGGCTTGTAACCAGCTGTATACAAATCTAGATGCAGCAAAACCCTATATGGGCAACTACACGATCCGTGTGTGGACTGAAAGTAAGGACAGAAGACCCAAACTTCCACACAGTGAGGAATTTTGCTTTATTCCTAATTACCCAGAAGCTTTTTTTTTGTGTTCAGGTCCAGGTATATAAGAGCCCTCTTCAGACCTCACTCATAAACATGAAGTTTAGGATAGGTTCACTGGGGAAGGAGGGAGGAGCAAATTTTGCAAACATGCTTATAGTCCAAAACACTTAGAGGGCATCAAATTGCCTTCCCCTGCCGTAGAGTTAACATACAACACTAAATAGCTTTTTAAAAATTCATCATAACTGTGCATATTGTTTTGCTTCCCAAAGTGCAGCTTAAAGAAAGAAAGAGCCAAATCTTACCACTCAAGTTTCGACTGTTTATTCTAAAGTTTAGCGGTGCAAAAGGTTTTGAGGATACTATCTGACCACCTGGAAAAGGAGAAGTTATGCCCCACATTAATTTCCCTTAGCAATGACAAGTTGGACAAAATATGTAAGTTTATATACTTCTATGTCATAAAGATACACGTATCTTTTCATCTGGATGTGACTAGCTGATGAGCTTAACGTATTTGGTCATTTTAGAGGTCAGTGATGTTTTATTTTAAACAATTTACATGAATGTAATAAATATAATAGCAGAGGGTAAGTCTAAAATAGATAAAATTAGCAGCCAAAACTGAGATTCTGTCTAAATAGCTGAAGGAAGAGGAAAAGGACAAAACAAAAAACCATAGGTTTCTTTTGAAAAACAAATCTTTGTATATGTAATTATTCAGTTCACTTACAATCCTTCAAAACTGCTCTGTTAAACAGAGAAAACAGGCTGAGAAACACAACTAAATTGCAAGAAAACCACAGAGAATACAAGACAAAAGAAAATGATATGGAACTGCCTATATTTCTGGAAAACCACAATGAAGCGGGGAAGACAGACAGCAAGACTGAGCTGTTTCTGCGGGATGTTTTCCTACGTTTATCCAACATCAATTTCATGTTTAAGTGTTTATAGGAAGCTCCAATGATAATTTACTGCTTGCAGGAAAAAAAAAAGGAAATTATGAAGAATCACTCCTTTGTATTGTCGAAGGCTTTCACGGCCGGAATTCAATGGCTGTTGTGGGTCTTCCGGGCTGTGTGGCCGTGTTCTGGAAGTTGTGGTTCCTAACGTTTCGCCAGCATCTGTGGCCAGCATCTTCAGAGGGCAGGAGCACAGATAGAAGCAAAATCTCTGTGCCCAGGTAGAGTGGCAATGTTCTATTTATAGAGCTAAATTATAGGAGATTAGGTGGGGTTTTTTTTTTGGTTTTTTTTTGTTCTGTTGAAATGTTAACGAGTGGCTGATGAGCGTGATTAGCATGTTCATTGTGAGAAGTATTCCCATGTCCTGGTGGTTGGACTGAGTTCGTTGACCTTTTGCAGGCTGTGTTTTTCAGGACTGGTAGCCAGGTTTTGCTAATTTTTAAACTTTCTTCTTTTTTATTGTAACTGTGCTGGTGTTTGTGAATTTCAATGGCTTCTCTGTATAATCTGGTGTAGTGGCTTTTGGTGTTGTCCAGTATTTCTGTGTTTTCAAATAGGATTTTGTGTCCCGTTTGCTTGAGAGCATGTTCAGCTAAATGTTTAGCTGAATTAATTAATGTTTTAATGAATTAATGTATTAATGTAATGAATTAATGTTTAGCTGAACATGCTCTCAAGCAAACGGGACACAAAATCCTATTTGAAAACACAGAAATACTGGACAACACCAAAAGCCACTACACCAGATTATACAGAGAAGCCATTGAAATTCACAAACACCAGCACAGTTACAATAAAAAAGAAGAAAGTTTAAAAATTAGCAAAACCTGGCTACCAGTCCTGAAAAACACAGCCTGCAAAAGGTCAACGAACTCAGTCCAACCACCTGGTCATGGGAATACTTCTCACAATGAACATGCTAATCACGCTCATCAGCCACTCGTTAACATTTCAACAGAACAAAAAAAAAACAAAAAAAAACCCACCTAATCTCCTATAATTTAGCTCTATAAATAGAACATTGCCACTCTACCTGGGCACAGAGATTTTGCTTCTATCTGTGCTCCTGCCCTCTGAAGATGCTGGCCACAGATGCTGGCGAAACGTTAGGAACCACAACTTCCAGAACACGGCCACACAGCCCGGAAGACCCACAACAGCCAATCACTCCTTTCTCCTTTCTCCTGGAGAAAGCCAAGTAGCCTACATGGGTTTCAAAATCAAATGATATTATTGCTTCAGGGTAAATTTAAAGAACATATTAAATATTTCTCGTTAACTTTTGTTCTTCACAAAAAACAAGAGTTATGTACAATGAATCTGACTCAGTGAAAAATTTTCTTGCAGTTGGAGGACCGCATCTTAATTGCTCTGGCTCCCTAGGGCAGCAGAGGGTCATGCCATCACTAGAATAGGCAGGTCCGATTATCTGAAACTGGAGGATTGAGGGTCAACATCTGCACCCTGCGGTTTGACACCTTTTTTGCTATGTAAACCCCTCCATGAAACAGGAGTACCAGACCACATTTTGGAGCACTGGGTACTTTTCAGGGGGAAATTTCCCCATTCTCCTTTCATCTCCTCCCCAAATCTCCCAAAATGCAGAGCAAAAAAGGCATTTTGGGGGGACAGAAAAGGGTTAATGGGGGATGCATATGCTCTGTGGTCTGCCCATCTCAAGATTAAGTTAAGAAAAATATAGGGATCATTCATAAAATAGCTGCTGGATTATAAGAGTGATCCGATTATTGCATGTCGGGCCACAAGAAACAAAACTAAACCTCTGGATGAATTATAGCTCAGCTGATGGCTTGGAAGTTCCTATGTACTGTACCAAAATGGCCACAATAAGCATGGCTAATGCACAAATATCTGTATTACCATACCACAACTGCATGCTTTCATTAGCCATGCATCTATTTTCCCTTTGGCCTCACAGCTGATAATCCCTCTAACTGCATGTTATGACTCAGCACAACATTAAATGCATCTGGTGAAAGGGGTGGACTGCAGTCAGTGAAAGCTTATGCCATAAAAGATTTTAGTCTAAAAGGTGCTACCTGACTTTTCATTGTTTTGCTGTAACAGGCTAGTAAGGCTTTGAAAATGGTTAAATGGGGATAATTACTCAGCCATTCCTAATCCCTATTAAGCACAAGTCTTAACAGCACCACATATGTAAGGAAACCAGCTCAGCAGCTTTACTATGAATCTGCCTTTCAGAAAATTTTTGGTTTCTGCTGAGAATGTGGGAGCTTTCAAGAGCTGTTACAGAATGGGTTAAGAAACCAGGCCTGAATGGCCTAATGAAAAGGAAGCGCTGGCTATCAGATCATGACTCTAAAGGCCACACCCAGGAGGATTTTAATATAGGGCAGCTACCTGGCAGGTGAAATAAAAGGCTTTATTTAGAATAAGCACCAGAGAAGAAATTGTATACCTCTAGGGCTGTGGCAACGGATCACATTTCAAGAACAGATGTCAAATCTCCCCTTGGTAATTATGTCAGGTTTCTGGTTAAGGATGAAGACTGGAGTGATTGTTCTAAGAGAAGCTACTTAAAAGCTGCTCTGATAGATCAGACCAGCCTATCTATCTATCTATCTATCTATCTATCTATCTATCTATCTATCTATCTATCTATTTTTATCCCGCCTTTATTATTTTTATAAATAACTCAAGGCGGCGAACATACCTAATACTCCTCCCTCCTCCTATTTTCCCCACAACAGCAACCCTGTGAGGTGAGTTGGGCTGAGAGAGAGTGACTGGCCCAAGGTCACCCAGCTGGCTTTCATGCCTAAGGCGGGACTAGAACTCTCAGTCTCCTGGTTTGCCATTGGCTCCTTCCTAGGGCTGAGACACAGGGACTGGCCCAAGGTCACGCAGCCAGCTTTCATGCCTAAGGTGGGACTAGAACTCTCAGTCTCCTGGTTTGCCATTGGCTCCTTCCTAGGGCTGAGACACAGGGACTGGCCCAAGGTCACCCAGCCGGCTTTCACGCCTAAGGTGGGACTAGAACTCACAGTCTCCTGGATTCTAGCCCACTGCCTTAACCACTAGACCAAACTGGCTCTATTTAATTCAACATCTTCTTCCAACAGTGTCAAACTCAGATGCTTCCCACTCTTGTCTGCCTAAGCACCTTGTTTTTCATCTTAAAGCTGTTGATAGCTAATGAGGCTACCATGCTCAGGTGCAAGCCCGAACCAAAATCTGATTTCCCTTGATCACCACCCACCAACCCACACTGTAGAGAAAACGAAATATATAGTAATATATACTGACAGCATGCCAACATATGAGTTCTGAACTGGGCACTGACAGTTCTGGGGGCTCACCAACATACCACAGGGCCTTGTCCTTTGCATCAAACAAAACTGCTCTGGTTCCCTTTCAAAGGAATTTGAAGAACTCTAGAATTTGTGGGTAGGGTTACTCACCCCACAAATGATGCTAAAAATGAGATATAGCAGAGAGTTCTTCGTAGAGCTTTAAGGTTTCTCTTGGAGAAAGCCAAGTAGCCTACATGGGTTTCAAGATCAAATGATGATACTATTGCTTCAGGGTAAATTAAAAAAAACATATTAAATCTTTCCGGTTAACTCAAGTATACAGACAGAAATGCCATCTAGGCAAGAATTCAGGTCAAAAGCTGAAGGCCTTACTCAACAAAATGAGTGAGGGAGAGGAATGGGGGCAGCAAAAATAGCATGTACAGATTATTTGCAGAAGTTCAGAGTCTAAAATTACCTAATTGCATCACTGAATATATACAGAAGAAGGCAATATGAAGAATATGAAATCCCTGATATTACTAATACTAATTTGTTCCCCTTATATTGAGCTTTATGAATTAACATTCAAACAAGATATCTCTGCCTTAAGGAGCTTGCAATAGAAGAGAGACAAAGGCAAGAACAGGAAAGTAGAAGACATAAATTCTAAGAAGCAACTGATTCAAAACTAAAGGCACAATCAGTTTATATAAAGCACATGGTTACCATCACATGAGTAAAAAAAAGCATACCTGTGACTGGATTCCAGCTTGGTTTTGTAAAAAAAAAAAAATTAACTCAAGAAGGTATTGACCAAAGAGTATTTGATTTATTACCTTCCTTCATATTTGCGAATCGCTCCTTCAACTGGTGATCCACTTCAGGACCAAAGGCAAAGTTATTCACAAAAATAACACTGCAAAACACACAATAACAGTGTGTTAGCAAAACAAGAAAAAACATCTTGGCTTCCCATTAAGTCTTAAAAAAGATTTCTGGTGAGGAGAATATTTATCTCACACAAAATTCAACTGACCATACCAAATGAAGCCAGGGAAAATTTACTGAGTGTTCTTTCACTTGTAAAAGAATTAAATAGAAATAATCACATATGGATTTTGATAAAATAATATCTTGCGTGATAACTGTGCAGCATAAAAAGGGTAATAGCAATGAATTTTGTGTCAGAGTACAATTTATTTTCTTCTAAATTTCAGGAAGAAGAACTAGAATGAAAGCAGACAAACTCCAGGCGTCTATTCAATTTTTCTAGTTTCATTAGAACTTTACCAACTGGAATTAGGTACAAAAGAAATTCAATGAAATTAAAGAATTCTGAGCCCAGATTCTGCTTTGAGTATCAGAACTGAAAATGAAGCTCACAGAAGCTTCTACATAAATATGCAAACCAAGATCCCCAAATGTTTTTAATTCCAGCAGTATATCTGGGGACAGAGGTCATTTCGCTGCTATTATTAAATATTTGGGAGATATAAGTCCTTTTCAAATCTTACTGTAATTCTTCCTGAGACCTACCAACGGATCTGGATTTACATTTTATCCAACCCTGTACTAGAACTCAGATTATTTTCTCTTCCCTGACTTACTCTCAGAGAAATCTTTCCAAGAAGAAGTAGAATAGAGCCTCATCCCCTTATTTAGGAGTGGGTTTTTTTTTCTTATTCAGAAAAATATCTTCAGCTTTGTTCAAATAACAATCCATAGTGACTACACTAATGGAAGCTAATGTTTGGGAGACCATTGGAATTTGGCATATTTGCCTGACAGAGCCTTCAGAGAGCAGAACTCCTCCATCACATCTAAGGTCTAAGAGTGCTTACTTGTGCAGGCAGAGGGAAGCTTAGAGAATGGGCAGAGAGAATTTTTCAGAAGAGAGCCTCTCTCTGAAGCTATGCTGTGGCAGTAGCGAATCTGCCATGGGATAGCAATGTGTGCCCTTTGTCTCCACTTAGCTTTGTATATAAATATACAAAGAAAGCAAAATCAAAGAGTTGGTCATTTAAGCCATCTAGCCCAACCCCTACTTAGTGCAGAAGTCCAAATTAAAGCATTCCTGACAGATGGATGATTAGTCAATGCTTGGACATATGCAGTGAAGGGTTGCCCACCACCTCCCTCCCTGGGGAATTGACTCCAAAACTATTAAAGCTATGCTGAAATTCTACACTATTTTGCTATACAAAACATCCCCCATCTCAGTGAATAAGGTTCCCCCCGCACATGTGTGCAGTCGTGTCCGACTCTAGGGGCCGGTGCTCATCTCCGTTTGTTAGCCGAAGAGCCAGCGTTGTCCAAAGACGCTTCCGCGGTCATGTGGCTAGCATGACGCGCGCGGAACGCTGTTACCTACCCACCGAAGTGGTACCTATTCATCTACTTGCATTTGCATGCTTTCGAATTATTAGGTTGGCAAGAGCTGGGGCGAGTGCGGGAGCTCACTCCGCACGCAGGGCTAGGGATTTGAACCTCCGAACTTGCGATCTTCCAATCAACAAGCCTGGCATCTTACCCGCTGAGCCCCTCATCTTAGTGAATACTGTCCCTGAAACTCCAAGAAGTAGGGACCAATGCTAACATCATTTGCTAGCAAATCATAGGAGCAGATGGGATAGTGAATGACAATCCTCAAAATGGGAGATGAGACTTTTTATGAAACAATTTTATATTTATGATGGCAGCCCTGGAAACCCAGGTTAAAATTGAATCCACAATCACTATACCTTGTGTTTGCGATTCTTTCTCGCCATTCTTCTGAGAGGAAGTCGCCTCTTTCCAGCTAGGAATAGATTAAAGAAAAAAGGAACTTGAAATTCTAATTTAAACTAAGCCACTATTGGAATTATAAACATAATCCAAACATATCCAAGGACAAAAAGGGAAGAGGGGGAATCTATGCTTTTCTTTTTTGTTGAATGTAATGTGTCAAAAACATGGTACGAAACAGAAAATAATCCATTTGCAAAGTTCTTTTGTGATTGTAATTTAACCAGTTACTTAACTTGTTTTAAGAGAAGAATTTTTTTTAATCCATTCAATTGTGTCCAATTCTCAGAGACTGCCTGGACAAGTCCCTGCAGTTTTCTTGGCAAGGTTTTTTTTTTTTTTGAAGTGGTTTGCCATTGCCTTCTTCCTAGGGCTAAGAGAAAGTGACTGGCTCAAGGTCACCCAGCTGGCTTCATGCCTGAGGCAGGACTAGAACTCACAGTCTCCCAGTTTCTAGCCTGATGCCTTAACCACTACACCAAATAAGTCCATGTAAACCAAAAAGACATACAATGGTGATATTTTCTTCTTCCAACATTAAAAAACACACAAGCAACTGCACAAGCTATAGTTGTTAGGAGAGGACTGAAGAAGAAGTTGCTTAAACCTTTTCCTCCATTCAGCATTCTCAGCTCCCCACCCCACCTTCTCCATTTCTGGACCCCAAAGGGAAAAGACAGGGAATTCTGAACAGGTGGAAGAGTTAAACAGCCCCACCAACTGCAATCACCATTCCACTTTCAGAATTAAAATGTGTCTTTGGAGAGGAAATATAACTCTGCATTTGGGACTTAGCACAGGGTGTCAATAGGTTGTATAACTTAGGGTTCCTCAACCTCAGCCATTTTAAGATGTGTGGACTTCAACTCCCAGAATTCTCCAGCCAGCAATGCTGGCTGGAGTATTCTGGGAGTTGAAGTCCACACATCTTAAAATGGCTGAGGTTGAGGAACCCTCGTATAACTTATCATTACCTAAAACAGGCATTGCGAATCTGAGCATAGATGTGGGGCCCACACATGGGATATTAGTATCTTCCGGCTTCTGTGCTGTGTGAACCAAACCGTGAGAACAGTCACACAAGAGAAAAGGTTTGGCTCGTGAACATTTAAAGCACAGTCAACAGTACATGCCAAAACAGAGATAACCAGTTTTAACTGTGGGACAGATTCAGACCAGTTGCTGCCAGTTACTGCTATTTATTTTAAAATCAAGAAGAGTCTGGCAGCACCTTTTCCAACTAACAAATTTTATTAAAAGCCGTGAGCTCTTGTGAGCTGCAGCTCACAAAGGTTTACGACTTTTAATAAAAATGTGTTAGTCAGAAAAGGTGCTACCAGACACCTGATTTTTTGCAACCGTAGACTAACACGACAATACTGTTTAGTTAAACATTCCCTGTTTCAGCAAGAATTTTCCAATTCAGCAGGAATATTCCAAATTTAGCTAATGTTTTTGATTCAGGTTACTACACATATGTCAACAGCAGGCCTACCTAGCGAAGACTATGGAAATCACATTCATGGCAACTGAAGACAAGAACCCAGCCAAAGGGGCAGCTGGGATGCCAAGGAGGAGCGCTAAAACGACATACGACTAGAAGGCTAATCACATTAAGAAACCAGCACCTTTCCAAAAGGACTGCTTTTCTGGAGTTTACAGCTCAATAATAAAACTGAGAGAAGAATCTACACACAGCAAACGCATCACACCCTCCCAGCAGGAAGAACCAGGACCTGGCTGGTTGCCTGAGTACATGATATCTCTCTCTCTCTCTCTCTCTCTCTCTCACACACACACACACACACACACACACACAGAGTTTCATTTCAGCAGCCACTGTTTAATAGGCTTGGCTCACAAAGAATTGTTTGTTCTGCCTGGAAAAGCACACACAGCTATTTTTAAAATAATAATAAAAAAAGAGCACTGCTAAACATGGCTCTATTTCAAAACCACAGGAGGCACTGGAGGGTTTTTCAAATATCTGAGCGGGCTGAAGTTCCCGCTGAAAAATGGGCGGTAAATATATTCAGCCAGAAACAAGTTAATATCCTGCTGGCTTTTTTGTGGCAAAAGAGGAGATCTGTTAAGCAGTCCCTGCACAGGGTACAGGGGTGGGGAGAAGGCTATGATGTCACTATTAACTGGGAAAAACAAAGTGAGAAACAAAAAGAAAGGGGAGAGGGAGGGGAGGGGGATTTTAATTGTTTTTATTTTTTAAAATTTTGTTCGCTGCCAAGACTCACTTGGTGAGGTGGGCGGCCATACAAGTGAAGTGAAGTGAAGTGAAGTGAAGTGAAGTGAAGTGAAGTGAAGTGAAGTGAAGTGAAGTGAAGTTGGTGATAGGGAAATAAAATCCCTGGGGAAGGGGTTTTCTTACATTTCATTGTTTGAATTACTTATGGCTCAATACGTTCTATTGTAGAGAGAGACAGAGAGAGACAGAGAGAGAGAGAGATAATGCTTTTTTTAATTGTGTAGGCTGCTCTGTGTTGCATGCTACGTGGGCAGATACATAAACTGAATGAATGTGTTACAAAAATGAATATCCTTCATGGCATGTCTTCATTTACCTTCTATCTGGGAAGGGTGTTGATTTCTGCTTTTCCAGTCCACCAATTTAATCTGGTTCCCCACTTTGGGCATTTCATTTTCTAGATCTCTTCTCTTCTTAACCTGAGGTAAAAGGGTCTACTCTAATAGTTCACTTGACCTATCTTTCTATGTCTGTCTGTGTGATTTCTAAGAGTCAAGGCTGACTTGATGGCACGCAATCTCACTTGACTTTTTTCATTGTTTGTCACTCAGCAAGAACCCAAAAGGGTAAGAGCAGACATTATGGCCTGTTCATATATAACACTGTTAAGCAAATTTCCCCAGCCCAGACAGCTGCCTTAAGCAGCAATGTGTCAATTTTTGGATTAGCATGATATATGAGCAACGGCTTGTTCAAATCTTTAAAAATCCTGTCTTAATGATGGAACAAAGAGACATTAAATACAACCAGATCATCTCCCTAATCCAGGCATTTTAAGGTAAAATTATAACCTACCATATGATTATACATTTTCTTGCAAGTTGTGCCAGCATGTTAAGTCCATCTCCACTTCTAGGCCTTTATTAATAACTTGCAACTTATAACTTATTAGGAAAATTGAGAGGGAAAAGTGACACGTGGAAAGCACTCGGGGGGGGGGGGGACATCATTCAGACAAAGACTCTAGAAATAGCCACTCAAATCTAAGTGATTTCATGTCACTATATTCCTAGGTACCTGAGTAGCTTTCCATGCATGATGATACTTCCCTGCAGGAACCACAGAATGCCATCATCTTACATGAATTGCAACAAGGACCAGTTAAGTCCTTGTCAAAACACGAGAAGAAATTCCCAGACAGTGCATCAACACTAAACTCTAAATCACCTGTCTAAAATGTAAAGGAAGTAGCTCTCTTTTATTACATATTCAAAGGCAAAATTTACAAATGTCAGAACTGTACTTTATCCTCTGAGCTCTTGGCTCAATGGCCATATTCGCACATCATTTCAGACAACGGTGAACAAGTTTTTTTCAGGCTGAGAGCTACGTTTGGGTTTTGACAGACATGCCAAGGGCCACGTACCAAAACTTAGATGAATCCGGGACAAAAAAAGAAATGTAATTTAACTTTAATTAAAGAGCACACCAGTTGCATAAACTTGCAAATGATTTATTCAAATTCTGGTTTATTATTTTTAAAGTTTTCTTCATCACCTCAAGGACCAGAACTCCTTTGACTTTTCACACCAAATTTAATTTTAACCTGTAAATGGCTTCAAATGTAATTCTCAGAAACTCCTACACACTAAAAGAAAAAGTCATTATCCACATTGGGGTTTAGGGAAAGAAGGGTTGCTTGTTTTTAAAAGGAAACTTTGCGGTTCAGTTTCACTCACTGTGTAATCTGCATGTTTTTTCCCATACCATTTCATCCACTTTCTGAATTCTTTGTCCATCGTCTAGAAAGGTGGGAGAAAGAAAACAAAATAAACCAAAAGAAAATCCAGAGGTTATATTTCTGCAAATAGAAGAAGAGGTAACTATGGGACTGTCTAATGAGAGCTTGCTACTGTGCACAAGATTTGCACTAATGCAGTGTTTCTCAACCTTGACCACTTTTAGACGTCTAGACTTCAACTCTCAGAATTCCCCAGCCAGCCTTGCTGGCTGCGGAATTCTGGGAGTTGAAGTCCACACATCTGAAAGTGGCCAAGGTTGAAAAACACTGCACTAATGGATTTGTAACATATTAGGATTTGGAAGGCAGCTGAATTTAGTCTTATCCTTACAGAAGCATGGTGAAATTAGCACCAAGAGATGTTGAAGAGTTGGGTTTACCACCTGGGAAATTCAACTCCTGCAGTGCCTCTCAAAGAGTAGCAGCCTGCTTGGCACAGTGAAAGTTACGGATTTAAACCCAGATTCCTCCATTTGAAGGAATTTCGGAAAAGCATCCCTGTGAGAGCTATTGCCAGGGAGCATAGATGGCAGTGGGCTAGAGGAACACGTGTTCTAGTCTCATGTGGGAACTAATAAAAATCTATGGCAGAGGTCAAGCTTCCAAGAATTTAAAATCCCTGGCACCTAGGGTTGAAAGGAAGAAAAAAGAATATTAGGGGAAAAGGGCAAATAAAACTACGCATTGATTCCTATGCTGTTCAAAGGCAGTTTCATATATTTGTTGCCCTTGGTGCTATGCAGCCAAATTTGGTAGCTATTACAGCCTTCCCTATAATAGAAGTTATCGCTCAATTACATATTCTACCCACCCACCTCCTAGGAAATTGTTCTGTGAAGTAATATCCTCTCTTCCAGTCACGATTCTGCTGAAGCCCAGCCTGTCAATGCCTTCTGGTGCCCACACATCACCTCCTTTTACTATGTGTTGTCCCCAAACCATCTATTTGGTATTTGGCTTAGAAAAGAATCCTTTTAAGTCAGACCCCTACAAAGTTAAAGATTCTCAAACACTACTGGCACAGCTCAATTAAGAGCACAAGCACTCTGAGAAAAAAAATTCAACAATAAGGTAGATTGGGCAGCTCCTTCATGAGCAAAGTTTCACCTTCTGCAAGTGCAGAATTGTTACTAGCAGGGCACTATAAGATGCAGTTTGGTAACAAATAATAAAGTATTGGGCCTGGAATCAGTACCTGAGCTGCCATTTTGAAGCTGATAAAGTTCCTAGCCCTGACATGCTTGAGAGTGGGCTGCAGTTTTAGAAGCCAGAAAGATTCGGAACAACTTCAGGGTCCATATATAGTTTCTTCCCTTCCTCTACTCTTGGGGAAATTATTTAGTAACACAGTTACCTCAGGCTATAAAACTCAGCATCTAAGCAATGGATGTTGAAGACGGTGCTTTTAAAAATGGATGGTATACACCATTCTGGCCAGATTTCTTTAAGCCATACTCAGCTGCTAACATATATCACAATTCTAACCCAAGAAACTATGTTACCTCAGCGTATTTGGCCGGAATATCAGCTTTCTCCACACCATAGTGATGCTTGCAGTTTGTTGCTGCAGCCACCTGAAGCACAACTTGACCCACACCTAAGACAAGACAAAGGAGAACTACAGTTAGTAGGACTGCCAGAATGTCACATGAGGAGCTAAACTTGGAGTAAGAAGTTTACATAAGAACTGAAAGTATATTACTGAACCTCTAAACATGTTATTTTGTAGATAGGAATGTATGTCAGAAAGTAGACTACCCTGCACAGCCAGTACTTGGCTCACAAAGTCCAGGGTTTTTCTTAAAGATAACTTTGGAAATGCAGATTAACGTATAGGGACTAGTTTTCAATGCCAAAACCAACACTCTGATCTAAGCTTGAAGCAAAAAGGTAACCAGTACAGCTGACGTAAGGCCAGAGTGAATTATTTCAGGCTCTGTGTATCAGACAGACGTCTGGCTGCCAGATTCTGAATCCACTGAAGTTTCCAGACCTGTTTTCAAAACAGCACTGCAATAGTCCAGATAACTAAAGCCAAGTCTGTTTTCAGAAATACATGGGCAGATTTGTGAGCACTTAATGCCACTGGCATTTCAGAACTAGAGTTCTGCAGGTCTGAACAGCATTGCCCTCCTCCCCAAGCCATTGTTTTATCTAGTCTACAATCCCATGCTATTCAGTTCATGAAAATGTTCCAAATACAAGTTTGCTTTCCTTTTTTAAAAAACAGAAAACAGTCATCAACTGAGAGAGAGAGGAGAAAGTACTAGTGGCTCTTTCTTTTCATTGATAAGGCTGCAGGAAATTATGCCAGCAGGGCATGAAACCATTGCTAATTCTATTGCCTATCAAGAAGTAATGGGGAAACACAATAGCCAAAAATATATTAAGATTTCATGTATTGTGGTGGAGTTTATAGCTGGGAAAAGAAGAATCAGCACTGCAGATGTAACAGGGAGCCCAAAGGCTAAAGAAAGAATCCAGAAACTTAAGCTTCTCACTACCCCTCAAATAATTACCTAGCTGCAAGAGAAGGAATCCTTCAGCCAAAAAACTATTCTAGATTTACCCAACAACTTGAGATTGCATAGTAGATTTTTTTCCCATGTTGGTTGCAACATTCCTCTCAGTTTCACGGTGCGTTCTCCATGTGTCACAGGGAACTGCTCTTCAACAAAGAGAAGGTCAACACCTCTCTAGGTACCCACAACAGCCATCCACGGATGGTTTTTCCTGGACTGGGTAAAAGCTAACCAGGGAGGGAGTGGGCGAATCCACAGTGACAGGGTCATAGAAATGCTCCCTTATCAGCTGCATTAACTAAAGTTCCCACTTCTCCAACTGCTAAATTCCATTTAGGCCTATTTTATGCTCTGCTTTTAGCCAAAACTGGCAACACTTTTTAAAATTTTGCAATTACAGGAGGTATTAAACTTGGGTCTTTCTTAAATCAAACGAACAAACCTGAGGGCTTCTCGGAAGGCCATATGAGCTCACCAGAGGAATATAGTTTTGAAGCCACCTAGAGATTCTAAATAGAAGTACTAGATGTTAACTCAAAAATGAATTCTCATAGCTAAAACTACAGATCCTGGAGACATAATATCACAACCATTGGCTGGCCAGAGCTTGATGTCACACGCTATTATATTTCTTTCCACCCCCACTCCCACACTCTCCAGTTACCTCCCTCATTTTGTGGTTCTCAGGAACTTAACTGGACACTGATGATGTCAATTACCACAATTATGATGTTGTGAATCATAATCTGCTTCCATGAAGTCAAAAGTGGAAAACTGCTATGGTTTCCAATTCCAGTCTGGAGGTAAAACTTTGCATTACAGTAAATTTTATTTCCAAATTGGTACTGTCTATTAGAAACCAACATGTGCAGCTCACCAAGACATTAAGAAAGTAAATGCCATCTGAACATCTCCAATGAGCAAAACATGAACTTCAAACTATGGATTGGTTATTCAGAAAACATGTAACAATTCTGCTTGAACCATTTTAAGTGGAGCCAGAAAAGGGAACTGTACAGTGAACACTCACCACTGCCTAAGTCTACAAAGAGGTCATCTTCAGTCATTTTTATTTCATCTATCATCTGGGCCACCAAATCAAAAGAAGTCTCTCCATACACCTCTGGGGAAAAGGGTTCATAGTTGTTGAGTTTTTCTGGGTCCGTCACTGAGTGGTTATACACTTGCTGTAGGATATGGCGCAGAAGCCCATTGGAAGGGCGGGTATTCAGTTTCATGGGCTGGGTGGTTCCTTTCCACTGAGGAATGAAACAAGAAACCCATTTATCTCAATCACAATTTGTTTCTTATAGCAAAAACACCTTTTAAAGCATAAAACTCCCCTCAACCCATGTTCATAACATCAACAGCACCAAGAACATTATTTGAGTAGGAAGAGGTAGGTTGGCAGAGTTAAAGGGACTGAGGGAATTCCTCACTGTGCAACCTATGTTGTCCTGATTTCTGAATGTACAAGCAGCCTATCTGCCATGTTATCAGGCTTACCATATAAGCATTAACCATAGGTATGGTCAACTTACATCTAACCCACTTTAGTTAAGTAAAAGCTTGTATGCTACCAGAATTCTAACAAAGTGTGCTGTTGGAAGTAATGGACATCATACACAGTTTGATGCTTTCTAACCAGTAGACAAACTATGGTTTGAAGCTACTTTTTTCCTTTGCTCAGCATTCCTGCTGCTAGTGGGGAAGATAAAAGTAACCCTGCTAGACCATAGAGCCATCCAATCCAGAAATGTGTTTCTATGTTGGCCAATAAGTTGCTCCTGAAAAGCATATAAGCAAAGCATGAAAGCAACAGGCTTTCTTTGTCATGCATGCCCCTAGCTGCTGGCATTCAAAGACAGAGTGCCTCTAAAATGACAGTTCCCTATAATCATTATGACTAATGGTCACTGATCAATCTTTCCTCCTCTACGCAGTAGGCATATAAGTTAATGGCTACTATATCTCACTATGAATTTGCCTGGTGTCTAAAATCAGCTTCAGAGGCTTGGCTTTTGTCTTGACCTTACATAATTCTGGGCAACGGTATGAGGCAAAAGTGTTCTTGATGATGATATTGCTCCTGGGGAGACCCAAGTTCAAATCCCTTCACCACTTTGAAGTTCACCAGTCACTCTGCTTCTCGATTTAAGATATTTCACAATGTTTTAAGGGCAAAATGGGGAAAGGGTGGGAGAAAAGAGATTAACCAAGTATTATACCCTGAGCTCCTTTGAAGGAAAGGCAATACAAATATAAATACATAAATAAATGTTGGACATTCTGTTTATTCGGTTGTTTTTACTTAATACAATGAATATTTCTAACTGATTAACATTTATATTTGATGTCATTACACTTTGTATAATTTTACTGTATTTCATGTAAAAGTGGTATGCATATGCTACATTAAATATTAAAATATAAAATATAGCATTACATATTAAAATAAACTAATCGAAGAGAATATTTGTAGCTCAGGGTTGAACTGTGGAGTCCTTGGTGCTCTCTGAGCCTTGTTGTTTTCTTGCAGACGTTTCATTGCCAGGCTAGGCAACATCTTCAGTGCTAAAAGGGAGTGGGACTTGCTCTCTGTTTATATACCCTGGCTTGTCCTGCCTGTGTTGGTGGGGGTGTTGTACTCTCAAACAAAGTACTACCAAGGAGAGTACAACACCCCCATCCACACAGGCAGGACAAGCCAGGGTATATAAACAGAGAGCAAGTTCCACTCCCTTTTCGCACTGAAGATGTTGCCTAGCCTGGTAATGAAACGTCTCCAAGAAAACAACAAGGCTCAGAGAGCACCAAAGACTCCACAAAATAAACTAAGCCTAAAACATTTTGACAGTCAATTCCACAAATTAAACAGCCTTCAGTAAACGGAGACATGATTTTAACTAAATTGCATCAACTCACATATCATGCCAAAACATGGAATGATTATCACTCTTTCTCAGAAACCCAGCTCCTTTTTCATTCCATATTAATATAGCAGAACCACAAGGTCTTCAGAATGAAAAAATGGAACCCTCAGCCCTCAGCTTCTCATTACAATTTGACTGTATCAAGCATAAAATCTTGTCTTGATGAATCTACAGAATTAACAAATTAAATTTAGCGGTCTAACAATAGGAGTTTGTTTGTTTGTTTATTTATTACTCAAATTTATCACCGCCCATCTCCAGAATTAGTTTGCCCAAGTGAAAATTCTGGAAAAACAGGTATTAAAAATAGTATTTTTCCTCTCCTGCCTCATTATTCACTATTATTACAATTAATTAATTTCGTACGCCACCTTAGTCCCAATGACTCTGGACGGCTCATCTATCACAAGATCACACGAAGCAGATTTTTACTTTACCTAACTATATTAGTGAACTCAAGGTATTCTTAATAGTAATGTATTGTTACCATGACATAACTCTGGGCAATTATTTTTAAAAATCTTATAAGCCACTGCTAAGCGTCTATACTTAATAAATTCTGTACTATTTCTGTAAAGTAAATGCTAACCTAAATGTTATTGGAAGAAACAACAGCAGTATCATTTGAAGAACTGATATGATGCTTAACCAGTTTAACATTCATACCCAAGTACTGTATAAAAGCAATAGTTAAGGATTAGATGAGAGGTAGGATATGAGACCCACATTTGGTAAAACTACAGTTTAGAACCAAGCCTGCATATGAAATCAGTTCCTCTGTTTTTGCAAGGATATATCAATCCTTGTCCCCTTTGTTCTTGGAAGGTATTAGCTACACAGAATTTTATGTCACAGATAGTTTGCCGCTGAATATCAGATACTGTAGAACAGGGGTGGGAAACCTTTTTTCTACCAAGGGCCATTTGGATATTTATAACCGGGGACCGGGGTGGGGTGGGGGGCGGGGTTTCTGGGATTTCCGCAGACCGGGGGCCGGAGTTTACGGGCGGGAGCCAATCACAAGCACTGGGGGATGGGGTTTGCGGGCGGGAGCCAATTGCATGGAAGGGGCGGGGTTTGCAGGCGGGAGCCCCGCGGGCCTTAGGCGGGAGCCCCACGGGCCTGACGTTGCCCACCCCTGCTGTAGAACAATGAATATGCATGGGCATTTCTTTTCATACTTTTTTTGTAGGCTGAACGATAAAGAATGCTACTGCTGAAAATAGGATGCTGAAACTGAGCAGCAGTCCAGCAAGACCTCTTGTGTTTTATGGTGATAAGTAGGTAAAGACTGAAATCTCCTAATTCACCCCCATTTGGGGATTGGATTTAGCTACTGGCTACTGATTGATTGATTGATTGATTGATTGAACCTTAATCCTGAATCAGACAATTACTGGTTACACAAGCCACTTTTAAAATCTTACACCTGTAGTGAGTCAGCAAAGTGAGCTGAACTGCTTGCTGACCTTGAAACCAGTTGCCCAAACAGATGGCAGAAATGGCAACAGAATGGCAAGGAACACATACCAACTGGTGAATGCTGTCAATAGCTCGGTTGTATTTGTCACAAAGTCTTTGCATGCTTTCAAAGCTAAAAATGAGACAGAAAGACAAGAGTAATCAGCTAGGCAAATACATGCTCTCTCAATATTCTTACAATTGTCTTCCCAGCCACAAACATCCTACCTAAGCTATATTAATGATACCTTCAGGCAACTCCCCAGAAAGCCTTTTTCTTCTAATTCCTTAAATGATATAGGATCAACATGTTGGATATATATTTAAATATAATGTGTCAGTGAATACATCGAAACCATCCCCAGTGGCCACAAGTAAATCAACCGAAATATTTGTCTAGGAAAAACTTTCAATAAAAGTACTCTTGCGGCATAGTCCCATACATTCAGAATTCAGTTCTACTGAGTTCACTGGGGCTCACTCATACATGAGAGGATATAAACTGGTCACATTAAGGCTGCAAATAAAATTAAATTTTCATTTGAAAGTTATGCTTATTGAAATGTTTAAAAAATTAAGATAGCACAATTCATTAATGTGTACATTGCTTAACATGTCAGAATTAAAATGCATGGACACAGGTGCACCCTTATTCATGCTAATAATTCTGATTTTCAGAAGAAGCATTTCAAAATACTTTAATGTCTAGGTTCTCCTAGGGGTCACTTGATTGTCCAAGTAAATGATGCTTGTTTTCCAACCTGGTGCCTTCCAATGCATCTGGATATTCTGCAAACTGTAATCCCAGTAACACCTGGAGGGCACCAGATTAGAGAATGCTGCTCTAGGCATACAAGGTTCATCATGTGAGCTGGTTGGACTAATGGTCCTTTTCCAAACCAGGCAACTTAACTGAGGATGAAAGGATTAAAGAATCATTTCAGGACATGAGGGGAGGGGGAGAAAGGAGGGACATGGCAGTCACATGCCCACTGCATCATCAGATTTCAAGCTTCAGTGCAAAGAGCTGTTGTGTGCAGCTACACCAAAGCAACAGGGGAGGATACTGGAGCATGTCAGCAATTCTACCCCTCAATAAACCTGTCTTTGTAAGTGAACAGCCACCAATATTGTTGCCTAATCCCAAGGGTGTGTTGTCAATGCTAATTTATCTCTTGTTGTGTTTATATTTTCAAAAGGTATCCCAGGATACCTCAGCCACATACACAGTAGCACACTCCTCTACCTGGAAAGAGCCCAATGGCTTATCTAACTCTTGGAATGAGAATACAGAAGCACCTTTCTTTCCCTACAGAAATATGTTTACCAAGTGTTGCCAGTTTCCATGTGGTTCCATAAACATTAGAATCCATATGTTCAGAACAGGAACATCAGTAGATGGAAAACCTCTTTGCATCTGAAGCTGCTAACCACCTCTGTGGTTGCTACTTGCAGTTACTTGTGCAAATCTGTCCTCCAGTGTGATGTATTGTTTGGAGTGTTGTATTGTTTTGTTTGGAGATCAGGGGCCAGGAAAGACAGGTTCAAATGCAAAAGAGTGGCCATGTTCTAACTGAAGTGCTATCAGGGAAGATCACAGAATTCTAATAAAAGAACAAAGTATATCTAGTAAGGTGCCTACCCACATATTCGTTATCAGCAGTACCTTTCAAAGAGTAAGGTACAGAGGAAAAATACAAGGAAAAAAACCAGAATGAAATGTTTACCAGATTAACTGATTCATGATATTCACAGTTAAACTGATAATGAGCAGCAACCTCGTTTGCCAAGGATATTCATTATGTTGTGCAATTATTGACAAACGGGATAGCATTAACAAATGCCCTAAAGACATAATAAAAGTGTTTATTATTTATATTGAAGTATTCAGTACTGGAGGATTAATCCATGAAGACTTTTTCAAAGTTAAAATGTTTTGCTTCTCTTGGAAAAGAAGGCTCATGAATTAAAATGGAGTAAAATAGACTGTACTATGAAAATATACTCCCATATATGCTGGAACTGAAGTACTTTGGCCACATAATGAGAAGACAGGATACCCTGGAGAAGATTCTGATGCTAGGGAAAGTGGAAGGCAAAAGGAAGAGGGGCCGATCAAGGGCAAGATGGATGGTGATATTCTGGAGGTGACGGACTAGACCGTGGGGGAGCTGGGGGTGGCGACGGCTGACAGGAAGCTCTGGCGTGGGCTGGTCCATGAAGTCACGAAGAGTCGGAAGCGACTGAACAAATAAACAACAAATATGCTGGAAAGGCCACAGAGTCCTGCCGTTAATATTTAATACAGGTCCTTGATTAGGCTGAAGATGGCATGCAGGATTTAGTATTCATTTTGTCATTTCACGAGGAAAGGATACCATGCAAAGCAATTCAATTGGTTTCTCCACAAAAAATGAAAATAAATAACCTCCACCCCCATTCCAGAATTTATTATTGAGGTCAATGCTCAAGCTCTAAACCTCTCCACTTCTTGCTAAAATATGTGAAGTTCAAATAATCAACGATCAGCATATGTGCAGAAAGGGTCAGGTTAAAAAAAAAGAGTATTTACTAACATGTGACTACTATCTCAACTGTGCTGGCTGCAAATTTATTTTTAGGCTCTCCTTAATTAAATTGGAAAGCTGCAGGATCCTGCCTTGCCACTGAAATCAGGTGAAGGGACTCCTTTGTATATTCCATTTACAGTATATCTATCCCTCTTTTAATCAGAATATGGGACAGAATTCTTCTGTCCGGTGAAATCTGTTTAACAGTCTCCTTAAATATATACTGTACTGAATATATATTGTACTGTTGTTTCTTGGAAAGCCATTTGTTTCACAGCAGTTTAAACTTTAACCTGGTTGATCAGATTAATAATTTTATCTGTTATCTTGTTTGCTTTTCATCTGTGGGTATCACACCTGTCACTGTCCTTAGTACTGTTAGCCACTTGGGCTTTCTAGGGCAGAGCTTTCCAAACTGTGTGTCTCGGCTGCAGTGTCTGGGTGTGGCGCGGCTGCTGCCTCCAAACCCTGCCAGGATTCCGCACAGGTCCTAGTGCCTGCCTTGTGCCCTGCTGTAAGGGTGTGTCGCGAAATGATGCATGTCTAAAAAGTATGTCACCAACATGAAAAGTTTGGAAAGCTCTGTTCTAGGGAGTTAAAGGCAAGATATTCATCTGAAAAAATTACCCAAAGAAATAATAGCTTAAAAACAATTTAAAGTTTTTTTAAAAAAATTAAGCCCAAGGGGCTGTTTACGCATTAAAAAAAAACAAAGAAAAGGAATTAGAGCAGCTTTCCCAAACCTGGTGTCTTCCAGCTGTTAGGCCGCAATTTTCACTTTCCACAGCCATCACACTCAATATGAAGGACACCAGGTTAAGGAAGATACCATGAACAACCGCAGCCAACTACAAGCTTTTTTCACTGCAAGTTCATTTAACACTCAGGATGGCAGAATGAGATTGCAATTTAATCTGAACAGAGAAGAACAAGATGTTGTTCAACCGGGAGAAATGTAATTTATTTATTTATTAAATTTATATGACCGCCCAACTCACACACAGTGACTCCGGGAGGCTTACAAAATTAAAATTCACAATATAAAAAAACCCATCGACACCCCCCCACCCCCCACGGCAGCTACAAACACAATCCGATCAGCCACTTGATCAGCTTCATCTCAACCTGGGGTCCCCAGCCCTGCTGACAGAATGTCTTCAGTCTTCTTCTTCCTAGCGTTTTCCCGCTATTTTCGCGGGGTCTGCTTTTCGGATCTTGAAGCACCACTTTGCCCGATCATTTGCATCCTCAGGGCGTAGCCCATCAATTTTCAGAAAAGTATCAAGGTGGGGGCCAATCTAATCTCCAAAAAAAAAGGCCCTTTTTCGTGGTCCCACTAGATGAACATCCCTCACAGAAGGGACCTGTAACATACCCTGCCTCCCTGTTCTGGTGGGCCAGGTAGATATAACTGGGGAAAGGCAGTCCTTCAAATAACCAGGTTATTAAATAAATTACATTTAGGGAAAAATATAGGACAAACATATAAGATGGGAGGTTCATGACTTGAAATCACTACATCTGAAGAGGACTTGGCTATGATCATTGTCAATGAACATGAGTCAGCAGTGTGTGAGACAGCTGCTAGAAGGGCAATGTAGTTTTGGGCCGCATTAGAAGCAGCATTGTATCAAAGACACATGAAGTTGTTATTCCTTTCTATTTGGCACCAGTGAGTACTGAATACAATTCCAGGCACCATATTTCCAAAAGGATTTTGATGGGTTAGAAAGTTCAGAGAATGGCAACAAAGATGATACTTGAGGGCATACCCTGTGAGAATAGGCTGGGATGATCAGCCCAAGGGGACCCATGATAGCAATGTTCAGGTACAGAAAGAGAAGCTACAGGAAAGATGGCCAAGAACTATTTTTCATGGCCACAGAAACCATGTCCAGAAGAAATGAATGTATAAGTTGCAGCTGCCTAGATCTCACAAATACAAGAAAAAAATTCTTAGCAGTACAACACTACCTGTAAGCTTTAAGAAAGAGGCTGTACAGCCATCTCTCAATGATGGTTCAAGTGATATTCCTGCATACTGCAGAGGGGTGGACTAAATGGTCCTTGGTCCCTTCCAACTCTACAGTTCTATGGTTTTATTATTCTAAATATAGGAAACCTAAAGTTTATTAACTGCAGCCTTGCCTAAAAGATGCAGTTTGGATTGTGTTGTCTGGAATTGCAGAGTAATCGATAACCTAAAGCTCCCCAAGGCTCTTTTTGCAGTACAGCAAAGGAACCTTTTGGGCTACTGCTCCAGATTAACTCACAACAGAACAACATTTAAGGGTCCAAAGTCATCTTTAAGTTGCATCATATCTCCTAACAGAGATATAAATAAAAAGGCCGCTGTGGTTTATTTTGGTAACATCTGCTTCCAATTTACTTTGAAGTGCAAAAGGAACAACCCCTAACAATGAAACCAGGATTCCCTCAAAGGCCTTCATTAATGCCAATTTTGGTTACTAAAGATGCCTTAGGAGAGAAAACAGAAAGCGGCAATGCTCAGACTACTCATCTACTGCTTGATGTTTTGCAGCAAATCACTTAAGTAAAAAAAAAAAGGGGGGGGAGGTTTCATGCAGTGGCTATTATTTATTAAAGTAATTTTTCTACCGGCCTTTAAGCAAATACGCTGAAAAATACTGACAAAATATACAAAAATAAAAAAGCCAATAAAACACACATTCAAAACAAATTATATTTTTGGATTCAGGTAAAGGAACTCATCGATATCAAATCTGCCACTCAGCAGATAAAACATCTTGCCAAATGGAAGCCAACGAGGTAACAGAATAGGCCTTGTTATGCAGGGAGTTGCAAAGCACAACTGCAACCAAAGAAGACCCTCTCCTGCATCCAAACTATCATGCAGTTTTGGTGGGATGTGATACAGATGAAGATCTTTGCTGACAATTGATGTTCATTTGTTCTCAAGGACTTTTTGAGGCCCTTGCTGCTTGCGTCACATGCTATTAGTAACCCCAGTTATAGTGCCTAAGACCTTGTGCTACCACTTCTGAACTGCTGCCAACAAAACCACATGGATGTGTCCATATAGTTACCAGAAGTTGAATTCAACATGAGGGCATCTTTACTTTTCTAATGGGATATGTTTGTTTAGCATTATCATATACTTTGGACTGAGATACGTAATCTGGTGTTCTCCTGATGGGAGGAAGCTTGCCCATTCAAAAAATGGCTATCAGAATATTCTCTGCCACTTCCTCCAGATACTCCCCACCTTCTTGCAGCTGCTCATTATGCTGAGGTTCTAAGAAAGTGTACAGGGCCCATCTGGGTCACTGGGGCATCACTGAAAATAAAGATATTCTGGAAAATAAAGATACTCAGGAGGTGCTTTGCTTTGCAGCATACTAACTTCCCATTTTTAATTAAAATATATAATGTTTAAATGTAAAGAGTCAGGTTGGGCAGGGATCCTATCAGCACCCAAAATTGTGTCTATGGACAAATAAGTGCCAATGGGACTATATTAGAGCCCAAGGTTCTCCCCTGCACAGTCGTGTCCGACTCCAGGGGGCGGTGCTCATCTCCGTTTCTTAGCCGAAGAGCCAGCGCTGTCCGAAGACGCTTCCGCGGTCATGTGGCCGGCATGACGCACGCGGAGCGCTGTTACCTACCCACTAAAGTGGTACCTATTCATCTCCTTGCATTTGCATGCTTTCGAATTGCTAGGTTGGCAAGAGCTGGGGCGAGTGCGGGAGCTCACTCCGTCACACGGGGCTAGGGTCTCGAACCTCCGACCTTCCGATCGACAAGCCTGGCGTCTTACCCGCTGAACCATCGCGCCCCATGTTTATAACCCCAAGGCTTATAGTTATATCTAAAGATTTTACTCTTTCATACCCTGAACAATTATGATAACCTATACATCCTAATTACAGGTGGTTCTCGTTTAACGACCACTCATTCAGCGACCGTTCAAACTTACGACGGCACTGGACAAGTGGTAGTTACAACTGATCTTCAGAGTTCTGGCCGTCACAGCATCCCCACGGTCACATGATCACGATTTCCAACGTTCCCTGTTGACTTCCCACAAGCAAATGGGGAAGCCTGCAGGAAGTCGGAAGTTACAGTCACATGACGCTTAATGACCAGTGCAGTCCTTGCTTAACGAAGTCAACCAGGACTGCTGGAATTGCTATTGCTAAGCAGCACGGTCACGTGACGCCACACTTTATGACTACATCACTTAGCAACGGCAATTCCACTCCCAATTGCCACCTTTAACCGAGGATTACCTGTATTATGTAAACAGCTGCTGTATTCATAATAAATTTTGCCTCAAGGCATGAATATAAACTATGTTTTTTATTGTAATGCGATGTGAATGTGCCATACGATAAATAAATAATAAATAACAGAAATATCCAAAAAGCACTATTTATATTCTTTAATTATTTTTCCAGCATCTGAGGTTAATTCTACACCAGGTACCAATTACCCAAATGCCTTTTGTAACTGCAGCAGCAATTCACAGGCCTATTTTAATCGCTGCATTTAGTCCTGCTATAATAGGTTATCCCTATTGAAGAATTAAACAGATTCTCACTTTCTCACCTTTTAGTATCATAATCAATTAAAACATAGTTTTCCATAGCAAGCTTGAGGTCTGGAATTTCTTCACAGACCCACCTGAAAAATAAAACAAAGAAGATCGATTAGCTGTACAGACAACTCTCCAAAGTTCCTATATTACTTTCTGTTCTTTTAAAAACTCCCTGCCAGTCCAGATACATTTACTATTAATCATCTGCAGCTCACTGGCAGTCTAAGAAGAAAGAACGTACTTTGCTTTACTCAACTAATACTAAGAGATATTCTTACTTGTCAGGTATTCAGCTTAATAGCTATTTTCAAGTCTCCAAAAAATAAATTTTAAGTGGATAAACTCTATGTATATTATTTCAGGAACACTGCTTAACAGCAGCCATGTAGAACAATATAATTAGCCTGCAATATTAAGTCCTCAGTTAATAAGAATGTGCAATACAATATAAGTCCACTGAGACCAGTATGGCCTAATCTGACAGTACTAAATGGCATTTCCAGCACCACCACCTGCCTGCTACCACAAATCCTTGGAATTGGAGATGCCAGGGATTACCATCTTGGACTTCATCGTGCACAGCAGATGTTCAACTACTGATGTATGGCTCCTCCCTTCTGATGTTTACAATGTTTTATGTTTTTTTCAATGCTTCAACCAAGCATTATATAATGCTTCAACCAAGCATTATAGAGCCAGTTTGGTCTAGTGGTTAAGGTGCTGGGCTAGAAACCAGGAGACTGAGAGTTCTAGTCCTGCCTTAGGCATGAAAGCCGGCTGGGTGACCTTGAGCCAGTCCCTCTCTCTCAGCCTTAGGAAGGAGCCAATGGCAAACCAGGAGACTGAGAGTTCTAGTCCCGCCTTAGGCATGAAAGCCGGCTGGGTGACCTTGGGCCAGTCCCTGTCTCTCAGTCCTAGGAAGGAGCCAATGGCAAACCAGGAGACTGATTGTTCCAGTCCCGCCTTAGGCATGAAAGCCGGCTGGGTAACCTTGGGCCAGTCCCTGTCTCTCAGCCCTAGGAAGGAGCCAATGGCAAACCAGGAGACTGAGAGTTCTAGTCCCGCCTTAGGCATGAAAGCCGGCTGGGTGACCTTGGGCCAGTCCCTGTCTCTCAGTCCTAGGAAGGAGCCAATGGCAAACCAGGAGACTGATTGTTCTAGTCCCGCCTTAGGCATGAAAGCCGGCTGGGTGACCTTGGGCCAATCACTCTCTCTCAGGCCTAGGAAGGAACCAATGACAAACCAGGAGGCTGAGAGTTCTAGTCCCACCTTAGGCATGAAAGCTGGCTGGGTGACCTTGGGCCAGTCCCTGTCTCTCAGTCCTAGGAAGGAGCCAATGGCAAACCAGGAGACTGAGAGTTCTAGTCCCGCCTTAGGCATGAAAGCCGGCTGGGTGACCTTGGGCCAATCACTCTCTCTCAGGCCTAGGAAGGAACCAATGACAAACCAGGAGGCTGAGAGTTCTAGTCCCGCCTTAGGCATGAGAGCCAGCTGGGTGACCTTGGGCCAGTCCCTGTCTCTCAGTCCTAGGAAGGAGCCAATGGCAAACCAGGAGACTGAGAGTTCTAGTCCCGCCTTAGGCATGAAAGCCGGCTGAGTGACCTTGGGCCAATCACTCTCTCTCAGGCCTAGGAAGGAACCAATGACAAACCAGGAGGCTGAGAGTTCTAGTCCCGCCTTAGGCATGAAAGCTGGCTGGGTGACCTTGGGCCAGTCACTCTCTCTCTTAGCCCAACTCACCTCACAGGGTTGTTGTTGTGGGGAAAATAGGAGGAGGAAGGAGTATTAGGTATGTTCGCTGCCTTGAGTTATTTATAAAAATAATAAAGGCGGGATAAAAATAAATAAATAAATAAAGCCTGAATGTTTGGGGTAATGGAAACTCTAAAATGATAGTAATGCGCTGGGAGAGGTCTAAATTAAATTAAAGGAGAGAAAATGTTCGTTTATCACCATCAGCAAGGATAGATGTTAGTGATGGCAGAAAAAAAGTGCAGCAGCATATAAGCACTTTATCCTTGCTCCCCAACAGTTAGCCCTTAAAAAACCAATACAAGCAGCTCATGTAGGCATATCCTGTAACAACAATGAAAGCTTTAAAGAGCAGTAGAAGTTATATTCTATTGATGCAGACCCTGGAAAGTGGTGCTTTTTTCAGCCTGGAGATATCAAGCTAACACAGTGGGGAGAATTGTTGTCAAAACAAGATACTGTGCAATAAGCGGCAACCATACAAATTACTATTCCTCTTCTGGGGAGGCAATGGTCATTAGCTTTGAGCACAGTAAGCTGCCAATTCTGGCTTGGCTTATTAGCCAGACCATGATTTGTGATGGGTCTTGAGGCACACAGAGAATTCTCAGAAAGTACTATTTCTATTATATCTCCCTTCTCCCTTGACCCAAATCACACACAGCTCATGGAAGACTTAGGGAAGGAACGCTTAGGTATACTTATGTTTTTGCTTTCTTCTCAATAAACTGTCTTGATAAGCCTTAGCCTCCAAAACTGATATACTGCATACATATTCTAAATAGCTAGGTTGTGTCAGACAGAGGGGCCCATTACTGGGCAAGGCAATTTGCAGCTTATCCTTCACTTCAGGGTTCCATAAAAGGCTGTAATCTTCTGAAATGCATCAACAATGCTAGAAGGCAACAGATAGGAGTGAGGCAATGCTGCTTGCCCAAGAAACTTAAAACCAGATCCCACTGGGGCAAAGAACGGAGTTCTCTAAAGGCTTTGATTTAGTGTTTTCTACAAGATAACCATTTGCGGCTCAGAGTCGCTGAGATCTTTGACAGAATGCTACTTAATGCAATAAGATGGTGCTAGCACAACAGGCATAGCTACAAGGGAGTTTCTGGTAGGACCCAGCTGAGATGCTCTGAGCAGCTACTTGGGATACATGGCTGCACTACTAAAATCAAGCTTTGGGACCAAAGGTGAAATGATTCCACACATGAAGGACTGAATCTTTTCTAGCCCAATTAATGTTCAAAGCAACATACTGCACTCCTCATTTCTCTCTTTCCTCTTTTTGAGACAAATAAAATCCCAGTCTTGCTTTCACTGGCTAACAGAGAAAGTCCTCCTATCAATAATAATGTTCCTGACTTCTTGCCAAAGGAGCACGTATGGATATACATGTGTGCATGTACAGGCACATATGTGCATTAATCCTAAAGAGGATTTGTCTGGCCAAAAGGCCCAGGGAAAACAGCAAAATAATTCAGAGAGGCTATTTGGCCCCTTCTGCCTCAGTAGAAATAATGAATAAACAAAAACATTCCCAATAAATATTTTGTTTTGAAATATGAAAACGTTAATATTTACCCAAAATGTCTAACATACAGACATATAAATAAACATCAGAAATCACTCTTTTATATATAGAAATACATCAAAATATCTTCAAATATGTTCATAGTCTTTTATACTGTACTTGCATGTTTATTCAAATGAATCGTTTTGTTTAATACAAAATAAGTAATTTATTTTCAACTTCTTGTTGTTGTTAGTTGCCATTGAGTCGTTTACGACTCATAGCGACTTGTATTTATCCTTATTTCTTAAAGAGCAAAAATTAAGATCTTTACATAGGATGTAGCAGTTTGTAGCACACTCTTTCTCTCTCCTGAACAAAAATAGGGTGTTCATAGCTTTAAGGCTGCTGTTGTGTATATCTCAAATTATAAGCACCATTAAACAGAGTAAATGTGCAAACCTATTCTGTAAATTTCATAAATACAGTGGGGCAAAAAAGTATTTAGTCAGCCACCAATTGTGCAAGTTCTCCCACTTAAAAAGATGAGAGAGGCCTGTAATTGACATCATAGGTAGACCTCAACTATGAGAGACAAAATGAGAAAACAAATCCAGACAATCACATTGTCTGATTCGGAAAGAATTTATTTGCAAATTATGATGGAAAATAAGTATTTGGTCACCTACAAACAAGCAAGATTTCTGGCTCTCACAGACCTGTAACTTCTTCTTTAAGAGGCTCCTCTGTCCTCCACTCATTACCTGTAGTAATGCCACCTGTTTGAACTTGTTATCAGTATAAAAGACACCTGTCCACAACCTCAAACAGTCACACTCCAAACTCCACTATGGTGAAGACCAAAGAGCTGTCGAAGGACACCAGAAACAAAATTGTAGACCTGCACCAGGCTGGGAAGACTGAATCTGCAATAGGCAAGCAGCTTGGTGTGAAGAAATCAATAGAAGAAATATTGTGGGAGCAATAATTAGAAAATGGAAGACATACAAGACCACTGATAATCTCCCTCGATCTGGGGCTCCACGCAAGATCTCACCCTGTGGGGTCAAAATGATCACAAGAACGGTGAGCAAAAATCCCAGAACCACATGCGGGGACCTAGTGAATGACCTGCAGAGAACTGGGACCAACGTAACAAAGGCTAGCATCAGTAACACACTACGCCGCCAGGGACTCAGATCCTGCAGTGCCAGACGTGTCCCCCTGCTTAAGCCAGTACATGTCCGGGCCCGTCTGAAGTTTGCTAGAGAGCATTTGGATGATCCAGAAGAGGATTGGGAGAATGTCATATGGTCAGATGAAACCAAAGTAGAACTGTTTGGTAGAAACACAACTCGTCGTGTTTGGAGGAGAGAGAATGCTGAGTTGCATCCAAAGAACACCATACCTACTGTGAAGCATGGGGGTGGCAACATCATGCTTTGGGGCTGTTTCTCTGCAAAGGGACCAGGACGACTGTTCCGTGTACAGGAAAGAATGAATGGGGCCATGTATCGTGAGATTTTGAGTGCAAACCTCCTTCCATCAGCAAGGGCATTGAAGATGAAACGTGGCTGGGTCTTTCAGCATGACAATGATCCCAAACACACTGCCCGGGCAATGAAGGAGTGGCTTCGTAAGAAGCATTTCAAGGTCCTGGAGTGGCCTAGCCAGTTTCCAGATCTCAACCCCATAGAAAACCTTTGGAGGGAGTTGAAAGTCCGTGTTGCCCAGCAACAGCCCCAAAACATCACTGCTCTAGAGGAGATCTGCATGGAGGAATGGGCCAACATACCAGCAACAGTGTGTGCCAACATTGTGAAGACTTACAGAAAACGTTTGACCTCTGTCATTGCCAACAAAGGATATATAACAAAGTATTGAGATGAACTTTTGATATTGATCAAATACTTATTTTCCACCATAATTTGCAAATAAATTCTTTCCGAATCAGACAATGTGATTGTCTGGATTTGTTTTCTCATTTTGTCTCTCATAGTTGAGGTCTACCTATGATGTCAATTACAGGCCTCTCTCATCTTTTTAAGTGGGAGAACTTGCACAATTGGTGGCTGACTAAATACTTTTTTGCCCCACTGTATGTCAGTGATGCATTCATTTTAAGTTAAACTTATAAAATATGTTTAAGTCTGTTAAGTTCATTTCTAACATGTCCCCTCAAGAAACTGCTTTTTCCTCTAGTTTCAGAATGTCGGCAAATTTCACTTCTCTGAACATAGTCCTGAGAAACTGACCGACTGTTTTCAAAAGTTACAAAGGGACCTGCTCTGGTCCTATGCGTCCAGGTCTCAAAATCTTTCGTGAATGCATTTCAAGCTTTGTAGGCCTCACACAGAACAGTAACAGGTCTGTTGTCTACAGAATAGAATAGAATAGAACTGCTTTTAATGCACATTTTCAGTCAGTCTATAGCACAGTTAAGCAACCTGCAGATGAGTCAGAAATATTGCCAGCATCCAGGCCTACACAACCAGGAACAATGCAGACAAGGGTCCCATGCCTTCCTATGTCCTAGGACGAAAGGGTAAACTGCAAGCAATGTATACTAAGCTGGGATACAGAGAGTCCAGTCCAGTCTATTGCCTACTATCAAATTCCCAAAGTAGATGCACAACTATAATTACTGAGGGAAACACCAAGGTGACACATTGCATCACCTGCCTCACTACCAGCTGAAGTGACTGAAGTATGTGACCATCCTTGGACCTGTGCACTGATATGCTGTTATTTTTGGCAGTGGGAAACACTGTAGAGTGTCCTCAACTGGAAAAGAATAGAGCTCAAATGCAGAGCATAGAATTTATATGTGAATAGTCCCTGGTCCAATCCCTAACATATCCAGCTGTAAGAATCAGGCTGCAGGTGATATGACAGACTTTGGCTGGAAACTCTACAGTTGCAGTTAGAGTAGGCAATACTAGACCAGGAGGAGAAGAAACTGGCTGCCTTATGCTAAGTCAGGCTGTGACTAGATGCATAGAGCATAACTACATCATAATGGGATTTGGTTTTGGATTAGGATGTCGTGTGACCTTGGCCAAATAGTTTGTTCACCAGAATTTCTGGTTTGATACCACGTGTAAATCCAGTCCAACAAACTAGAGTAACAAAATCATGGTTTACTGCAATACATGAATCAGTCCTATACTCCTATATTCCATTATTTTTTAATGGAACCCAGAAATGGTATTTGAAGTCTGTATGGAAAAGCGTACCATATCATAAGAATCTGAGATTACACACCAAGTATAGAATCCTAACAAGAATCAAGTTTCCATTCTTCATCTCTTCCCTATCAGAAGACTCACTTGCTGTTTTGAGATGCAGCCCTGGGAGGGTCAGGGAGAGAAAAAAGCAGAGAGCGTGCTTTGCAATGTATATTTGCCTTAACACCTACCGAATTGTCTCAATGATTTCGTGAGCAGCATCATGGTGTTTGTCCTGAAACAACAAAAAAACAGAAAGAGGTGGCTTCAGGACATCTAGGAAGTGATATCATCTATGTTGGCTGTCAGTACAAGAGTCATTTGCTTTAACAAACATCTCATCACTTGGAAATGCAGAGAAAGGAAACTTAACCTGTTTTATTAAAACATTTTATTAAAAATAACACAACATAAATTCTATGCTTCCTATTTTTTTCCCCGAACTAATAATACATTTGAGTGAAAAGTATTCATTTTGCAGCTTCTATGCAACACTAGATCAACCTACTGCAATCCTATCCCAGGGCACCATTGGATGATGATAGGAGTTATAATCCAACACATATAGAGGAACAGTTTTAGGAAAGCTATGCTAAATACGACCAGTTGCATTCTGTATCAGTGGAACGGAGAAGGCAGCTCCACTCCCAAGGCCAATTTTATCTCATCCTGACAGCAAGCCAAATTTTGAAACAAAAGTGTATGATAAGGTTTCCTTATGGTTTAACTTCAAATTCTGTATGCAGCATGTCAAAAAATATGTACTTTTTATATGGTAATATGCAAGAGTAGAAACCAATGCTTGTCATGATGTCTATACAGAACCTTCATATTGAGAAGAAGCCAACCTCTGATTTCCAGATGTTAGAAAAAGACAGCAAGGGTGAGCTGTTGTATTAATATCCTCTGTGGGGCCTTTGCGGGCATCTGCTTGATTGTTGTGGAAAGCAGAAAGATGGATTAGTTGGATCCTTAGTCAAAACCAACAAGATTCTTTATGACTTCCAGGGGAGGTATGGCAAACTGAAGATGGCTCTGTGAAAGCAGAGCTGACAACTGCAGCAAAGATCAAGGAACCGGTGAGCAGACCAGTTACTTGGAACCTCTCTGGGTAAAGAGAGGATGGGAGATCGCCCACATGTGCTCTGGATGGCTGTTCCTCGCGAGGAGACCACAGGACAGTGGTTTTCCACGGGTTGAGCACAAGGAGACAACATAATTAGCCATCTTGCTCACAACCATGGCAGAGACTTGCAAACTTCACTTTCTAATCACTTTCAGAAATTGCTCATTAATGACTTCTAAGCTATTAGAGACCTTCGGAACAGGTTTGAAAACGCTGGGTGAGTCTGCCCTCAATCCTGAATGAAAGAAAATTTTAATCATAATCTTAAGAATTTAAAGAATCTGAAATAAACAGGACAAAGCTATATAAGATTTTGATCTTAGAAAATTATAAATGAACTAAGGGTTCAGATAAAATTGGAATATTGAAACTTTTACAATAAGATTTTGGAATTAATTATAAAGAACAAACAGCTTCTCGTGGGAAATAGATTCTGTTTTGGTTTTTACAAGATAAAACAAAGATAAGCAATTTCATTATTTCAAAAATTGGA
The DNA here is from genome assembly GCA_023362775.1 of Charina bottae. Taxonomy (NCBI): domain Eukaryota; kingdom Metazoa; phylum Chordata; class Lepidosauria; order Squamata; family Charinaidae; genus Charina; species Charina bottae. Next base: position 5,286,366 of record JALMGJ010000040.1, read on the forward strand.
CACTAGAGGAGACTTAAGTTTTTAGGTAGAGGAAAGAATTTACAAGCTTGTAAAATGTTGCAAAATGTTATAACAGTGAAAATATTGAAGGAGACTTTTGAAGAATGGAATCAGGAAATAGTAGCCACAATATCAACAATGTCAGTAATTATGTCTGCTTCTATGGATGGAATATGTTGTTGAAGAAATGACAGATGTAGAACAAATTTTATCTGACAAGATAGAGATGGTATCAAAAGTAGATTTACAACTGACAGGCCAAGAGAATGACTTAGAAAAGGATGTTTCACTGGATTTACAAAAGAAACTGGCTGAGGCTTTAAAATAGGGAAATACAAATGACAAACTAAGAGAGTGACCTGGATAATTTTTTCCTATTTGATTTACAAAAGAGGCTTATTAAAGCCTTGAAGTACTCTGTGCAATGTGACAAGGAAGAAATGAAGAGAAATCAAATCCTACAATAACATTTGAATGAACTAAAGATTAAGACTGTTAGAAGGAAAATAAAGGAATATAAAGTTGTTTTATTTGATCAAGGTTAAAACAAGATATGTTGTTACTTCTGGCAAGCCTTTATATACTTTCTGCTGACACCAGGACTGAAAAGATGATGTTTTATGGATTTTTTTATAGATAAGAAATGGGATATGGGATGAAGAGATAAATGTTTATAACCTTAGAGGGGGTGAAGAGTCACTAAATTTGTTTATACTTTTTGTGATGAAGGTTGGAATTACTTCTTTATATATTTCTTTTTTCTTTATTATATTCTTACTTTTCTCTTCTTTTTCTTTTTTCCTGCACTTTTTACTCCTTTCTATTCTCTTTTCTTTAAGTTTAGTTTGTATTAGATCAGAGCTTTCCAAACTGTGTGTCGCGACACAAAAGTGTGTCGCCACACACAGTCTGGTGTGTCGCCACACAACCCGGAAGCACTGATCATCATCAGCGCTTCCGGGTTTTCCCGCGGCAACACACCAACGGCGGCACGCAAAAACTGAAAGCGGCAGCAGCGCTTCCGGGTTTTTGTGCGCTGCCGCAACGGCAGCACTTCCGGGTTTTCCCGCGGTGACACACCAACGGTGGTGTGTCGCCACAGGAAAACTTTGGAAAGCCCTGTATTAGAGTTTACTATTATAATCAAAATTCTTAATAAAAATTATATATCACAAAAAACCCAAACAAGATTCTTCTAAAATTCTTATGCCGTGCAAAAGAATAACCCTTACTTCTGCTTCCTTTTCATTTCAAATGTTCTTTTAGTGAGAAAAAAATAGAAATTAACACATGGTATCTTTAATGAATTTAAAAAGATAGAAGACATAGAAGCTGATTAAGCTTTCCATATTCCTAGTGAATTCATGACAGCGGTGAGATTATAAATGGGAATATCTTGACTCATAGCTCAGTCTTTTAACCACATGCTATACAAGAATGTGAAGAAACTCAAATGAAAAAATTTAAACGAGACAGTTAAAATATTAGAAAATTAGAAGAGGCGTTTGTTTGATGGGAAAATTTGCTTCCCAATGTTCTGCTCTTAGGCCTCTGCATTTTCAGTTAATTGATTTAGCAAGTGATGAAGTGATGTCTTTCTCTACCTAAGACACTGGATACAGACTAATTCAACAGACTAGATGGACACATATTCTACATAAAATAAAACAAGACATCAAATCAAATTTAAAACAAAAACAACCTAATGTTTTTCCTGAATCAGAACAGATTTTGAACCATTATCTAAAGTACTCATGAACTGAAGTGGCTACGTGGTATGCAGAACTCCACTGAACATCTCCATCCCTTAAGTTATGCAGGACATATAAGCTCCTCCCTCTGACTTTCTATTCATATATTGTGAATAACTCTTAACAGAAGATCATGTGAACAGCTGTATACAAAGACTTTCAGATAAACTGGAACCAAACAGCATATGAGTCACATGAAAATCTCAGAAGATTAAAATACCTCTCTCTCCAAATTAGGGGTGAACATTAAGTGAGAAATTGATAAAAATCAATGTTTTTTTAAAAAATAATACAATTAATTTATATTACATTTATTTTTAAGATGTAAATATTGTTTCTTATAGAATAACCAGACAAGTATAACCTAAATGTAAGGATATTGGTAATACATTTTATTTCTTAATAGAATCGATACCTCTACAATTGAGTTAAAGGAAGTTTCTCTAAAGTAAAGAGCCACTTTGATCATTTCTCAAATATATTAATATTATCCCTAAGAAACAATTTCACATGATGAAAATAAGTTGCTCTAATCTGCCTAGGAAATCACACTTTTAAGAAAAGCCAGAAATATGTTATTTATGGTGTTCAAGACAGAAAGCTCCCTGGGTGAGTGGTGGGGAGCTTAATGGACAAGGGAAATTGAGCAGACTACCAATCACAACTTTTGGCTTGGCAACAGGGTCAACTGGAAAACTCCTTTTCCCATGCTGGGAAGATGTGTTGTTTTTTTAGTCAACAACTCCCAACCATTTTCTTTATGTGGATCACTACATCATTACTGAAACCTTCAGAAGCCACTAAACCAGTGTTTCTCAACCTTGGCTGAGATATTGATAGAGGCTGGCTGGGGAATTCTGGGAGTTGAAGTCCACACATCTGAAAGTTGCCAAGGTTGAGAAACATCGCACTAAACTAAGAGCTGGAAACATGGTACCTACTGGTGCTATGGCACAAGTGTCCTCTCCTGAACGTGTCTACAAGAACCCAAAATTAATTAATTACTTACTTACTTACTTACATACATACATACATACATACATACATACATACATACATACATATTAAAATGACCAAACCTAATGAGATGTTTGTGTTCTCATGGGTCTGTTTGGATCTGGAGGCATACACATCTAAATAAACAAATAACATTAGCTCTCTCCTGAGATTCTGGCTACATTTTAAAAAGTACTTTTATTTCTGTTTTGCCACATGCGCTAGACTTCACTTGTAGCACCACTGTGGATCAAACTTTAGGAACGATTACTTTAGGAAATACAGAATTGGAATACTTAATTTATTATTTGAATCAGACTTTTTAATTGCCCTGATTTAAATTAATCCATCCTATCTCCAAACTTTGGTTTCTATATCAGGACCAATGAGCAAAGACACATACAGTACATAGGAATTTTTTTTCCGCTAAAAAACAACCTTTATCGTAAAAGTGTAAGTTGTCGAGTAATGTCAAGAGAAGCAAGTATTTTGTCACATCAGCAGCCGATCCTTATCATTTGTTATAGGAAGGTGAAAGGTAATATAAAAAATAAAGCCATATAGAAAAGAAATGCAGGTTTTTCCATCAATTGATAAAGTATTTATTTTCAGGGGCAAGAACAAGGATGGCTAACTTCCGGATCCTGGGCTATATGTGACCCTAAGCCTTTTTTTCTGTACTCTCTCTTGCGGCTCTTTCTTACTATCATTGTGAAATCTGGGGTGGAAAATACAAGGAAATTGCAATGTAATTGCTCACATTTTCTTAACCCAGCGTTTTAAGAAAGGGACATCCCCCACAAACATACAGTCCCAGCTCCACTGACACGTGATAAAGACCTATTTTATTGCCTTGGACATAATTGTGCCGCCCCCTACCCACGATTAATTGGAGTCCTAGCCACCAAAAGGTTGCTCATCATTTGACCTTACCGGAACGTTTCCAACAAACCACAAAAGGCAATGCATGAAGTATGGACATGGTAAAGCAAATATGATTTCCAAGAACAGAAAGGTATGGAGAGATGTCGTGAATTGTATTGATGCAAACTAGGGGCGTGGTGGCTCAGTGGTTAAGACACCAGGCTTGTCGATCAGAAGGTCGCCGGTTCGAGACCCTAGCCCCGTGTGACGGAGTGAGCTCCCGCACTCGCCCCAGCTCTTGCCAACCTAGCAATTTGAAAGCATGCAAATGCAAGTAGATTAATAGCTACCACTTTGGTGGGTAGGTAACAGCGTTCCGCGCGCGTCATGCCGGCCACATGACCGTGGAAGCATCTTCAGACAGCGCTGGCTCTTCAGCTAAGAAACGGAGATGAGCACCGCCACCTAGAGTCGGACACGACTGCACAAATGTGCAGGGGGGACCTTTACCTTTAAACTAGATTTAGCTATATTTTCTCATCTCATGCCTTTATTTCTTTGACTTAATATTTCTTACTCCTTTCCCTGACTTTGAATAAAATTATTTACCCCAAAACAGAACAGCATGATGCAGGTATTTATCTGGAAAACTTCTAAAGCAGAGCTTTCCAAACTGTGTGTCGGGACACATTACTGTGTCAGCTGCAGTGTCTGGATGTGTCTCAGCTGCTGCTGCCTCCAAGCCCTGCCAGGATTCCGCGCAGGTCCTAGTGCCTGCCTTGTGCCTGGCTGCCTCCAAACCTGCTGTGATTCCGTGCAGGTCCTAGTGCCTGCCTTGTGCCTTGTTGCCTCCAAACCTGCTGTGATTCCGTGCAGGTCCTAGTGCCTGCCTTGTGCCCTGCTGTAAGAGTGTGTCGCGAAATGATACATGTCTAAAAAGTGTGTCACCAACATGAAAAGTTTGGAAAGCTCTGTTCTAAAGTGTACACTCTGTTTGCCCCATTCTGAATGTTCCTAATCCCAGTTCAGTTTAACACTATGCTGTATTTTGTGGAGTCCTTGGTGCTCTCTGAGCCTTGTTGTTTTCTTGCAGACGTTTCATTGATCGACTAGGCAACATCCTCAGTGCGAAAAGGGAGTGGTGTTTGCTCTGTTTATATACAGTGGTTTGCCCTGCTTGTGTTGGTGGGGGTGTTGTTCTCTTCAACTGGTATACTGTATTTCCAAATGCCCATCAAACAGCTCCCTTTCTCATCAAAGAATAGACAGATTCTCCTGGGAGTAGGCAATATCTCACATACAAATGCTACACCTCAAATTGCTGATGGTTTAAAAATGTAATAAATAAAATAGCCAAGCCCTTTCATTATTTAAATGCTCAACATTACAGGTAGTCCTTGCTTACTAGCTGTCTCATTTAGTGACCATTCAAAGTTATGACAGTATCGAAAATAGCTTTGCAACCAATCCTCGCATTTACGACCACTGCAGCATCTCACAATCATGTGGTCGCCATTCGGGCACTTCGCAACCGGCTTGCAGCAAGCAGAGTTAATAGAGAAGGTGGAAGTAAAATTGTAAGTCGCGGTCACGTGGTGTTTCATTTAGCAACCATGGTGCTTCACTTAATGACCAAAGGAGAAGTAAGGTTGTAAGCCCTTTGCGGTCATGTGATTTAGCCAGTCCCAACTGTGGTTGCTAATCGAGGACTACCTGTATTGCTTAAGATGGTATTATGGAACAAATATCAAAATTTATAATTCCCAGTTAATAATCAGGCAACTACAAATAAGAATCTCCTACATTCTGGAAATTTTGGCTAACCCTTCACTGCTCCCTTTTCACTTCCTCCATGAACCATAAAATCACTACTATATGGTGTTAGCTCATAAATCCCTCAAAACCAAATAATACCTATGTATTACACACAATTTTGGAGTATAATCTAGAGTTGGTAAAGTTCATTCAAGGGTATTGGCCCTTATCACTGTACTTCACTGACTTAAAGCAAAGCTGAAGTAATCCACTCTCTCCTGCTGGAGCTTGTAGATCAGGGGTGAGGAACCTTTTTTCTGCCAAGGGCCATTTGGATATTTATAACCGGGGACCGGGTGGGTGGGGGGCGGGGTTTCTGGAATTTCTGCAGACTGGGGGCCGGAGTTTGCGGGCAGGAGCCAATCACAAGCACTGGGGGGCAGGGTTTGCAGGCGGGAGCCAATCGCGTGGAAGGGGTGGGGTTTGCGGGCGGGAGCCCCGCGGGCCTTAGGCTGGAGCCCCGCGGGCCTTATATGGCCTGCGGACCTGACGCTGCCCACCCCTGTTGTAGAAAATCTTAAGTAGTTACAGGTAGTCCTCACTTAACGACCACAACTGAGACTAGGATTTTGGTTGCTAAGTGAAGCAGTCATTAAGCGAATACAACACAATTTTACAACCTTTTCTTTTTGCGGTGGTTGTTAAGCGAATCGCCACAGGCGTTAAGCAAACCATGTGGTCATTAAGCAAATCATGCAGTTCCCCACTGATTTTGCTTGTCAGAAGCCAGCCGGGAAGGTCGAAAATGGCGATCATATGACCATGGGATGCTGCGACAGTCATAAATGTGAAGTGGTTGCCAAGCGCCCAAATCGTGATCATGTGACCACAGGGTCGCTGCAACGGTTGTAAGTGTGAGAACCGATTGTAAGTCATTTTTTCAGCACTGTCGTAAGTCTGAACCATCACTAAACGAATGGTTGTTAAATGAGGACGACCTGTATCTTTCCTTTTTATTGATTGTCCAACTGAAGAACCTACAATATTCTCTGAGGGAATCCTGAAACATAACTTTGAACAGACCTGTATATATATGAATAGTCTGATTTCTAGCCAACTATTGCTATTCTCAGGCTCAGCAGGTAGCAGCTTCCAGCTGACCTGGTCTGGACTCAGATACTAAACAGGGTTGGGCCAGGTTTGTACTTGGAGAGGAGACTACATGCGAACACCAGAGCTGTAGTTAAGTCTGGGAACTCAAAAAGATATCCTGGAAAAGGGCAGCAGCAAGCCATTTCCATACTATTGTAAGAAAACTGCATAGATGCATCCAAGAAGCTGAATTTCATTCAAAGCTTTTTTTCTTTTTTTTGCTATCCTCAATGGAAGAAATATATACTCCTACTACCTTAGAAGGCATCCACTGAAATAGAATTTAGAATTATGGAGAACATAAATAATGTCTAACCCCTCCTGCTTGCTTATCACTGCAAAAGGCAGGGGGCCTAATGGAAGCACTTCACAAATGGCAAGAAATAATACAACAAAAACCCCACTTCTACTTCAAATATAGATGTTTTGAATGCCAGAGGTCAACTTCAGAAAATATTTTCTGAGTCACTGAGGGCGATGGGGAGGATTATTCAACCCTGTAAGAATCATCTTACTCAGATAAAAAATACTCACTTCTGATTCATCAGAAAACCCTTTACATCCCTCTTCAGGAAACCAGAAGGTGGGAGGCAGAGTCACACACGTTCACTTTGACATGAAAGCCAGTGGGAGGATTGCATCTGGAACACCAACACCCTCCTCCCACAGCCTTAATTAACTTTGCAGGGGAATACACATTTCACATCATCCTCCCAAGCTCTTAACAACCAACATCGTGACACCAGCCTTCCCTCTGTCAGCTAAGCAATTATGCAAATATAACTATCTCTAGCAGTCCCCTTTTTATCACTATGATGCACACGCAGCTTATCCAATAAACTCTGTGAGTATGTAGAGTCATACATTGGCTTTTTAAACTTTTTTAAGAAACCCCAACTATTACTAATAATTCCAGCCCAACTTGACATCTAAGAAAATGAGGGAAGCAGGGAATAAGAAAGCCAGGGTTGGACTACCACTGGGGAGAATTTTGCTCAAATCCTCATTCAGCCATGAAGCTCCACTAGAGCAAACTTCCTCTCTATGAACTATGCTACTTCACAAGGAAAGGGGAGAGGGGGAGGAGAGGGGGAAAAAAGAAGGATCTATTCACTGTCATGAGCTCTTTGAAAGAAGAATGAAGCACAATTATAATAAACAGCTCAGCTACTTGGCTATTCTGGATAACTAGCCTTGGACGATAGAGGGGACAGGGCACTGAAGCCCCACCCTAGCCACTGAAAAAATACTGTCTTCTGAGTTTCTAACAGGCGCTGCCAATATAACTGGCAGCTCATATGAATTTGGAACTTGAAATAATCCAACCTACAAACAAATCCTTGCTGGTAACTTAGTAGCAGAATGCATACTAGGCAAGCAAAGGTCCAAAGTTTAATATTCTGCTTCTCTGTTTTACAGCTCTTGCATCGCCAGGACTGGTAGAAACCTTTCAGTGACCTAGGAGATCTGCCTCGATCAGGCTAGAATCAACCATGATTTAGAGAAATAGTTTGCCACAGTGTAAACAAACAAAACAAAACAAAACTGGAAGATCTGTATTGTGTCTTGTACAATCTTAGGTATAGATGGGATGATAAGCGCTAACATACATGCTCCATCTTGCAAAAAGGCTGTTATCAGAAACTGCTTTGATGACAATGCAGAAAACTGTAAGGTAAGACTGTGTATGGGGGGATACCCCTCTAAGAAACTGAAATATCTTCCCCAGTCCTGAGTTGTCCTATTGCCAAAGAATTCAAACCTGGCCTCTTGCATGGAACGCTCTCCTCACCTGCTGCCTATAACACAGGCAATTCCCACTTTGCTGCCTGCAGAACCAGGAAGAAATAGAGCAGTGAAACTAAGAGACGTTTTGTTGACGTCAGAGAGCTAAGCTCTGAAACCACAGCAGACCCTTTTCCCCCTTGGTGCCAAATAGCTTCTAAACCAGAGGAAGGGGAGGGGGGAAGAGAGGGAGAAAAAAATAAAGTCTCCATTTGACTACAGTACAATGGTATCACACTAGTTCCTGTGGTGTCCAAGAGGATTCGTTTCCAAAAAAAGGCTTTGCACATTTCTGCTGCAATGAAATGCCTTGTTCTTTCTTTCTGCAACCATTTCAGTGTAACTTGAAAAAGGCTCCAGTGCTGGGAGTAGGACAAGACATTTGGAAATTGACACAATTGTGTGGAACTCCCTGTCACAGGATATTGCGATGACCAAGGACTTAGATTTGAAAGTGGATTAGACAAACAAGAATGTGGAGGACTAGTCAAGCTAGTAAGGATTAGCCAAAATGACTAAACAGATATTTCAGCTAGGTAGGCTGTGGAGTTGTGAACTTTTCAAGAACATCTTGCCTATTGCTGGAAGGTAGATACTCTGATTCAGCAGAGATCTTACAGATTTATGCAATGATCATAAAGACAGTCAGGACACAATATTGGACAATCTGAATATATGGCAATAGTCTACTTCACATTACTACTACTACTACAACAAACAGAAAAATAGATTCTGAGATGTGTCAGGAACACATTCAATATCCATGACAGAAGAAAGCTGCAGCTTCTCAGAAAGGGTGCCACAGAGTTGTCACATCCAAGAGTTGTGTTGTATTCTGTCCTTAACTGATCACTACAACTTCAGCAAGAGCTTGAGCAGACTTATCAACTGAATGCACTCCATTCACCAGTAGGAATTACAGTATTTTGTGGGAAAACCAGTCAAACCAATTGTAGTTAGTTGCCACAGAACAACTGCAGCATATTAGTTCCCGGGGGACCTGTGGCAGGCACCAGCACAGCAGACATTTTACGGCTCACATCTTTAGTGAATAGGGTTAAGCTGATAAAGGGAGAAAAAAATTCCTAAATTTATTTATTTATTTATTTATATTTCTAACTTATATCACCGCCCATCTCCCCCCACAAGGGGACTCTGGGCGGTTGCTTGCATTAATTTGTTTTTAAGCAACCTCCACAGAATGGACAGAAAAATATAGTCCTCTAGGTATCACTACACTAGACTATTATGGTATTAATCACAGTAGAGGCTTCTAGACCAGATAAACCACTGACCTGGTCTATTAGGGATGACGGAGAAAGCTTCTGTGCACTAGATGAGATTATATTTTACCTAGCTAGTGGATTTTGTCTTCTCTGACTAGAAACAGCTCTACAACAAAAAGAGGTATTTTCTATTACCTACTTTCTGATCCTTTTAACTGGACTTTCTACACTGAGCAATGGGTCCTCACCTCATGCTTTATTTTATTTTATTTTTTATTTATTTGTTTGTTTGTTTGTTTGTTTTTCCCATTTCTATCACCGCCCATCTCCCCCACATCTTTGCCCTTTACCCCCTTAGAAAAATATACCCTTGTATTTTTTTTATATTTTCCTTTAAAGTATGTGGCTCCAGTTTAAAAACAGAAAATCTAAATTTCAAAACATTGGTAAACATTGGTAAAACACTAATACACAGAAAGAAAACAATGTTTTGTACAGATCATGCCTTAACCAAAATATACTCTGATGGAAGTGATTCTAGTACTCTATGACAGAAGAGATTTTTATGTACTGTACACCTACTAAGAAGATCTGCTGAGTTTAATAGCACTTACTCCCATGTACATTTACTTAGGATTGCAGCCAAGGTGGATAGCAGTTATACTTTATACTGAAATTGAAAGCATAAAAAGCACATCTATCAGCTAGTGTGTGCACATGCGCTCTCTCTCTCTCTCTCTCTCTCTCTCTCTCTCTCTCTCTCTCTCTCTCTCTCTCTCTCACACACACACACACACACACACACACACACCAATGGAGCTGCCCAAGCAGGAAAGACCACATGAGCAACTGCAGGCTCCATGCTCTCTGGGAATAGCAGTCAAAAATAGCTCACCCTCCTAAATAAGCAGGATGTTTTGGAAACCAGATAACCAATGGCCCAAGATGACATAAGGCCAACAACAACACACAGCGGGTTTTATTCATCTTTCCACACAAAAAATGCTATCTTAATTCCTCACATCTTCTGCTGAAATGCAGCAGAAATATCTACACTATATGGCCTTCTGGCAGCTCAAGATCAGGTCACTGAAATTCAATAGCAAAATAACTCATTTTGGGCAACATGGTTCTTGCTTAACTTTGAGGCTGGGGTGGTTCTTTAGTTGAAAATGGAAGCACATAGCCTTTTTGAAGCAAAATGTTTCCTTTCCTACCCTTAAAACCTCTCCAAACCAAGATAAAAAACAGGCTGAACATTTTCAGCCCACCTCTTCCAGTAACACATCAGGTGGCCATTTTTGACCCACCTGCAGGTTGAAAAGCTATGGTCCCTCCACTGATCCAGTGGAAGTTGCCCAGTTCTGAACTGTACCATTCAGACTCAATATATTGCACACCCTACCTCCTTTATGCTTTGAAGTATGGAATACGAATGGAAAAATGCCACACACTGCAAGAATACAGTAGCCAATCAGTTCCATGCCAACTTTTTAAAAATACACTATTCCCCTTCTCCAACAAGAATGCAATTCTCCACCCCTGCTAAGATAGTAAACACGTGGTATGGCAACTATGTGAAGATTTACACACACACACTCTTTCTCTCTGACACCCCCACAAACACATTATGTATTCATAACTGTCATTTCCCAGGGTCACCTCATTACAAAATACAATGATTCATTAGAAAAAGTCAGCCAAAATTTGTGAGATGTTTAAAATATTATGCAGACAAGCCATTACAAAAATAAAATGAGGTGTCATCTCTTATGTGTGTAGTATCCAAATGTGGATTGTAATTATAGAATTAAGAAAAATGAATTTATGCATTCATCACTAAACAAAGGAAAGGAAATTTGCAGAATATTCTTTATTTAGGTTTCATTTCTTTCTTTCTCCTCCCACTCCCATTTCATTTCCTTTTTAAAACATATTCCTCATTCAATACAGCCAGAAAGTTAACTTTAAGTTTATACATTTTTCTACATTTCAGTCCAAAGCAATTCCAGAAATGTAGTCCTGAAGAAAGTAAGAGAAAACCTAATTAATACTCCAGTTATTTTAATTTTGCCTTTACCCATCATCAATCTTCCACCTCTTCAGAACTCTGTTACCCAGAGTAGAAAAAATATCCTATTCTTTATACAAATATTCTAATACATACAGTAACAATTGTTCCAAATTACAACCTTTCTTAAGTAGTATTAAGCCCAATGTCAGTGAAACAATTATTTAAGATGCTTGGGAAAAGAAAAGAGAAAAAGAGTGAAGCCTTCAATCAATAGTAAAGGTAAAGGTAAAGATACCCCCCGCACATTTTGTGCAGTCGTGTCCGACTCTAGGGGCCGGTGCTCATCTCTGTTTGTTCAATCAATAGTAGTTCAACATAAAAATATAAAATATGAGGCTGTTGAGCAGGGCTACAGACAGAAATTATGGAGTGTGGAAAATACACAGGGTGGAACAGAATGGAAGAAATATTGTTTGGGTGTGGACAGGGAGTATCTGCAAGTAATGAGTCACCCAGAACAGGAAAAGTAGGATTATTTTAAAATGGCTGGCCTGGGATGTAAGGAATGTTTGCAAGTAAAAAAAAAAGTGACAGGGTGGAGAATACCAAAAAGGTTGGCAGAGAACCAAGAAAGCAACAACACAGTGTCCTGAGGGGGGCCAGCGATCTGTGGGTCAACTGAGGATTTGGGTGCTAAAGCAAATCACAGAGTTTGACAAGCAACAGTTGAACTGTATCAAGGACTCCCCTTCTCTGAAGATAGATTATCACAGTAGCAGTGAGAAAAAAAGAATAAAACAAGTCCCTAGTCAATGGAAAAGCTATATGAATTGGAGGCATTTAAGAAGAATCTAGGCAACTGTCCATCAGGGAAGCTCTTTCTGCATCCCATAAACCTGAATTCAACAAGAAATTTAGTTAAGACTAGATGACCTTCAAAGTTGATTCCAACTTTGCAGTGCTATGATTAATGACCAAGAAATAAAGGCTGCAAAAGAGGGCATCAAGAACAGAAAAGATACAGGAGAATATTTTCTTTTAACAGAATATAAGAGCTACTTTGCTAGAATAGACCAAAGTTTCATCAATTCCAGGATCCTGTTTCCCACAGTGCTTATGTTTGTCACACACAGCTGTGGTTAAATGAACCATTAATGGTTAAATTAATTTTATTTCCTGGATTCCCATAACATAGACAGCAGAGTTCACACAACACATTTAAATGTGGTTGGTTTGTGTCATGGGTGCTCTGAACACAGCCAATGGTTTGACAAAATGTTTTCATTAATCCCATTAGCATTGCACAAAAGACCCCTCTCTCTCAGTTGCATCCAAAAATTGACATTCAAGAGATAAGACAGTTCATCTTTTGAATTCCTTGATAAGGATAGACATGCATATTCTGCATTAATTTGTCTAATTTCCTTGTAAAAGTATCTATAGTAGAAGCTGTTACATATTACGATAGCAAATTATAAAAACCATTAGAAATATGTTAAGAATGAAAGGACATTTTTATTCAGGTAATCAAAAGGAAAGCCTAGAGTCTGAGAAAGGGAAGTAATACCATAGAAGAAAGAACAGAGTACATTTTCAGAACACATACTGTACTAGCATGAAGAAAATTGGCAGCAATATAGCTTGAGGACAACTCCAAATATATCTGGTTTAGAAGCCAGTTGAGAATGGAAGAGTGTACTTAGGTTATGGGGAGGTCAACCCAGGACATGTGCCTGGGACGCAAAAGTCTGGGATGATGAGAAAAGATGGTGTGGACAGGTGAAGAGAAAAGGTTAAAGTGGAAGTTTCATGATTATGTTCTCCTTTGTCAGAAAAAAAAGAACTAGAAAGGAGGGAACAATGGGTGGTAGCACCCCTCAATTTGCCTATCACAATACAATCAGGTTTCCTGCATTTCATTGTCCCCTTACATAATAGCCCCATGATGCACTCCACTAGGGAGTCCTTGCACAATACTGTACTTTATAATAAATAATGTTACTGACTTTCCCCAGCAAAAAAATACCCCTTTTAATCACCCACACTTCCACTTTCCATTTAGTAGGAACCTAAAGATAATTCTCACCAGCTCAGTTCCCTCAATATAACCTTAAATGCAACCTGCTGAAGTGACACCGAACAGCTGCTTGTCAATCCTCCCCACCTCAATTTTGTAATATCCCTCACTACAACGACAGCACGCTATTCTGCTCTCCCTCCACATAACCTTCTTTCCATGAGACCACCGTAAAGCTGATTTCACTCGTCTCCAGTTCCCTCATACAAAAAATCTTGAGATTCCCACTCTTTACCATCCCCAAACTTTCCTCCCCATTTATTTCTAACAACTCCCAGCAGACCTTCCATCCAATGACACCGAATAACCGTACCCGAATTCTCCTTTGCATCCACCCAGGTTAATTTCCTCCTCCAAATTCCTCTTTACTTTACCAAATTATTCCCACAGGGCTCCCAGTCCCTCAGAAGGTACTTCCCCTTCTCGTTTCCTACCGTCCCCATAAAAGTAACCCTCCTGGGACTCCCTGCTCCTTCGAAAGACCCCCAATCCCATGACACCCCGATCTCCTTCACCTCCTCCCCACCGGGACGCCCAAGGACGACGCTTTCCGCACACTCACATAAACGGGCAGGGGCCAGGGGTAGACGGCCGGCTCCGCTCCCACTGGCGACTTCAACCTGAGCTCCAGCCTCTCGCCCATGCTGGCGGCGGAAGAGAGCGAGCAGAGCAGAGTCTCAGTGGGAGGATAGGTCAGCTCGGGGCGGCAGAAGGGAGCAAGCGGCGGCGGACCCGCACCATGCTAGACCGGCGGGCGGCGGAGAGCGAGCCGGCGGCGGCGGCGGCTGAGGAGGACCAGCCCGCGAGCGAGCGGCCGCTCCTTCCCTTCACGCGCTCTCTCTTCTCTATTGTCGCTCGCGCCGGGCCGGGCTTTTCGTCAGCAGCAGCAGCAGCAGCAGCGCCGCCGCCATTTTGGGCCGCCCCCGCCGGCGTCAAAGGCAGGGGCCGCCCAGTGGAGGTGGTGGTAATGATGAGGGTGATGACGGTGACAGCGAGAAGGGGGGGCAATAAAAAAACGTGCGGGCGGACAACGTCAACCCAAAATGTATCACTACAATTCTTATTACTCGTCTTACGACCTTCACTCCCCGGCTGTTAGGAAAAATTATAGTTTCACGTCGTAGAGAGACGGCGGAGGCGGCGTCGCGCACGACGAGGGGGAAGGCGATTGGCGCGCACGCGCTTGGGCTCGTTAAAGATACGCACGTACGCGCGGCCGAGATGGATGTGAATTATTCGAAAGGCTGGATGGGTGGAGGAAGAGGGGCGTGCGCGCGGCACCAACAAAAAAGGAAGAGGGGCGCCCGCCTTCGCCACCGTTGACACACACACACACGCAAGCACGCTCTCCCCCGCCCAGTTTTTTTTCCCCCTCTGTACAGTACAGAAGGTGGCTGGGTGGGTAAGAAAGAGCGCGAGTCTCCGAGTGAATTAAAAAAATAAAAGAGCGGGCCCGGACCCGTCCGCCTTGGCCAGAGCGCGCGCCGCCTTGTCCTCACTTGCCCTCATTGGAGGCCCCGGCTGCGGCGGCCGCGCGCTGACGCTTCCCCCGCCTCCTCTAGCGCCCAAGCCCCCCCCCCCCCGCATTCCGTCTCTCTCTCAGCGCGCGAACGCCTCCTCCTCACGAAGCTCCCCCCCCAACGCACGAGGCGCACGAAGAAAATAGCAACGGTCTCGCCGAAATTTTAATGAGCCCCCGTAGTCGTTACAATCGTGTTTTAAACAAACATACCCAAAAAAAAAATAGAAGCGATTCCCCGGGCAATACCACTCGCGCGTGAACACGATGCGCACGTCAGTTTTCCTCAGGTACGCATTTGACCGCTATAATTAGTAGGCACACGCAACCCCACACTATGTGCGCACGTAGGAGGAAGCGGGGGCATGGAAAAGATCACAAGACAACCCTGGAAAGATTTGAGTCTCCCTGCTCAAGCACAGTCTACCTTTGAATGGAGGCGGCCGCCTCTCCAGATGGAGAGGTTTCCTGGTTTGGGTTCATTAGGCGGGGTCTCGTCTCAAAGTTCCCCTGTTGTGGTGATGCCTCTCCCGCCCGCCCCCCCACAGAGATAATAATGCACCATAATTAATGCTGTAGCAATTCGGTGTGTTTATCCTAAGGGCAGCAGGTACTTCAGGACAATTGCATCCATCTCTTTGCCCCGGGAAAATGACCTCCTACCGTATATTATTTACAAATATCTAAAGGAGAATAAAGACAGCGCTAGAAAAGTCATGAGACCTTCCCTTTATTTTCGATGCAAGTCTGCTTTCGACTCTAAGGTTTAAATGACAGATAATTATTTATGTTCACTGGCAGCTGCTGGGAGCATCCTCCGGAAAAGGCTATGTAATGAATACATTTTGGAAAAAATTACCATCTAAACTACCTCACAAGGCTGTTGTGAGGATAAATGTTGAGGTTGGTGAGAGAAAAACATTTATGCTATCCTGAGCTTCTTGGAGGAAAGACGAACTGTAAAGGCAATTCTTCCATTGAACTGCCCTCCCTGGCAACTATTATTTAGAGATGGACTGCATCTGAACACGGAGTTTCCATCATACTGTAATTGAGAATGCAAGAAATTGTCAAACTACATCAGGCTAGAGGTCCATCTAGAAGCCTCCAAAGGAGGAAGAAAATAGCAATCCTTTTTTGTTTCTAAGCAATTTCTGTTCAAAAATAGACATCATGAGAATATGGAGGCTTTACTTAGCTATCATCGTGTTGATTTGGTTAGTTGCGTCTGTCCTTTTCTCCCCCATTTTTAATTACTTATGCTAGTGGTCATTATCTCTGTTCCTTTTTTCTGCATCTCTGTGTGAATTGATGTGAATATCCTGGAAGCATAAAATAAAACTGTATGTGTATGAATAAAATAAAAATATATTTGTCAACTAAGAACCTCTAAAAACCTGCTATTCTGCAGTGCTTCCACATCAGTAACAGTGCTATCCTGTCCACTGTGTTCAAGAGACTTAATGTCAGAGAACTAGGCACAGGATTGCAGCTTTCCACCTGCCTCTTTTGTTTACTGCTTTCTGGTTAGTAAATTTGAAATTTCATGGCACATTGCAGAGATGGGGAACAGGGATGCTTGGAACGTGCAGGCAGATGCTCCCTGCAGCTGCTGGTACAGAACATTGCAAAGGAGGCGTCATTGAGAAGCTGTTCAAACTGTGTCAGCGTTTCTTGCTGATAGGGAGGGAAGAATATCTGTTCAGTCCCTCTGTAGCATCTGCATAAGGACAATTCCAAAGATGTCCTTCTATGTTCAAGATCATAACTATTTGTGCATATGAATATGATTTTAAATAAACCCACCATTATTGTTGCATATTTAAAGCTAAACAAAGGATAGCTGGCACTGAGAAGTTTTCATTTTCAAGTCCACAGCAAAATTTGGCAGTGCTCTCAAAATTCAAATCTAGTGGTTTACATTTCAAAGGTTTTCCACTTTTGCCTTTGAAATGTGCAATAGGCATACATATTACCACACCCTCTCCTTCCCATTCCCTCTAGACATTTTTATTCATGCCAATACTGTAATTTTAAATGTTTCCATGGCTATGTGTGGTTGTTGTTTTACATCAGAGTTTAATATTACTGAAATTACATGTTTAACCTGTACTTCCTCCAAAGCTCAAGGTAGCATACCAATTCCCACTCTTTTCTCTTCAAAACCTTTCTATGAGATAGGACAGCTTCAGCATGATTAAACTGTTTCAAGTTTAAGTTCTGGTATTCACTGAATTTAGAAAAATATCCCTGCCCCCAATCCCAAATCCTTAGACTCCATTAATCCCACTTGATAACAAAATGGCTCTAACAGTTGATTAATTTAGCCAAAGATACATATCTTGCCTTTTACTGAGGAACTTTGGCCCAAGGTAATCTCTCTAAATTGGTGCTCTCCAAATCTGTTGGAACTGAAGCAGCTCCCATAACTTTCAATCAGCATTATCTCTTAGCAGATTTCAAAGTGGCATAAAGGTTTGGCTCTCCACAGTATACAGTTTTACATACTTACAAAGCAGATCTATCAAATGGTAGAATTTGCACTGCATACTAGACTAAACTGTGGTTGATCGGTTTGTAGCCCTTGACCTGGATTTACAGAACATACTAACCCTGGGTTAATAAAACCTATTTCATATATTCAGATTACATGCTATGCCCAAACAAAACACATTATATCTTAACATGATGGCGTAGTTCATACAACATAATATGAGGAAAGCTAGATTCTCACAACAGACTGAACTATAAGCTATGCAACCCTGTTTTAGCCTAACTTTACAAGTGTAAACAAGAAACTAGGTTAATTCAGTAAAGTATGGTTCAGTTAACCATGGTTATTGCATTATCCCCAAACAGCCAATGTAATGGGACTTATTTCTAAGATTGAATTCACACAATATATTACAATAAATTAAAAGATCACATTATAGCTTAATGCGTTGTGTTAACTCACCATACCCCAAGCACTGCCCTTATTTATTTATTAATTTATTTATTTGTCCAATTTATATAGCCACCCATCTCGCAAAGCAAGCGACTCTGGGCAGCGTACAACAAAGCTAAAAACAGTCAATAGATACATTAAAAGCTATAAAAACCAAGCTAAAACAAAAAAATTAATAGACAAAGGGATGTTAAAAATATCAGAGCCACCTCACTAGTTCTCCCGTCCCCTGGGGTCCCCAAGCCTGCTGACATAACCAGGTCTTGAGGGACCTCCGGAAGCTCAAAAGTGATGAGGCCAATCTCACCTTGGGGGAGAAGATTCCACAGCATGGGCGCCACTGCAGAAAAAGCCTGCTGCCTAGGGCCCGCCAAATGTAGCTCCGTAGATGATGGAACCCATAACATGCCCTCTCTGCTGGATCTGGTGGAACAGGCAGATGAAATTGGGGAGAGGCAGTCCTCAAATAACCTGGTCCCATGCCATGAAGGGCTTTAAAGGTCAACACCAACACCTTGAATTGGACCCGGAAACAAACCGGTAACCAATGCAGCTCGCAAAGCAGAGGTGTAACGTGTGTTCTACCAGAAACACACATAACTGCTTGCGCCTCTGCATTTTCTACTAGCTGAAGTTTTCATATACTCTTCAAGGGCAGCCCCATGTAGAGCACATTACAGTAGTCCAACCAGAAGGTGACCAGGACATGAGTGACTGTGCGTAGGTCCCCTCGATCTAGGAACAGGCACAACTGGTGCACAATACGAAGTTGTGCAAAGGCCCTCCTAGCCACGACTGCCACCTGCTCATCAAGCAGGAGTCATGAGGACAGGAGGACCCCCAGATTGCACAAACGGTCTGTTTGGGGCAGTATAACCCCACCAGGGGGCCTCAAAACCCAAAGCCACTCCATCTTGCCAGGGTTCAGTTGAAGCCTGTTGTTCCCCATCCAGACCCTCACAGCCTCCAGACACCGGGATAGGACGTCCATAGCATCACTTAATTCGCCAGGGGCGGAGTTGTATAATTGGTACATACTGATGATACTTCACCCCATGGCGAAGGATGAGCTCACTCAGCGACCTCGTGTAGATGTTGAATAGGAGAGGAGAGAGCACCGACCCCTGCAGCACCCCACACAATAGGGGCCGAAGTCGAGATCTATCCTCCCCAATCACCACTGACTGGAACCAACCCCGGAGAAAGGAGGTGAACCAGCACAACACTGTGCCACCCACCCTCAGTCCTCTGAGTCGATCCAGAAGGATACCATGGTTGATGGTATCTAAAGCCACCAAGAGGTCAAGTAAGGCAAGGATGGACGCTCAGCCACCATCCTGCCATGCCAGAGATCATCCAAAAGCGTGAGCAATGCCATTTCCATTCCATATCCAGGTCTGACTGAAAAGGATCCAGATAATCCGCTTCATCCAAGGTCGTCTGAGGCTGCTGCACAACCACCTTCTCAATCACCTTCCCCAAAAAGAAGAGGTTGGATACTAGACATTGTCCAGTATCGTGGGGTCCAGCAATGGCTTCTTGAGGAAGCGGCGAACCAAGTCCTCCTTAAGAGGTAAAGGAACAACCTCCTCACTCAAAGAAGAGTTCACCACTGCTAGAACCCACTCACACAACACCCCCCAGGCAGCTTTCTCAAGCCAGGGGGGGCATGGATCTAAGGAGCAGGTGGCCAAGCTCACAGTCCTAAGAACCCTGTCCACTTCCTCAGGCCCAACAGGTTCAAACCATTCCCAGATAACCAGGCAAGACTCCACCCTAGGCACCTCCCCCAGACCTGCAGCAAGACTAGCGTCCAACTGCGAACAAATCCGAGCGATTTTATCCAACAGATGCTGAGCAAATTCCTCCCCACGTCCCTGCAAAAGGTTCTCCTGGTCCCCTTTACCCAAGAGGGCTTGTATCAACCGAAACAGGGCTGCAGGGCGGCAATCTGCGGATGCAGTAAGGGCGGAGTACTCTTACAGCAGGGCACAAGGCAGGCACTAGGACCTGCATGGAATCACAGCAGGTTTGGAGGCAGCAGGGCACAAGGCAGGCACTAGGACCTGTGCAGAATCACAGCAGGTTTGGAGGCAGCAAGGCACAAGGCAGGCACTAGGACCTGTGTGGAATCACAGCAGGTTTGGAGGCAGCCAGGCACAAGGCAGGCACTAGGACCTGTGTGGAATCACAGCAGGTTTGGAGGCAGCAAGGCACAAGGCAGGCACTAGGACCTGCATGGAATCCTGGCAGGGCAGGTTTGGAGGCAGCCGGGCACAAGGCAGGCACTAGGACCTGCATGGAATCCTGGCAGGGCAGGTTTGGAGGCAGCCGGGCACAAGGCAGGCACTAGGACCTGCGTTGAATCACAGCAGGTTTGGAGGCAGCAAGGCACAAGGCAGGCACTAGGACCTGTGCAGAATCACAGCAGGTTTGGAGGCAGCAAGGCACAAGGCAGGCACTAGGACCTGCATGGAATCCTGGCAGGAATCAGAGACAACAGCAGCCAAGACACACCCAGACACTGCAGCCGACACCCTAACGTGTCCCGACACAGAGTTTGGAAAGCTATGCTCTAACCTGTGTTTGGTCGAGTTTGTCCTTAGATGAGTGCCAGTGGCACTCTAGATGTCTCTTCTCTCGTTTCCTCCCCCTCAACTGCTCTGTAAACCATGGGGAGTGACAGGATCCCCAAGAGGGGACAGGTCACATAGGCGCAATCTGATCCAAAGCCTCAGCCGCCCCTTTATTCCAGGCAGCAACCAAGGCTTCAGATGGACCACATAGCAGACCAGCAAGAACAACCCCAGCTCCCTCTGGAACCCCTCCGAGTCCATCAGTTGCTGGGGGCGGACCAATCTAATGGGTCCAGCCTCCCTGCAGTGGGTAGCGGTGCCAGAGAATCCCGTGGTAATCAGGGCGTGATCTGACCATGGCAAGGGGTACATCAAAAGCTCCCCCAATTGCAGATCAGATAGCCACTGCTCTGACAGGAACACCAGATCCAGTGTGTGACCACTGTCACATGTAGGGCTCTGGATGACCTGGGATAGGCTCATGGCTGTCATGGTGGCCATGAACTCCTGAGCCGCCTCAGACCCCACTCCCAGGGAAGGCAGATTGAAGTCCCCCAAGACCATAAGTCTGGGGAACTATACTGCCAACTCAGAGATGGAATCAAGGAGCTCAGGCAGGGAGGTTGCTATACAGAAGGGAGGCTGGTACAACAGCAACAGTCCCAACTGATCCCTAGAGCCCAACTTAATGAACAGGGTCTCACATCCGGTGACCTGTGGCGCAGTGCCCCTGAAAGCCGTAAGCCATTCTCAGATGACAATTGCCACACCACCACCCCTGCCCTGGGTTCTCAGCTGGTGCCACACTTGAAACCTGGCTGGGCATATCTCTGAAAGGCACCCCCCTCCGGGCCCAGCCAGGTCTTGGTAATACATTACACAAAACACTGCTAACCTACATGCTTTTTGTTTTCATAATGTCAAAATTATATTTTGGAAATATTCCATGTCTAGAGCAATGAGGTCCAAATCTGGAATAATCATTTGAGTATAAGGAAACCAGAATTTGAAGCCTACAAGCACTAATCTTAAACTTTTGTTTCTGTAAATCCAAAATGATGGGTAACTAGCTCCTTCCCATTGTCAGGAATGCAACACTAAGCATATTTTGGCAGCTGCAGCCAGTCATTGTTAGGAAAGTGTGTTCTGTGCTGTGAGACCTTGGCAGTGAGTTCTGTAATGGATAGACTTGGGGGTTTGGGGGATTTTTTCAGTCCAGATCTTTTTCTTGATATGCAAAATGGGTCAGTTGACTGGATTTTGGTGTTCCCACAGCACAACTGAGTGGGTAGAGCTAGTTTAACTCTGCATGACTGGGTATATTTGTTGTGTACACCTAAGCAGTAAGCTTTTTTTCAGAAGTCTACGGCTTAACTGTTTTGTGAACCAAGCCAGTAGAACAACCTTTCCCAAGATGGATGCTCCCCAGATGTGTGGTCTTCTGTTCAGTCTTCTCCAACAACAGTAGCAACAAAAACTGAAGAGGCAAAATTGAAGCTTGAGATTAAAACACTGTCAGAAAATACATCTTTATTCTGATTCTCTAGGAACAGATGAACCACATCCTACAGTACTGAAGGAACTAGTTGATGGTTGGGGCAAGCCTTTATGTATTAGCTCTGAAAAATCCTGGAGAACTGATGAAATGCCAGATGACTGAAGGACAGCAAACACTGTCTTTATCTTCAAAATGGGGGAAAAGGAAAACCTATTGAATTTAAGACCAGCCAGCCTGACAATAATTATTTATTTATTTATTTATTTATTTATTTATTTATTTATTTATTTATTTTCTATGACCGCCCATCTCCCCCCATGGGGAACTCTGGGCGGTTCACAATAAATAAGTTAAAATAAGGTCTGGGAATAATATCTGGGAAGATTCTAGAACAGATCATAAAGATCTATAAGTACCTTGTAATAATTTTAAGGCAAAATGAACTTGTTAAGAATATTTTTTTGCCTAACTAATCTTATTTCATTTTTGGATTAAGTAACTCCCTTAATAGATTGGAAAAATAGTGTAGGCATAATATATCTTGACTTCAACAAAGACTGAACAAAATACCCCATAACATGCTGATTAGCAAGCTACTTAAATGTGGGATGAATGGCATAACAGTTAGGTGGATACATAGGTAGCTTGAAAATCATTTTCAAAGAGTACTTGTTAGTGGATTCTTTTCAAATTGGAAAGAGATATCAAGTAGGGTGATTTGGATGAAGAGCTGAAGGAAATGTTTATCAAATGTGTAGATGATATAAAACTGGGTAGGATAGGTAACACCCTAGAACATAGCTTTCCAAACTGTGTGTCACGACAAAGTACTTTGTCGCCTGTGGGGCCCAGGTGTGTCGCGTGAAAACCCGGAAGCGCTGATGGTGCGCGGCGGCAGGCCATCAGCGTTTCCGGGTTTTCGCGTGGCACACTAGGACACCGCTGCTACCGCAGCACATGAAAACCCGGAAGTGCCACCACCATGCGCGAAAACCCGGAAGCGCTGCCGCTGTGGTGGCGTGCAAAAACCCGAAAACGCAGTGGTGGCGTGCGAAAACCCAGAAGCGCCGCTGCCGCGTGCAAAAACCTGGAAGCACCGTGGCAGCATTGCTTCTGGGTTTTCGCACGCCACCGCCGTGCTTCCGGGTTTTCGTGTGCCGCCATTGGTGTGTTGCCAACGGGAAAAGTTTGGAAAGCCCTGCCCTAGAAGATAGAAATAAATTTTAAATGATATTGATAGACTTGAGAAATGGACTGAAATTTAATGAAATTTAACAGACAACAGCAAAGTCCTTTACTTTCACTTAGGAAACAAAAATAAAATGCATAGGCTGGGGATATCTGGGATGGTAATAGTCACTCGTGCCCTAGTCATCTCATAAATGGATTACTACAATGCATTCAACATGGGGTTGCCCTTGAAGACCACTCAGAAGCTACAGCTAGTCCAGAATGCAGCCACATAGCCAGTGTTGGGCACGCCACGTTATGGCCATGTAATACTGCTGCTTTGTGAGCTGTACTGGTTGCCAATTGTTTGCAGGTGCAATTCAAGATGCTGGTTACCACCTGTGAAGCCCTTGATGGAATAAGCCAGGTTATTTGAGGGTTCACCTATCTTAAGTAGTTTCTTCCTGCCCAGTAAGATCAGGCAGCGTGGACACACTCCAGGTCTCATCAATTAAAAAATGTCAACGGGGCTTAGGAAGCACACCTTGTTGTGACACCTGTGCTCTAGAAGAGTGTCCCCTGGAGATCTGTATGGTTCCCACCCGCAGCTGTTCCACAAGTCTTTGAACACCTGGATTTGCTCCCAGGCCTGGGGTTAGGAAGACTGTCAATCCTCTATTAGTTTTCTTTTGATGTGCTGTTTGTTCTGGATGTACATGTCTTTTTTCTTGTTTCCTACTTTTGAGATGTAAGCCACTCACAGTCACTGGGAGTCAGGCAACCTCTAAATCCAATAAAATAAAATAAATTCTTGCAAAAAAGACTTTGAAATAATTGATTACAAACTGAGTATGAGTCAGCAATCTGATGTGGCTCCAAAAACAGCAAGAGTAACTTTAGGCTGCATCAGCTGAAGTATAATTTCCAAATAATGGGATATAATAATTCCATTCCATTTTGCTTTGGTCAGATCTCACCTCAAAAACTGGGTCCAGTTCTCCAGTTTAGTAGTATGGAAAAAAGTTCTAAATGTCAAAGTAGTTCATTAGTAGAAGCAGCTAGCCAGAGAGGTAGTGGGCGATCATCACCAGTTCTCCAGTTTAGTAGTATGGAAAAAAGTTCTAAATGTCAAAGTAGTTCATTAGTAGAAGCAGCTAGCCAGAGAGGTAGTGGGCGATCATTGGATATGTTCAAGTAAAGGCTACCTGGCCAAAAGTCAGGAGTGTTTTATTTTGGATTTCTGCATTGAGCAGGGGGTTGGCCTTGAGGGCCCAAGTGGCCTCTCGACTCATTCTTTGAGTCTGTCAGCTAGGAGTTTTAGCAATGGCCATAATGGCTGGGGAAGTGTGACAGTTGAAGCCTACATATTTAGAGAGGACCCTATTGAGAAAACATTGTAGCAGAATATAGCTTTCAATGTTCTAATGCTATAGATCACCATAATGACAGGAATCATCTTCCAAGATTAGTTAACTTCAAGTTGGAAAACATGACAAACCCTCTGGAGCAGCTGGTTGCTGACTGAGGCTAGATAGAAGTTGTATTTTCTCCTTGTTCTTTCTTCTCAGTTGTTCTGTATGCCTTTATCTGCTTCTCCACATATGTGGCCCAGAAGCATGTTCCAGCAGATATCTGCTTAAAATCACAAAAGCTTTGATGATTTATCTTTGGGGAAGGGATGCCAACAACTGTTCTTACAACCTTGTTTTCTGAGCAGGCATATTATTAAAGGGTCCCATCAATCTGACTCAGACTGCATTCACACAACACACTGAACTTGGTATGTTTTAACCTTGGGTGGAGTTTTTTTTTTTGCTTCATTCTTTAGTTGCTATTTGGCATGTTTGTAAACAATTATTGTTTGTAAATAATTATTTAAGGCTTACTGTACTCTGAAACCCAGCCAACTGTGTTTATTCAATAAACCATGGTTGAGCATGTCATGGAACTCAGACAGGAAACTGCAGGAAGATAATTCTGTTGCCCCTGGTTAAAAAATTAACTTAAATTAACAAATACCTTATCAGAATAGTAATCTTTGATCAGTTTTACAATCAGCACACAACTGGACACATGAATTTGTGAGCTACAATAGGATACACATGTTCCCACCAGTACCAGCCTAAACCTTGGTCTTAATCATATGACATCTCAAGAACTTCCAGTTTAACTCCTCTCAGTTCTGAGCTGTGGAATTTCACTGATACAATTTCTACATATTGTTCGACTATTAAAAACCCAGGAGTGGTGCCAGGGAGAAAATAGGACTACCTTAGATCTCTTCAAACATATACGTGAGCTTAGACACAGAAAAGTATCTTAATATTTTTAGTGACTGTATTTTATCCTTTAGTCTTCTTTTTCTCATCTCTCTTACCCTACAAGTTTATGAATTCTCAACTCCCCACCCTGGAATGTGAAGGAAAATACAGAGGAAGAGGTTTTTGCTTTATTTCTTCATGTGCCACTAGAACAAATCAGACACTTAAAAGGAAAATTACTGATCAAATCTAGAAACATTTCTATTTCTTGAACAAGTGCCAGAGTTTGAAGATGGGAACATTTTATTCTCTCTAAACTCTAAACATCACCCATTTTAGACAATTCTGCCTGGTTGAATTTACATGACACACTTGAAACCAGGCCGCTGATACCCCCAGGAAATCTGGTGGCAGATGATGGAAAGAAAGAATAGCCATCTCCATTAACTGGGGAACAGCCAGTGTGGTGTAGTGGTTACAGTATTAGACCAGGAGCTGAAAGACGCTGATTCTAGGTACCCTCAGCCACAGCAGCTCACTGGGTGTAATGACCCCGACTTCAATGCCCCAATAAACACTTCTCCATGCACTTCATTGAAATGCAGAATAAGCTTTATTAAGGATACATGTAAATCAAAGCACTCCCAAAGATCTGAATGACGGTTTCCCACCAAACATCCTAATTTAGCTCTCCCCCCTGCGCGCCAATTACTTCACGCCTATGATGTCAATGTCCATTACTTTCACACTCCATTCTCAGGCCCCTCCAACTCCTGCAGGTGGACGACCTTGGCGCTGCACTCCACAGTCTCTGCTGGTAACCACAACTCTGCGCTTGGCACAGTTTCCTCCCTCCCCACATTCCACATTCTAACACTAACACTACAAAGACTAATGGCAGGATTCAAATGTGAACCCTGACATGCTGACCCTCTAACACATAGCTTTCCAAACTGTGTGTCGCAACACAATACTGTGTCGCCTGCGGGGCCCAGGTGTGTCACGTCAAAACCTGGAAGCGCTGATGGCGTACTGTCGTGCATGGCGGCGGGCCATCAGCACTTCCAGGTTTTCGCACGGCACACCAGGACACTGCTGCCGCCACCGCTGCGGCGCGCGAAAATCTGAAAGCGCCGCGGCGGCACTTCCGGGTTTTTGCGCGTCGTCTTTGGTGTGTCACCATGGGAAAAGTTTGGAAAGCCCTGCTCTAACAGAAAGAGATTTATAGAGCAAAAACATCATCTTAAGCTAAATTGCAGCATGCTGAAGAATCTGAAAAAGAGAAAGGAACAAAACATGGCAATTAATCACAACAGTTTAACCAGGCTTATCAGGACACTGAGAATGAAACTTAGCAAGAAGTCTGGGAGCAGAAACATGAGACTTATCCACCCACTCATTAAACCTGCTAGGCAAATGCTTCCATTGGACCAGATATTGTAGTTTGCCTCTGTGAATGCGAGAATCCAAAATAGCTTTGACTTCAAAATGTTGTCCCCCCACCACCATCCCAGGAGGGGGTGGTGGAGTTTCTAGATGCCATCTTTCAGAGGTTTTCACCGGCTTTAATAAACTAATGTGGAAAACAGGATGTATTCTCCGTAGATTCTTTGGTAACGCCAACTGAGCAGTCACAGGATTTATAACTTTCACAATTGGAAACCGCCCAATATATTTCACTCCCAACTTCTTGGATGGCTGGGTTGACCGTAAATGCTTTGTAGACAAATAAACTCGTTCTCCCACAACGAACGGCCATTCCGGAGATCTCTTGCGATTAGCAAATTTCTTATAGGTGTCTTTTGCCTCCTACAATGTTTTTTGCATAATGGGCCAATTGGCTGTGATTTTAGCAATCCATTCATCAGCCAATATAGGGTTGGGTTGTACATTAGAGGAAGGATCTGGCAGTTCAGGAATAGGCACAAAATCCTGACTGGTGGCAATTTTGAACGGGGAAAAGCCTGTACTCTGATGTACTGCATTATTGTACGCAACCTCAGCAAAGGGTAAAAGATCCACCCAATCCTTCTGTTGATAGCTAATATAACACCGTAAATATTGCTCCAATACGGCATTAAGTCGTTCAGTCAATCCATCCGGGCAAGGATGAAAAGACGAGCTCAAACCTTGCTCAGTGCCAATCAGTTTTAAAAATGCTTTCCAAAATTTGGCAGTGAATTGACTTCCGCGGTCGCTAATTACCCTCACAGGGGCACCATGAAGGTGATAGACGTACTGAATAGAGAGTCTAGCTAGTTGACTAGCAGATGGTATGCTCTTACATGGAATGAAATGTGCTTGCTTGGAAAATAAGTCCGTAACTACCCAGATCACAGTCTTTCCCTTGCTCTCAGACAAATCCACAATAAAGTCCATAGTGATTTGCTTCCAGGGGCTTGAAGGCTGTGCTACCCCTTCCAACAATCCCACTGGCTTTCCAGGGGCTCTTTTCATCGTGGCACATATAGGGCAAGATAGGACATATTCTTTAACACCTTTATTTAAGGTGGGCCACCAAAACTGTCTCCTCACCAAATGCAAAGTTTTTACAAGAGCAAAATGTCCAGTCACCTTATCATCATGACACCTCTCCAAAATACATTTTCTTAATACATCAGGAATATATAGCCTGGCCCCACTCCCCCACAGTCCATTACTCTCTTGAAGTGTCTGCTTATTCAATTTCCACCATGCATTGTTCTCTAATTCAGCCCTTATTTCCTTCGTTAATGATGCTTCTGGCAACCCTTCAGGTGGTTTGGATTTACGTCTAGTAACAGCGGCTTTACCCAATTGCTTATTAGAATCAACTTCCTGGTTCCTGAGCTCACTGTCCAATGTATTCTGACTAATCCCAAGCTGTTGTGGAGACATTACAGTGGTTATAACTTCTTCTCTTTGGCTATCATGTTGAGGCAAGCGGGACAGGATATCTGCTAAAAAAAATTTCCCCGCAAGAAGGTACTTAAGTGTGAAACTGAATCTACTGAAAAACTCAGCCCAACGTACTTGTTTTGGGTTTAATTTACGATCTCAATGCTTTTAGGTTCTTATGATCAGTCAACACTTCAAAGGGGGGGGGATCCCTCCAACAAATGCCGCCACGTAGCCAAAGCATGGCGAACAGTAAACGCTTCTTTTTCCCATACGTGCCAGCGTCTCTCTGTTTCAGTAAATTTATGGGAAATATATGCACAGGGTTGTAACTTATTGTTATCGTCTTTCTGTAATAACACTGACCCCACCGCGGTATCTGAAGCATCTGTTTGAATTACAAAAGGCTGATCAGAATCAGGGTGTTTTAAAATCGGCTCGGCTGTGAATAGTGTTTTCAGACTCTCAAAAGTGGTTTGGCATTCCAGAGTACATTTCAACCTCGCACCTGGTTTACTTGCCAGTGTCCTCTTACTTGGATGTTTTGTTTTTAATAGTTCAGTTAGTGGCAGAGCAATTTGTGCAAATTGGGGGATGAACTTGCAATAAACATTTGCGAATCCAAGAAAGGATTGCAATTGCTTTCTGGTCGTTGGAGGTTCCCACCCCAATACATCTTGTGCTTTTGCAGGATCCATCTCAATTCCCTGGGATATTCTATATCCCAAATAGTCTAATTTATCTTTATGAAATTCACATTTAGACAATTTTACATGCAATTGATCTTCAAGCAGTCGTTTTAACATTTCTTTCACCAATTTAACATGCTCTTCCATGGTTTCAGTATAAATCAATATATCGTCTAGATCAAGGGTCGGCAAACCGCGGCTTGCGAGCCACATGCGGCTCTTTGGCCCCTTGAGTGTGGCTCTTCCACAAAATACTGCATCACTGTCCGGAACGGACTAAAATAGAACGCCGCTCTACGAATACCGTCACACGCCCAGCTAAGCCTTCGGACGGGTGCGCGTGTATCTACGGGCTCAGAAGCCAGGGTGCGTGCGTCAAAAGGTGAGCCGCTCTTCTCATTGGCTGCTCGGACGGAGATGCGTCGCACCCAAACATTGTGGGGCGTGACCAATAGCCAAGCCCGATGCAGAGATCTCGAGAGTTGATCTGAAGCTGGCACCGCCATGTTGAAATAGGGAGAGGCCACAGCCAGTTTATGTCGTTCTTCGGGGGGTTTTTATTTTCGAAAAGGAACGCGAACACCTCAGGGAAGCATTTGGATCGACGCGTGTTTTAAATTGTTTTTCCCCCACCGAGAAATCCTGGTGGTGTCAAAGAGGCGGGCGGGGGGACGGCAACGAGAGGATGGAATCGATACGACAAAGAGAAGCCCATCTCTTTCCACAAGTGAGTAGGGGCGGGGGCAAGAAAACGGGAGCGGGGGAGAGAGCGAGAGAGACACACTCTGGACCAGGCGGGAAAGGGAGACAGCGTTCGCTTTGCCAAGAGCAGCGGGCGCAGTGGGGACTGCATTGGCGGCAACCATGAGGCAGCAGCAGCGAGCTAAAGCCAGCTTGTGCCTGATCCACCTTGCCTTGCAGGCACAGAGGAGCTGGCCCAGGGGGCAGGGAAGAAGATCCCTGGTTGCAATCAGGAAAGGGACAGATTGTGGGAGGCTTTGTCTCCAAGGCGCTGTAAGGGAGCGAAGGACAGGCAGAGGAGAAGATCAGGGAAGCGGACTTGGAGATTATACAATGCTGGTGGTGGGTGGGGTGGGGTGGGGTGGGGTGGGGTAGGGAGCTGCAGCTACATTTTGCCACCCAAAATTGTTTTCAAGGCTCCCGCCCACAAACCCTGCCCCCAGTACGTGCAATTGGCTCCTGCCCGCAAACCCCGCCCCCTTCCACGTGATTGGCTCCCGCCCGCAAACCCCGCCCCCTTCCACGCGATTGGCTCCCGCCCGCAAACCCCACCCCCTGGCCCTCAAGTGATGTTATAAATGTTATAAATGTCAAAATGGCTCCTGGCATAAAAAAGTTTGCCAACCCCTGGTCTAGATAGACCAATACCCCTTGATATAAAAATTCATGCAAAACCTCATTAATAAAGCTCATGAACACTCCAGGCCCTCCAGTCAATCCGAACGGCATGACCTGATATTGGAAACACCCAAGTTGACAATTAAACAGTTTTCCATTCATCCCCTTCACGTATGCATACTCTAAAATACGCCTCTCTTAAATCCAGTTTAGTAAAGATTTTCCCTTTAGTTAGGTGAGCCAACATATCTTTTAACAAAGGCAATGGGTATTGATTGGAAATACATATGGCATTATATATTATTATTATATTATATATATTATATATTATATATAATACAGAGCTTTCCAAACTGTGTGTCGCGACACAAAAGTGTGTCGCCACACACAGCGTGGTGTGTCGCCACACCACCCGGAAGCGGCGGCGCGCACGTGCACGGCGGCAGCAGCGGCGCGGGATCAGTGCTTCTGTGTTGTTGTTTTTTTAAATATACAAAGCTAAAAGTTAAGAATGAAACGGAAATAGAAATACAAATTAAAAGAAAAAGAAAAGAAAAGTGCAGTAAAGGAAAAAAAAGAAAAAAAAACACAAACAAAGAAATTGGATAACCTCCGATCCAACTATGGTCATAAGAATAAAATAGATAGTTTGTTTTTACATGCTGGTTATTCATATAACATTCATATACTTTTCTTGTCTATTATATACTATTTATATATAATCTAATCATCAAAACCCCATATTAGCTTTACTCCTCCTGCTTTTTGCAAATAGTCCATCAAAGGTTTCCACTCTTTAAGAAAGTAACAATTTGAATTGTCTTTTAATAAGCAAGTCAATTTATCATTTTCTGCCATCTCTAATAGTTTCAACATCCAATCCTGTATTGTTGGTACACTTTGATTTTTCCAGTTTTGTGCATATAAGAGTCTTGCTGCTGTGATCATATATTGTATTATTCTAGAGAAATGTTTTTCTATTTGTACCTCCCAAATTCCAAGTAAAAAAAATTCTGGTTTAAATGGTATTCGTATCTGTAGTATATTTTGCATCAATGAATGTATCTCAGTCCAAAATTCTTTTGCAATGTTACAAGTCCACCACATATGGTAAAAAGACCCCTCTTGTTTTATACATTTCCAACATAAGTTGGATATGTTCCCGTACATTTTTGAGAGTTTTTGTGGGGTCATATACCATCGATACATCATCTTATAAAAAAATTCTTTTAGGTTGTAGCATAAGGTGAATTTTAATCCTTTAGTCCACATATCTTCCCATTGATGAAGTTGTATATTGTGGCCAATATTTTTCGCCCATTGAATCATACAATCTTTAACTTGTTCCTCTACCATTTCTCCTTTTAACAATAATTTATACATTCTAGCAATTAAGCGTTCATCATTTTCACATAATTGTATTTCAAATTCTGATTTAGTTTGTTCAAATTCTAAATTTTTTTTATCTAATTTAAATTTCTCTATAAGTTGCATATAGGAGAGCCATTGAAAGGTATAACCTTCTTGGGCAAGTTCTTCTTTTGATTTTATCACTTAGTGTCCTTGTTCTTTTTTTAAGAAGTCCTTATATGTCAACCACTTATCTTTATTTCTTACTTCTGTTCTATAAAAAGCTTCTTGCGTGGAAATCCATAAAGGTCTCTTATAACATAAAGTTGATTTATATTTATTCCAAATTCTCAACAAGGATCTTCTAATATAGTGATTTTTAAAGTCCACATTTATTTTAGCCTTATCATACCACAGATATCCATGCCATCCAAATCTCAATTCATGACCTTCCAGATTTAATAATTTTTCATTTCTCAAAACAATCCATTCCTTAAGCCATACCAGACCACAAGCTGCATGGTATAGTTTCAAGTTCGGGAGTCCTAAACCACCTCTTTCTTTTGAATCTTACAAGACTTTATCTTTTATTCTTGGTTTTTTCCCTTGCCAAATGAACTTAGAAATGTCTTTCTGCCACTGTTTAAATGGTTCCTCTGATGTCAGTATAGGTATTGTTTGAAAGAGATATAGAATTCTTGGTAATATATTCATTTTAATCGCTGATATTCTCCCCAATAATGATAGTTGTAGTTTTCCCCAACGATCTAAATCTTTTTTAATATCAATCCAAAGCGGGATATAGTTATTTTGAAATAATTTAACATTTTTCGATGTTAAATAAACTCCCAAATATTTTACTTTTTTCTCCAAAGAATATCCTGTAATTTCTCTCAATTTCTCTTGTTGGTGATAGTTCATGTTCTTAGTCAAAACTTTTGTTTTCTGTAAGTTAATTTTGAACCCTGCTAACGACCCAAAGTCCTTCAATTTCTGCATCAGTAATTCAATTCCATCCAATGGATTCTCTAATGTAATGACTAGGTCGTCTGCAAAGGCTCTTAATTTGTAAACTTCCTTTTTAACTCTGATACCATGAATACCATCATCTTGTCTGATATCTCTAAGTAGAACTTCTAAGATCAATATAAACAAAAGCGGAGATAAAGGACAGCCTTGTCTTGTGCCTTTTTGTATTTCACAAGGTTTACTAAATTCTCCATTAACAATTATTTTTGCAGATTGAGGTGTATAAATTGATTTAATCCACTTAATAAAATTCCCACCAAAGTTCATAATCTCCAATACTTTAAACATAAAGGACCAATTTAAATTATCAAATGCTTTTTCAGCATCTATGAATATCAAGGCGGCTTGTTTTTCATTATGTTGTTCTAAATACTCTAATACATCCAAAACATTTCTAATATTGTCTCTAATTTGTCTTTTGGGTAGAAAACCTGCTTGATCTTGATGAATAAAATTTCCAAGAGTATTTTTCAATCTTTCCGCTAAAACTGTCGTAAATATCTTATAATCATTATTCAATAATGATATTGGTCTGTAATTCTTTGTTGAATTCAAATTTAGTTGTTCTTTCGGCATCAAAGTAATATGAGCCTCTTTCCATGTTTCTGGCATAATTCATGTTTCCAAAATTGAATTTATAGTTTTTTGGAGAGGAATACTCAATTCATCTTCAAAGTATTTGTAGTAGGCTGCCGATAGTCCATCCGGACCTGGTGCTTTTCCACTTTTAATTTTAGCGGAGGCTGCTGCCGCTGCCGCTGTGCACGTCCGCGCCGCCACATGCCCCCCTGCGCCGCCACCATGCACGTGTGTGCCGCCGCACGCCCCCCTGCGCTGCCGCCGTGTGCGCACGCCGCCGCCGCTGGTCTGTCGCCAGCAGCGGCACTTTGGAAAGCCCTGATATAATATATATATATTATTATATATTATTATAATATATTATATATTATTATAAGACAGTATCCCAGCTGAGCTATTTAAAATCCTAAAAGATGATGCTGTTAAAGTGCTGCACTCAATATGCCAACAAATTTGGAAAACTCAACAGTGGCCACAGGATTGGAAAAGGTCAGTTTACGTTCCAATTCCAAAGAAAGGCAATGCCAAAGAATGTTCAAACTACCGTACAATTGCGCTCATTTCACATGCTAGCAAGGTTATGCTCAAAATCCTACAAGCTAGGCTTCAGCAGTATGTGAACCGAGAACTACCAGAAGTGCAAGCTGGGTTTCGAAGAGGCAGAGGAACTAGAGATCAGATTGCCAACATTCGCTGGATCATGGAAAAAGCAAGAGAGTTCCAGAAAAACATCTACTTCTGCTTCATTCACTACGCTAAAGCCTTTGATTGTGTGGATCACAACAAACTGTGGCAAAGTCTTAAAGAGATGGGACTACCAGACCACCTTACCTGTCTCCTGAGAAACCTGTATGCGGGTCAAGAAGCAACAGTTAGAACCGGACATGGAACAACCGACTGGTTCAAAATTGGGAAAGGAGTACGACAAGGCTGTATATTATCACCCTGCTTATTTAACTTATATGCAGAGTACATCATGAGAAATGCCGGGCTGGATGAATCACAAGCCGGAGTTAAGATTGCCGGGAGAAATATCAACAACCTCAGATATGCAGACGATACCACCCTAATGGCAGAAAGTGAAGAGGAACTAAAGAGCCTCTTGATGAGGGTGAAAGGAGAGAGTGCAAAAGCTGGCTTGAAACTCAACATTAAAAAAACCCAGATCATGGCATCTGGTCCCATCACTTCCTGGCAAATAGAAGGGGAAGAAATGGAAGCAGTGACAGATTTTATTTTCTTGGGCTCCAAGATCACCACAGACGGTGACTGCAGCCATGAAATTAAAAGACGCTTGCTCCTTGGGAGGAAAGCTATGTCAAACCTAGACAGCATATTAAAAAGCAGAGACATCACCTTGCCGACAAAGGTCCGTATAGTTAAAGCTATGGTTTTTCCAGTAGTAATGTATGGCTGTGAGAGTTGGACCATAAGGAAGGCTGAGCGCCGAAGAATTGATGCTTTCGAACTGTGGTGCTGGAGAAGACTCTTGAGAGTCCCTTGGACTGCAAGGAGGTCAAACCAGTCAATCCTAAAGGAAATCAACCCTGACTGCTCATTGGAAGGACAGATGCTGAAGCTGAAGCTCAAATACTTTGGCCACCTAATGCGAAGAGAGGACTCACTGGAAAAGACCCAGATGCTGGGAAAGACTGAAGGCAAAAGGAGAAGGGGACGGCAGAGGATGAGATGGTTAGATAGCATCATTGGCGATCACTCGTAGCCGAGTAAGATTGTCTTCCAAAGGTAAAATTTTAACATTGGATCCGTAAGTGGCTATAAAGGCCAATTCTGGATCCGCACAACCTCCCACAATGAGGGCATAGGTTTCCGGGTGGGAGACGGTCATGATGAGGGTTTGCCTGACGTGCCTTCCTTTTAGCTCTTTTCTCCTTTTCGCCCTGTACTCGTGCTTCTTCAAAGTCCATAGCGCCATTAATAAAGGATGACCTCCAATTGAAACGCTCATGAGTTAGGGCTTCCCAGTTCTCAGTGCTGATATTACATTTTTTTAAATTAGCTTTGAGAGTATCTTTGAATCTCTTTTGCTGTCCACCAATATTCCGTTTTCCATTCTTAAGTTGGGAGTAAAGTAGCTGCTTTGGAAGATGGTCAGGCATTCGAACAACATGACCAGTCCAGCGAAGTTGATGTTGGATGATAATTGTTTCAATGCTGGTGGTTTTCGCTTCTTCTAATATGCTAACATTAGTCTGCCTATCTTCCCAAGTAATTTGCAGAATTTTTCGGAGGCAGCGTTGATGGAATCTTTCAAGAAGTTGGAGGTGGCGTTTGTAGAGGGTCCATGTTTCACAGGCGTACAGAAGGGTTGGTAGTACAATGGCTTTGTAAACAAGCATTTTGGTCTCCCTGCGAATGTCCCGATCCTCAAACACTCTACGCTTCATTCGGGAGAAAGCTACACTCACAGAGCTCAGGCGATGCTGAATTTCAGCGTCGATGTTGGCTTTTGTAGATAGATGGCTGCCGAGATAAGAAAAGTGGTCGACATTTTCTAGTGACACACCTTTAAGCTGGATTGATGGCGCTGCAGAGGGATTGGTTCAAACTTGCTGGTAAAGCACTTTGGTTTTTTTAATGTTAATCGAGAGGCTGAGCTTTTCATATGCTTCTGCAAAGATGTTTAGGATAGTTTGAAGATCTTCCTCGGAGTGTGCACAGACTACGTTATCATCAGCATATTGAAGTTCTATAACAGAAGTTGCAATTACCTTATTTTTTGCTTTCAGCCTACTAAGATTAAAAAGCTTTCCATCTGTTCGATATATAATTTCTACACCAGTAGGAAGTTTCTCTTCAACAAGGTGCATAATCATAGCGATGAAGATAGCGAATAAGGTTGGAGCAATAACACATCCCTGTTTAACGCCGGATTCCACTTTAAATGGATCGCTTTGAGAGCCATTGTTATTCAGGATTGTTGCCATCATGTCGTCATGGAGTAACCGCAAGATGTTCACAAATTTATCAGGGCATCCGATTTTCAGAAGGATGGTCCAGAGAGCAGTACGATTTACAGTATCAAAAGCTTTAGTCAGATCAATAAACGCCATGTACAGAGGGTGGTTTTGCTCCTTGCATTTTTCTTGAAGCTGTCGTGCTGTGAAGATCATATCCACTGTTCCCCTGGAAGGGCAAAAGCCATTTTGCGTTTCAGGGAGGATGTCTTCTGATACAGATAGGAGACGGTTTGCAATGATCTTTGCCAGGATTTTGCCTGCTGTGGCTAGAAGGGAGATGCCTCGATAGTTTCCACAGTCTGTTCTATCACCCTTTTTAAAGAGAGTGATAATTATGGCATCCCTAAAGTCTGCTGGAATCTCCTCCCTCATCCAGATTTTTTCGATGAGCTTATGAAGTTGTTGTTGTAAGTTCAGGCCCGCCTTCTTTAAAGACTTCAGCAGGAATCCCATCAGGTCCACTAGCTTTGTTATTTTTAATTTGTTTAGTGGCTTTACTGACTTCCTCCAAACTAGGGGGTACTGCAAGCTCATTTCTTATTTGTTTTTGTGGGATTTGCAAGAAGACTTCATCAGCCACAGTAGAGTGACGATTAAGGAGATTGTAGTAATGCTTTTTCCAGCGCAGTGCAATAGACTCTTTGTCCTTTAGAAGTTTAGCACCATCTACTGAGCGTAAGGGATTTGTACCATGGTTTGTTGGTCCATAGATGGCCTTTATGGCATTAAAAAAGCCCCGTGCATCATGAGCATCTGCAAAATGTTGGGTTTCTTGGGCTTTTTTTATCCACCATATGTTCTTAAGTTCTCTAGTTCTTCTTTGGACTTCTGCCTTTGCACTGGCGTAGATTTTTTTCTTAACGGCACAGTTAATATCTTTTTGCCATATCTGGAAGGCTTTCCTTTTCTTGTCAATAATATGTTCAATCTCACTATCGTTCTCATCAAACCAGTCCTGATGTCTCTTAGTCTGGTATCCGATAGTTTGTTCACAGGCTGAAATAATAGAAGTCTTCAATTTAATCCAGTGTTCCTCAACATTTTCAGGAAGTTCCATAGGCAGATGTTCCTTGAGAGTTGCTTGAAAGCAAGCTCGTTTAATAGGATCTTGAAGGGCCAGTGTATTCATTTTACGCCTTGGTTTTCTTCCTTGGAGCCTACGATGAGGGACAATCTTTATGGCCATCGTGGATCAAATTAATCGATGGTCTGTCCAGCAGTCATCGGCGCTCGTCATGGCTCTGGTGAGAAGTACATCACGGCGATCTCTAGCACGGACAATTACATAATCTAAAAGATGCCAGTGCTTCGACCGTGGGTGCTTCCATGATGTTTTAAATTTATTTTTCCGGCGAAAGAGTGTGTTAGTAATGACAAGGTTATGCTCTGCACATTTAGTCAGAAGTAAGATTCCATTCGTGTTGCTGTTGTCAACTCCTTCTTTCCCAATGATCCTTGGCCACAAATCAAAATCACACCCAACTCTTGCATTGAAATCGCCCAGGAGGATAATTTTATCCTCCTTTGGTATCTCTGATAAGATGGTGTCCAGCTGGGTATAAAATTTTTCCTTGATATCCTCATCTGCATCTAGTGTTGGTGCGTAAGCACTTAGGATAGTTGCCTGTTGATTTTTGGCGAGTTTTATTCGCAGAGTTGAGAGTCGTTCGTTAATCCCAGTGGGAACTTCTGACAAGAGCTTCACAAGGTCGTTTTTGATAGCAAAGCCTACCCCATGTATTCGTCGTTCTTGTTCAGGCAGTCCTTTCCAAAAGAAGGTATAACCTCCTTTTTCTTCCTTCAACTGTCCTTCTCCTGCTCTTCGAGTTTCTTGGAGTGCTGCTATATCGATATTAAAACGTCTCAGCTCCCTTGCAATAATGGCAGTCCTACGTTCAGGTTGTTCACTATCCATATTGTCTTGCAGTGTCCGTATATTCCATGTTCCAAAATTCATGTGTTTTTTACGACCGCTAGATGGTGACCCCACTGGTCGCGGTAATCCAGTCAGGGAGAAAATGAGGCAGACTATGTTTAGGGCACCTTTTCTAGCCCCCTCCCCATATGGGGTGAGCAGAGTGGATCCTAAATAGGGCTGCTCAGTCGTGGATACAGCTGCCGAACTACTCAACTGCCTCGATCCTTGAGTCAGGGCGACTGAATCCGTATCCACCGCCCATGTTCTGGTCCATGACTAGGAGCTTCCGGATTTCACAATCCTGCCCCCGTTGCCATTCGTCAGTCGCCATGGGACTTTTGGTTGTTTTGGGTTTGGTGTGGTTGGAAGATGCCTGTGCATGAATTTGTTTTATGTGTGGAG
Source organism: Charina bottae (assembly GCA_023362775.1). Lineage (NCBI taxonomy): Eukaryota > Metazoa > Chordata > Lepidosauria > Squamata > Charinaidae > Charina > Charina bottae. The sequence continues at coordinate 5,325,141 of JALMGJ010000040.1, forward strand.
ATCGGTGCACAACGATCAGCACACAACCTTCACAGAAAAAGGCTCTAATCCAATGGCATGGATACCATGACGATTGGTGACCTTTTGTCTGCTGCAGCCTTCATCCGCCTTCGCAGCCGTTGTAACAATACACCTTGTTATCTTCCGCCTGTTCTGCCGTTGAGGACTTTCTTGGATCGTTCTTTGTCTGGTTCCTCCCCCTGGACCTTACCGCCATGGGTGACCCTGCCAGGAGTACATGACTCCCGGTGGCTTCGCTCACAGGGTTCATTGGGAACACACAAGCCCACTCACCACAACAAGGTGACGATCCAGCGAGTGAGATAGCATCACCGATGTAATGAACATAAATTTGAGTAAACTCCGAGAGACAGTGGAGGACAGGAAGGCCTGGCGTGCTATGGTCCATGAGGTCACGAAGAGTCGGACACAACTAAACAACTGAACAACAAAAATGGCATTTAACCCTCTGTAATCAGTACACAGCCTTAATGAACCATCTTTCTTTTTTCAAAATAACACAGGTGCTGCCATGGGTGAAGTGGATGGTTCAATAAAACCCCTCTCCAAGTTTTTATCAATGAACTTTCTAAGTTCTTGTCATTCTTTGTGGGTCATGGAGTATAGTTTGGTCTTTGGTAGAACTGCCCCAGGTTCCAGTTCAATAGCACAGTCAGTTTTACGATGAGGCAGCAATTGGTTTGATTCTGCTTCATCAAATACCACTTGCACTTCCTCATACTGCCCAGGAATTTCTGCCTCTGGAGCTGTTTGATTATCCATTTCAACGCCAGCAGCCCCTAATTCAGTTCCAAGATGCATGCCTTCAATTTCTAACCCTCCGTAGGAACCATCCGCAAAATCCATCTCCCCAGACACCCAATCAATATGTGGATTGCGTTTCCTTAGCCATTTCAACCCCAAAACTATCAGCTGATTAGCTATCGGTGCTACAATGAACCTCAAAGTCTCTTGATATGTCCCAATAGTCATTTTTACAGCTTCTGTGTAATATTCCACTGGGGCCCCTTTCATATCAGACCCATCAAGCTGGCAGAATATTATCGGTACCTTGAGTTTATATAATTTCAGTCTCAGTCCAGTCACTATGGCCAGATGAATTAAACACCTAGAACACCCCGAGTCCAGCATAGCTAATAAACTAGCTTGCTCCCTCCCATCCAAAGTTTTGATTTACCTTAACTTGCATGGTAGGACAATCACCACTCACCAGTGGGTCTGCGCGCCTATCTGCAAATGCCTGTCCTCCAGCGCATCTCAGGACAGGCAGTTGGAGTTTCCCGCTGGCAAAAATTCTTCATCTGTAAACTTGTTCTCTCCGCCGAATAATTCCGTTTTGTTTGGCTCCTCAATGGCTATGGCTGCCCATTTTCTCTTTGCTTGTGGGGGTTTAACTCCTTTGGTCTCCGGTTTCTTCTTGGTGATGTAAATAGCCTGAGGGCAATTGCTAATGCGATGACCGTCTTTGCCACATTTAAAGCATAATCCACTCTTAGCTCGATGTTCTTTCTCCTCTTCCCACGCTTTTTGATTAATCAGTATTTTTGGTGGTGGAGCCGCCCCCATCACCCTTTTGGCCAGTGTTTGAAGCTGTTTATATGACTTGATGTGTAGTCTGGTGTTTTCTGCTTTTCAAGCTAATTTAATCCATTCATCTAAAGCAGGAGTGGGGAACCTTTTTTCTGCCAAGGGCCATTTGGATATTTATAACTGGGTACCAGGGGGTGGGGGGCGGGGTTTCTGGGATTTCCGCGGACCGGGGGTCGGTGTTTGCGGGCGGGAGCCAATCAAAAGCACTGGGGGTGGGGTTTGCGGGCAGGAGCCAATCGCGTGGAAGGGGCGGGGTTTGCAGGTGGGAGCCCCGCGGACCTTATACAGCCCACAGGCCTGACACTGCCCACCCCGATCTAAAGCATAGCTTTCCAAACTGTGTGTTGCGACACTTTAGTGTGTCGCAACACAGTTTAGTGTGTCGCAAAGCGGCGGCGCGGGGGTGTGCACAGCGGCGGCAGTGTGCACGGTGGCGGTAGTGGTGGTGGTAGCGACAACGGCGCGCCATCAGCGCTTCCGCGTTTTAGCGAGGCCACCGCCGCCGTGCACACCGCTGCCTGCAGCACTTTGGAAAGCACTGATCTAAAGTTTCAGGATCCCCTCTGCCTGCTGCCATTTCCAGAATCTCCGGCTTTAACCCCATCTGGAAATATTCAATTTGGAAAGTCTCTGGCCAGTCAGGCAAGCGACTAATGAGTTTTTTAAATTCCATGGCATATTCTGCCACGGTACGATTCCCTTGTCTTAACTGTTGCAATTCCACTTGAGCGGACATCTTCGACAAGGTATCTTCAAATCTTCTGTAGCTTGAATCATGTCAACTGGATTTCTATTTTCTCAGTGGAAACGTTTCGCTCATCCAAGGAGCTTCTTCAGACTGAAGAAGCTCCTTGGATAAGGAGCGAAACGTTTCCACTGAGAAAATAGAAATCCAGTTGACATGATTCAAGCTACAGACAATTCCACCTGGATGACTGAGAACCTTCATAGACATATCTTCAAATCTCTTTCTCAATGCCATCATGAAAGAATTGAATGTTAATAATTCTTTGGCATTTGTATCATGCATGGCTACCAACCAATTGGTTGCCTCTCCCTCCAAGAAACTCAACACGTACCTTACTTTAGCATCCTCATTAGCAAAGGATTCTACAAACTCTTCCATGAACCCTCGCACATGGATCATGAAGCAGGCTAGTTTTTCTGGATCACCATCAAAACGCATCTTTAATTTATTGACAGCCATAGATTTAGCTGCAATAGAGGGGGTTCTCACCTTGGACGGTACACTTGAGGTGGGTAGGCTGAAGCACTTTTCAGGTTCGGACGCTTCTTCTTCCTCTTCACTTCCTTCTGAGGCGTCACTTTCCGCTGAGGTTGTTGTTGGACTGGCCACTCGGTGGCTAACTTTTCCACCTTCCTGGGGAAGAACTTGCAGGATTTGTTGCAAAGTCTTGTTCATCATAGCCATCTGCTGACTGATGTTCTCCGATTTAAAATCCATGCGGGACGCCTTAGCCTCTAGGGAAGCCACCCTTTGTGATTGGGTTACACGTGTCTTGGTAGCACGTTTGCCAATTTCAGGCTTCAGGCCGCCTCCAATCCCCATGGACCACCCCACTCGCGTTTTCAGAGTGCGCAACACTTGGATCTCACCAGCCTCAACACTGCTCCCCTTCTCTCCCTTTTTGGATTTCTTCTTACGTTCAAGTTTGTCATCAAATGCAACCAATTTCTCTTCCTTCAGGACTAATCCACTATCTCTGGAAGTTCCTGGCTGCTCGGTCTCCTCTGTCTGCGATTGCTCGGTAGACTCTTCCATCTTACTGGTTTCCGACATGCAGATTGTCAGTAGATAGGTGGTAGGTGGTTGATTCTCACCGCTAAGGCTCTCTGTGGGTTCAGTAGTAGCCTCATGAAAAACCGTCATACAAGGGCATTCGGATCTTTCTGTAATGACCCCAACTTCAATGCCCCAATAAACACTTCTCCATGTACTTCATTGAAATGCAGAATAAGCTTTATTAAGGATACATGTAAATCAAAGCACTCCCAAAAATCCGAATGACGGTTTCCCACCAAACAGCCTAATTTAGCTCTCCCCCCTGCGCGCCAATTACTTCGTGCCTATGATGTCAACGTCCGTTACTTTCACACTCCATTCTCAGGCCCCTCCGACTCCTGCAGGTGGACGACCTTGGCGCTGCATTCCACAGTCTCTGATGGTAACCACAACTCTGCGCTTGGCACAGCTTCCCCCCTCCCCACATTCCACATTCTAACACTAACACCACAAAGACTAATGGCAGGATTCAAATGTGAACCCTGACACTGGGTTAACTTGAGCCAATCCTCACAGGATTGTTGTTGGGGAAAAATAGGAAGGAGCACTGTATGTCTCGTTTTTGAGTTCCTGAACGAAAGCTAGAATACAGGAGCCCTCAGTATACAATGGTAATTGGGACCGGAACTGCCATCACTAAGGGACGTGGTCATAAAGTATGACATCATGTGACCCTGATGCTTAGCAACAGCAGTTCCGGAAATCCTAGTTGTGGTCGTTAAGTGAGGAACTCACGTGACCACAACTTCTGACTTCCTGCCAGCTTCCCCACTGACTTTGCTTGTAAAAAGTCGGCAGGGGACATTGGAAATCGTAATTGCGTGACCACGGCTCAATGCAACATTGTAATTACAAGCTGGGCGCCAAGCTGGTTAAGCATGTTGTATAAATGTATTGTATTTTGTATTGTATAAATTTGTATTGTATAATTTTGGCCACCCATTTTATTATAAATGAAAGGAACAATCCCCTTCCCACAGTTCTGCCTGCCCAGACAACAATGTAATATCCAAATTCCATTTCTCTTAAAGACAGCTTTCCATTTTACCTTATGGGGTTGTGTTGTACTGCCCTCAGCTGGAGCAAATACGCACAACAATACTGGCATCATATTTAACTGCCATTTCCAACTTAGTGCCCTCTAGATGCCCTGAGGAAGAAGGAAGTTGCATTTCAAAAGAGCTCAAATGCATCAGGTTGGGAATGGCAAGGATATTATACTGAAGCATACAATTCTGATTACTTTCCTAAAATGCACCTAACTTTGTTTCAAATGCATATCATGTTAATTTTCTGGTTTTCGTTATTTCTAACTAATTAAACTTCTGCATATTTTTTAATGAAAACAGTCTATAAATAAGGTGGATATAGGAAAAAATAATAAAAGTATGTTAACACTGATACTTATTTAAATTGTGTAAATCAGAGCTTTCCAAACTGTGTGTGGCGACACAAAAGTGTGTCGCCACACACAGTCTGGTGTGTCGCCACACAACCCAGAAGCGCTGATCATCATCAGCGCTTCCGGGTTTTCCCACGGCGACACACCAACTGCAGCGCGCAAAACCCGAAAGCAGCAGCAGTGCTTCCGGGTTTTTGCGCGCTGCCACACTTCCGGGTTTTCCCGTGGCGACACATCAATGCCGGTTGGTGTGTCACTGCGGGAAAAACTTTGGAAAGCCCTGGTGTAAATATTTACTCAAAAGTTATATTCAACAGAAATGTACACAGAATAGCTGCCTACAGTAAGTCTGTGCTTGGTTTTGATTTATCATATTGTGTGAACCTGGCCTTTGAAATCTGTACATTGTGGTTTATAATTTAGCATAACGTATCAGGCAACTTGCCCTGTTAAATCAAACCATGGCATAGCACATTTGAATCAGATTGCAGAAATGTTGCACACTTATTCTTTCATGGTTTGTATCTTAAGCACAATTACAAATAATTCCACTGAATACAAAAAGGAATGTTGAGGAAACTTGGATTAGACTCAATTGGAAATGTGGCTATTACATTCTATGACATAGTCCTTCCAAGCTGGAAACTATTCTGATCCAGCAGCATTGCAATCAAGAGGGGAGGGGCATTGGGGAAGGGGCAGCAACAGCAAAATCCACACTGTCAGAAGCACCTTAGGGTTAAACTCTGGAATACAGATTCCAGGATCAACAGGTGAGGGGGACCACTGAACAACGCCCAGAAGCCATGTACTAGTACTTCAATCTTGACCTCTGGAAAATACTGTGCCAGCCAGTCTGTTATGGCTGTTTTGTTATCAACAACATGGCAGCATTTCTGCAATATGATTAGCCAGATTCACAAACAAACTGAAACATGAACTATCTACACCAGAGCTTTCCAAACTGTGTGTCGCAGTTGCTGCTGCCTCCTGACTTCCACGCAGGTTCTAGTGCCTGCCTTGTGCGTTGCTGCCTCCAAACCTGCCCTGCCAGGATTCCACACAGGTCCTAGTGCCTGCCTTGTGCCCTGCTGTAAGAGTGTGTCGCAAAATGATGCCCTGCTGTAAGAGTGTGTCACGAAATGATGCATGTCTAAAAGGTGTGTCACCAACATGAAAAGTTTGGAAAGCTCTGATCTACACAGTTTGGCTTCACACAATATGCTAGGTTAGAATATGGCTGGTAATGTTGTGATTGTACAAATACATTACATCTGGAGGGCCATAGTTTCACCCTCCCTAGTACAGGCTTTACAGTTCCCAAAGCATATATAGTATTACTATTTATTTAACTTCTTATATGTACACAACCATGAAGCAACTACAAAGGAAGATAGAATTGAAGTAAGAAAGTCTCCTTACCCTTGCTGATAACCAGCTCCAGCAGACTCTTCCTTTTCCTGAAGTATAACCAGCTAATCATAATATTTCACTTTAAGAATTGGTACTATGCTTTTTCCCCTTTTGCACTGTCTATTGGTTAGTAAGGCTGCAGAATGGGAGTGTCTTTTTAAAATAGGCATAACAACTCTGAAAACGTTTGGCTGAAAAGCAGGATAAAAATATTAAAATGTAACTACAACAAATAATTTATAATCTCACTTTTTCACTAGGTAACACAATTCAAAATCAATCTGAATTCAGAAATAAAAACATATAAAATGCATAATAAAATATTAAAGCACTAGGCACAGTACTGTAAAACAAAAGCAAGGAAAGCAAACACAAATTAAACAAAATAGTAATGACAGTCAGCCCAAGAACAAACACAAACTACCCAACTATGTTCTAGCTAACTGATGTGATGTACAATCCCAGCCTATGAAGCTAGTTCATAATTAAGTATCATATAAACCCAGAATATTGGATTAACTGTGCTTGCCAAGGTTAACACAACCATGGTTCTAATTTTAATCCTATTTTCTAGGTTCACAGTAGGCAAAATATTCCAAAATCACCATAGAGAGCATAAAAACTCTAACAATCATCTAGATTTCTTATCCCTATCCTGCGAACCCAGAAAGTTAAGCTGACTAAACTGTGGTTGTCACTGAACCATGAAACTAACCACAGGGACTGATTTCACACAACATGCTAGATTCTGAGTTTGTTTGTAGTTCAGTACGACGTGGAAAGACAGCCACTATCAAGCATCTACAGAGGGATATCCCTGTCAGTCTCTTGCTTCGTATAAACTTCGTATAAATCAGAAAGATTTTGAAAACATTTAGAGGTTCTTGGCGTATTTCTCGAGTCGTTGCTTTCGTAGTTAGGCGTGGGAGTATAAGAAGCCAGCTCAGTTGACGCGTGGACTCTTTCAAAGCGGCCCAATGAGCAAACCTAGTGACATAGAGACGGAGAGAGCAAAGGAGAGAGCGGCACACGGATGTGACGACGGTTCACTAGGCTCATTCTTTGACTTACGCTATGGAACAACCATAGATTTCAGACAGTTCCTACAGTACACTAAACTTGAATGCCGTATCTTCACAAGGCGGGCGTGATGATGGGACGGGGGGCGGGGAAGGAGGTGTGGCCTGCGTCCACTCAGCTGACTGTCCGCCATTTTGTCCGCCGCTCTGGCTTTTACCTCAGAAAAGCGCCGGTGGGGCGGGAGGCGAGAAAAAGGAAAAGGGGAGCTGGTGGGCAAGCGGTGGCGCTCTTTCCAGCCCGCGGGATGTGACCTGCAGCCGACTCCCCCTTTTCTGTCTACGCCCTGATTCCTGTGGCGTGTCTTCCTTTCTAGGCGAAACGCTGCCTGCCTTTTCCATTTAGTTTGGCTTCTCCCGCTCCGGCGGCTCTCCCTCTCCGCGATGGCGCTGAAGATGGTGAAGGGGAGCATCGACCGCATGTTTGACAAGAACCTGCAGGACCTGGTGCGGGGCATCCGCAACCATAAGGAGGATGAGGTGAGCAGCAGGAGGAGGAGAAGGCTGGCAGCCTACAGGGCGGCGGGCGACGTTGACGGCGGGACAGGCCATGATGGCGGTAGCGCATCCCTCTTCAGCATCTGTCAGATTTTAAGACAGAAGTTCCCCCAACCTGGTGCTATTCAGATGTGTCAGACTATAAGTTCCCTCAGTCCCAGCCAGTAGTTGCATGCTAGCTGGATGTCATGCGAGTTGAAGCCCACGGTTTCTGTAGGGCGCCAAATTAAGGACAAGGGTGATTTAAGAATTGGTGGGTGAATTTGTTGTTCCTCCTACCCCAGTACACACTTCCTTCTCTTTCTCTTTCCCCCCTTTTTTTTTTGCATGTAGAATTTTTACCCTTTGCTTCCCTGGGGGAACACAAAATGTGGGGAGTGGCTTATGGGGAGTGCCTCATCCAAAGAACTTGCTCTCCCCTAACCTATTTTGTCCCTAAGGGTAAGAGGACAGATGTCATCTTCCCTTTTATTCCTCCTAGGTTTTTCTGTCCTTCCATCTTTGTTTCTAATCTCAGTAGCTCTGTTAAGGAGGGAAAGAGACTAGTTGCACAATGTTTCTTTATTAGTACAGTACTAGTAGAAGGCCTCAGTCTGGACCTTGTGCTTAAATTTTGTAATTCCTCTCCCTTTGATTCCTTTTAATGTACCTTTTAAATTAAACACTGGAGCAGGAACTGTGCTGTATTATATCACTGATTTTTGCAGTCCTTTTTAGGAAGCTTTCTGATAAAAGAAGGGTAAAATGTGCTTAATGATAAATAATAGTGGCCTTACATGTTCAACCTATACGCATTGTTTGGCTTAAATAACTGTAACTTTGCAAGGTAAGTCAGTATTATTGTCGTCATATAAAAATTCTGTTAAACCTTTCCTTTGGGCCAGTCACAGTCTCTCGGCCCAGCCTACTCACAGGGTGGTTGTTGTGGGGATAAAATTGGAGGACAGAGTCCTGAGCTCCTGGAAGGAAATGGGACATAAATTTCATAAATAAAGGTGTGATTTATTTAAGGCCATCCATAGTGAACTAATGGTGGAGGATAAATTTGAACAGAGGCTTTCTGGGTTTCATCTCAATGACGGCCACTATGGTGTGGCAACTTTCTTTGAAGACCCTAGTGTAATTAATAACCTCATAATTTTATGTATGTATGTATGTTTGAGGCATAGAAAGTGTTTAGAGTTGATTTGATTCAAGTGGCATAGTAGTTATACTTACAGATCCTTTTCGTGCAGTGTTCCTCTGTTTTTGGTTGCTTAGCTGACTTCCATAAGGGGAGAGAGCCTGGGCTGGTGCCATGCTGTTTCTTTTTCCCATGTCGTTCAAATCCACACAGAATCCTTTATCTGTGAATTTGCCTTCGCATTCGTCTCACCCAAAACTGTATAAATTGAATTCAAGAAAAAATCGGATAAGAATTGCTAAAAATCTATTAATATAATTAGACAGGCAGGAGCTACAAAAAAAAGTGTTATCAGGCTGGTAGCTCCATAGTAGTTATATATTTATTGCTATACCAAATAGAATTATATCTGTGGGGATCTGTTAAAAATGAGGTACTGCAGCTGCAATCTCACCTGTACTCAGCATAAATGCCAAACAAGTTGCCAAAAGTCCTTTTACCACAAGCTCTCATTAGACTAGTAAGTTTTGTGGTCTTATAGTTGAATAAACCTCTGCCTCCAATAACAAAAGTCAAGAAAACACATTGAGCAAACAAAGAATCAGGAGACTTTTACCACTGATACATAATTTGTTTACTTCATATTCAGTCAGTAAAGTAGATCAGTGTTGTGAACTCTCCTTCCACAAAGAACTGAAAGTGGCATACATAGCACTTCTCCAATTTTCCTCACAGCATTTCTTCTGTGGGATAAGTTGGGCTGAGAGTGTGTGACTGGCCCCAAGAGATTAAGTGAGCTTTCATGGCTAAGGGTGGACTTGTACCTGGATCTCCTAGTCTAAAATACTTTACTACATCATACTAGCATTCAGGAATAAAAGTCTTTATTCTGTATGTATTTGTACATACCATTGCATTATGTATCGTCTTTTTTTCTTTCAACAGTCCTGTAATAGTCAATATATGTCCCCATCTTACCTAAGATTATGGGTTGAGTTTTTGGCAATTAATTCAAACTATAGATTCCCTTGTTTAACTTTTAAAGTTCCCAAATAATGTTGCCAGTATCTAGTAGTCATAACACATTTCAAGTAGTGCAACTTTTACATATATGCTTTTAAACACAAGTAACCATTGTAAATATATGCATTGTAAGGCTAGGTTAGTATGGCTATATTGGCTGTGTTTGCATGCCACACCCCACTATGAACTAACCAGCCACATTTTAGCCTGTTGTGTTGTACTAACCCAGAGCTTTCCAAACTCTGTGTCGGGACATGTTAGTGTGTTGGCTGCAGTGTCTGGGTGTGTCACGGCTGCTGCTGCCTCTGAGCCCTGCCCTGCCAGGATTACACGCAGGTCCTAGTGCCTGCCTTGTGCCTTGCTACCTCCAAACCTGCCCTGCCAGGATTCCACGCAGGCCTTGTGCCCTGCTGTAAGAGTGTGTCGTGAAATGATGCATGTCTAAAAAGTGTGTCACCAACATGAAAAGTTTGGAAAGCTCTGTACTAATCCATCCTTTGTGGTTAGTTTATGGTTCAATATATTCTATGAACTCGGAAAATTACCTTAACTGTGGTTTAGTTACTTATAGATATATATTATGCAAATACAACCATTGAAGTTTTGTGGGGACAGGGTTTGAGGCTGAGAGGAGTAGCTTATCTAAGGCTATCTGATAAGTTTGTAAGAAAACTACCCATCAACAGAACTGGTTCATTGCTGAATTTCAGATATTGAGGACAAGCAAGAAGAGGATCTGTTACCTTCATGCCTTATATTTTTTTGGCCTTCTTGGAAATATGAATCCATTTGGTCACTGTAGCTAACCTGCAGGCAACAATCTTCTGTCCTCATTATATCTGGCCCCAATTACACTTTTTTTTCCACCATCTCAAGATAATACTGGAATATCTTTTTGTAGTTGTTCCTTAAGAAGTAGACTGAAATCATTTGTTGAATGTGCTAAAAGGGAATGTATCCAAACATGACTAATGGTCGCTATACTGCCTGCAAAACTGTTCTTTGCAGCCCTGGTATGGTACTCCAATCAAAATTGTTAAAAGTTCACAGTATGGTTTTCTATTCATTTGTGACAGAAAATATATGAACATTGCACTATAAGCTATTGTTGTTGTTGTTGTTCAGTCGTTTAGTCGTGTCCGACTCTTCGTGACCTCATGGACAGTTAGATCATTAGTTACAGTTAGCACGCCAGGCCTTCCTGTCCTCCACTGTCTCTCGGAGTTTACTCAAATTCATGTTCATTACATCGGTGATGCTATCTAACCATCTCATCCTCTGCCGTCCCCTTCTCCTTTTGCCCTCAGTCTTTCCCAGCATCAGGGTCTTTTCCAGTGAGTCCTCTCTTCGCATTAGGTGGCCAAAGTATTTGAGCTTCAGCTTCAGCATCTGTCCTTCCAATGAGCAGTCAGGGTTGATTTCCTTTAGGATTGACTGGTTTGACCTCCTTGCAGTCCAAGGGACTCTCAAGAGTCTTCTCCAGCACCACAGTTCGAAAACATCAATTCTTCGGCGCTCAGCCTTCCTTATGGTCCAACTCTCACAGCCATACATTGCTACTGGAAAAACCATAGCTTTAACTATACGGACCTTTGTCGGCAAGGTGATGTCTCTGCTTTTTAATATGCTGTCTAGGTTTGCCATAGCTTTCCTTCCAAGGAGCAAGCGTCTTTTAATTTCATGGCTGCAGTCACCGTCTGCGGTGATCTTGGAGCCCAAGAAAATAAAATCTGTCACTGCTTCCATTTCTTCCCCTTCTATTTGCCAGGAAGTGATGGGACCAGATGCCATGATCTGGGTTTTTTTAATGTTGAGTTTCAAGCCAGCTTTTGCACTCTCTCCTTTCACCCTCATCAAGAGGCTCTTTAGTTCCTCTTCACTTTCTGCCATTAGGGTGGTATCGTCTGCATATCTGAGGTTGTTGATATTTTTCCCGGCAATCTTAACTCCGGCTTGTGATTCATCCAGCCCGGCATTTCTCATGATGTACTCTGCATATAAGTTAAATAAGCAGGGTGATAATATACAGCCTTGTCGTACTCCTTTCCCAATTTTGAACCAGTCGGTTGTTCCATGTCCGGTTCTAACTGTTGCTTCTTGACCCACATACAGGTTTCTCAGGAGACAGGTAAGGTGGTCTGGTAGTCCCATCTCTTTAAGACTTTGCCACAGTTTGTTGTGATCCACACAATCAAAGGCTTTAGCGTAGTGAATGAAGCAGAAGTAGATGTTTTTCTGGAACTCTCTTGCTTTTTCCATGATGCAGCGAATGTTGGCAATCTGATCTCTAGTTCCTCTGCCTCTTCGAAACCCAGCTTGCACTTCTGGTAGTTCTCGGTTCACATGCTGCTGAAGCCTAGCTTGAAGCCTATAAGCTATATAGTAGGCCTAATTTTTTTTAAAAAAACTCCAAAACTCTCGGGTGGGGGAGAATCTGGCTCTACCTATTATATGCCCTCTTTGTTTCATCATCCCACTCACTGTGCATTTAATCCCTCCCAAAATTGCTAAGTGCAGCCCTGGCCACCAAATGATTGTTCAGTCTATTTTATGTATGTATCAGCCAGGTATTAAATTTAAAATGGTTAAGCAAACCATGGCTTAGTGTGGATTGTGGAACAGGTCACTGTCTCAGGACTCAGGCACAATTAAGAAAATCTAGTTCATGCAGTTATGCTTTGATTTTAAAACCTTTCCCTCAAAATCCTATTTTTTTGCTAGTGGCCAGTATTGTTTATTTGTTAGATTTATATTCTTCCTTTTCTTTAAAAACATATATAGCATACCTGACTGCATCCTACCTCTACCAAAAAAGTTTTACGTGTACCCATTTTTTTATTTATGAATTTTGTTTATGCATGTGTATGAAGAAGCTGTAGTAAAGCTATCTCAAATGATTTTTATTCTTGCAAAGCTTGCATCCTTGAAATGTTTGCTATGTATCTATTGCACAAGTCCCAAATACTTTTATTGAGGGAAAGTAATGCTTATTACATTGTTCTGGCTTCCCAGCGGCCTTGGGTGAGTGAGAAACTGTTTGTACTTTGTTATGTAATGACTCCTGATATATTCAGATATGTGTCCCCCCTAAAAAGAAGAAATGGCTAAGCCTTATATAGTTTACAACACAAACATTTAGTCTTCTGATGCGATTATAAATAATAATTTATTGTGGTTGGAATTAGCCAAGCTTTCCTGTGATCATCTACCCCTCTCTTGTTTATCACAAGCACGCAAAAGAGGAATCAGACTTAAGCTTATGTATGAATTCTAAACTATGGTTTCTCTTAACCATGGTTGGTCTATATAAATTAGCTTTGCAAACTGATATTTGAAGTTTTTGATTATGTGCCATCAAGTCAGTGTCAACTCCTAGCAACCACATAGATAGATTTTCTCCATTATGGTCTGGCCCAAACCTAGTCTTTCAGGTCTTCCAACACTGGCATTTAAAGGTAGCTTCTATCAAACAAATTGTATATCTAGTTTATTTTATTATGCTAGACCAGTGTTTCTCAACCTTGGGAACTTTAAGATGTGTGGAATTCAACTCAGAGAATGGCTGGCTGGAGAATTCTGGGAGCTGAAGTCCACACATCTTAAAATTCCCAAGGTTGAGAAACATTGTGCTAGACTGTATAGGTTATTGTACCCATGGACTTAAGGAGGAATGCCTTAAAGTCCTAAGTCAACAAAAAGCCAAGAGATGGTTTAATCTTATATACAGTCTGCCATGTTGATTGGACTCTAAAGACTAGTTTATGCCTCAATGACAATTAGTAATAAGGAGTAAGTATAGGAGTTGTAAAGCAGACCCACTGATGGAGCAGCATCTCTACTACTATTAAACTTTTTGCTTTTTTTTCCTCCTCTGTGGTTACACAGTAGTATTTTTAAAAATAAAAAGTCTTGCAAAGAATTAATCTTCCCTTATCCCACTCAGGCCACTTTTTTTTTAATTCAGTAAGAAAGTCATAGGAAATTACCACAAATCACCACAAAGAAATCTGTGGTGTTGGACATGTGGGAGAGGGCTTGGCTTTTGATGTCTGTCATGTAGTTTGTGGGTAAGTAGATTATCCATAGTAAACTACTACTATTACCCATAACCATACCTGAACATTCACAGCAAATGTGAATGTTCATGTGCGATGAAGTCTTGCTTTGGAGCATTGGGAGTTGTTTTTCTCCTGGTTATATGATTCTTTTGTGTTTTATTGTGTCCTTGTGAGCCATCCAAGCCTCCCAGAGTCACTTGTTGAGATGGGCGGCTATAGAAATCAAATAAATAAATAAATCCATCCAGGGTTGTTGTATATAAGATAAGTGGCCCAATAAGTCTTTTAAAATAAATAAATAGTTATCCCTAAGCATGAGTTTGCATTTTGTGCAAACTAAGTTACAGTTAAGATTTATATTTGTAGGTTGCTGTGTTATTTAAACCTGACAATAAAAAAAATGAAAGTGAAAGCTTCCAGTTTCTTCCTCACACACTAGAGAAGAGGGAAGAATGTATTATGGGTCTGAGTATAGTCATGAAGTTTATAGTCCACATAGAGTATACATACTGTAGGTTTGTAAATAATTATGCACTTAGTTAACTCTAGTAAGTAAGAAGACTTCAGGGAAGTTCATTTTTGTTTAATTTCTTCGTTGTGAGCTGTGCAAACTAAACGTACCAACTGGGTATGTTGTGACCAGTTTAATTCTTAACAATTGTAGAAAAAAATTGGGAAATAAAAGAACATGCATTCGGGCCATTAATGTGCAATGATGCTTATTTATGTCTTTGCCAGGCTGCTATTAAAACTCTGGATTACAATTTCTGGCGTTACCATAATGCGTATAACCAGTAGGCTTTAGATTAGATTCACTGAAATTATTTCTGAGTAGATATGCATAATGATGTTTGAGCAAACATGTTTTTTCCAGTTAAGACTCTTTTTTGAGTTTATTGTAAAGTTCAGTTTAGCAGGCTCCTTAGACCATGTTGCATACTTACTAGTAGTGTTTTGTTGTTGCGTAAGATTTGCAGAAATACTTAATTCTTTTAGCATAGAAATCTTTTTCTATGGCACTGTCATGTGGTTCCTGCTTGCCACGTGAAGCATTTTCAGGAATGTGCCCCTGCAGACTTATCTGCTTCATTTGACATTAGAATGAAATGGTGGGCAAATGTACAAGATTTGCTGCTAGAATTGGAATTATCATTGGAAGGCATTTGGGAGAGAAAGTGATTTAATTGTGTGTAGAGAGATTTTAACGACTAGGTATGACATTGCACATTTCATGGTGCTACATCAGCCATCCATTTCCTGTTATGTGCATTTATATTGACTGTAGCTTGATTCTTTGAAGGAGACAGAGCTGCTACTAGGTTACCCCCATATTGAAACTGTTAGAAAGAGCTTATTAGCAGCTTCCATCTGCAGCTGAGGTTATGACATCTAGAGCAGCAAGTTCCTCATTTTCTGATCCCACAAATATGCCATGGAGCAAAAAGGAAGGCTAGGTTAATGCATAGCCTTAGTACTTTGGATGTTAAATACATTAAAATACATTAAGAGTTCTCCTTGTGGAGAAGATGGGCAGTAATATAAATCCAATAAATAAATAATAAATTAAAAGCCCTTTTAGGTCGCAGTTGCTTATGGATGAAGAGTTACGTTTCACATCCCCCCTGGATTTTTATGCTGAAAACTTTCATTGACAATTGAAAGTGACAGTTCAATTTCCTCCTGGAAGGATAAATAAGAATCAGTGGGAATGTTATGCAGAATTCAGCACACTAAAAATAACATATTTCATTTTTAATGTTCTAACTCTTTTGATTCCAAAGGCTTAATACTTCAGACTGAATCCCCCAAAATACATATTAAAATGTGAGCCCTTTGAGGAAGGCCAGGTCAGGAAACAGACTTAAGACTGACCGGAACTATATTGATATATGCTATCATAACAGAATCTTGAAGGTCTGACTGAGTTTTCTCCTCCCTGCCTTCCTTTTATACTCTAGTGCAGAGCTTTCCAAACTTTTCATGTTGGTGACACACTTTTTAGACATGCATCATTTTGTGACACATTCTTACAGCAAGGCACAAGGCAGGCACTAGGACCTGCACGGAATCCTGGCCGGGCTCGGAGGCAGCAGCAGCAGCAGCAGCCGCGACACACCCAGACACTGCAGCCGACACACTAACGTGTCCCGACACATAGTTTGGAAAGCTCTGCTCTAGTGAATTACAAAGGAGTCAGTTTGAGCTTCATTCTCAAGCTTTTTCTGTTTCCCAGGCTTAAAGCATGTTTTTCCAACTGTGGTCTCTGTGACTCTCTGCATAAGGCAATATCTTTCATACAGATTGAGTTCTCACATGGCTCTCAGACTACAAAAATATTACTGCTGTTGGAGACCATTAAGCATGCGTATGGTGTGACCATCTTGTTAGAATTGTATCATGTAGAGCAGGGCTTTCCAAAGTTTTCCCGCGGCGACACACCAACCGCCGTTGGTGTGTCGCCGCGGGAAAACCTGGAAGTGCCGCCATTGCGGCAGCGCGCAAAAACCCGGAAGCGCTGCTGCCGCTTTCGGTTTTTGCGCGCCGCCGTTGGTGTGTCGCCGCGGGAAAACCCGGAAGCGCTGATGATGATCAGCGCTTCCGGGTTATGTGGCGACGCACCAGACTGTGTGTGGCTACACACTTTTGTGTCGCCACACACAGTTTGGAAAGCTCTGATGTAGAGAATTAAGAACTGAACATGCTTTGAAAGTTACTCAGAAAAAGTTCTTTGGACCATCTTGCATTTTGTTAAAGTAACTTGACTTTTTAAATAGTGGCTCTCACAGAAGCCTGGAAAAAAATTAATCTTCTGAGTATGTCCTCAGTGCTTCAAGAAGCCTGTTACAATTACAAAATCCATTCTTCAAACAAAGAACCATGGCTCTGTGCACAAATGTTTAAGAAAAGATAACAAGCCATAAGACATGCATGAAAAATGGGGATTTTGATTAAGTTTTTTTTGTTTTTTTGATGTTCCAAGCAAGTTGACTTCTCACCACATCACATCTAGCTGTGAAGCTATTAGGTTTTAATCAGTCCAGTTCTCCAGGGTCTCTGCTGTCTAATTTTACTATTTCTCATCTGGGTGGTGGGCATATAGCATTTTTTGCTCTGTGTTTTGCAAGAAGAAATGCAGAATGCTGTTTTATGCCATCCTAGTTGTTGCAGAAATTATTTGGTACAGGAAAGATCCATGATAATCTACAGTGGAATTGCGAGAGCAAAAATGTACTTTCCACTCCAAGCCAAGAATTAGAGAGGGGTGAAGCTTTTTATCTTTACTGTCCCGTTTTTATAGGTTCATCCAGCAGTCATCTGCAATCTGTGGCCTCTGAGAACAATTACTGAAATAACTACAGTGAAAAAAATAGTTATATCTGTATCTTACCTCATACTGTATTTATCAGGATGATGGATAATTTATTAAGCTAATAGAAGTTGACTGTTCAGATGGCCTCTCCTGTTTACCCTTTCTTCCCATCCACTTTCATTCCCCTTCCCAACTTGACTACTTTTTCCCAACCTTCTTTTAAACTTCTTTCTCTCTGTAATCTGAATGGCTTCTGCCTGCCCCTTCCCCTGCCCCAAAATGGCATTCAGCCCTCTTCTACTTTTGCAGGTCTCATGTCAGAATTTAATGTGGTTTGCTGGAATTATGTTTTGATATGATGCCAAGTTCTATGGCTGCTTAGCTTTGGGCTACTGTTTCAGTTAATGTACATGCTTTGACCTTCAGAAAACAGAGAAGGGTATAAATTGCCTTGGTGATGCCATGCCTGAAATACATGCATCTTACATGTTTTAGATTAATGTTTTTGTAGCTGTCATGAGCTGCTATTGCCCAGCTGATTAATATGCACTGTAAAATGTGCAGGAATATATTCCACAGTGGGCCAATTGCAATTCAGAATAACTCTTTGTTTAAGGGTGTTAAAAATCACACTTGGCCTTCAGCAGCTTCACATAGCAGAACAAAGTGTGATTTGGGGGATAAGGAGAAAGCAGATCTTTCTTGTTGCTAATGCAATTCATCCTCTGTATGGTGTTCTCAAGATACTTTATATCAGGGCTTTCCAAAGTTTTCCTGCGTCGACACACCAATGGCAGCGCACAAGAAAACCTGGAAGCGCCACTACTGCAGTGGTGCGCAAAAATCCGGAAGCGCCGCTGCTGTGGCGGCACGCAAATACCCGGAAGTGCCGCCACTGCTTTTGGGTTTTGCGCGTCACCGCCACTGCGGCGCTTTTGGATTTTCGCCTACTGCAGCAGTGGCGGTGTCCTTGTGTGCTGTGTGAAAACCCGGGAGCACTGATGGCCCGCCGCCACCGTGCGTGCAGCTGTGCGCGGTGGCGGCGTGCCATCAGCGCTTCCAGGTTTTGACGCAACACACCTGGGCCCTGCAGGCGACACACAGTTTGGAAAGCTGTGCTTTATATTTTCATTGAAAAGCTTCAAGTTTCCACAGCTATCACTCCATCCTAGCAAGAATCTGTGTTTGTTAGGGAAATGACACTGCCTTTCTTCTGTTATTTTTTTAATAACAATTTTATTAAGTTTAAGAAAGAGATAAAATCTACAAAAAAATTAAAAACTACAAAAGGAAAAAAAAGAAAACTAAAAGAAGTGTGAAACACAAGAAAAAAGAATTTTAAAGATTACATACAGAGATGACTTCCGACTTTGAACAGCAAGAATATACAGCAATTTCTCTAATCAATCTCTTACTCTATATCAAACCAAGATCACATCATTTCTATAAATCTTTCCATTAGCACATATACAAGTCACTAATGCAATTGCTCCTTCCCTTAAAGAAGGATTGTGTGTGTGTGTGTGTGTGTGCACACACACATATATATTTCTAAATCAACTTCCCTCCCCCATAAGAACATCCATTTAGTTATTTCCTTCCTATCACTATTCTCTATATTTCTGTCCACTATGATGAAAGTCAAATTATAAATACATATAAATTGTCTGCTTTTATAATCAATAATACTACTACAATAATCATCTCTATTAAACCTAAAAATCAAACAATTATTATTTTATCTTATAAATCTCTAATAAATCTTACAAGTTAAACAGATCTTAAAACAATTACAATATATCTTAATCCAAATCATTAAAAGAAAAAAAATAATCATAAGCTCATTATCAATCCAGTTATACATTCTTAAATTTTTACCCTACTTCAAAATAAACTAAGACCATTGCATATCTCCCAATTACACCCAAGGCATTTTTCTCGTAGAAATCAAAAGGCCCAACTGCCCACCTTAAAAATTCAAACCTCAGTAAAAAAAACGCCCACATAACATACTTCTTTCTTTCCCATAACAATCCTTCAGAAAGACATAACATTTCCCCAGAAAAACAAAACTCTTTATAATCTGCAGTTCAGACTGTTGTTGTAACCCCTTCAGTTCCAAGATGTAGTCTTTGCCTGGCATAGCTTCAATATCACTGACCACAAAAGCATCTCCCTCTTTGCCAAAATCTTCATCTTCCTCTATACCATCTTCAGCCAGATGACATAGTTTAGAAATGATCTCTTCCCCAATATCCCGTATATTCTGCAGAAAAACTTAACTGTACTCTGAGAGGGTCTCTTTAAAGCAGGGGTCCCCAGCCCCTGGGCCACAGACTGCTACCGGTCCGTGGCCTGTTAGGAACCGGGCCGCACAGCCCGCCCATTGAGCTCCGCCCATGGCCTGCATGGCCCGCCCATAGAGCTCCGCCCATGGCCCGCGTGGCCCGCCCATCGAGCTCCACCCATGGCCCGCGTGGCTCGCCCATCCCCCCCAGTCCATGGAAAAATTGTCTTCCACGAAACCAGTCCCTGGTGCCAAAAAGGTTGGGGACCGCTGCTTTAAAGGACTGCTTAAGCTCACAACGAAATTCCAAAAAAATCTCTTTAAAATCTTCCATTTTTCAGGCAGTAGATTATAGCGCCCCTTAGCTGCTTAACTCACAGTAGATAGGAGTTAACAGGTTAATAAGTTGATACAAAGTTTCTGCATGAAATTGAATCAATACTAACAAGCAGATCTCAAGGAAAGTGAACTGAAAACTAAGAATTAAAAACGAGAAATCCAATGTGTAGGAAAATACTCAATCCTTCAAATTCAGTACAAAAATAATAACAGGAAGGCAATTATTTACTCTCAGTCTTCCTTAATCCTTGAACGGGAAAGCAAGCCAAAACTTTAAAAGATTTTTAAAAGTAATCCAGAAATAACGATAAGCACCAAGAGAGTCCATTTCTTCTTACTGTAGAAAGCCTCTCTTAGGGTTCAAAACTTTAAAAATATAAATTGGGTGCTTTAGAAATGAGAAGGCAGGGCTTACTGTCTCTTTAAGGGGCTGCAGTGTGGCTCGGAAATGATGAAGTCCCAGCCTCCCGGCGAAGTCTTTACCTGTCGATCGCGCACGCTGTCCACCATCTCCTGGCTACAACTCGCCGTCCAGAGGACGAATGGGTCGATTCCAAGCTTTTTCCTTAATCCGGAAAAAAGCTCTGGGCTACAGGAGAAACCAGCCTAAGCCCGAAAAAACTGCCACGAAGCCAGTTCTGCCCGCGGATCTTGCGGGCACAGCTGCTCAGTCCGCCATGTTCTCACCAGAAGTCGTCCTCTTCTTTTCCACTGCCTTTCTTCTGTTAGATGTGTGGTCTATGAGGCCAGTATAGATCTTGAGTTAGGGTAGTGTTGCTCAAATGCCTTGAACCAGTCCAGAGCTTGCATTACAAGATTGCAGCAGAGATGTGCTCTTCACAGGGGGATCATCAGATTAAAACCGTAGCATCCAAGTTTATAAGGATGCCGTTATAGCCATCTGTCTGGGGTGAGATCTCTGCTAGACTACTTTTACCTATCCAAACTGTTGCTAATGAGAAAAAGGGTTTTATCATCCAAATAATCTTACCCTTCATTTGACCTGTTTTTGTATACCTGAATTATAATGGTTTTGTGTATTTCTCAGAGATGAATTTGCCTTTGCATAAAAGGCTTATAAGAGTTGGATCCTACATCCATGCAAGTAGTGTAATATCTTGGACACAGGAATGCTTATTGATATCCCAGCTTTTCTGAGAAGCAGTCAGATACTGTGTCCTGAACATTGCTGATTAATCTTACAGTCATAATATTTGGGTGTTTTCCTAAGCACATATTATACTATATTCTCCCCAGAGTATATAGCATGCCCCATCGTACAGAAGAGAGCCAGTTTGGTGTAGTGGTTAAGGCACCAGGCTAGTACTGGAGTTCTAGTCTTGCCTTGAGCACAAAGCCAGCTGGGTGACCTTGGGCCAGTCGCGCGCTCTCAGCCCTGGGAAGGAGGCAATGGCAAGCCACTTCTGAAAATCTTGCCAAGAAAACTGCAGGGACTAGTCCAGGCAGTCACCAGGAGTCAAGGCTGACTCAAAAGCATACACAAACATGGTGAGAGAAGGCTTAAATCCGGTACTAGAATTAGTCTCTCTTTTCAAAAAAGCTGACCTGTATAAACAGATACATCTTTGTGCATGCTCTTTAGATGCAGCTATCACAGATCATTTATCGAGATCTGTATATAACCTTTGCAGACAAGGCTAGAAATATGAAGAATTTAATTTTTTCATGTACAGTACTTCTCTATTACTGGCAGCCCTTCAGTTACTCAAATCTATTTTTGCTCCATATTCCATTGCAGAAAATTTCCATGGATTGTCCTTTTCTTCAGATCCCGCCTCAAAATCCAGTACTGTGGTGAAGTCTTTGACTGTTCCCTTAAGACTACTCAGTGGAATTTCTGGGCCGACATACTTGGTCCACACCCATTAAAGCAAAACTGAATTATGTCTTTCTAAATGTCCATTTGTATTTTTCTCTCCTTTCTTGCTGTTGTCAGAATTCTGACTGTTGGTTTTGGGGGGCAGCTGCCTTTGGCTTTTGTTTAAATGGTCGTGTAGCGCTATATAAATATCATCAGATTGGTTTTGCTCGGGTTTTTGTCTTAGTGTTGAGATTCAGAGGTGAAGTTTTTTCACTTGTGGGTTTGTTTTTAACAAGTTGAACTACCTATATTTTTATCCACACATTTTGTTGTGGCTTTGGAAATGGCACACTTTATAAGAGCTGCAGTTTTCTTGGCAAGTACAAGTACTGTATAGCCTGGTCTGGAGAACCAGATATGCAAGTGATGGATTCCATAGCATCCGTATGCTCCTGCTGCAACATAGCCATCAAATATTTAGTGTGAAGAATTATATGCTAAAAGATCTGTTGCATACTGAACAAGGTGTTCTCTCAGCATCTCATATTCCAGGTGGAATTGCAGGTACATGTGAAATTTGAGTGTTTTTGTTTGTTTCAAATTTTGAAAACAAAGCAGTATGTCCAGCAGTAGCTACTACCACTGCTACACAATTTGCTAAGAATGTTGCCATTCCCTCTGAATTTTGAAGCACTAGAGATCAGTGTCTATTCCAGATTAGCCATCCTGGGGTAATGTGAGGGTAATGCCTTGGAAGAAGGTATTCTTACAAGCTGTTTCTGTTCCGCAGCACTCTTTGAGAAAGAGTGGCAGTACCTCTTCTTTGTGCTCTGTAAAATCAAAGTATGTAAAGGTTCCCCCTGCACATTTGTGCAGTCGTGTCTGACTCTAGGGGCCGGTGCTCATCTCCGTTTGTTAGCCGAAGAGCCAGCGTTGTCCGAAGACGCTTCCACGGTCATGTGGCCACATGACACGTGCAGAATGCTGTTACCTACCCACCGAAGTGGTACCTATTCATCTCCTTGCATTTGCATGCTTTCGAATTGCTAGGTTGGCAAGAGCTGGAGCTAGTGCGGGAGCTCACTCCGTCACGCAGGGCTAGGGATTCGAACCTCCGAACTTGCGATCTTCTGATTGACAAGCCTGGCGTCTTACCTGCTGAGCCACCACGGCCTGTCTATCTTTTTTATATCCTTGCAATTAACATGGCAGGAAATTCCCTGAAGCACAGTGACTGTGTAAAGTCACCCAGAGAATTTGATGGTTAAACAAGAACTTGAGACTTGTTCTGTTTCATCTATGCATAACCAAGATGTTTCATCTATGCATAACTAAAGGCCAAGAGCTGAGACTTACATAGAGCTATCCAATATGAGCAAAGCTATCCTGAGCAAAGAGATACAGAAAATCATAACTATCTATTAGGCATTCAGATGTTTGTAGTCCAGATCTGGTAGCCTTTGATTTACATACTACTTGAAACATGGCATTGAAATCTAATCAGAATTTTCAGTTGCACTTTCTTAAGTAAATAGTTTCCAGGGCATGTCCTGAGAAATTAAGAATTCCTTGAGCCCCAAACACTCCCTAACATAGGAGAATTTTCTATGCATCTCCATGTGAATTATTGCTCTGGTCATTTTGTCTAGGCTGTTATTCAGTTACCATTGATTGATACACAGAGAGGAGGCTGCCTGTTGCATCTTTGTGAAGTTCCCTGGTCTGGCCTTTTGAGCATCGAATATGAATGCTCATTCATTCATTCACTCACATTTTTTCCTAATCTTTAGTCAAAAAGTCTCCCAGAATAGTTAACAAAGATGAATTCTAATTGGACTATTTGTGTAGTCCAGTATTGTTTATTTTGACAGGCAATGGCTTCCCAGGATATCATGCTAAGGAAGGGGCCTCTGTCTTGCTACCTGAGCTCCTGTTTCACTAATGATTGAATCCATGCCTGTCTGCATTCAGAGCAGATGCTTTACAACCGAGCTGTGTACTCTTTCCAAAAGTTTTAAAAGTTGTCTTAAATTTATGTTACTTTCCCTAACTTTTAACTCTTACTGAGAGTTGTAGAGCTTTCACCAATCACTTCACATGCTTCAGTGAGTTGACAGGGCAAAATCCTATGACTGAAAGCATTTTCAAAGAGGCAAATGATGGGAGAGACCATACTGTTGGGTGTGGTTGGCAGGGAAATCTGAAACCATTTGGCAGAGTCAGATAACAGTACAGCAAGGCTAACCTACAAGTTTGCACATCCTCCCAATATTCTGCAAACCTGAGATGAAGTATTGGGCATTGGGAAAGCAGTTGTCAACAATCAGAAGCCCCACAATTGGTGCTTCAATACTTCTTAATTTCAGTTCCAAATACTTTAGACAGCTGAGGGGGAGAGATGAGATTTGCTTAGCATCTAAAATTAACATTGCACATTTTGTTTACTATATATAAGTCAAATTTACTAATGTATACCCCAGATAATTTCATGGCAAAAGTAGATTTTCTAATGAAGAACCTTCCAGGAAGCACCACATTACTGGCCACAGCCCAGCACGACTCTCTGTAATAAAGTACAGGTAGTCCTCAGTTAACTACTGTAATGCGCTCTACATGGGGCTACCCTTGAAGAATATTCGGAAGCTACAACTGATCCAGAATGCAGCTGCGCGGACAGTTTTGGGTGTCCCAAGGAGGACTCACATAACACCTTTGCTGCGCGAGCTGCACTGGGTTCCAGTTTGCTTCCCGGTACAATTCAAGGTGTTGGTTATCACCTTTAAAGCCCTACATGGCATGGGACCAGGATACCTAAGGGATCGTCTCATCCCCATCACTTCATCCCGTCCCACCTGGGCATGCAGAGAGGGCATGCTACGGACCCCATCGGTTAAGGAGTTCCACCTAACGGGGTCTCGGAAGCGTGCTTTCTCTGCTGTTACCCCTGCCCTTTGGAACATTCTGCCCCCGGAGATCAGACAGTCCCCCTTACTCCTGGACTTCCGAAAAAGACTTAAAACCTGGTTGTGTCATTATGCTTGGGGTCAGAAGGAGATCGGAGATACCTGGAGATGGCTTGCACCTTAGATTTGCTCTGAAGGGCCCTTTTTATAAACTTAAGAATACTCTGCCTTTGGATCCCATTTTATTCATTATATTTTAAATTATTATTTATTATATATTTTGTTTTATTTATAAATGTATATTAATGTTTTAATTCTGTTGTAAACCACCCAGAGTCCCCCTCGGGGGAGTTGGGCGGTGATAAATCCAATAAATAAATAAATAAATAAATAGATAGATAGATAGATAGATAGATAAATAAATAAAGTAATTGGAACCATTAACTCCGTCGCTAAGCAACGCAGTCATAAAGCGAAAAATCACATGACTGCGCCAGCTTACGATGATAGTTAGTTCCAGTTGTGGTCATTAAGCAAATCACACAGGGTTATTAAGCGCAACGTCACATGATTGTAACTTGTGATTTCCTGCTGGCTTCCCCATTGACTTTATTTATTTATTTATTTATTTATTTATTTATTTTATCATATTTATACCCCGCCTATCCCCTCCCTATTGGAGGACTCTAGGCGGCTTACAGCATTTCAATATATATTTATACAATTCATATACATATCATTAACCGCGCGCTCAGGAAGGGGGTAGGGGAACCGACTCTTCTTCCGTAGGCATTGGGCTACATGTCCCAGCATACCTCGCTTCCGAGTCGGCTGCTGACGTCCTGGATGTTCACCGACTTTGCTTGTTGAAAACCGGCAGTGAAGGTTGCAAAGATCAATCACGTGACCGCAGGTCACTGCAACCATTGTAATTGTATGCCGGTTGCCAAGTGCCCAAATTGCAATTATGTAACACTGGGGATGCTGCAGTGGCCGCAGCTCCGAGGACCGGTCATTATCTCGTTCGGTGCCATCATAACTTCAAATAGTCACTAAGCGAGGACTTCCTGTAGATCATACTTTTCCTATCCTGTTAATCTGATCATTAGCCTAGGCCAGTGGTCGGCAAACTTTTTTATGCCAGGAGCCATTTTGACATTTATAACATTTATAACATCACTCGAGGGCCAGGGGGCGGGGTTTGCGGGCGGGAGCCAATCGCGTGGAAGGGGGCAGGGTTTGCGGGCGGGAGCCAATAGCGTGGAAGGGGGCGGGGGAGGTTTGGAAGAAGGAGAAGGGAAAGAGAGGCTCGACTGCTCCAGTCGCTTCTCTTCCGGAGCCGCTCACGCCCCCAGTCCAGGCAAAGTAAAGCTGGTGGGGAATCCAGCGCGGGAGCGGGGTTTGCGGGCGGGAGCTGACGACGACGGAGTCCCGGCGGGGGGGTGATTTAGGCACCAGCTGGGAACAGCCACGGCTGGGGTGGTGGTGAGACCGTGTCGGGAGGGAAAACCTGTGCGGGGATAGTGCAGGCGAGGTTGAGGATTCCCCCGTAAATGGCTCCTGGTTATAAAGGGTGCTTGGAAACCGGGAAACGCCGAATTAGGCCTGGCGGAGCTCAGCGAACCGGGTTCTCCTTTCCTCGCCTCCTCCAAAACCCGAACCCTCTTGCTTTCGCCGCCTCTCCTGCGCATCCCCCCCCTCCTTTTGCTGTTCCCGGAGAAGCAGCCCTGGTGGTCAAAGCGGAATTAGATTGTGCAGCATTGTGAAGTCACTCAGGGGAGAGAGGGCGGCAGGGAAGTTGTCCGCGCGCCCGCACGTGATATTTTATGGAAGAGCCACACTTAAGGGGCCAAAGAGCCGCATGTGGCTCGCGAGCCGCGGTTTGCCGACCCTTGGCCTAGGCCATGATCTGCAAATTGCTTGACATCAGCAGCCTCCCCAGTTGTGGCTGCCTCCTTCCTATCCCTTTTTGAAGAATAGGTAAATATTATGTGTCTATAATCAGATATTGTAATCACGCCTAGTACGGAAAGTTTTCAAGTTACGTATCCTTGCAGGAGACAGTTTGCTCTCTTTTTGAGAGGATTTCTAATGCTGTGTTTCTTGATATTGGGAAAAGTTGCAAAGATTAGAATTAATTATAGAGATAGTGGATGGACTCTTGAAGACGGGCAGTCCTGCTGCATTTCAGTAGAGAAATTGTTACCTATGTGCTTAGGGCAGCCAAACGAAATATTTGTGAATTGTGTTACAGCTCTCAGCAATTTGGGTAGTTCTGGCTTAGCAGAACCCTATTTATAACCAGTGACCTCACTTTTCTCTTTATTCTCCTCTTCCAGGCAAAGTACATCTCTCAGTGCATTGATGAGATCAAACAAGAGCTGAAGCAGGATAATATTGCTGTGAAAGCAAATGCTGTTTGCAAACTCACCTATGTGAGTATTTTCTTCATTGTTGGGGAATACCCTGAGATAGAATATTGAATGATACGGAGCTGTTCATTGATACATTAACAGCATTCTATTACTTGGAAGATGTGGTAAAGGATATGATCACTTTGTGGTTGGACTATTGCGGTGCACTCTATATGGGGCTGCCTTTGGAAACCATTTGGAAGCTACACTGGTACAGCACACAGCAACACAAGCAGTGATGGGTTGGCCATGCCATGCCCATATCCTGTGAGCTGCCCTAGTTATCATTTGGCTTCCAGGTGCAATTCAAAGTTCTGGTTATCATCTTTAATACTCTAAATGGCTTAGGGCCTAGTTATTTAAGGGACTGCCTATCTCCTATGGTTTCTAACAGTCACTGAATGAGTGGTCGTTAACTGAGGACTACCTGTATTTTTGTCTCTCCTCTTTTGGGGGATCTCAACTCCATTCCACCATGAATTTCCCAGTCTTCCTTTTCTTCTCAACCATTCATTTTTTTCCTTCATATGTTTATTTTGCTATTTGGGCCTCATTCATTCTCTCCCTGTGACCAAACCACCTCAGTGTACTGCTTTGTGCTCATCACTCCCTTTTGTTTTCGATCTATGTTCCTTCAGCACTTGTTCATTCTTTACCCTATCTTCTTGTTTTGCCACATAAGCTTTTAAAGCACTCCATTGCCCCAATATTCAACTTACTTTTATTCTTTTCCTGACGTACAAGACAATCACTTCATTGTAATAAAATCAGCAGAAGCCTGCTCTAATATACACCATTTCTCTTTTTTAAAAAAAACATTGTCGCAGTAAGTTACCTACTATCTTTCTACTGATATTTACATTTCTTAAAATTAATATATCTGTTATCCCATCTACCAAGGTATACAAACTCACCTGTTGGCTCTAGTGTGTTGCTATCTGTGTATACTGCAGGGGTGGGGAACCTTTTTTCTGCCAAGGGCCATTTGGATATTTATAACCGGGGGGGTGGAGGGTGGGGTTTCTGGGATTTCTGCAGACCGGGGGCAGGAGTTTGCGGGCGGGAGCCAATCACAAGCATTGGGGGGCGGGGTTTGCGGGCTGGAGCCAATTGCGTGGAAGGGGCGGGGTTTGTGGGCAGGAGCCCCACGGGCCTTAGGCGGGAGCCCCGCGGGCCTTATATGGCCTGGAGGCCAGACGTTGCCCACCCCTGGTATACTGTATATAAAAATAGTTGGCCCTGTATTTCTTTCCAGTTTTCATACCCACATTTTCTGTTACCTGTGAATTCATACTTTCATATGCACCACAACAATGTATGTTATGAAAATTCATACTTTTCTGACATGCATTTTCATCCTTTCATTCATAAGTAAACCCACACCTTCACTTTGATACATGCATTCATCAACTCCACTCCACAAGCTCAGACTGCCTTTCTCTTAGTTTCCCAAACATGTAACATTTCTGTTTTTCTTTCATTCATTGATGTTTTTTACCATTTACTCCTCTTACGTTACAAGTTAGAATTCTTCATATGCCATGGGTGTCAGATAATGGGCTCTTAAAAATTGACCATCATCCCAGCTCAGCTAACCAAAAAGACATTATTGATCAGTTTTAGTCTATCTTGGTCAGCATGCCAGAAGAACAACCAAAGCCCAGTTTTATTCCAGATGTGCTTACACTGTTCTATGCAAACTAAGGTTCTGATATAGAGACTACCTTGCAAGCCAAAATATGTTGCCCATAACCCAACGATCAGAAAGTACTTATAGTGTTTCAGTATAGACTCGGGTTAAAATATACAGGCAAATGTTTTATACAATTAAAATATATTTGAAGTTTGATTTATCCCTTGTTTTGAAATTGATGCCTTGTCTCTCCTCCCCACATCCCATCTCTTCAATAGTTACAGATGCTGGGCTATGATATTAGTTGGGCAGCATTCAACATCATTGAAGTCATGAGTGCATCCAAGTTCACTTTTAAAGTAAGTGGTCTATATGAAAGACAGAGTGTTAGAAATCATCAAGTATTGCTATTGCTGAGGTCTCTAAATTCCGTACAGAATGACCTTCATTTCTTGAAAAGTTGGGACCACAGCAGTTTGTATCTCACCTTTAAAATAAATTAAAATGTAAAAAATAGTTAGATGGGCTACGTTCTACTCCAGTAAAAGTCATTATACAATCTGTGTCTTGCATCAACAAAATAATATCATTTGTTTTACAAAATTCTGATGTTGCTAGTTGTGAAGATCTGTCAGAAGCTATACAAGGCACTGAACCCCACCATCACTAGATGCCTTCTTTTGGTTCCCTCTCTGATTCTGTAATTTTGATATTGCCATATATTTAAATACACTTTTACAGTTAGGTCTAGGAAGCTAAACTGTACATCCAGAACCATTTCTGTGTTTCTCCCCTATCATTGTACTTGTACTAAATTGCAGTTTATTAACAGCCCCAACAGTTGCCCTAATGCAACTCTTTTGTACCAGCTACAGTCTATATTTTGCTAGAGCCCGTGTTTCTCAGGATGATGGCCACAAGCCTATTCAGCCTTAGATAGCGATTACTTTTTATTCATTTTGCAGAGGATCGGATATTTGGCTGCCTCCCAGTGTTTTCATGAAGGGACAGACGTTATCATGCTGACAACTAACCAAATCCGAAAGGTAAGTGTGTCTTTTCCAAAAAAGGCTTGCATCACCTGTGTTAGGCTCATGCCAAGCAGTATTCAACAAAACACTGTTTAAAAAGTAGACATAATAAAGTCAAAGCCATGATAGCATTGAAAACAATCCAAGTCCTTTCAAAAAAGGCTCTTTGCTTGTCTGCACCAAGGCAATGAGAGAAGAAATGAGCCAGATCTTCCAAATAAGGAAGAACCACAATTAAGAAAAAGCCCACCCTTCATTGCTTCTAGCTCTTCTCAGAAAGCACAGCACAAAGAAGGGTCTCCAGAGATGACATCAGGAAGCAAACAGATTCATCTGAGAGAACAGTCATTAAGAAACAGTCTCTGGATATTTAAAACCCAAAAAGAGTTTCTATAGATCAGGGCTTTCCAAAGTTTTCCCGCGGCGACACACCAACCGCCGTTGGTGTGTCGCCGCGGGAAAACCCGGAAGTGCTGCCGTTGCGGCAGCGCGCAAAAATCCGGAAGCGCTGCTGCCGCTTTCGAGTTTTTGTGCGCCGCCGTTGGTGTGTCGCCACGGGAAAACCCGGAAGCGCTGATGATGATCAGTGCTTCGGGTCGTGTGGCGACACACCAGACTGTGTGTGGCGACACACTTTTGTTTGGAGAGCTCTGCTATAGATGATAAACTATGCTTTGGAGGGTGGGTCATTTAGCGATTGAAATGTTCAAAAGTGTATGTGATTAGCAGCAAATTTTGAATGTAAATGTTAAATCTGCAGCATACTTCCAAAAATTTAAAGGTTCTTTCTATTTTTTCCTCTCATCCAACCGGCCCCTCTCCCCCTCCCCCCTCCCTACCTTACTGTTCTAGGACCTGAGTAGCCCCAATCAGTATGATACCGGAGTTGCGCTAACAGGTTTGTCCTGTTTTGTGACTCCTGATCTTGCTAGAGATTTGGCAAATGACATCATGACTCTGGTGAGTAGTTGGAGAGAGGCCGTCCACAACACCCACACTGTTCACTCCGAGCAAACCTCGTTGAAGCTCCAAGTGAGGAAGAAATATTTTTAGAGCAAATGAATGTCGAGCTGCTCTGCTGCTGACTATAGGAGCAGTGGAGGGACATTTTGTGGTCCAGTCACACGCAGTGAAACATTACGGAAAATAATGTCTACAGCCCCAAATCCAAATTTAAGACTTACTTTAAAGTAAAGACGCCCTGAGTTGAATTTGACTCCTAGTGGCTATAACAACATGTTTGTGGAGGTTTTTTGCCAACAGTACAGACGTTATTGCTGTTCTCTTCTTTTGGGAATTTTTTAGTCTTTCTAGTCTAGACCATAGCCCTAGCCCTAGGATTTCCTGTTTTTCTCCTGTCCAAGTACTAACCAGGTCCAAACCTGCTGGGCATTTTTGAGATTGGCTGAGATTAGTTGGGTAAGGAAAGTCAGTTCCTGGTGCCTAATTCTTCTCCCATTCTCTGATCATCCAAATTTTAAACATGTAATCAGGGGTTCCTAAACTTTTTGCCATCACACCTCCCTTTACTGTAATCTTAATGTACAGACCTCCCCTAAAAATCCAAACAATAAAATGAACACAAATCAACAATGAAACTTTTATTTTTAATACAGACATTAAAAAATTTAAAAGCAAAGGTTCTTCCCACCTCCCTGGGCTCTGTCTGCGCCTCCCCAAAGGAGGAACACCTCACAGTTTGGGAAACCCTGATGTAGACAAATATAATGAAATCAAGGAATGGGAAAGATTCGAGATTTCATAGGATTAATGATTCAATTACTAATGGGATTCCAATTTAGTTTCACATGATACAACTTGAATAGTTTCTTCTCAAGCTGATCAAATCTTACAAATAAGACCATTAATGGCATTTGAAGAATGATTAAAATCCATTAATTAAATCCATTTATTTAAATGTGATATCTTTTTAGTTACCAACAGTTATTCCTAATAGATTACCTTTGTTCATTCAAATGTCTTTCTGAGCAGAAATATTACATTTGGGTGCATTAAAATTATCAATGTATTTATATATACTTTTTCTCTATATATACTTAGGGTAGCAAATTGTTAGTACCTAAGCCAGAGCAAAGTACCTGTTGTCACTGTTTTTTTTGACAGGTGGCATAGTGTTCTTTCTCTTTTATTCCACATTCAAAAGGCAAACTTCAAAAGGCCTGTTTGCTAAAAGCTGTGGTCAGACAGGCCTTTCCCTTGCTGCATATTCTGGGTATATTTGAGGTACATGTGTACGTGCATTGTGTTAGATTCCTAGGCTTAATATGCTGCAACCGTTGATTAGGAAGCTGTTCCTCCCAGGCTGTGAAGCCTCAAAGATTATTAGAAGCTATGAAAGCCCCCAGTTTTTAGGTGTGATAAACTTCTCATTGCAGGTTATCTAGCAGACAACAAATAGGTATATTTTACCCCTTGATAACATCAGGACCAACTGCATGGCTTGAAACCACATTGAAATGGATCACTTCTCCCTTTTTGCCACAGGAAAGAAATTTCTCTGAACATTAGTGCCAGGAGCATTTTCTGACTATGAAATGAAGGAGTCTTGGTTTAATTGCTGTGAAAATATGTGCCAAAAGCTTTTTCTCTCTGCAGATGTCTCACACAAAGCCTTACATCAGGAAGAAGGCAGTGTTAATCATGTACAAAGTATTCTTGAAATATCCTGAATCCCTTCGACCTGCATTCCCCCGCCTTAAGGAGAAACTGGAAGACCCAGATCCTGGTTAGTGATCCAGAAGATTCTAAGATGTTTGGGACTCTTGACCTGGGAAGAAGGTGTACATTTAAATAAAACTGGATAAGGTCTTTTGCAATAATAGAGTTCATGAGGTGTTACTTCTGTAGTGGATTCCATATTTTAGTCCTGGGGATGCTATAGCATTCTAGGACCAAAATGTAGGGCAGATTAACTCTAAGGCTCTAGAAGCTTTAACTTTCTCCCCACAAATACTTTATTAAGATCATTACTGGAGCCAAATTAAATATGCCAATTGGCACAGCTGCTACATACCACAGCAGCTTCTCGTGTCCCTGTTTCCCTCATTGAACTTCTGTGAAAGGTTGCGGTATCAGAATACATCTCACTTGTCCCCCAGCAGCAAACAGGTCTCGGCAGGTAGAAAGTTGTGATATGGGAATGTGCATAAGTTGTTTCTTTTATTAAATGTTAGGAAGTGGGAAGACAATAGATAGGCATTTTCTCTCAGATCAATATTTGCTGCTCCTTTAAAACAATTATTGGAGTGGGGGGAAAAATCTACTTTTCTGCCTTCTAGCTTAGGACTGTCCACCCCATGCTTTTTCTAGGCAGTGTTGCCATCTCCCACTTATCATGTTCCCTGTTTTACGCTTTCCTTACAGTGTAGTGGCTAGCTCACATTTTCCCCAACTTGGGGTTCTCAAGATATAGGGAATGCTGGGAGTTATAGTTCAGTGCATCTGGAAGGCCAAGGTTGCAGGAAGGCTGGGATATACAGTTGGATCTAAATGCAGGACTTTGTCATGGATTCCTTCTGATAGCCTTGAAGCTCTCTTGCTGACTCTGAACAAGTCCCTCGGCCTTCTCATTTGTATTAGGGTAAAGAACCTAAACACTTTTCCAGTTTAAACAGTAGCATGATGGGAATGAGGACATGGTCTTCAAGTTTCAACTATATCTTGTGAGCACTCTTGTATTTCAAATACAGTTGGAAATCTCACTTTCATATTCCATTTGAACATTCTTGTGGGGTAAGAATGGGGTGGACTTCTCTATCTCCAAATCCCTCTAGGTTGCTTTACATAGATTCTCTTGCACACTAGTTGAGGAAAAAAATGTTGTTGTAGTTGTCTGTGTATGAGCCCTGCAGCCCCACTTACTGAGACCTTTTTTTTCTCCAGGTGTCCAGTCAGCTGCTGTGAATGTTATATGTGAGCTAGCCAGACGCAATCCAAAGAATTATCTTTCCCTTGCTCCACTCTTTTTTAAGCTGATGACGTCATCCACCAACAACTGGGTCCTCATTAAAATTATAAAATTGGCAAGTATTAGCAGGTCCTGGCAGCTGGTATCTTTGTTATCAGTATATATGGTGTGAAAAAACACAGAGCCCTGTCACTTCAGAGGTGTAGCAGCTGACACAAAGTGATAGGAAAAAAGGGCAGCAGACTGTAAAACTGGCTTGGGAGGGGAATGTTTGATTCTCAGGCAAGAACTAGTAGAAATCTGCCAGGCGGATAGAAATGTGAGATTGCAAACAAGAATGAGCAGAAAAGATTCTGTGGAGTCCATGGTGCTCTCTGAGCCTTGTTGTTTTCTTGCAGATGTTTCATTGCCAGGCTAGGCAACATCTTCAGTGCGAAAAGGGAGTGGGATTTGCTCTCTGTTTATATACCATGGCTTGTCCTGCCTGTGTTGGTGGGGGTCTTGTACTCTCCTTGGTAGTTCCTTGATTGGGCTGTTGTGTGCTGTTTGGGTGATTGACTGAGTTAATAGTTCCTTGATTAGGGTCTATTGTGTTGTTTGATTGCTCCTCTGCTGCTAATCTTGCTGTTAATCTTTGCATATCTTGTTGTTGATTGCTGGCCAAGAGGTGTTCTGGTCTTCTGGCTTTTCTATTGTCTCTTATGAATGGTATGTAAATGTTGTTTACCTCTATGTGTCTGTTGATGGCTGCTTTGTCTGAGTACCAAGCTTCCAGGAATTCTCTAGCATTTTAGAAAAGATTCTGCTTGCTTGTTCCATGTCTGCAATCCTATATCCTCTGCAGTGTGTGTATGTGTTTGAGAGGGATAGAATTAAGAAGTCTGGGGGTGCCTAATTTCTAGAAGCAGTTGAAGGATGTGCAGATGATTAAGGCAAAAATACCTTTTTTTAAAATGTTCTTTAGCTTTAGAAAGTTCTAGTATAGAGAATATTTTTCCCTTCTCATCTCTATCTAATCCAATGTAACAGGAAACTAAATTCAAGGTTAAAATCCTCAGTACAGTACAGTACAGGCTTTGAAAGGGTGCTAGGCATTTGGGAGGAAGAAGAATAAAATAATTGTTGGTTTATTAATCATTAATAGCCGGATAGAACCTCTGTATTTGAACGTAAGTTCCCCGTAGTAACCTATGGCAGTGTACTGGGCCAGCCTCTGCCTCAGGACTCCAGCGAGGAGTCAGCAGACGAACTGCCCCTGTTGAACTCCCAGGAGACCGAAGAAGAGGTAGCTCCAGATCCAAACCTGGCTCCAGAAACAGACCCAGTACCAGAGGGGAGTGGAAATGTGGCAGCATCTCAGCCTCCAGAGGCTGAGCAGGAGCAAACCCTGGATCGTGGTTTGTCCCCGCCCTCTAGCCAGCAGCCAGCTGCTCCCACTCAGTCCCCTAGCTCACCTGAGTCGCCCAAGCAGCAAAGGCGGCAGAGAATAAGGGCTACCTTAAAGGAAAGGCGCAGGAGCACCCGTTTGGTGGCGAGAGAACAACAGAGGAGAGACGGTGAGTGCAGCCAGGAGCCAGCCGACAGCTGGCTGCCTCAAGATAAATTAGCAAAGGGGCCGTGAGCAAAGCTGTGGAAACAACTTGCATTATTGCCGCGACCACTTCCTGCATCTCGCCTTGATTTCCTGGACTCCTGATCTTGCTTTTGACTATCGCTAGCCTGCTGGCTACAACCCTTGACCGTGGCTCCGGACTCTCGTTTACCTGCGTGCTCCAATCCTGACCTCTGCTATTGGCTTCTCGTCTATCCACTGGACTATCCCTGAAACTTGGTTTACCAGCTTCGCTGGCTTGCAACTCACGGTTGGTGAACGGACGTTTGTCTCCTGCTTGATATCTCGCTGTCAGCCTCTGTGAAACCTGACACCTGAGACTAGCCAGCACAGGCTGCGAGAGCTGGACCATAAGGAAGGCTGAGCGAAGGAAGATAGATGCTTTTGAACTGTGGTGCTGGAAGAAAATTCTGAGAGTGCCTTGAACTGCAAGAAGATCAAACCAGTCCATACTCCAGGAAATAAAGCCAGACTGCTCACTTGGAGGAATGTTATTAAAGGCAAAACTGAAGTACTTTGGCCACATAATGAGAAGACAGGATACCCTGGAGAAGATGCTGATGCTAGGGAAAGTGGAAGGCAAAAGGAAGAGGGGCCGACCAAGGGCAAGATGGATGGATGATATTCTGGAGGTGATGGACTCGACCTTGGGGGAGCTGGGGATGGCGACGGCTGACAGGAAGCTCTGGTGTGGGCTGGTCCATGAGGTCACGAAGAGTCGGAACCGACTGAACAAATAAACAACAAACAAAATCTCTCTGATTATCAGTTGCTACTGAGCCATTGTTGGATAGGTTTTTGGTTATGTGTCCTTGTCATGGGCTTCTCAGAAGCATCTCTCTGACCATTATGGGAAGATAATGGATTAGGCTGACCTTTCTTATAATCTAACAGAATTCTTGAATTCTCCTTTGTTTTTCTGCAGCCACTATTTAAGGTCAAAGGCTGGTTCTTAAATCCAAACAAATCTTTTTAGCCTTCCAAGTATCTCCCTGGCCTCCCCAAGGTAGAGGTATGCTGATCAGATCAAAGATCTTTGTAATCCAGCCTTCACTTCCTACAGTATGTATCCAGATACCAGTGGAAAGCCAACAGACAAAAGATGACTATAATACACTGTAACTCTCTTGTCTTTCTGAGCAAATGCATAGAGAGGAATCCTGCTACTGATGATGGAAATAGTGTAATTATTGTGACTAGTAACGCTGGATAGTTTCACCCATCCTGCTGAACCATTGGTTGGTTTATTTTTATCATGGTTTGAAAGACCCATAGTGGAGGACTTCCGGTGGGGACATGGCGGACTGAACAGCTGTGCCCGCGGGCTCAGTGGGCAAAACAATGCAGCAGTTTTTTTGGGCTCAGGCAAGTTTTTCCTGAAGCCCAGGAATGTTTTTCCGGAAAAAGGAAAACACCTGGAATCATCCCATCTGTCCTCCGGACAGCTGCTTGCAGCCAGAAGATTGCAAACAGCGTTCACATTCGACTGGTAAAAGCTAGCCGGGAGGCTGGGACATCACCATTTTCCAAGCCGCGCTGTAGCCTTAAAGGGACACTAAGACCGGCCACCCCATTTCTAAATTACCCAATTTATATTTCTTTTAAGTACGCGTACCCTAAGAGAGGCTTTCTACAGCAAGGAGAAGCAGGCTCTCTTGGTGCTTATTGTTATTTTTGGAATTAATTTTTAAAAAAATTCTTTTTAAGTTTTGGGCTTTGTTTTCCCTCCAAATATTAAGGAGGATTGAGAGTAAATAATTGGCTCCCTGTTGTTATTTTTGTACTAAATTTGAAGATATTAGCATTTTCCTACTCATTGAATCGGCAGGAGACTGAGTTCTAGTCCCGCCTTAGGCATGAAAGCCGGCTGGGCGACCTGGGGCCAGTCACTCTCTCTCAGCCCTAGGAAGGAGCCAATGGCAAACCAGGAGACTGAGATTCTAGTCCCGCCTTAGTCATGAAAGCTGGCTGGGTGACCTTGGGCCAGTCACACACACTCAGCCCAACTCACCTCACAGGGTGGTTGTTGTGGGGAAAATAGGAGGAGGAAGGAGTATTAGGTATGTTCGCTGCCTTGAGTTATTTATTATTTTTATAAATAATAAATAAGGGAT
This sequence comes from Charina bottae, assembly GCA_023362775.1. Classification (NCBI taxonomy): domain Eukaryota; kingdom Metazoa; phylum Chordata; class Lepidosauria; order Squamata; family Charinaidae; genus Charina; species Charina bottae. The sequence continues at coordinate 5,362,542 of JALMGJ010000040.1, forward strand.
AGAAAATAATAAATAAAATATCTCACTTTTGCTTATGTAAACACATTCCGGAATTCTTTCATATCTTCAACTTTCGCTGGTTAAGCTCCTAGGGGGCACCATAATCTACTGTGTGAGACATGGAGGATTTTAAACAGACTTTCTCTGACTTCCACCAAGATTTTAAACAGATTCTTTCTGATTGCTACCAAGTTTTTATGCAAGGCATTCAGGACATTGTGGAAAATATGAGGTCTAAAATGTGTCATCTGGTTGGGGATGTCGTGGATGAAACTGAGGGATTTAACAGTGACAGAACTGTCTCTTCTAAGAGTGAGATCGGGATTTCTGTTGAAATGCTGGATGAAAATCGGATAGTCGAGTTGGAGAAATTTAAGGGAGAGAGTGAGTTCCAAGCCACAAGTGAAATTGATCTTCTGGTGGAACGCCATGAAAAAGAAGGGGTTATTATGTATGGGAGGTCTCCTGAAGAGAAGTCAGAGTTTTTGAGGGGGGCAGTTGGGCTGTTCAATTTTTTTAAGAAAAAAGCTCTGCGCATTGTGAGGATATGTAAACGCTCTGGTTTATTTTGAAGTGGGATAAGGGTTTAAGAATATTTATCTGGATTGCTTTTAGGGTTTGGCTGATTTCATTTATCTTTAATGATTTGGATTAAGATTATTAAGGTATAATAAAAAATGTCTATTTGGGTGGTTTTGGGTTTAATATGATTAAGATTATTAAAATTGTATTATCAAGTACAATGGCAGACAATTTATATGTTTTTTAGTTTAATCTTTATTATAGTAGACAGAAATGTATAAAATAGTAGTAGGAAGGAAATAAATAAATGTTATCTTTGGGGCGGAGTTGATTAGGAGGTTGATATATATATATTTCTTTTTCTTTTAATATAAGGAGAGGGAGTAACTGTATTTAGTGATTTTTACAATGTGCCAATGGAATGATTTATAGAAATAATGTGATTTTGGTTTAATATAGAGTAAGGAATTGATTATGGAAATTTTTGTATATCCTTGCTGTTAAAAGTCGGAAGTCACCTCTTTTTGTAACTTTGAACATTTTTTCTCTTGTGTTTCTACACTTTTTTAGTTTTCTCTCTTTTTTTCTTTGTAGTTTTTTTTCTGTAGTTTTTATCTTTGCTTGGAACTTAATAAAATTCTTATTAAAAAAAAAGAAAGACCCATAGTGGTGTCATTCCCATACAATGCTAAACATTATTTATGCTCAATAATTCATGGTATACAGCTGGATTTGCATTTCACACTGAGCCAGAACCGAGCAAATAATTTTATGGCTAAGATTAGGCTTAGCACTGAGCCCGTTAATTGGTTGAAAGTTTGAATTTGCCTAATACAGTATTTTTTTTGAAGCTGTTCAGGTTCTCGACTATTGTTGTATATCTAACCACTTTTACAGAATTAGCAAAATAGGCTGAGGCAACTAGCAATTCAATTTCCTTTCCTTTTCCTTTAGTTTGGTGCTCTTACCCCTTTGGAACCCAGGCTAGGAAAGAAATTGATAGAACCCCTGACCAATCTAATACATAGGTAAGTCAGCTAATTCTTGTAGATATTTTTATTTGGTGGTTGGGGGAGATGGCTCTAATCAGCTCTGTATATTTTAATGTCCGTATTAAATAATTCAATAAAACTATTTGTGCCTCTGGGTAAGTTTAGTCATTGATATCTTGAGTATTTTGACATTGGTCTGATTTACTTTTCCAAGGAGTTCATTTGCCACCACTGTGCAATTTTTAAATATAATTCGCTGGACAGCACCAACTCCAGAATCTCTTTTTATCCCGGTAGTAGACTAGACAGAAGAAAGAAGTATCCATTTAACCCTGTTTTCTTTCACAAAGGGTTAATGCATTCTTATTCAATTTTCTAAAGTTAGAATTCATATCAACTCTATCAATATTTTAAAAAGTAGCACACTTCCGACAGAGGGCTTCCGGTGGGAATATGGCAGTCTGAACAGCTGTGCTTGCGGGCTCCGCAAGCAGAACTGACAACGTGGCAATTTTTTGGGCTCAGGCAGGTTCTTCCTGAAGCCCAGGAGCGTTTTTCCAGAGAAAGGAAAACACTCGGAATTACCCCATCTGTCCTCGGGAAGGCTGCTTGCAGCCAGAAAATCGCAAACAGCGTTCGCGATCGACTGGTAAAAGCAGCTGGGAGGCTGGGGTGTCGTCATTTCCAAGCCGCGCTGTAGCCTTAAAGGGACATTAAGACTGGCCACTCCATTTCTAAATCACCCAATTTATTTTTCTTTTAAGTATGTGTACCCTAAGAGAGGCTTTCTACAGCAAGGAGAAACGTGTTCTCTTGGTGCTTATTGTTATTTTTGTGATTAATTTCTTTAAAAAAACTTCTTTTTAAGTTTTGGACTTTGTTTTCCCTCCAAATATTAAGGAGAATTGAGAGTAAATAATTGGCTTCCTGTTATTATTTTTGTGCTAAATTTGAAGATTTTAGCATTTTCCTACACGTTGAATCTGCTGTTTTGAACTTTCAGCTTTCTGTTGCTACTTTCCCTGGGGAACTGCCTGTTATCATACTTTCACTTTTGTAAACACGTCTCGGAATTTTTCTATTATCTCCCACTTTCGCTGGTTAAGGACATAGGGGGCACCAGGCATAATCTACTGCGTGAGACATGGAGGATTTCAATCAGACTCTCGGATTTTCATCAAGACCTTAAACAGATTCTTTTTGATTCCTGTCAAGTTTTTATGCAAGGCATTCAGGACATTGTGAAAAATATGATGTCTAAAATGTGTCATCTGGTTGGGGAAGTTGGAGAAGAAATTGAAGAGCTTAACTATTACAGAAATGTTTCCTCTAATAGTGAGATCGGGGCTTCTGTTGAAATGCTAGATGTAGATTGGATAGTCGAGTTGAAGAAATTAAAGGGACAGATCGAGTTGCAAGTCATAAGTGAAATTGATTTTCTGATGGAATGTTATGGAAAAGAAGGGGTTATTATGTATGGGAGGCTTTCTGTTGAGAAGTTGGAGTTTTTAAGGGGGGCAGTTGGGCTGTTTGATTTTTTTATGAAAAAAGCTCTGTGTATTGTGGGGATATGTAAATGCTCTGGTTTATTTTGAAGGGTAAAGGTTTAAGGATATTTATTTGGATTGCTTCTGTGGTTTGTTTGACTTCATACATTTTTAATTATTTGGATTAAGATTAATAAGGTATAATAAATACTTGGTTTTGGCTTAATATGATTAAGATTATTATAATTGTTGTATTATTATAATGGCAGACAATTTATATGCTTTTTATGATTTTTATTATGTAGACAGAAATGTATAGAATAGTAGTAGGAAGGAAATAATTAAATGTTATCTTTGGGGGGGAAGTTGATTAGGAGGTTGATATATATATATATATATATATATATATATATATATATATATATATTTCTTTTTCTTTTAATATAAGGGGATGGAGCAACTGTATTTAGTGATTTTTACAATGTGCCAATGGAATGATTTATAGAAATAATGTGATTTTGGTTTAATATAGAGTAAGGGATTGATTATGGAAAATTTGTTGTATATTCTTGCTGTTAAAAGTTGGAAGTCACCTCTTCTTGTAATTGTAAAAAAAAAAAAATCTCTTGTGTTTTTACACTTTTTTAGTTTTTTTAGTTTTTTTCTTTTTTGTAGTTTTTTCTTTTTTGTAGTTTTTATCTTTGTCTTAAATCTAATAAAATTCTTATTAGAAAAAAAAAACAAAGTAGCCCACTTCCAAGAAATCAAGCAAAGTGGGCAATATGTATACTGTGACTATCCCACCCTTTCTAATCTTTGATTTATAGAAAATCAAAGCAGAAAGTTATTCTAAATCATTCTGGCAAAAGAAAGTTACATGCAGAAGAATTTTCAGACAACAAACTACCAAATAAATGTCCTTTCTGCTTTGATTTTCTATAATTGTACTTATTTGTCTATCCATCTATCACATTTGTAGGCTGCCCACTGAGAATGACTTGGAGTGACATACAGATTAAAAACGTAAAAAGTCAGTACAATAATCAAAACCATAAAAAGGGGAAGATGGCAGAGTAGAGCGGCAACAGACACAATAGCAAAACCAACCCACAGTGGGCCTATGCCATACCTTAGCCTGGGGCAGTGTTTCTCAACCGTGGCAACTTTAAGATGTGGGGACTTCAACTCCTAGAAGTCCACACATCTTAAAGTTGCCAAGGTTGAGAAACACTGGCCTGGGGGAACAGCCAAGTCTAAGGCTCATCTAAAAAAGAGCGGGAGCTGTTTGGATCCCTGCGGGGATGCTGTTCAAAGTGCAGGTGCTACAACAGAGAAGGTATGCCTCAAATGACATTGCTTAATAGATGTGACCCAAAGCATGCCGACTCTGTCAGATCTTACAAGGTGGGCAGACACCATGGGAGAAAGATGATCTCTCAAAAAAACTTTATAGGTGACAACTAGCATCTTGCACCTGGAAGCCTATTGGTAACCAGTGCAGCTTGTGTAATGGAGGTGTATATAATGGCGTGCCCATGACTGCTTGTGGAGCCACATTCTGAACCAGCTGAAGCTTCCAAGTAGTTTTCAAGGGCAGCCCATGTAGACATTACAGCAGGGCTTTCCAAACTTTTCAGTTGGCGACACACCAACAGCGGTGTGCAAAAACCCGGAAGCGCCGCAGTGATGGCAGGCGAAAACCCAGAAGCGCCGCCACTGCGCTTCCAGGTTTTCGCGTGCCGCTGCCGCCACAGCACTTTTGGGTTTTCACGTGTGGCAGCGGTGTCCTGGTGTGCCGCACGAAAACCCGGAAGCGCTGATGGTGCGCTGATGGTGCGCCGCCGCCACGCACGACAGTGCACGCAGCGGCGGGCCATCAGTGCTTCCGGGTTTTTGCACAGCACACCTGGGCCCCGCAGGCGACACAGTAATGTGTCGCGACACACAGTTTGGAAAGCTATGCAGTATACAGTAATCCAGACAAGGTGACTAAGGCATCAGTGACTATGAATAGGGCTCTCTGATGCAGGAATGAGTGTATTTGGATGCACAGGATGGATTTGTTCAAATTTAGCTGATTGAGTCTTAAGAATCTAGTTACAAATGGAAAATGCAGCCTAGCTTCTGTTTTTTAAAATTCATACAGTATTTCATTTGAAACCAGGTTATTCTTAAAAAGTGCAAAAATCAAAGGCCTTTTTTTCTTTCAGTGTTTTACACACCTTAGAACAGAGCTTTCCAAACTGTGTGTCGCGACACAAAAGTGTGTCGCCACACACAGCGTGGTGTGTCGCCACACCACCCGGAAGCGGCGGCATGCGCGTGCACGGTGGCCGCCGCACGCCCCTCCCGCGCCGCCGCACGCCCCTCCCGCGCCGCTGCACGCCCCTCCCGCGCCACCGCCGTGCGCGTGCCGCCGCCGCTGGGTGTGTTGCCAGCGGCGGCACTTTGGAAAGCCCTGCCTTAGAATAACCTTAATTCTTTAAAATGTAGAAACCATACGGTCACCTTTCTGGTGAAACTTCTTCATGGGCTGTGTCTCATAATGCAGAAACTTGTCTGTCTTTTTCCTCAGCACTTCGGCCATGTCACTCCTCTACGAGTGTGTGAACACAGTGATAGCAGGTAAGGGAAGGGTCATGGAGGGATAATACATTTTATAAATAATAAAAAAGAGAAACACATACTTTTTGGATGCATGTGTTTGAGAGTTAGCTTTTTCTAGGAAAAGTAGACTGCAAATTAAACATGTGCCTGCTTACTCTTTCACAGTGTTAATCTCTCTCTCCTCGGGAATGCCCAACCACAGTGCAAGCATCCAGGTACAGGCTTTTGCTTTTTGTGTCCATCTCTTATTGTGTGTTGGCTTTGAATGTTGCATTGTCTTAATTACACACCTAGAATGCATGTGTTCTCTAGAGAGGACATACTGCAATCTGTGTCAGTGGCTAGATGCTTCCTAATTTGTATGTGGCTATCCCCAGAACACATCAAAGAATTCAGGAGCAGTTGGGCCAGCTCAGCAATGTAATTCCAGCAATATGTGCGATATATGGATGTCATCACAGGTTCCTGTGGATATAGCAACACAACATACTCTCAGCATAGTACTGAGGGATCATTAGGAAGACTCTCCATGTATGGCTGCAGGCTAATTTTAAATAATATGGGGAGGAGTCAGAATAGGAACACTGTTGCCCATGTCAAGGTTAGACATATGCTCATAGCGGGGTAGGCCATCAATATATTTATTTATTTATTTATTTATTTATTGGATTTTATCACCACCCATCTCCTCCCAAAGGGGGACTCTGGGCAGTTTACAATAAGATCATTATTAAAATTCAATACCCATTACAAATACAATAATATCAAAATATAAATATAAATAGCAATAAAAATATGGATGAAATAAAATCCGGATGGCTAAAAGATCTTTGTCATATTGACAAATATTGACTGTGATACTTGAATGAAACTTTCATACTCAGTGTGTACCAAAACTATCCTAAGTACCAGGTTGTTTGGGTCAAGGAGGGAGGCAGGAAGGGAGGCAGGAAGGCATGCAGGTGCTTTCATGCTTCACTGATGGTTGTCAGGATTTACCATTGTGTGGAATTTAGAGGTTCTACCACATAGACCTTTGGATATGATCGTGCATGTGTCATGGGGGGGTTATTCTGGCAACTGACTGTTAAATGATAGTATTACTTTTTTCATAATTGGGGACAATACCAGTTTGCAGAGCAGGCCTGGAACCTGATTCATTAGTGTCATAAACTAATTTCACATGGCCCTTAGCTTAATTCTGCCCATCCAAAAAGACCTGACAAGTGGGCATGCTCTGGGTCCCGTCACTTAAACAATGTCATCTGGCAGAACCAAGAAGATGTGCCTTCTTTGTCACTGTGCCTGTCCTATGGAACAGCCCCCCCCACTCTCCTCAATGTTGATGGTCCCCCTGCCTGCCTTTCAGAAAGCTCTTAAGACCTGGCTTTTCCCCCAGGTTGTTACATCTATCTTGATTTTTTGGGTTGGTTTAGACCAGGGGCCATATAAGGTCCATGGGACTCCCGCCTAAGGCCCGTGGGGCTCCCGCCCGCAAACCCCGCCCCTTCCACACGATTGGCTCCCGTCCGCAAACCCCGCCTCTGAGTGCTTGTGATTGGCTCCCGCCCGCAAACTCCGGCCCCTGGTCCGCAGAAATCCCAGAAACACGCACCCCCCGGTCCCCGGTTATAAATATCCAAATGGCCCTTGGCAGAAAAAAGGTTCCCCACCCCTGGTTTAGACTGTAAGTAGCTGCCTTGTGTGCAATATGTTTTATTGCTGTTTTTCCAGTGGCTTTAATTTTAATATTGTTATGCTTTGGGTTTTATCTGTATGCTGCCCTGAGTCCTATTGGATTGGGCAGCTGTATGTATGTATGTTTGTATGTATGTATGTATGTATGTATGTCAATTTAACAAATAAATAAATAACTTCCCCTGCATTAGATCAATTCAGATCATTGACAGGAAATATATTTCCTTTCTGTGCTACTTTAGAGGCAGGACTTTGTATTAGAAAGATAATGAGAGTGACTGAGACAAAGGGGTGTTGGGAAGAAGGCTGAGGGTGACAGAGAGAATGGTTCTCTCCATCCGCTTTTATTATGGCCATATCCACTTCTTTCTGTAGCCCCATCGTGCAGCTCCCCTGAGGAAATGCAGCCCTCAGTAGAAAAGGGCTGCCCACTCACGTTGAGATTAGGGCAGGTGTACTCTTCCCCCTGCGCCCTTACTACTCCACCAGGGGTTGTTATGGAGTAGTCTTCCACTGTTAGCATAAGCTACTGACATTTACCGGAGAATAGAAGATCTTAAGGTGTAGACGGAGGAAAGTCCTTGGCCTTGCAGAAGAGGCTAACAATATATGCTGTCTCTGCAGCTCTGTGTTCAGAAGCTGAGGATACTGATAGAAGACTCAGACCAAAACTGTAAGTATGGGAGATGCTGCCGTCTTGGAAGGTAATAGTAATTGATGCCAAGGAACTAGGCACTGTATTCTAAAACTGAAATGCCTAAAATGAAAAACCACATTCATTTTGCTCCTGGTGATGCTCTTTCTCCCCCAGCCGCTTCTGAAATCTTATTTGACCACCCCTGTGGGCTTCTGAGATCCACCAAGTATTACTTCTAATGCTTTAAATATTCACTTCTTTTTAAAACGAAGGCATGTTAAAATTCTCAGAGAATTCCTTCAGAATCAGGGCATTTTATTTTATCATATTTTTATCTTACTTGCTCCTAGTCAAATTAGCTTGTGGCCCCTGACCTCAAACTAAATAACATGAAGCAAAAGATAAGGAGAACTAAGCAATGAAATTATTTGGGATGTAATGAAAATGAGAGAATGCTGGAAGGAGTATTTTTGGAAAAGACAGTGATGGATAAAGAGTAGAATTGAACTGAATGCTGTAATATTAGAGTCCAAGAAAAATATAATGAAAAGGAAATCATAAATGCTGAGACAGCGTTGAAAATACCTGCAGGTATAGACAGCGTAATTGAACAGATGTTAAAATATTGGATGGCTGTGCTTGTACAATGGTTGTATGACCTGTTTATGTGTGTGAAGGCTCTATCTGTGCTTGACACTTGGAAGAATCCCACTATTTTTCCCTTATGCAGTGGCAAAGATAGCAAAAATGAATGTAAAAATTACAGAAATATTAGTTTATTCAGTGTCCTGGGAAGGTGTTTGGTGGAATTCTGATCTAAAGGTTACAAGAAGTTGACAGTGAGGAAAATTTAAGTGCAGTGTGCCTTCATGCAGAGAGGGGGTTTAAAGATCAGGTTTTGCTCTCCAGCAGAGAGAGAAAAGTATGAACATGAGAAAGTTTATTGTGCATTTGTTAGTTTAGAGAAAGCATGTGATAAAGTGAATAGGCTTGAATTATGGGGTGTTTTGCTGAATGCAATAAGTACAGTATATAATGATAGTAAAGCATGTGTGAGTATAATGGAGTGCTTAGTGAATGGTTCAACATTGAGCAAGGAGTAAGGCAAGGATGTGTAATGTCCCCTTGGTGGTTCAGTGTATTGAATGCTTGGTGATGTTAGTGATGTGTTGGTTTGGGATATGTACATGTACGCTTATATGCAGATGAAATGTGTTCCTGTCTGAGAACCTAAATGAAATGCAATGGATGTTAGGTACCAGTCGAAGAGAATAATGCAACCACGAGCATGGATCTGAAAATGAATGTATCAGAACCCAAGATAGTTAGGTTTGACAGGGAACATGGAGAAACTGCTGCATGTTACACATAAATGACAAAAACCCAGAGCAAATAAATGAATTTGTATAGCAGAAAGTTTGCCAGAGATGAGGAAATGGATGGGAAAATTTTGAAATGTACATACGCTTTAGAAAAGTGTGGGTAATATGTGGCCTGTTACAAAGAATAGTGTAAGGCTGTGCTTTTGTCCACATTTGTTAAACAGAAGTGAGAGTTTGGCATGTTACCCCAAAAGGAAATAAGGTGATGGTATGTATTTATAAGTAAGCGGGGGGGGGGAGAGAAAGTTTTATCGAAGAAAGAAAGGAAGGGGAAATGTTGATTTGAGAACGGGAAATGTGCCCTTCTCTTGACATTCAGAGAGATTATAAAATAGCGTCTAGTATGTTAGCCTTCCCCAAGCTGGTGCTTTCCAAATGTGTTACATTTTAGCAGACAAGATGGCTGGGAATTCAAAGAACGTTGTGATCTGGAGGATACCATATATGAGAAAACTGCAGAATGGGGACTTTCTTTTTCTTTGTTGCTACCATTATACATGCAAAATGGTACTGTTTTGATACAATTTCATCTTGGCAAGGTCATGATGATGATGACGATGAAGAATCAGTTGCATGTGCCTGCCTAGTCCTGGCATCTCCAAGTAGTACTAGCAAGCAATCCTGTCTGAAACAGTGCGGAGCCCCTGCAAGTCTGAATAGAAAATGTGGAACTAGTCAGACCAATAAGCTAATGTAAGAGAAATGCCTGTATTCGTTCTGCCTCTGTGGTAAATGCACTAGATCCAACACACACGGACAAAGCTAACCTCCTGTATCAGAACAAAACCTTCAGACCAGTCCTGGAACTTGATCCATTTACCACCCCGTGTATATGTTATTCTTGCAGAAATAGAGAGGACCCTTACAAGGAGTTTTTTGAACTCTGTTTTCTTTTGTGTGTGTGTTTTTTTACACCAGTGAAGTATTTGGGATTGCTGGCAATGTCCAAAATCTTGAAAACACATCCTAAATCGGTACAGTCTCATAAAGATCTCATTCTCCAGTGTTTGGACGATAAGGATGAGTCCATCCGCCTCCGAGCCTTGGATCTTCTGTATGGAATGGTATGTTTGCTAGTTACTGTGCATCCTGGCTAATTTATTTTTCTAAATATTGCACTGTCTTCCTAGACCCCAGGGTGGCTATGAGGTCATGAAAATAATGAGATGGAAAAAACGAATCTAAGATAGCTTATTCATTTACTATTCTTTTTTAAACTAAGCAATTGTATCCCAAAACTACTTTCAAAGCAGGAGAGAACCTGGTAGGTCAGAAGTTGCCAGAATGAGGTATCTGGTTTAGCTCACTGCTACATCTTATGTTTTTTGCCAAGCTGCATCAAATAGACAGCTTCCCACGTACTGTATAGAGACCAGCATTTGGTAATAGGGGCCGGAGTTTCTATTTGTTTTGGTCCTTGCTGCAGGTGTCCAAGAAGAACTTGATGGAAATCGTAAAGAAGCTGATGATCCATGTGGACAAAGCTGAAGGAACAACTTACAGAGATGAGCTGCTGACCAAAATCATTGATATATGTAGCCAGTCCAATTACCAGTACATCACAAACTTTGAATGGTCAGTATTTACCACAATACTTAGTTTCTGCTTTATAGCCTCAGGAGGATCTCAGTGTTGTATACAATATTCACCTCCAAAGTAAAGTTTAAATCTTGCATAATACAGGTAGTCCTCGTGTAACATCCATTCGTTCAGTGACTGTTCAAAGTTATGATGGCACTGAACGAAGGGACTTATGACTGGTCCTTGAAACTCTGGCCATTGCAGCGCCCCCACGGTCACATGAACAACATTCGGGCCCATCTGCATTTACAACCGCCTTTTGGCCGGCGCCTACTTGCTGCCACCAGCTGCCCCCATCACCCAGCCCTGCCCTGCCCACTGCCACCACAGACCACTACTGTACTGGCCAGGGCCTTCTTTCACATTGGTGCAGCCGGGGCCTTCTCTGTCACGCCAGCTGGGACTTCTCTCACGCACCGGCCAGGGCCTCTGTTTGAGTGCCGGCCAGGGCCTTCTTTCATGAAAGAAGGACCTAGCTGGCACACAAAAGAAGAAATAGTGCAATGCGTATATGAAAGCCAGATTTCTGCCAGAGAACTGTGAGCAAAAGGAGTGGGGCTAAGCAGCTACAAATGTCTTGAATTGTTGAAAACTGCAGTGTGCATGAAGTTGTGCATGGAAATTGCCTGTAGGCCTCCTCATAATGATGGTCTCCCCTTGGTTTCTCTGCTTGCACATTGGTACCCTCTTCTTACCCACCTCAGGTACATCAGCATCTTAGTAGAGCTGACGCGGCTGGAAGGTACAAGGCATGGCCACCTCATTGCTTCCCAGATGTTAGATGTGGCGATCCGAGTGAAGGCTATCCGCAAATTTGCTGTGTCACAGATGGCCATGCTTTTGGACAATGCTCACCTGCTGGCCAGCAACACGCAGAGGAACGGAATCTGCGAGGTGCTGTATGCTGCAGCTTGGATATGCGGAGAGTTCTCAGAGTAAGTGCCTTGGGAGGGTTTGAAAAAGAGTTTTCCAGAGGCCAAGTTCTCTCTTGCTCTCCCTGATGCCTGAAGCATCTCTTGTGACTCCCCTTTTCCTGTTTTGGAGGAGGGGGAAAGAAACTCCCTAAGCTGTCCTCTTCACTTCAGGCACCTTGAAGAACCCCACCAGACCCTTGAAGCCATGCTGCGGCCTAAAGTGACCACGCTTCCAGGCCACATCCAAGCAGTTTATGTCCAAAACATGGTGAAGCTTTATGCCTCAATCCTGCAGCAAAAGGAACAGGCTGGTGAGAAGGAAGTGGCCCAGGAGGCAACCCAGATGATGATTGACCGTCTGCCTCAGTTTGTGCAGAGCGCGGATCTCGAAGTCCAGGAGAGGGTAAGACAAATCTGAGGCTTTTTCTTTGCCAAGTTGGCCTTTCAGCGTTGCATTTTGCTGGGTTTGGAGTGAAATGAAAGCCCTTTTTTCTCCTGATCTTTAGGCTTCCTGCATCCTCCAGCTCATGAAGTACATCCAGAAGCTTCAGATCAAAGAGGTCCCTGTGGCTGAAGAAGTGACTGCCTTATTTGCCGGGGAGCTGAACCCTGTAGCACCTAAAGCTCAGAAGAAAGTTCCAGTTCCAGAAGGGTAAGATTCTCTGCTTTTCCCAGTAGGAGGGTGGTGGTGGTGGTGGTGGTGGTGGTGGTGGTGGTGGTGGTGGTGGTGATGATAATAGGTCTCAAATTCCATAGCATAAGTAGCCCGGGCCCATCCCATCTCCATAGAGCTTAGGAGAACCAGGAGGTGATGCTTATGTGTACATGGGAGTGGGGTGCTCGGCAATCTCTGTTTTAACAACAGGATGAGGATTAAAAGATTGGCTGCAGTCTTCTCACATAACCTGAAACAGAGATTCGTTCATTTCATAGTTTGGATCTTGATGCTTGGATCAATGAGCCGCCTTCGGACAGTGACTCTGAAGATGAAAAACCAAGGACCATATTCCACGATGAAGAGCAAAGGCACTTAAAGCAACGGCAGCCCGAAATGGATGAGGAGGAGCTGGCCAGGGTAAGCTGCGTGAATGGGTGTGGGCAGTTCCGGTGCGCATAAAACGTCTGGAGGCAGACTTCAAAGTTCATCGCATTTTAAAAAAGTAATTGTCCAGAAGGTCCCCTGAGAACTTGGTTGTGTGATTGCCAGATTCTTGCAACATTTCTTGATTTTACAAGATTTTAGTCATTTTTACTTTTTTTTTAATGGGAGAATGTGCAGTACTGTTGCATAAAGTTGCGCCTGAAACAATTCCTGGCCCTTTGATTGAGGTATTGAAGCTGTCTGCCTGATTGTATCTTCTTCAGTCCTTACCTGCTCTTTAACAGTGCAGCTGACTTTCTGTCTTGACCTTGGATGGTTAGTCTTTATTCAGGTGGGATGGGGAGACACCTTTGGATTTCCTTTTATAAATGGAACCCAAGTGACCGTAATCCTACTTCTGAATATTTTTGTTTGTTTGTTTTAAAGCGCCGAGAAGTTAGGAAACAGGAGCAGGCAAACAATCCATTTTATATTAAAAGTTCTCCATCTCCACAAAAGGTAAGCAAGGCTTCTTTGAGGGGATAAAAATAGTGGCTTCCTGGATACATATATAACATTTGATTTTCTATTAAAGTATTTGCATGCATCTGTCGGACTGCTCTGTCTGTATATTAGTACTAAATCCCTCTTCTTTTGTTTTCTCCAGAGGTACCAGGATAGCCCTGGTGTTGAGCACATACCCGTGGTTCAGATTGATCTCTCTGTTCCTTTAAAAGTTCCTGGTAAGAGAATTTTATGGCTGATTTCAGCATCAGTTGTTCATCATCCCTTCTATATTTATTGCTCATACTTGAAGGCCATTGTTTATGTAACCACCACCCAAAAGTGGGGAGATGTTAGCAGGCTTGGAAAAGCAATTCAAGAGTGGTATTAGCTGCAATGGCAATATTGCATGCCAGCAGTCTAGCTGCTGCGTTCTGGACCAGTTGCAGCTTCTGGGTCATCTCCAAGTCTAGCCCACATAGGGTGTATTGTAGTAAACCAACCGTGTAGTGATCAAGGCACGAGTTGCTGATGTCAGGGCACCCTGATCTACACAGGGTTGCAACTCACACACCAGCTGAACCTGGTCTCTATTGTTTTCTCATTAATAGTAGATTTTTTAAAAATATATAGTTTGGTTAAAAAGCATTTAAAGGGCTGTAGAATATAATACAATAAACTACAAATCTTAAAAACAGAACGCAACATAGAGACAAACAATTAAATTTAAAACAGCAGTCCTTTTTAAGGACTGCAACATTTAACTGTTTAGTTAAATCAGTTAATTTATGACGTTCATATCCTGCTCTTCAGTCAGAAACTTCCTAACCAGTTTTTAAAAATCAGTAGCGTGACAGTCCCCATCCAGAGCCTTAAAACCTAGAAGATAACACATAACACACAAGGAAAAGAGGATGAAGAGGAGGAGGAGAAAAATAGGCAAATTTGGATATTTGCTAGTTATAATCTTTATCATGACCCTATTTGATGAAATGTTTCAGATAGCTTTCTGGAATGACTGCTGCTAGGTGACAGTTGAGAGATCTCAACTTCTTCTTAGTGTTACTTTATGTAATTATAAACATTGCAGGTGGAAATGACACTGTTAGATATTCTCCTCGCGCACAGGATGATCAATGATGCATCTGCGCATCATCTGTTAGCAAAGTTTGCAGTTTCTTCAGAATTGTCATTTTTTCTTGGAATTTAAGTCAGGTTGTTTTTAAACCACCTTAATCAAGTGAAAGCTTTCCCTTCTAAGCTGCCCTTAGTTTAGTAGCCAGCCTCTGCAGAATCCCTTCCGGGAGCTACTTTTCTCTCTTCTGGCCTTGTCAGGCTTACCTGCATCTGACCAATACGTGAAACTGGAAGAGGAGCGGCGGCACCAGCAGAAGCTGGAGAAAGACAAGAAGAAAAAGAGGCAGAAGAAAGAAAAATGGGGCAAGAACCGTCGCCACAATTCCCTGCATACAGAGAGCGATGAGGATATTGCACCTGCCCAGCACGTGGATATTATCACAGAGGAGATGCCAGAAGTAAGCGCTGCAGGGCTTTAAGCCTTCCTTTGAAGACCTCCACGAAGCCCGTCTGCTGAGATGCAGCGGATGCAGTTGGGATGGGGGCATAATATGGAGGGCGCTTTGGTTCACGTTCCTGCTCCATTGTGTGACCCTTAAGCCAAAGTCTTGGCCTGGCCCTGCAAATGGTGGGCAGGGCTTGACAGAAATAAAGGATGGAGCAGAGCCTTCAGTAGGTACAGTTACTCATTCTCTCTTTCTAAACCCCTTTTTTCCCTTCTTTCTCTTAGTCTCCCCAGGGAAGAAATAGCTCGCTCTTGCCACAGGTCCAAATTGATCACTGTTAGAGAGCTTTTGAATTAGGCCCAAGGTCATACAACATTAAGCTGTCCTGTTCTTGATAAATTTTACCAGGGTATCGTGGCTTGTGGATGTGGATGGACGTTTGTTTTTCAGCAGAATAGGCTCTCTTCCTGGCACGCATGTCTCCTTGCCACCAAAGATAGTGGTATTAGTACTCTGCCACACACAAAAGAATGAAACAAATGTGAACTGCAGCCAACAAATATTTCTTCCAGTGTTGCCTTCATCAATGAAACTGCATGATCAAAGGGGGGAATTATAGAAGTGGGGTTAATTGGTTTAGGACAACATAAACAGGATAAATCTAATATAAATTTAAATAAATAAATAAATAAATAAATCTAAAGCACCCTTGAGGAACAGGAATCAAACTCCTTTTTCCTTGAGAATTGATACCTTTTACATACTCATTTTCTGCCTCTTATGCCTTTATCTAGAATGCTCTGCCCAGTGATGAGGATGACAAGGATCCAAATGATCCCTACAAGGCACTGGATATTGATTTAGATAAGTAAGTACAAATCTTAGCTCTCGCACAACCCTCTAAAGTTCATGCCAAAATGTAGTACTTAATTCTGTAGACTATAGAAAAAGGAATTTGTCGAACACTCATGGGTGTCCTCACCTTAAGTTAAAGTAGGCAGCCTAAGGACTTGGGCTTTGATTCTTAGCTGCTGGTTTTACAAAATAATTTTTTCCCAGAATTAGTTGTAGAGTGGCAGCTTGGATATTATCTTGGTACATCTGAGACCTGAACATGCAGGTGCATTGACCATTAAGGCCCTCCAAAGGGAGGGCTGCAGGCTTGGATCTTCCTTGTACCATTAGAGAAGGAATGGAGAAACCTGCAGCTTTCCAAATGTTTCTAGACTGCTTCTCTTCAGTCCTGAGCCTTAGCCATGCTCATTAGTGTTGATGGGATTTGGAGTTCAGCAGTCAATAGAGGGCCCCTCCTTGTTAGGGAGATGGGCGGGATATAAATATGATAAATAAATTAAATAAATAAATACATTAGGTTTCACGGTCTTGCTATACCAGTTCCCTAAATTGCAGATGGAGGCAAAAACGTGTTTGTTTTTCAACACTTTTCCAAGAGACATTTTTGGGATCTCTCAGAATTTCTCTCTTTTGCCTTTGGATTATTTCCATTCCCAGAAGTTGTCGTATCCTGTGGTCATGTTGTTTTTCTATTTGTCTGTCTGTCTGTCTCTCATACACAGTCTGATTTCAGGGAGTTCTGTCAGGTAAGTTCCCTCTTTGACAGTGTGAAAGGTTAACTGCTTCTGTTCAACACTGTAAAACACAACGCGGCAAACTTTCAGCTGTTTATGCCGAAAACATATGCTTTAGTTTAAATCTACACTCATGGACATAAATCTCTCTGTTTATAGTTTGGAATAAAATAACCAACATATGATGATTGGTTGCACGGCCACTGAATCCTATCAATCATGTTTAAGCCCAAGAATAGTGGCCTTGCTACTACATTTACAAATGTTCCCAAACTTGAGCAGAGATTTGAGAAATTATTATTGGATTGACAGATGTGTTGGGCTTTACAGTGCGCACTGTTCCTTTTCCTCTTCTCCTCCACCCATCCCCTGTAAAATGAGATTCAAGATTAAAGTTTTGTACCAAGAAGGAATCCTATCCTTTCCTTTTTCCAATTCTTTTTCCACTTAATAAAGGCTAATAAACTTTTTCAAAGAAGTTTTGTACTTGTTATTAGCAGAAATTCTGACTGTGAGGAAGCCGGGGGTGGGGGGAATGAATGAATGGCAATTCTGTTCTGCAAAAAGTTAAAAGTGAGCAAATAAAAAGTTTACTAGTATTTGCATTAGGGAGGAGATTTCCAAACTTTCTGAATGTGACTAGAAAAATAACCAGAACAAAAGCTGTGTTTTTCTTTTTCAGGCCATACAACTCTAGATTTAAAATGATCTGAATTTTTTAAATGTTGCACTTTTTCATCTAGGAAAATTCTAGATGAAATTTTCTCAATCTTCACTTTCTGGAATTTATTCCAGTGCCCAAAAAAAGACTTGCTTGCTTTTATGTTCAAGAATAGAATAGAATAGAATTCTAACAAATTTGTTTGATAAATGTGACTTAGTTTCCTTTGATACTCTTTGGATTGTATTGAACACTAAAATTATATTTTGTCATATGTAGTGGAACTAATTCACTTTGACATGCTGTGCTGACCCTGAACTGCTGTTGGAAGCCTGGATAGACATTTGGGTGAATTTCATTGAAGATCTTACCCCCCCCCTTTTTTTAAAAGGCCTTTAACAGATAGTGAGGCTCTTCCTGTGCAGAGGCACCGAAATGCCGATAACCTTAAATCTCCTCAAGAAACGCAAGCCCTCCCAGTTGAAAAGAAAAGCAAGAAGCCGAAAAAGAAGGAAAAGAAACACAAAGTGAAAGAGAGGGAGAAAGAAAAAAGAAAAGAGCGAGAAAGAAAAACAAATGAAGAAGACAAAAAGGTAATTCCTTGATTCTGTGCACCATATTTTTTACAATAGTAGAAGTCCAATGAAGGTTTTTAAGAACTTCTAAACAGGCATGAGAGCCAGTTTGGTGTAGTGGTTAAGGCACCAGGCTAGAAACCAGGAGACTCTGAGTTCTAGTCCCACCTTAGGCACAAAGCCGGCTGGGTGACTGGGCCAGTCGCTCTCTCTCAGCCCTAGGAAGGAGGCAATGGCAAACCACTTCCGAAAATCTTGCCAAGAAAACTGCAGGGACTTGTCCAGGCAGTCTCTAAGAATCGGACATGATTGAACGGATTAAAAAAAAAAGCATGGGTGCCCACAAGGAACAGTGGAATGTAGCCTATTTCAAGGATTCTGGCTTAATAAAAAACATTATATAGTATTTATAATATTTATGTATGAATTTATTATAAATATTTATAATGTAAATAATAAAGTGACAAGTTTCTAGATGATTACCCTGGATTTTCATACAAGTTTCAGAGAAGTTGAGGGAAAGCACTAGTAATTTAATATCTTGACCAATATTCCATCTCCACTGGGACACTATGCTCAGGTTTGCCAGGATGTGAACAATCTTCCTAATTTGAGAACTCTGAAATAAGATAGCTGTCTTAAAGATGTGAGCTTGCTCCTTTGGCTTGTCAGAAATATGCATAGAAGTAATAGGAAGAATGTACACTTTTGTGCTTTAAGTGGTCTTATAGATTTCAGTCACAGCAACCCATGTATTGTGAGTGATAGACATTTGCATCATTGAACAAATGCTTGGGGTACCTAAGCTACTTCACATGCACACACCTAATTATATGTTCGTGGTTTTCAGGCTATGGCCTGTAGACCAGGTTAAAGAATTAGAAAACAGCCATTTGAATGCACCTAATAGCTCAGCAGTTTTTATAAAGTGATTGTAAGGTAGAGGAATATCTCCATATTGTAACTGTGTGCATGAACAGGAAGTCTGCCTAACTTCATTTGAGTGGCCTAGATTGGGAACATATACCATGTTCTTCAGTACCATGACACAGATATTTTCTCTAGGATATTCTGTCCCCAACTTGGTTCTTCAGGTCTTCCAACAATGCACCCATCGGCAATGTAATTGAGTCCATCCACTTTGCTGCTGGTTGTCCTCTTCTTCTCTTTCCTTTTACCTTTCCCAGCATTTTGGACTTCTACAGAAAGCTAGGTCTTTGCTAATGTGTCCAAAGTTTGATATTTTGAACCTGGTCATTTGTGCTTCAAATGAGAACTCCACGCTGATTTGTTTGATGATCCATTTGTTTGTTTTCTTGGCTGTCCACAGTATCCTCAGGAGTCTTCTCCAACACCAAAGTTCAAAAGCCTCAATGATCTTTCTGTCCTGCTAATTCAAAGTCCAATATTTGCTTCTGTAGAGTGTCACATGGAATGCCATTGCCTGCACGATTCTGATCTGTGTAGGAATAGACACATCCCGGCATCTGAATATCTTTTCCAAGGCCTTCATGGCTGCTCTACCAAGTGCTAGTCTGTGGCGTATTTCTTAACTGCTCATTCCTTTACTGTTGATAGTTGATCCTAAAAGACAGAAACTATCCACCAGTTCAATGTCTTCATTGCCAATTCTAAGGCTGGTTCCTCTACTATAGTCATTAGTTTGGTGGTCTTTATATTTATTCTTAGTCCCATTTTTCACTGTGCTCCTTGACTTTCATTACTATAGCTTGCAGTTCATTTGCATATAACACAGTAGGTAACCATAAACTGTTAGATGGTGGCAACTGTTACACCTGTAGTACAAGAATAGTCTCAAGGAATACCCAGGAAACATAACGCTTATTCCAAACTGTGGCCTACAGATCACAGTGGCTGAGTTCATATCTCTTGCTAAGCTGGAACCAAGCAACCCACATTATGCCTAGTGCAATGTGTGAGCCTTATAGAAGAATATGTGCTTCGGGTGCTTGAAAATATCCTATAATAATTATCCCATAATACTTTTTGGTTGGTTGTTCCAGCCTCAAGACGTGGACCTGTGGCTTTCTGATACCCCACCACCTGTTGCTGCTGTGGAGGCAAAGGTTAGTCTCTCCTTTATAGAATGTGCAGCAGAACCTCTGAAAAATATTTCCTTCTCTAGAGGAGGAGATAGGCAGAAATATTGGTTCCAGACTTTATAAACTGGCTGGGTATTTGCTAGGGAAGAGAGGGGAGCTCAGCCAAAGAAAATCCAGGTAAACTGGTCAATTACTTTAATTAATTCACTATGTCAGAGAAGGGTGACTCATAGCATCCTTCCCTTCCCTTGCTATCTTGGGACCAAATTAGATGTGATGTTAAATTAATCTTTGCATTTAATGTACAGATCTGGGCGGGGGGGGGAACAAAAAGAGCATCAGCAGTGGTGTTGAGTTGATCACTATTACAACCTCAGAGGGGACAGAGAAGTGAATTTCTTTTCCTTGTGGTCTTGAGGAAAAAACATTCCTCTGAAAGCATCATCTGCATTAGGAGGAAATACTCTGCTTCCTGCTGGAGGTTCTTCCCCCTCTCTTCCCCCACCCCCAACCCCAAACAAGTGCAACTTCAGAGGAAGTATTATCCCCTGCAGTTAAGGAAGAAGTGGTGACAAGTTTATATTCCTTCTCCACACCTTCAGCTCCCACCCCAGGTGATGCTTTTGCATTTCCTAAAATGCAGAGGTGCATGTATCTGCTTTGTGGGAGGGGTTTTTTTTTCTGCTGTTCATTTATTTTCTCTAAGACTCATTGCAAGTGAGAGAAATCCCTGCCCTTTGCATATGCTGATGACCTTCAACCTTCTTGGTTAACAGAAAAGGAAGCTAGATCATAAGGCAGAGGATCTATTTGTGGGCCCATAGCAGGAGATGTGGCCAGTGATTAAAAATTGAGAACCGTTGAGATATTCTTACAACTGGGATGGGCAACCCACAGGTCATATGTGCCTTATCAGTCCCTTTTTTTACAGCCCACTGAGTCCCCCATGATTACACTACCGAACTTTGGAGACAAACCCCCAAATTATGGCAAGGTGGTTCTATTTTATTTTATTTTATTTTATTTTATTTTATTTATTTATTTTATTTTATTATTTTATTATTATTATTATTTTATTATTATTTTATTTTATTTTATTTTATTATTATTTATTTTATTTTATTTTTACTTTACTTTTACTTTTACTTTTACTTTTACAAAAATAAGCTTAACACATCAATTTTACTCAAAACACCAGAAAGCCAAATGCAGAAAAGGATGTGAAAAATCTAGCCCTGCCTCTTTCAGCTATGTCATTTTCACACACCCCTGCAGTCTCTGGCTACAAAAAGGTTGCCCTCTTCTGCTTTACAGCTCTGAGAGACTTTAGGATGTGCTTTGAGTGGACTTGGTGACCCCATGAAGTAAGAGCAAAGACACCGGCACGGACTTTCAGCTGGTGGGCTCCTTTGTGTGCCCCACTTCCAAGGGGATTGGGGAAGGAGGCTGACTGCAGTATGAGGACTTGGGCTAACGTGGAACAGGGATCATACTGGGGTGACTTGACCCACGTGTTTTCTGAGATGTTCCCAGTTACGGTCTCTTAGACCAGGCTGGCTTTTATTATCCCAGTTTGTTTCTTTAGCAGAACCTGCCTGAAGTGAGTGTAGACCCAGCAGAACCTGAAGAAGCTAAGAAGGAGGAGGAACTTCAAGAGGAAGATGAAGGAAAGGTGAGTGGCTGAGAGAGCTCCGCTTTTCTGTATTTTGCCTGGGAACTGATGCTTCTTGGCCAGTCTCTGATAATGGCACCCTGTGTCTTATCTCATCTGGAAATATTTTCAGCATGATTTGAATCTGCTGTAATTTTTGAGCTGCCTTTGATCAACAGTATCTCAGGCAGAGGGCCAGGTTGGCTAGCATGAGCTTTTGCAGCCATTTCTGGTGGAGACATGAGTTGTCCAAGACAAACAGCTTTTACTGGTTGGGCCAAGAGGGAGCTGAGGAACCAGGAAGCTGACTCTTGATCTATGTGGCCTTGTAGAAATCCAAGCATAAAAAGAAGAAGCATAAGAAGGAGGAAAAATCCAAGGAGAAGAAGCTTCCAAAGCATCGTGACCGAGGGGAGGAGCCACAGACGGAATCTGTGCAGAACGGAACGCTGGAGGAAGAGCCACTGCCGGTGAGAAGTGTGCTCAGTGGAGAGGGGTTGTGATCATTCAACAGCTGGGGTACTGAGATTGCAGAAGACCCAGCTGCCGTGGCATGGCTCTGCAGCAGCTTTGCCCAGCATCTGGTACTTTCCAGACGTGCTGGATACCAGTCCCCATCACCTGGTTTGAGGTTATTGGGACTGTAATCAACCATCACCTGGTTGTTAAATCTACTGCAATGTAACCACAGAGCACTTCTTTGCTGTATAGGTAGCTCCTAAGTTGTACATTCTTTGCCTTCCCTTTTGCTTCCCTTGACTTTTCTTCTTTTCCTCTTTTCCAGCCTATGTCAAGTTATAGCCTCCTTGCTGAAAATCCGTACATTAAAATGGTGAGTAGTCAATGTGTTTTTCCAGTGTTTGGCTTCACCTTGATTTCTTTGGACTATGATTGAGAGCAGGTATCTACTGTCCCTTGCGCTTGTCTTCCACACCAGTTTTCAGCAGCACCGAGGAGCTCCTAAGTTTCTCTGTGTCCTCTCCCTTCCAACGATTCTTTTTTGCAGACCTACGACATCCAGGGGAACCTCCAGAATGATGGCCAGGTTACTGTTTCTGTGATCTTTGAGAACAAGAGCAGCAGTTTCCTGAAGAGCATGGAGCTGAACGTTTTGGACTCTCTGAACACTAAAATGCTGCGGCCGGAAGGATCCTCCATCCACGATGGGATACCTGTCCCTTTTCAGCTGCCTCCTGGTATGGTGTCTGCTTCCTGGCAGCAGAGAGTTGGGGTGAGGGTGGGTGGGTGGGTGGGAATGAGCTTTCCACAGATGTCTTGTTAAAAGAGTCTTGAAGGACAGGGCGTATCTCATTATGAGTATGTATCATGGTTGTGTCTGAGCCAAACCGTTGAAGTTTACCTTAAATTTCTAGAGGGACACAGCCTTGCCTTGTTTGCGTTTCAGTTTATGGGACTATTTTTCAAAGATGTGGATCCAGAACTGAACAGCTTCTTGCTGTTGCTGGCCATTGTCCGTAAGCCCAAATAAGCCCCAAAATGTGTTGGATGTCAGATCATATTATCATATATTATCACATACTATCTTTGTGAGGGTATTCCTGAGGACCAGAGTATGGCCCTGTTGGCAAAACCTGGGAACGGTGATTTTAATTTGGTCCCATTGTGCAGAGGATTTTCTAAAGGTAAATAACTTTCCGAGGTAAAGTGGGTTTTATTTATTTATTTCGTGTCCAGATCAAACTCTGCCAAAATGTAGCCACCACCACAGCTTTGTCACTAGCTTGCTGTAGGTCGTCGACAGTACAAGGCTCTGACAGTAATCGACACACCATCAGATGCTCCGGGTCTTGGATTTCTCTGCATTCACATAATGTATTGTCGTCAGCCAACAATCCCCACTTAAATAAATTTGTCTTGCACCTTGGTACCCTCACCCTCATTTTATTCATTGTCCTCCAAACTGTATAAGGGAGAGTGTTTCCAGCGGCCATTTCTTCCTTCGGTAAAATACTCAAATCGGTGAGCTCATTCCTCCATTTACTTATTCGATTCTGTTCTTTGGACCCCTCTAGGGTATTAGTTCTTGCCATAAAGCGCTTTCTAGATTTAAGTCGACAAATTGGAGGAGCATATCCACTCAGAGGGTGACGAGAGTCAGTCTCTTGCTTGGTTCTTTCGGTGTCTGCTTCCCTTCTAATCTTAGGTGGAGCAATACCAACAAGGGGGTATAGTTTATTAACGGGCGTAGGTTTGAGGCATCCCATCACTATGCACATTGCCTCATTCACAGCGATATCTACTTGCTTCGCATGTGCCGATGTGTTCCATACTGGTGCCGCATATTCGGCAGTAGAGACACTCAAGGCCAGAGCTGATACTCGTAACGTAGCTGGCTGGGCTCCCCATGCATAGTTTGTCAGTCGTCGGATGATGTTATTCCTAGCACATACTTTAGTCTTGGTATTCAGGCAATGTTGCTTAAAGGAAAGCGTTCTGTCCAACGTAAAACCCAAATATTTAGGTGTTGGGCAGTGGTGTAATCTGTTCCCTCTCCACGTAATATCCAATTCAACCCCTGCATCTCGATTGCAAAGATGAAAGGCACATACTTGAGTTTTGCTTGGATTAGGTTTTAAGTAATTATTATCATAATACCGCTCCAGTTCTTCTAGAGCTCGTGATAATTTTTCAGCAGACACAGCACCACAGTCCACCCGGTTCCTGCCTCCTTACCTGATCCTACCAGTGCCGCTTCCTCTGAAGCCGAGATTGTCCGCCCAGCAGTGGTGAGGCCAGGGAAAGCAGGCACGGGAAGGTTCTGGAAAGAGGGTGCGGGGTGTGTGTGTGTGTGTGTCTGTTATGGTCGCAGGGAGGCCGGGGAAAGGGGGTGGGGTGCGTGTGTGTGTGTGCGATTACTTGCTCAGAGTAATCGCACACACACAGACACACACACGCACGCACCCCGCACCCTCTTTCTCCAGCCTCCCTGCGACCAAATGCACCCGCACCTGTTTTCCCTGTGTGGGTGCATTTGGTCGCAGGGAGGCTGGGGAAAGGGGGTGGGGTGCATGTGTGTGTGCGTGATTACTCTGAGCAAGTAATCACACACACACACACACACACACGCACCCCACCCCCTCTTTCCTTTCCATGCTGAGCATGGGCACCTCCTTAAGAGGGCTTCCCGGCAGGTCTTAATGATCAGAGGGGTTCATACCCCAATGAGGCTAGGATGTTTAGGGTTACAGTAACTTGTGTGGTGGTCAGTGAGTAAATGAATTAGAATAAACCAGCTGCACAAACCAACCCTCCCTCCCTCCCTCCCTCGCTCGCTCTCAGGTGCATTTGGTCACGGGGAGGCTGGAGAAAGAGGGTGTGGGGTGCGTGCGCGTGTGATGACTTGCTCAGAGTAATCGCGCGCACACACACACACTCCCCACACCCTCTTTCTCCAGCCTCCCTGCAACAGGTGCAGGTGCATTTGGTCACGGGGAGGCTGGAGAAAGAGGGTGTGGGGTGCGCGCGTGTGCACGATTACCTGCTCAAAGTAATTGCACACACACACGCACACACACACACACACACACGCTCCCCACACCCTCTTTCTCCAGCCTCCCTGCAACAGGTGTGGGTGCATTTGGTCACAGGAGTTTCGACTGAGAAAATAGAAATCCAGTTGACATGATTCAAGCCACAAACCGTCCTCTATGTGTTGTGTAAGATTAAGTATTTGTCCACAACATGACCTTCCTGGCCTAAAACCAGCTTGCTCCTTCATGATCTTTACATCAAGAGTCTCTGCCACTCCATTAAGAATCATTCGCTCCAACAATTTGTAACGATGACAGAGGAGTGACACTGGTCGATAGTTCTTTGGATCAGTTGGTTCCTTTCCGGGCTTCAACAAGGCTACCACTCTAGCCTGTCTCCAAAGCCTTGGAATCCTAAGTTCAGTAATACAGGTGTTCATCGTTTGCCGGAGCCACTCCAAAATATTAGGTCCAAACTGTTTTATCTGTTCCGCCCTTAAATCATCAATGCCCATGGCTCTGTTTTGCTTCAGGCTTTTTATGGCTCCTTCTAATTCAAGTATTGTAAAAGGGGCACTGAGGAATCCGTCCTCTTGCTCTTCCGCACTGATAGCCAGTCCTCGTTCTTTTTTCCCTTGAATTTTCCCATTTTTCAGGAGTTGACTAGCTATTTGGTCTCCTTTTACATTACTTTGATTTTGTTGGGGTTTGGTTAAATCCCCACCTAGGTTTTTAAGCAGTTTCCACGCACATCTGCTATTCTGTTTCATATCAAGGTTCTCTACTAATGTACACCATCGTAATCTCCTATCTTCAGCAGTTGCTTCCATCAGTTGTTTCCCCAGCCTCAATTGTATCCTCCCTAAAAGGATCTTGATCAAATAAGGACTGGTATCCATCTAACAGAGGTTTGGTCTCCTTAGTCAACCCCGGGATATAGTGGGTACGGCATCCTCTTGGGATATTTTTCCTTGAGATTTGTTTCACAAGATCAATGAATTGATCATACTTCTCTGGGCATGGAAATATTCTTCCTACATCTTTGTCCAGTTCTCGAAAGTTTGTCCAATTAGCTTTCCTGAAGTTAAACCGCCTACGAAAAGGAACCTCTTGTGGTCTCACTACGGTGTTAACCACACACCCAATAGGTCTGTGTTGAGTACGAGGGATCGGAACGTCAATAAACTTCATGCATTGTGCTGCCATTTTCCTGCTCACGAAGATGTTATCCGGGTTATATCCCCTCTTCCATCTGCCACTATTGAAGGATGCAGGCAGCTTTGAATCATTAATAAATCATTGGCATCTGCCCATGCTTCAAGTTAGTAATGTATGGCTGTGAGAGTTGGACCATAAGGAAGGCTGAGCGCCGAAAAATTGATGCTTTCGAGCTGTGGTGCTGGAGAAGACTCTTGAGAGTCCCTTGGACTGCAAGGAGGTCAAATCAGTCAATCCTAAAGGAAATCAACCCTGACTGCTCATTGGAAGGACAGATGCTGAAGCTGAAGCTCAAATACTTTGGCCACCTAAGGCGAAGAGAGGACTCACTGGAAAAGACCCTGATGCTGGGAAAGACTGAAGGCCAAAGGAGAAGGGGACGGCAGAGGATGAGATGGTTAGATAGCATCATCGATGTATCAAACATGAATTTGAGTAAACACCGGGAGACAGTGGAGGACAGGAAGGCCTGGCGTGCTATGGTCCATGAGGTCACGAAGAGTCGGACACGACTAAACGACTGAACAGCAACAACATGCTTCAAGTTGTGCACCATCTTCATTAGTCTGGGGATATCCCCATGCTTCACTATGACAATATCACCCATAATAAAATTTATCTGATCATACATAAAATTATCTGGTTCATTAAAAACAAAGGTAGTATCTGGTGGCTTATATATCAAAGTAACTGAGAATTTGGGAGTTCGAATAGTGAGGACTTCTATATTATTCCTTTCTGTCAATGCCGTTGATGTTATGTGAAGCCCAGGCCGTGTAAAAATTACGCTCCCATACTGGTCATGTGGTCTCTCAATCGCCACCTCCATTCCAGAAATTCTGGGTCTATGACTAGTCATTCCCCGATGTGTTTCCTGGACCAAAAGTATATCACATTTCTGCTTCCTGCACATGTCAGCTAATAAAATACTCTTATGAGTAGAAAATCGCTCAATATTTATTGAAATCATCGTCAGGGTTGGTCGTAAAAATGACCATTTTTGTGGGTTCATCTTCATCTTCCGCTTAGCTGTGGTTTGATCTGGTGTTAGAAGGATTAGCCGGTGCAATTCACTGTTTCCAGGGTACGCCCGATTGTATTATTTCAACAATCTTCGGGGAGGCTCCTTCTGTGTACCCTAGGTAAAGTGGGTAATGACAGAAGTGCATTTGCCCTGTAGTGGTAGTCTTCTCTAGCATTTCCCTATCCTGCCTTTAGTACCTATTAAAATAATGCTGATTGATTGATTTTGCTTATTGTTAAACCATTAATGCTTTGTACTCTTTGGTGGAGAAAACGGTTAAATATTTTAAATAAATCTGAGTGTGAGAAATAAGATTTTAAAATCAATATAATCCTCACTTTGGCAAGGGGGATCTATATAAACCTAAGTAAATCCTGTTATCCCATTCTAAATTTTCCTGTCTTTTCCCAAATTTAGGAGTCTCAAATGAAGCCCAGTTTGTCTTCACCCTGCAGAGTATTGCCATGGCGCAGAAACTAAAAGGGACCTTGTCATTTATAGTCAAAGTAAGAGCCTGTTATCCCTTGCCAGTGCGTGTAGTTAATTACTGGGAAAATATTAAATAGGAGATAATAATATCAGGTTTTTATTTCTCAAAGAGAAAGCTCACCGGTTAGCTTGAGTGAATTGTTTTTTCATCCCGGTCTGATCCTTCTAGAGTAGCTGTAATAATCAGCTCATGACGTCTTTGTCTTGACAAAATATACATATTTTTAATCATGCTTTTCAGACAAACATAACCTTCAGAAGTAGCTCGCATCCATTGAGCAAAAGGCCCAGACACTGCCTCCAGGTTTACCAATCTAAAACTAATGCAAGACCCAGTGACCTATCAATCAGTATATTTTTCTAAAGTTGGGCCTATCCTAAACATCTTCTGCTTATGGCTTTGCTTGGATAAAGGTGAGGTGACACCCCAGAAGGCTTTGTTCCTCCAGTCAATGGCAGAAGCCAGAGTGTCCATGTCCTTATTACAACTTTGGGGCAATGGGTACCTGGACAGAGACCTTTATCTCATGGAAATGGGGAATGAGCTCCCTGTAGCTATTCCTTGAGGCTTCCCCCTATCATAGCACCTTTCCCAGAAGAGTCGAAGTATGGTCCCCAAGTGATCGTTCTTCCTCTAGGCCAGTGTTTTTTCAACTTGGCAACTTTAAGATGTGTGGACTTCAGCTCCCAGAATTCCCCAGCCAGCATGCTTGGGTTGCCAAGTTGGAAAAACACTGCTCTAGGCAGTGATGGAGAATGGAGTTGGCTTTCCCTTGCTGTATATGAGGGGAGAACTGAATCCATACATTTAGTCGTATCAGGAGGATAAAATGTCTAGTTCTATTTGGAGTTATGGTGTATTTTAAAGGCCCATGCAAGCCTTCTGACTCCTTCCCCTTCCCAGTATCTGTTTGGGCTGATGTTCTTTTGGGAATGTTTAACCTAAGTCTCATCCACTTGTTGGACAACTGTTTTTGGTCCTGTAGTTCACCTCCATTTGTCATTTTGCTGCAGGACGATGAAGGCTCAACCCATGAAAAGTTAGACTTCAAGCTGTACTTCAGTTGTGCCTCTTACCTTATTACGACGCCCTGTTACAGGTAGGGTTACTTCCTGAAGAAAACAACTTGTCCTTCACTCATTGAAAGATACATTTACTGGTGCTGTTACTTACAGGTCAGCATTATTATTCTTGCAATGCTGTTGGTGTGACCTGATGAATTTGAAGCCAAAAACTTAACTACAGTGAAAATGTAAGGATAATCAATGCACCAGGTTAAGTAGAGGAAGAATATGATGTTACTTCAGTTACACATGCTTGAGCTTAATTACAGGTCCATAGCATAACTCCTATGGGTAGCAGAGCATTTGTCCCAGCCAAAAAATGCCCCTGTGTAAAACTTGCACAGAAAAATGCTGAAATCTGTAAAACTTGCAAAAGCTCATGTTCTCACACAGGATTTCAGGATGAAGTTGCTAAAATCTCATAAACTGTAGCAACCTAGCATGATTTAGATAAGTTTAGGGGAAGAGTAACTAATGCCTGGTCCATTAATGGAAAGTAGGAGATTGTGTCAGTGTTTTCAGAGACATTGTGGGTTTTGCAGAAGGTTTTGAAGAAAAAGCAGCATCACGCATGCATGCTGGGAGATGTCCCAAGTATGCAAGGCAGAATCTTTGAGGAAATCTTGAGAGAGTTAAAGTGGTATGAAGAGAGCATAAAGAAAATGTTTCCCTTCACGGCATCCATCCTTGAGTACTTAATTGTACCTGTGAGAACACCTCACTGGGGAAATTAATGGAAATAGTTGGTTTTTGCATTAAAAGTAGCACACATGCAGAATTCAGCAGAGTATAATGTAATTAGAAAAAGATAGGATGATTACTGTTGAGTAATGGGTTATTCAGGTGTAAAGTATAAATTATTGTAGCAATTTCATGATATCACCCTGACATCTTCACATCAGGGTGAAGAGACGTCTAGAGCGCCGCTGGAGAAAGACGAAGACAGAACTCGACCGAACACAATCTAGAGCCGCTATTAAGGCCTACCTTGTGGCGGTAAGAGTGGCGAAACGTGATTATTTCTCCGCTCTTATTGCGTCCGCAGAATGCCGTCCGACGGCCCTGTTTAAGATTACTCGATCTCTCTTAGGTAGGGTGGTAGTGACCACCCACCTGCAGGGCCGTGCGGAAGAATTTTCTGAGCATCTGCAGGATAAAATTGCTCGGATTCGGTCTAAGCTGGACTCCATGCGTGGAATGCAGTCTGGGGAGATGCCGGGAGAGCGGTCTTGCCCTGTTATCTGGGAACGATTTGATCCTGTTGGACCTAAGGAAGTGGACAGGATCCTTCGAATTGTCAATTCCACCACATGTCATTTAGATCCCTGCCCTTCCTGGCTGGTAAAATCGGCCAGGGAGGTGACATGTGGATGGGTCCAGGCTATGATTAACACATCCTTGTTGGAGGGGGTGGTTCCAACTGCCTTCAAGGAGGCATTGGTACACCCCCTCCTCAAGAAGCCATCCCTGGATCCTACCATCCTGGACAATTTTCGTCCAGTCTCCCACCTTCCCTTTTTGGGAAAGGTGGTTGAGAAAGTGGTGGCGTTGCAACTTCAAAGGACCCTGGATGAAGCGGATTATCTAGACCCTTTTCAGTCAGGTTTCAGGCCGGGACATGGGACAGAGACTGCATTGGTCGCGCTTACGGATGATCTCTGGCGAGAGCGGGATGGAGGTAGTGCATCCATCCTGGCTCTCTTAGATCTCTCAGCGGCTTTCGATACCATCGACCATGGTATCCTTTTGGGGTGGCTCAGGGAGTTGGGGGTGGGTGGCGTAGTTTTGCGCTGGTTCACCTCCTTCCTCCGGGGCCGCTCCCAGTCGGTGGTGATAGGAGAGGAGAGATCCAGCCCGCGACCGCTCCTTTGTGGGGTGCCGCAGGGGTCGGTTCCCTCTCCTCTCCTATTTAACATCTACATGAAAACGCTGGGCGAGATCATCCGTCACCATGGGATGAGGTATCATCAGTATGCGGATGATACCGAATTGTATATCTCCATCCCTGGTGAGGTCAGTGATGCAGTATCCACCCTGTCCCAGTGCCTGGGGGCTGTGAGGGCCTGGATGGAGAACAACAGGCTTCAATTGAACCCTGGTAAGACCGAGTGGCTGTGGATTGATGGCTTAGCGTCTTCTGGGAAATTATCATCTTTGGTTCTTGATGGGGTATCACTGCCCCATTCAGAACCGGTGCATAATCTGGGGGTCCTTCTAGACTCACGACTCCTGCTCGAAGAGCAGGTGGCAGTCGTGGCTAGGAGGCCTTTTGCACAACTTCGGTTAGTGCGTCAGTTACGCCCATTCCTGGATCGCGACGCCCTCCGTACAGTCACTCATGCTCTCGTCATCTCCCACGTAGATTATTGCAATGCGCTCTACATGGGGCTACCCTTGAAGACTATCCGGAAGCTACAGCTGGTGCAGAATGCGGCCGTGCGGGCAGTTTTGGGTGCGTCAAGATCCGCACATGTAACACCGCTGCTCTGCGAGCTGCATTGGGTGCCGGTTTGCTTCCGGGTACAATTCAAGGTGTTGGTTATCACCTTTAAAGCCCTACATGGCATGGGGCCAGAATACCTGAGGAACCGTCTTATCCCCATGTTATCGACCCGCCCCACCCGGTCATTCAGAGAGGGCCTGCTGCGAACCCCATCAATTAGAGAATGCCATCTGATGGGGTCTAGGAGGCGGGCCTTCTCTGTGACAGCGCCCACTCTATGGAACATCCTGCCCCCAGAGTTCAGACAGATCTCCCTCCCTCCCGACCTTTAGGAAAGAGCTGAAGACCTGGTTCTGCCGCCTGGCATGGGAAGGAGGGAGGGATAGTTCCTCATGGGGGTGACTAATCCCCTAATTTTATAACTGTCCTTCTTTAATTATTCCATTACCATCTGGATTTTTCAATATATTTTTACTGTATACTTGAGATTTTAACCTTATTTTAACTTATTTATTGTGAACCGCCCAGAGTTCCCCATGGGGGGAGATGGGCGGTTATAGTTAGTAAGTAAGTAAGTAAGTAAGTAAGTAAGTAAGTAAATCAATCAATCAATCAATCAATCAATCTCGTATTACTCACAACAGCGTGCCTGTAGATGAATAAATGGAGATAGCTGTCTGGAGGGTTTTGTTGACAATCAAATAATAAAGCCCTTCATATTATTCCTTGGATCTGCCTTTTTCTAATGTTTGTCTAAAGAACACACTGAGCAGATGACCAGTGGAGACAGCATCCCTGAAGATTACAGAAAGTAAAATTGGACTGAAATTGGGAGAGGTTTTGAAATCCCCTCTAAGGCAGTACCAGACAGGTCAAGATAGAAGTTAGCCATTCTCTATTTTCCGACTTTCTCTACTGCTCATCTAAGTTGTTTCCTCTTTGTGTTTTCCACAGTGATGCTTTTGCCAAGCTGTTGGAGTTGGGGGACTTGCATGCCAGCTCAATTAAAGTTGATGGCATCTCCATCCCTTTCCATCACCTCCTGGCAAAAATTTGCTTCCACCATCATTTCTCTGGTGAGTTCCTGCTAAAAAGACTCCTTACTCCTAAGGTTTCACATGTATTGGCTTACAACTCTGCTGCTGGGCAAACATTTGCCCACTGCAGAGTGACCCAAAGATTGGTGAACCCTCACTTACCAGAGTTCTTCAGCCGGCCATTCTTGGCCTTTAGCCCTAGTTTCTTAACCCTGAGCGGGGGGGTAACCTACCAGTCTTCCCAGCCTGGCAGCCTCCACATTTGTTGGGGCTGTAACTTCCAGAGTTTCCCAGTTCTAGGTTCTGGAAGTTGCATCCCAGTATATCTGGAGGATATTAGGTTGTGAAAGACTGGATTTTTTGCAAAACCCACCCCAGCTAGCATTCAGAAAATGGTTGGGTACAAGAGTCTGCTGCCCCTGAAAAAAGGTAAAGGTTCCCCCCGCACAGTTGTGCAGTCGTGTCCGACTCTAGGGGCTGGTGCTCATCTCCGCTTGTTAACCAAAGAGCCAGCATTGTCCGAAGACGCTTCCGTGGTCATGTGGCTGGCATGACGTGCGTGGAACACTGTTACCTTCCCACCAAAGTGGTACCTATTAATCTACTTGCATTTGCATGCTTTCGAATTGCTAGGTTGGCAAGAGCTGGGGCGAGTGCGGGAGCTCACTCCGTCACGCGGGGCTAGGGATTCGAACCTCCGAACTTACGACCTTCCAATCAACAAGCCTGGCGTCTTACCCGCTGAGCCACCATGCCCCTACGCTGCCCCTGAAAGTGGACCCTAAATTCCAAAACTATGCCATAATTAAATGCTGAAACCTGTTAGTACACTACAGTATTTGTTTGCTGCAACAAATGTAGCTGCTTCTCTGGAGGTTAATTTTTTCTAATTCTTCTTGTTTGCTCCCTTTCTCTTAAAATCAGTGCCCCGATATAATTTCTGGGTTTATTCATTTATAATGCAGCAATCGCTCTTCCATCTCCCATATTGAATGTGCTTATAGGTGTGTAAAGCAGGCATTCTAAGAGAAGTAAACCAAAAATGTGAGATTAAGCATTTTGTAAAAGTCTGTAGCTTGAATCATGTCAACTGGATTTCAGAAATCCAGTTGACATGATTCAAGCTACAGACAATTCCACCTGGATGACTGAGAACCTTCATAGACATTTTGTAAAAGCTGTTTGGAAGGAAAATTGTTCTTGCTAGTTGGTTACTCCCACTCCAGAGTAGCTCAATGATACATGCTTTGCATGCAGAATAGCCCTGGCTAATACATTAAATATCAGGAAGATGCAAGCTTTTCCATGCCTTTGATGCTGCAAAATTGCTACCATTTGAGAGTAGGCAATATTTAGCTAGGTGGACTGAGGTCGTCTCCTGTTTCGGATGCAGGATTGTCTATTACAGTGTTTCTCAACCTTGGCAGCTGGTTGAGAAATATTGATCTATTATATAGTAAATGCATTCTGCTGTGGGTGTAAGAAAGTCAGCTTTTCCTAACCTGATGCCTCCAAATGGCAGTGAAAGTTCTGATCTTGGGAATGATAGGGTTATTGGAACAAAAGAGGCACCCTGTTTTCCTTGGCACACTAATGAGGCACCCTTCAGGGCAAATTTCTTCTGAGGGCCGGCTGTGGTAATGACGATTTCAATTCATATACTGCCCTTTGTCACAAAAGTTTTCCTAGGGCAAGTTACACAACAATTTACAATCATAATCCAGAGTGCAAACAGTAGTTTATCATCAGAGAAAGTAAAATAGCAAGAATAAAGTTAATTCTAGAAATTCCATGGAAGCTTAAAGGAGTAGCTGAAAAGACAATTTCTGAGCAGCCAAGAAGAATCTGCTCCTCTCAACTAGGAATTCCTAGAGAGGTATCTTGAGATTTTAAAAAGGGCACTAAAACCATGCAAGCTTGCAGGAAGCTTCCTATTGTAACATTGTGCGAGTTGCTGCTCTGGTTTGGTCTCATTACTAGGGGATGGAATGTAATTTCCAGTGCTTCTCAAATACTTCCCATGAGAAAACTGCTAATTCTGTACGGCTTCTGTGAGGCCAAAATAATCTACTCTTAGAGGAGATGCCTTGCTGTATCTGATTGTGCTGATTGTCTCATTCCAATTACTTGCTGGAGCAAAGTAATTTTGCTGCATCTGCATTGATGTGATGTCGTCAAGATCCAGGGATGCACAAGAATGATGTGCCCTAGAAAAAAAATGCTTGCTTCTTTTCTGAGCAATGGAAGCGGAAAGCAGACACTAAAAAGAGAGAGGAAGAAATCCTAAGCGTCAGATAAAGACGATTATTGGCACTTGGGGTTCCTCCTCCTTTTCCTCATTTGCCACATTTTCTGCCTGAGTGCCTGGCCACTGATCTAGCTAGATCAGTGGCTCATGCAGATATGCACTCCTTAAAGGTGTGCAATTCTTTTTTAAAGTCTAAAAACAAGCCTTGTTTGGGCGAGGGATGGAAGCCCTTAAACCACTTTCTTTTTTCTTTCAGTTGTTGAACGTATGGGGGCCTGTGCGTCCATGTATAGCCGTTCTATCCAGGGCCATCATGTCTGCCTACTGGTGAAAAAGGTGAATCCAAAAACAAAGTGCAAAGCACAAAATTGCACAACCAATCCATTGTGATAGCATTAGCATATATATAATCAGTCAGCTACAAATGCTAAAGCACAATAGGTCTCTGTTGCATTGTGCATATGATGCATTGCAGAAACTTTTTTAAACTTAATCTTTTAAAAAGTTAAACTTTTTTAATCACAGGTATTCAGTGGTAGGTAGTGACTTTTCTTATCTGTAGATTCTTTCCTTCCTCAGTAACATTAATATATACAGGTAGTCCTCACTTAATGACCCTAATTTGGACTGGCAACTCTGTAGCTAAGCGACACAGTCGTAAAGTGGAAAATCATATGACCATGCCGACTTACGATGGCAATCCTTGCACTTCTGGTTGTGGTCGTTAAGCGAATCCCACACGGTTGTTAAGCAAGACATCATGTGACTGCAACTTGCAACGTCCCACCAGCTTTCCCATTGATTTTGCTTGTCGGAAGTCGGCTGTGAACTCGCAAGGGGTGATTATGTGACCGCAGGACACTGCAACCATTGTAAATGTGCGATGGTTGCCAAGTGCCCAAATTGCAATCATGTGACTGCAGGGATGCTATAATGGCCACAACTTCAAGGACCAGTTGTAAGTCCATGTTTTGCAGCACCGTCATAACTTCAAACGGTTGCTAAACAAATGGTCATTAAACAAGGACTTCCTGTACACTTAATAATATCCTTAGTTAGAATATCAGGATTTGATAATATATCAGTTATAGTACTTAATGCAAAGGAAATTGTTTAATTTTTTGGAATTGACCCAATCGGTGTTGCTTTTGTAATTACTCATTATTTGCAATAATACTTACATTCATCTAAATCTTTAAACACACCATTCATGGAAAGTAAAGAAGATTGCCATCAGATGACAGGTAGTGGCATAAGTCGTGCCGTGCTGTATGTTTGTCAACTCCCAGACAGTGGACTTGCTTTTTAAAGAGAGCGAGTTAATCTTGTGTGTTCAACACCTCTCACTCGGACCCCCTATTAAATCCATGGCATGGATCGCCCTCCCTTCAGCAGGGGGGAAGTGAAGCTGCTTCCAGAATTCCTACCAGACAGAGGTAAAGCTTGACAGCTCCTTGTAAGAGTAGGAGAAAAGAACAAGCGTGACTCGGTTTCCAGGCAGATGAGAGGAAAGATGATGACTCTGGATAGGGAAGAGCCAAGAATCACGCTATCTGCCCCTAGAATATATGTTGTTGTCTTTTTTCTCCCCCCCCCCCCCCCATGAATCCTTTGGCAGGGAGAAAACTCTGTGTCCATTGATGGAAAATGTGATGATTCCACCTTATTGGGAAACCTGCTGTCAGAACTCAAAGAGACCCTGTCGAAATGCTGAGTGCTCTTGGAAGCCGGCGCAGTCCCTCGTCCTTCTGGCCCTCCACGAGAGCAGCACCGCGAGGCCCACAGACTGACACCAGTGGAGCATTCGATTTCTCTCCTTCTGTGCGCATGTTTGGTCTCCCAGGGCATGTGTTTTCCATTTCCTCTCCATTCTGGGTTGTGGTGTCCCGTTTTCTGTTTTAATTTTGTTGCGGTTTACACATCTTAGAACTGTGCTCTCCCCTCCCCTCCATTCTGAACGGTCTGACCACCTTTGGAGTTAACCATTTCCATAGCAAAGAGATCCCTGTCTGTATTGGCATCCCGGCAAGGAGAATGGAGGAAAGGAGTTGCAGAATCCATATTGGAAACCTTTCAGCAACAGCGTCACTGGGTATGCTCGCACATGCAGGACTCACTCAGGTGTGTGAGCAGATCAATTCCATTTCTCATTTTAAACTGCCCGCGCTAGAGGAGGAAAAGGTCAGAATGTCTCTCCTCTGTAACGATTGGGATGCGTCTTCCCTCCTTCCCTGAGGCTGTTCCAGAGCATTTCCTGCTGCCCCAGGCTGGGACTGGTTAATCCTCTCCCATCTGGATGGATTCCCACAGGAATGTTTAACGTCCAGTGCAATATCACATTCCTGGAATTACAAACGGTAGCCTAATTGGGAGTCCAAAGTCCCTGTGTCTGTGTGGGTTTGGGGGTTCTGTGATGATTTTCTTTCTTCTGTCTTTGGCTCTGCCCTGGGGTTGCTCAACCAATCTGCCATGCCCAGCTTTTACAAAGCCTACTCTTAAGCAGATGGACACAAACCTAGTGACAGCTTGTTTTTGAAAGTATCCTCAGACTATAGCTGCAGCCGGTGGTGTTTTTTTTGTTTGTTTTTTGCAAACTCTTCTTTTTCCCCTCTGGAAGATTGGAAGATATTAGTGATTATCTATTACAAATTGGGTGGAACACCTTGATTGCTGTTAAAAGGTAATGAGAAATTGCTCCACGGCAGCCCTTAACTATTTTTTAAAAATTCTCCCACAATAAAACTTCACTATTGGACATTCCAAACACTGATATTTAGAATCCTGAACTTGGGGGGTCGGGGGGAGGAGAGGATGGAACAAACAGAACCCTTTGGTCTCTGGCTTGCTTTAGGTCCTCTATGTTTCAAGATATTTGGTGCCTCAATATTCTTCTGTGTGGTCAGGGGTCTTTTTTAATATCAGTAATTATGTCTGTTGGGAGCAGAGCTGCAAGATTTACTGAGAATAATTTAGTATCTCTCCCAATATTGCAGCAAATGTTGATGAAGCAGTTATTGAAAGGAGTGAGGCGGGGGGGTGTTATTCGTTGACTTTTTGTGGATTAGTGCAGATTTTGTTTTGGGGGGGGAAATCTGCGCATATTCAAAAAGGTCTTAAAGGGCAAATGCTCCTTGGAGTTAGTGGATTTTAAATATATATATATCTATATATATATTCCTGGATGAAAACTTGTCACTTTAGCATGTAGAGTCTGTTCTCTTACAGAACCCTGTGCAGTGATTCTAAAACCTTCTGAAAATTGTACAATATGTTATGTTTAAAAAAAACTTATTTACTATCAACATTCCCCCACAAAACACATACCACAAAGCTGCTGTAAGAATTTTTTGTGTCAAGACGATCGAATAAAATTTCAAAACTTACAGTATTTGAAAATCTTTTGAATTGTGCCTGAATACTTAATGGTGAATGCAGAATGTCTTAGGGTATTCAATCCCTTTTACCACTTGGTACAAATTGTCTCCCGGCCCTTAACAATGGGTAGTCTTTAACAGCTGAACTGATAACCAGGAATTATAGTGGGTTGAAATCCAGATTTTAATTTAAAGGAGTTTTAATCATGGTTCATTTTAGTACAGATGGTAAGATTGTGAATATAGGTAGTCCTCACTTAAAGGAATTCTGGATCCGCACAACCTCCCACAGTGAGGATCCACTGTTAAAATTTTACCTTTGGAAGACAATCTTACTCGGCTACGAGTGATCGCCAATGATGAATGATGAATGATGAGTCCTCACTTAACAACCATTTGTTTAGTGATGGTTCAGGCTTACGACAGTGCTGAAAAACTGACTTACGACTGGTCCTCACACTTATGACCCTTGCAGCGTCCCCACGGTCACATGATCACAATTTGGGCACTTAGCAACCAGTTCGCATTTATGACCATCAGTGTCCCGTGGTCACGTGATCGCCATTTTCTACCTTCCCGGGCAACTTCTGGCAAGCAAAATCAATGGGGAGCCACGTGATTTACTTCGCCATGTGGTTCACTTAATGCCTGCGGTGATTTGCTTAACAACTGCCACAAAAAGATCGTAAAATTGGGTCGGATTCGCTTAATGACCGCTTTGCTTAGCAATCGAAATTCCAGTCCCAATTGTGGTTGTTAAGCGAGGACTACTTCCATATGGAAGTAGCCATCTTTGCCCCCTTCCCCCAAAAGCATGAATGTGAATTGCCTGCTGAAATCCTGAAGGCATAGGTTGCAGAATAAGATGGGAGCTGGCTTGTCCTGAATGCTTCACTGTGTTCCTGCTGGTTGATAGAGTGATAGAGGTTTTTAAGTGTAGGTAAACTGCAAAGGAGCAGAAATAAATGCCCTCCTTGTGTGAAGTGTGTGTGCGTGTGCCTTCGAGTCAGTGTGGACTCCTGGCCACTGCCTGGGCAGTTTTTCACTAGAAAGACTGCTGGATGAGCTAATAAGCAGTGGGAAACTCTAGAATAAAAAAAATATTCTGATTGAAACATTTATTTGATTTAGATTTAAAAGTAGTGATGGATGAGTTCATCTTGATAATATTTCAGAATAGCTTAGGCAACAAAGGATATACATAGAAGAACGCTTGATTAGATTGTTCATCTATTTTTCCCTTTGTCAATATGGTTTGAGCTGAGAAATGGCTTTTGCTTGCCTCTTGAGGAAACTCATCACAGGTAAGTGTGCTAGAAAATAAGATGCCCGTAGGCATCAGTGTGCATATAAACATCTTCCCCCACTGTGTTCTTTTACTCACTTTATTTTTTAGATTCTTTTAATTGAAAACACGGTAACCTGCTATGCTTAAAACAAAGCGTCACCCTCCACGATAATCAGCATTTGCAAGAAATACATCTGCAGCCCACGCAGCTATATCGGCATTCCTAGAAAATTATAGTGGCTCCAAGTCAAGTATACCGTCCTGCCTGAAAAGTGTGACAAAGGTAAACCACCTCAGCAACTTGCCTTTCTGGTAAATGGGTGCTTTGCAATTGGTCACATCCACCATGGAAGCCATTTTGGAAGGCTCTCAAAATTCCAAGGTGACCACCAGTTGAAAAGGATGGTTTAATCCCTGCATTATATCATAACTCTCTAACTGGTTATACTTAAATCTGACCGGTAAAATAGGAGGGAGCCCATAATTATTTTTCGTTTTTGTCCCTCTTGCTTCAGAAAGGCTCCAGACTTTTCCCACACTACTGGGGAACGGGGACATTGAGAAAATACCCTTCTTCAATGTGCGTATGAATATAGTGGGGTTAATCAGTGTGATAGCAGTTGGACCGATCTCTCCACTTTATTTTGTGTGTCAAATTTGCGTTACACAAAAGAAACAGCAACTCAGCAACTAGGCGCAAGTAGTTGTAAGACAGGTGTGTCATCTTCCAGGTCCTTCAGGGCCATCAAATTGAGCCAGTTTTTTGATAGAGTGTCCCCTATACCTAGGAACAGAGAGGGGAGACCCAAAGGTATTAGTGACCAGGTATCACGTCTCTCCCCTCCCCACCGCCCCATATTTGTTAGGTGAGCACCACACATTTAGCCCAAGCTAAAACAAGCCCTTGATGACTTGGGCCGGTCATTGAGGAAAGCATGGAAGGTTCCAATGGGGGTCTCAGTTCATTAGACATGATTACTTCTAATTAAAATGTACAGTTTTTAATTATCAATGGCTCAGACTCAACATCTGACCTTTTTTTTAATGGGGGCCCTCTGGTCACCTCGTGGAAATTCAACAATCCTGCCCACTGTTTTAAACGGTTGCTAACGTTTGCCACACACATATACAAGGGCTGGATTGCCGAACACAGTAAATCAGAACTCACACAGCCCCATTATAGCTTATATAACAGGAGAACTTGGGCACAGAGAGAACCTTCTAGCTGTGCTCCTGTCCTCTGAAGATGCCAGCCACAGCTACTGGCGAAACATTAGGAACCAAAACTGCCAGAACACGGCCACACAGCCCGGAAAACCCACAACAACCAACAGGAGAATCATTGTAAAAAGGGTTCACCTAGCCAGGCCTCTTGACTCGCATTAAAGCCAAGCCAGTGTTTCTAAAGCTTGATCCCTGGTGCATTTATGGACCCATCTAGACAGTGTTCTTGGCAACCGTATGGAAGTGGTTGCCAAGTTTTTCGACTTCCCAATCTAGCCCAGCGCCCTTGGGTCTTACAGTTATTTCCCATCCAAAAGAGACCCTGCTTAGCTTCGGAGCCCCAACAAAATCGCCCGGTGTTCCCACTCGCTGTGATTCCGTTGAATACTGCCTTTGAGTAAAGGTTCCACTTAGCCACTGGGGAGGGGTCTGAATGATCCCCTTTTAAAATCATCCCAGCTTTTGCAACAACTTGGTGTCCAATAAATATAGAAAGCCAAATCTAATGGAAGAGAAGCAATTTGGGAAAAGTGTTTAACAAAAATACAAATTTATAAACATCGTTATAAAAACTCTACAATACCTTCGACAATACATCGTTATAAAAACTCTAGCAAGGGGACATCATAAAAAAGCCTATTTTGCAGGGGAGTAGTTTTGAAGGCCACATTTCTCGGGAACAGTCTGTTGGGGATTGCTGCCTTACAGTGTAACTCAAGAACAAGATCACCCTCTCCCACTTCCTCTCTGCCAGTGAAATGGCAAAATCCTGCGGGGTTTGCCAGATGTGGCCACTTCCAAAGAGTGTTTAAATTAGGTTCTGAATTTCACAGCCCTGATCTAAGAGGTGGTGTTCTCTCAAGAAAGAATGCTGCTCTTAACTAAAGGCAGTCTTTCTCCGCCTTGGCAACTTGAAGATATGTGGACTTCAATTCCCAGAAGAAGTACACGTACCTGCAAGTTGCTAAGGCAGAGAAAGACTGACCTAAGGCATTCCCCTTGGTGCTTGCCCCATGAGGTTGGATTCCAACTTCCATCAGCCCTAGCTAGCATAACAGTTGGGAATAATGGGAGCAATAGTCCATTATCATCTTCAGATGATGCCTATTGTGGCATGTGTACAGAATGTTTGGAATTGTAGTATGTAAGGATTGGAAGGTGATTTAGACATCTAGTCCAACCCTCTGCCCAGGGCAGGAATTCACCATTACAAGATTCCAGGTAGGTGGTTATCTAGCTTCTGTTTAAAAACTTCCAGCAATGAGTGTCGTCATCTTCTCAAGGAAGCCTATTCCACTGTTAAACTGCCCTTACTACTGAGAAATGGTTCCTGATGTCCAACAAAGATCTACTTCAGAGCTTTCCAAACTTTTCATGTTGGTGACACACTTTTTAGACATGCATCATTTTGCAACAGACTCTTACAGCAGGGCACAAGGCAGGCACTAGGACCTGCGTGGAATCACAGCAGGTTTGGAGGCAGCAAGGCACAAGGCAAGCACTAGGACCTGTGCGGAATCACAGCAGGTTTGGAGGCAGCAAGGCACAAGGCAGGCACTAGGACCTGTGCGGAATCCTGGCAGGGCTCGGAGGCAGCGGTAGCCGCAACACACCCAGACACTGCAGCCGACAGACTAACGTGTTGCGACACACAGTTTGGAAAGCTCTGGTCTACTTCCTCGTAATTTAAACCTGTTGTTTCTTGTCCTCTCTTCTGGAAAAATTCTGAACAATTTTGCCCCATGTTCCACATGACAGCCATTTAAATACAGCTATCATGTCTCCTTGCTGTTTTCTCTTCTCCAGGCTAAACATCCATTCCCAACCATTCTTCCTATGTTTTCCTCCTGGACCCCTTCTCTATATTACCTTCTTTTAAAGAATATCCAGTTTCTCAGCATCATTCCTAAAATGTCGTTCCTAGGGCTTTTTTGTTTCTCATTAGTAAATGTTTACAAATGTAACCAATCAAATGAAAGTGATCAACTTAAAGTAAGTTAGCTTAAAGTAAGTTACTAATACCATTGCGTAAAATAACACAATCCTGCTTACTTAAGAATCAGCAGTCTGAAACAGTCAGCTTTCCCCAAAACTGTCCTGCTAAAGATATACTTAGACGTTCTTTAAGCATAAAACAGGATCAG
Source organism: Charina bottae (assembly GCA_023362775.1). Lineage (NCBI taxonomy): Eukaryota > Metazoa > Chordata > Lepidosauria > Squamata > Charinaidae > Charina > Charina bottae. The sequence continues at coordinate 5,405,054 of JALMGJ010000040.1, forward strand.
ACATTGATAAAGGCACACACTTCACCTGCAATAATGTGGTTTGGATTTTGAATCAGTGAATTGTGTAAACTCAGCTATTGTGTCTTACTCAAACCACAGTTAAGCAAACCATAATTTAGCAGGGTATGACCTCAAATTTCTCTATAAGTTGATGAACAAACTGTATCACATTGGAGTTTGTTTTGGCTTGGGAGGGGTGAAGAATTCCTCCTCCCCCCCCCCATTTGTAGGGAAAACTAGACTGGTGCACTGCATGCTAAATCAAGCAGTTACAAACTATATAAATCTCTGGACCTCTTAAACTTATTCTTTGTAGGGGACTTATTAAATCTTCATGCTCTTGAAAACTTACTTGTAAAATTCAGTGTCTCTGGGCTATAGAAAGAAGGAGGAAATTAAAGTTAATAGTGTATTACTGTAAGAGGAAGTTTGGAGAATGGTAAATACAAAGATCAAAGAAGGGGTATTTTCTGAACCAACTGCCACCTGCAGCGGAATCCTATTCACTGAATATCTCAAAAGCAGAAGTGGGAAGATGTTAGCCTCCAGGACTGTCCACAGGTTATGGTCAAAGAAGTCAAGATGGTGTGATTGCACATAACAGACAGTGCTTCGTTCACACCATTGGGGCTGCTTTCTTTTTTGACCATATCCTACAGACACCCCTGATAGTGTCTCTTATTCACCCTCAGCAATGAGGAAAAGAGCCCTTGATCACATAGCCTTCAGTTAGCTATTGCTCCTACAGGTAGTCCTCGCTTAACAACCACAGTTGGGACCGGTATTTCAGTTGCTACGTGAAGCAGTCATTAAGTGAATCTGACCCGATTTTACGACTTTTGCGGCGGTCATTAAGCAAATCACAGCGGGCGTTAAGCGAATCACATTGTTAAGTGAATCACATGGTTCCCTGTTGATTTTGCTTGCCAGAAGCCAGCCAGGAAGGTCGAAAATGGTAATTGTGTGACCACAGGATGCTGCAATGGTCATAAATGTGAACCAGTTGCCAAGTGCCAGATCATGATCACATGACTGCAGGGATGCTGTGGCAGTTGTAAGTGTGAGGACCGGTCATAAGTCAGTTTTTTTCAGCACCGTTATAAGTCCAAACCATCACTAAACGAATAGTTGTTAAGTGAGGACTACCTATAATGGTGCTAGATGGAATTGTCTAACTATGTAAGCAAGACATTTGCAATGTTTCCACAGCAACCAGCTAGGCCCCTGGACTTCATGTGCCGTACAGAGCTCCAGTCGCCCAATGTGGAGGTATCTTCATGATGCGCTCTGCAATTCCTTGATTTTATTACCTTGATCATCAGCTAACTTTTTCTCCTTTTGACCTCTTCCTAACTCCAAACTATTTATCAACAAATTGAAAAGCAGCTGTGATCCCCAGAGTTTCTATGTCTCTCCAATTAGAAAATTTATCCATTTATTCCAGAATTTCCTGTTGTCATAGACTAGTAACTGGGAAAATAATGTCTACCCTCTTGTTCCAGAACTATTAGACTTGCTGAGGAGCCTTTGCTGAGGGACTTGTTGTATCTGGGCTTTCAAAGGCCCTTAACAAAGGCCCCGTGAATTTCCTCTGCGTACGTGCTAGAATTTCCTGGGCCCATGTGGCATGCCGAATCATAAACATACCATATTGATGCAGTATGCACAACCCACAACTACACTGAAATGTGGCTGACTAGTTTATGGTTCAAAGTGCTATGCAAACACAGACGCTGTGAGGTGTTCTGTTCTCTGAGGCAGGAGACTCAATCCCATATATCTCCAGAAGAAGAAAAACACCACTCTGAAAACCTGAAATGCTGTGGCCAGTTGGTGCAAAAACAGCCATTCTGCCTTTCCAAATCTTTGGGTGTGGCTGCCGGAGCCTTCCAAAAGTTCTCTCTCAATTGTAATGTTTCATGTGACAAAACAGGAAAATTATGAAAGCCATGAGGACGAGTTGTTTTAATCTGATTGGGCAAGAGGCCGTTTCACATAGTTTCTACCAAGTAACCCTTTGTTTTATTTTATTGTTATTTATTATTTCAGTTTCAAGGCTGCTTGACTCCACAGCAACTCTGGGTGGCTTACAATCAAAAAATTAAAAAGAAAACAGCATATATCAGAGATATATTATACAGTTTGACTTGCTTACTTGAATAACCTGCAACTAGATTTTGTTTTTATTTCTGCTAATCATTTGAATAATGTGTAGAACTAAGAAACAACCCCATCCCCATTCAGCCCTAGCTATTCTTTATTACCATCACTCCTTACCTTGTGGAGGTACAATGACTGAAAGACAAACAGAGAAACATAATCATAAGAAGTTCTTTACATGTAGTCATTAGAGGTATCTGTTCAGGCCTTATTTTGAATCCATGGGTTGGGTTTTGTTTGTTTGTTTGTTTTCTTGTGAAATGATTCAAATACTTATTGACCCAATTTCTGCTTAGCAGAAATTATTTTATTCCATAATTAGGATGTTTTAAAATCTGTATTTACCTGAAAGAAAGAGTAAGTTTCCCTAATCATTTAACTTTAAAATATGAAGGTCATCCTAGATTAACCAAGAAGCTGGTAATAGAGGCAGATCAGGCCATCTTCCTTTGTGAGATGGGAAGACCGGGAGGGATCATCTTAAATTCAGGGTTGTTTTCATTTCAGGTAGGTATAACATAGGAATAAGTACAGGTAGTCCTCGCTTAACTATCACAATTGAGACCAGAATTTTGGTTGCTAAGCAAAGCGGTCATTACACAAATCCGACCCAATTTTACCTTTTTTGTGGCGGTCATTAAGCGAATCACTGCAGTCGTTAAGCAAACCACATGGTTCCCCATTGATTTTACCTGCCAGAAGCCGCCCAGGAAGGTCGAAAATGACGATCACGTGACCACAGGATGCTGCAATGGTCATAAATGCAAACCTGTTGCCAAGCACCCAAATCGTGATCACGTGACCGTGGGGACGCTGCGACGGTCGTAAGTGTGAGCACCAGTTGTAAGTCGGTTTTTTCAGCACTGTTGTAAGTCTGAACCATCACTAAACAAATGGTCATTAAGTGAGGACTATATTAGAAATCACCTAGTCTGCAAAATTCCTGCACTGAGCAAGAAGTCGAATGCATCTGATGGCTGCCCACCACCTTTGATGCTCCCAGCAAAGATCAGCTGAACATGTCCTGGTCCAAGCAGTTGGATCTATTTTGTTTTTGTTTTACTAGCAGAGTGCCAGAAATAAATTGCTATTGGGACTATTTCTTTCCCTTTATCCTGGTCCCAACTGTCCCTACTTCCTTTTCTTATTCATTCATAAGGATGAATTTTCTGCTCCTACATTTGGGTCCTGCAATATGGCTACTAATCAGCTGCCTTCACGCAACTCAGTCATGACAGTTTGCTGAATTAATCCATTTTTTGGGATTACATAATACAAATTCCAACGTAGCAAAACTGGGTTGACCGAGCTAGCAAAAGTCATTAAAAAGCTAAAGCAAAGTTAACCAAGTTTTCAACTCCCTGGTGAAGCCTGTTGTCTAAATGCTCTCTAAAATTAAAATGCTAAAAAGGAGCATATCCTAAAAAAAGAGTTGGCAATAGCAGAGCTAAAACTCATTTCAGGAAAATACAAAACCACACTGAGGAACTGGAGAAAAACTGCAGGGGAAGAAGATGGGTTTCAGGAGATGTCACAAAGCCAGGGAAGGACCCTTGACTGGGGAGGCTTATAGAAAAGGTTTTGTTATACCATACAGAATCCAGCTTTGGCTGGTTGGAGGATATAATGCAGGCTTCTTGCTAAGGAACTGAATTATCATGCAGAAATATTTATCATCCCGGGAACGGGGAGCCCATCAGCACTTTTGGCTTATGAAGCATTAAATAAGGAACTGCATTTGGCAAAATACTTATTGCAGGAAAGCGTCCAGTGAGGGTGACCTGTGGCCCTCCAGATTTTGCTGAACTACAGCTTCCAGTGTCCCGTAGCGCTGGCTGCTGGGAGTTGTAATCCAGCATCTTCTGGAGGGCCACAAGTTACCTAGACTTAGAGGGAGGGTCTTAGGCAGGTAAGCTGTTTCCTGGATGGGTAGTGGGATAACACAGAAATGGAGATTGCCATGTGAGAGTCATTCCATTGTTGCCACAAGGGGTCCAGTCTGGCAGCTTTTGCAATATCCATTTAGCACCTGATTCTCTGGGCAGGGTGCTTAGTTTTCCTCCTCCCCTTTCCCCTGTCTGTAACAAGTGCCTTTTTGTGGAGCAAACTATCTTCCCAATGGCTCCCAAGGAAATGGGCACTTACCTAAATGCAGGGACTTGTTTTAGGGCCATCGCCCACTCGCCCGGATCCCTGTGGGTACAACCATCAGATTTTAGGTGATGTCATAGGAGGTTAATTGTTTATTTCCCCTTGTTTCTATCAGAGATTTCAGGCAGCTCAGAGTGATTAAAACATATGAAAACATCAACATCATTTATGTAAAATCATAAGAATGAATGAATCCACCAGAAGCATAATAAATATCAAATATACTGTAATCATCACCTCCAATCTTGATCATCATGGCTTGATAGAAAAGAGAGGTTTCCATCAGCTTTCTAAATGACAGCAACGGAGGGACATTCTAGCTCGGAGAAGAAAATTTCCACAGGGCCAGAGGGACAGTCAAAGAGAAAGCACATTCCTGTCCTGGAAACTATCAGGGGAAGTTGAATCAGGATCACACCCTCCTGATTCAAATAGACAGGATGGAAAGATTCTATTCAGAGCAAATGATCCCACGGAAACAGAGGACCCAAACTGAAAATGTTTTATAGGTAATGACCAGCACCTTGAATTCAAGTTTCATGCAACAGGTGTCACTCTGCTATTTGCAAGCACACCACCACATTTTGTCCTGTTCCAAATAGTCTTCAAAGCCACCCCAAGTAGAGTGCATTACAGTAATCTATCTCCGAAGTGCTAAGGGGATGAGCGATTGTTCCCAGAGCACTTTGATCCAGTACAATCACTTCCAAGGGTAATAGTATCTTTCTTTTCTCTCCATTCTATACACATCCAAGTATCCATTAATTTAAAACAAAGACACCTAGAGTTTAAACCAGTGTTTTTCCAACTTGGCAACTTTAAGATGTGTGGACTTCAACTCCCAGAATTCCCCAGCCAGCAGGTTGCCAAGTTGGAAAAACACTGGTTTAAACCTTGGAAACAAACTATATAAACCTCTGAATCCTATTGTTTCTATGTCTGAGGATTCGTGCTTGTCTGCACTAAAGATTCTAATCTAGCCAAGCGGAGTCTGTTAACCTGCTGCCAAGGCAGTTGACAAAGGGTTAATTGTCCGGAGATGGGTGGTTTACTGCCAAGTGTCCAGTTCCAATTGAGAAACACCTCTGCCCATCCTCCACTGCCACTGCTCCAATTTTCTAAAGAGGAATCTTTAGCAGCAATGTGTTTTGCAGATGTTTGCCAAATACATTTGGATAAAATCAACTCCTCCATTTAATTGAAGGTCTACACTCATTGGCAGACATAATTCCCAACTTACGTGCTCAAATTCTTCCTGAAAGAAAAGAAAAAAGAAAAAGGCATATAAGTGAGAAATGTTATTGCATCCTGTTTCAAACTTGCCTGAGCATAGAAAAATGGCTAGGTTTGCTCAGAACTGTTGCTGCAAAATCTGATCTTCTGCCTAGCATGGTTAAGTGTGCTATCAGTTCCTTCTTTCTCATTTAGAACTAAATATATCCCTCTTCAGGTTAGGGGGCGTGGTGGCTCAGCGGGTAAGACGCCAGGCTTGTCGATCGGAAGATTGCAAGTTCGGAGGTTCGAATCCCTAGCCCTGCGTGACGGAGTGAGCTCCCGCACTCGCCCCAGCTCTTGCCAACCTAGCATATTCGAAAGCATGCAAATGCAAGTAGATGAATAGGTACCACTTCGGTGGGTAGGTAACAGCCGCGCGCGTCATGCGGCCACATGACCGTGGAAGCGTCTTCGGACAACGCTGGCTCTTCGGCTAACAAACTGAGATGAGCACCGGCCCCTAGAGTCGGACACGACTGCACAAATGTGCGGGGGGAACCTTTACCTTTTTTTCAGGTTAATAAGAATCATTATTCCTTTTTTGGCCTTGTCAGACAGGGCCCATAAGTGCCCCAAAGCAACCTTAATCGAATGGCATCTGTAGAAATTGGAAGCTGATTATTAACTTATTCCGCTATTTGTTTCATGCTACATTTTAAATGTGTTATGGTTGCTTTCTATGGGGTAGTATGCAAACTAAGTCACCCATGAGAATCCCCATGAAAATCAAGGAGACAATCCCCATAACTAATTTAGGTCTTGTGGACCTAACTTAATCTGTACACCACAGAAAAAAACTGGCTCACAAATGTAGTATATCGCTATATTATTGAAATAAATGTCATCCATTACTTCCATTCCACTTCTGAGAAACGTAGCACAGCGTTCTTACAATGCATTCCATTTTGAGGCAGGAAAAGTACCAAAACTGTTATGCATGCTCTAAAATAGGTTAAACACATTTAAAATGAAAAGAAGCTCAACCCTAAGAGTCAACGAGACAAGACTGAGTCCTGGCCCCATGCGTGATATCATTTTTAATTTATTATTTTTAACTTTTACTATTTTGTAAACCTCCCAGAGTCCCCTATTCAGGGAGATGGGTGGGGATAAATTAAATAAATAAATAAATATAAATAAATAAATTATTAAATAATTTTAATTTATTAAAATTAAATTTAAACATTTAATTAATTTTAATTAATTAATGGCTTTATTTGTGTAATTCACAGCAGTATACCTAATGTTCCTGCCTCCTGTTTTCCCCACAACAACTACCCTGGTTTGATTAAGAGAGTAACTGGCCTAAAGTCACACATCTGGTTCATACTATAGGAGGATTAGAACTCATAGTCTCTTGGTTTGTAGTCCAGCACCTTAACCACTACACCAAGCTGGCTCTCATCATGTGCCTACTTCCCTCATTCAAAAATCAAACCCAGGATCATCTGTACCCAGAACTTGTTGTGGTTCTGGTTGATCCATAGAGATCACTGCATGATTTTGACAAGCCACTCTATGTCATTACAGGCTACTCTATGGTTGTCTTAAACATGATTTACTCAACTCAGTTTTCTGGGGTCACCCAATATACTAACCAGGAGATCTGAGTCTGAATAACCCCCTAAGCTAAATCTGGTTGGCTAATTAGTAGCTCTGGCAATTATGTGACTATCACTCATTTTAACCCACCTCCTGTGAGGGTTTGGGCTCCCAGGGGGGATAAAAGCATAGTCATTAATAAATGAATCAAAAGGAAATAGAAGGGGTTCAATCCCCGACATCTCTAGTTAAAGGGATCAACTTGCAACCCGAGACCCTGAAATGCTACAGCCAGCCCAAAGAGAGGCTGCCAGGTCTTATGGTCTCACCTAGATTAAACCATTTCTGTCCTTCCTTTTGGCCATGGCTGCTCTTCCAAGGGCCAGGCTGGTACAGGTCCTTTTTGGCCTTCAGCCTTCAAGGTTTTATTTTGTCACCAGAACGTAGCACAATGCCCTCTCCCTTGAGACTTACATGTACTCATAGAGTCCCTTCAAGGCATCTTCCCATTCTTCTGAGGACCTGTGGGACAAAAGGAACGCAAGGCATGGAAATGCACGCAAGAGGTTCGTGGCCTTCATCTGTGAGGGGTCAACAGGGCTGCAGGGATTAGGAACTGAGGAGGAGGAGGAGGAGGAGGAGGAGGAGGAGGAGGAGGAGGAGGAGGAGGAGGATGCTCGTCTATGGCACACAAGGGAGTTGTGGCCGCCTTGTCTCTATGTAGTGCCCGAGGACCAAGGCAGGAAATAATTAAAGCTGCTACGGGAAGAGCAGAGAAGGCTCTGCTATTAAGGAATTCCATGCATCATATCAGCTCATCTACTGTCAGCCCTTCCAGGTAAACCAGACAGGAAACATGACTAGATGAACTAATTCTACTTTATTGCAAGGCTACGTTAACAGAATCTTGCAAGTCTGAAAGTACAAATCTCCCGCCCTCCCTATTTATCGCTTGAGTGGTCAGGGCGGGTCTTTTCTACGTTTCTCCTTTATCCCGTTACCCTCTCTCGGACTCCCTTTCCTTTTAGCTGGGGAATTCTGGGAGTTGAAGCCCACATATCTTAAAGTTGCCAAGTTTGAAAAATACAGGTCTAAATAATAAAGAAATAGAAGGTGAGAGAGTTGTGGGCTTATTTTATAAGCAGCAACTTAGCCCAAGTGACAAGAAACAACAATTCTTGTTTTCTTGAACTTGCCTAGCTGGATGAGGCCTGACAGATAGAGAAGCCAGAGGCAGAACTGAAATGTACCACACTAAACATTTGGCCAAATAGAACAGATTACACAAAATATACATGGGTACATTGGTCCATGTGTGCCATTTTTCTCACTGTGTATTGTTTATAAGGTTATAAAAGCCACTTCTTTGCCAGTCCCAATTTTCAATCGTCTCAATTAAGTTTAAAACAACCTAAAAAAAGAAAGAAAAAGGAAGGGGAAAAAATGATCCGTACTCGCAGTTATAGCCAAAGCAAGTTGGTTTGGTTACATTGCATGTCTCACAGGAGACGGCTTCATACTGGTTTATGCCTGGAAAAAAATACAAAGATGGCAAATTCATTGGAGATGTAATATTTTATATCAAAGAGAGAGGAGAGAGAGAGAGAGAGAGAGAGAGAGAGAGAGAGAGAGAGAGAGAGAGAGAGAGAGAGAGAGAGAGAGAGAGAACGCTCAATAATAGAATAAGTGTTCTGCACACCAAAAATCTTACAGGGGCTTTCTGGAATCCCAGGGAGCTACTAGAGGTGGTGTAGCTAGTAAGGCTGTGCAGTGAGTTGGGTTCAAAAGCAGAAGGTGCTTTAGAAGGCATGGAAATTCCCACAGCATCTTTCTAGAACTCCTTAAAGCAGCTGCATCAGCATGGCTGTTCACTGGAGCAGAATCCCAGGAAAAGACCCATTTGGTTTAAGGACTTGGAGACAGGCACCAGGTACGGTATACCGTACACCCCTGCCAGGGGTAAGAGTGTGGCCAAGAATGCCAAAGTAGTAGCCACAGCAGTGTGATCAAAGCTCCCTGTTTTTTAGGTGCATCGTGTGTGCCATCTTGACTGTTTTGACTGAGCCCTGCAGATACCCCTGACCCCTGCACACACCGACACACCTTTTTGCCCTCAGATCCAAAATGCTCTATAGCTGAGTTAGTAGGTAAGACTATCTCCCCTGATCCAATGTTATCAAACACTGGCTTGCCTACTCATTGGCCACGCTTAGAGACCACTGACTGCAATGGACTCACGGCAATTTACAACACATCAAGTCCATAAAAACAAATATTAAAAGTTTTCCCCACACCCAAATCCTGGTGAGAGAGCAGTCCTGTGTGATTCACCCACCAAACAGCCAGTCTTGGTTGTCTTCTGAACCGCTGCAAGGGAGGGTGCTGTCGGAACCTCCAGAGACAAGATGTTCCAGAGGGGAGGGTCACAGCACACAAAAGTGCCCCTGCTCCCCCCCCTCCCCAAATCTCATGGATGGAAATTCTGTTACACATGTAGGTTGGATTCACACATCACAGTGAGCCAAAACCAAATAAACCACTTTATGATTTAACATGCTATGTGAATCCTATCTTAGTTGGTTTGTAGCTAGTTTGCTCAAGCATTAAGCTCTCTGTGGAATGTTGGTGAAGTCCCTCTGCTCAGCTAAATCTGCCTTAGAAGGCTGCAGTGGTGACAGCTGGTCTGGGGTAGTGGTTAAGGCGCTAGACTAAAAACTGGGAGATTGTGAGTTCTAGTCCTCCCTTAGGCATGAAAGCAATGTGAGTGATCTTGGGCCAGTTGCTCACTCCCATCCCAACCCACCTCACAGGATTGTTGTTATGGGGAAAATAGGAGGAGAGAGCATTATGTATGCAGCCTTGAGTTGTACAAAATGAAGGTGGAATATAGATCTAATAAATAAATAAAGGCATCCGTGAATTGATCTCATAGCTTTTTGCTACTGAAAGTAGTTGACTTTGATTGATCTTGAGCCAAGTAAATATTCTTTAAGATGTACAACACCCCCACCAACACAGGCGGGACAAGCCAGGGTATATAAACAGGGAGCAAGTTCCACTCCCTTTTAGCACTGAAGATGTTGCCTAGCCTGGCAATGAAATGTCTGCAAGAAAACAACAAGGCTCAGAGAGCACCAAGGACTCCACAATTCTTTAAGATGGCTTGAGTGCAGGGAACCTACAGCATAGACATATATAAAATTGCAGAGTGAAAGCTTTAACCTTAAAAACTTGGAGCACATAGTAATGCCCACTAAACACACTGGCCCTGTTTGCACAACACACTTCAGCCAGCCACTAAATTCATTACCAGGGTTCTGGCAACACAGAATTGCACTAACTACGTCAAAAGTCCCCATTTTGAGAATACAGGTAGTTCTCATTTAGTGACCACAATTGGGACCGGCAACTTGGTCGTTAAGCAAAGCGGTCGCTAGTTGAAACTGCAACTGTGCATATGATCTTATTCAGCTTTCCTTTGCTTTACAGACCTGCAAAGGTCATGAATGTGAGGATTGGTCGTAAAGCTACCTTTTCATCACCGTTGTAACTGCGAACAGTCACTGTATGACAGTGTTTCTCAAACTTGGCAACTTTAACACGTGTGGACTTTAACTCCCAGAATTCCTGGGAGGGGAATGCTGGCTAGGGAATTCTGGGAGTTGGTCCACACATCTTAAAGGTGCCAAGTTTGAGACACACTGATGTACGAGCCAGTTGCTGAACGAGGACCACCTGTACAGGGTCCCTGCTCACTTGTTTCAAAAAGTGAGGACTATCCTATGAGCCCTTGTGCAGGAGAATATTGTCAAGGCTTCACGATAACACTTCCCTTTTTCCATTTCTCAGGCAGATCTAAAGTTTGCTTAGTTTGGCAGCTGGCATCAATTCGTGTTTTGACAGGTATATTCTACACTGCCATGTCTTGGCAGTGAGTTGAATAGAAGACGGGCTTCCTTTTTTCAGCTGCTCTTTCCCTCCCACTCTTTTTCTTGGAGGACTAGATAGGCAAAATAGGGTAATTGAATGGATTTGGATATTTTATTTATTTTTATTTATTTAATTTTTATCCCGCCTTTATTATTTTTATAAATAACTCAAAGCGGCCGGTGAACATACCTAATACTCCTTCCTCCTCCTATTTTATTTTTATTTATTTTATTTTATTATTTAGATTTATATTACCGCCCATCTCCTCGAACGGAGGACTCTGGGCAGTTCACAATAAAAACCACAATAAAATACAATGATAGTTAAAACATCAATAAATAAATATAAAATCGAAGAGCAAAGATGTTAATACTAAAAAGGGTTTCATGGGATCAACCAGCCCCAGGAGGAACTGTTAGCATTCCCCTCCCATGCAAGGCGGCAAAACCAGGTCTTTAAATTTTTCCGGAAGGTCGGGAGCAAGGAGACCTGCCTTAGCTCCGGGGGCAAGATGTTCCAAAGGGCGGGCGCTGTTGCAGAGAAGGTCCGCCTCCTGGACCCCGTCAGGTGGAATTCTCTTATAGACGGGGTCCGAAGCAAGCCCTCTCTGTATAGCCGGGTGGAACGGGTCGATGTTCTGGGGATGAGGCGGTCCTTTAGGTAACCTGGTCCCATGCCATGTAGGGCTTGAAAGGTGATAACCAACACCTTGAATTGGACCCGGAAGCAAACTGGTACCCAATGCAGCTCGCGCAGCAGAGGAGTTACATGTGCTGATTTTCTGGCTCCAATAACTGTCCACGCTGCCGCATTTTGGACCAGCTGAAGCTTCCAGATACTCTTCAAGGGTAGCCCCATGTAGAGCGCATTGCAATAGTCTATATGGGAGATGACAAGGGTGTGAGTGACTGTTCGGAGGGCATCCTGGTCCAGGAAAGGGCGTAATTGGCGCACAAGCCTATTTTCCCCACAACAACCACCCTGTGATGTGAGTTGGGCTGAGAGTGAGTGACTGGCCCCAGGTCACCCAGCCGGCTTTCATGCCTAAGGCGGGACTAGAACTCTCAGTCTCCTGGTTTGCCATTGGCTCCTTCCTAGGGCTGAGAGGGGGGACTGGCCCAAGGTCACCCAGCTGGCTTTCATGCCTCAGGTGGGACTAGAACTCTGTCTCCTGCTTTGCCATTGGCTCCTTCCTAGGGCTGAGAGACAGGGACTGGCCCAAGGTCACCCACACGGCTTTCATGCCTAAGGCGGGACTAGAACTCTCAGCCTCCTGGTTTGCTATTGGCTCCTTCCTACGGCTGAGAGACAAGGACTGGCCCAAGGTCACCCAGCCGGCTTTCATGCCTAAGGCGGGACTAGAACTCTCAGCCTCCTGGTTTCTACCCCAGCACCTTAACCACTAGAACAAACACAATGCTGTTGTCTAAGTAGAATTAATTTAACTCTACTAGACAGATTCTATTTGGAACTAGGTCTAACCCTGGGAGTTAGCTGACTGGATCAACTGATCCCTCTTTTTCTGTTCCCATGATATACTAACCATCCCTCCTATTGACACCTATTGCGTGAACCATTCCCCGTTTAGTAGGACTTACTTCTGAGCAAACATGGGCTGAATTCACGGTGGACCTAACTTGGCTACTGATTTAACCCATTTTCTGGATTTGCACAAGACACTGAACCACAAACAAACTGAACATATCAAGTTCTCCCAAGACAGGAAGAATAAAAAAATCCAGCCATTGCACTAACCACATTTAATATGTGGTACTAATATGGTAAGTCTTTGTTTGATCTAGTTAAGCACGTTGTGTAAAACAACCATAGTCTACAGTATCTCTCTTTTTTTAAAGAATAGGTTTCCTCCCCCACTTACCACAATGGCGTTCACACTTCACTCTGCCTAAGAAAGGAGAGAAAAAGATTTCAGTAGTTAACCAGGCTAAGGCATCCAATCCATTAATTGTGGACTCCCTTGCAGATCTACTTGGAAGTAAATCCCACTGCAGCCTTTAAAGTCTTTGGATAGGTAACCAAGGGGCCCCTCAACAGGCAGAAGATCCATTATTTTCAATTGCATTTATCAGAATTATTTTCAATAAGTTTTGCCTTGGAAGAGGCATTCTCACAAACTGCCACATCAAAAGAGGTTTTCATTTTTGAAAAATTATTACCAGTTGCCCTATTAAGGGAAACATACCCACAAGGTGCCATCTTAGAAGGGGCAGATCAGCAACCCATCTTGGAAGATTCCACTGGGCTGGCATTAGAGGATGCCCCATTTTAGAAGAGGCATCTCCACTTCACGGTCCATATTAGATTAGGCATTGCCTTAGAAGAGGCATTCTCATCAGCTATCATCAAACTAATTCAGAACAGATCAGGGAAAGCTCACTTTCAATTATGGCATTCCGTAGCATTTTGACTTGTTCTTCAAAAATAGAGCTCAGGATTTCTGGAAGAACGCCTGGGGAAACCAAGAGATCCAACTGGTCAGAAATATGAGAATGAATGGGGCTACAGCTTTGCATGAATGCAAAACCAAACCAAATAACCAACATTATTGTCAACTGCATTCCAGTGCATGCAGGTTTGGGAACAGCTCTGTTGAAATTTAGAAGGATTTACTCCTTAGTAAATATGCAGAATATATCCAGATCATAGGGTTCTCAACTCTCCCAGAATTCGGACAGTTGCAGCAACCGGATTTACAAAATCCACTTGTTTTAGGGAGATAATGGCTGGGATTAAACTCCATACTGAGCCATAATATGATTTATTTGTTTTGCCTTAGCATAATGCAGGGCTTTCCAAAGTTTTCCTGCGGCGACACACCAACCGCCGTTGGTGTGTCACCGCAGGAAAACCCGGAAGTGCCGCTGTTGCGGCAGCGCGCAAAAACCCGGAAGCGCTGCTGCCGCATTCAGTTTTTGCGCGCCACCGTTGGTGTGTCGCCGCGGGAAAACCCGGAAGCGCTGATGATCAGCGCTTCCGGGTTGTGTGGCAACACTCCAGACTGTGTGTTGCGACACACTTTTGTGTCGCGACACACAGTTTGGAAAGCTCTGGCATAATGTTTGTACCTATACAATTTCTCCCATCTATTCTCTTTTTTTAAGCATTGCAGTTCCTCTATCACGTCTGTTCTGATCCTGGGAATTGTAGCATGACGATTCAATTACTCTGCAGGGTAGAAAAATCTCAAACTCTTTACACACTCAGGTTATGAGATGGCAAGCCTTGAAGGTGTTGGGATTGTTTCCCATTTGAATTTAACTGTAATATCGTGGTTGACTTGCGTTGGGGCAGGGAGGAAAACAACCACTCCTGGAGATGGCTGGTCCCTTAAACTGGCCCTTTAGTTATACATGAGCGGTACCACAACTATCATTGTCATCTGGATTTTATACTATATTTATATTTATATTGTATTTGTATTCGATATTTAACTATGTTTATGGTCTTTTAATGTTTTTATCTTTATTGTAAACCACCCAGAGTTCCCCTCTGGGGGGAGATGGGCGGTGGCAAAATGTAATAAATAAATAAAAATAAATTTAAAAAAAAACGGGAGACAATGAGTTCTAGTCCTGCCTTAGGCATGAAGCCAGCTGGGGGATTTGGGGCCAGTCCCCCTCTCTCAGCCCTAGGAAGGAGCCAATGGCAAACCAGGAGACTGAGAGTTCTAGTCCCGCCTTAGGCATGAAAGCTGGCTGGGTGACCTTGGGCCGGTCCCTGTCTCTCAGCCCTAGGAAGGAGCCAATGGCAAACCAGGAGACTGAGAGTTCTAGTCCCGCCTTAGGCATGAAAGCCGGCTGGGTGACCTTGGGCCAGTCCCTGTCTCTCAGGCCTAGGAAGGAGCCAATGGCAAACCAGGAGACTGAGAGTTCTAGTCCCGCCTTAGGCATGAAAGCTGGCTGGGTGACCTTGGGCCAGTCCCCCTCTCTCAGCCCTAGGAAGCAGGCAAGGGCAAACCACTTCTGAAATCTTGTCAAGAAAACTGCAGGGAGTGATACAGGCAGTGGCCAGGAGTCAACACTGACTCAACACTCCTTAGATTTACCCATCAACTAACCCCATGGATTGAATTTGCACAAGATGCTAGTTTGCGGTTCTGTGTCTCTTACAAACCCAGGGAGACAAGAGATAAACAGAATTTGAGCTTAAAGTTAATAGAGGTAGTCCTCGCTTAACTACCAAATTGGGACCGGAATTTTGGTTGCTAAGCGAAGCAGTCATTAAGCGAATCTGACCCGATTTTATGACCTTTTTTGCGGTGACCGTTAAGCGAATCACTGTGGGTCTTAAGCAAACCGCATGGTTGTTAAGTGAATCACGCGGTTCCCCATTGATTTTGCTTGCCAGAAGCCGGCCGGAAAGCTTGAAAATAGCAATTGCGTGACCACAGGACACTGCAATGGTCATAAATGTGAACCAATTGCCAAGTGCCCAAATCATGATCACGTGACCACGGGGACGCTGCGACGGTCGTAAGTATGTGGACCGGTCATAAGTCGTTTTTTTAGCACCATCGTAAGTCCGAACCGTCACTAAACAAATGATTGTTAAGCAAGGACTACCTGTACACACAGACAGGAGGGGAGCACGGGTGAGTTGCAAGGGACAGCAAAGGTGACTTAAGTAAGTTTAATACCAAGCCAAGTGAAAGCATTTGCATCTACCTGGTGACTAAATACTGAATAGCAAAAGTAGTTCATCCACAATGAAGGCAGAAAAATGATTATGAACAGCACTAATCTATCTCTCTTTATTTACCAGGCTTGTACGTGTTGTCCCTGAACAACGTGTCAAGTTTTCCATACACCGTAGTGGCTATGACCTGCAGCTCCCCCATAGCTGGGGGGGGGGGAGAAAGCAAGAGAGAGAAATATAAACATCCCACCCGTCTCCATCTCGGCTTTCTTGGGAGAGTATCTGAAGTCAAGGCAGTGACTGATAAAGTGGCAGTATGCTACTTATTATTTTGAAACATTTCTTTTCTTCAAATTCTGGGGACTAATTCTTGTGGCAATTAGTTCCGCAAACTATTTAAAGGGCCTCTTGTTTTATAGAGGCAGAATGCTGATTATTTCAACAGGCAGCACTACATTCCAGGTTTGGAAACAGCCCCAGACCTTGAGCTGTCAGCAGAACTTAAACACCCCATTCCCACGTATTGATTTGTTATATCTTAAATCATCATCATCATCATCATCATTGGCGATCACTCGTAGCCGAGTAAGATTGTCTTCCAAGGGTAAAATTTTAACAGTGGATCATTGTGGGAGGTTGTGCGGATCCAGAATTGGCCTTTACAGCCACTTACGGATCCACTGTTACATCTTAAATAGCTTGCAACAAGCAGAAATCCAACTGGTGAAGCATCCTTTTTGACCAGGCCAGCACATTGGAGATGGAGATCCAGTGAGAAGGCAAGGGCCAAATAATCTGCTCTTATGAGACAGAATGAGTTGGCAACCCCAGTTATATGTTCGTTTGGAGGATCTCAGACTGAGCTTTGCCTGAAGCCCAGATGAAAAGGATATATGGGTAGGGCCCTGCCCGGGAGACAACTCACGGATCTCGGGAGCGACCCCGAGGTGCAAGTCCTGAAGAGTATCTTGAACCCAGCCCCGCAGCCTTCGACCTGCAGCCGGCACGTCCCCCAGCCCCCAGGATTTCCGGCTCAAGTGCGGGGCATAAGAGGCAAAGCGGTTGGCGAAATTGGGGTCGCACTGCAAGCAAGCCGGAGAAAGGCTAGGCTCAAGAAGCAGAACCATTGCCAAGGCCACACACAGGCTATGGCAACCCATTCTTGGCTTGTGTTCCTTATTCCAGAATGTGATATCTCCAGAACACGGGGCCATGGTGGGGCATTCCGCTTCCATAGAACTCTCCAGAACAGATGCAGCTGTTCCAGAACAGATGCAGCTGATCCAAAGATCAGCCCTGCCCCTTTGGAGGCCACCAGGCTGAAGATGGCTGTTCAAGAGCCCTTAGACCAGTGTTTCTCAAACTTGGCCACTTTAAAATGTGTGGACTTCAACTCCCAGAATTCCCTAGCCAGCATGCTGACGGGGGAATTCTGGGAGTTGAAGTCCACACATCTTAAAGTCGCCAAGGTTGAGAAATACTGCCTTAGATGTTTCAAGAACACAGAGCACCAAATAATAACAACACATTTTGGAACACATGGAAGAGTCCTAGCTGTTTCTTTTTGAAAGGAAGATTGAAATAAAACATGCTTTAATAATGTTATTTTTCCTTACATTTAGTACAACTTCTTAGGATGCTTTGAGCTTGCACAGCAGGGCATATGTCCCTAGTACAGTATTTTTCAACCTTGGCAACTTTAAGATATGTGGACTTCAACTCCCAGAATTCCCCAGTCAGCATGCTGGCTGGGGAATTCTGGGAGTTGGAAGTCCACACATATTAAAATTGCCAAGGTTGAAAAACACTGCACTAGGGACTGGAGTGGTATTTCTTTTTAAAAAGCGTTGGTATAATGTTCGGCTTATTTCAGTACAGTTATTCAATCTTGGTCATAGGGAGAACTGAAAATCCACTTTCACAAAAAGATGTTGAAAGAAGTAGTAGTAGAACCCTAATGCTGTTTCATGTAAAGGCCCATTTTCTTTGAGAACTCATCCAAGCCTTCTCATGATTGTTTTTTTCAGTCATTTCAGTGATGTCTAGAGATACCTGCCAACCGCTCTTCATTGCAGGAGAGGTTACTTTTCTGGCGCGGGAAACAGATCTTCGCTTGGCCCTTGCGACTTGTTTGTGGAACCTTTTCAGGATGTTTAAGCACCCAGGGACCTTCAGAGGGGTCAAAAAGGTCAAGATGGGAGTCATGACCTCACAACTGAAGCCCTGCCCCTTTTAAACATGCAATGCACACGCAACACACGTTAAAAAGAGTTGGAGCTTCAATTGCACAGTCACAGATGACTTTTTCGATATCCCCCACCCGAATGCCCCTGACATTACACAAAACATAGTTTAAGAAACACTGTTGAAGAAGTCTCCTTTATTCTGCTTTACCAGCAATCTCTTTTCTACAGCCCAGCAAGGAAATAGCTTTGTGTGGCGCTAGTACCCTTTTCCCCCAAGTCGGGCACCTCGATTTTTCACAAGTTAAAACATGAACAAACCAAGTCTCAACAGGTGAAGAGAGGAAATGGTTTTGTCAATTATTAGAAAAAGGATGTAGAACATTTAAAAAATCAACCAGGGCTTTTGACTTGAGTTTTTCCAAGTGAATTGAGATGTTGTGCAGCTAGGAAAAAGATGCACCTTAGCCTTTCCCATCAACTAATTTAAGTGTGGAGTCCTTGGTGCTCTCTGAGCTTGGTTGTTTGCTTGCAGGCGTTTCGTTAGGCAACTAGGTAGCATCATCAGTGCGAGGAAGTGTGGGGTTTGCTCCCTGTTTATATATCCCTAGCAGTTTTGGATTTAGCTTGGTCTAGGATGCTCACAGTTTCCCAGTTGAAAGTATGGTTGAGTCTGTCCATGTGTTGTGAGATTAAGGAGTTTTCATCATGTCTTCTGACTGCTAGCTGGTGTTCATGGATGCGCTCTGCTAGTCTTCTGCCTGCCTGTCCTACGTAGTGGCTGTTACAGTCCTTACACTGTATCTTGTAGATGACTCCTGTTTTTAATTCTTGGGCTACTGGTCTTTTGGTTTACTTAAGATGTTTTGGAGGGCTTTAGTTGGTTTGTGTGCTGTGGTGATGCTATGTGGTTGTAATAGCCCACTGGTTGTTTCTGAGATGTTTTTGATGTATGGCAGTGTTATTCTTCTCATAACTCATAACTTGTGTTGGTTGTGCTGTAGAGGGTTGAGTGGTAAAGTTGATAAAGTTGTGTGGGTATCCATTTTGTTGGAAGATGTTGTATAGGTGGTCTGTTTCCTTTTTCTGGTGTTCCGGGTTGCTGCAGTGCGTTTGTGCTCGTCTGAACGATGTTCTTACACAGCTCCTCTTGTGAGAGGTTGGGTTGTTAGTTTGGTAATGGAGCACTTGGTTAGTGTGGGCTGTTTTTCAATAGACTTGCGGTTTCTAATTTGCCATCGTTTCCTCTGCTGATGACGATATCCAGGAAGGGTACTGCGTTGTTTTCTTTTTCCCTTGTGAATTTTATTCCTTTGAAGATGTTGTTGTTGGTTTCACATGCCTTGTCTAGTGGATCCTTTTTTATTTTGACAAAGGTGTCATCTACATACCAGATCCATATTTTTGGTTGTATGGGTAGGAGTTTCTAGACCAGGCTGGGGAATTCTGGGAGTTGAAGTCCACACATCTTACAGTTGCCAAGGTTGAGAAACACTGGTGTAGACAGTACATTACGGTCTCTGCTATGAGTCCTGAGAGTGGTGATCCCACGGGTATTCCTCTGATTTGTTGGCATATTTGTCCATCAAACTGAAAATAGTTAGTGAGGCAGAGGTTGATGAGGTCCATGATTCTGGGTATTTCGATCTTAGTATATTTGTATATATATATTAGTATATCTGAGGGGTGTGGTGGCTCAGCGGGTAAGACGCCAGGCTTGTCGATCGGAAGATCGCAAGTTCGGAGGTTCGAATCCCTAGCCCTGCGTGCGGAGTGAGCTCCCGCACTAGCTCCAGCTCT
This sequence comes from Charina bottae, assembly GCA_023362775.1. Lineage (NCBI taxonomy): Eukaryota > Metazoa > Chordata > Lepidosauria > Squamata > Charinaidae > Charina > Charina bottae. The sequence continues at coordinate 5,424,751 of JALMGJ010000040.1, forward strand.
TGCCAACCTAGCAATTTGAAAGCATGCAAATGCAAGTAGATGAATAGGTACCACTTTGGTAGGAAAGTAACAGCGTTCCACGTGCGTCATGCCGGCCACATGACCATGGAAGTGTCTTCGGACAACGCTGGCTCTTTGGCTAACAAACGGAGATGAGCACCGGCCCCTAGAGTCAGACAGAACTGCACAAATGTGCGGGGGGTACCTTTACCTTATATTTGGCTAGGTCAGATGTGTTTAATCCAACTGCTGCCATGGATTCTTTCGCTAGTCTGGATCTATGGATGCGAAGAATGCTGTGACATGGAACGAAACCATAATTTCATCTTCTTCTATTTTTAGATCTTTGATTTTCTGGAGGAACTGTAGTGAGGAATTGATAGAATATTCACTCCCCTCTGTGAGATGTCCAAGCTTTTTTGTAAGTTCTTTGGCTATGTTGTAAGTTGGGGTCCCTGGTAATTTAAGTACGTAATTTAAGTGTTACTGAATTTAAGCGGTAATTTAATTTAAGCGTTCTTAACCACGATGTTTTCCTTTACTCCCTCGCTACAGTTGCTGGGGAAAAAAATAGGAAGAGCCAGCAGCGCCTCAAGCTGCTGAGCCAAAAAGCAGAACGGAAATCTAGCAAATAAATAAATCTTCACCCGTCTCTCTCATCTGTCCACGTGGAGAGGCCCTGCACGGCAATAGAAAACGTTTGCTCTTCGAACTGGGTATTTCCGGGAAGGGAATCCCCCCCGAACAAAAGATACGGGTCTTACCCGTTTAAGGGAAGGAAGCGTGTTTACGGTAAGAAGCGGCGGAAGGGGTGGCGCTTTGTTCAAATGTTTGCCTGCAGGGCGGACGCCGTTTCAGGCTCCGGAGAGCGAGGCTTTTCTCACGCGTTGGGAAGGTTCCTCAAGACCGAGGCAGGTATCCGTGCACGTGGGGATATGCATGCGTCCGCGATCCTTTTCTCCGCTTCCTTTTGCTTGCTTGCTTGCTTTCTTCGCTAGTTGTGTTGCATTTTTTTTAAAAAAAGTAGACAACTCTCTTCATTCCTGTGTTGCAATGAAGAACAGCGCCTGACGCAGCTGGATTTCCGGTGTCTCGTGTCTCAATAAGCCCTCCTTGCCCGCGGGAGTAGTAAAGGCATAGTAGAGGAGCTGCGGCTCCAAATGCCCCTTTCGGATGAAGGGCACAAAGCGGAGGGAAAAGAAGAGCGAGCGATTTCTGTGCCTCGTGGGCTTTTCTTAGTGAGGTTGCCAACTGACCAGGAAATCTGCCCGATCTCTCACTGCAGAACATTTCTAACGCAGGATCAGCTGATCGTCTTTACCTCCGTGGTGTGGAAAGTTTCACAGGGCGGTTTCTGCGATGAAATAGCTGTGAGTGGCCGTAATGAGGAGGCGGTTTGAAAACGGGCGGCGTGTATTCTCCTAACCTCAAGGTGTTCCGTTTATTTGCATAGCTAGCTGGGGAATTCTGGGAGTTGAAGTCCACACATCTTAAAGTTGCTGAGGCTGAGAAACCCTGTTCTAAAGGATGAACTTCTGTGGCTTTTTTTCTTTTCACCATTCCTGCCGTAGCTAATAGCATTTGCAACGTTATTGCAACGACATGTGCTAGGATATATTCGTGCAGATGGTACAAGCCTTTTTACCTTGATGGTGCTAAGGGTATGACAATGCTGACTCTCTAGTTTAGAGCCATGTTTCTTAAAGTGTGGTCCTGGGAGTCCCCCAAGACTCTCTCAGAGGTCTGCAAAATCAAAATTATTTGCCAGCCTATTGTCTGTAGCTTGAATCATGTCAACTGGATTTCTATTTTCTCAGTGGAAACGTCGATGAAGGTTCTCAGTCATCCAGGTGGAACAGTCTGTGGCTTGAATCATGTCAACGGGATTTCTATTTTCTCAGTAGAAACGTTTCACTCCTTATCCAAGGAGCTTCTTCAGTCAAGAAGAAGGATAAGGAGCGAAACGTTTCCACTGAGAAAATAGAAATCCAGTTAACATGATTCAAGCTACAGACAATTCCACCTGGATGACTGAGAACCTTCATAGACATTTTGCCAGCCTATTATTAAACAATTCCCATCAAACAATCATGTGACGCAGTCATGGCAGCGACTGTGTCAATTTTAATTTTTCATACGTTAAATATAACCCATACAAATGAAAGCTCTTTTGGGGTCCTCCGTAATTTTTAAAAGTGGGAAGGGGTCCTCAGAGAAAAAAGTTTAAGAAACACTGATTTAGAGCATTGTTCCCCCCTTTTCAACCGCCCTCTGTACATGGCGTTTATTGATCTGACTAAAGCTTTTGATACTGTAAATCGTACTGCTCTCTGGACCATCCTTCTGAAAATCGGATGCCCTGATAAATTTGTGAACATCTTGCGGTTACTCCATGACGACATGATGGCAACAATCCTGAATAACAATGGCTCTCAAAGCGATCCATTTAAAGTGGAATCCGGCGTTAAACAGGGATGTGTTATTGCTCCAACCTTATTCGCTATCTTCATTGCTATGATTATACACCTTGTTGAAGAGAAACTTCCTACTGGTGTAGAAATTATATATCGAACAGATGGAAAACTTTTTAATCTTAGTAGGCTGAAAGCAAAAAATAAGGTAATTGCAACTTCTGTTATAGAACTTCAATATGCTGATGATAACGTAGTCTGTGCACACTCCGAGGAAGATCTTCAAACTATCCTAAACATCTTTGCAGAAGCATATGAAAAGCTCGGCCTCTCGATTAACATTAAAAAAACCAAAGTGCTTTACCAGCAAGTTCGAACCAATCCCTCTGCAGCGCCATCAATCCAGCTTAAAGGTGTGTCACTAGAAAATGTCGACCACTTTTCTTATCTCGGCAGCCATCTATCTACAAAAGCCGACATCGACGCTGAAATTCAGCATCGCCTGAGCTCTGCGAGTGTAGCTTTCTCCCGAATGAAGCGTAGAGTGTTTGAGGATCGGGACATTCGAAGGGAGACTAAAATGCTTGTTTACAAAGCCATTGTACTACCAACCCTTCTGTACGCCTGTGAAACATGGACCCTCTACAAACGCCACCTCCAACTTCTTGAAAGATTCCATCAACGCTGCCTCCGAAAAATTCTGCAAATTACTTGGGAAGATAGGCGGACTAATGTTAGCATATTAGAAGAAGCGAAAACCACCAGCATTGAAACAATGATCATCCAACATCAACTTCGCTGGACCGGTCATGTTGTTCGAATGCCTGACCATCGTCTTCCAAAGCAGCTACTTTACTCCCAACTTAAGAATGGAAAACGGAATATTGGTGGACAGCAAAAGAGATTCAAAGATACTCTCAAAGCTAATTTAAAAAAATGTAATATCAGCATTGAGAACTGGGAAGCCCTAACACATGAGCGTTTCAATTGGAGGTCAGCCTTTATTAATGGCGCTATGGACTTTGAAGAAGCACGAGTACAGGGCGAAAGGGAGAAAAGAGCTAAAAGGAAGGCACGTCAGGCAAACCCTCATCATGACCGTCTCCCACCCGGAAACCTATGCCCTCATTGTGGGAGGTTGTGCGGATCCAGAATTGGCCTTTATAGCCACTTACGGATCCACTGTTAAAATTTTACCTTTGGAAGACAATCTTACTCGGCTACGAGTGATCGCCAATGAATGAATGAATGAATGAATGAATGGATTGTAAATCTGATCATCTTAAATCCTGATCTGGTAGCTCCGCATTATTCTCAGCCAGCCAGGAGAGTGGGGGATGATGAGAGTTCTAGTTTAACAAATCTGGAGGACAGCAGGCTCCTGAACGTTGCTTAATGTATTTCTAGCTTTTCTTGGCACTTCTGTAACGTTTTGATCAAATTCCTATAAATGAAGCAAGCATTGGGGGCGGAGGTGGAGCTGTGTTGGGAGAGAGACTTGCAGGGGTTCAAATGTCTCTTGAAAGTCCAGTAAATTTGAGTGGATTCTCCTGCCATTTGCTGGGTTTCACACAACAACCTAAACCCAGGTTAACGAATATGTCTTGTTTTCTTGTAATTTATTTATTTATTTATTTATTTATTTATTTATTTTCTATCCCGGCTTTATTATTTTTATAAATAACTCAATATCAAATACTCCTTCTTCCTCCTATTTTCCCCACAACAACAACCCTGTGAGGTGAGTTGGGCTAAGAGAGAGCGACTGGCCCAAGGTCACCCAGCCGGCTTCCATGCCTAAGGCGGGACTAGAACTCTCAGTCTCCTGCTTTGCCATTGGCTCCTTCCTAGGGCTGAGAGACGGGGACTGGCCCAAGATCACCCAGCCGGCTTTCCTGCCTCAGGCAGGACTAGAACTCTCAGTCTCCTGGTTTGCCATTGGCTCCTTCCTAGGGCTGAGAGAGAGTGACTGGCCCAAGGTCACCCAGCCGGCTTTCCTGCCTAAGGCGGGACTAGAACTCTCAGCCTCCTGGTTTGCTATTGGCTCCTTCCTACGGCTGAGAGAGAGTGACTGGCCCAAGGTCACCCAGCTGGCTTTCATGCCTAAGGCAGGACTAGAACTCTCAGCCTCCTGGTTTGCTATTGGCTCCTTCCTACGGCTGAGAGACAGGGACTGGCCCAAGGTCACCCAGCTGGCTTTCATGCCTAAGGCAGGACTAGAACTCAGAGACTCCTGGTTTCTAGCCCGTTGCCTTAACCACCAGACCGAACTGGTGAGGGCTGCCAGATCTGGGCTGCGTATATCCAGACACCCACTAGTTGTTTTTTGAGTTTTGTAACCCAAAATACAATAATAGCCCTGGTTTAATGCAATGGCCCGGTTCCCACGACATCTAGTGTTTGGATCCCCATTGCGTGTTGATCTGCAAACTTTCCAACCCCATTTTAGCTTAACCTTGCGTGGTGTATTAATTCAGCGAGTGTATATTATGGGGCTCTGTAAAGATCTGCTCATGTTTAGTTCAATGCTATTTAATGTGTTCTCCGTAAGTGCCAAGTCTGGAGTTTTGGCACTTATCCTATCTTGTATACACAAAATTCAAAATAATCTTGTGAGTTTCTTGGCTCAGCTGATTCCACTGTTTTGTATTCTAAAGATCATAAGCAATTATTGTTACTAAGTGACTTATTATCTGTCCTCTGCCCTTTCATACTGCCTCTGTAGAACAGCTCTGTAAGTACTTACTACTTACCCTTTTTCCAGGTAGTGAACCCTGAGGGTGGGTTAGGACAATCAGGACATTCACACCAGAAGCTTTGGCTATCTAAGGTTGCAGGCAAAACTCCCTTTTTTTCTGGAAAAGCAGAGTAGAATTGGACCCGAACCAACATCCTGTTGGAGTGCAATTTCTAAAATGATGGAGGGAATAAGATTCTCCTCTGAAAACCCTGGCTGGTTTCCAGTTAGAAATACACAAAGAATTTCCTGTAGCCGGAAACTCATCTTGAAAATGTGATAATTTAAAACAGAGCTTTCCAAACTGTGTGTCGCGACACAAAAGTGTGTCGCCACACACAGTCTGGTGTGTCGCCACACAACCCGGAAGCGCAGCATAAACCCGCGGCGACACACCAACTGCAGCGCGCAAAACCCGAAAGCGGTAGCAGCGCTTCCGGGTTTTTGCGCGCTGCCGCAAGGACGGCACTTCCGGGTTTTCCCGCGGTGACACACCAACGCCGGTTGGTGTGTCGCCGTGGGAAAAACTTTGGAAAGCCCTGATTTAAAAGAACTATAAATGATCAGATTTCTGGCTTCTTAAAAGCCTTAGGTTTTTTTTTAAATAACTAGAGGTGATTTTTTGTATGCTGGAAGGGGAGATTCCAAGGATTTCCTATCCTCCTGATAATTGATATCTATATCTGCTTGTTTAAAAATTGAGCTATTAAAATACTTTCCGCTCCTCTTTCCTCCAGCATCAGTTACCAAGGATTAGGGGGGAAATCCCAACCGAAGGAAGCAGTGTTCAAATATTGTGAAAGGCATGGACCAGAGTTTACAACCATATTGGTTGGAGTCACAAGAAAAAGTCAATCACAATCAAGCCCCATTTGGCATAATGTGGTTGAAATCCAATGAGATTTTAAGACTGCATGATGCGGGAATATCCTTGTCCAGATTTGAGTGAGTTCTCCAAGTTCTGCCAAAATAAGAATAGTCCATTGCAATCTAAAAGTTAACATTTCAGGATTTCACATTTATGGCCAAGTCTTGAAGCAGAGCTATTGCCATATAGTGGTCTGGGATCACGGGTTCTTTTTTATACCCAAAGTTTGATTGTTCCAGGCTCAAAATGATCTCCCAAAAAGCACTGAACTCTAGACACTTGGAGTTTTTATATCCCCCCTTACAGGGTGGGGAAATGTTTTTAATTTAAACAAAACTATCTACAGTACAAATGTGAATCTTTCAAAGCTATGTGACTTTTCTAGAGCTAATATCTTACTATCCTAATGACACTATACTACTAATGAAACTATACAATGTTATTCTATTCTTACCTTACAATACTCTATATTACTACTTCTATGCTAGACTATTACAAATATATTCTAACTATTCTTATTCTACCACTACTATTCCTAGCCTACTGTTACTACTGCTAGTATAGAGCTTTTGTACTGGGCAGTGTGTACAGCACTTGCCCCTTCTCACTGGTTTGCTGCAGGGCTTTGCCTCTCCTTTATGTTTCCTCTGGACTCCAAAGTCTTTGGGAGGAAAACAAAACTTTTCCTTTTCCTTTGGCTGCTTTCCTTCCTGGCTGCTGCAGGGCCTCAGAACACACCTGCCTCATCTAATCTCCTCGTGTCTCCTCCCCAGCTGTTTCAAGGCTGTGGCTTTTATCCGCTGCTCTGCCGATAGTCCAGTCCAGAGGTTAGCTTGGAGTTTGGCAGGAGGTGTATACTAGGTAATAGACAAAGGTCAAGTTCACACAACACACTTGCCTGTGGTTATCATAACCAAAGCTTACTTAATTAAATTTCTTGGTAATGTCCAATGGTAGACTAATAGCACAGACTGGTTTGCATAGCATAGCAGTATAAAATGTGATTTATTTATTTATTATCCCGCCTTTGTTATTTCTATAAATAACTCAAGGCGGCGAACATACCTAATACTCCTTCCTCCTCCTATTTTCCCCACAACAACCCTGTGAGGTGAGTTGGGCTGAGAAAGAGTGACTGGCCCAAAGTCACCCAGCCGGCTTTCATGCCTAAGGCGGGACTAGAACTCACAGTTGGTTTCTAGCCCAGCACCTTAACCACTAGACCAAACTGGCTCTCTTAATTAATGGGTCCTGTGAACGCAGCCAAAAGATACAGGTCTAGGGATCTTGATCTACATATGATTCACATGTAATGTTGCCTAACTGGTTGTAGACCAGTCTTTTACGCTGGAAGCGATCAAACCTTCTCCCAAGCCCAGATGGAGTGAGTCGATCTAGATCAGAGCTTTCCAAACTGGGTGTCGCGACACAAAAGTGTGTCGCCTGCGGGGCCCAGATGTGTCGCGTCAAAACCCGGAAGCGCTGATGGCGCGCCACCGGGCCATCAGCGCTTCCGGGTTTTCCCGCAGTGACACACCAACGGCAGCGTGCGAAAATCCGAAAGCACCGCAGTCATGGTGGCGCTTCCGGGTTTTCCCGTGGCGACACACGAAAATCCGAAAGCGCCGCAGCCATGGCGGCGTACAAAAACCAAAAGCGGCAGCAGCGCTTCCGGGTTTTTGCGCGCTGCCACAATGGCACTTCCGGGTTTTCCCGTGGCAACACACCAACGGCGGTTGGTGTGTCGCCACGGGAAAACTTTGGAAAGCCCTGATCTAGATAGTGACACAAGGCTATCCAGAAGGAGTAACTGCTAATTCTGATAAATTGTCCCTCTCTCGTAAGAGAATTTCATCCAGAGAAGTCATGAGAATTGATTGCAGTGTAATTTTTGTGGATTGTTCACGTGAATGACCTGATCAATGACCTGAAATGCATTGTGCAGCTATTGAATTAAGAGCTGTTTGGCAGTGGAACAGATTGCCTTGGGTGGTACTAAACTCAGTTTAAGCTGAGTTAGGGCAGACATCTCTCAGATATGCTGTTGATAGGAAGTTGGACTTGATGACCTTGAGGGGCCCTTAACTTACAAAATGAGGTCAGAAGGGTGATCTCTTCCCCCTTTGTACTGGGTCTTCTCCATGATTCTTGCACTCCCTCTTCAACCTTCCTGCTGTTTTGGGATCCTGCTGCCAAAAGCCACCACGCCCTCTTCTTTCAGAAAGCTTAAGTGGCAAAGGAAGTGGCCCTTCCATATAAATAAGGTGGCTGGGCTTTTAATCTTTTATTCCCCTTTTCGGTGGAACACAGCTTTCCCTGCCAGGAGGAACCAACGCGGTTCAGTTGCATTACTCATTGAGGTTTTGCATCTGTTCAAGTCAACAGAATCGAGGAACTTCGAGTTTGGGGGTTAGTAGGAAAAACACTCTTCCTCCGCCGCTTCTAAACATCTGCTGTCCGCCTGCATTTTGAATGCATTTTTGTAAACTCCTGATTGCTTGGCCTGCTTTCTTTCCTATCATCCTTGTAGATTCTCAACCTTAGCAACTTTAAACTGTGTGGACTTCAACTCCCAGAATTCCCCAGCCAGCATGCTGGCTGGGGAATTCTGGGAGTTAAAGTCCATGCATCTTAAAGTTGCCACGGTTGAGAAGCACTGCACTAGACCAAACTGGCTCTCAGGAGCACCTACAGCAGAGCTTTCCAAACTGTGTGTCGCGACACAAAAGTGTGTCGCCACACACAGTCTGGTGTGTCGCAACACAACCCGGAAGCGCTGATCATCATCAGCGCTTCTGGGTTTTCCCGCGGCGACACACCAACGGCGGCGTGCAAAAACCCGAAAGCGGCAGCAGCGCTTCCGGGTTTTTGCGCGCTGCCGCAATGGCGGCAGTTCCAGGTTTTCCCGCGGCGACACACCAACGGCGGTTGGTGTGTCGCCGCGGGAAAACTTTGGAAAGCCCTGACCTACAGCATGGCCCTTTTGTCCTCATGAATGTTAACTACCATCTGATTGTTTCTGGGACTTGTCGTTTTCTAAATTTGTATTGGTGCAATGCTTTGTGTCTTGCAACCATTACTTTTGCACCTGCTTTTTGTTTCTCAGTTTCTGATGTTTTTGGTGGTGGCAGTTTTCTCTGTATAAAATAAGCCTCAATAGTTGTGTACAGCATCCAGAGAACTGCCGATTCTGCAGTTGGGCTGCTTAGAAACACAGTCAATAAATAAATGTGTTGCCTGGTCAGCAGCTTGCGATAAATTCTGCTGCCTCTGTTTAAGACAGTGGGATCAGTTCCTTCCTGAATTTCTCATTGGTCTTATTCAAACCAAGATCCAGTTGGTGTAGTGGATAAGGTGCTGGCCTAGAAACTGGGAGACCAAGAGTTCTAGTCCCGCCTTAGGCATGGAAGCCGGCTGGGTGACCTTGGGCCAGTCGCTCTCTCTCAGACCTAGGAAGGAGCCAATGGCAAAGCAGGAGACCGAGAGTTCTAGTCCCCCCTTAGGCATGGAAGCCGGCTGGGTGACCTTGGGCCAGTCGCTCTCTCTCAGCCCTAGGAAGGAGCCAATGGCAAACCAGGAGACCGAGAGTTCTAGTCCCCCCTTATGCATGGAAGCCGGCTGGGTGACCTTGGGCCAGTCGCTCTCTCTCAGCCCTAGGAAGGAGCCAATGGCAAAGCAGGAGACCGAGAGTTCTAGTCCCGCCTTAGGCATGGAAGCCAGCTGGGTGACCTTGGGCCAGTCGCTCTCTCTCAGTCCTAGGAAGGAGCCAATGGCAAACCAGGAGACCGAGAGTTCTAGTCCCGCCTTAGGCATGGAAGCCGGCTGGGTGACCTTGGGCCAGTCGCTCTCTCTCAGCCCTAGGAAGGAGCCAATGGCAAACCAGGAGACCGAGAGTTCTAGTCCCGCCTTAGGCATGGAAGCCGGCTGGGTGACCTTGGGCCAGTCGCGCTCTCTCAGCCCTAGGAAGGAGCCAATGGCAAACCAGGAGACCGAGAGTTCTAGTCCCGCCTTAGGCATGGAAGCTGGCTGGGTGACCTTGGGCCAGTCCCTCTCTCTCAGCCCAACCCACCTCACAGGGTTGCTGTGATGGGGAAATTGGTGGGAGCATTATGTATGCGATGATGAGGAGGATGATTGCGATTGCAGAATGCACTGAACTACAAGCGAGTCAACTGCATGTGTTGTGTGACCCCACGTGGAGCCAGAAAATAGGGCTCATTTGGTGATCCACAGATTAAGAGCACCATGAAGTCAACCCGAGTGTTGGTACAAGCTACAGTAGGCGGGATGTACCTGTAGTACCTTTGTGAATTCCCAGAGATACCTTGCCTCACCCTTACAGGCCATCCAATGGCTTAGGGGCAGGGAGAAGCATCTGCAGAAGTTTCCGGGTTCCATCTTCAAATCAGACCTTGGAGCAATTCATACAGGTAGCCCTCGTTTAGCGACTGCCTCGTTTAGCGACCGTTTGCAGTTACAACGGTGATGAAAAGGAACTTTGTGACCAGTCCTCACATTTACGACCTTTGCAGGTCTGTAAAACAAAGGAAAGCTGAAGTAAGATTGCAATGAATAACTTTATTACAGTCTTTGACCAGCCTTTACAATAAAAGAAAATAGTTTGATTCAACAATTCATTGTCAGGAAAAAGGAAAACAATAAAATAGTAAAACAATATATCTAATTAAAAATTTTGCGTAATTGTATAGCTTGATAAAAATATTTGGCCACCAGGTATGTGAGTGTAGACTCAGCATCCCTTAAAAAGAAATAAATGTAAAATGATGTGTGACCCACGAATTTGGAAGTAATTGGGGAGATCAGAGCACGTCTTGGGGCATCATAAAAAGGACACCGTATGAGGACATGGGCAAGAGTTTCTACCTCCCTGGATCCACTTTTGCTTTTGTCTTTTATTAGAGAAAACTAGGACTTTAGATTTGTCATAATTAATTATTAATTGCTCCTCATTACAGTAGGATGCCAGGGTTCTTAGTGCCCGCTTCATGCCTATGGAAGACAAGGAGAGAAGAACTGCATCATCTGCATAGAGGAGAATTGGGAGATGTCTGTCGGCCAATTGAGGTGCATGGAAATCAACTCTCTCTCAATAAGAGTTTTAATCAGAGAGTTGATATAAATGTTAAAAAGCAATGGTGCTAAAATGCATCCTTGTTTCACCCCCTTATCAGTCTGTATAAAATCAGAAAGGTCGCCACCCCGGTTACATCTTACTCTAAGGCCGGTTTTATCGTATAGCTTATGAATTAGGAGCAAGAGTCTTTTGTCTGTAGAGGATCTGCTCAGAATGTCCCAAAGTCTGACCCTTGAGATATTATCAAAAGCTGCCTTGAAATCAATAAAGGCTGCATATAGATTCAGACCAGGGTGGTTAGTATATTTGTCTGCCAGGTGTTGAAGCACCAAACAGTGGTCTATAATAGATCGTCCCGGTTGGAGCCCTGCTTGCTCAGGGTCGATTATTCCCTCATCTGTTACCCAGGTTTGGAGTTTGGTGAATAGGTACCTGGCATATAATTTGCTAATAATATTCAATAAACTAATTGGCCTATAGTTAGCTGGGTCATTTCTATCCCCCTTTTTATATAGGGGAACAATTATGGCTTCCCCCCCCCCAGTCCTCTGGAATTTTAGCTGTGTGGTTAATGTATGAAAAGAGCGAGGCCAATACAGGAGCCCACCAGTTTGAATTGGATTTAATTAGCTCAGGGGGGATATGATCACTCCCGGGGGCTTTACCACCCTTGAGCTGGTTAATAAAATTTTTAACTTCCTTGCATGTGACTGGGGGAGAAGTAAGATTGTAAGCATAGTCGCAGTTCCACTTAGCGACCGCTTCACTTAATGACCAAGTTGCCGGTCCCAACTGTGGTCACTGAATGAGGACTAGCTGTATTGCAAAAAATTTAAAGAGCAGGGCTGTCTGCAGGAAGGGGGTCAAGAAAGTTGAGATGGTGGCCACAACCAAGCAATCCAAGCTGTTGCAACATAAAGATGGAGTGGGGCTTTGATTGCATGACACTGGCTGCCATTTTGACTTTTTTGACCCCATTGCAGGGAGAGGAAGGTTTGGGGAGAGCATTTATGTTTTCTTTTTTTCTTTTTCTTTTTGGAGGAAGGGCTATTTCATGCAAACTGCACCAGCTTTTGCCTTTCTATCTTTCTTGGATGGCTGTGATAACCCAGTCAATGCCCCGTGTTGGTGGATAGTTTTCTTGAAGTGGCTCTTGAAAGAAGAGGGCAAAGGCAGGCGTTTAGCTTCGCCTCTCTGTCAGGAGCAACTCGAAAGGGCTTCACCCAGGATTTCAGGACAGCAGCAGGCAAAATTTCTTGACTGTGATTTTGTTCGTGCATGATGCATGAAGCCATAATATGGACTGTAAAACTTAATGCCTTTGTTTACAGTATATCCCTCTTTTAGACAATCATTGACTTTCCAAAGCAGTTAGCATCAATTTTATTAAATACAAGGGCAGTTTTTGACCATGAAATGCAACCTTAAAAAAATTGAATCATTTACTAAGGATTGTTTTTATATATTTAATTGTTGCGTTTAATTGTTGTACGCTGCCCAGAGTGGTGGCCATATAAATTTGATAAATAAAAATAAACAAACAAACCGCCCTGGTTAATCTTTACTTGGCAGGGAGGCCAGGGCCAAACAGATTGTAAACTGAGATGTGTGTGTTGTCGTTTTTTTTACCTCAGGCGCTTTAATCTCTACAATACAGGTTTTATGGCTGTTGTGGGTCTTCCGGGCTGCCCACAACAGCCAGCATACTCCGGCCGTGAAAGCCTTCGACAATACAATACAGGTTTTGTTTGTTTGCTGGAGTTATGTCCTCCCTTTCCTTCAGGAGCTCGAGGTGGCATATAGGGCAGGCCCTCCTCCAATTTTCCCCCACCACAACAACCCTGTAAGGTAGGTTGAGCCCAGCCTTGCATTCTCCAGTTCCTCCAGCACCCCCTAATTGCAGCTGGCCAAATTCTTTGGCATTGCTGTGGATTAAGGGAATTGGAATCAGCCTTTCTGGAGAGGGAAAATGAGAGAGAGGGAGGGAGGGAGGGAGGGAGAATGAGAGAGAGAGAGAGGGAGAATGAGAGAGAGAGAGGGAGAATGAGAGAGAGAGGGAGAATGAGAGAGAGAGGGAGGGAGAGAACGGGGTTGAGGAAGGCTGAGCTAACTGCAGCAAACAAGTTCATTTTGGAGGAAAATTAGTAACTTATTGTTTTGAGGTTTGACAGGAGATCTTCACTGTCTTCTCCTTTCTGCCAAGTTGGGCAAATGCTTCGCTGGATTTCCGCTTTCTTAACAGAACTGAAATGGGTGCTTACAGGATGCGGTGACGGCAGCCCCTGAGTTGTTTCTTAGTAATCGGGGAATAGCAGCATCTGTCTTCTGCGGTCTCACTGCCTCCTCTGCTCTTGCTCCCAAACTGCCTCTGATGAGAGGCCTCGGAAGCGCCTTTCGGCAGATTAGGAAAGCAACCAGGGGAATATTCTCAAAATGTGGCTTTCTGGATGTGAGTGGGTGGAGGGAGTTCATTTGGGTTTTTACATATGGCCAGTGGGTTCCCCCAAGCAGGCTCAGTGGAACTTCCAGTTTGATCTAGTGCAGGGGTGTCCAACCGGCGGCCTACGGGCCGCATGCGGCCCTGAACAGCTAGCAATGCGGCCCGGCCCGGTCCGGAATGAGCCTCCTGTCCCCACCGCCATGCCAGACTCGGATGAGGACTCACCGACTACCAGAAGAGGCTGGCATGGCGCGAAAGGGGAATCCGAGCCGGAGCTGCCAATTGGAGGCAGCCCGGAAGAAGCCCCTCCACCAATTAGCACGCGGCAAAGGAGGGCAGAGAGGCGCGAAATTCAAAGATATAAAACATAAATATATGTTTTATGTTACCCTCTTTGTTAAAATTTTATAATAAAAATATTAAAAAATAAATGAAGTTTTATTACTTATATACATTAACTATGTTATATATTATATGTGCGGCCCAAGACAATTCCTCTTCACTCAGTGTGGCCCAGGGAAGCCAGAAGGTTGGACACCCCTGGTCTAGTGGTTAAGGTGCTGGGCTAGAAACCAGGAGACTGTGAGTTCTAGTCCCGCCTTAGGCAGGAAAGCCGGCTGGGTGACCTTGGGCCAGTCCCTGTCACTCAGCCCTAGGAAGGAACCAATGACAAACCAGGAGGCTGAGAGTTCTAGTCCCGCCTGAGGCACGAAAGCCGGCTGGGTGACCTTGGGCCAGTCCCTCCCACTCAGCCCAACTCACCTCACAGGGTTGTTGTGGGGAAAATGGGAGGAGGAAGGAGTATTGGGTATATTCGCTGCCTTGAGTTATTGATAAAAATAATAAAGGGATAAAAAAATAATTAAATAAATTAGGAGGCGTCTATCTGTGCATGCCAGTTTGTGGGAAAGGAGAAACTGCCCCTGTGGATTTCTTGGGGGGATCTCCCTGGAGGCAGGGAGCCGGTCCAGATGGAACTTGGATTGATTTATGCTGGGTCTATCCATGACTGAGAAGAGGGGGAGGAACCTCCATGTTCAGAGGAAGTCTTTTGTACCCTGAAGGAACTTTAGGCTTTGCTCACATGTCCTGGCAAGCTTCCCACGTTGGACACCAGATGCTGGGCTAGATGGATTTTCGATGTGATTGTCCCCGGTTCAGACACACCCCTGGGAAAATTCAGAGGCAAGATTCTTACACAACCAATGAGTGGGAAGCAATTAAAGGAAACTTAAGAATCAAATAACCATTTTTAGGAAGGGAGGAAAATCTAAGCAGAGGAGGTGTCTTGTTGTTGCCCCCCCTTTTTTTTTTCTCAATCAGGCTACCCCCACCGCTGCTGCACTTCAGAGCTGATTTCTATATCTTTAGTTATTGACATGTGTAGAGTGTTAGTAGTGAAGGTTCTCCAAATGGGCAGCGCTTTGCCATAAGAAATCAAAGTCTCTTTAAATATGAGGCTGTGAATTATCTCCTTCTTGCACAAATCATTTGTGGTATTGCTGTTGTGTATCTTTTACTATTGCTACTGACATTTGTATTTCCACTGAGACAAGTTTTTTGATGCAGCTGTGTCTCTAAATGCTGCCCAATTCTAGCTTGGTTTTTTAAATAGGATTTTGAATACAGGTAGTCCTCGCTTAACAACCATTTGTTTAGTGATGGTTCGGACTTACAACAGTGTTGAAAAAAATGACTTAAGACCGGTTCTCACAGCGTCCCCGCAGTCACGTGATCACGATTTGACACTTGGCAATTGGTTCGCATTCATGACCGTCTCAGTGTCCTGTGGTCACGTGATTGCCATGTTTGACTTTCCTAGCTGGCTTCTGGCAAGCAAAATAATTGGGGAACCGTGTGATTCGCTTAACGACCACGTGGTTTGCTTAACAGCCATGTCAAAAAAGGTCATAAAATCAGGTCGGATTCGCTTAATGACTGATTTGCTTAGCAACCAAAATTCCGGTCCCAATTGTGGTCGTTAAGCAAGGACTACCTGTAGTATATAAAAGAAGTACCCAAAGAACCATATTTTGAGACTGACCTTTAGTTTTCTTTTCTTTCTCACCTCCCTCAAACTTCATTTTATATATGTTGTGTTGCAGATTACGAAGTTCACCATTGAAATTCAAAAGGAGATTTAAAGGTGTTGGTTGTAACAGTCACCTCTGGAGAGCACGTGGTGGTGGTGGTGGTGGATTTCAAGTTCCCAGAAACTTTGGGGAGCAGGAGATGGCCAATCCTTTGAAACAAGTTTTCAAGGATCGGACCTTCCGACCTAAGCGGAAATTTGAACCTGGGACACAACGCTTTGAGCTTCACAAAAAGGCCCAGGCATCCCTAAATGCTGGCTTGGATTTAAAGCTGGCTGTGCAGCTCCCGCCGGGCGAAGAGCTGAATGATTGGGTGGCTGTTCACGTGGTGGACTTCTTCAACCGCATCAACCTCATTTACGGGACCATAAGCGACTCTTGCACAGAAAAGTCCTGTCCAGTTATGTCCGGCGGCCCAAAATACGAGTATCGGTGGCAGGATGAGAAATACCGCAAGCCCACCGCCCTTTCTGCCCCAAAGTACATGAACCTTCTCATGGATTGGATTGAAGTACAGATCAACAACGAGGATCTCTTCCCTACAAACGTTGGTGAGTTGGTGGGAAGAGGTTTAAAAGGTCTGGAAGAAAATGACAATTGGTCCTACAGCGAACATGAGCTTTGTGGTGTGACGCCACTGCAAAAAAGGCTAATGCAATTTTACACTGAATTAGTTAGTCATGGAATTAATAGTTGGACTCTGTTTTTATGTTATGGTAGTTAGGTATTCTGGAGGATGAGATCTAAGCTTGAAGACATTGCAGGTAAATGGGCTTTGTGGTATGTTCAAAAAAGTCAAGATGGTTGTGGCCACAATGGTGTGATTGAAACTCCACCTGGTTTTTAGGTGTGTCACTGAGGATGTGGCATCCTCAGTGACACATCTAAAAACCAGGAGGAGTTTCAATCACACCATTGTGGCCATGACCCTCTTGACTTTTTTGAACATACCACAAAGCCCATTTCCACCCCTCGCCTTTGAACTCCATGATGGATGTTGATGGGGAGTTGCATTGATATCCAGTTCTCCCTGCTTCATCTACTCTACACCTGCCTTCACACTCAGCTCTGACTTGCTTAACCGTAGTCCATTGACTAAGCCACAATCAGCTGAGCTCACACACAAGAGCAGATTAGCGTTCAGAGCAGTGTTGTAAACTCATCTTATGTCTCAGTGAAATCTTAAATTATAGTTTATTTATTTATCAAATTTCTAACACCGCCCATCTCCCCCTCGAGGAGGGACCCTGGGTGGTTTACAATAAAAACAAAATTTAAAATTCAATACAAATTATCAATCATACAATAAAAGATAGAAATATAAAATGCAATAAAATCCAGATGGTGGTAAGTTCTAATTCAGTTTGTAATTATATAAAGAGCTGGTCTAGGGCCATCCCCAGGACTGGCTATTCCCCTCCCCGCCCCAGGCACGATGGCAAAACCAGGTCTTCAACTTTTTTCGGAAGTCCAAGAAAGGGGGGTAGCCTCACCTCCGGGGGAAGAATGTTCCAGAGGGCAGGAGCTGCTGCAGAGAAGGCCCGCCTCCTGGACCCCGTCAGATGGAATTCTCTTACAGACAAGGCTCGTAGCATGCCCTCTCTGCACGACCGGGTGGGGCGGGTCGATGTAATGGGGATGAGACGGTCCCTTAGGTAACCTGGACCCATGCCATGTAGGGCTTTAAAGGTAATAACCAACACCTTGAATTGGACCCGGAAGCAGACTGATACCCAATGCAGCTCACGGAGTAGCGGTGTTACATGTGCTGATCTTAATAGCACCCAGAACTACCCGTGCAGCCACATTCTGGACCAGCTGAAGCTTCCGGATACTCTTCAGGGGTAGCCCCATGTAGAGCGCATTACAGTAGTCTATATATGAGATGACTAGGGCGTGGGTGACCGTTTGAAGGGCCTCTCACTCCAGGAAAGGCCGTAACTAGCACAGAACACGAAGTTGAGCAAAGGCCTTCCTGGCCACGGCTGCCACCTGCTCTTCAAGCAGGAGTCATGAGTCCAGGAGGACCCCCAAGTTACACACCGGTTCTGTCTGGGGCAGTGCAACCCCGTCCAGAACTAAAGATAGTAAATTCCTGGGTACCGAGGGGCCGTTAACCCACAGCCACTCCGTCTTACCAGTGTTCAGCTGAAGCCTGTTGTTCCCCATCCAGACCCCCACAGACCCCAGACATCTAGAGAGGGCAGTCATGGCATCACTTACTTCCCTTGGGATGGAGATGTATAATTGAGTATCATCAGCATATTGACGATACCTCATCCCGTGGAGACGGATGATCTCTCCCAGTGGTTTCATGTAGATGTTGAATAGGAGAGGAGAGAGAACTGAACCCTGCGGCACCCCACAAAGGAGGGGCCATGGACCCAATCTCTCCTCCCCTATCAACACCGATTGGGACCGACCCTGGAGGAAGGAGGCGAACCAGCGCAAAACCACGCCGCCCACCCCCAACTCCCTGAGCCGTCCCAAAAGGATACCATGGTCGACGGTATCGAAAGCCGCTGAGAGGTCAAGGAGAGCCAGGATGGATGCACTGCCCCCATCCCGCTCCCGCCAGAGATCATCCATAAGTGCGACCAAGGCTGTTTCTGTCCCATATCCGGGCCTGAATCCTAACTGGAAGGGGTCCATATAATCCGTTTCATCCAGGATCCTCTGGAGCTGCAACGCCACCACCTTCTCAACCACCTTCCCCAAAAAGGGGAGGTGGGAGACTGGATGGAAATTGTCCAGTACAACAGGGTTCAGCCATGGTTTCTTGAGGCGGGGGCGCACTAGTGCCTCCTTAAAGGCTGCCGGAAACACCCCCTCTCTCAAGGATGTATTTACCATCTTCTGGACCCAACCATACGTCACCTCCCGAGCTGCCTTCACCAGCCAGGAGGGACATGGATCTAATTGGCAAGTGGTGGCATTTACAGTCCGGAGGATCCTGTCCACTTCCTTGGGTCCAACAGGATCAAACTGTTCCCAGATAACTGGATAAGTACGTACCCCAGGCATCTCCCCAGATTCTGTCTCACGCTTGGAGTCCAACTTGGAGCGAATCCGAGCGATTTTATCCTGCAGATGCCCAGAAAACTCCTCTGCACGGCCCTGTAGGTGGGTCACCAGGCCCACCTTCCTCAAAAGGGAAGTGATCTTGAACCGGGCTGCCGGGTGGCCTTCTGCGGATGCAATAAGAGCGGAGAAATACTGACGTTTCGCCACTCTTACCGCCACACGGTAGGCCTTCTGCGGCTCTAGCTTGTGTTCGGTGGGGTTCGGTCTTTGTCTTCCTCCAGTGGTGCTCTAGACGTCTCTTAATCCTCTTCAGAACCCTACTTTGGCTACAGAGTGGATGATAAAAGTCTCCTTGTGGTGGCATTTCCCTATCATTTTTTTTCCCTTTCTGAGTGCAGGAAAGGGAGACTCCAATTTTGGGGGTATGCAACTTGTGTAGTTAATATTGGCCTGGTCACCTAAATTGTCTGCCATCTTTCCTGCTATGGGTATGATAAATTGATTAAATAAATCAATGGGTATATAAATTGAATGAATGAACGAACAAACAAACAAAGGTGTATTCATTGCTGTGGTCTTCTGCAGGTACTCCATTTCCTAAGAACTTCCTCCAAGTTGTGAAAAAGATCCTCTCCCGTCTCTTCCGCGTCTTTGTCCATGTCTACATCCACCACTTTGATCGTATCGCCCAAATGGGCTCGGAAGCCCACGTGAATACATGCTACAAGCACTTCTACTATTTTGTAAAAGAGTTCAGCCTCATAGACAACAAAGAATTGGAGCCGCTGGTGAGTGCAGGATCAGGGCCGCTTTTGCTGGAATCCCAGGATGGGAGCCTTGGTTCAGATACCCAGATGGGAGGCGTTTTGTGGGGTGGGGGGCTCCCCCTCCTGAGCCACCCAAAGTCTTGCACAATTTCAGCAGTTTGGTCCCCAAATCTTACTCTAGAACAGTGGAATCTGGAAATTGCTGAAGAGATTGGTGGTTTTAAGAAAACATAATACATTTTTATGTAATGGAAAGGCACAGAATCCATTAGGGCGTGTTATTGCTGACCCTTGGTATAATGCAAAGGTACTCACTGGCCACCACGCCCTTGACCCACTGGCCTTGGCCATTGGTATTTGGTCTGTCTTTAAACCAGTGCCAATAAGATCCTTCCTCTGCCAGTCCAGAAGGCCATCTAACCAAGCCGCCTATTTCCAGGAGGCCACAGCCTGTCACCTTCTCATGGCCTTTCTGAGGAAAGGAAGAAGATGAGATCGGATGGTTGTTTGCCCCAGCATTTGGTTCTTGGAGATAAACTTCTCCTGAATATGGGGGTTCCATTAATAGTTGGGAAAGACCCGTCTGTTACGAGATAAGCCTGCTGGCTGAGTTCAAAAATATATGTAGAGGTAGACTACTTCCACATATGGTCGTTCCATTTACCTTAATGCTATAAGCATTATACTGGTTTATCAGGAAGGCCTTGGGCATGAGAGCAGGGTCCTTCTCCCATATTATATTTTAATTTTTTTAAATAATATTAATATTTGTTTGTATTTATTGTTTCTAGTTTTGTTGTACATCGCCCAGAGTCACTTGTCTGTGAGATGGGCGGCATATAAATATGATGAAATAAAATAAAATAAAATAAATATTATGGCTCTAGCCATCTGGTCTTCAGAAGTAGACTGGCCTGGAGGAGAAAAGCTCTGTCACTCCAATATTTTATTTTTATTTTATTATCAAATTTATATAGCCACCCATCTCTGGGCGGCATACAATAAAACAAACAATAAAAGCACATCTTAAATAACTATTAAAAACAAGGGAGACATACAAATAAATAAAACTATGGGAGAGTTTTTAAAAAAATGAATATAAAAAGATGTTTATCTATTTATTATTATATTGTATTTTTAAGTGTGTAGGTTTTTAATATTAATTTTAATGTTGTAAACCGCCCAGAGTCCACTGTCTTGTCGTGGAGATGGGCGGTCATAAATTCGAAAAATAAATAAATGCCCTAAGTTTATTCCCGTCAGTTTCTCTGATGCATAAAATGCATGCCATCAGCTTCAGTTTTTTACTTACTTCCATATTTATTGGGTTAGATATTTATTTAACAAAAAGGCACGAATGTTAATGCCTCTGGAGGAAGAAAAGAGAAATGAGGAAGGAAAGGGAGTCACGCCCAGGGGCTTTCCACTTTAACTGGACAGTCCCTCCAGCAGCTTTGCAGTTGAGAGGGAGGAATAAAGGACGCCGGACTACTGAGGAGATTTATTTATTTTATTTATTTAGAAAGTGTATATGGCCTCCTGTCTTACATACATAACTCTGGGCGGCTAACAGCAGTCAGCAGGAAAACAATATGATGAAATCTCTGCAGGCAAAACCAAAACCAGAATGGAAATAATCATCACATAATAATGGAGGCACTATATAAGCAAAGCGACCACGCCCACCCCACCTGCATTGGGCTCCTCTAACAGCCCGGCCCGGCCCCTGGAGGAGAAGCCAGCTCTTCACGGCCTTCGGGAAGGCCCAGGGGGTCGGGCTCTAAGATCTTGCGGTGGGTGGTTGGGGAGGCTATTCCATCAGGCAGGTGCCGTAAGAGAGAAAGTGCATCTTCTCCGTTCCACAAGATGACGTTTAATGGAAGGGACCTGGAACGCGCCAGCCCTCTCTGATCTGGTGGGATGGGCAGAGACCCTTGGAGATACAGATAGTCCTTGCTTAACGGCCATTTGTTTAACGATGGTTCGGAGATACAACAGGGCTAAAAAAGTTACGACCCGTCCTCGAAGTGACAACCGTCACACACACCCCACGGTCACATTATTGTGATTTGGGCGCTTGGCAACCGGCTCGCATTTACAACTGCTTGCAGCGTCCTGTGATCACGATTTGCAACCTTCCCAGCCAGCTTCCGCCCCAAAAAGTCAATTGGAAACGATTGATTCGTTTTACGACTGCCGCAAAAATGGTCGTAAAATTGGATCCGGTCACATGGTGCCTCGCTTAATGACCACATTGCTTAGTGACTGAAATTCCAGTCCCTATTGTGGTCATTAAGCAAGGACCATCTGCAGATGGTTTCACAAGTACTACCTTGCAGGGCTGTAAAGGTGATAACCAGCAGCTCGAATCGCACCCATAACTACCCTGGGAGATGTGACCGGAGAGAGATGGAAAGAAAGGCGGATGGAAAACTGGAAGAGATGCACATTTAACCCCCCGGGGGTTGGGGTTATCCAGTCTGAACCCAGCAGTGTTTATGGTGGGGCTGTCTCCCTTGGAACAGAAAGGAATAAAAATGGCAGACTTTTCCAGTCTGAGCTGTAGAGCTGCCCAGCTGTTCCCTGCTTTGAAGCTAGCCTCCATAAGGGCTGACCGGCCGCTTTAAAAAAAAGTATTGTGTTCTGAGTGTAATTCAAGCTTGCAGGGCAGCTTCCGTGGTTCCCATCAGCTCTGCGTAAGTGTAGTTGCTTTTCTTGAGTTGTAATTGGCACAATGGTCACATGGCAACTTTACTTTTTGTTCTTATTGTATTAATTTTGAGGTCCCGTTGTATGGCCAGTACCGCGTGCGTATACGTCTTTGAATTAGTTTGGTATAATAAAATATTTTTAAGAAAAGAAATGTGATTTCTGTGGTGACATTTCAATGTCCTCTCTCTGGCAGAAGGACATGACCTCGCGGATGTGCCACTGACATCCTGGGAACTTGCCTGCCATCCTTCAAGCCAGTGCCAGCCAGAGTACCTGGCTCCGGACTGCGGACCATCCCTGCCAAGAGACAAGATCGTGATCTGGAGGGACTTCCCTTTTTAAAGAGAATTATATACATCTTTTTTTAAAAAAAGAGCTTTCCCAAGGTCTCATAATGAAATTTTTGTAAAACCATTCTGATTGTTGGATTATTGAAGTATATGTGTTTGTTGAAGAAAGGAAAGAACCAGTTAAATGTAATGCATCCTTAAGATCTCCATGTCTTTCTTCTCACTTCACGTGGATGGGGGGTGATTCGGAAGCGGTATTGAGGTCTCCCCCCAAAATCACCTGGGCTTCAGAACACGCCTCTTGGATCAAGCGATCGACCAATGCCAGTGAGGGAAAAACCCACTGACACACACACACACACAAGTAGATTAGAACTCTGTTTAGGCCGTTAGTTGGAATTACCTGTGTTGCAAAAAATAAAAGTTGTTTTAGCACTTCTTTCACTTGATATCTCCTCTCCTGTTTGAATGTATATGTAGTGGTTCTATTCCCCCCCCCCAGGAGATGAAGGGAAATGATCTTACGGCAATTTAACCTTTCTCTTTTGGGGGGTGCAGAGCGAGCCAGACTGTGCCAGGAACTTGTGCTTTATGGACTCCGACGGCCTCCCACAATTTATATGCGAGTTTTCAGATTTTCTAGTTACTTTTTTTTTTTTTGGCTTATTTGCCCAGGAAATGGAAGGGACTTGGAAGTCATGTGCAATTGCTTCAGTGCAAAACCTTGGAACTCCAGATTGTATGGTAGACTCCAGGAAATAAAGCCAGACTGCTCACTTGAGGGAATGATATTAAAGGCAAAACTGAAGTCCTTTGGCCACATAACGAGAAGACAGGATACCCTGGAGAAGAAGCTGATGCTAGGGAAAGTGGAAGGCAAAAGGAAGAGGGGCCAACCAAGGGCAAGATGGATGGATGATATTCTGGAGGTGACGGACTCAACCGTGGGGGAGCTGGGGATGGCGACGGCCGACAGGAAGCTCTGGCGTGGGCTGGTCCGTGAAGTCACAAAGAGTCGGAAGCGACTGAATGAATAAACAACAATGGTAGACTCCACCCAACGTCTGCTTCAAAGATCTTCAGTGAAAGGGCCCATCGTCCTCCAAGGCATCTCAGGGCCCTCTGGAACATTAGATCGCTCCTAGTGCTTCGTTGAAATCCACTTCCTTGCCATTCCCCCTGCCCCCCAGCCCCGATCATGGGTGTCTGCACAGAGGGGAGGAACAAAAGATGATACCTGTGCCCTAATGTCATTACAGAAATGGCATGACTGACTTGCATCATCTCAATACATAATCATTTGCACCATGAGGTCATGACGACGTGCCGTGTTGAGGTCGCCATTGCTTGTTACAGACTCTGCTGCCCATGGTCTGACTCCCGTGCTGTGCAGCAAGAGAACATCTCCATCTGCCTGTGCCTGCATTCATACAATGCACTAATGTAGTTAGTTAGGTATCGGCCTAGCCTCATATGAGATCACATCCATTGCGGTTTGTAAACCATGGCTTATAGCTTGGCATGATGTGTGGACTTAGCTGTGGAGGTTATTGCAGGGTGTGAGGCCAGTCTGTGTGTGCAACATGCTGAGCAAGAAACCTGAGTAAGAAACAGTGTGCACAACATCATTTTAACTTAATGCAGTCTAGTTCAGGGCTGCATTAAAAGAAGCATCTTCTGAAGGAGACATGAAATCCTTATTCCTCTCTGTTCGGTACTGGTGAAACCACACCTGGAGTTGTGTGTGGGCATTACATTGCCAACAGGATTTTGACAGCTTAGATGGGGTCAGAGGAGAGCACTGAAGATGATACAGGGACTTCAGAACTTGCCCTATGAGGATAGGCTAAAATGAACTTTGGATGTTCAGTCTGGAGAAGATTCAGAGGAGACACGATAAACATGTTCAGGTACACAAAGGGAAGCCACAGAGAAGATGGCCGAGGACTATTTTCCATGGCTGTAGAAACTAAGATGAGAAATAATGGGTATAAATTGGAGCTACCTGGATTTCATTTAAACTTCCTAGTGATAAGATTTATACAACAGTGGAACCTATGAAAATTGTGGATCCTCTTATCTCTGGATGTTTTTAAGAAGAGGCTGGCCACCCACTTCTCAAGGATTGTTTAACTTTTTTCTGCACACTGCAGCAGGTTGGATCCTGGTGGTCCTTTCCAATTCTCCAAATCTGTATTCTATGAATCTTTCACGTTCATTCCTGAATTGAGAGCTTAGGCTTGGAGCCAATTTTTTAAAGCAACTGTAGCTACAGTATGTGAGATGGGAATTCAGATCTATTCTATGAAGGACATCTACAGTGGTGCTTAAATGTTTGTGAACTCTTGAATTTTCAATATTTCTGCATAAATATGACCTAAAACGTGATCTGTTCTCTGCACAAGTCCTAAAACTAAGTATGTAGCTTTGGATCATTTTCCTCAATAAATAAATGAACAAGTATAATGTTTTGACCCAATTGTTTGATGAGTTCTCTTTATCTAGTTTAGGACTTGTGTGGAGAACAGAATACATTTTAGGTCATATTTATGCAGAAATATTGAAAAATCAAAAGGGTTCACAAACTTTTAAACACCACTGTACAACCTCCAATGTCTCCATTTTTATTCCAAGGAATGTTTTTATGTATGTATGTATGTATTTATTTATTATTTAAATTTATATCACCACCCATCTCCCCCAATTGGAGAATGTTGGAGAATGTGGAATTCTACTGCTAAATTCTGAACTTTGGCCATTAATTCAATTCCCTTCCCCTGACACCAAGCAAATACTATGGCTTGCATATTAGTACTTTAGCATATGAAGTATGAGGTCAGTCATGGTGGCTTGAAACCTATGCTTTAGACTCATGATCCTGTGTAAACTGAGCCAATGGGGTTACCATGGGAAAACCCAAGCCAGATTTCCCCAAATAATTGCACTGGAGGCAATTTGAATGGGAATTGGCATTTCCGTGGCTTTTTCCCCTGGAAAATTTCCCCTCCCACTCATTTCTCAGATTGAGGGAGATTCCAGCAAGGAGTGTCCAATTTCCCATAAACACTTCTAAGCCGCTTTCGTGTGCCAGCAACGCTTAGTTCTGGAAAGACGGTGGCCGTGGTAATACCAGGAACAGCTTCTGGAAGGAAGTCCTTTGTAGCCACTGAATCAGCAGCGGGAAGCTTTTTAGTAACTTGTATTTCCAGGATTATTCTGAGTTTATAAATGCTCTTCTATTGCCCTGATTTTTGGGGGAGTGGTGGTGGTGATGGTGAATCTGAATTTCTTTCCTGAAAGAAGCATCATCTCCGTTCCTGTGATCTCTGTTGGCTGGAGAAGGGGCTTACATGTTGCAACAGTCCGGTTCTGTAATGCCATATCTGTTCTAAAGAGCAAGGTATCTCCTCTGAATTTGCAGCTCTGCATTCAGGGACCTCCGTGGGAAACTAGCCAAGTTTTTCTGCATCAGTAAACCAGAAGTTGGTTTATCAGATAGGTCCATGTATTTGTGCTCCCTGGAGCTGCCCAGACTGTGAAGGTCACTGTTTTTGCCCCTTTTTAAGTCTGGGGAGGTTTGGGGTGGGGGCTGTAAGAGGGAAAAAGGGGGTGAGCTTTGTCAAAGCTGCTGAAGCATCCCTTTGGCCCCTTAAAACCTTCCCCAAACGTCGCTCAAAAAAGAGGAAAGGTTAGAACGTCAGTCCTACCTATTCTGGTGAAATTGCTGCGCTGGCTTTCAACAGGATGCAATTCAAGGTGCTAGTCCTCACCTATAAAGCCCTACGTGGCCCAGGACCAATGAAGCTGCAGGATTGCCTCTCCCCACTGATGCTGATCCAATAGGATGGACACACTTCAGGTCTCCTGAAACGATGCTATCTGATGGGACCCAGGAGGTGTGCCTTTTCTGTTGCAACACCTGCCTTCTGGGATAACCCCCCCCCCCCCGCAAAACCCTGAGTTACGGCTGGCCCCAACCCTGCTGGCCGTCAGAAAGGCAGTACAAACTTGGCTTTTCCCTCAGGCCTTGAGGACAATTGGAGCTGCAGTCACAATGGTCTCATTCTGAGTGTTATTCCCAGTTGGGCATCTTGCTCCTTTCATCTATTGCAGAGCTTTCCAAACTTTTCATGTTGGTGACACACTTTTTAGACATGCATCATTTCGCGACACACTCTTACAGCAGGGCATCATTTCGCGACACACTCTTACAGCAGGGCACAAGGCAGGCACTAGGACCTGCGCAGAATCACAGCAGGTTTGGAGGCAGCAAGGCACAAGGCAGGCACTAGGACCTGTGCGGAATCACAGCTGGTTTGGAGGCAGCCAGGCACAAGGCAGGCACTAGGACCTGCGTGGAATCACAGCAGGTTTGGAGGCAGCAGGGCACAAGGCAGGCACTAGGACCTGTGCGGAATCACAGCTGGTTTGGAGGCAGCCAGGCACAAGGCAGGCACTAGGACCTGCGCGGAATCCTGGCAGGGCTCGGAGGCAGCAGCAGCCACGACACACCCAGACACTGCAGCCGACACACTAATGTGTCCCGACACACAGTTTGGAAAGCTCTGAACTATTGATTTAATATATTTTTTGCCCCACTTTTTGGGTTAATCTTTCAAAGTGGCTTGCATTAACTCTATATGTATATTATAGATACTTTATAAATATTTCAACAAGAGCCACTTTAGTGTAGGGGTTTAAGGCAGCAGGGAAGGGGCGTGGTGGCTCAGCGGGTAAGACACCAGGCTTGTTGATCGGAAGATCACGTTCGGAGGTTCGAATCCCTAGTCCCGCGTGACGGAGTGAGCTCCCGCCCTCGCCCCAGCTCTTGCCAACCTAGCAATTCGAAAGCATGCAAATGCAAGTAGATGAATAGGTACCACTTCGGCGGGTAGGCAGCAGCGTTCCACGCGTGTCATGCTGGCCACATGACCGTGGAAGCGTCTTCGGACAACGCTGGCTCTTTGGCTAACAAACGGAGATGAGCACCGGCCCCTAGAGTCGGACACGACTGCACAAATGTGCGGGGGAAACCTTTACCTTTACCTTTAAGGCAGCAGACTAGAAACCAAGAGACCATGAGTTTCAGCCCTGCCTTAAGCATGAAGCCAGCTGGATGACCTTGGGCCAGTCCCTCTCTCTCAGCCCTGGGAAGCAGGCAAGGGCAAACCCCTTCTGAAAACCTTGCCAAGAAAACTGCAGAGACTTGTCCAGGCAGTTGCCAGGACTCAAGGGCGACTCAAAAGGCGCGCACACACACACACACACGTCAAAAGCATACAATAGCACTAAAAGCCTACAGGAAAGAAAACAAAGAGATTTCAAAACAAAATCCCTTGCACAACCAATTTTTTACCCCACATTCTATTCTGATCCTTTGTCCTTCCAAACTGTAAAACAGGTAAGCTCTCTGTGTAACAATTCAGCTAATAGGAAAAAGCCCGATGCAGCTTACCTCTATCAAACTTTCAACGATTATATCACGATTTGACCTCTAGGGGGTGATGCTTATCATGGTAAGAAAGCAGAAAGGAAAGAAAACCAAGGTCGAAGGCATTTGCTCACTTTAGCACAATGTTTTTCAAACTGGGCAACTTTAAGGCGCGGGGACTTCAACTCCCAGAATTCTCCAACCGGCATATATAGGTGTACGTGTCACACACAGTCAATTATAAAATTTGACAAAATATGTTGGCCCAGGCTCTGCAACAGTGATCTAATGATAGTTGAGGATGTACATGGGCACACTTAGACTGGAGTTTGTTTGAATGTAAGTACTGTAAAACATCATGTGTGTGTGTGTGCAAAGCCTTAGACTAATCTCTGAGCAACCCATTAGACTGGAGCGTAGATTCCACTTTCTGCCTTCCTACAGAATGTTCCTATTTTTATCAACCAGACCAGACCCTATTTTAGGGTGGCTGTTGCAAGGGTGTAGTAAGACAGGAGAATCCTGTTATTTGATGACATGAGTGACTGACCCCCATGCCCAGTTCGAGGTGGGAGCTAGTGACTGACCCCCACCATGCCCCTTTCCCCTCTCTCTGTTCTGTTGTGGGGACAGCATGGCCATGTATGGCTCGAACGCCACTCACTGGCACGGTCTCATCTGAACTTTGTCTTGGTGCATCCCGAGCCAGAATTCCTAGAATCAGGAGATGGGTGGCTACTCTTTCCTTCTCGGAAAGAAACTGGAGCTGGTGGGTTTGTGGTTCATTGCGATTGGCTGGGGCGAAGCTTTTGGCACTCGGATCGTGGCCTTAGGGAAGGCCAGGCGTGTGTGGTTAACCACGGAAAGGGAAAAGTGAAGAGCAGAAGGACAGCTGGTGCAGGGAAACAGATTTCTTTTTCTATTTTGCTCTATCCCACCCCCTTCAACTGGGCTTCTGCAGCACCAGACAGAAAGCAATATAGAATGACATAGCCTCTGAACACACGCAGAGTGCTTTCTCCATCTCACTGCAGATCCGGGGGGGGGGTCAATTTGGGACAGAGAAGATAACCTGCTTCTTTGCGCCACATGATGTGAAAATGGCTCCCCACTTCAAGGGGTTTTAACCCCATCGTGGTTTAAATCAGCAAAGAAACCATCATTGCTAGATGGAACTCCACATGAAATATAGTGCATCTGTGCTCCCCAGGTAGTCTCGAGCTGAGGATTTGGTGAGATCTCGTTGTCTCTTCACTCCTGGGCTAAAAAAGGATTAATGCCAATTTGAACAAATTATTGTATTATTATTATTATTATTATTATTATTATTATTATTATTATTATTATTATTATTTCTGTCTTGGCAGCCATACAGACTGTCCTGTTTTTGTACTTTATGTAACCTGAAGTTTCCAGGGGAGGAAGAATTGGGAAAAATCTTTCCATGAAGAAAAAGCAGGCGGATGTGCTTGGCTACCGTACTGTTGTCGGCGGCTAAGGCACGGATTAAGCAGGTGACATGAAGAGTTTCCCACTGCAGCACTAACCATGTTCGATTTGGCTTAGTTTCCAAGTCCAGCCAAGTGCTGCTGTCTTCTGGGAGAGACCTTGCTAATCCTACCATCTGACAGAGGCCATGGGATATTTTGATCTGGCCATGATCTCTAAAGCAACATTTATATTTCTGTAGTGCAAAAGGCTGCCTTGCACCAATATTTTATTTAATTCATATATTTATTTGCTAGATTTCTATCCTGCCTTTCCACCAGAATTCTAAACCAGCATATATCCTTTTCTTTTTTCAGCGTTAAGACCTAGTTTGCCCATGTATTTTCCCAGGGGTACTTAATCATGGAAGGGGCCTGGTGGCTCAGCGGATAAGACGCCAGGCTTGTAGATCGCCAGTTCGGAGGTTCGAATCCCTAGTCCCGCGTGACAGAGTGAGCTCCCACCCTCGCCCCAGCTCTTGCCAACCTAGCAATTCGAAAGCATGCAAATGCAAGTATAGAATAGGTACCACTTCGGTGGGAAGGTAACACCGCAGAAATGTCTTCGGACAGCGCTGTCTCTTTGGCTAAGAAACGGAGATGAGCACCAGCCCCTAGAGCCGGACACGACTGCACAAATGTGCGGGAGGAGCCTTTACCTTTTTTTACTTAATCATGAAGGGATTCTGGGGGCTGAAGTCCAAACTTCCCTGAAAGTGGGCAAAAGTGGACACTTGGGCAATGTCTTGTTTATAAACTGCTGCTTGATGATCCTTATCAGCTCTTTACAAAATCCGAGAATCTAATGCAAATGATAATCACAGCTTCATTATCTATCTATGACGGCTGTTATTAATGCAAGAGGGCATGTATTAACAGAGCTATGGATTTCAACATAGGAAGTTTTTTTTTTAATCACATGACATTACTGGTATATCTTTAGTTCACTAACATTTACTCAGATAACAGCCCTCAAAGGACCTTTCCCATCCCTTCATCTTTGTTCCTGGAGATGGCAAAGGCCAGAAATTGCTTTGATGCCATGCAGGTGTCCTGCCAAATCTGTGTTCCAATGATGAACCACAAACCTACACATTTTAGCCTAGCATGTGGTGTGAATCCAGCCCAGGTGTTTTTCTTATGGTTCAGCCTATTGTGGGAATGTGGGCAATGGAGTTAACTCCGTAAACCATGATTCAGGGAAGCACGTAAGCCCAGCCATAAAGTTCCAGCAGGCCTAAAAGTAAAGCTTTAACCCACATGCGTGCCTTGCAGAGAGCTGAATTTTAGGGGGTTTGGAAACGGGGAGGGAATGTCCCAGCTCATTAATTAATTAATTGTACAGCCACCCATCTCAACAAGTGACTCTGCATATAATTACTGCATGCAGATCTGGCGTGGCTTAGAAGTTCAAGTTGATTTTCTTTTGAATAAGAAGGGTTTTGTGTTTTCTTTCCCTTGTGTTACACTTATTTTAGGTTCACGCTGCGGTTTTCATGAGTTTCCCCCCTCAGAAATGGCCAGAAAAAAACAAAAAAGGGAGCACCAGAAAAGCAGGTTTAGGGGCTGCAAGTAACCAAGTCTGCTTTAGGAAATCCTCTGCGTGTTTACTCAGAAGTCGTCCCCTGCTTAATTTACCCTGTGTGTGTCGATACGGACTACCCAGTTTTCCTCTCCCTGCAGTGTGAACATCCCACAATTCTACCATAATTGCACACCCACAGGCTGGCATGTAAATCTGTGAGGGTGGCTTGAGCACCTGGCCCAGCCACAAACACATGTGGAGGCAGGCCTGCTTTTTCTAGTGCTCATGTTTTTGTTAAATTGAAGTTCCGCCAACAAAGTTAGGCTAGAGAAACCTATCGTTGGTCTGTTGATTTTTCTACCTTCCTTTGCCTTCTTTTTCTTCACATACTAGCACAAGAATTTTGCACCTAGTTCTTGTTGTTTTTTAAAAAGCACTATATTATTCAGAATTTGAGGCAAGAGATGTGCAAAAGGCAGAAATTAAAGCTGTGCAGTTTTTTAAACGTATGACTGATGTGTATCCATTTATAATATGAGAAATGCGCACAATGTCTCTGTTGAGGAACATACCTTCTTTTTATCTCTTTCATGGAAATATTTTTGCTCTTCCGTGCTCCTGCTGGTAGAATTGCTCCGCACGTACCAGAGAGGCTCAAACCCAGAAAGTTTGAAAACAAACGCACACTTGTGGGGTCTGTTCTGTTTCTTCAGGTTCCCACCCCCTTTGGCAGTTCTCCCGGGAATTTTGCAAATACCAACAAACCAACTCGACGATTTGGGTTCCTCTGATCGGAGCAATACTCCCCTCCTTGCAATTTTGCAAAGGTCATCGTGAAGTCAGTTTGCATTCCCTGGCTATTTTGCCCACTGGGGGAAAGTGTGTGTGTGCTTGCATGTGAACACAAAAGGCAGCAGTTTTGGAAGCAGTTGAGCCGAGCAGTGCTCCCGAGCTGTGGCGTATCCTTCAGAACGTTCTGTTTCCACAGGGTCATATGCTCTGGACGGTCCGGCTGCCAGCAACTTGACGGACTATGGGCCTTCCAGTTAGGCTCTCTGCCAAACACACAAACAGAATCTCTCTAGCATCCTAAGACTGTGGAACTGCAGCATTTCGACCGTGGGCTGGCAGAATACAGCTGGAGTCAAAGTCAGGGAATGCCACCACCTGTGTTCCTGTGTTGGGACTGTATGACAACCAAACAGTTTCTGGTTTCTTTGTTTTTTGCTTGTTTGTTTGTTCTTAAAAAACAACAACAACTGTACTCAACTTTGCTGCAAAATGGTGCTTATAGATAGGCATTGGCAGACAATAGGTTGGCAGAAGGGGCCCTGCTTTTTACAAGAACCTGAATTACACCAGTTGCAGCCCGGGGAAAATACTGGGTCCAGGGATCCCTCTTCCAGACAAAATGGTAGGTAAGGACAGGGCTGCAGCTAAACATAGCAGCTCAAGGAATAGAGCTAGATATGAAGTGGTTCAGTGAATGGGTGGGTGGAGAGAGCGGTTTCTTTTTTTGCCTCCATTTGGGGGTAGGGTGGGGTTAGCAAACGCTCCCAAAGCATTGCTCAATTCAGTGGAATCGCCTGGTGTGACTCTTCCAGGTCACAATGCAATCAAGTCCATACAGCAGGGTTTCCTCAACCTTAGCAACTTTAAGATGCGAGGACTTCAGGGTTGAGGAAACCCTGCCATACAGTAATATTCCCAATAAAACACAACACGGTAAATCGACAATCTGAAAGTCAGCGTTAAGCAGCAGTTAAAACCCCAAGCGATCCAAAATGTCTCTCTTGGTGCCCCACCGAGAAGCATAGCCCTCAGAGACAGTGTTGCATAAGGAGAGGGGAAATCAGTACGAAGGGGTTCTTCACCAACTGTTACAGGTAAAGGTATAAAAGTAATTAAAATATAGTAGAATTATAATGGTTGAAAGAAACCCAAGCAGCTGGTTCACTATTGGAAGGATTTTTTAAAAAATCACTAAACTCCATGGGGTTGACATACAATAAACATTTACAGTTTCCCCCCCCCAGGTTGAGATGTTACCTTTTTGATGGACAAGTCAAAACAAACTCAGATTAAGTCCTTGCAAGACAGAGTTGTGGTTTGCTGGGAATCAATCTAATCCAGCCTTTCACAACCTTTTGACCCTGGAGGAACCCTTGAAATATTTTTCAGGCCTCAGGGAACCCCTGCACATTCAGGCTCAAATATAGCCCAAAAGTTACAAAATTATTATATTCGTTTCATGGGTAGGCCTGTATACATTATATGCATTCACAGTGTTCTTAAACTAAAAATAAAGAATGAAGCTTGCTTCTTTAATGTGAAGTTGCCCGAATTTGAAATAATTTTTTAAATAAATCGTGATCTCCCAGGGAACCCTTAGTGACCTCTCACGGAACCCTAGGGTGCCGCGGAACCCTGGTTGAGAAACCCTGATCTAATCTGATCTCGGTTCCAACTTTGTCTCTGGGCAGGGTCACGTCCTCTCTAAGGGAACAAGTCTGCAACACGGGGGTCATCTTGCAGTTGAAGCTCCTGATGGGGCAGCCGAAGGCACTTTGCCCCGTTTTGGCCTGGCAACAGTGACTCCTGCCATCATCACCGCGGACCTACCTACTGTAATACACTCTACACGGAGCTGTCCTGGAAGTCAACGCAGAAGCTCCAACTGGTCCAAAATGCAGAGGTCCATCTGTTAAAGTGGCAGATGCAGCTGTGTTACAAGGCAGTGTTACCTGTTGCTTCCAGTCTCAATCCAATGCTAGCTCTCACTCTTAAAGCCCTGCATAGCTTGGTGCCTGGTGACTACAGGCACAATTTTCCCACCCCGATTTCCCCTGTACTGTATGACCTTCAAGGGGAGGTATGCAGAAGTTGCCCACCTCAGGAGAGTCAAGGGTTCAGGACCTGAGTGTGCACCTTCTAATAGCAACCCTCATTTTCTGGAAGACATGGCTTCCTGAGGTAAGGAAGGCCCCCAGCCTCCAAGAAGGCCTTGAAAACTCTTGTTCCACAGGGTATTTGATGAGCTCTGATGGGTTATTAGAGGGAGTCAAAAAATTCAAGATGGCAACCATGTCCATGTCATCCAACCTCTGACTCCCTTTTGCCTGTGTTGTACGTTATTTGCCTGTGTTATAGTTTAGTTAGATTGAATTACTAGATTCCTTCTTTTACTGTAGTGGTCTATAAATAATTGCACAGATTATGGGAAATAAGCATGCTCGGGATGAATGCTTTGCTCTGCAGCAGGCGAACTCATTTAATTTTTTAAAAACAGATTGGACAAAATAACATTAAGATGGGCATTAAGTCTGTTGAGCACCAACAAAAGTATCCATTGGGGACCAGGATCAAAGCTGATATTATTACAGGTACGTAGTTTTAGAGACCGAACTGAAAGCAAAGTGGGGAGTTAGCTCCGTTTGGTGAAATTGTGGAGGAAAAAA
Source organism: Charina bottae (assembly GCA_023362775.1). NCBI lineage: Eukaryota > Metazoa > Chordata > Lepidosauria > Squamata > Charinaidae > Charina > Charina bottae. Next base: position 5,459,089 of record JALMGJ010000040.1, read on the forward strand.
AATGTTTTAAGCCCTACCTAGCCACCTAAAAATAGATTTAATTTTCTCCCACCCCCTTCCTACTATAAAGAATAACAGTATACTGTTTAGTATACATCAGCTGTCAACAGTAAAGGCAGAAGTTGAGATATATGCTCAAATAGCACTTTGTAGAGTAGCAGTGAAGTCTTGGGGAAAATATTCAGTTGTCATGATGTGTCCGTACCTACAAAGATCAGAATCGTGCAAGCCATGGCATTCCCTGTGACACTCTATGGAAGTGAAGGTTGGACTTTGAAGAAGCAGAATAGGAAGAGTATTTTTTTTTATTTTTTTAACAAGAATTTTATTGAATTTCAGAAAAAGATAAAAGATACAGAAAAACAAAAAACTACAAAAAAAGAACTAGGAAGTGTGAAAACACAAGAGAAATTTTTTTAGATAGATTACAAAAAGAAGTGACTTCCGACTTTAAACATCAAGGATATACAGCCATTTCCCACGATCAATCCCTTACTCTATATTAAACCAAAATCACATTATTTCTACAATTCAACCTCTTAGCACATTATAAAAATCACTAAATACCATTGCTCCCTCCCTTTATATTAAAAGAAATATATATATATAAATCACCTAATCAACATCCCCCCCTAAATTAACAATTACTTAATTGTTCCCTTCCTACTACTATTCTATACATTCCTGTCTACTATAATAAAGATCAAAAATAAAAAAGCATGTAAATTATCTACCATTATAATTAATAATACAAAAAACATGAATACAAAAAAACATGAATAAAAAGAAACCTTAATAATCATAATCCCAATCATTAACGAAAAGTAAAATCATCCAAAGTCAAAAAACCATCGAGATAAATATTTTAGTCCCTTAACCCACTTCAAAATAGACCATTTACATATCCCCATAATAAACACAGAGCTATTTTCTTAAAGAAATCAGACAGCCCAACTGCTCCCCTCACAAACACAGACTTCTCTTCAAAAAACCTCCCATACATAATAACCCCTTCTTTTCCGTAACATTCCATCAGAAAGTCAAATTCACTCATGACTTGCAGCTCAATTTCTCCATTTAAGTTCTTCCATTCAGCATTGCCAATTTCATTGCCAATTTCATCCAGGATTTCAACAGAAGCCCAAATCTCACTCTTGGGAGTGACATTTCCATCGCTGTTAGATACTTCAGGTTCATCCCCAACCAGATGGCACATTTCAGACCACATATTTTCCACAATGCTCCGCATGTCTTGCAGAATAACTTGGCAGGAATCAGAAAGGATCTGCTTAATATCTGCTTTGATGTCTCGGCCAAAGTCAGAGAAAGCCTGGCTAAGATCCTCCATTTCTGAAGCAGTAAATTATGGCACCCCCTAGATACCTAACCGGCCAAAGTGAAAGTCAACGGAAAATTACCGAACTGAGTTAAGATAAGATACCAGACAGTTCCCAGAGAAAGCAGCAGCAGGAAAGTGAAAGTTCAGAATGGCAGATTCAACGTGTAGGAAAAATGCCAAAATCTTCAGAATTAGCGCAAAAATAATAACAGGGAGACAATAACATACTCTCAATCCTCCATAGTGTTGGATGGAAAGCAAACTCCAAAGCTTAATTTTTTTAAAAAAATTAAATTTAATTTTATTATAATTTTAATTAAAAATTAAAATTTAAACCCAGCAAAAAAATTTTTTAAAAAAAAAATTAATCACAAAAATAACTATAAGCACCAAGAGAGATCGTTTCTCCTTAATGTAGAAAGCCTCTCTTAGGGTACAAATACTTAAAAAAAATAAATTGGGTGCTTTAGAAATGGGGTGGCTGGACTTAATGTCCCTTTAAGGCATAGCTTTCCAAACTGTGTGTCGCGACACTTTAGTGTGTCACAACACACAGTTTAGTGTGTCGCGAAACAACCCAGAAGCGGCGGCGGTGGTATGCATGGCGGCGGCAGCAGCAATGATGGCAGCGGCGCGCCATCAGCGCTTCAGCATTTTAGCGGAAAACACGAGGCTGCCGCCGCTGTGCATGCCGTTGGTGTGTCGCCAATGGCGGCAGTTTGGAAAGCACTGCTTTAAGGGCTGCAGCGTGGCATGGAAATATCTTCCTAGCCTCCCAGCGAAGTCTTACCCGTCGATCGCACACGCTGTCCATGATCTCCTAGCTGCAACTCGCCGTCCGGAGGACAAGTGGGTCGATTCCAAGTGTTTTCCTTAATCCAGAAAAACGCTCTGGGCTTCAGGAGAAACCAGCCTGAGCCCAAAAAAAGAGGCATGATGCCAGTTCTGCCCGCTGAGCTCGCAGGCACAGCTGGTCAGTCCACCATATTCCCACCGGAAGTCCAGAATAGGAAGAGTTTGTTGTTGTTGTTTATTCGTTCAGTCGTTTCCGACTCTTCGTGACTTCATGGACCAGTCCACGCCAGAGCTTTCTGTCGGCCGTCACCATCCCCAGCTCCCCAATGGTTGAGTCCGTCACCTCCAGAATACCATCCATCCATCTTGCCCTTGGTCGGCCCCTCTTCCTTTTGCCTTCCACTTTTCCTAGCATCAGCTTCTTCTCCAGGGTATCCTGTCTTCTCATTATGTGGCCAAAGTACTTCAGTTTTGCCTTTAATATCATTCCCTCAAGTGAGCAGTCTGGCTTGATTTCCTGGAGTATGGACTGGTTTGATCTTCTTGCAGTCCAAGGCACTCTCAGAATTTTCCTCCAACACCACAGTTCAAAAGCATCTATCTTCCTTCGCTCAGCCTTCCTTATGGTCCAGCTCTCACAGCCATAGGTTACTACAGGGAATACCATTGCTTTAACTATGCGGACCTTTGTTGTCAGTGTGATGTCTCTGCTCTTAACTATTTTATCAAGATTTGCCATTGCTCTCCTCCCAAGAAGTAGACGTCTTCTGATTTCCTGGCTGCAGTCAGCGTCTGCAGTAATCTTTGCGCTTAGAAATACAAAGTCTGTCACTGCCTCCACTTTTTCTCCCTCTATTTGCCAGTCATCAATCAAGCTCGTTGCCATAATCTTGGTTTTTTTGAGGTTTAACTGCAACCCAGCTTTTGCACTTTCTTCTTTCACCTTCGTCATAAGGCTCCTCAACTCCTCCTCGCTTTCAGCCATCAAAGTGGTATCATCTGCATATCTGAGATTGTTAATGTTTCTTCCAGCGATTTTAACTCCAGCCTTGGATTCCTCAAGCCCAGCATGTCGCATGATGTGTTCTGCGTACAGGTTGAATAGGTAGGGTGAGAGTATACAACCCTGCCGTACTCCTTTCCCAATCTTAAACCAGTCCGTTGTTCCGTGCTCTGTTCTTACCGTTGCTACTTGGTCGTTATACAGATTCCTCAGGAGGCAGACAAGATGACTTGGTATCCCCATACCACCAAGAACTTGCCACAATTTGTTATGATCCACACAGTCAAAGGCTTTAGAATAGTCAATAAAACAGAAATAGATGTTTTTCTGAAATTCCCTGGCTTTCTCCATTATCCAGCGGATATTGGCAATTTGGTCTCTAGTTCCTCTGCCTTTTCTAAACCCAGCTTGTACATCTGGCAATTCTCGCTCCATGAATTGCTGGAGTCTACCTTGCAAGATCTTGAGCATTACCTTACTGGCATGTGAAATAAGTGCCACTGTTCGATAGTTTGAACATTCTTTAGTGCTTCCCTTTTTTGGTATGGGGATATAAGTTGATTTTTTCCAATCTGATGGCCATTCTTGTGTTTTCCAAATTTGCTGGCATATGGCATGCATCACCTTGACAGCATCATCTTGCAAGATTTTAAACAGTTCAGCTGGGATACCGTCGTCTCCTGCTGCCTTGTTATTAGCAATGCTTCTTAAGGCCCATTCAACCTCACTCTTCAGGATGTCTGGCTCTAACTCACTGACCACACCGTCAAAGCTATCTCCAATATTATTATCCTTCCTATACAGATCTTCCGTATATTCTTGCCACCTTTTCTTGATCTCTTCTGCTTCTGTTAGGTCCTTACCATCTTTGTTTTTGATCATACCCATTTTTGCCTGGAATTTACCTCCGATGTTTCTAATTTTCTGGAAGAGGTCTCTTGTCCTTCCTATTCTATTGTCTTCTTCCACTTCCGCACATTGCTTGTTTAAAAATAATTCCTTATCTCTTCTGGCTAACCTCTGGAATTTTGCATTTAATTGGGCATATCTCCCCCTATCACTGTTGCCTTTTGCTTTCCTTCTTTCTTGGGCTACTTCCAGTGTTTCAGCAGACAGCCATCTTGCCTTCTTGGTTTTCTTTTTCTTTGGGACGTTTTTTGTTGCCGCCTCCTGAACAATGTTGCGAACTTCTGTCCATAGTTCTTCTGGGACCCTATCTACTAAATCTAGTCCCTTAAATCTATTCTTCACCTCCACTGCATATTCCTTAGGAATATTAGTGAGCTCATATCTAACTGATCTGTGGGTCTTCCCTATTCTCTTTAGTCTGATTCTAAATTTTGCAATAAGAAGTTCGTGATCTGAACTACAGTCAGCTCCAGGTCTTGTTTTTACCGACTGTATAGATGTCCGCCACCTTTGGCTGCAAAGGATGTAGTCAATCTGATTTCGGTGTCGACCATCTGGTGAAGTCCATGTATAAAGTCGTCTTTTAGGTTGTTGGAAGAGAGTGTTTGTTATGCACAGTGAGTTGTCTTGGCAAAATTCTATCAGCCTATGTCCTGCTTCATTTTGTTCTCCCAGACCATGCTTGCCTGTAATTCCAGGTGTCATCTGACTGCCCACCTTAGCATTCCAGTCTCCTGTAATGAAAATAACATCTCTTTTTGGTGCATTATCTAGTAGGTGCTGCAGATCCTCATAGAACTGATCTACTTCTGCTTCTTCAGCATCTGTGGTTGGGGCGTATATTTGGATCACTGTGATGTTAAATGGCTTCCCCTGAATTCGAATTGAGATCATTCTATCGTTTTTTGGATTGTATCCAAGCACTGCTTTAGCCACTTTATTATTAATTATGAAGGCTACTCCATTTCTTCTGTGGTCCTCTTGCCCACAGTAGTAGATCTGGTGGTCATCTGATGTGAAGTGGCCCATCCCAGTCCATTTCAGTTCACTGACACCTAAAATGTCTATATTTAATCTTGACATCTCATCAATAACCACATCCAATTTGCCCTGGCTCATAGATCTTACATTCCAGGTTCCTATGGTGTGTTGATCTTTAGAACATCGTATTCGTCGTTCACCACCAGCACCGTCGGCCGCTAGCCGTCCTTTCGGCTTTGAGCTAGCTGCGTCATCACATCTGGGGCTAGTTGAACGTATCCTCTGTTCCTCCCCAGTAGCATTTTGACCATCTTCCGACCTGGGAGTCCCATCTTCCGATGGTATACCGACATATCTTTGGTTGTACTGATCCATTTAGTTTTCATGGCAAGAATACTGGGGTGGGTTGCCATTACCTTCCCCAGGGATCGTATTTAGTCTGACCTCTCTGCCACAACCTTCCCGTCTTGGGTGTCCCTTCACGGTTTAGCTCATGGTTTCATTGAGGTGCTCAAGCTCCAGCACCACGACAAGGTAACGATCTCCTTTGCTGGAGATAGGAAGAGTATTGACGCTTTTGAACTTTGCTGTTGGAGAAGACTCCTGAGAATTTCGTGGACAGCCAAGAAAACAAACTGATGGATCATTGAACAAATCAACCCAGAGTTCTCACTCAAGGCACAAATGAGCAGGCTCAAATTAACATACTTCAGATACATTCTGCAAAGATCTAGCTCTCTTGAGAGGTCCATAATGCTGGCAAGGTGGAAGGAAAGAGAAGACGATGACTAGCTGCAAGGTGAATAGACTGGATTACAGCTGTAACGGGTGCACCACTGGAAGACCCAAGGATTAGGTTGCGGATAAATCATCCTGGAGAAGATTATCTGGTCATTAAGAGTCAACACCAACTTGATGGCACATAAAACAAAAACAAACACATAAATTCTATTATAACAGCATCCTTCAAAGGAAAAAAAAACTGCACTGGAAAATGTTGGAGGAGTAACATTTTTCAGATTGCTCCCTCTTCCAGGTAGAACACGCCAAGTGACAATACTTTGTTTGAGATGTCCTCAACCCAGCAAAAAAAAAAAAAAAGCCCTTTATCCAATGCCAACATTAGGAATGCTGCGAGAATTATTTGCTGGTAACATCAAAGGAAACTGCTGGGAAGAAATGCCATCTCCAGCAAATGTTTGAGTATCCTCAGACCTGGACAGAGAGATAAGAGCAGTGGGTGTGATTTGACTGCTCACCCAGGACAAGTGGAGAATTCTTCAAGCAGTTGCTGGGCCTGCAAACTACTGATTGTTTTTTAAGTGAGACTGCCTCTGTGTCTAATAGAAGGAGTACAGTAGAAATATGGGCCAGACCCACCTTGAGTAGCACTCAGCATCACAGCTTAACTATGATTCCTGTGAAATGGAATGGATGCAATAAAGGGGGACTGGTAGAAATTAAATTCTAAAAGAAGAGGTTGCAGGAAAGGGGGTTATGCTTAGCCTTAAGAAATTAGATGACAAAAGAGTGAAAAGATACCACCCTTCAAAATATCTCAATGCAGAAGGTCAAGGTCTGTTGTCTCGACATTCCAGATTGGTTTTAAGTTGTCAGAAAACAGATCCCAACTGAATGTTACAAAAAAACTTATTAACAGTTAAAGGTGGTTGAAAAGTGGACCATTGACCCAGAGAGGTGATGGGCTCCTCTTCAATAGGTTTTTTTTATCCTGCCTTTATTATTTTTTATAAATAACTCAAGGCGGCGAACATACCTAATACTCCTTCCTTCTATTTTCCCCACAACAGCAACCCTGTGAGGTGAGTTGGGCTGAGAGTGTGTGACTGCCCCAAGGTCACCCAGCCGGCTTTCGTGCCTAAGGCGGGACTAGAACTCTCAGTCTCCTGCTTTGCCATTGGCTCCTTCCTAGGGCTGAGAGTGAGTGACTGGCTCAAGGACACCCAGCTGGCTTTCATGCCTAAGGCGGGACTAGAACTCTCAGTCTCCTGGTTTGCCATTGGCTCCTTCCTAGGCCTGAGAGACAGGGACTGGCCCAAGGTCACCCAGCTGGCTTTCATGCCTAAGGCGGGACTAGAACCCTCAGGCTCCTGCTTTGCCATTGGCTCCTTCCTAGGGCTGAGAGAGTGACTGACCCAAGGTCACCCAGCTGGTTTTCATGCCTAAAGCGGGACTAGAACTCTCAGTCTCCTGGTTTGCCATTGGCTCCTTCCTAGGGCTGAGAGAGAGTGACTGGCCCAAGGTCACCCGGCTGGCTTTCATGCCTAAGGCGGGACTAGAACTCTGTCTCCTGCTTTGCCATTGGCTCCTTCCTAGGGTTGAGAGAGAGTGACTGGCTCAAGGACACCCAGCCGGCTTTCATGCCTAAGGCGGGACTAGAACTCACAGACTCCTGGTTTCTAGCCCAGCACCTTAACCACTAGACCAAACTGGCTCTAGTGTTCAAGTGGAGGCTGGAAAACCATAAGTTGGGGATGCTTTAATTGGGAATCCAGGACCTCAACAGTCCTTTCCAACTCTGATTCTGTGAAAACATCGACTAAATTCTGAGACTGCAATTAAACAACCTGGTTTGTAATTGGAGGAGGTACGTATGGCCATTAATGAGTGTGGATTGAGTCTCCATGTTCAGAGATCTACAGCCCCTGAATACACAACTGGAGGGATAAAAAAAGCAAATGGTCCAGCTAAATCCAGCTTCCTGATTCCACAATGCCCTGCAGGTTTTAGGAAACTGTCATAAGCAGGATATGAAATGTCCCACAGAAGCTCTTCCTGTGTCTTTAACATGACAGCCAAGTCTAGAGGCAGGCCACCTCTCAAGACTTTGTTTTTAATTTTTAATTTTAGTTGATTTGGGGGATAAGCAGCAGAGCAGGGCAGCAGTCTTCATGCCAAACTTATGGGCTTCTTGGAAACAGCATTGGACACTGGATTTGGCAAGATTTTTCCTATGGATCATGGATCCATAGGATCATGGAGATCCTTCTCTTCAGCTGATAAAGTACCTGCAGCTTCCATTCCTAGCATCAGCATATGAATGAGCGTGCTCAGGGATGGATTTCATAATGTTGTTTTCTCTAATTGACGTTCCTAGGAATCAGTTTGCATTTTCCCTTTGGGCAATTAAGTTTGAAGAAATTAAACAACAATGTGTGTGTATGTGTGCGTGCGTGTGTATTTTATATTTTTTCATGAGTCACTGAGCTAGGTGTGGCTCCCAACTGGAGAGATGAGCCCAGGACAGTGACTCATACAGAGCTGCCACAGACCACCTTTGCAGAGAACCGAGTCTCTGCATTGGGAATTATGGGATATTTTGGTTACAGCTAGTATTATAGCATGTAATTATATGCATTATTGATACTTCCCATGAGGTCAAATGAAAGAAGATAAACTTCAGATATGTGTAGGTGTAGGTGTGTGTTACAAGATGCAAAGGAAAGAGGGGGATTGGGTTTACCTGACTTGAAATTGTATTTTGCAGCTTGCTGTTTGGTTTGGATGAAAGAGTGGGTGCTGCTGAGAAATAGAAGGCTTTTGGAGTTAGGAGGACAAGACCTCAGATTTGGGGGCATGGATATTTGTGGTACGATAAAATCAAGGTTAATGTGGATTTTAAAAATCATTATGTTAGACATATGGAATAGATACAAACCCAGGTTGTGCCCGAAAACACCTCAGCACAAGAAGCATTTTATAAACGAGAAATAATAGGCAAACACAAATGGCTAACTTAGTGTGAGATAGTAGAATTTTGTTAAGGGGAATGTAAAATAAAATCAAGAGAAGAACTGGTGGCAGAGGGATATAGTTGTCAATTGTTCTCTTATTTAGTTATTAGAAAGATTTAAAGTAGACAAAAGAGTTTATGGTTTTGAACATTGTAAGACTGAGTTTGAAATAGAATTGTGTACAAAAGATGAACATATAATTGATAAAATGTTTAAACTTTTATTGAAATTTGAAACAGAAGAAGAACAAGTGAAAGAAGATATGATAAAGTGGGCTAAAACTTTGGTTATAATATACAGATGGAACAATGTTAGATGTGCCGTACCGAGAATATGGAATAGATAAAAATCCAGGTTGTGCCTGAAAAGACCCTTGTGGCTCTCAGCATCAGAAGCATTTTATAGACGAGAAATAATGGGCAAACACAAATGGCTAACTTATCGTGAGATACTAGAATTTAGTCAAGGGGAATGTAAAATAAAATCAAGAAGAAGAACTGATGGCAGAGGGATATAGTTGTCAATGCTTCTCTTACTTACAATTATTAGAAAGATTTCAAGTAGACAAAAGAGTTTATGGTTTTGAACATTGTAAGTGAGTTTGAAATGGAATTCTGTACAAACAATGAACATGTAATTGTTACAATGTATAAACTTTTTTTGAAATTTGAAACAAGAAAAAATGAAAGAATGTATGATAAAGCGGGCTTTAAAGTTTAGTTATAATATACAGATGGAACAGTGGGAAAATATTTTTTTTATTTATTTTCTATCCTGCCTTTATTATTTTTATCAATAACTCAAGGCGGCGAACGTACCTAATACTCCTTCCTCCTCCTATTTTCCCCACAACAACAACCCTGTGAGGTGAGTTGGGCTGAGAGAGAGGGACTGGCCCAAGGTCACCCAGCTGGCTTTCATGCCTAAGGCGGGACTAGAACTCTCAGTCTCCTGGTTTGCCATTGGCTCCTTCCTAGGCCTGAGAGAGAGTGATTGGCCCAGGGTCACCCAGCCGGCTTTCATCCCTAAGGTGGGACTAGAACTCTCAGCCTCCTGGTTTGCCATTGGCTCCTTCCTAGGACTGAGAGACGGGGACTGGCCCAGGGTCACCCAGCCGGCTTTCATGCCTAAGGTGGGACTAGAACTCTCAGGCTCCTGCTTTGCCATTGGCTCCTTCCTAGGGCTGAGAGACAGGGACTGGCCCAAGGTCACCCAGCCGGCTTTCATGCCTAAGGCGGGACTAGAACTCTCAGGCTCCTGCTTTGCCATTGGCTCCTTCCTAGGGCTGAGAGACAGGGACTGGCCCAAGGTCACCCAGCCGGCTTTCATGCCTAAGGTGGGACTAGAACTCTCAGCCTCCTGATTTGCCATTGGCTCCTTCCTAGGGCTGAGAGACAGGGACTGGCCCAAGGTCACCCAGCCGGCTTTCATGCCTAAGGTGGGACTAGAACTCTCAGCCTCCTGGTTTGCCATTGGCTCCTTCCTAGGCCTGAGAGAGAGTGATACACACATACACATACACACACACATACCCATAAACAAACACATGCACAAACATACACACATACACATACACATACACACATACACCTATGCACACACACATACACACACACATACACATAGATATACGCACACATACACATTTGTTGTTGTTTATTCGTTCAGTTGCTTCCGACTCTTCGTGACTTCATGGACCAGCCCACGCCAGAGCTTCCTGTCGGCCGTCACCATCCCCAGCTCCCCCATGGTTGAGTCTGTCACCTCCAGAATATCATCCATCCATCTTGCCCTTGGTTGGCCCCTCTTCCTTTTGCCTTCCACTTTCCTTAGCATCAGCATCTTCTCCAGGGTATCCTGTCTTCTCATTATGTGGTCAAAGTACTTCAGTTTTGCCTTTAATATCATTCCCTCAAGTGAGCAGTCTGGCTTTATTTCCTGGAGTATGGACTGGTTTGATCTTCTTGCAGTCCAAGGCACTCAGAATTTTCCTCCAACACCACAGTTCAAAAGCATCTATCTTCCTTCGCTCAGCCTTCCTTATGGTCCAGCTGCCCACAGCCATAGGTTACTACAGGGAATAGGACCTTTGTTGTCAGTGTGATGTCTCTGCTCTTAACTATTTTATCAAGATTTGCCATTCCTCTCCTCCCAAGAAGTAGACATCTTCTGATTTCCTGGCTACAGTTAGCATCTGCAGTAATCTTTGCGCCTAGAAATACAAAGTCTGTCACTGCCTCCACTTTTTCTCCCTCTATTTGCCAGTCATCAATCAAGCTCGTTGCCATAATCTTGGTTTTTTTGAGGTTTAACTGCAACCCAGCTTTTGCACTTTCTTCTTTCACCTTCGTCATAAGGCTCCTCAACTCCTCCTCGCTTTCAGCAACACATACACATACACAAACATAAACACATAAACAGATCCACATCCACACATCCACACATTCACATACACATATGCACACATAGACAAACACATACACACACACAATCACATAAACACATACACATACACACAAACATACACAAACATACACACACATATACACACATAAACAGACACATGAACACACATACACATACATACACACAGACACACAGATACAAATTTATACACTTTAGACACTCACGTACACATACACACATACAGACACATACACATACACACACACGTACACATACACACAGATACACACACAGATACACAAACATAGAAACCCAGATATACACATACACACATACACACATGTACACATACACAGATACACAAACATATATAAACACACAGATACGCACACACACAGATACACACACACACAGACACACACACGTACACAGACACACACAGATACACATACACAGATACACAAACATTGAGTGGGAGAGGGGTGAGGGGTAGTGAATGTCATGCCCCCCTGCTGTCCAGTGAGAGAGGCTGGGGGGGCATGGTGAGTGTGTAGGTGATGGCTGGGCCTATCAGCGCCGAGAGTGAGAGCTGGTGCGCTGAAGGGCCACCATCACCTTGTGGTTGTGTGGTTGTGTGTAGGGTTGGATGAGAGGATGGAGGGATTCCTCTTCCAAACCAGGGATTTTAGAGGTCCGGGACTGGGGGCGAATGGACTGGGAAACCCTGGGGGATGTAGGGCGGGCCACTTTATCGAAGTAGTGACGGGCAGGGGATGTTATGACGGAAGCCGGAGGGTGAGTCATCATTGAGGAAGACGCCTCAGGTGTTTATTACCTGTGGCGTGTTCCGACCCTCGGGACTTGAACCTAGGCCCTGGACAGCAGACTCGTGGGGGCCCTGACCTCCGGCTGCTGCTTCTTAACGCCAGGACCGTTAACAACAAGGGCCCCCTCATAAGTGACCTGATCACGGAGGAGGGGGCAGACCTGGTGTGTATTACCAAAACCTGGCTGGGCCCAGAGGAAGGTGTGGCTTTGTCAGAGATGTGCCCGGCTGGGTTTCGGGTGTGGCACCAGCCAAGATGTCAGGGCAGGGGAGGAGGGGTGGCAGTTGTCATCTGAGAGTCTCTTGTGGCCTTCAGGGGCGCTCCTCCACAAATAGCCAGTTGTGAGACCCTGTTTGTGACGTGTGGCTGGGCCCAGTCGATGATAAATGCATCCTTGCGGGAGGGGGTGTTTCCGGCAGCCTTCAAGGAGGCGCTGGTGCGCAGGGGGCGTGAGGAGGGGCTTCAAGAAACCATTGCTGAACCCTGTTGTACTGGACAATTTCCATCCAGTCTCCCACCTCCCCTTTTTGGGGAAGGTGGTTGAGAAGGTGGTGGCGTTGCAGCTCCAGAGGATCCTGGATGAAACGGATTATCTGGACCCCTTCCAGTTAGGATTCAGGCCCGGATATGGGACAGAAACAGCCTTGGTCGCACTTATGGATGATCTCTGGCGGAAGCGGGATGGGGGCAGTGCATCCATCCTGGCTCTCCTTGACCTCTCAGCGGCTTTCGATACCGTCGACCATGGTATCCTTTTGGGACAACTCAGGGAGTTGGGGGTGGGTGGCGTGGTTTTGCGCTGGTGTGCCTCCTTCCTCCAGGGTCAGTCCCAATTGGTGTTGATAGGGGAGGAGAGATTGGGTCCATGGCCCCTCCTTTGTGGGGTGCCGCCGGGTTCAGTTCTCTCTCCTCTCCTATTCAACATCTACATGAAACCACTGGGAGAGATAATCCGTCTCCACCGGATGAGGTATCGTCAATATGCTGATACTCAGCATATTGAGTATATGCTGGTTCTCAGTTATACATCTGCATCCCGGGGGAAGTAAGTGATGCTGTGACTGCCCTGTCCAAGTGCCTGGGGGCTGTGGGGGTCTGGATGGGGAACAACAGGCTTCAGCTGAATCCTGGTAAGACAGAGTGGCTGTGGATTAATGGCCCCTCGGTGTCCAAGAATTTACCATCTTTAGTTCTGGACGGGGTTGCACTGCCCCAGACAGAACCGGTGCGTAACTTGGGGGTCCTCTTGGACTCATGACTCCTGCTCGAAGAGCAGGTGGCAGTCGTGGCCAGAAGGGCCTTTGCGCAACTTCGTGTTCTGCACCAGTTACACCCTTTCCTGGATCAGGATGCCCTCTGTACAGTCACTCATGCCCTGGTCATCTCCCATATAGACTATTGTAATGCACTCTACATGGGGCTACCCTTGAAGAGCGTCCAGAAGCTTCAACTGGTCCAGAATGTGGCTGCTCGGGCGATTTTAAGTGCCTCAAGATCAGCACATATAACACCTTTGCTCCGCGTTATTACCTTTAAAGCCCTACATGGCGTTGGCCCAGGTTACCTGAGGGACCGTCGTCTCATCCCCGTCACATCAACCTGTCCCACCCAGTCATGCAGAGAGGGCATGTTATGAGTCCTGTCTGTAAGAGAATTCCATCTGACGGGGTCCAGGAGACGGACCTTCTCTGCAGTAGCCCCCGCCCTGTGAAACATTCTCCCCCCTGAAATAAGATTAGCCCCCTCTCTCCTGGACTTTAGAAAAACAGTCACTCACGCCCTTGTCATCTCCCGTATAGACTATTGTAATGCGCTCTACATGGGGCTACCCTTGAAGAGTATCCGGAAGCTTCAACTGGTCCAGAATGTGGCTGCTCGGGCGATTTTAAGTGCCTCAAGATCAGCACATATAACACCTTTGCTCCGCGTTATTACCTTTAAAGCCCTACATGGCGTTGGCCCAGGTTACCTGAGGGACCGTCGTCTCATCCCCGTCACATCAACCTGTCCCACCCAGTCATGCAGAGAGGGCATGTTATGAGTCCTGTCTGTAAGAGAATTCCATCTGACGGGGTCCAGGAGACGGACCTTCTCTGCAGTAGCCCCCGCCCTGTGAAACATTCTCCCCCCTGAAATAAGATTAGCCCCCTCTCTCCTGGACTTTAGAAAAACAGTCACTCACGCCCTTGTCATCTCCCGTATAGACTATTGTAATGCGCTCTACATGGGGCTACCCTTGAAGAGTATCCGGAAGCTTCAGCTGGTGCAGAATGCGGCGGCGCGAGCAGTTATGGGGGCCAGGAGATCGGCCCATGTAACACCTCTGCTTCGCGAGCTGCATTGGGTGCCAGTTTGCTTCCGGGTCCAATTCAAGGTGTTGGTGATCACCTTTAAAGCCCTACATGGCATAGGACCAGGGTACCTGAGGGACCGTCTCGTCCCGATAACGTCGGCCCGCCCCACCCGTGCATGCAGAGAGGGCATGCTTCGGACCCCCTCAACAAGAGAATTCCATCTAGTGGGGTCCAGGAGGCGTGCCTTCTCTGCGATAGCGCCCGCCTTGTGGAATATCCTGCCCCCGGAGGTGAGACTGGCCCCCTCCCTCCTGGCCTTTCGGAAGGCCCTTAAGACCTGGCTCTGCCACCTGGCCTGGGACGACGGAGGCGGTAGTGCCTCCTGGGGTTGGCTAGCCCCGTAGCAACACTATCTACGCTACGTTCCCTACGTCCCCCATCTTGTATTTTATCTATTTATATTGTATTTTTTAGACTTTTATTGTATCGTTTTTAACTTTGATTGTTGTAACCCGCCCAGAGTCCCTTGTATGGGAGATGGGCGGGGAATAAATTGGATAAATAAATAAATAAATAAATAAATAAATAAATAAATACATACATACATACATACCCTAAAGACCTGGTTTTGCTTGGGGTGGGGAGGGGAATAGCCAGTCTTGGAGTTGGCTGGTGTCTTAGATCTGCCTTGACAAGCCCTACCAGCTCATGGGATAAGCAAGACCTACCATTGTTTGGATCTGATTGTAATTATGTATTTTTGCTGATTATTGGTGTTATTTATGGTTTTTTATTGATTTTAAACTGTTTTATTGTGAACCGCCCAGGGTCTCTCCTTGTGAGGGAGATGGGCGGGATATAAATATGATAAATTAATAAACCAAATAAGTAAATATACAAACACACACATATACACACACATACACACACGTTGTTGTTCAGTCGTTTAGTCACTCTTCGTGACCTCATGGACCATAGCACACCAGGCCCTCCTGTCCTCCACTGTCTCCCGGAGT
This sequence comes from Charina bottae, assembly GCA_023362775.1. Lineage (NCBI taxonomy): Eukaryota > Metazoa > Chordata > Lepidosauria > Squamata > Charinaidae > Charina > Charina bottae. Next base: position 5,474,414 of record JALMGJ010000040.1, read on the forward strand.
TTACTCAAAATACACACACATACACAAACGTAAATACATGTACACATAAACACACATATACACATACACATACACATAAACACACACACACACACAAAAACATACACATACAGATACACATACACACATACACATATACACACATGCACATACATATGCACATACACACATGCATACACAAAGACACATATACACACACATACACACACATACATACACATACACACACACAAAGTTACACATACACACATGTGTATATCTACCTGTATGTGTGTATATGTGTGTGTATGTGCATGTGTGTATATGTGTGTGTATGTCTATGTGTTTGTGATTATGTGTGTGTATGTGTTTGTGTATGTGGGTGTGTACGTGTCTGTACGTGTCTGTGTACTCATGTATGTGTGTGCATATGTGTATGTGTGTGTATGTGTATGTATATGTATAAGGGGCGTGGTGTCTCAGCAGTTAAGACGCCAGGCTTGTCGATCGGAAGGTCGCAAGTTCGGAGGTTCGAATCCCTAGCCCTGTGTAACAGAGTGAGCTCCCGCACTCGCCCCAGCTCTTGCCAACCTAGCAATTCGAAAGCATGCAATGCAAGTAGATGAATAGGTACCACTTCGGTGGGTACGTAACAGCGTTCCGCGCGTGTCATGCGGCCACATGACCACGGAAGTGTCTTTGGACAACGCTGGCTCTTCGGCTAAGAAACGGAGATGAGCACCGGCCCCTAGAGTCAGACACAACTGCACAAATGTGCGGGGGGAATCTTTACCTTTTTATGTGTATGTATGTTTGTGTTTGTGTGTATGTGTGTGTGTGTACGTGTTTGTATATATGTATGTGTGTGTTTTTGTGTGTTTGTGTATTTGTGTGTATGTGTGTCTGTGCCTTTGTATGTGCATGTGTGTATGTGTGTGTGTATATATCTGTGTACTTGTGTATGTGTGTGTATGTGTTTGTATGTGTATGTGTGTTTGTGTGTGTATGTTTGTGTATGTGTTTGTGTGTGTGTATATGTATATGTGTTTGTGTATTTGTGTGTATATGTTTGTGTATGTGTGTCTGTATGTGTATGTATTTGCATGTGTGTTTGTAGGTGTGTAAAAGCAAGAGAGTTCCAGAAAAACATCTACTTCTGCTTCATTGACTACGCTAAAGCCTTTGATTGTGTGGATCACAACAAACTGTGGCAAAGTCTTAAAGAGATGGGAGTACCAGACCACCTTACCTGTCTCCTGAGAAACCTGTATGCGGGTCAAGAAGCAACAGTTAGAAACGGACATGGAACAACCGATTGGTTCAAAATTGGGAAAGGAGTACGACAAGGCTGTATATTATCACCGTGCTTATTTAACTTATATGCAGAGTACATCATGAGAAATGCCGGGCTGGATGAATCACAAGCCGGAGTTAAGATTGCCGGGAGAAATATCAACAACCTCAGATATGCAGACGATACCACCCTAATGGCAGAAAGTGAAGAGGAACTAAAGAGCCTCTTGATGAGGGTGAAAGGAGAGAGTGCAAAAGCTGGCTTGAAACTCAACATTAAAAAAACCCAGATCATGGCATCTGGTCCCATCACTTCCTGGCAAATAGAAGGGGAAGAAATGGAAGCAGTGACAGATTTTATTTTCTTGGGTTCCAAGATCACTGCAGACGGTGACTGCAGCCATGAAATTAAAAGACGCTTGCTCCTTGGGAGGAAAGCTATGTCAAACCTAGACAGCATATTAAAAAGCAGAGACATCACCTTGCCGACAAAGGTCCGTATAGTTAAAGCTATGGTTTTCCCAGTAGTAATGTATGGCTGTGAGAGTTGGACCATAAGGAAGGCTGAGCGCCGAAGAATTGATGCTTTTGAACTGTGGTGCTGGAGAAGACTCTTGAGAGTCCCTTGGGCTGCAAGGAGGTCAAATCAGTCAATCCTAAAGGAAATAAACCCTGACTGCTCATTGGAAGGACAGATGCTGAAGCTGAAGCTCAAATACTTTGGCCACCTAATGCGAAGAGAGGACTCACTGGAAAAGACCCTGATGCTGGGAAAGACTGAAGGCAAAAGGAGAAGGGGACGGCAGAGGATGAGATGGTTAGATAGCATCACTGATGTAATGAACATGAATTTGAGTAAACTCCGAGAGACAGTGGAGGACAGGAAGGCCTGGCGTGCTATGGTCCATGAGGTCACGAAGAGTCGGACACGACTAAATGACTGAACAACAACAACAAAATGTATGTGTGTCTGTGTGTGTATGTGCATGTGTGTATTTGTGTGTGTGTGTGTATGTGTGTGTATGTTTGTATGCGTATGTGTTCATGTGCATGTTTATGTGTATGTGTATGTGTGTGTGTGTGTGTTACATGAAGCGGTCTGCGGGGGGCTCCTACAGACTCTCTCGGCCCCCCAACGGCTTCCTGTCACACACACATACACACACATACACAACATACATACAACATACACACACATACACACACACACACATACACATACACACACACATACACACACACACATACACATACACACACACATACACACACACATACACACACACACATACACATACACACACATACACACACATACACACATACACACACATATATACACACATACACACACATGCACATACACACACATGCAGATACACACACATACAGATACAGACACAAACATACTTACAGATACACACATACACACACATACATAGACACACATACATTCTAGAAATTAGGCACCCCCAGACTTCTTAATTCTATCCCTCTCAAACACATACACACACTGCAAAGGATATACGATTGCAGACACGGAACCACTAGCAAGCAGAATCTTTTCTAAAATGCTAGAGAATTCCTGGAAGCTTGGCACTCAGACAAAGCAGCCATCAACAGACACATAGAGGTAAACAACATTTACATACCATTCATAAGAGACAATAGAAAAGCCAGAAGACCAGAACACCTCTTGGCCAGCAATCAACAACAAGATAGGCAAAGATTAACAGCAAGATTAGCAGCAGAGGAGCAATCAAACAACACAATAGACCCTAATCAAGGAACTATTAACTCAGTCAATCAACCAAGCAGCACGCAACAACCCAATCAAGGTACTACCAAGGAGAGTACAACACCCCCACCAACACAGGCAGGACAAGCCAGGGTATATAAACAGAGAGCAAGTTCCACTCCCTTTTCTCACTGAAGATGTTGCCTAGCCTGGCAATGAAACGTCTGCAAGAAAACAACAAGGCTCAGAGAGCACCAAGGACTCCACAAACACATGAGCATACATATGCACATACACTCACATAGAGACACACATACATATGCGCACACATTGATTTGTTGTTTATTCGTTCAGTCGTTTCCGACTCTTCGTGACTTCATGGACCAGTCCACGCCAGAGCTTTCTGTCGGCCGTCACCATCCCCAGCTCCCCCATGGTTGAGTCCGTCACCTCCAGAATACCATCCATCCATCTTGCCCTTGGTCGGCCCCTCTTCCTTTTGCCTTCCACTTTCCCTAGCATCAGCTTCTTCTCCAGGGTATCCTGTCTTCTCATTATGTGGCCAAAGTACTTCAGTTTTGCCTTTACTATCATTCCCTCAAGTGAGCAGTCTGGCTTTATTTCCTGGAGTATGGACTGGTTTGATCTTCTTGCAGTCCAAGGCACTCTCAGAATTTTCCTCCAACACCACAGTTCAAAAGCATCGATCTTCCTTCGCTCAGCCTTCCTTATGGTCCAGCTCTCGCAGCCATAGGTTACTACAGGGAATACCATTGCTTTAACTATGCGGACCTTTGTTGTCAGTGTGATGTCTCTGCTCTTAACTATTTTATCAAGATTTGCCATTGCTCTCCTCCCAAGAAGTAGATGTCTTCTGATTTCCTGGCTGCAGTCAGCGTCTGCAGTAATCTTTGCGCCTAGAAATACAAAGTCTGTCACTGCCTCCACTTTTTCTCCCTCTATTTGCCAGTCATCAATCAAGCTCGTTGCCATAATCTTGGTTTTTTTGAGGTTTAACTGCAACCCAGCTTTTGCACTTTCTTCTTTCACCTTCGTCATAAGGCTCCTCAACTCCTCCTCGCTTTCAGCCATCAAAGTGGTATCATCTGCATATCTGAGATTGTTAATGTTTCTTCCAGCGATTTTCACTCCAGCCTTGGATTTCTCAAGCCCAGCATGTCGCATGATGTGTTCTGCGTACAGGTTGAATAGGTAGGGTGAGAGTATACAACCCTGCCGTACTCCTTTCCCAATCTTAAACCAGTCCGTTGTTCCGTGCTCTGTTCTTACCGTTGCTACTTGGTCGTTATACAGATTCCTCAGGAGGCAGACAAGATGACTTGGTATCCCCATACCACCAAGAACTTGCCACAATCTGTTATGATCCACACAGTCAAAGGCTTTAGAATAGTCAATAAAACAGAAATAGATGTTTTTCTGAAATTCCCTGGCTTTCTCCATTATCCAGCGGATATTGGCAATTTGGTCTCTAGTTCCTCTGCCTTTTCTAAACCCAGCTTGTACATCTGGCAATTCTCGCTCCATGAATTGCTGGAGTCTACCTTGCAAGATCTTGAGCATTACCTTACTGGCATGTGAAATAAGTGCCACTGTTCGATAGTTTGAACATTCTTTAGTGCTTCCCTTTTTTGGTATGGGGATATAAGTTGATTTTTTCCAATCTGATGGCCATTCTTGTGTTTTCCAAATTTGCTGGCATATGGCATGCATCACCTTGACAGCATCATCTTGCAAGATTTTAAACAGTTCAGCTGGGATACCGTCGTCTCCTGCTGCCTTGTTATTAGCAATGCTTCTTAAGGCCCATTCAACCTCACTCTTCAGGATGTCTGGCTCTAACTCACTGACCACACCGTCAAAGCTATCTCCAATATTATTATCCTTCCTATACAGATCTTCCGTATATTCTTGCCACCTTTTCTTGATCTCTTCTGCTTCTGTTAGGTCCTTACCATCTTTGTTTTTGATCATACCCATTTTTGCCTGGAATTTACCTCCGATGTTTCTAATTTTCTGGAAGAGGTCTCTTGTCCTTCCTATTCTATTGTCTTCTTCCACTTCCGCACATTGCTTGTTTAAAAATAATTCCTTATCTCTTCTGGCTAACCTCTGGAATTTTGCATTTAATTGGGCATATCTCCCCCTATCACTGTTGCCTTTTGCTTTCCTTCTTTCTTGGGCTACTTCCAGTGTTTCAGCAGACAGCCATCTTGCCTTCTTGGTTTTCTTTTTCTTTGGGACGTTTTTTGTTGCCGCCTCCTGAACTATGTTGCGAATTTCTGTCCATAGTTCTTCTGGGACCCTATCTACTAAATCTAGTCCCTTAAATCTATTCTTCACCTCCACTGCATATTCCTTAGGAATATTAGTGAGCTCATATCTAACTGATCTGTGGGTCTTCCCTATTCTCTTTAGTCTGATTCTAAATTTTGCAATAAGAAGTTCGTGATCTGAACTACAGTCAGCTCCAGGTCTTGTTTTTACCGACTGTATAGATGTCCGCCACCTTTGGCTGCAAAGGATGTAGTCAATCTGATTTCAGTGTCGACCATCTGGTGAAGTCCATGTATAAAGTCGTCTTTTAGGTTGCTGGAAGAGAGTGTTTGTTATGCACAGTGAGTTGTCTTGGCAAAATTCTATCAGCCTATGTCCTGCTTCATTTTGTTCTCCCAGACCATGCTTGCCTGTAATTCCAGGTGTCCTCTGACTACCCACCTTAGCATTCCAGTCTCCTGTAATGAAAATAACATCTCTTTTTGGTGTATTATCTAGTAGGTGCTGCAGATCCTCATAGAACTGATCTACTTCTGCTTCTTCAGCATCTGTGGTTGGGGCGTATATTTGGATCACTGTGATGTTAAATGGTTTACCCTGAATTCGAATTGAGATCATTCTATCGTTTTTTGGATTGTATCCAAGCACTGCTTTAGCCACTTTATTATTAATTATGAAGGCTACTCCATTTCTTCTGTGGTCCTCTTGTCCACAGTAGTAGATCTGGTGGTCATCTGATGTGAAGTGGCCCATCCCAGTCCATTTCAGTTCACTGACACCTAAAATGTCTATATTTAATCTTGACATCTCGCCAATAACCACATCCAATTTGCCCTGGCTCATAGATCTTACATTCCAGGTTCCTATGGTGTGTTGATCTTTAGAACATCGGATTCGTCGTTCACCACCAGCACCGTCGGCCGCTAGCCGTCCTTTCGGCTTTGAGCTAGCTGCGTCATCACATCTGGGGCTATTTGAACGTATCCTCTGTTCCTCCCCAGTACCATTTTGACCATCTTCCGACCTGGGAGTCCCATCTTCCGATGGTATACCGACATATCTTTGGTTGTACTGATCCATTTAGTTTTCATGGCAAGAATACTGGGGTGGGTTGCCATTACCTTCCCCAGGGATCGTATTTAGTCTGACCTCTCTGCCACGACCTTCCCGTCTTGGGTGTCCCTTCACAGTTTAGCTCATGGTTTCATTGAGGTGCTCAAGCTCCAGCACCACAACAAGGTAACGATCTCCTTTGCTGGACACATTGATACATACACATATACAAATATACACACAGAGATTCGCTCACATACACATACATATACACATAAACACATAAACATACAGACACAGATATGTACACAAACATACACACACACACATAGACAAATAGACACGTACACATACACACAGATACACAGATACACACAAATGTATGTGTATGTGTGTATGTGTATGTGTATGTATGTGTATGTGTGTGTATGTGTGTATGTGTGTGTGTATGTGTATGTGTATGTGTATGTGTGTGTCTGTGTCTGTGTCTGTATGTGTATATGTATGTGTGTATGTGTATGTGTGTATGTGTATGTTTGTGTGTATGTGTATGTGTGTATGTGTATGTATGCATATGTGTGTATGTTCGTGTATGTATCTTTTTATGTTTGTGTATGTTTATGTGTGTTTGTATATATGTGTATGTTTGTGTGTGTATGTATGTGTGTGTTTGTGTATGTCTATGTGTGTATGTGTATGTGTGTGTATGTGTATGTGTGTATGTATATATATGTGTGTCTACATGTCTATTTGTATTTGTATGTCTGTGCATGTGTGTGTTTTTGTATGTGTGTACATGTATGTATGTGTACATCTGTGTTTTTTGTGTGTTTGTGTGTGTTCGTGTTCATGTTTGTGTATGTGTGTGTTTATGTGTATGTGTATGTGTGTGTATGTGTTTGTGTGTTTGTGTATGTGTGTCTATTTGTGTATGTGTGTATGTTTGTATGTGTTTCTGTTTGTATGTATGTTTGTGTATGTGTGTATGTTTGTTTATGTGTGTATGTGTTTTTGTGTGTGTATGTGTATGTGTTTTTGTGTGTGTATGTGTGTATGTGTTTTTGTGTGTGTATGTGTGTGTATGTATGCGTGTTTGTATATGTCTATTTGTATGTGTATGTGTGTATGTTTGTGTATGTGTGTTTGTGTATGTGTATGTGTGTATGTATGTTTGTATGTATGTGTGTGTATGTGTGTATGTGTGCATGTGTGTGCGTGCATGTGTGTGTGTGTGTGTGTGTGTGACAGGAAGCAGTCGGGGGGGCTCCTGCAGACTCTCGGGGCCTGGCAATGGTGCCCCACCGACCCCGGGGTTTGGGGGACGGACTTGGTGCCTGGCAAGGGGCACAGGAAGGTCTTCTACTCTTGTCCACAGAGCAGCAAAATGGACAGCTTTTCAAGTCGTTCTGTGAGGAGAGGGGAGCAGAGAAAGAGACCAGAGACAGGGAGAGAGAGTCGGGGCCCATTGTCCCGTTTTTTAAAGTTTCCTTGCGAAGCGTGCGCATGCGCGCACGCCCCCACCCCACGCACACATGCACACCCGCCCGCACACCACGTGCGCATGCCCCCCCATACGCCCCCCGCGCACCCCCCCGCGTACCCCCACACGCCCATTTTTGCCTCAAGGAAATATGGTCAGGCTAGTTTGTGAGCAACGCAAAAGCACAATCACATGTGGCACAAAGCACAGAGAGGGGCCAGAAATGCCGGCTTGCTTCTCTGCTGGGCCTCTTGGTCAATTTGACCATACTTTCCCCTTCGGGCCAGTGGTATCTCCTGCCCACCACTTAGCGGGGGCTGAGTCCTGTCCGCCAAGGGGAGAATTCCCTTCTTTTTCCTGGCGTGGGGGCCCAGGGCCCGAAAGTGGCGACAAGAGTGGCAGGGCAGCCAATGTCATTCAAAGCCACCTCTCCTCTGTCCTGGCCAGCCTGGAGGTGCTGGTGGTCGTGTAGGAAGCCCAAGAAGGCCAGCAGTCACTCATCGGCAATGCAGGGCAATGGCTGGTGGGGGCTGCAGAGGAGGGATGTGTCTGGAGGGGTGTGTGTGTGTGTGTGTGTGTGTGTGTGTGTGTGTGTGTAGAAGGCTAACCCAGGCAGGCTTTTCCTAAGAGCAAGGTTTTCTGCTGTGTCCCTGCCGTGGGGTAATTTAATGCTAGAAAGCAGCAGATGAATCTCCGTTCATATCAGAAGGAATCATCGGATGAGGAGGGCATCATACAGAGCCACGGAGGGAAGCATCCTCTCCGGACTGAGGGCTTTAGAATTTATTGCTCCAGCTGCTTCAGGCCATCTTCCTAAGTGCTTTTAAGGAGAAGGTCAACCTCGATCCGGGCCTCCTCCGTTTCTCAGAAACCCTTCTTGGTCTCTCAGCTCTGTTCTGAGTTCTTGATGAAAACATGTTTTGCCGGATTGCGGAGGGAGGGCCTGGAGGCTGGAAGGGGAGGGCACCAATGGGAGAGAGCGGCTGGTCAGCTCCTCCATGTGGCTGCTAGCTTCAAATAATCAATGCTCGGGACAGATCCCTCCCTTTACAATCTTTGGCCCCGGAGGAGAACTTCGTCCCAGAACAAGTTAGCTCTCCATCTTTGGTTTGCTGGGCAGCAGGAGATTAATTTCCAAGGATATGATAACGGGCCATGAATGTGAAGGTGCCAAACACATTTCACTGGCTGGGCTTCTCCACGTGGCATAAATATTGTGCTAGGAAGAATTTTAGAAGCTTGGCTGTCATTCCTTCACCTCCAACCTGGAAGACGCTCGTCTACTAAATTAGCTTCATCCCCTGAATTAGCTTTTCCTATCCTGGCACCATCCAGGCGTGTTGTCCTACAACTTCCATCATGCTCAGCCGGCCCAGCTAGTGGGCTGATGAAATGACTTAGCGCAGTGTTTTTCAACCTTGGTGACTTTAAGATGTGTGGACTTTGACTTCCAGAATTTACACATCTTAAAGGGTAAATCTTTCATATGAATTAGGCAGATCTCCTCGATTCCTTTCGCCACAAGATGGCAAGGATATGCACCTCAGCCTTAACAGCCTGTTGAAGGTGAAAGAGATCTTTTTACTGGTCTGAAATTGATTACAAAAATCTTGTCTCTCTCTGTCTACAGTATTTATCTACCTCTCCCTAGTTTTTAAATCTGTTTTATGGTTTCAGATTATAGAAAATTAATGCAAACAAAATTCTTAGCATCTGGGATATCCAGGATAATGAAGATGAAAACCACATTTCAACTACCTTAAAATAGGTTGCACTTTACAGGGCAGTTATGAGAATAAACTGGAGCAGGGATACTCCTCTGAGCTCCTGTGACAGTTAGATATTAACCATAACAAATACAGGTAGTCCTTGATTACCAACTGCCTCCTTCAGCAACCGTTTAAACTTAATGACGGTGCTGAAAAAGTAGGTTTAAAAGTAGGTCCTCAAACTTACGACGGTCAAAGCATCCTGCAGTCACTTACGGATCCACTGTTAAAATTTTACCCTTGGAAGACAATCTTACTCGCTACGAGTGATCGCCAATGATGAATGATTTGCAACCTTCACAGCTGGCTTCCAACAAGCAAAGTCAATGGGGAAGCTGGCAGTGAAATCACAAGTCAAGGTCATGTGACATTGTGCTTAATGACCGCAGGTGATTTGCTTAACGACCTCAGTGGTACTAATGTAAGTTGGGTGTGGTCACGTTTCACTTAACGATCGTGTTGCTTAGCAACGGAATTGCCAGTCTCAATTGTGGTTGTTAAGTGAGGGCTACCTGTAAATACATGTCCACCAGCCATAGAAGCTGGAAAAAAGCTTGTGTCTGTTTCTGGCGAAACTGCAGAAATCCTATATACAGTAGGTCCCCCTCAGCTGATATGTACATGTGTTTGAGTGTGTAGCACACACAGCGCTTTTCAAAGAATGCATAGATACCCAAGGGGTGTGCATGGGGGAAAGATCACAGCAAATGTGAGTTTATGTATATTTTATGTTTTTGTTTTTACTATTTTATTGTAAACCACCCAGAGTCCCTCTAGCAGAGGGAGATGGGCGGTGATATAAATTTTACAAATAAATAAATAAATAAATGGAAGGAAACAGCAGCAAGATCAAATACAGGAAGAAAGTGATTTCTGTCCACTTATACTTTGAGTTACTATTAGAAATGGAGAAAATATATCCATTTTTGTTTCTCATTTTTTAAAATATGCCAAGCACAGTTTCTAAAGTTCACACATGCTAAAACATACATGTACATTGATGTCTGTCTCATCAAACATGTGCCATCTTTCATTGTAATTTTGTTTAAAGTAGGGTTGGGCTTTTTGGCAAACCATATATTATTTTCATGAACAAACTGCAAATTGCAAAAGACAGAAGCCTGCAGATTTCAAATGGGAAATGCATTTGAGTTCAGTTGAGCCCTTGCAATCTAGGTAATTATCTAGGCTTGCATTCAGATGCCAACGAAGCCCAGTTTCCTTACAGGAGGTGTGTGGACTAGCATTGCTCTGAACGCCAAGCATTCTCCACCTGCCTGCTTACGCAGTGCATCCTGGCAAAGCTACATGTTATTATTATGGACTTGCGTGTGCTCTGTCTTGTGGTAACCCTTCAGTTAGGTAATGTTTGGCAGCTGTTCAGGAACGAGCTGCCTCTGTGTATATACAGATAACTCCCATCACTTTACGTATGCAGAGTCCAAGGCCTGTCTTATCCTGCAGAAACACAGGCAAAGGAATTGAAGCCAAGGTCCAAGGAAGGGGTGTTTCCTGCAGCTGGAGCAACAGGAAAGCCACCAAAGGCGATTGACAGCTGCTTGTACAGCTGCTTTGCTACCTTGCTTTTCCTCCCGTAAGGCTGTCTGCTGCCCCTGGATATTTCGGCACTGATGATAGAAGGACATCAGCGCAGTGCCCCACCTCAAACTGTCCCAGTCTGCCCTGGGCTCAGATGCCTGCCCAGACCCTGACATTATTAGAAGAATTGTTAGATTATTCTGACATTGGGATTGGCGGCCTGCAGAGTAAATTCCTTGGGATGTCTGTAGCAAAGACACTTTGGGTTGTATGTTTCTGCCTAATCTGTGAGGAGATGAGTTGCTTTATGGAGGTGGGGTGGGCCTACCACAGCATCCTCCTCTTTCCCAAAGGAGGTAATTGCTATGGAAATTAGATGGGGCCAAGTCATCCCTGGGCCTTCAAAGGTGGAGCACAGAGACATTGGGAAATTCCAGCTGTGGAGAAACACACAAGTGAGTTCCAACTTTCTTTAGCCCTTTTGGAGGGCCCTGGTCACACCAGAATCTGATGGCTCGTCAAGAAACAAAGAGAGGACAAGGGTGAGGAGGGTCTATCAACCACGTTACAGAAATCTTCATTTAAGGACTAATTTGAGTTTGTTGTGAATAATCTATCATATTTACATCCGTCCATTGTTTCTGGACAAGGGAAGCATCTATGTGTCATTGTCAGAAGAACTTCTCACTTCAGTGTGAGAGAAAGGCTACCTGCGGTTATATTAAAGTACTGTACAGGTAGTCCTCACTTAATAGCCATTCATTTAGTGATGGTCTGGACTTACGACGGTGCTAAAAAACTGACTTACAACCAGTCCTCACACTTACGACCGTCACAGCGTCCCCGTGGTCACACGATCACGATTTGGGTCCTTGGCAACCAGTTCACATTTATGACTGTTGCAGCATCCCGTGGCCACATGATCGCCATTTTCAACCTTCCTAGGCAGCTTCTGGCAAGCAAAATCAATGGGGAACCACGTGGTTTTATTTTTATTATTTATTTTATCTTATTTATACCCCGCCTATCCCCTCCCTAATGGAGGGCTCTAGGCGGCTTACAATCATGTAAATTCAATTATACAATCATATCATACTACCCGCGCGATTAGGGAGGGGGTGAGGGAACCGGCTCTTCAACCGCAGGTCGGACTACATGTCCCAGGAACCTTTGCTTCTGAGCCGGCTGCTGACGTCCAGGAAGTTGTCGTTTTTCGGGATCCGCCGTACTCTGCCGTCCTCCGCCGCCATCCACGGGGACCAGCTTTCTTCTTGGTCCGAGGGCGACCCTCCGAGAAGGACGCCAGCAAATTGGCCCACGTGAGTGGTCCCCATTCATCTACTTGCCGGTGGCTTTCGATCAGCTGGGTGGGCTGGAGCTGGGGCTAGTGACGGGAGCTCACCCCGCCACGCAGATTCGAACTGCCGACCTTATGGTCGGCAGACTAACGGCTCAGCGGTTTAACCCGCTGAGCCACCGCGCCCCTAAAGTGATTCCCTTAACAACCATGTTGTTCACTTAACACCTGTGGTAATTTGCTTAATGACCATCGCAAAAAAGGCTGTAAAATCGGGTCGGATTCGCTTAATGACCACTTTGCTTAGCAACCAAAATTCCGGTCCCAATTGTGGTTGTTAAGCGAGGACTGCCTGTAATAGGCAGCCATGTTAAAAAGTATATTTTATTTATTTATTTATTTAATTTATTTCCTATCCCACCTTTATTATTTTTATAAATAACTCAAGGCGGGGAACATACCAAATACTCCTTCCTCCTCCTATTTTCCCCACAACAACCACCCTGTGAGGTGAGTTGGGCTGAGAGTGACTGGCCCAAGGTCACCCAGCTGGCTTTCATGCCTAAGGCGGGACTAGAACTCACAGTCTCCTGGTTTCTAGCCCATTGCCTTAACCATTAGAAATTGGGTTCCTTTCAGCCAATCGGTTCTTGCATTGGGATAATCCAATTGATCTATTGGAGAATTTGAGCTGGAAGGGGCTATCTGGGCCACTGAATCCAACCCCCTCCTCTGTACAGGAGTCCAAATTTAAGGGTCCTTGGAAGAGGCAGTCTAGCCTCCACTTGAAGACATCCAATTCACCACCTTGCTGGGCATGGGATCCCATGAGAGTGTCAAAAAAGTGAAGATGGCAGTCTTAACCATGCGCTAGAAGCCCTGCCTTTTTTTAACATGTGATGCACACAAGAAAGGGCAGAGCTTCATGCTCAGCTGCCATCTTGGTTTTGTTGACAGCTCTCCCTCTCCTGAGTAAATGAACTGAAATGAAACGAGAGCCAGTTTGGTCTAGTGCAAGGGTCGGAAATGGCGGCTCGCGAGCCAGATGCGGCTCTTTGGCCCCTTGAGTGTGGCTCTTCCGCAGCTGAACTCACCCCCACCCCTTCCACGTGATAGACCCCCGCCCGCAAACCCCGCCCCCTGGCTCTCGCACTGAGCGAGGCCCGGCGCGGCAGGGAGGCAGCGCCATCTCCAGCCGCAGCAGCCCCTGCACGGAGAGAGGAGAGGCAAGCAGGCAGGTAAGCGGGCAGGCCTCGTTTCTTGCCCCCCATCATCATCTTCGCTCAACGCGGGCGGGCGGAAGCGGCCGAGGGGGGCGGGCCCGGCGGCGGAGGCCAGGGCTGCCCGCTTGCCTGCCTGCCTGCCTCTCTCTGCGAGGCCCCCGATCCGGCTTGGATCCCGGGAAGGCAGCGGGGGGCCTTGCGGAGGGAGGCAAGCAGGCAGGTAAGCGGACAGGCCTCGTTTCCCACCCCCATCATCATCTTCGCTCAACGCGGGCGGGCGGAAGCGGCCGAGGGGGGCGGGCCCGGCGGCGGAGGCCAGGGCTGCCCGCTTGCCTGCCTGCCTGCCTCTCTCCGCGAGGCCCCCGATCCGGCTTGAATCCCGGGAAGGCAGCGGGGGGCCTCGCGGAGGGAGGCAAGCAGGCAGGTAAGCGGGCAGGGCTCGTTTCCCACCCCCATCATCATCTTCGCTCAACGCGGGCGGGCGGAAGCGGCCGAGGGGGGGGCGGGCCCGGCGGCGGAGGCCAGGGCTGCCCGCTTACCTGCCTGCCTGCCTCTCTCCGCGAGGCCCCGATCCGGCTTGGATCCCGGGAAGGCAGCGGGGGGCCTCGCGGAGGGAGGCAAGCAGGCAGGTAAGCGGGCAGGCCTCGTTTCCCACCCCCATCATCATCTTCGCTCAACGCGGGCGGGCGGAAGCGGCCGAGGGGGGCGGGCCCGGCGGCGGAGGCCAGGGCTGCCCGCTTGCCTGCCTGCCTGCCTCTCTCCGCGAGGCCCCCGATCCGGCTTGAATCCCGGGAAGGCAGTGGGGGGCCTCGCGGAGGGAGGCAAGCAGGCAGGTAAGCGGGCAGGCCTCGTTTCCCACCCCCATCATCATCTTCGCTCAACGCGGGCGGGCGGAAGCGGCCGAGGGGGGCGGGCCCGGCGGCGGAGGCCAGGGCTGCCCGCTTGCCTGCCTGCCTGCCTCTCTCCGCGAGGCCCCCGATCCGGCTTGAATCCCGGGAAGGCAGCGGGGGGCCTCGCAGAGGGAGGCAAGCAGGCAGGTAAGCGGGCAGGCCTCGTCTCCCACCCCCATCATCATCTTCGCTCAACGCGGGCGGGCGAAAGCGGCCGATCTGGCTTGAATCCCGGGAAGGCAGCGGGGGGCCTCGCGGAGGGAGGCAAGCAGGCAGGTAAGCGGGCAGGCCTCGTTTCCCACCCCCATCATCATCTTCGCTCAACGCGGGCCCGGCGGCGGAGGCCAGGGCTGCCCGCTTGCCTGCCTGCCTGCCTCTCTCCGCGAGGCCCCCGATCCGGCTTGAATCCCGGGAAGGCAGCGGGGGGCCTCGCGGAGGGAGGCAAGCAGGCAGGTAAGCGGGCAGGCCTCGTTTCCCACCCCCATCATCATCTTCGCTCAACGCGGGCGGGCGGAAGCGGCCGAGGGGGGCGGGCCCGGCGGCGGAGGCCAGGGCTGCCCGCTTACCTGCCTGCCTGCCTCTCTCCGCGAGGCCCCGATCCGGCTTGGATCCCGGGAAGGCAGCGGGGGGCCTCGCGGAGGGAGGCAAGCAGGCAGGTAAGCGGGCAGGCCTCGTTTCCCACCCCCATCATCATCTTCGCTCAACGCGGGCGGGCGGAAGCGGCCGAGGGGGGCGGGCCCGGCGGCGGAGGCCAGGGCTGCCCGCTTGCCTGCCTCTCTCCGCGAGGCCCCCGATCCGGCTTGAATCCCGGGAAGGCAGCGGGGGGCCTCGCGGAGGGAGGCAAGCAGGCAGGTAAGCGGGCAGGCCTTGTTTCCCACCCCCATCATCATCTTCGCTCAACGCGGGCGGGCGGAAGCGGCCGAGGGGGGCGGGCCCGGCGGCGGAGGCCAGGGCTGCCCGCTTGCCTGCCTGCCTCCCTCTCTCCGCGAGGCCCCCGATCCGGCTTGAATCCCGGGAAGGCAGCGGGGGGCCTCGCGGAGGGAGGCAAGCAGGCAGGTAAGCGGGCAGGCCTCATTTCCCACCCCCATCATCATCTTCGCTCAACGCGGGCGGGCGGAAGCGGCCGAGGGGGGCGGGCCCGGCGGCGGAGGCCAGGGCTGCCCGCTTGCCTGCCTGCCTGCCTCTCTCCGCGAGGCCCCCGATCCGGCTTGAATCCCGGGAAGGCAGTGGGGGGCCTCGCGGAGGGAGGCAAGCAGGCAGGTAAGCGGGCAGGCCTCGTTTCCCACCCCCATCATCATCTTCGCTCAACGCGGGCGGGCGGAAGCGGCCGAGGGGGGCGGGCCCGGCGGCGGAGGCCAGGGCTGCCCGCTTGCCTGCCTGCCTGCCTCTCTCCGCGAGGCCCCCGATCCGGCTTGAATCCCGGGAAGGCAGCGGGGGGCCTCGCAGAGGGAGGCAAGCAGGCAGGTAAGCGGGCAGGCCTCGTCTCCCACCCCCATCATCATCTTCGCTCAACGCGGGCGGGCGAAAGCGGCCGATCTGGCTTGAATCCCGGGAAGGCAGCGGGGGGCCTCGCGGAGGGAGGCAAGCAGGCAGGTAAGCGGGCAGGCCTCGTTTCCCACCCCCATCATCATCTTCGCTCAACGCGGGCGGGCGGAAGCGGCCGAGGGGGGCGGGCCCGGCGGCGGAGGCCAGGGCTGCCCGCTTGCCTGCCTGCCTGCCTCTCTCCGCGAGGCCCCCGATCCGGCTTGAATCCCGGGAAGGCAGCGGGGGGCCTCGCAGAGGGAGGCAAGCAGGCAGGTAAGCGGGCAGGCCTCGTCTCCCACCCCCATCATCATCTTCGCTCAACGCGGGCGGGCGAAAGCGGCCGATCTGGCTTGAATCCCGGGAAGGCAGCGGGGGGCCTCGCGGAGGGAGGCAAGCAGGCAGGTAAGCGGGCAGGCCTCGTTTCCCACCCCCATCATCATCTTCGCTCAACGCGGGCGGGCGGAAGCGGCCGAGGGGGGCGGGCCCGGCGGCGGAGGCCAGGGCTGCCCGCTTGCCTGCCTGCCTCCCTCTCTCCGCGAGGCCCCCGATCCGGCTTGAATCCCGGGAAGGCAGCGGGGGGCCTCGCGGAGGGAGGCAAGCAGGCAGGTAAGCGGGCAGGCCTCATTTCCCACCCCCATCATCATCTTCGCTCAACGCGGGCGGGCGGAAGCGGCCGAGGGGGGCGGGCCCGGCGGCGGAGGCCAGGGCTGCCCGCTTGCCTGCCTGCCTGCCTCTCTCCGCGAGGCCCCCGATCCGGCTTGAATCCCGGGAAGGCAGCGGGGGGCCTCGCGGAGGGAGGCAAGCAGGCAGGTAAGCGGGCAGGCCTCGTTTCCCGCCCCCCATCATCATCTTCGCTCAACGCGGGCGGGCGAAGAGCGGCCGTGGGGGGGTGGGCGGCTCTTCGCCACAGATCCCGCCGGAGCTGATCTCCCTGGACCCCGGACAGCTGGGCTTGCCTCCCTCCGCGAGGCCCAGGCGCGCTGGAAGCCTGAAGCGCCGGCGGAGGAGGAGGAGGCCCGGGCCGGCTTCCAGCGCGCCTGGGCCTCGCGGAGGGAGGCAAGCCCAGCTGTCCGGGGTCCAGGGAGATCAGCTCCGGCGGGATCTGTGGCGAAGAGCGGCCGTGGGGGGGTGGGCGGGCGGTGACGACAAGCGGCGCGCTGAACGCCTGAAGCGCCGGAGGAGAAGGAGGCCCGGGCCGGCTTCCAGCGCGCCTGGGCCTCGCGGAGGGAGGCAAGCCCAGCTGTCCGGGGTCCAGGGAGATCAGCTGCGGCGGGATCTGTGGCGAAGAGCGGCCGTGGGGGGGGGCGGGCGGCTACGTCGCCGCCCCCCCCCACGGCCGCTCTTCGCCACAGATCCCGCCGGAGCTGATCTCCCTGGATCCCGGGCAGCTGGGCCGGGTGGACGCCGTCTCCCGCCCGCAAACCCCTCCCCCTTCCACGTGATTGGCCCCCGCCCGCAAACCCCTCCCCCTTCCACGCGATTGGCTCCCGCCCGCAAACCCCGCCCCCTTCCACGCGATTGGCCCCCGCCCGCAAACCCCGCCCCCTGGCTCTCGAGCACTTAAAAATGTGCACGAGCATACCAAAATGGCTCTCGGCTCAAAAAGTTTGCCGACCCTTGGTCTAGTGCAAGGGTCGGAAATGGCGGCTCGCGAGCCAGATGCGGCTCTTTGGCCCCTTGAGTGTGGCTCTTCCGCAGCTGAACTCACCCCCGCCCCTTCCACGTGATAGGCCCCCGCCCGCAAACCCCGCCCCCTGGCTCTCGCACTGAGCGAGGCCCGGCGCGGCAGGGAGGCAGTGCCATCTCCAGCCGCAGCAGCCCCTGCACCGCCTCCGACAGCGCCGCGTCCCGGGCCAGCAGCGCCTCCCTGCCGTGGCTTATTGGGGCGGGCGGGTGGGAGGGCGCGGGGGAGCACAGGCGCCGAGGGGGGCGGGCGCCTGCTTGCCTCCCTCCACGAGGCCCCCGATCCGGCTTGGATCCCGGGAAGGCAGCGGGGGGCCTCGCGGAGGGAGGCAAGCAGGCAGGTAAGCGGGCAGGCCTCGTTTCCCGCCCCCCATCATCATCATCTTCGCTCAACGCGGGCGGGCGGAAGCGGCCGAGGGGGGCGGGCCCGGCGGCGGAGGCCAGAGGAGGAGGAGGCCCGGGCTGGCTTCCACCGCGCGTGGGCCTCGCGGAGGGAGGCAAGCCCAGCTTCCCGGGGTCCAGGGAGATCAGCTCCGGCAGGATCTGTGGTGAAGAGCGGCCGTGGGGGGGGGCGGGCAGCGATGACAAGCGGCGCGCTGAAAGCCTGAAGCGCCGGCGGAGGAGGAGGAGGAGGCCTGGGCCTCGCGGAGGGAGGCAAGCCCAGCTGCCCGGGGTCCAGTGAGATCAGCTCCGGCGGGATCTGTGGCGAAGAGCGGCCGTGGGGGGGGGCGGCGACGACAAGCGGCGCGCTGAAAGCCTGAAAGCCGCCCGCCCCCCCCACGGCCGCTCTTCGCCACAGATCCCGCCGGAGCTGATCTCCCTGGACCCCGGGCAGCTAGGCCGGGTGGACGCCATCTCCCGCCCACAAACCCCGCCCCCTTCCACATGATTGGCCCCCACCCGCAAACCTCGCCCCCTTCCACGCGATTGGCCCCCGCCCGCAAACCCCGCCCCCTTCCACGCGATTGGCCCCCGCCCGCAAACCCCGCCCCCTGGCTCTCTAGCATTTCAAAATGTGCACAAGCATGTCAAAATGGCTCCCGGCATAAAAAGTTTGCCGACCCCTGGTCTAGTGGTTACGGTGCTGGTCTAGAAACCAGGAGTCTGAGAGTTCTAGTCCCGCCTTAGGCATGAAAGCCGGCTGGGTGACCTTGGGCCAGTCCCCGTCTCTCAGGCCTAGGAAGCAGCCAATGGCAAACCAGGAGACTGTGAGTTCTAGTCCCGCCTTAGGCATGAAAGCCGGCTGGGTGACCTTGGGCCAGTCCCTGTGTCTCAGCCTTAGGAAGGAGCCAATGGCAAAGCAGGAGACTGAGAGTTCTAGTCCCGCCTTAGGCATGAAAGCTGGCTGGGTGACCTAATAGGAGGAGGAAGGAGTATTTGGTATGTTCGCCACCTTGAGTTATTTATAAAAATAATAAAGGCGGGATAAAAGTAAAATAAAATAAATAATAATAATAATAACAACAACAACTGCCCTGTTAGGAAGTTTTTCCTGTCCTTCAACTGGAATCTGCCTGTTTCTTAAACCCATGATTCCCTATCCACGGAGAACAGATCTGGTGTGACACCTTCTCACGCATTTGAAGAGTGCCATGCCATATCTTCAGTGCTCGCTTCAGCAGGCGAATTTTATTTATTTATTATTTATTATTTGAATTGTACCCAGATTCTTCAATCTCTCTTCAAACCACATTGCAGTTTTGCTTCCTTTCATAATCATGTTTATTTTGGACGATGACACTTATTTCTAGTCTTTGTAATCATTTGATGTTTCACAGGGAGTATTTATAACAAAGGGCAGCTCGCATATTCACTTTTTTGCCCACCTACTCATCCAATTATGCAGGGATGGAAGATTTTTAAATTGTTGTACAGTTAAAGGCTGTACTTTTCATTGTTTTAATGTTTGGACTGTGTGCAAAATAAAGTTATTATGTATCCCTTTCTAGACTCATCTATATGAAAGAATGGTATATAATGAAAATAAATGCAATAACATTTATTATTATTATACACATATAACAATAGCATAATAATAATAATAGCATAATAGTATTATTGTATTATTGTTATTATTATTTCATTTTAAGTAGATTGCTGTCAATTTGGGACAAGGCATTGCCGTTTTGTCATTTCCATTATTTCACTCAATGCTCCAAGTGATTTAATAAGAACAGCAAGTACAACAACGTATCATTTCATAACCAGGGAACAGGGCTTGAAGAGGATGAGAACTTGCACAGGAACATTGGCAAACACACACACACACACACACACACACACACACACACACACACCACACACTGAGAAGATTATGTCTGAGTGACAGCGATTAAGCCAGCAATCAAACTAATGGAGGTGTTCTGCCAATGTTTTATAGGTTCTTTGGTACCACACCTGAGTCTGGGAAGTGTTGCCAAGTGACCTTGTTTTCCCCAATCCAGAATCTTGTTTCACCTTACTGCTTCCCAAAGTGTGTGTGGAATGAGAAACTGATGATAGGTTTGTGTGAGCCAGAAAGGCACGTCTGAGGTGACCCACTGCTTCTCCGCTCTGTTTATATTATATTATTGTCCCAGTTCTTCCTCTAAGGAACTTGGGCAGCGGTGTTCACAGTGACACCCCTCTTACCAACCTCGCATCGCACAACCTTGTGAGGTAGGTTTAATTAAGAGAGAGTGCCGGGCACAGAGACCAATGAGATTCAAAGCTGAGGATTTGAATTCAGTTCTTCCTGCTTTCTTCCTAACTATTTCCTTCAGGAAAAAATAATGCTTAGTTATATTGCAGATGGCCTTGCTGTTCTACCTTTTTCCAGACTAGTTCTGACATGGCACACTTTGTGCGTGTTGCTGTTTTGAAGGTAAACAATTCCACTTTTCCCCCTAGAAATTATTTTACTGTATTAGCTTGCAATTAAACTTTTAATCCTAGGGTGTAGTTTCTTTCTTGTCAAAAATTAGTCTTCAAGTTGCCCAAGACAGATAAAGCATTTTCTTCTATTTCCCTGTTGGGAGTTGACTATTACAGCAAATATATACACAAAAGGTAAGACTTGTAGCAGTGTAAAACAGCATTTCCCAACCACTTCCTCTGACTGCATCGGGCTAAAACTCCCATCATCTTCATCCAGTGTGCCCATCTGAGAATCTATCTTAAACACCCACAAATGTTCATTTAGCTCAGCATAAACTTTTCTAAATCCCAGAAGTAATCTCTGGGGTTCAAATCTGTACATGGCAACAAATCTCTTTGTTTGACCAATCAGCTGCAACAATGCAACAGTTGAGGAGATATACATCAGGAAGAGATATACATCTTGTTGTATCTTTACAACAACCACCCTATCTGGTGCAGTACTTTGGGCTAAGAGCAAAAGACTGGCCCAATGTCCCCTAGGGAGCTTGCATGGCTGAGCGGGACTAGAACCCAGGCCTCATCACTCCTAGTCCAGCACCTTCACCACTGCACCTGATTGGTTCTTGGCCTGAGAGGGAGGGACTGGCCCAAAATCAGCCAATGTGTTTTTGTGGCCGAGGAGGGACTAGAACCTGGGTCTCCCTCTCTCTTAATCCAGCACTTTCCCCACTAGACCTGATTGGCTCTTAGGCTGAGAGGGTGGGACTGGCTCAAAGTCAGCCAATGAGCTTCTGTGGCTGAGGGGGGACTTGAACCTGGATCTCCTCCTTTCTAGTCCAGCACCTTCCCCACTAGATCACACTAGCTCTTGAGCTGAGACAGACTGGCTCTGTGGTCCAGGCAGACTTGACCTTGGGTTTCCTTGGTTCAAATCTAACAATGCCCATTGATGGTGCCCTATAACAGAATAAATCAGAGTTGCGACCAATGGTTGTATTAAGAAATGGTCCCTTTTCAGGGCAGCTGCTCCTCTGTCCTATTATCTGCCCACATGTGTATGACAAATACTCCTTGCAATCCTGGATGGCTTCCAAGATATAGAAGTGAAGGCATACCTAAAAAACCATACCAGCAGTTAAACTACTAAATACAGCTCATAAAAGCTCCTGCCCTCCTTGGGAGATGTTCCCACCAGAATGCCCTTTGAAACAGAACCGTCTTGATGCTTTTTCTGAAGGTCATAAAGGAAGAGGCACATCTTGAGGGACACACTATTGCAGAAAACCAAGTCCTAATCCAAAACTTTCTCTCTCCACAAGACCCTGTAGTGCAGACACATTCGATCTGGACATCTGTACGATGGCACCCCCAAAATGGTGGAAGGTTTGGCCTGCTCTTTCGTCTTTATCATTTTTTTCTCTTAATCAGTGTTTCTCAACCTCGGCAACTTTAAGATGAGTGGCTTCAACTCCCAGAATTCTGGGAGTTGAAATCCACCCATCTTAGTTGCCGAGGTTGAGAAACACTGCTCTAATGGGGTTTTTTTTGGCAAGGTTCTTCTGCAAACCTCCCATTTTCCCCAAGCCTATGGCCACTTCTTCACTTCAAGTGGTTCTGTTTCGACCTCACGCGCCACAACACCGATAACCCCTTTTTGGAAACAGAAAGTGAATCCGGCTGCCAAACCGCGATGATAGAATTTCCCCACCAAGTTTTGTTTTCTAACCGAGCACGAGTTTCATGAAACAGTGTGGCTCTGAACGGCATGCTAAGTTCCAGTTGTGTCTTTCAGCCTCTGCGGGGACCCATTCCGGTTCCCTTTCCCCCCTTTTAGAAGTTATGTTCTGCTCCCCCAGGAAGGAGGATTGGCGAGACCGGCGGCTACACTAACAGCTGGAAGGAAAACAGGCCCACACGTAGCTATGAGACACCAGAAGCGGGAAGGAGGCTGTACGTGTTCAGAGAGGCGTGACGCCGCTGGGGAGCAAAGGAAACAAGACGCCCCAGGTTTCCCTGGGGGGGAGGAAAGGCAGGATGGGGAGGGGGGGGGGGCTGAAGCCTCTTGTGCAAAACAGAAAACAGAACTTGCAAGAAGGGAGCCGCAGTATAAGGGATGGAGTGTCCATAACCACTGCCGTTCAGGACTTAGGAAATTCCTGTCCCTGCATGTATTTATTTATTTAAATAAATAAATAAATAATCCCCAAATGTTTATGTATGAAAAGTGGAGACATGGAGAAATGCACACACAGAGAGAACAGAAACACTTGCCGAGTGCTGGTACTGTGGGCAATTCAGCCCCGCCTCATCAGGATACTGAAGGATAATCCAATCACAGCCAATGCAGAGGTCTGGCCCAGGGTTTGGATTAGCAGCAGCAGACTAAAGAGAGGGCCTTAGGGGTACCTCAAAGCCTCATTCACAAAGTCCCTAATTTTAGAGAAAGCCACCTTTCCTACAGTCAAAGGTGAGTTGATTTACTAAAATAGGAAAATATAAATTGGAAGGAACTAAAAGGGGAAACTCGGAAGGGGGCACATGCAGAACGGCAACTCATGCTGAGATGCGCCAGGAAGCCTCTTCTCTGTAATTTAACTCTGCCTCCATTGGGACTGACTGAGGGATGATCCAAGGCATACTGGGCTGTAAATATGGAGATAGGGAAGGAGGAAATCTTACACTATGGCAGATGCTCTCTCAACTCCCGCTAAATGTGAAGAAAGAATGCCTTCCCAAAAATATCTTAAAGACGGCATAAGGATGGATGTGGATTTTTTTTCCTTTTTGCCCAAAATATTTTGCTTTCTTTACAGGAGAAGTTAAGAAGTCTGTAGGTTGAGTCATAGCAACTGGATTTCTTTTGGTTGAAACGTTTTTCTGCTTGTCCAAGTAGCTTCTTCAGTCTGGGCAAAAGTTGGTGAGGGGACCCCATATATGTCTTCCAGGGTGGCTGGAAAACGTTTCAACCAAAAGAAAGAAATCCAGTTGCCATGACTCAACCTACAGACAATTCCACCTGGATGACTGAGAATCTTCATCGACAGAACTTAAGAAGGTTCATCAGGATGAAGTTTCATACCTTTTCTATTCTTGTGGTTTCTTATTTTTAATTATGATTATTATTGCCTTGCTCCAGGATTTGTTCAGTCGTTTAGTCGTGTCCGACTCTTCGTGACCTCATGGACCATAGCACGCCAGGCCTTCCTGTCCTCCACTGTCTCTCGGAGTTTACTCAAATTCATGTTCATTACATCGGTGATGCTATCTAACCATCTCATCCTCTGCCGTCCCCTTCTCCTTTTGCCTTCAGTCTTTCCCAGCATCAGGGTCTTTTCCAGTGAGTCCTCTCTTCGCATTAGGTGGCCAAAGTATTTGAGCTTCAGCTTCAGCATCTGTCCTTCCAATGAGCAGTCAGGGTTGATTTCCTCTAGGATTGACTGGTTTGACCTCCTTGCAGTCCAAGGGACTCTCAAGAGTCTTCTCCAGCACCACAGTTCGAAAGCATCAATTCTTCGGCGCTCAGCCTTCCTTATGGTCCAACTCTCACAGCCATACATTACTACTGGAAAAACCATAGCTTTAACTATACGGATCTTTGTCGGCAAGGTGATGTCTCTGCTTTTTAATATGCTGTCTAGGTTTGCCATAGCTTTCCTTCCAAGGAGCAAGCGTCTTTTAATTTCATGGCTGCAGTCACCGTCTGCGGTGATCTTGGAGCCCAAGAAAATAAAATCTGTCACTGCTTCCATTTCTTCCCCTTCTATTTGCCAGGAAGTGATGGGACCAGATGCCACGATCTGGGTTTTTTTTAATGTTGAGTTTCAAGCCAGCTTTTTGCACTCTCCTCTTTCACCCTCATCAAGAGGCTCTTTAGTTCCTCTTCACTTTCTGCCATTAGGGTGGTATCGTCTGCATCTCTGAGGTGGTTGATATTTCTCCTGGCAATCTTAACTCCGGCTTGTGATTCATCCAGCCTGGCATTTCTCATGATGTACTCTGCATATAAGTTAAATAAGCAGGGTGATAATATACAGCCTTGTCGTACTCCTTTCCCAATTTTGAACCAGTCGGTTGTTCCATGTCCGGTTCTAACTGTTGCTTCTTGACCCGCATACAGGTTTCTCAGGAGACAGGTAAGGTGGTCTGGTACTCCCATCTCTTTAAGACTTTGCCACAGTTTGTTGTGATCCACACAATCAAAGGCTTTAGCGTAGTCAATGAAGCAGAAGTAGATGTTTTTCTGGAACTCTCTTGCTTTTTCCATGATCCAGCGAATGTTGGCAATCTGATCTCTAGTTCCTCTGCCTCTTCGAAACCCAGCTTGCACTTCTGGTAGTTCTCGGTTCACATACTGCTGAAGCCTAGCTTGTAGGATTTTGAGCATAACCTTGCTAGCATGTGAAATGAGCACAATTGTACGGTATTTTTTTATTCTTATTTTTATTCTTATTTTATTATTTTATTCTTATTTTTAATTATGATTATTATTGCCTTGCTCCAGGATTAGCATTACCAAATCTGGACTGCAAACTCTTACACCACCACTAGATGGCAGCAAAGTCATACAGAAACTGCAGTCTATTTCCTGACATCTAGTGGTGGCCCATGGATTTATAGCCCAGATCCGATTGCTCTATCCAAGTTAGAGAAGCTTCAGAAAGGCTAGATGTCAGAGTTGGACACCTGGAGCTTATTTGCTTCTTTTCAGGAATTTGAGAGAGGGGTCAAGGAATCCATTTATGCCAACTTGGAAAATCCTTCCTTGAATAGAGGTGGGGGCCTCAGGCACAATCTTTCTCCCATCTTTCTCCCGGCTCTGTCTTCTGTACCTAGGAAGATTAAGACCATTTCACAAGCTCAACAGCAGCATGGTGATCTTAACGATCCTCCTTTGGATAATAAAAGGACTTAAAATAACATCTCAATATAACCATGCCCCCAGGTGTAAGGTCACACAGCTACCTAGAAACATATTTAGGATTCCCTTACCAACTTTGCTCAGACTGAAGAAGCTCCTTGGATAAGGAGCGAAACGTTTCCACTAAGAAAATAGAAATCCAGTTGACATGATTCAAGCTACAGACAATTCCACCTGGATGACTGAGAACCTTCATAGACATATTCTTTTCAGGAAGTTTTTTTTAAACCACCAGCACAGTGAATTTCGATGCATAGCATCCATGTGTGCACAGAGTTCCTTTAACAATATGTTTGTAATCTGGCATTTTTTGAATTAGATTTCAGTTTATTAGCTGCAGACAATTTAAAGCAGAAAGATATGACTTCAGATTCAGTACCTCTGAATACATGCAGAGGTTGCCTTGATTCAGTTAAATCGGTGCTTTTCAAGCTCAACAACTCTGTGTTGTACTTCTGTGTACTTCAGCTCCCAGAATTCCCCAGCCAGCATGCCGAGAGCTGAAAGGCCACACATCTTAAAATTGTTGAGCTTGAAAAACAGTTAAATCATGGATATTTAAGTCATATTCTTCAATCAGCATGTGCTTCAGAAATATTCCAACATTCATCTGCAACTTAACCATGGTTTAACTACATTTTCTGAATTCCCACTCTAGCACAGCATGTTTAACAACATTAAGGGAGTTAAAGATGCATTCCCACATGTTAAACTTTGTTAGTGTTTTATAGTTTTGATGTTTGCTTAGCATATTGTCCCTTCGGTTGAAGGTTTTGTGTATTGCATGAAAGATAGAAAATGGGGTTCTTTAGTAACTAGGTTAAGGATGCAGATACCACTATTGACCTATAAACTATAGGCCAAGTAGATAAAACAAGCTAGGTTACAACAAAGCTAGTTTGTGGTGAACTTGGCAAAATAAAGATTGTGCGCATGTGTGGACATAACCCTTACACATACGTAGTCTGTACTAGGCCCATCATCTGTTAACCAACCTGGAAAATGGAACCTCCACGTTCAGATGCAATATACCGTTATGAGTTTCTGAGTGTTTATAGCAGGAACGAAGCATTCCCTCCCCTGCTTTGTTCCGTGGGCTTCCTTAAAAGTCCTGCCTAGCCACCATGGGAAACGGGGCGCTGCTCTAACCGACTAGCTCAGATAATCGCTACGTTCTTGCTTGCAGACGTGAATTCGTGCATACTTGCCTGCGGGCACGCACAGTCTCTACAGAGGGAGTGGTTGGTAGACTCTCGTGACTCTTGTGTGAAGGGAAGGGAAGGGAAGGGAGCCGGACGGGCCCGGGGGTGGGGGAGGAAGGCGAGAAGGTCTTTTCAGAAAGAGGCTTCCCCGCAGCTGGGTTAGTACAAAAGGGGTGGGATTTGCATGGTGCAAATTAGACCTTCGCGGTCTCTGCAAGAGAAAAGGATCAAAAGGCGGTGGGGGGAGGAAGTCCGCGGTCTTCGTAGCCTTGAAGGGGGCGGGCAGGACCATCTGCTAATTGCAAGGGAAAGTTGGTTTTACGTGCCAGCACGCGCACACACACACACACACACACGCACACACACAGAGACAGGCCTGGTTGTGTTTACGGGCGGAAAGCTGTCTCGCACGGCGTGCTAAACCCGCAGCGTAGCCCGCTCCCTCCCAGCCCAGCGGGTCGTGCGGGTGACTCCGCCTCTGTCGCGTCTAGAGCTCAGCGTTTTGTGCGAATTCAGGAACGGGGGCTGAGTAAACCCTCGTTACGTTCACCACGTCGAGCGTCTCGTGCGAACACGGCCACTGTGTGCGCTCAGAGGAAGGATTCTTTCTTTGACTCTTGTTTCAAACCAGCGTTTAGGTCGGCGCTGTGCTCGTCTGGAAGAAGGTCGTGCCGGACGGCTCTCTGCAAAAAAGGAGATTAGGAATAATGAAAGTCTTGTTGCTATTGGTATATGCTCAACGCGTGTAAGACGACCATTCCGCTTCAAATAGTAAATTAATCGGGAGGGGGGGGGAATCAAAGCTGCCCTTTCAGATAAAACAATATATTGTAATGGGATGCTGGTTTTCTTTTAAAAAGGCCAGTCCGTGCTAAATGGTGGTTTGCCTCTTGGCGCAGATCCCAACCGAGCGTGGGCCATTCCCTATGCCGTGGTGAAGCGTTCCAGGGCTTTACACGTTGTGTGAAGAGGGCAGAGACGCTACACGTGCACCACGAAAGCGGGGTGCGCGTATAAGGAAGGGAGCGTGTCTATCTGGGCAGATAAACCATAATAGTTCCTCTTTGTTTTTCCCCCTTTTCTCCCCTGCTGCAGAAAAAGGAAGCGTTAGCTATGGCCAGGACAGAAGCACTCTGCACATGCTCGGAGGTACGCCCTGCCTATTTTGCTGAGCGGGAAGTGGGGCAACCTAGAAACGCTTTGCGCGTGCTTGGAAGTTAATCAGCTTTATTTGACCTCGCTCTCTTTTCCTCCGTTGGGGGCGATGCGCAGGCTGGGGCGAAGCCACTTTGCACATGCTCGGAACTCCTTTGTCTCTGCTGTGCTTTTCTCGCGCCCTCCCCCGGAGCAGGAGGAGGAGGAGCGGAGGCGTTGCACGGGTTTCGCGGTCGGCTCCGCCTCGCCGCCTGGCTTGGCTGAATAGACGAGCGGCTCAGCTGATGCAAGCGAGCCGCCCGTCCCTCCCCGCCGCTGCCTATATAAGCCGCGCGCGAGGCGCCCCCGCCGCGGAACCTCTCTTCCCGTGTGTTCGAGCAGCGGCCGCCAGAGGCGGGCTGGGTGCCTTTCCATCAGCTGTGGCGCCAGCGCTGCGGGGCCCGAGCTCGGTAGGCAAGCCGGGGGTGGGCGCGAAGGGGGCCGATAGACGGCTAGAAAAAATTCTGCACACCCCCCCGACCTCATCCTGACGATTGCAACGCTGCCTTGGTTTTTGCAAAAGCAACTGCGCGGCTTTCCTTAAAAGAAGCTGCATTCCTAAGATATTCTGCATCGGCGGGGGGGAGCGGGGGAGGGCGAGACCGCGAGAATTGGTTTCCCCCTCCAAAACTCAACCTACCGCTCTTGCAACTCACACCCCTCCTTTTATGCTGTTGCAAATTCGTAGCGTTGCAAAGAAATAAAAGCTGGATTTCTCTGTCCGCGTGGGACTTGCAAGCGGAGGGGCTTGCAGTGTGGAATGAAGGGAGGCCAGGGAAACAGTTCAGCCCCCCCCCCGCTCATTTAGCACCCAGGAGGTTTTGCCGCCCCCATCCCTTCCTGGGGGGATAGTGTAACTCTTCGCAGTGGATGGTGCCGGAGTGTCGCTCGGCCCTCTCGCTTTCTGTCTCGTACCCCACCTTCTTAGGCGAAATCCGTACATAGAAATTGGTTTTCTTGCGAGCAAGTGGCCTGAGATTTGGGGGAGGGTAAGTGTCCCCCTCGGCCTCTCGAAATCGTGCCGGATATTTCCCCCCTCCCTTAAGTATATAATAGAAAATGAGCTCATACGGTGATCACGCCCCCTTCCATCTAGGATATATGCGGGGGGGGGGAATATATCTAGGATATATGCGGGGGGGGCATCTTCGTTTTAAAAGAAAATGCAGGATAGATTGCAAAAAAGCCCGCTCCCATTGGAAATCGGGGGCCGTGGATCTACCGCGAAGAGATCATCCTATTGCTGATACAGAAAAGGGGGAGGGAAATAAAAGGGGGGGGGAAATAAAGGGGGGGGAGGTTTGGAGCAGTTAATTTGGTTTTGTAGACTTCTGACTCTGCCCCTCCCCCCAAAAAAATTTCTGGATTTCTCCCTCCGGATTATACCACATTTGTGCCTGTATGTGTTCCTGTAGCCTTCGGGTTGTTTATTTTTTTAAAATTAATCATTTTACAAAATCTGTGGATTTATTTTCAGTCAGTAATATCATAAAAAGAGAGGTGTGTATATTGTACACACCCCCTTCCTTCAGGATATCCCCCTCTTCCAGCACCTGATGTCTAAATTTGCTCTAATAATATACATAACACTGCAGATCTATGAAAGAACCCCAAAACCTCTGCTGGGTGCATTGCTACACAAAGGAATACAAATCTTGGGCGATCTCCTCACACCCCTTCCATCTACTTTGCTTTGTAAAAAAAGGTCCCTCCATCCAAAAGATCAGAGGAAAATCATCTGTCATTGGGGTGGTGGATTTGATCGCTTTCTGTTATGTTTTGAATAATATTTTTTCAGTATGTTACCACCTAAAAGGATGCAAAGACCATTGTAAAAAGATGGTTCTTTGCTGAATAAAGTGCTGCTTGGTGTGCAGAGGAAACATCTGTGTAGCTTCCATTGTAATTCCCACCCCCAAGAGAAAAAGCAGGGTTGTGAGTGAGTGTGTGCGCGTGGGGGGGGGGTAGAATTCACTTTCTTGGGGGGAGGGGTGCTGTCTCCATTTGACATTTGTACTTTTCTGGATTTCTTTCTTTCCAGCTCTTCTTTGTCCTCTGTGTTTGTATAGAATTTATATGTTTCATTGTCATTTTGGTTAGTCTGATAATTCTTTTCCTAGCTGTATAATCCAGCCAAAAATTGTTCTGTGAACCCTGACATTTTCCTCATTTTTCCCCCTCCTTTCCTCTTCTTCCAGGGTCTTTTTCAACCAATCCGGACTAGCTTCATCCAAATTTTTTTTCTCTCCTCCCTTCCTTGTTTCTTTCATTTTTTTTCTCCCATTCTCTTTTTTTTGAATATCCCTGCATTTTTAAAATCTCAAGATGGTGCAGAAGAAAACAGAGCTCAAAGGCTTCCATCGTTCTTTTAAGGTAATGTGTGACTATTATTTCATTTTTAAAAAATGACTGTAAAATCAGATGAATTCCTTTGTGTTTTAAATCTTTAGGTCTGCGTCGCTTTAAGTTTTAAAAATGTGCTGTGGAGTTTAGCTTTCTCTCTAAGAAATGGCAGTGGGTTCTCAGTTGCAGGGAGAATGTCTGGCTGTTGTCAATAAAAGAAGAAAGGGTCATAGGACTAAACTTTTGTTGTGCTTGCAAGTTTCTGAGTCACCCAAAAGAGTTAATCTTGGAAGAAGTGAGGTAGCTGACCCTTGGGAATACATAATACTTCCTAAAATAGTTACAACAGGTAAAAGTTTACAGGTGTTTCTGCAGTCTGCCGCAAAACGTTGCAAGTTGAAATTGTCCTGTCCATCTCTCCAAATTTCCAGATGCTCCCCCCTTCCAGTTTTAGCGTATTTTGTGGCTACTGAATAGACTCCGTGTCCATTGGGACTTTTGTAGTTTTCCTTAAAATATACTTAATTGACACCTCCCCTGTTCGGTGGTGTTGCTATTCGAGTTTTTTTGTTGTTGCAGAAAGGAATTTGCGTTCTGTCATTGTACATTTGAGATGGTCTTGAATTTGGGAATGGGCCGCTTAGATTCCTGGGGGAGAAATGGAATAGTCAGAGTTCCCAAATAGTCCCTGCATTTATGTGCTCCTTGCTAAGTCAGATCATGGATCTGAACCATTAAGATCCCCATTCCACCACCATTTGCCTTCTTCTTACCTGTTCTTGCCAATGCTTTGCAGATACCTGGTGCCAAAAGTGGTACAGTATGTTAGTCAATGAGCCAGTTTGGTGTAGTGGTTAAAGCACCATCCTAGAAACCAGGAGACCGTGAGTTCTAGTCCCACCTTAGGCATGAAAGCCGGCTGGGTGACCTTGGGCCAGTCCCTGTCTCTCAGCCCTAGGAAGGAGCCAATGGCAAAGCAGGAGACTGAGAGTTCTAGTCCCGCCTTAGGCACGAAAGCCAGCTGGGTGACCTTGGGCCAGTCCCCCTCTCTCAGCCCCAGGAAGGAGGCAATGGCAAACCACTTCTGAAAAAACTTTGCCAAGAAAGCTGCAGGGACTTGTCCAGGCAGTCTCTGAGAATTGGACACGATTGAACGGATTAAAAAAAATTACTCATATAGCACAGTCTATCCCAACCTGTAGTCTTCAACATTCATAATGCCTAGCCACCAAGGATGGCATACATCAATGAGTGCTGCAGTTGAGAGTGGCATTGGGGTTTAAGCACATTAGGCTAATCCCTGGTTTGCTTAACCATGGATAAGCCCAGTTCTGTACCATTATCTCTGGTTTCCAGACCACAGTGGTGGGCTTCATGCAATATGCTGTATCAAAAGCTGTTAGTTGGTGAGGTGAGTGGCCCCTGGACTCCTAGTATACATTTTGTTTAATAAGAAATCAGCGGGGGGGGGGGCACGAACAGAGAAAGTTAAGGAAGAACAATGTTGAGAAAGCGAAGTGCGGATCTTGAAGCAAAATACAAGAAACCTTTGTGTATCCGTGTTTAGGACATTCAAGGACATTTCTTATTGCTCTTACTGATTGGGTTCGCAAGACATAGTGTGGTTTGCTTATCTGTAGTTACGCTGTTGGGCTACCAACACATCGGGCTTTTTAAACCCTGGTGTGTGGGTTAGTAAGTTATGTGAATGTAGCCAAGTGTAGTTAGTACAGTGCAGTTAAGCAACTGTGGCTTAGTTTATTGTGTGAACACAGCTACTGTCAAATGCATTCAACATGATGTGTGTGTGTAGAGCAGTGTTTCTCAACCTTGGCAACTTTAAGACGTATGGACTTCAACTCCCAGAATTCCCCAGCCAGCACGTCCACACATCTTAAAGATCCCAAGGTTGAGAAACACTGGTGTAGAGATTCTAATTTTGGCTACAAATCAGCTTAATTTGATGCTTATCCATAGCAAGGCCTTCAGTGTACCTTTTCTGGACTCAACAGGCTTTGAGAAAAAAACCTGGCTTGGATTTTAAAGAGGATACGGCCTTGTTTTCTTTTGCTGTACATGTGCTTTTGAAGAAGCTAGGCTGAGTATAATTCTAGATTCTGATGTGGAGTTCTAGCCCTAATGAGGCTATTGCAACCTCTGACTTTTAAGGGAGACCCAGGAGGTGTGTTCGTAATGCCAGCAAGCTCACCTGTGTTTTTTTTTAAATTTCCAATAATTTTATTGAAGATCATATTATGCAAATAAAACTAATACAACCACATAATACAGAAATGCAGTAAAAAAAATTAAAAAGTGCAGGAGAAAAGAGAAAAAGATAGAAAAAGAAATTTCCCCCTTCATCCCCAGCAAGTATAATCAACATTATCACTATCTCTTAAAATACAACTGAACACTTCTTCATGCCATACCTCACCCCATCTCACCTGTTTTTTTTTAAGAATAAAATGGTTTGTATTTTTTTCAAACTCCCAACTTCTCTGATTCGTTTTATGGAGAATCCTTTACCTCTTACATTTTTTTAAGTTGGAGTAACAGTGGCTAGAATTCTCTTTTTCTCCCCCAAATGTAAAGACAAGCTTCTAGTTCTTAAGAATGATGTAAAGCTATTGCTAACATGTCCAAGCATGCCTGAAGATTCGGGGCTGCTACAGCTGTGTGGGTAGCTGAAAAAACACTGATAAGGTTTGAGGGATGCAGGTTCAAGGGCCCTTCTTGGGGGATATGGAAGGGGTATGTCTGGCAAAATAAGTCAGCAAAGGGATGGGAACCTTGTGTGAAAGTGTTTGGTATTCATTTATTCTGTGCTCCTGTACTGTCAGGCAGAGACTCGGGTGGTTTAGAAGTGTAATGTGCGTGGTTTGTGCCTGGTGGCCTGAGGAGAGCAGAGATTGCAACAGTCCCCGCCTGTCTCTTCCAGCCTTGTTCCCATTGCGCAGGTGGGGTAACTGAGTCTGAGAGAGCCTCCCAGCCAGTTCAAAAACCTGTCCTCCTCATGAATTCCACCCCGCAGGGATGCCAGTCAGCACTCTGCTCAAAGCCACGGGGTTCATCCCATGAGGATTTCTCCTCTTTCCCGTCAGTCCATGTTCATCTTTTGCTGGCTGATGGCTGCTCCTAATTATGGGATGTTGGCGTCCTGGTTGGCAGTGTGTGAGGGCTGGCCCTGTTGGGCACTGAGGTAGAGTGGTTGGGCCAGTCTCTTCTTTTTAATACAAGCTTCTGTGGCTTGAGCCGAATCTGTCCTTGATGTTCCTTTCTTGAAAACTCTGGGGAATCGCTTGTCTTTGTCACACAGGTTGAACTCATTTGTTTATATAGTGCATAAGCATAGTTTGAATGCTTTTTCTCTTTGTACTTTGGAACATTTATTTACAAGCTGGCGCACATGTTAAAATAGCTCCCATCCGGTTTTTCTGTGATCTGGAAAAATAGCTCCCGTCTGGTTTTCTTCTTAAAACAAAACTCAAGCTGCTAGTCCTCATGGTGCACTTCAGAACAGCCGGTGACTTTGTCAAAAATCGGGGGTGGGGGCAGCCTTTGGAGTTTGCACAAACCTCCTCAGAGCCCAAATAGTGCTCCTCCGATTGTAGGCATGCAATAGAGACCATCCTGGTTCACATACTGTAGATGGAGGATACCGAGATGATATATAGTGGCATTTGGTAAGTGTGATGTGACAACAGGATAAGTGTTTTTCTTCATCCTAGGTTCCCAAAATGATTTTTGCAGTTTATCTGCTTGTGCAGGTCATTTTTGTGAGACCTCGAAGACTTGCTTCCTCTTACACTAAGGTTGCGTTGAATAGACCACCTTAGATTTTGTTGGCACGTATTAAGGATTCAAGCACTTACGGTCTGGCATCAGGTTTCAAGACCCTGGCCTGGACAATCCAGCTGCTGCTTTGGGTTCAAACTCCCTTGCTTAGGGAGGGCTTGTGAATCTTGGCAAGAAATACTATAGTCTCTCTTGTAGTTTCTCCATGAAGGCTGCCTTTTACTCTCACAACCCCCTTGTGAGGTAGTTTACAGAGAGATTTGAGAGAGAGGTTCCCCTCTGCATAAGTGTGTTTGGCCCTAGCTTACAGGGTAATAAAACTCAGCCACTGTGACTTATTCAGCCAATCATGATCAAACTGAGAACCCAGCCAGGGTTTAAGGAAGGCTGGCTGACATTGTCCTGGGAATATTATGGTTGAATGAGGATTTGCAACCCGTAGCTCCAAGTCAGAACCCAAAGCACTAACTAGAAGTGTCTGAGAATGTAACACTCTCCAGACCTGGATTCACATACGTTTCCCCCTCTTTTGCTCTATGGCCTTTCAGCAAATAGATGATTAACACTCCTGTTCAAGGAAACAACGTTGTGTTAATTTGTCATTTGATGATTAAAGAGATCCAAGTTCAAACCTCTTGCGTTATTTTTACCTCTCCCTCAATTTTAGCCTACCTGGCAGGGTTGTTAGGATAATAAAATGGGTCAGCAGTTGCAGAGTTAGCTATGATGCCTGGAATTCCTAGGAAAAAGGGTAGAATGAATATTTATTTTGGGGTGAGGCAGACCCCCAATTATCCCTCGAAAAAGAACAGATAGCTTCATGCCCCCGAGGTAGAAAATAAATTGAGAATTGGAATCTCGATTCTGGAAGAACCAAATCATCTGTTTTCTTTCCTTGCAAATTTCAGGTATTCATTGGACATGCAAGCCTGTTTGCATGTTTTCCTCCTCTTTCGCCAAAGCCCATGCTGAATCGCGGGCTTGTTCTCCTGATGTCCTTTTGCAAATTAAATTTGTATTATATAATACCCCTCCCCCACCAGTCTCTGAATTTGATCACCGAATTTGGTTTGGGTTGGCTGCACCCAACATGGTTTCTGGGCTCTCTGACTTGAATTTCTTGCTGGTGTTTTTCCATAAGGTTTATAATTGCTCCAGACACACTTCTCCTTGTGGGCATTACCAACCTGTTTTTACTGCCTAACCTTAATTTAGCACTGTTGGGTTGATTTTTTTTTTTAAAGCCAATCAAGCTAGATTCTTTGGGGTATTGGTTGTGGTGGATGTGTGTGTGTGTTTCAGGGGGCGGGGGAATTTTGCTGCAAAATTCCTGTCAGACGCGGTAGTTTTTTTTGTTTTTGTTTAAATAGCGCAGCTTCCTGGCGTGGAACCAAATAGCAGTGCGGTTGTAAAGTTCTGGTTTTCTGTTGTGGAGAGCAGCTGGGAGGAGAGAGTCGGAGGGGTGGGCTGGGAGGGCCCCGATTGAACGGACTGCTTACGTTTGTGTCTGCCTGCCGTTTGCGTCCGTGTGGGTGTCCACGCTTTTTTAAAGCTGCTTGTGTTGATGTAACTTCTGTTGTACCTTGCGGTTTGGGTTTGGATGTGAGCTTGGATGTGAGCGAGGCCCTGGAAGGAGGGGTGGAGCGAGTGTGTTATGTAAGCACCCTTTGAGTTCTGCAATGTTTGGCCTAGCTTTTCCTAAAGGAGAAAGACAGTGAATGCAAGGGGAGAACGACGACAACAACATATTTTCTGAACCAGTGGCACACCCACAGGGTAGCGGGTCTTGAAGCAGGGGAAACCTTTTCTAAAAGCCAGTGTTAAAATAAAGTCCCAAGTGGTGTCTGAGGCTGCGCCCGCACGATTTCGGTTTGATGGCAGAAGCAGTGGGATGGGGATCAACATTAAGGGCAATTGTGTAGACTGGATTAAAAAATACTGGTGAGAAGGGATCAAGCCAGGACTACATGTAATTTTGCACGGTGATTACCCAAGATCACAATGTAGTGCATATCGTACCCCCTGCCCCGTTGCCTTGCTCACTTCTGAATCTTGCTGCCTACTGCAGCCTCTCCTATCACACTGAAATTGTATCCCGCCTCCCCCATGATAAATTGCTAGATCTTGTACTGTCTCGGTTTCTATTTTATCTTTTATAATTATTTTAATCTCTAAGCAAAGCATTGTGGGATTTGTGGACTGTTCTGGTCAGCTTTTTCTCCTGGCTCAGTGGTGTTCCTGCACATACCTGTGTGTGTGTGTGTGTGTGTGTGTGTGTGTGTGTGTGTGTTGGGCTGGGAAAGTACCTATGAAATTTCTAGATAGTGAGGCAATGGTTCCCAAATGTGTCTGACTATCTGATATGGCTAAGTCTGGGCTGGTGTCCTCATGAACAAACATTAGTGAAGTTCACAGTTTTTAATTTTTTTTCCAGCTCAGCAGATTTTGTAAGAGTTTTCGTATGTAGGCTGTGAGTTAATAAGTTTGTTTATTGATAGGAGGTCTTACTTAACTGGCAGCGCCATACCTGTTCTTACGCACTTCCACAACTTTTTACATCGACTTTTGGATCAGGAGTGAAATGAGACTGGAATACAGTTACTGTGTCCTTTTTCAGTTTTGTTGGACATTGGGCAACAATATGTGATAACTCTTAAACATTGGTGGCTGGGTCTCTTTGTCAACTCTTACTAACTCTTACCTGTGCTAGAGGCAGTAATGAAGGGATGATTTGATAATTTGCAAAGTTATTTTGGGCACTCAAGGGGTCCCTTTCACTGACAAAAATAATTAGATGCTCATGATTGGATATGCATGGAGCACAACGTTGAACATAGTGGAATTTCTTTTTCCTTTTGGAAATGTTGGCCAAGGGTTTTTTATATGAAATTTTAAAAAATCCATTTAAAAATCAAATTAGGTGAGACCTATTTTTCCTTGTTGCCTTCAGAAGTGATATTTTACTTATTTATCACATTTATATCCCACCCATCTCCCTCACAAGGAGGGACCCTAGGCGGTTGTATTAGTGTGCTGAAGCCTTTAAGGCAGTGTGTCTCAATCTGGGCGACTTGAAGATATGTGGACTTCAACTCCCAGAATTCCCCAACTGGGAGTTGAAGTCCACACATCTTCAAGTCGCCCAGGTTGAGACACACTGCTTTAAGGCATTGAGTTTTAGGGCGATCCTTGTTCTGGTCTTCCTGCGGCCACAGAAGCTCCCTGGGGGTCTTTGTGCCAGTCCTTCTCTTAGCTCAACCTCCTTGTTATTGTGGGGAAAAATTGGAGGCAGGAGCACTCCAGCGTGGCAGGATATAAATCTCCCAAATGAATAAATTACTTAATGTTAATGTTCCAGAAGTCCCTCAAGACCTGGCTATGTCATCAGCCCTGGGGGTCCCAGGGGACCGGTGAGATGTTGAGGTGGCTTCATTACTGTGGTTAACCTTGACTGACTCTTGTGCCTTGTGTTTTTTTTTTTTACATTTTAATAATGACTATTTTTATCGTTTTATTAATTGTACGCTGGCCAGAGTCACTGTTTGTGAGATGGGCGGCCATTTAAATTGGATATATAAATATAAATAAAACAAGCTGGAGAAAGACTCTACCACCTGCTTCTGGGGAATGCGCAGGTGGGGCACCCTTCCCTCTTCTGGGGTTCTCCGGCTAAATTCCCAGCTGGAATTCCAAAGATTGCAATCACAGCACACCTGAAAAATGCCGGGTTGGGAAAGGCTGAGCTTGGGTGTAGCAAACGCCAACTACCTTTCCCACATGAACCATCTGATGTTTCACAGTGGCCTTGGAGGTGCCTGGGAGATTTCCTGCAAGCTCGTCTATTCTAAATAAATCTTCTCCTCTGTATTCATTATGGGATGGGTGTCCGGGAAGCTGGCGGGACAGCGTTCCAGCTTGTTAGACCAGCCTGTGGCTTGTTTTGCCATGTAGCTTCGCCGCCTTCCCAGTGACCTCCTTTCGGGAAAGGTCCTCTCTCACTGTCTGCCCTTTTTTTTTTTTTTTTTGACATGTTTGAACCTAGTTTGTACATCACAACTAGCATACTTCAGCTCTGCAGACCCAATCCCCAACAAGTTACTTCCTTTTATAATAATGTTTCTTACTTAAAGTTTTTAAATGGCCCAAGAGCTGAAACTCTGTGGATGGTTTATAATTAAATACATAAAAAAATACAATCTGAATAAAAGCATGTACTATAAAATCAAAAATATGAAATAAAATCACCATATAAACTAGTCAGCAGTGCATCAGTCATAGAAAAACTAAGGATTAAAATACCATTAAAAGCTAATTAAAAAGCCCAGGAAAATAGAAAGGTCTTCACCTGGCACCAAACTGATGCTAACTGACTCGCCAATCAAGCCTCTCTGGGGAGGGCATTCTGTAAATGGGGTGCCACCATAGAAAAGGCTCTCCCCCTGTTGTAGAGTCCCGCTCCCACCTTTTTGGGGGGGAAAGAAAGATGAAAGTATTCTCTTCCTCCTGCAGTGAAGTGATGGAAACATACATGATAGCGGCCTGGCCTATGTATGATTGTTAGAAGAAATAATTTGGGGGGGGGGAGTGTGTGTTAATGACCTTTAAGTACACAAGGATCGGCTGCAGGTCTTTATTAGATGTTCATAACAAGGCAAGTGACTGTTTAGAATCAAGTTCAATAAGCCAGAATTGTCAAGAGAACATCACTGGCGACCTTGAACAACCATAACAGGGATTGACAGCAGCTAAGCTTGTCCCTTTCCGGCAACTCTATTTGCTTCTGATCAAACTGGTTTTAGAAAGAAAACCCTGTAGGAGAGATTGCCTGTTCCTCTAACTCTATTTCAACCGATTTTAAAAATCACCCAGCATTTTTATCACCTTTTTCTTTTTCCCTTTCTCCCCTATCACCAGGGCCAGAATCCATTTGACCTGGAATTCTCTCAGTCAAATCACTTGGAGTCTGTCTTCAATTTCGAATGTTCCTCCCGGCCCGGTGAGCTCCATTTTTGTCTTTGAAAAAGCAGTGGGAGGGACAGAATGAAGGCATGTTAGGAATGAATTTATGTATTTATCAAATTCATAGGGCCACCCATCTGTCCAGTGAAACTGGGTGGCGAACAAAATAAAAACATTGACCCCAAAAGCCCAAGTCTATGCCCCCCCCATGAAAAATCTCATGAAAGAGCTGGGGGCCCCATACCTGTTTTTTGCATTCCAAAATGAGTCTAATTCATTGAGGATAAGTTGGATTATCATGGTATAGTTTTCACAGTTAGCATGTTGCTTCTGAGTCCCAGGAGATGGGGAGAAATGGGAGAGGATTGTTCCACACCCTATGTTCCTCCTCCAATTGTTGGGGTAGGGGGGAACCTGGCTGTTGGGAAGTGGAGTATTGGATCATGTGGACATCTAATCTGATTCAGAAGGGCTTCCCTTTGGCCCAGTGGTGAATGCTGCTGAAAATTGACATCACACAATCTTTGGACATGTGATGACCCCTTGAAAACCCAGCAAGCTTGGGTGACTAACCATGTGTGAGTTAAGATCCTTATAAATGATCCTAAGGCTGCACTCGCGGGGATTCTTCTCCTTTCTGCAACTGTGAGAAATGCCAAATTGGAAAAGGAACTCCTCCCCATGTCCTAGTTTATGGGCAAAATTTAAGGTTGGCTTCAAGATCTGGCTTGCCTGTAATTGTTGCATGTTGATAGCTTCTGGGTTCAAATGTTATCTTTACCTTCTTTCTTTAAAAATGCAATATTTCTTGACAGATATGCCTTCGAGTCAGCCCATCGACATCCCCAATGCCAAGAAAAGAAACAAGAAGAAAAAACGCTGTAGAGCCACGGACAGTTTTTCAGGGAGGTTTGAAGGTGAGGCAAACATAGCCAAGTCACTAGTCCACATTGTTAAGTCTCCAGGAAAGGGGAAAAGTGCCTTTTTCCCATGACTCTGTACCTCTTTATTGTGAAAATATTTTACTTTAAGCTTCAATACAGGCTCACAGACCTATGAGGATATTGTCTCAATTTCTGTAGTAAAAGGGAAAGTTCATAAGTGTTTTTAAATACTAATTTCCAAAACGGTTCACAAACTAAAACACACAGGCATTGATCTAAACAAAAAGAAACTAAAAGGAGGAACTGGCAACTGGCATAATGATGAAATCTATTCATGGACCAGAAAAGAAACTGGGTTCATTTAAAATTCAACAAAAAGAACTGACAAGATTCTAACCTGTTTTCAGTAAGCTAACTGGGAAAATCCTTATGGATCTTCCTCACATTCTTACTGAACTTGTTCGTGCATCAAGCCCAGCCAGCTTATCATTTGACTGCGGACAAGCAAGATTGTGCTCCTGATTTCCATATCTGGTGACATACATACCCATCACACTGTTCCCTTTTGGAGTAAACAAGATAATGCAAATTACAGAAGAAGAAGAAATAGTAAACCAAAACAATTAAAGGCAGGGAATGAGAATAAGTACACCAAGATCATCTACTAGATCTCTTTCTATCTTGCTATAGTTGCAGACCATCCTGGTTTCCACCACTTTGTACATTGCCTGTGTTTTTTTTAAAGTTCTCCCCCCTCTTGTCTCCTCAACACCATCCAGCCACAACGTCCTCCATCTTCCCCTCCCTCCAACCCATTCACTCTTTTTTTGTATATTTGTTTCTGTGATTCAGTTCTCATTCGTTATCTCTGTGATGTCAGTGGTCGCTCACTTTTGTATTCAATCCATATTAATTTGGAATGTACTCATCCTTGACCCTTTCTCTTCTGTGTTGTAGTACACATACTTGATCACCCATTCCCACTGCATTCAGCTTATTTTTATGTTTCTCTTGACATACTCTCTCCCACGTGACAAAGGGAACAGAGCCATGGTCTTGTACTCAGCCCTTATCACTTGGTTTGACAAAGTTTCTTTCCTCACCACAGGATACAAACTGCCCACAACCTTTCTACCAGCACGTGCATGCTTAAATTCCATCCACATCCCCATCTTTAGTAAACATTCTGCCAAAGAGCACAAATTCATCTGCTTGAGCTTTTTTTTTTTTTACAACTTATGTATATCTTAATTTTTCCTATCAGACCCAACTATCGACATTTTGATACGTTGATCTTCAGATCCTTCCTCCTTGTTGCATCATGCGAGGGTAACATTTTCAGCAAATCATTCACGTTCTCGGACAACAACACAATATCCCCAACCAGTCAACATCTAGCATAACCACAAGCACTTGTACATCAAGACATTAAACAAGCAGAGGGACATGACACATGTTTGTCTTGGTCCTTCCTGTCCATGGTGTTGAAACATTTGCTAAGCATTCTGCTGATTGTCAAACATCATTTATTTCCATTATATACTGATCTTTAGTACCTTCAGCAACTAACCTTCATATTTGTGCAAAACACTCCATAGTTCAAGCCTATTCACTTTATCATACGCTTTCTCTGAATCACCAAACATGCAATGCAGGTAGTCCTCGTTCAGAAACCACAGTTGGGACTGGCAACTTGGTTGTTAAGCGAAGCGGTCACTAAGTGAAACCACGCCTGTGCTTATAATCTTACTTCAGCTTTCCTTTGCTTTACAGACCTGCAAAGGTCATAAATGCGAGAATTGGTTGCAAAGTTACCTTTTCATCACGGTTGTAACTGCAAACGGTCACTAAATGAGGACTACCTGTAAACTCTTGTTTTTATATTCATACTTTTCTTAGGTTTGGCACATTTTGGTCAGTATGCTGTAAATGCAACTGATGCTTAGTTTTATCCCAAGCATGTGTACAGGTAGTCCTTGACTTACGACCACAATAGGGACCACAAAATCCATCGTTAAGCGAGGCATCACGTGACCACACCCGATTTTACAGCAGCCATTAAGTGAATTACGGTCAACACGGTTCCCCATTGACTTTGCTTGTTGGAAGTTGGCTGGGAAGGTTGCAAATGGCAATCATGTGACCCTGGGAAGCTGCAACCATCGTAAATACATGCTGGTTGCCAAGGGCCTGAATTTTGATCATGTGACCTTGGGGATGCAGCACCAGTCGTAAGTCACTTTTTCCAGCACCGTTGTAACTTTGAACAGTTGCTAAACGAATGGTCGTAAGTCGAGGACTACCTGTACACTAGGCTATGCGAGGGTCTCTAAAATAGAGAGACACAACAATCCAATGTACTATTGCCCTCAACTCATCGGCTAGGAGGTATATCACCTGGCAAAGACTTAGGATGAAATTTCTTTATTAGATTTTGTTATCTTCAGTGCACACTGTTTTTCAATTTTGCACCAAAATGCACTTATGCAACATGCTATGCAAGCCGCGGGCAGAGGTGTCTGTAGTTTGTTAGCTGTGCCTTCTCACGGGAGGAATGAGTGGATGTGGTTGGCTTCTGCCATTATTTATACAGTCAGACCCCACCTGGAGAATCATGTCCAGCGATGAACCTGAAGCAGGTTCATAGAAGGGCAACCGGGATGAGCGAAACAAAAGTCCTAAGACAAGATATGGAAGGAATTGAGAATTTTAGGCCTTGAAAAGAGAAGACCGAGGAGCCATATGGAAGCATTCTCCAGATACCTGAAAGGAGATACAGATGTTCTTTGCCATGCAGAGGGTGGAAGACAGAATAGTGGGTTCAAGTTATAGGGAGGATGATTTTGGTTGAGTATCAGAATAAACCTTCTCAACAGTTAGAGTAGCTTGACCATGGAACCAGTTACTTCCCTGGATGCCTTTAAAGAGAGACG
This sequence comes from Charina bottae, assembly GCA_023362775.1. NCBI lineage: Eukaryota > Metazoa > Chordata > Lepidosauria > Squamata > Charinaidae > Charina > Charina bottae. The sequence continues at coordinate 5,517,264 of JALMGJ010000040.1, forward strand.
GGGGAGTAATTGGTGGAGGCTGCTTTCATTTGGATTCTTGCATGGAGCAGGGGTTGAACTTGATGGCTCTGATCCTACTAGAGGTGTTTAGAAACTCTGAGTAGAGTGAGGCTACGTAGTGTCCTTGAAACAATGAATTCTGGAAACTGGAAGAACCTAGGTGTGGGTGGGTCTGAAATTGTTACCCTTGAATTTTTGGGCTTTTGTGGGTTTCCCCCGAAATCATTGCGGGTGCTGCCTGAAAACTCTGTGGAGGTCTCATTTTAGGATATGCTTTCTCTCCCTGTCCTCTTTCTGCCACCACGTTCAGATGTTTACCAGCTCCAAGAAGAGGTCCTCGGAGAAGGAGCACATGCAAAAGTCCAGGCCTGTGTTAACCTCATTACGAATAAGGAGTATGCAGTGAAGGTATGAATCCTTGGTCATAGTGGCTTCTCTGAGGAAAGGGAATTCTTGCTGGATTTGGGAAATAAGGGCCGTTGGTTCCAATACACTGAAGCCGAAAGGGTTGAGCTGAAATGTGTGCATGGAGGGGAATATCCAAACTTTGGTCCTCTGCAGTAGTGGAATCCTGATGCATCACAGGAGAAAAAGTCAGCAGATACGTTTTCGAGATCTGCTTTGCACTGCTCTAGCATTGGAGAAATTCTCTTGGGGATTGGGCAACACCAAGATTCCCATTTGGTCTCAGTGGTTCTGCTCTTTACAGCCTGCCCCTTCTAATCTACCCAGAACTGTTTCAGGAAAATGCTGGGGTGCTGCATATCCTGTGGCGAAGTTGTGGCTTTGCAAGGAAGTTAATTTTGACTGTAGAGTGGAGCCGGGATTCCTAAGTAGCTTCCAAGCGCTAGGCAGTTTGCTTTGATCTTGATAGTCTTGGGCTCTTAACTTTAATCTAGCTTTGTAAATAAAACTCCAGTTCCAGTCTGCCTGCATCTGTGTCATATCTACAGCGTGCTTGGACCAGGCTTCGGCTGATGCAAGCAAAAATGTGCACAAGTCTTTAATCATACCGTTGGACTTGGGAGATTGTTGGTTTTGATCTGTTGGCGTATGTTAACCTTTCCTACCTTACGGGATTGTTGAGAACATGCCAAGACATCATGGTTGTGAAGTAGGTTTAGTAAAGATAGTAATTCTCTGAAATGATAGATTAACTGTCCTGCTACACACAGGCTTCCTTCTTCAAACCTTGATTGAGTTACTTAAATATTTGATGATAGTTGCAATGACCAAAAATGGTGCCATGGAAGAAGCTGTTGGTGCAATGAACTGTAAACCCGTTATGCACTTTCTCTCTCTCTCTCTAATGTGTCCTGTGTATATACTAGAAGCTGTGACATGGTATATTAAATGTTTAGTTGAGCAAAACTTCCTGGGCAAGTTTTCAGCTTGCTGTTCTCTCCTGTTTAAAAGCAAATCTAAAAATGACATAATAGATGTTGGGTTCCAGATAGCAGCCCATACAAGCACTTCAGATACTAAGCTTAATCTCAGAATGCGCATGGGGCATGCTCCATCTGGGCCAGAAGCAGTAAAGATAGAATTATGCATCAGTGCTCTTAAATTGGTGGGAACCCAGTAGATTGGGTTCCTTTTTTTTGTTTGTTTTTGCTGCTGCTTTTAATTTCAGCCTCACAAGCTAGAATTATCTTGCCTGCAGTTGCAGATTTGAGGATTTGTTTGTTTGGCACACCTAGGCCTGGTTTTAGCCATGGAACAGAATGAAGTGGTAGAAAATATTTCAGTATTTTATGTAAGTGTGTAGTGAAAGTCACTTTGGAATGCTCAGTTGAATTGCGAACAAAATCTTTGCAAATAGAAAGTTAGCTTAGTTCATTCTGTGGTATACTACCTACTTACTTTCAGAAAGATATTTTAACTTGTAGAGGTTTCGTTTTAATAATTACCACTAGCTGCTGGAAATGTGGCTTCTAATTGGCATTGCTAAGGCATCAGGAGATGTATTCCTTGATCTGGAATATAAGGGATGATGATTCCTTCCAGAGTATATTTATTATTTGTATTTATTGAAGCTGTTCAAGCATTAGGCAGATACAAATGTAATAATACATTTCTGTGCAAGAGAGATTTACTTTACACATCAGCTGATTAGTTCCTCTAATAACACGCCAGCCACATAACTGCATGATTAACAATAATGAAACAGCTCTTCTGTTTCCAGCTTCTTTTGAAACACATAATGCTGCCTAAAATAAACACAGCGTCTGTACTCTTGGTCTTGAGAAAAATCAAGATTGTGTAGTCCCTTCCTCCCCCCACCTCTCCATTTTAGTTTTGTTTTTTGAAAAACCTGCTTGTGAAAACTGCCCTGTGACTCTTCTGTATAAGATGTTAACATAAAATCAAGCCTGCTCTTGAATTCCTAAATGGATAGCTGTATTTAGTCGATTACAAGTGGGAACAAGCAAGAGGTCTGTTGGTGCCAGGCTGACAGACAGATGATGGCAGAAACCTTTGTGGTCTGAAGCTGGCAATTGGTTGAACCTCGGCCCCTTTCCCCAAGCTAGCATCCTCCAGAAGTGTTTAGACTACAAATCCTGGCCTGTATGGCAAGTGATGGTCCCAACTGATGAATGTGTGAACATTAGGGGGGGGGAAAGGCCTTTTAACCATTTATTTATTTATTTTTCAAATTTGTATGGCAAATAAAGACAGGTTCCCAGTGGAACCAGTTCCCCAGAAAGGCAGTGAGCCTGTGTTGGATATGTTTAACCATCTGTCTGGGATACTTTTATTCCTCTTTTGAGCAGGGGGATTAAATACTATATGTCCTTCCAGCTATAGGATCCTGTGATTTACATCTTTTGTCCAAGATGCTTCCAGCTCAATTCAGTGTAGATTTCCTCCCCTTAATATATGATGGGGCTTAATCTCTTTATATCAATTGTTAAGTAAATAGAAGACTTGATTTAAAACAACAACAACCAGGAGACCATTTCCCCCCTGTAATTCCCCTGCGAGGGCTCTCTGCCAAGAGGCAACCCAAGTTTTCTGTTTAAAATTTCACTTAGAGGCATCTTTCTCAGCTGCATCTCCCAGTTTGACCTTTTCTCTTTTCAAGCCCAACTGTTTCTCCCCCAGCTTTTTTCTTTCTTTCTTTCTTTCTTAATCCCTCCTGCCAGCTTGCATTAGGGCAAGAAGAGTGACGCAGATGATCTAAAACGGGACAGGGAGAACCTGGCACCAGTTTGTGTGCGTGTTTGTGTTGTGCTGTGCGGATGCCATGGCTTCGGGGAAGGGAGAAGAGGACAGTTGTAAAACTGGTGGTGGAAAAGGGAAGCCAAGGGGCGGTGATGTTAAAGCCTGCCCCCCCCCCAGGGTGGAGAACAGCTGCTGCATACTGAGTTCACGTCTCTCTGGGGAGCCTGTTTTTTTTTTTTAAAGTTGGCAGAAGGTGAGAAACAACAGTTCTTCCATTCATCTCCGGGCTGTAAAGTGGCAACTTGGGGAGCAGGGAAGTGTGGGGCCCCATAAATAATCCCATTTTCCACCCTTTCGCTCTTCAGTTTCATACCCAACGGTTTGCACGTTGCTGCGGCTTCAAAGGGGCAAGCTTGTAAAATGTCCTTGGACCATCCTGAAATCTCTTAGTCAAAGAAAAAGAAAGAAAGAAATCAGCTGCCCAGAGAACAGCTGGAGACTCCCTTCGCTTCTGAATAAGTCAGCAAAGTTACTTGTTATTGTCCAAATGTGGGGGAGCGTAGAGGCGTGCCAGGTGCACGTTTGCTCCCCCAAGCTATCTCTTTTTTTATTTTTATTTTTATTTTATTTTTTATTTGCTCCCCCAAACTATCTCTGTTTGACTATGACTGTTTCACAGGTGGGATCTTGCAATTCTGAGTCAAAAGGCTGGATTTGTTCTGCAGATTGGAAGAAGCTAAAGGGATTAGGAAGGGAGGTGGGGCGGTGTTGTGGGGGGGGAAGATTGAGGAAGCTGGGGATAGGGAGAAAAGAAGGCTTGAGAATTGCAGAGGAGAGAAACCCAGCCTGCCATGTCAGTGTTTGAGATGCTGGGAAACTGTTGTTGTGAAAAGGAATATTCAACTGTATACAGCAGCCTTTCTCAACCTTTTGACCCTGGAGGAACCCTTGAAATATTTTTCAGGCCTCAGGGAAGGAACCCCTGCACATTCAGGCTCCAATATAGGCCAGAAGTTACAATATTATTCTATTTGTTTCATGGGTAGGCCTGTATATATGCACTGACAGTGTTCTTAAAATGAAAATAAAGAATGAAACTTACCTCTTTAATGTGAAGTTGCCCGAATTTGAAATAATTTTTTAAATAAATCGTGATCTCCCAGGGAATCCCTATTGACCTCTCACGGAACCCTGGTTGAGAAACCCTGGTATACAGTAAGCAGATGTGTTTGGGCTTTTTACATTACCGGTTCAGTATGAGTTGAAGGAATTGCCTTTTCTTCATTCCATCTAAAATCAAATAAAGAAATGTCCTGTTTGTCTTTGCCTATGAAGAACTGACATTTTGGGGAATGGGTTTGTACAGTTTTCTAGAGTTCTGGGAGTTTGTTTATGAGATTGTAGCTTGCGTTAACTTCAACCCTGCTCCATAAACGTTATCTCCAGAGCGTGTTGTACTTTGCTCATGTTTCATACAAGATCATAGAGCATTGTAGCTGATACCACCCCTCCCAATGAAATATTACTTCAGATCAGCCTTCCCCATCCTGGGGAGGATTCAACAGCAGCTGGAGGGAGCCAGGTTGGAGAAGCATGCACGAGTTGAAGATGTGCTTGGCGTCAGAATCATTACTCAGCCTTTGAATGCAACATATCTGCTCAGAAGATTTGCTTCAGCTCAGTGTTGTTGTAACTATATCCCCTCCCATGTTTCTTTTTTCTTTTAAAGATAATTGAGAAGCGTCTTGGACACATCCGAAATCGGGTTTTCCGAGAGGTGGAAATGCTGTATCAGTGCCAAGGACATAGGTACTTAGGAGAGGCAAGCCAAGGGCTTGAACAGTAGAGTTTTAAGCTTGATTTTTGCTGTATCTAGGTTGTATCCTGGTTGTATTAACCCTGACTGTGGTAATCAGATAATCTTCCCTGCAAAGTAAGACTACCACCACCCCACACATTGAAAAGTAGCAGGTCAGTGAGGTGGTTAGGCTGATAAGCTTGTTTTCTAAAGGCGGGGAAGTTCTGTATGGACCCTAATCTCCCACAAGATGTTCCAAAGTGGTACAGCTCTAAAACAAGACGGATCATCTTTGAATTCGGCCCGGAGCTTGTTATGAAGATTTCGAATTTCTGGCCTTGAAGGAGAACTCGCTGCCTCCAAAAATGAGGTTTTCCAGAAAGACTTGATAACTTTCTCCAGTCAGCATAATAGGTGCTATGGGATAAATGGTTCTAGTCTGGGCTCTGGAGGGCCCCATCTGTCGCTCATCTCTGTGACAGACTGCTGCTGTCTGCACCAGCCTCTCCTTCGCATGGTGGAGATGCAGCAGAGGGGCGTTTGCATCTGAGACCCTGCAGGTTGAGAGGGACCAACCGTTTCTTTCAAGCATCAGAACTTGGCCATCGCAGGAAGCTTTAATGAAGTTCATTTCCTAGAGTAAAGCTTGTTGAATGAATGAATGGTGCTTTGCTAACCTGAGTGTAGAGCAGCCTTTCTCAACCTTTTGACCCTGGAGGAACCCTTGAAATATTTTTCAGGCCTCGGGGAAGGAACCCCTGCACATTCAGGCTCAAATATAGGCCAGAAGTTACAAAATTATTATATCCCTTTCATGTGTAGGCCTGTCTATAGGCACTAACAGTGTTCTTAAACTGAAAATAAAGAATGAAAGTTACCTCTTTAATGTGAAGTTGCCCGAATTTGAAATAATTTTTTTAATAAATCGTGATCTGCCAGGGAACCCCTAGTGACCTCTCGTGGAACCCTAGGGTGCCCTGGAACCCTGGATGAGAAACCTTGGTGTAGAGTTTAGTCTGTTGTGTGAACTCAGCTTTGGTGTGACTAGCTTCAGTTTTCGTAGGAGGGTGATCAACAGCTTGGTTGCCTACTTCAAAAAACATTAGCTAAATTGAGACAGAGAAGACATCTGTCAGCTAATAGCTGATACCTTACCAGTACTTCCATATTTAGGGGCACTCTACCTCTGGATACGAGCTGCTAGGTAGAGGAATGTATGGGCTTCATGCTCTGCATTGTGGCTGTTTAGAGGTGTTTTGCTTGCCACTGGGAAAAATAGGAGGCTGATGATCAGGATTGATTTTTGAATGAAAATGAAATGGGTTTAATTTCTTCTTCTCACCTGTCTCTTCTTATCCCTAAATATGCCTCCCCCCTCGGTCTTTTCTTCAGGAACATCCTGGAGCTGATAGAGTTCTTCGAGGAAGAGGACCGGTTCTACCTCGTGTTTGAGAAGATGAGAGGAGGTGAGTTGCTGGCAAAATGAATGGGTTTTATAGGTGGGGGAACTTCTTTTTTTTTAAAGGTTCCAATTTTTTTTCCAGTTTAAGGGAAAAACCATAAATTGTACATACTGTAATTGTCCATAGTATAATCTACATCTGTAAGCAAAGAGCATCAGGTCTTTGGTCCATGGCGTAATTGGGCCCGTCTCTGTCTCTTTCCAGGCTCCATCTTAACTCACATCCATCGTCGACGCCATTTCAACGAGCTAGAGGCCAGCATGGTGGTGCACGACATAGCCAGTGCCCTTAATTTCTTGCACAATAAAGGTGGGTAAAAATGAGTGCTGGGGGCAAATTATCTTTTGGTTTTCCCGAAGCGCACTGTGCAACTTGAGTTCCTCTCCTGTTGCGTGCTTGCAACCCACTAAGCCAGTGTTTCTCAACCAAGTATGGTGGCTGGGGAATTCTGAGAGTTGAAGTCCATACATCTTCAAGCTACCAAGGTTGAGAGAAACTGCATTGAGCATGTCTCACTGCCACGGTAAACCTTGAGCTATCTGCATTAGCCGGTCCTCATCTTTTTCACACTGCATTCCAGCAACTTTTATGATGCCCAGGAATCTGCCGAGGCCTGATCTGGGAACGTCCCTATAATTTGCCTCTTCCTCTTGTGTGCAAATACACAGTATATGCTTTATTTGGGGAAATATCTGCAGCTATGCAATGAAACCCAGCCTGAGCTGGTTGCTACAGACTATAATTGATACTTGTTAAGGAGTTGTTAGCTCTTTCCCATAATACTAGCAGTTGGGAAACAGAGTTAGTTGGAAAAATTTAGAGGCATCTGGTTGAATGCTTGGGCAAGGAGATTTCTTTGCATGAAGCAACTTCACAGAACTTCCTGTCACAAGATACAGTGAGGACCATCAGCTTAGATGGCTTTCAAAGTGGACCAGTTTATGGAGACTATGATTTAGGACCAGGAAGTCTGAAGGACCATTTTCTCCTAATTTGGTCTGTCCACACAACCAAGTTGTCAATGGATATCTTTACTGTTAGACCCTCAGCCAATGGAGATGTGGAAGTGGCCATTATCTACACTGGTTCCCAAATTTGGAAATCCCTGTCCCCAGAATTTGACTTGGCCCCTTTCCCTGACAGCATTTTGCCTATGCTGTTTCTTATTTTATTTTATTTTAATGAGCGTATCAGCTGAGCTTAACGTTGATATCTCAAATAATCTGTTTTTAAGATAATGTGGGTTTTTTTTTTAAGTTACGCTGATAGCAAACTACATTAGGTGGTGTTGTCGCTGAAAAGGTGGGATATAAATATTTTTAATAACACCTGCTTGGTGGCTGAGACCTCAGCTAGTAAGTGAAGCCTCCGTGATAGTCTCTGAACGGCAAATGCTGAGCCTGGCCACAGGAGAGAGATGCTGGGTATTCAGTTTCATGCGAGGAAGAGACAGATGGAAGGTCTTTGAATGAAACGTACCCTTTGCTTCCTAAGTAGCTTTTTAAATCCAGTAGTTAAGGGATAAAACAGAAGGGACAGGGCCCTTCTGGCTTCTGTAAGCACTAGCTGTTAAGGGTGTGTGTTTCTTTAGAAATATCTGTCTGACCACGGTTTGAAGCAGGATGCTTGCTTAGATGGACCTGTGGCTGCTTTCTGCAGGATCAGGTTACACAAATTGACTCAACCTTCCCGTATTTCAGTTGTGTCTTTTCCACTCGCACAGCTGCCCCGTCATGTTCTTCCAGTGAAAAGCAGAAAGCGTTAACTGCTAACGTTAAGCAGCTTTCTCTCTTTTATTACAGGAATAGCACATAGAGATTTAAAACCAGAAAATATTCTCTGTGAGAGTTCAAATCAGGTAAGCAATGGTTTAATTGCTCCAGTCTCTGATGGGGTCACGTGCTGCAAGATAGGCAGATCCAAGGAACTTGCTGATACAGGATGATGTGGTGATAAGTGGGCTAATCAAGTATAAACCTGGGCTGTTGTTTAGATTGTGCATAACGAGGGTTTGAATGTATGATGGAATTTCAAATTCTAATGAACATGGGTTTTTCTTCCAAAAGAGATGACCTTTCTTTCCCTCCCATCCCCTCCCTGTGCCCCCATTTGTCTGCAATACCAGGTTTCCCCGGTGAAAATCTGTGATTTTGATTTAGGAAGTGGGATCAAGCTGAATGGTGATTGTTCCCCCATCTCCACCCCAGAGCTACTCACTCCGGTAAGTAGTCCCCCAAGGAGAATTGTACTTCATAGAATCATAGGGGGGGTGGAAGGGTGCTTTCTGGTGATAAGCAAAAAGGAAAAGAAAAAAGTTTTGTACAGGTAGTCTTCACTTAACAACCATTCGTTTAGTGATGGTTCAGACTTACGACAGCGCTGAAAAAACTGACTGACACGACCATCGCAGCATCCCCGTGGTCACGTGATCACGATTTGGGTGCTTGGCAGCCGGCTCACGTTTATGACTGTTGCAGCGTCACGTGGCCACATGATTGCCATTTTCGATCTTCCCAGCCAGCTTCTGGCAAGCAAAATCAATGGGGAACCATGTGATTCGCTTAACAACCATGTGGTTTGCATAACGCCCGTGGTGATTCGCTTAACAACGGCTGCGAAAAAGGCCATAAAATTGGGTCGGATTCGCTTAATGACTGCTTCACTTAGCAACTGAAATTCCAGTCCCAATTGTGGTCGTTAAGCAAGGACTACCTGTACAAGCACTGATCACCCAATAAAATAAATCAAGTGGATGTTTTAAAAAAACTCAAAACTTTCCCCTGTCTGGTGGTCTGGAGGGCCTCATTTTAGGAAAATAGTTTTTAACTGGAAAAGTGTTTTTTATACAGTGTATATTGACTTTATGGGATTTGCTGCTAAAAACTTAACAGGTTTTGAAATGGGATTCAGTTGATTCCCAAAAGGTGGGTAATCAATCAATAGGTATTAGGCACGTTCAGCATGGAGATTTCATTTAGCATTCTCTTTAAGTAATACCTGATGCCAGTAGGGAAGGAGGATGCTGGTTTCTGTGGACCGTCTGGGAATTCTGAAGGCATCTGACCTCGCTTGGAAGCAGGATGCTAGACTCGCAGACCTGTATTGATCTGGCCACCCTTTTATGTGTGTGTTGTGGTAACGGATGGTTCCATAAACGGAAGGAATCTCTCGGAGGTCAGTGTGACTTGTGTGTGTGTTGTTCTCAAGGTAGGGTCCTCAACATTCATCCATCAGAATTTACAGAGAAATTGAACTACCTGCTTGCATATCAAGCCACCAAATACAAGCCCGAATAAGCTTTTCTAGACTGGCAGCGAAATGGCTACTTTGGCAGGTTGGTGGTTTAGGTTAAATGATTGCCATTGGTTTTCTTTGGGCAGATGGTTAGGCAGTCCTTGAAAAGTTTTACACTCACGGATGATAGTGTAATATTCTAATTTCAAAGGAATCCTGAGTTTTGGCTCCAACTAGTTTCCTTTTTGGGGTGTCATGTCATCAGGGTCTTCTGCATACATTGGTTCTTACTTAACCACTATCGGAGAAAATGAATTAAGGAAAGTAAGGGTTCAAAACCGCTCTTTTTTATATTCTGTCTACAAATATGAAGGATGAGTCCCAGCCTCTTTTGGTGAGAAATGCTCAGAGAAGTATTCAATCATCATACCCTGATTATCTACCCTGAGATAATTGCTCTCTTTTGCATGCCCAACCCATCCTTTTGCTGTTATCCTTTTGAAGTTCTTGCTTAGGATCTTCTTAATTTGTAAAGGAAAATTGGAGACAATTTTGCATGCAGCTGTCAAGTTGCAACTAGACTTTTCATGGAAATTCTAGCTAATGAAGCCTGCTATGTTTCTGGGTTTTTTTACATTTTTAAGCTTCACGGAACCAGTTTTATTGCTGATAGTCAACTTTCAAAGCAGAGGCTCTGAGATGAAATACTTTGCATCTTCCCTCTCCCGTGACTTAGGTAGCCAAAATTTATACCCAGCCACACGCAAGAAACTGCACGCTTAAGTAGAGAAACACCCCCCCCCCCCAGCTTGAAGCTGGAAGGGCAGCAGATCCTGGCTCATTTGTGCTACAATAAGTCATTTTTGTCACCCTGCCCCCAGAACGCTCTTCAGCCAGTCTGAAGAGTTTTTGGTGATGCAATTTCCAAATACTGGTAATGTAATTTTCTGCTTGTTTTGAGTCAGGAAATGCGTGCAAACTGCACGTATTTCAGTTAGTTTTGTTTTAAATTAGAGTTGGCATTTTTTTAAAAAAAAAAAAAGTGCCACCTCTGTAGATTTTCCATGACTAGGGTGATCCGCACTTGCTCTCCTCAAATTTGTTAAGATATTTGTCCATCTGATAAATCAGTCCATCTCTACCTTAAGGTATAGGGTCTCTTAAAATAGGCCAATAAAGCAGAGTGCTGATTGACTTTGGGTGGCCCAAAATGTTGGGGAAGAGGAACGGTTGGAAGAGTAAGTTTTCTAAGACCTTACTAACATATACCTTACTAATCCTCTGTCTGGCCATTTCATCATATCTCTGATGTGTATGACACTTTTTTCTTACCCTGCAAACTTTGTCCCAATCTCCCTGCCCCCTTGGAGGTGTGCAATAATGAGGTAGGCTCTGCTGAATGAAAGCAGCTGATCCTAAGGTCCCCCAGTAGATGGTTTCCAAAAATACCTCTGGGCAGGTTGCAATACCTTGGTGGTCTTCTCAGGGTTTGGAAGCTAAGTAGGATCCAGCCTGGTTAGTATTTGGAGGGGAGATCTTCAGAATGTGATTTTTTTTAGCCTAACTGTTGCTATATGGATTTGGTTAGATCAGGGCTTTCCAAAGTTTTTCCCGCGGCGACACACCAACCGGCGTTGGTGTGTCGCCGCGGGAAAACCCAGAAGTGCCGTCCTTGCGGCAGCGCGCAAAAACCCGGAAGCGCTGCTGCCGCTTTCGGATTTTGTGCGCTGCAGTTGGTGTGTCGCCGCGGGAAAACCCGGAAGCGCTGATGATGATCAGCGCTTCCGGGTTGTGTGGCGACACACCAGACTGTGTGTCGCGACACACTTTTGTGTTGCGACACACAGTTTGGAATTTTTTTTTATTTTATTTAATTAAATTTATATAACCTGGGAAAGCTCTGGGTTAGATTGTTCTCAAGCAGCATTATGTTCTTACTATATTATTTTGTTTGGGTTTTTTTTTGTTGGCTATTTTGCTGTTGGTTTTTAATTTTATATTCAGTGCCCAGAGTTGAAACTGGTAAGATGGGTGGCTATATAAAACATTTTGGGAGACAGGGTGCTCCATCATTGGAGGTTTTCAAAAAAAGACTGGATAGCCATTTGTCCAGAATGGTATTAGGATTCCTGCAATGATCAGAGGGTTGGGCTAGAAGACCTCCAAAGTCCCTTCCAACCCTATAATTATATGAAGGGAATAGCAAAACACTACAGGTAGTCCTCGACTTATGGCCATTCGTTTAGTGACCATTCAAAGTTAACAGCGCTTAAAAAAAGCGACTTACGCCTGGTCCTCGCACTTACGACCGTCGCAGTGTCCCTGCAGTCATGTGATCAAAATTCAGGCGCTTGGCAACCAGCATGTATTTATGACGGTTGCAGCGTCCTGGGGCCATGAGATCGCCATTTGCTATCTTCCCATCTGGCTTCCGACAAACAAAATCAATGGGGAACTGTGTGATTTGCTTAATGACCACCACAAAAAATGATGTGAAATTGGGTGCGGTCATGTGATGCCTCACTTAGCGACGAATTTTCCAGTCCCTATTGTGGTTGTAAGACGAGGACTACTTGTATCATGCCAAGGAAACTGCATGGGCACGACACTGAAGCCACCAAGAGTCAGACTCAACTCAAAGGAGACTTTACCTTTTCTTAAACTGAGATTACCAAGCCACACTTAACTTGCAATCCACAAACTATCTTACAGTGGAAGGGGATGGCCACTTTCATACAACAGGCACAGGCAATAGCTGGGTTCCTCAATTTATTGAACCACAAACTGCTAAACCCCATTTTTAGCATGGAAACCAGCCAGGGAGTTAAATCTATTTTTCAACCTTTTCAGCATTCTCATATGAAATGCAGCTCGTGTGTGTGAGTGTGAGTGTGAGTGAGTGTGTGTGTGTGTGTGTGTGAGAGAGAGAGAGAATGGATCCCATCTGCAGCAGAGGTGCCTGCAGGGGAGGTAAAAAAAAGTCAAGATAGCTTTTGTGACCTGTCCCTTTTTTCCTTATGTCGCAAACACTGTAGAATTGGGTTGCCAGACACTCTATTCTGTCTCCATGGTGGACTGAGCTGGGGTCCTGTGTGCATGAAACGCCTCATTTCATTTGGCTGATTTATGTTTCTGGAAATCTGGCTAGCAATGCTTTTAATACCCCCACCCCACCCCCGGCCTTTCTGAACATGGCTGGCTGGTTTTACGGGCGACTTCTCTCCCCATGCTAAGGCTGATATTCTCTCTGTGCGTGTGCTGCGGACGCTTACCCTTGGTCACGGCTAGGTGATGGACTGGCAGAGTTCGGGATGGGATTCTGCCCTCCATCCATCCCTCTCATCCCGTCCTCCCTCCCCCCATAGATGTGGGAGGCAAAGAAGCTTGCTAAAGTGGGTCAGTACAGGCTTGCATATGGGGTGATGGGAGGAGCGAGGGAGAGGCGGAGACGTGGCTGGAGTTCCACTTCTTTATTGTGCAGCCAGGCTAACCCATCTGTCTTGCCAGGCAAGTTTGGCTGCCTGGTTAAGGATACTTGTGGGTGTGGGTGTTCATGCATCTGGTTGGACACGGCCTTGCCTTTCTATATTACTCAAAGGAAATTGCTTTCTTCCCTGTTTATTCTTCCCCTCCCTTATGGCTGAGAGGTATCTAAACCAACAAAATCCGCTTTCTTAATTTTTACCCGCCTTTGAGTTTATTCCAGGTGTTGGGGGCTTTTAATTCTTTCTGGGAACATCCCCTCTCCACCTGAGCTCTCCGCTCCCCCCCCCCGCCCCCCTTGCCAGTTACAATAATCCCAGGAAGAACAGTATGGAGATGTATGAACTGGATGCTCTTCTCATTCAGCGTATTGGGCATTTATGCCTTGTTCCTATTGTAGCACAGAACTTGAAGAACAAGTGGAGAGAAAACAGCTCTGTTAAATTCAGCTGTATCTTTTCTTTGCAGCACTAGTAACTACAGTTTATTTTGCCTCTACTCCCTCTTTCTCTTTTTCTCCAGGAGATATATTTATACCTTAAAATACACATTCTGCCTGTATGGAGAGGTTTGCAAAGGGTCTCCTATTGCAGCTGAGCAGAAGGACCTTTCTGAAACTCAGGAAGGACCCAGTCAGTGTAAACGGGCAGCAGTAAGTTGGGTGAACACACAGCTTTGTCTCCTGTAACTGAGTTCACCCAAAAGAGGGCCGAAGTCACCTTTCTAAGTCTGTTGCATGAGCCAGACTGTCACACTTGGCCACGATGCAGTGTCTTCCTTTGGCCAAGGCACGTTAAGTGACCAGTGCCGTATCAAGTGCAGTGAATTGGGTGAACACAGCCGGTCAGTGGTTTCTAACCACAGCTGGGACTAGAACTGTTTTCAACCTAGTACAGGCCCATGTTGGGTTTTGTTTTCGTTTGAGATGCAGGGCGCTTTTGCTAACTCTCGGGAGAGCCTGCTGGGCAATGTTCTCCCAAGGGCTCCTTTCCCCCCACAGGCTCTGCTTAGCTGGGAAGTCAGACACGGTGCAAGGCCACAGCTCGGCCCCAGAGTCGCTGGCTTTGCTCCCACGGCGTGCTGGTCGAGCAAGTTCTAGACTTCTGCCCTGCCCTGTTCTTGGGGGTTTTGTCCAGGTTAGATGCAATTGTGTTTTTTCTTTTTCTTCTTTTGAAAAGGGAGGAACGGAATTTGGCAGCTGATGCAACCTTGGTGCAAGCGAGGGACTTGTGACTCCTTGCACCTGGCTGGTTCAATCCAGCTGCATTCAGGGACGGGGAGGTGGCAACGGGTGAACGCAGCACCGTGTGTGTGTGTGTGTGTGTGTGTGTGTGTGTGTGTGTGTGTGAGAGAGAGAGAGAGAGAGAAGAGAGAGAGAGAGAATTCCAGCTCCATGGCTGCTATTTCCAGCGCTTTTTATCTGGCAGAGAGGAGGCGGGTTATGACTTGCATAATGGGAAGGAAACAGAGAGGGAAATGTTCATCAGTTCACCTGTTGGAATCTTTGCTATGGGATGTATGAAAGGATCCCTTTGAGCATGTGAAGAGTGCATTTTCCTTCCTGGCTAAAGAATGGCTGTGTGCCCCCTGGGTTTCTCAGATTAAGGACCTGTCACAGACATGTGCCTGGAATTCCTTGCCCAAATGCCTATACGTTGCAAATTCTTGAATTCTACCACCACTTGATGGACAAAAATTAATATGAAACCACTCACATGTATTCCTGTTCCCTGTTACGTGGCCTACCTTGCTCTCATCTCTCGGGGTAGATCTAAATAAATAAATTTGTAATCTCCTTATGGACAGGGAAGTCCCCAAAGCTTCATGTATGTTGATGGTAAAAGGTAAAAATCTCCTTCATGGTGTCTCTGGGAGGTGATCCAACTTGAGAGAGACTTTATACCTTTTATCTTTAATATAGACCAATGTTTCTCAACCTTGGCAACTTGAAGATGTGTGGACTTCAACTCCCAGAATTCCCCAGCCAGCCTTGCTCAAGGTTGAGAAACACTGATATAGACAGTCTTCTGGACAGCTCCCTGCCCTTAAACTCCTACAGATTTAGCTTTGATGGGACATTATACAAAACTTATTTGTTCATATCTTCCATGTACTATTTGTTTCTAGAGAAGCTGAGCTTACATTCTCTTCTGCCTTGGGGAGGGCATGATGGAATTAAAGCTGTTTTTCTTTTCAATGTTTGGACCTGGGTGCCCCACAGCAGGGACCCAACCATTTTAAAAAAATTATTATTAGATTTATATCCCAACTTCTATCTTGTACAACTCAAGGCAGTGTGCATAATACTCCTGCCTATTTTTGCTGTAGTGCTTCCAGTGATTTCGATGAAACCATTCACCCATCCTTGTGGAAATCCAGGTCTTCAGTGTTCCCCCCCTTTCCCCCCCTCTTTCGTCAGTTTATGCTTTCTTTCCCTTCCATGCAAGATTTATCTGGTGGATCTGACCTGAAGTCTAAGCTGAGTCAATAATTCTGTTGCCAACAGGATTGACTAAATGGATTCCTGTTGACTTTCCGAAATGCTTGCTATGTTTTACACTGAGAAGTACACGGCTTTGGGGCACCTCTGATTTTGGTGATCAAGAGTATCTGCTGAGAAATTAGGTTCAAGAAAGGCCATTAGCTTTTCTTGATCCTATGCTAATTGCCAGGTAGGGACATGAGGTAGATAAAAATGGAATATGATGGCTGGGAATCCCCCAATAACTCGATTTTGCATCTTGGTTGCAGAATAAGGTTTCTGGTAGAAATACTATTTGAGATACTGATTATCCCTGCCCCTTCCCCCCTTTTTGACAGAAAGTTAAGCTACCATGTGTAATGCATGGAACTCTCTCTGACAGCTCCTTTGGTCTCTGCCCATATAATAATACTGTTCATCATCTTGGCGACAGGGCATGCAAGTTTTGGGACTTGGATTAGCCTTTGAACTGTGTGTTGAAGGCCACATTCTCCAAAAGGATTGGTAGAACCAGGATCAGAACTAGCTTTGACTACATTTCCTTTATACTTAAAATTACAGCAAAGATGATTACTCTCCAATTACATATTTAACCATTTTCCTAATGGGTTGTCTTCCACATTAGAATTTGTTGGCAACCTTTGGAGTCCTCTGGGAGGTGATGCGTTGCTTTTGGAGATCCCGTGTGGTCTTGGACCTTTCTTCTGTGGCATAGATCAAGGCTTAGTACAGCGTTTAACTCCAACCAGTGACATCACGCTGAAGAGTAAACAAAGACTCATAGCAATTGGTGTGATGCATGTAACATTGGCCTGGGGAGAATGTGGAAGCAACACTAATTCTTCCCCTTCCTGCTCCCTCAAAACCCCGTTCCAACCCTTGAACAAGCTTGGCAAAGAAATGTTAAGATATTAGAAAGCTGGAATAACTCATATTTCTCTCCCGTTGGGGGAGATGGGCGGTTATATAAATTAAATAAATAATAAATATGAACTGGAACATCCTGTTTCCAAGGGAATTCTTGCTTGTTCTAGGATCAGAGATGAGGCAAGAGCCCTGATTTGCATAATCACTGAGTGTTAGTTGGGGCTGGTGGGAATGGCATCCAATCATATTTGGAATGTTACAAATGTTCTAATGCTCCTACCCTTGGTTTAGGAGCTGATAGAACAAAATAGCTTAGAGAGCACCAAGAAATGCAGAACAAAATAAGTACAGGTAGTCCTTGACTTACGACCATTTGTTTAGTGACCGTTTGAAGTTATGATGGCGCTGAAAAAAAGGTTACTTGTGACCGGTCCTCGCACTTATGACTATTGCAGCGTCCCTGTGGTCACGTGATTGCCATTTGCAACCTTCTCAACCGGCTTCCGACAAGCAAAATCAACAGGGAAACCACATGATTCAGTTAACTGCATGGTTCACTTAATGACTGCGGTGGTTTGCTTAATGACTGCCCCAAAAATGTCATAAAATTGGGTGCATTCACGTGATGCCTCACTTAATGACCACACCGCTTAACAATAAATTTTCTGGTCCCTATTGTGATCGTAAGTTGAGGACTACCTGTATATCTTTCTGAGTGTGCCTCTAATATAAAGCCAAAAGAACCTGACTCTGGTCAGGCCTGTATCTTCGTCTGCAGTTTGTGGTGTTTGTGGTTTGCAGGAGTCTTCTATTCTTGCTTGTCTTGAGCATTTGGCAGCTGGAGGTAGACTGCGCCTGTGCGTGGAGGTTCTGTTTTCATTGTAGAGTACGTAAGAGCAGGCCACTAGCCCAGCTTCCTATTTCCAGTGTGGCCAGAAGGCAACAGCGTCCCATGTTGCTGACTTCCATAGAATCTGAGGTTTAGAAATACTGCTGAAACCTGGTTTCATTGAGCAATCATTGATTAGACCAGTTTTGGAAGATAGCCTTATCACTGTCTTACCATTCCTGATTCTATTGCCAATAAATTTCACTGAGGATGGTTAGGTGTTATGTGAGGGAGAAAAAGATACGTCTCCATGTGTTTGCAAAAGAACAATCGGAGATAAATCCTTGCAAAAGTCAGTGCCTTATCTTTCCCGATTATGCCTTTCTATAGTTACTGGGGACAGACCTGTCCATTTAAAGCACACGCATCTGTGCAGATAACTGCATCTGAATCAGTGTCTAAATTGGTGGCTGTTATTTTTTTTCTTCCCCCGCCCTCTGAATTTTGTTTTCCTCCCCCAGTGCGGTTCAGCAGAATATATGGCCCCGGAAGTGGTGGAGGCGTTTAACGAAGAAGCGTCGATCTATGACAAGCGCTGTGATTTGTGGAGCCTGGGAGTCATTCTGTACATCATGCTGAGCGGCTACCCCCCTTTTGTGGGTCACTGTGGGACCGACTGCGGCTGGGACCGTGGTGAAGCGTGCCCCGCTTGTCAGGTGATCATACCCAGATGGCGCTTCCTATTTGCCAGCAGTGCAAAGCCCCCCCCCCCAGTTCCATTTGCTTCTCCCCTCCTCTTAAAAAGGTAAAGGTTCCCCCCGCACATTTGTGCAGTCGTGTCCGACTCTAGGGGCCGGTGCTCATGTCCATTTGTTAGCCGAAGAGCCAGCATTGTCCAAAGACGCTTCCATGGTCATGTGGCCGGCATGATGCACATGGAACGCTGTTACCTACCCACCGAAGTGGTACCTATTCATCTACTTGTATTTGCATGCTTTCGAATTGCTAGGTTGGCAAGAGCTGGAGCTAGTGCGGGAGCTCACTCCATCACACAGGGCTAGGGATTCGAACTTGCGATCTTCCGATCGACAAGCCTGGCGTCTTACCCGCTGAGCCACCACGCCCCTAACCCCTCCTCTTAGAAATGTCTTAATTGGCTCCTGTATGTATTTCCTTATTATTTTTAGATGCGCTGGCTTCTTCTCTTAACATAACTTTCTGTTCTTGCAGAATATGTTGTTTGAAAGCATTCAGGAGGGGAAGTATGAATTCCCGGACAAGGACTGGGCTCACATCTCTTTTGAAGCTAAAGACCTCATTTCAAAGCTGCTTGTAAGAGATGCCAAAAAGCGTCTGAGCGCGGCCGAAGTCCTCAAGCATCCGTGGGTACAAGGGGTGAGCATCCTTGAGTGAGGTGGACATAAGATCCTTTATTTTCCCTTGGTGCTTATCTGGGGCAAAGGATTATTCAGTGTTAATGTAAGCTAGACCACAAAGTTAAAAAAATAGAAAGAAGGCATGGCACACCTTGTAGCCAAGAAAACTGTGTGGATGTGTCCATGAAATCCTCAGCCCTCAGGCTTGATTGAAGTGCAACTTTACCTTTCAGCAGTGTTTCTCAACCTTAGCAACTTTAAAGTATGTGGACTTCAACTCCCAGAATTCCCCAGCCAGCATGCTGGCTGGGGAATTCTGGGGGTTGAAGTCCACATGCCTTAAGGTTGAGAAACACCACTTTACAGATTTGGAAGCCCCAGACATCTACTGTTTTCTGTGAAGCGAGTTTTCCGTCCATGTCCAGAGTGTGCCTCCATTAGTGAGCAAGCACCTATTTAGGAATAGGCAAACTACTGGAGCATACATTTAAATGGGGTTGACGTGTCTCCATTGTATTTGTTTAAATGGAACTTTAATTTTGTCATGGAAAAATGCAGAGAAGGGGTGACTTAAAAGGGCACTGAATTCTGCAAGGGGTTGTAGGCACTCTTAGATGACTGTTGTGACGACAACATAACTCCCTTTTTTTTTTGCTCCTAGTGTGCTCCTGATAACACACTCCCCACTCCGATCATCCTACAAAGGTGAGTGAACCCCCTGCTAAGAAGCATTATAATACTTTTAATAAATAAGAACGTTGAGGTGTACCTCAAATCTTCCTTAACTTCCACAATAGAGAATTACAACTAAGTATAAGGTTTCTTGTCACCTGGGAATCTGTTTTTGTTCAGAAACTGAATACATGGAAAACAACAGCTTTTTAATCTTTACTGCATTATCAAGCTTTTGGTCATAAACCAGTATAAAATGTATATCATTGCTACTATTTCAGTGGTAATTTTAAGGGGTAGAACACCAGCTTAATAACAAGTAATAGGTATTAACAATGAAAAATGTAAAACTTTATAATACCAAGTCCTCCTTACAAAGATGTGCCAGAAAATGTGGGCAATTCTGCTGCTATCTTGGCCTTCCTTCAGTGAATTCATTTATTTGGAAAATTTATATGGATCCCCACTTTAAGCAAATAATTCTGGGCAGCTAACAATACAAAACCCCTGTGAAACAAAATTAAAAATACAATTAATAGCAAACATAATAAATACAAGTGCTGAGGCATCTCACAAACAGGTCACAATCCCAAACACACACCTACTGAGCTTTGCTAACAACCCAACCCTAATGCCTCAGGAAGGAGTCAGGTTTTCACAGCCTTCTGGTCAGTGTCCTCCAGATCTCAGGGCAGGCGCCATGACCATTGACCATCTGAAACGCGTATAGTCAAGCTGCAAGGAATGTAGCCCACATTGTGCTTTCAGTGGAGTCAGTCCCACAGAGCTCGAGGGAGCAATGCCAGGCCCAAAATTCTTTTTCTGCGCCCAGGTTTTAACTGTTGAGTTGTGGGATATGCGTGAGCGAGGGCCAAGTGGTCTCATTGCTTTCCTGTTGTTGCCCTCGGTAGGAACAGCAGTGCCAAAGAGTTGACATCCTTTGCCGCCGAAGCCATTGCCGTCAACCGCCAGTTAATGCAGCACGAGGAAGAGGCTGCGGAGGAGACCCACCCCATCATCATCAAAGCTACCTCATGCTCTATGCACCTCTCCCCCCCTTCCGAATCCAAGCTGGCCAAACGGAGACAGAAGACAGGCATGGCCAAAGCGAACCCCAGCCAGCATCTGGTTACCCCGTTGGTCCTGGTTGGGGACCACATGTGACTGCCTTTCCTTACATACACGTCCATTCTTCCATTTCCCCCCTCCTCCTGTCTTTTCGGACAAAAAGGTCTGCTTGAAAGAAAAAGAGATCAAGTTGGCTGGTTTCCAAGGATTCTTTTTTGTTTCTGATCTTGTTCAACACGGGCTGTTTCGTTTCTTGTTCCTTTCTC
This sequence comes from Charina bottae, assembly GCA_023362775.1. Lineage (NCBI taxonomy): Eukaryota > Metazoa > Chordata > Lepidosauria > Squamata > Charinaidae > Charina > Charina bottae. Next base: position 5,537,967 of record JALMGJ010000040.1, read on the forward strand.
TTTTTTTAAAAAAAAAGTATTTAAACTCTTATTTCTCCCCCCCCCCCGCTTCCCCTCTTCCCAGTGCATTTTGATACACATTTAATTTTTGCTTAAAAGGTTTAAAAAAAAGTTGCCCTTTCCTCCCCACTGAAGGATAGCTTATCTGGGGGGCGGGGGGCTGTATTTCCCCCCCCTCTCTCTCAGCTTCTTGTACTGTGAAAAGAGGGGAAGGAGAAACCCTTTCCCTTGTCTGCCCACCCCAAGCTTGAACTTTTAAACGTAGCATTTATATGTTTGAGAGTGTTTGCTTTTTTACGTTCGTTTTAATTTTGTTCTTGCTATTGATTTCTTCCTTTTTTTTAAAAAAAAAACATTAACTACTCAGATTCTGCACCTAAAAATTTCTGTATGGTTTAAGGGTGGGTGGGGATTTTTTTTGTCGCTTTCCCAAAAGCACTGGAGTGACTTCAGGGGGGAAAACAATTACAGTCCATGGATTGTATGAGTGTTCATTTATGGGGAATTTAGGGGAAATGGCAGAGTCTTCCCTAAAACTCTACGGATTCTATAAGCTGAAAGTAGTAGTATCTGGGATATAAACAGAAGGGGGAAGAGAGGAAAGGAAACCCAAGCATATAGGGTGGGATTCCTTCTCCCCACCCCCTGGAAAAGTTCACAGCACTTATTTTGTATTTTCTAGTTCTTTTTTCTTTTCAAGGGGCCAAGCTGCGGATGATACAAGAACCCTATTTTGTTTCAATCCAGATATGTCCTGTTAACATGGGAGGGGTCCAATTTTTTTTTAAAAGCAAAAGGGATGCATGTTTTAGGATCTACCATAGTTGAATCTAATCCCTTATGTTTTTTCCTGTTTGATAAGGGGACATAACGGAGAGGTGAGAAATGTTCTGGTCAAAAGGAAAGATTTACTACTTCCATAGAGTAAGCTCTTGCAAAGAAAGTAAGGTTTAATCTGAACGGAAAGTAGTCAACATTAATTAAACCATCCTGTGCAGGGCTGTAAAAACTTTGCAAAAATATTCATAGAGATATGTATAATGGTTCCGAGTTTGCAAATGTAGAATGCCCTATAGTAGGTGAAATTCTTACAGTGGCAGAATAGTTTATGGCAATCCTTTACAACTTTTGGTGACTGTTTTTTAATTCTTTATTATTTTTTTAAAAAACTGAGGTGATGCATTGTGTTTGATCTCCCCATCCCAAAGGCAAAATATAGCTTGAGGGAATTATGTTGAAATATTTCCCAGGCTTTGGAGCCTTTAAACTTCGGTTCTACTTATACGGAACTAGTATAGATCTGATTCCTCAGGGATGGTTGCTTCCTACGGGGACTAATTAATATTGGGAACCCCTAGCTTCCCCTCCCCCCAACCTCTACAGAACTACAGTTCTTATCATTCTGGGTTTTGTGTAAGAGAATAACAACACATCTAGTTTAAAGCTGGACCTGCTGTCAGCTTGTGAATTGGGGGGGCGGGGGGGCGGGCAGAACTGTAATCAAACTCAGGATGGTGCATACAGATGTGCTAAAATGGTCAAAAACTTGCTTTTTGGAATAGGGGAAGGAAGAGAGACAGCTGGTGTACTTGGATGCACATGGTGTCACATAGAAGGAACTGGAGGATTCAGTGTTCAAGTTTTTTTTTTTAAAAAAACGGTTTCAACGTGTGAAATTGAAGCAGTTAGCAAGTAGCATAATCGGGTGAAATTCTGGTGGAAGACCCTCCAGAAAGATGTGAAGAGAGACAAAAATAGTATTTGGTTAGTGGTCCTGTTTGGCTTGATCCTCTTCTCATCACCCAGCCTGGCCTGAAAGTTTTGGCCCAGCATCAATGTAAGCATTGCCAGACAATTGCCAGTAGTTGTGCTGTTGCTGTCTGGGCCTCATGATTTTTTCCACCCCTCCATTGTTTTCCAGTGTTGAACAACTAAGCCTGAGAGTCATAATGTGAATTGCCTGCAAGATGAGGAACCGAGACTAAGGAGCATTGTGGGAAATTAAATGGCAGGTCCCAGCTACTGCATCTTGATTGGTATGCTTGGGTGCTGCCTGTTGATGCTACGTCTAGAGGAGGGGGCCAACCAGAGGGCATTTCTGTGGGGTCCCCTTCAGTCCTGATACCATTCTTGATTTGAGACTGTCCTCAATGTTTCGTCAGCACATTGGGTGTTGATACCGTTTCACCATGGATCAGTCATGGTGGACGAGGGGTGCCTCTAAGGACATTATTTCATGTTAATAGGTCGAGAGCTGAAGGAGGAAAAAGGCACACCATCTTCCTCTCAAAGGCTGGAATATAATGAAACGTGATGGTGCTTTCCAGGCACACCTGGAAATTAGACAGTTGGCTCTTTGTGTCCGCTGGGGGAGACTCAAATGTGCGGGATGAGCCCCCTCCCCCTTTCCCCCCTGCTCTTAGACATACATAGTCCCAAGTCCTGCTCTCAGAATTTCTCAGAAAGACTGCGCACACATCCAGGCAGTGGAAATGTTTGTACATAAATCAGTATTGCATCATGATATTGATTGGAAAATATTCTTGAGTGTGTGTGTGTGTGTGGTGCCTTGATACGGTGGCAGCTGTGACTAGGGTGCGGGTGGGCAGATACTTTTGCCATGCTCAAATCCAGTAGCCTGCTTGCCTGCCTGCCTGCCTGCCTTTCTTCATGCATCAGCTACAGGGCCAGCAGCCATCTGCGTTCTTGCTTGGGAGCGACCCCTGCTGAATTCTGTTGGATTTGCTTCCAAGAAAGCATGTGTACGACTGGTTGATGGGTGGAGGGCTGCATTTCTCAGTGTACAGGTATGGATGGGAAGGCTTACGGAATCTACTGGGCTTCCTTGAGAGGAACCGAGGGGAGGATCAACCTGTTAGCTTCGCTTTGCAAGTGAAAGTAGTTTTAAAAACTAGAGAGGTGGTTTTGAAGCTTAGTGTGGTTTGCTGTGCATGGCGAGGGAAAGTCTTGCTTATTGTCTGAAGGTCAGTTTGACCTGTCTGTCCTCCTTTCTAAGCCTTGGGAATTTTTTAACCAGTGATATGAGGTGGATCCTCTCCAGTACTTTTGCAGAATTGGTTGAACAGCCATGTGTATCAACTCATCTTGAGCGGTTGTAGCAAAACATCTGCTGTTGACCTCACCTCCTATCCAGATGTGCACGTATGAGCATGTGGGCGTATGTGATCTGAGAATGATGCTGGTCTCTGAAGAAAGACTTTTTTTTTAAAGTAACAATACTATGCAAAGAAGTTTGAACTCTTTTTGCAGAGAAGGAGAAGTACTTTTTTCTCAGATGCCAAAACTGCAGGATACTGATTTTTTTTTGTTAAGTGTGGAGGCTTGTAAAATAACTCGTCACCTCCTTTCTTTTCTACTTTTGATATTTTTCTCTACTTCCTTGACAGAGGGTAAAACAGATGGATCCCCCTTCTAGTATTTTGGTTTGCTTTTTATGGCCATGCAGTCTTTTCCAACAGATGCTCTTTCATTAGTGAATGGGGAGGGAAGAAGTGACAGTCGGGAGTGTGAGGTGCACAATACACTGGTAGCTGAGCAGGCTAAAACATTGGAGAAATTATTTTTTAAAGCCAAGAACTTTTATCATGTATTTCAGAACAAAATTCTATATAAGTATGGATTTTGTTATTGATGATAAATCTTAGTCTTGTGGCAAGAAATTACCTGAACATACAGTGGTGGGCTCACGCCATTTTGTTCAAGAAAGCTGTCCTATACAGTAGCTGTAGCACGTGGCTTCTAGGGATGACCTATTTAATCCTTTCAGGATAAGAAGCGAAGGCACCAGCTTCCAGTTTGGATAGCAACCATGCTTGTTGCTATAGACGTGCATCAAAAAGAAGCTGGGAAACTTGGACAATGTTTGCACAACAAATTTTAAACCAGTGTGGAAATTTGACATGCTCTCTTGCCTCCTTCCTGCCCCAGACCCCATGCTATTCTAATTCAAATGGTTCTAAACTGGTTTTAAACTGTTTGGTGGGACATAGTATGCTTCATTCCTGCTTTTTTGTTGTTGTTTTTGCTGTGTCAGTCCTTCAAAAGAAACACAGTTTTAAGAACTGTGTGTCAAAAGTTATGAGTGTATTTACAGTCTTTTTTTTTTCCTCAAGAGCATCCATTCCCCAGAAGTGACATGGTACTTGTATTTGGCTGAGCTTTTTAGCTTGGTCTGCAAAAAGTCTAAGCCACTTTGATCGTAGGGCCAGTGCGTGCTTGACTCATCTGAGAAACATATGTCTGTAATGTCCTCCTCCCCAACCATTTGGGATACTATATTGGGAGGGGAAGAACTGCCGCTTGCTTCCCCGTTTTATTAATTGTAAAGGGCCAAAATGGGTGTACCAGAGACTCCTGTGATGCCTGTGGTATGCTGATAGGTTGGGAACAGTGGACAGTGACTTGTATCTTTCAAACCAGCATTTTTAAGATGAAACGTGCTGTGCATCGGTCTTTTTTAAATAAGGATACTTCTCAGGATTATGTCAGCATGTGAACCGCCCAGAGTCCCTCTTTTGGGGGGAGATGGGCGGTGGCAAAATTCGAAAAAACAAAAAAATAATGTGAAGGATTGCTCAGAGATCCCTTTTTTGTCTCTGATTTGTGCCTGATACTTAAGAAACAAAACATCCTAGATAATTTATGAAGTGTTCGGAATTGTATGACGGAATTGTGCACAGTTACAGAATAAGATCATGCAGAGCGCCAAATAACAGCTTTTGCATCCCCTCCTGTGTATTGTCCATCTTAACATAATGGCCCTTCTCTGCAAGTTTGCACATTTTTTTAGTATGTGCAAGAGCAGTGGGTCAGAATCGAGACCCAGGAAAGTAATTGGGTGTTCTTTTTAATTGGTGAGGTTTTTAAGGCAAATAAACCATTTTTGGCGGTGTGGTTGAAGTGAAGCAATCTCATATAAAAACATTGCTAAGATCATATCTTACCCCGGGATGGTGAATGATCTGAATATCTGAAAGGATTCATGTGTGCCCAAAAGTGAACTCTGTCCTGTCTTCTCTCTGTTTTGAAAGGATGACATTTCTATGGCCCACTGAAATGGGTGGTGGTGGTCTGTTCGCACTAGGGTGTATTTTTTTTAAAGGCTTCTTTCAAAATGGCATAACTTATTTCCTTTGCAATGTGGAATTCCATCTTGGTTTGGAGTTGATTTTGCAACATGAAGGTGCATCACAGTTCAGGTTTTGAATGAAGTATATTAAGTGCATCCAAATTCCACACTCACCTTGGAGGGAGATACTGTGGGCCGTGGGTGGCTTTTCTGCACTTGATGTAGTAGCCCCTGCTGAAATTTCATCACTTAGTTAATTTGAGTGGGAAATGGGCCTGAAGACTAGGAAGTTGGCATTTGGGGCGCATTCTTTCCCAAATCTCGTAGCGCAGCTAAGCTTAAAATGGTTGTTTTCAGTTGTTGGGTTTTCTCTGATGAACTAAAGGTGGAAAAAAATGGAACCCACTTTAATATGGGAGGGACTTGGTTAACACCATAGAAAACAAGGTGGCTCAAGTAATCTATTTTTTTTCCATGGGGTTTACAAACAGATTTATTACCTGTAATATTTAGCCTTTGGAGATATATTTCTGTGATTCAGTTTCTTGTTCTTAATTTCAACCCTGGACACACAAACTTTTCTCTGCGAGTGGTTTTAGATTTGCCTTGTCCAACCTGTTGCCACACGGAGTTAACAGTCTCACCCAGAGTGATTTGACAGTTTGGATTCTGAAAGCTGTAATCTCAGCATATCTGGAGGCAACCAGATTGGAGAAAGCGGTCTTGGACTTCTTTTTCCCCTTGGTTTACCTTTCTGCCCTTCACTGTGTTCCTCTGTGTGTGTCTGACCAAAATTGGTGGTGCTTAGATTTCTTGCCTCTTAATTCAGATGAAGCTAGAGGGATGGGAGAGATGGAGTGCTTGGAGGAGTTTGGACTACTCAAGCTCATTTGTATTAACCCCAGGGAATTCTGTGAAATGGGCATAAAGCATCTCTCCACTGGAGAGCCTTAAACACTGTCCTGCTCTGCACAGTTCCCCAGGTTTGGAAGCCCAAAGAGTTAAACTGAGTTTAAAGTCACTAGTTCTTATAAAGAAATGGACCTGTGCCTCTGGACAGATGTGAGAATGCCTCCAACCTGCCCCCTTGACATCTCAACCATCTATTTTCTCTCAAGATTGCTTTCCACATATTTATAGTTTGCATTGTGTTACTTTCCAATTAGTTGTGCACAGATTAATCTGTTCTTGCCAAAGTTCTTACTTTAAACCTTTTGTATCCCGCCCTCTCAGTATTTTTCTTTGTAAAACCTTTTATTGGGAAGCATCTTGTTTTGTACCTCCATGAGTTTTAATTAGCTGCATATATGAGGACAGAGGAATGTCTTGATGCATCTTTGATTTAATGCCCTCCTCTCCTCAATTTAAGTCTATTTAGAACTGGTTATTTAGCATTTTACTGTGAAGTAGGTTTCTTTTCTTTTATGAGAAAAATCAGTTCAGGAAAAATATTTTCCTCTGATTACCATAAAAGACTGCCAAAGGTTTTGTGTTCTGACATAAAGTCACCTTAATGCACCACTGGGGACTATAGATGCAAGAGTCCTTCAGCAAGGGACTGGTTTGAAAATGACAAATAAAAAAAAAACTTTAAAAATCTTAAAAAAAAAAAAACAAAGCACTTTATTATGTACCAGGTGAACTGATTCAGCTTGATGGAACTTTTTCCTTTGTAACACCTTGTTGATGCCAGAATTTTTTGTATTCTGTTTTGTAAGAATTTAATAAATGCATTCAAACATGTCAATGTCTTTTTTGACTGGTGCATATTTAATACTTTTAACCCGGGGTGGGGAACCTTTTTTCTGCCAAAGGCCATTTGGATATTTATAACTGGGGGGTGGGGGGCAGGGTTTCTGGGATTTCCGCGGACCGAGCGCCGGAGTTTGCGGGCGGGAGCCAATCACAAGTACTGGGGGGTGGGGTTTGCAGGCGGGAGCCAATCACGTGGAAGGTGCGGGTTTTGCGGGCGGGAGCCCTGCGGGCCTTATACAGCCCGCAGGCCTGACATTGCCCACCCCTGCTTTAAACATTAGCGAGTTTTGTACAACAACATGATTGAAGTTGGCCACTGAAATGGCAGTACCTGGTTGACTTCGTTTAGGCATGGAAGCTAAGCAGGATGTGGCCTGGTGAATATTTTGAGCAGAAACCACCAAGAGTAGACTCACAGCGGTCCGCAACCTTTTTGGCACCAGGGACTGGTTTCGTGGAAGACAATTTTTCCACGGACCGGGGGGGGATGGGTGGGTCATGGGTGGGCCGGGCTGGCTGTGCGGCCCGGCCCCGGTCTGGGGGTTGGGGACCCCTGGACTAGAAGATTGGAAAAAAAATACTGTAGAAGGCAGTAGCAAGCATAGTTCCATTTGTTGCTAAGAAAACTACATGGATGTGTGTCTATAGCCACCAGGAGTCAATGGAGCCTTTATTATGGATTTTTTGAGTCAAGGCTCATTCAGTAAACCATGTTAGTAGTAAATAGGTTAATTAAGACAGGTAAACATTGCTTAATTGACATGTGAAATAGCAAATCATGGTTCATTTAACCATGGGTTACTATTGTGACTCGTAATATCATGACTTTCACCCTTTCCAAGTTCTTCGTAAAAATTTTAAGGGGAAGTATTGCTTTTCCTTTTTCCCTTACTTTAAAACGTTTTTTGTGGCTCTGATGTTAGCAGTTAAAACAAGTCACCGCTATCTTAGGATTTGTATGCCTATCAACCAAGGCTTCTCTACATTTAGGGAAGGATGATTGACTCTCATGGCTTAAGCTGGGGGCCAAAAAGAAGCCAACATGAGCATGCAGGGACTAAAATGTCCAGTGAGATTAAAACTTCGGCAACCAGCATGAAATCTCAGTCAGAAATGGTACTGGGGGAGATGGGCGGTCATATAAATTGAAATAATAAATAAAATAAATAAATACTGAGCGAGATCCTGGAATGCCTGTAGCCTGGTCCACAGGGTGGTGGTGAGGATAAAGGGGCAACAGGATACGTGGGCTGCCCTTGGGACGTTGTGCATCATCTAAATCTGCCTACCCCAGGAACTGCACTTCAAGGTTCTGTTTATCACCTTTAAAATCCTGCTTGCTCGGGGCCTGAGTATCTTCCAAGTCCCCCTGCTCTGAAATGAATCTGCCCATCCAGTGAGATGAGGGAGAGAAAACATTTTGAGGGTCCCATATGCAAGGACCCCATTATTGATAGCTCCCCTTTTGTGAAACAGGTGGTTCCTGCACATCTGGATCACTTCCTCCCTACTGGGTTTATAGCACTATCAACTTGATTATTGAGGGCTTTGGCAAATGTTAATTTGTGCACCTTTATTAATGTATTGTCCCTTGTTTAATGCAGTCTTTTCTTCTGATTTGCTCAAATCCAGCCTGGAATGGAAAGGCATAACACCTTAATAATAATTGATAATTAATAAACAGAGGTGGCATAGCTCAATTTTTCAAACTTTTTCTGGCAGTGGAACCTGTTTAGTTAAAATCTTGGAACCCCTGATCAAGAAGCAAAGCTCTAGTAAAAAGTTAGCTGTGCTTGAGTGAACTATTTTTTTTTTGCCGTATCACAAGTCTACGATTTCATGGAACAGAGTAGAAAAACCCTGTGTTTAATGTCATTGCTTACCTATATGTATTATATTCTTCAATAAGGAAAATATATATATATATACACACACACACACACACACACACACTGCTCAAAAAAATAAAGGGAACACTGAAACAACACAATGTAAGTCCAAGTCAATCACACTTCTGTGAAATCAAACTGTCCACTTAGGTAGCAACATTGATTGACAATCAATTTCACATGCTGTTGTGCACATGGAATAGACAACAGGCGGAAAGCATAGGCAGTTAGCAAGACATCCCCAATAAAGGAGTGGATCTGCAGGTGGTGACCACAGACCACTTCTCAGTTCCTATGCTTTCTGGCTGATGGTTTGGTCACTTTTGAATGCTGGTGGTGCTTCCACTCTAGTGGTAGCATGAGATGGAGTCTACAACCCACACAAGTGGCTCAGGTAGTGCAGCTCATCCAGGATGGCACATCAATGCGAGCTGTGGCAAGAAGGTTTGCTGTGTCTGTCAGTGTAGTGTCCAGAGCATGGAGGCGCTACCAGGAGACAGGTCAGTACATCAGGAGACGTGGAGGAGGCCGTAGGAGGGCAACAACCCAGCAGCAGGACCGCTACCTCGCCTTTGTGCAAGGAGGGACAGGAGGAGCACTGCCAGAGCCCTGCAAAATGACCTCCAGTGGGCCACAAATGTGTGTGTGGCTGCTCAAACGGTCAGAAACAGACTCCATGAGGGTGGTATGAGGGCCCGACGTCCACAGGTGGGGGTTGTGCTTACAGCCCAACACTGTGCAGGACGTTTGGTATTTGCCAGAGAACACAAGATTGGCAACTTCGCCACTGGCGCCTTGTGCTCTTCACAGATGAAAGCAGGTTCACACTGAGCACATGTGACAGACGTGACAGGGTCTGGAGACGCCGTGGAGAACGTTCTGCTGCCTGCAACATCCTCCAGCATGACCGGTTTGGCAGTGGGTCAGTAATGGTGTGGGGTGGCATTTCTTTAGGGGGCCGCACAGCCCTCCATGTGCTTGCCAGAGGTAGCCTGACTGCCATTAGGTACCGAGATGAGATCCTCAGACCCCTTGTGTGACCATATGCTGGTGCGGTTGGCCCTGGGTTCCTCCTAATGCAAGACAATGCTAGACCTCATGTGGCTGGAGTGTGCCAGCAGTTCCTGCAAGACGAAGGCATTGATGCTATGGACTGGCCCGCCCGTTCCCCAGACCTGAATCCAATTGAGCACATCTGGGACATCATGTCTCGCTCCATCCACCAACGCCACGTTGCACCACAGACTGTCCAGGAGTTGGGGGATGCTTTAGTCCAGGTGTGGGAGGAGATCCCTCAGGAGACCATCCGCCACCTCATCAGGAGCATGCCCAGGCGTTGTAGGGAGGTCATACAGGCACGTGGAGGCCACACACACTACTGAGCCTCATTTTGACTTGTTTTAAGGACATTACATCAATGTTGGATCAGCCTGTAGTGTTCTTTTCCACTTTAATTTTTGAGTGTAACTCCACATCCAGACCTCCAGGGGTTGCTTACATTTGATTTCCATTGCTTTTTGTGTGATTTTGTTGTCAGCACATTCAACTATGTAATGAACAAAGTAATTAATACGAATATTTCTTTCATTCAGATCTAGGATGTCTTATTTCAGTGTTCCCTTTATTTTTTGAGCAGCTTATATATATATATATATATATATATATATATATATATATATATATATATAGTAAGCAATGTTCATTATATAATAATGATCATTATTAAACAACAGTATACAGTTAATCCATACCCTTTGCTTCCCTGCCCTGCATTCAGTATTTCAATCAAAAAACAAAAATACTGTGCAAAAATATGACTCAAAAACAAGAAATTTTAACAAAAACCGGTTTTACAATAGAAAAGAAGATTAGATATTTGGGAGTAATATTAACAACAAAAAACAGTACATTATTTCATAATAATTGTGGGAAAATTTGGAATGAAATCAAACTAGATTTGGAAAGATGGAGAAAACTGCATTTATCTCTACTAGGAAGGATATCTACAATCAAAATGAATGTATTTCCCTTTCAAACATTACCAATTTTAATTAATGAAAAAATATTTAAATTATGGCAAAAGGACATTTCAAAATTTATTTGGCAGGGGAAAAAACCAAGAATTAAATTATTACAAGATGCCAAAGAGAGAGGAGGCCTGGGGTTACCAGATTTTAAATTATACTTTGAAGCCTGCTGTTTCCTGTGGATAAGAGAATGTCTAACATTGGAAAATTAAAAACTTTTACAATTAGAAGGACATGAACTTAAATTTGGATGGCACACATACATTTGGTATGAAAAAGTAAAAATGAACAAAGAATTTAATAATATTATTAGAAAAACGTTATTAAGGATTTGGGATAAACATAAAAGGAGATTACTACCAAACATACCAATGTGGTTATTGCCTCAAGAAGCCTTTACAAGAAAAGAAAGTTCAGGAGACAAGACAAAATGGTTGAGATATAAAGATTTAATAAAATTTGAACAAGATCTACCTATATTAAAAACTAGAGAAGAATTAGAAAGTGAAGGACATCTATGCCATTGGTTCACTTACTTGCAGTTAAATGAGCGATTTAAATTAGACAAAAAGAATTATAAATTTAAAAAAGAAAAAACAGATTGAAAAACAATTATATATGAGTAATGACCATATTATCACAAAAATGTATAAAATTTTAATACAATTAAATCAAGATGATGAACAAGTCAAAGACTGCATGATCAATTGGGCAAGGAATTTTGGATATAATATTTTATTAGAAAAATGGGAAAACGGGATTAAAATTTAGGTTATGTTATAACTTAAAGTAATTTTTTTATAAAATGATGTACAGATGGTACCTAACTCCACAAAAATTAGCAAAAATGTATAAAAACGTCTCGAATATATGTTGGAAATGTCTACAAATAGAAGGAACCTTCTACCACTTATGATGGACCTGTAGAAAAGCAAAAAAAAATTTGGTCACAAATATATGAAATGATTCAGAAAATTCTTAAGATAGAAATTGGGAAAAAAAACCAGAACTATTTCTATTAGGTATTTTGGAAGATGATCAAGAAGAAAAGTATGGTAACTTGTTATTTATACATGATTACTACAGCCAGGATTGTTTATGCACAATATTGGAAAAAAGAAAACATACCAACAAAGGGGGAATGGATGATGAAATTAATGGAATTAGCACAAATGGCGAAATTAACAATTTTATTAAAAGAAAAAGATATTTCAAAATTTAAAGAAATGTGGCAACCAATATTAGATTACCTGTATACTATTGATAAAAATGAAGCGATGACAATGGGCTTTGTATTTTAAAGAATTAAACAAATAGAAATAATAGTAATGTAAGGGTAAATAAAGATAAGAGATATATTAAGATACTAACTGTATATCTAGCTGGGATAGTCGGAAACCTTTTATATAATTTTTTTTTGGAACTTGGGTGCATAAATAATATATTAATAACACACACACACAAAGGAGTGTAATATGTAATGTATTTTAATGTTAATCATCATGTTAATTCTTTTGTATATATATATGATTTTGTAGTATATTTAATGAATAAAGTGTTTATTTTAAAAAAAAATTCATTCTGGAACAGGCCACTGCACTAGAGAACCTAAGGGGACACATTAGTCCTTTTAAAAAATGAGTTTGAACATTTTTGTTATTAGCCAAGTGGAAGCAAGAGGGCAATTTTTTTGCATTTTGGCCATGCTGACTTGCCCTTTATACAAGTACTGTATTTTGGGCTACAAGGACATTCATCTGTGCCTCCTCATAATCTATGAAGTTATAAAGCAGCTGTCAGAGACGGGCTGAGTCACAGGAAAGGCAGCGTATCAGGTGTTCTGAGGAGTGAGTCCACATCTCTCAAAACAGTAACAATCAGACTACAGTATGGAACTTTCCTGAGTCATGGTAGTATCTGCTGAAAATAATCCACATAATTTATTTATTTATATTTCCAACTTATATCACCGCCCATCTCCCCCCATTCCGGAGAAATCCATTAATTTCCTTGAAGAAAATTCTAAGGGTTGTGTCATAATTTTGAGACTGAAAGAACTACTGAGAGTAGCTACTATGTTTCCAAGGCTGGATTCACACATAGCATTATGACATAACCTGGTTTGTTTGGCTTAGATTTAGTGTATTATTTGAAGGTTGGGGTTTAAGTAAAACATGGCTTAGCACAATTTGCAGACTAGGTTGATGAGTTGCACTCTGCCTTGCCTCTATCCAATCAAACTTTGATGGAAGTAGTCAAAATTAAAAGGCATTGGCTCCCCTACATCACAAGTAGCAATAGTGTTTACCTGCCCTCAGTGGTGGCACACCCAGAACGGTGACAAATAGTTGCAAAATGCCTTTTCTTATTTCAAGAAGACAGACCATTTGTATTCAACTTAGAGACTGATGAGTCAAGTAACTATTCTATCTTATATTTGTTTTGCATCATGGGAAAACTTTTACAGTGTGTTTTATGCTAAGGTTGACTAGGTTAGTGCTGTTTTTTAAAATTTGTAATAGGCTGTAGAGCAGAGCTTTCCAAACTTCATGTTGGTGACACACTTTTTAGACATGCATCATTTCGCGACACACTCTTACAGCAGGGCACAAGGCAGGCACTAGGACCTGTGCAGAATCACAGCAGGTTTGGAGGCAGCAAGGCACAAGGCAGGCACTAGGACCCCAGTCACTGTAGCCAACAGACTAACCAGACTAATGTGTCCCACACACAGTTTGGAAAGCTCTGCTGTAGAGTCCTTGGTGTTCTCTGAGCTTGGTTGTTTGCTTAAAGATGTTTCATTACCGGACTAGGTAACATCATCCCTTAAGAGGGATGGCCATATAAATCTCTAAATTTAAATTTAAATAAATAAATCGACCTACTTCTATGGATGTGGACAATGCTGTGGAACTTTATAACAAAGTCAGTGAGTTTTAACTAAGTTCGTGCATACCCTAGTCTGTAGCTACCTCTAGTGTCCAATTGGTGCATTTTACATCATGGCTTCCAGGATTTCTTAACATACAGTACATTTTTCACTTTGTGCCTGCAATATGCACAGCCCCAGAATCTGGTGGTGGTGGGGATGTTATCTTCCTCCAAAAACACACACACACACACATTGAAGTACATCTTCCATCAATTGGTTGCTGGCTGACCAGATTTTTGCCCTCTGCAAGATAAAATCAATATAACTTTCATCTAAAAGTCCCAATAATCTTTCAGTCTTCACAATGGATGTTGTTTTGTTGCCCTTGGTCGGCCCCTCTTCCTTTTGCCTTCCACTTTCCCTAGCATCAGCTTCTACTCAGACATTTTAAGCAATTATAATATTGAATGAATAGGGGCCCAACTGGAAAATTATGTGGCACCCTTGAAATCCTGGCAAACATTTAGTTCTGAATACAGTAGGAATTGTTTTTACTTCTAACACTGAAGTTAATTGGATATATATGGGCATAATTGGGCAAGAAATTAAAATCTGACTCTTGTTCTCATGCCAAATCCTTTGGCTAATCCTTATTTTAAAATGTTAGGAAAAAGCTTTATTTGGGAAACAGGAGTATAAAATAGTTCTTTGTTGGCTTGGTGTGTTTCGCAAATCCCTCCAAAAATGGATTAATTCAGGACTGTTCCCTGATTTGCCCTCCCTGCTATTGACTTAATGCTTGTTCAAATTTAATATTACAGACAAACCAACGGATCAAAAACATTGATTGCAGGAAAGTGTTTCCTTCTGCAGTAAAACTGATACCTTTATGCATTAGGAAGAGTCTGGCAGGCATGTCCAATTCCAAGAAAAGCAAAGTACCTTCAAAAGCAAGAATTACTTTGCAATAACAAAGTACCTTCATGGCATCCCCATTCCTCATACAGCAATTCTATTAGCAGCAGGGAATAAAAATAAATAAAACTGATACTAAAAAGACCCAATTATGACCTTTTCATTGTACAGACATCCCCGTCAAGTCTCCCCATTGCTTTCGGAAGGGTCTTCTGAATGGGAGCTGTAGCAAAAAACAAAAACAAAAAACCATTATCTGCATAAGGTTAGGTTGCTGCAACATGAACCTTAATCCAAGGGCAATTAGCATCTGGTTTTTCCTTGGAACCCTTGTTGTTAATCAAAAGGACCATAAAACTTTTGGTAATTCTTTTATTCAGGCCAGGCCCAACCCTGTCAAGTTGCCCAGCCTTACTCTTTTTTGTCTCTCTCATTGGTTTTGACCACCTTTTTTTTCCTGGGTCAGCAATAACTTTGCTTTGGGCAGATTGTTGAAGGAGAACTGCAGAGATGGACAACCAGCCCTGAGCTTTCCCTCTCACTTGCCAGCTTTTTTGCTTAGAGAGAAACCTCTGAGCTATTTGATGGCTCTGACTGGATGGACTGGAGCCCAGCCAGGTTGACCTTCAAATGAGTAGAGACCATTGAACTAGATCAGCAGTACAATCTAGGGAGGTTCCTCAGCCTTAGAGGAGCTGAATCAAACTCCTCCAGTACATTGCCTTCTTCAACAACGGAAGCACAATCATCATGGGTCCCTGAAGCAGCCTTGCGTTCAGTCTGGAACGTCATCCAGCTTCACCTGATCAGCTGGATCCAGAATCAGACAAAGGTGTGGTATACTAATACCCTCCCTTTGAATGGAGTCCCCAGCTCCTGGAGAACTGTGGCTTCAGGAAGCCAAGGAACATACTAAGCAGATAAACTAATATATAATATAGATCTATATTCTATCTATCTATCTATCTATCTATCTATCTATCTATCTATCTAATCATATTGTGATATCAATATGGAGATATCAAGGGAACATTTTGTGCAAAGATGGGCATGATAAAGGACAAAAAAGGCAGGGACCTAACAGAAGCAGAAGAGATTAAGAAGAGGTGGCAAGAATACACAGAAGAACTATACAAGAAAGATCTTAATATCCCTGATAAATACGATGGTGTGGTCACTGACCTTGAGCCAGACATCCTAGAGAGTGAAGTCAAGTGGGCCTTAGGAAGCATTACTAACAACAAAGCTAGCGGAGAAGACAGTATCCAGCTAGCTATTTAAAATCCTAAAAGATGATGCTGTTAAAGTGCTGCACTCAATATGCCAACAAATTTGGAAAACTCAACAGTGGCCACAGGATTGGAAAAGGTCAGTTTACGTTCCAATTCCAAAGAAAGGCAATGCCAAAGAATGTTCAAACTACCGTACAATTGCGCTCATTTCACATGCTAGCAAGGTTATGCTCAAAATCCTACAAGCTAGGCTTCAGCAGTATGTGAACCGAGAACTACCAGAAGTGCAAGCTGGGTTTCGAAGAGGCAGAGGAACTAGAGATCAGATTGCCAACATTCGCTGGATCATGGAAAAAGTAAGAGAGTTCCAGAAAAACATCTACTTCTGCTTCATTGACTACGCTAAAGCCTTTGATTGTGTGGATCACAACAAACTGTGGCAAAGTCTTAAAGAGATGGGAGTACCAGACCACCTTACCTGTCTCCTGAGAAACCTGTATGCGGGTCAAGAAGCAACAGTTAGAACCGGACATGGAACAACTGACTGGTTCAAAATTGGGAAAGGAGTACAAGGCTGTATATTATCACCCTGCTTATTTAACTTATATGCAGAGTACATCATGAGAAATGCCGGGCTGGATGAATCACAAGCCGGAGTTAAGATTGCCGGGAGAAATATCAACCACCTCAGATATGCAGACGATACCACCCTAATGGCAGAAAGTGAAGAGGAACTAAAGAGCCTCTTGATGAGGGTGAAAGATGAGAGTGCAAAAGCTGGCTTGAAACTCAACATTAAAAAAACCCAGATCATGGCATCTGGTCCCATCACTTCCTGGCAAATAGAAGGGGAAGAAATGGAAGCAGTGACAGTGCTGGAGAAGACTCTAAAGAGTCCCTTGGACTGCAAGGAGGTCAAACCAGTCAATCCTAAAGGAAATCAACCCTGACTGCTCATTGGAAGGACAGATGCTGAAGCTGAAGCTCAAATACTTTGGCCACCTAATGCGAAGAGAGGACTCACTGGAAAAAACCCTGATGCCGGGAAAGACTGAAGGCAAAAGGAGAAGGGGACGGCAGAGGATGAGATGGTTAGATAGCATCACCGATATAATGAACATGAATTTGAGTAAACTCCGAGAGACAGTGGAGGACAGGAAGGCCTGGCGTGCTATGGTCCATGAGGTCACGAAGAGTCGGACATGACTAAACGACTGAACAACAAAATCATATTGTATATATCATATATAATATAGATATACTAAGCAGATAAACTCTACACAGGGCTGCCCTTGAAGAGCATTCAAAAGCTTCAACTGGTGCAGAATGCGGCTGCATGGGTAGTAAATGGAGTTGAATATTCAACGCACGTAACAACGCTGCTACGTGAGCTGCACTGATTGCCGGTGTGCTTCCGGGTGCAATTCAAGGTGCTGGTTGTCACCTTTAAAGCCCTTCATGGCTTCAGACCGGGTTACCTAAGGGACTGTCTTCTCCCAGTTGTTTCTACCCGTCCAATTCAGTCTGGTAGGTTGGGCATGCTACGGATCCCGTCAGCCAAGGCATCTCGGTTGGCGGGGACTAGAAGGCGCACCTTCTCTGCCGTAGCTCCTGCCCTCTGGAATATTCTCCCTTCAGAGATCAGGATGTGCCCGGGGCCTGGGCCCCCGAACGTGGGAATGGTCCCGTTTCTTGGCTATATTAACATCCAGAAATTGCTTACTGGGCAGTCATGTATATTTATTTTGTATTTTAATTGTTTTAATTGTAATTGTTTCAACTGTTTTACGGTTTTTATTGTTGTAAGCCACCCAGAGTCAGTTGTTGAGATGGGCGGCTATAGAAATTGAATAAATAAATAAATAAAACCAGAAAACACCGAAAAGCAGCTACTGATATAGAGATTGCCTTCCTTCCCCTTTGTGGGAGAGTCCTCCTAATGTTGCCCTTTGAAGACCAGAGCTCTGCACACAAGTTGCAAATGAAAGGTGATTCTTCTATTAGCTATTTATATTCTGCCCATCACTCAGCTTAAGGTGGCACATATAGTGCTCTCTCTTCCCATTTCCCCCCAAAAATCTGTGAGGTAGGTTGGACTGAGAAAATGATTGGCCTAAAATTCTCCCAGGAGCTTCCATAAGTGAGGATGAACTAGACCCCCGTCTCCCTGCTTCTCATCCAGCATCTTCACTACTACATTACACCAGCTCTCAATTCTTTCCCCCCTTTTCAGTCCAGAACATTATATTCCCCATTTTCAAGCAAAGTGGTATCTGTGCAAATACGGTCCCCCTTAGCATGTTTATCTGGTATGTGTGGGTGTGTGAATGGTACATCTTTCAATTTTCTCTCCCCCTTTGCTCTGGTGGGAAGCCTCCAAACTTCTGATTTTCTTTGTTGTGGCAAGTCTTTCCATTTCTCTTTTTGGCTTCTCCAGCTGTAGCTAGCCACCACCACACAGTGAGCTCCTGCTTCAACTTTCTAATTGAACAGAATGTGCTACTCTTGAAGCCCTTCTTTCTTTCACTGAATTGGGTAACATGCTAAATTCTCATATATTATGCTTATTTCTATGCTTGCCAAGAATTCCTTGTGCTATCTTCGCCACAGATTATCAACTGCTTATTTGATTGTCCTTTACACCAAGAATAATTTAATTGTATTGATCAGTTGATTAGTCCACCATGGAGCTTCCATAGCTGAGGATGGACTTGAAGGGCCCATCCAAGTCCAACATCTTAACTGCTGCACCACAGATGACTTAATTAATAAAGAAAATTCAGAATTCAACTGTATGCTTAGAAAAATGCCGGGGAAAATTCATTAGTCCGCCTTAAGGACTAATGGTAACTACAGTTACAATTCTACTTTAGCATTTACATTAACTTGAATTTAAATCTGTTTTTATTCCACGATATCCATCACCTGAGAATTGTTACAGGATGCCTTATAAATACTTGGAGAATAGGTGGTGCAATAGATATTCCTATACAAAGTTTTTCCTATTGTGCCCCTGAATTAATTTATCCCTGAATGAGATATGATTATTTTTAATAGAAAAAAAACCATCAGGGTTTTCTTATTTAAAACCAGGCAAACATTTTAACTCCTTTTCTAAAACTACCAGAAAGAAACACTTTTTCCTTTTGTCCTGCTTGAAACGACAGTCCCACAAAACCGCATCCATCATCAAACAATTCTTTTTTTTTGAAGAAATTTTATTAGAATTTTAAAATACATAGTTAAAAGTTAGAAACAGAAATATAATAATCAAACAATTCTTGGTAGCTTGCAGTATTCTATTTACAAATTCAAACAGCAAGGGATATGTATAAAAAAACCATTTATTTATTTGAAGAGAAGCGAGCCCTTAAAAATCAGAAAACCTTTTCTGTCATGAAAAGGCCCATATTTCAAACAACCCCCCTTTTTTTACTTCAAAATCCTTGCTTCCAGGGGATCACGACCTCCCAAATCCTGCATCCCGCACCGCCTTTTCTTCGTAAACACAAACCCTCCCAACCGCGTTTTCAAAGCCTTTCTTTTTTGAAACGCCTCAATTCCAAATAAATCCATTTTTTCATCAGAGCCTCCCCTCAGTCACAACCCAACCGAAGGGAAAAAGACGCGCTTCTCTCCCCTTCGCCCGCCGCCGCCTCGTAATTAATAGCGGGGCAGGCATGGCAGCCCCTCCTCCTCATCCGCCGCCGCCCTGCCTGCCCGGGCTCCTTCGCCTCATGGGCCGCGGCCGTTGCTGTTGCCGGCGCCCGCCTTCCCCCGCCGCCCCAACGCCGCCGCCGCCGCCTTCGGGCCTCCTCCTGGCCGCCGCCCTCGTCGTCCTCTCCAGCGGCTCCGGCCGCCGCCCCCTCCTCCTGCTGCAGGCGGCCCCTCCCCAGCAGCCGCCACCGCGCAAAATGGCGGCCGGAGCCGGGCCCGTCGGAAGCGGCGGGGGCTGCGGCAGCCTCTCCTCCAACGCCTCGGCGCCGTCGCCCCCTCAGGCCAGCAACGGGCCGCCCCCGCCGCCGTCGCCGCTCCCCGCTTCACCTGCGCCGCCGCCCCCGCCGCCCCCGTCCTGCTCCAACAGCGGGGACGGGCCTCTGCTGCTGCTCTCGCCGCCTCAGGCAGCGCCGCCGTCCCCGCCTCTCGCCGCTGCCTCGCCTCAGGCCTCCTCCTCCTCCTCCTCCTCCGGGCCCACGCACAACCACGGAGCGGGAGGAAGAGGCAACAACCCGCTGCCGGTGGCGGGCAGCGGGGCAGCGGCGGCGGCGGCCGCTGCTTCGCCCTCGGGCCCGGGCTCTTCTTCGCCTTCGCCGCCGCCGCCCGGGCCGCGGGAGCCGGCCTACAACTGGCAGGCGACGAAGCCGACGGTGCAGGAGCGCTTCGCCTTCCTGTTCAACAACGAGGTGCTCAGCGACGTCCACTTCTTGGTGGGCAAAGGCCGCGCCGGCGCCCAGCGCATCCCCGCCCACAGGTCGGAGAAGGGGGCCTGGGGGGCCTCTGCTTCCGAGGAAGGGGGTCTTGGGGGTTGGCGGAA
Source organism: Charina bottae (assembly GCA_023362775.1). Taxonomy (NCBI): domain Eukaryota; kingdom Metazoa; phylum Chordata; class Lepidosauria; order Squamata; family Charinaidae; genus Charina; species Charina bottae. The sequence goes on from JALMGJ010000040.1 coordinate 5,558,280, forward strand.
GAGAGTGGGGGAGGGTCCTTTTCCTTGGGGAGGGTGCTCTGGAATTGGAAGGGGGCGAGGAATGGGGTGTGGTGCCCCACCCCACCCCACCCCAAAGACGAAGATGGGGGCCCTGTCCTTGGGGCTACGGCAGCTATCAATAGGAGTGTATATGTGGGGAGGGGAGAGGTCTATAGAGGCCCTGGAGGTGATGGGGGGGGGGTGTCAGTCATTTGGGGTGCAATGTATACCGAATGCTAGAATGGGAAGGGGTCATTGAGGTCATGGAGTCCACCCTCCTGCTCAGTGCAAAAAACCAAGCTAAAGCACCCCAAGGGATGGCTGGTTTGCCCCTGCTTGAGCACTTCCGGCAAAAGGGAGCCCCCCCACCCCTCTGACCATATGCTGCGGGAAGGAAAGGGGTGGCAGATTTGGGGTGGAGAGAAGGGATTGGGGAGACTGGGCTGACCGAGGTGGGATAGGTGGGGTCAAAGAGGGTGCTGGGGTGGGGAAAGATGGGAAGGACCAGAAGCTGAGAGATGGAGCTTATGTGGACAAATGGCTTTGAAAAGCCTGTTTTCTATTTTGTGGCGGGTTGGTGGAACTGGGCTGAGGGCAAGGTGGGTGAGGATTGTGCACAATAGGATGAAAGGGTAGTTCCTCGCAGGTCAGGCAAGGCGCAGTCGAAAATGGCCTGGCTTTCACAAAAAAGAGTCTGCATTCTCGAATGCAGACTTCAAATACACTGTGGGGCTGCTGATCTTTCTGTACGGTATTGCAGAACTGAACTGAAAAAGCTATGGACCGTTTTTGCTTAATGCACCCACGGGCAAAGTTATAAATGCGCCCTACTCACAGTATGTTAGAGGGGATGGCTCTCTTTGGAACTCCAGCTAAAGGGGAACTTGACGCACAAAAATTCCAATTCCAAGGGCCTTGCGCTGTGTCTGCCCTGTTCATTTGCAGCCAGTGATCAAGCACCAGGATAGTTGGTGCCAGTCTGCGCTGGGTTTGTTTGAGGGTGATTCTCTCCTTTTGTGGTCTGACTGTGTTGTTTGATCTGTACAGAACTATTGAATAAAGAGTTGTACCTGACTTATAGTTAGGAAATGATTTATAAACAGCTGTCTGTTTAACAATGTGAATTAATTTCAATAAGTTTGCAGCATCATGTATTTCCTCAATGTGTACGCACATTAACGGGTTGCTACAACACTTAAATCATATCTGTTTGCTGCTGCTCAATAGAGCCTTTGTACTACCTAGGAGTGGAATTCAAAATCCTGCCCTTGTGTGCAGTGCAGTTTGTGTCGCTTTCGCACAACTGAGCTGTGCCTGCCAAGAGTAAGGGGAGCAGTTGTAAAATGAAAGGTTTCTGTTTAAAATTCTTTTTATGCCTGTAAAAATACTAAACAGAATATTTTCCTTGAAGATAGGAGAAGATAGGCGCCCAGAGTCACTTTTATAGTGAGATGGGCGGTGTATAAATTTAATAAATAATAAATAAGTAAATAAAAATAAAAGATGAATTGCACAGAACTTTACAGAATCAAAGGCTGATACATGACAAAGTAATGTTTTTCCAGAATATGGAAAGTTTAAAAACCAGTGCTGTTGGCTTGGTCTAAATATTCATTTTTGCATCATGAGGACAATAATGTGTTCATCTTTCATACTTAAACTGACTTTGAAAGTTATATTTTTGTTCTTGCTTTGATTATTTTTCCTATGGAAAAACAGCTTTTGATAAAAGTCCATGAATTTGGTGTTAAGGACTAACAAGAGTAAACCTTAACACAGTTGTGAAACATTCAGATACAATTTAAATTTACTTTATTTAGGAATTGTGTAATATATACCCACTTTTATTCCAAGCTGTGCACTGGAATCTGAGTATGCTGATTTTCAGCATCATTCTCTGTAGTATTTTATGTAAAACTTAACTCTGGGGGATGAAACATGGTGGAATAAAAATAGGCGAAAGATTGAGAGTGGAATCCAGTCAAGTGAGGCTTTTCTTGTTTGTGTTTTCATATGTCAGGTTTGTGCTGGCTGTGGGCAGCGCGGTCTTTGATGCAATGTTCAATGGCGGGATGGCTACAACCTCCACGGAGATAGAACTACCTGATGTGGAGCCTGCTGCTTTCTTAGCTTTGCTGAAGTAAGCCCTGCTTCTTTGCCTGTAATGTGATTTCCCCCAAATTGCAACCTGCCTGCAGTAGGGTTGGTGCAGTGGCGTTCCATGCACCACTTTTATCTGAAATAGTTTTAAAAGGGTATAGTTTATACTTTTTTTAGGAAGACATGCTATGTCTTAGATGGCAATCCTGTATTTTTAGAGCTCTTTCCAGTTTCTTAACTGGCTTCCTTCCTTTCCACCCTGTATTCATATGCTTCTCTTTCTGATTTTCCATACACTCCCTTTCTTATCCTGGATCAGATTAATTTCCTTTGGCATGCATGCGTTTAAAATGCACATCTGGGATGTTGGGGTTTGAATCTTAAAAGATCAGGAGTCGTGTATTTAAGGGATGCCCCTTCTACTTCTTAGCTTCTACTTCTACATCCAGGCCCAATATCACATTTCTTACCCTCAAAACTTGGCAATATGATGAATCTGTTTCTGTTGTCAAGCTGGAGGTCTTGTAAGCCTGGTTTGCATTCATGTATAGCATAGCTTTCCAAAGTGTGTGTCACGACACACTACGGTGTCGCCTGCTGTGTCCTGGTGTGTTGTGCGAAAACCCGGAAGCGCTGATGGGGGGAACCGGAAGAAGCAGCACCCCTGCCAATCAGCGCCGGCGCTGATTGGTGGAGGTGCCGCTTCTACCGGTTCCACCCATCAGCGCTTCCGGGTTTTCGCACAACACACCAGGACACCGCAGGCCGCGCCGCTGCCGCCGTTGGTGTGTGTCACCAACATGAAAAGTTTGGAAAGCTCTGATGTATAGTTTAGAAGCCCTCAGAAGGTAGCAGTAAAGATATGGGAAGGAATGCTGGTGAGCCATAATCCCTAAATTGTGCAGTGATGATCAGCCTGGTATTGCAATTGAATTAACTGCTACAGATATATTTGGATATGAAACACATTAAGTGTCCTGTCAGAAAGGCAGGATATAATAGAGATTGAATTGAAAATTATAAACCATGAAGACACTACATAAACATTGACATTTCTTCTGGTGAGATGGGTGGCTATATAAATTTGATAAATAGTTTTTTACAACAAAGATGCAGGTTTTCAGGTTTGCCAGAATAATGTTTGGAGAGATGGATTAGAATTGGTAGATTCCCTGTACAAATATCTCAACTGCAAAAGTCACTGAATGACTTGGTTTTAAGATCTGCAAAGGAAAGACAGAAGTGTAGTAAATAAAAATGTGTGTTTCATATGCCGGTCTGCTGCCCAGTGTAGCATACTTTGTCTAAACAGTTCCAATTTTAAAAAGAAGTTTCTAGTCTTCGTGGACTTACAGGTGAGATGAATGGTCCTAGTTTAAAATAAACTCTTGTTGAATTGGTACACAAAGGGAATTTACCTCTTAATTAGGCCATAGAAGGACCTTCTGCATAACACCTAATAATCCGACATTCCTGATGTATTTTCTCCAACAAATAATGTTGCTTTGATTGCAAGAATATTTTTTCCTTTCCCTCACCTCCCCGTTTTCCCCCCTCAGATTTCTTTATTCAGATGAAGTTCAGATTGGGCCAGAGACTGTGATGACGACTCTTTACACTGCAAAAAAATACGCAGTCCCTGCCCTTGAGGCTCACTGTGTGGAGTTTCTGAAGAAAAACCTCAGAGCAGATAATGCGTTCATGCTTTTAACCCAGGTGTGTTTGAAAACCCTTGCCTATGGACTAGCCTCTTCTGTTGAAGGTTCTTGGCATGAATCGAGGAAGGTGCTGAGACTGACTAATGGCCCGCCTTCTCTGATCAATTCTCTGTGAAGCTGCCAGTTGTCATTTACTGCTGGGAAGGATCCTTATGAGCTTCCAGTAGTACAACCCAATGACTTTCATGGCTTCTGGTTATAGTTAAAAACTGGAGAGAAAACAAACTGGGCAGCCAAGTTAGTGTTGTCTTTGGTGCTTGCTAGCATCAGTGGAGCACAGGTGGAGCCACTGTGGATATCCAAGGGAAAGGACTTTGTCTGGTGTTGCTCGCAAACCACGGAATGCACTTCAGGCAGAATTGAACTTGAGCCTTGGAAGGGGTCTACTTCCACGTCTTATGTAGTCCTCTAAATTGATGCCAGTGATTTTAACATTCAAATACGGGTTTATGTTTACATTTTTATGTGTTGTTTTCCTTTGATTTGTGGCACATGGCCTTGGTAACATGTGCAGTCATACAGTGTATGAGTGGCTGAAATAATATTAGCAAACCGCTGACAAAGTGGCGGAGTCCTTAAGGAAACTGTGGCTCACCCGGCTTGGATGCCTTGACACCACCAGCTCTAACGTAACCAGATACCAAATGCACAAGCGGTGCGGTGTGCTCACCACTTCATATGAATTTTGTAGACATTTATTTCTGTAACATTTTTATCCCCTCCTTCTGTGCATACGGAGCATTTGGGGCAGGTACAGTTATGACATCTTCACCCTCCTACAGAGTAGGGAATGGAATAGGGTAAAAAGTCCTGAAGTGAACGCTCCCCTCCGAGAAACCCCCCCCCCCCATTCACTCTTGTTGGCTGATGGCTGTTTTTTAGGCGAGACTCTTCGATGAGCCCCAGTTGGCGAGCCTTTGTTTGGAAAATATTGATAAAAACACCTCTGATGCCATCAATGCAGAAGGCTTCACAGATATTGACCTGGGTAAGTCTGTCTTGGAATTGAAAGACGTAGTTTCTGCTAGTTCTCTCTTGCTTGGATGTTCCTCCATCCTGTTCTCTGAAGTGACAGAACTGAGTAGAGGTGTCTTTGTATGTGCTTCCCCCGGGGTATATATGATGCTTTTAGAGAGCTTACACGGGGGAAAAAAGTTTTATTTCTCAGCTGTAAGAATTAGCAATTTAAAGTGGGCAGGGTCTGTTGAAACCTCACATGCCTATTTAGGCTTTTGTCCCTGCCATTGGCAAGTAAAATTAGAATAGATTATGCAGAATTGTCAGTCTGTTTAGTTTGTCTTATTTATACAGGTTGAAGATTTCAGTTGTATTTGTAGTGCAAAGTTTATTTCTTTAAAGTGAGTTTATTCTGCTCTTCAGTTGCAAAGCTCCTGGAATTGTTTACATTTATTTATTTATTTGGTTGGTTGGTTGGTTGGTTGATTGATTGATTGATTTATCACCGCCCATTTCCCCCTGGGGGACTCTGTATCTATCTGTAAGTTTCCCCATGTAAGTTATCTGTAAACAATTACGAGGGAGAGGGGGGGAGAGAGAGAGAGAGAGCTAGCGCTCTTTCCTACAGGCTTTAAAACAGTGGAAAAAAGAGAGACAGACGGAGGGAGGGAGGGAGGGAGGGAGGGAGGGAGGGAGGGAGGAAGAAGAAAACAAGGACATTCAGGTCCCAGTCCTTAAAGCAGAGCTTTCCAAACTGTGTGTCGGGACAGGTCGGCTGCAGTGTCTGGGTCCTGGCTGCTGCTGCCTCCTGGCTTCCGCGCAGGTCCTAGTGCCTGCCTTGTGCCTTGCTGCCTCCAAACCTGCCCTGCCAGGATTCTGCGCAGGTCCTAGTGCCTGCCTTGTGCCTGGCTGCCTCCAAACCTGCCGTGATTCCGCGCAGGTCCTAGTGCCTGCCTTGTGCCCTGCTGTAAGAGTCTGTTGCGAAATGATGCCCTGCTGTAAGAGTGTGTCGCGAAATGATGCATGTCTAAAAAGTGTGTCACCAACATGAAAAGTTTGGAAAGCTCTGCCTTAAAGTTATTACATTTAAGTGATGAGCTTGAATGTTTACAATTTAGGTGTAGCCTTCTGCTTCAATCTCATGAAAGAACAAGAGAGTTTTACTGCTTTGGGTTTTATGAAGAGGCTTTTTAAACGCTCTGGAGTTCAGCAAAACCTTCCCTTGGATGAAGCCTAAGAGATTCTGAGTGGAGATTCAAGCGTCGGTCTCTGAAATAGAGGCAGATATTATCCCCTGCATGACTGAATGTTTTTCCACACATAATAAGAAAAAATTCTATCCATGGAAAGTTGACCTCTCAAGAAAAGTTCTGATTTAGCTTGACTTGTGAGACACTAGTTCCTTTGTGGAGGGATTTTTTTTTTAATTTCTGGGTAGAGGAGCATATAATCATGTGAGTCCTCCTCCTGCAGCTTGAGGTGGAGCAGACTAGCTGCCTGCCTCCTGAGCTGCCTTGGTGTCCTGACCCAGTCAGTCTCAGCATTCCTCCCCATGCTTTTGCGTCAGGCGATGGACAAAGAGGACATTTGGTCCTAGCTTTTCACCAGCGGCACACGATGTCCCAAAATGCATTGTCTTGCTAGATTTGCTATATGGAAAGCGGCCAGCAAAATGGCTAGATTTCTGCTGTTAAATTCCTCCAAGCTCCACAGAACAACAGGACAGCATATGTAGGGAGAAGCAGCTTCTGGAAGGAAGATAACAGTTGCAGCAACTTGCCATCATTGTCTGTGTGTGATTGATGTGAATTACCTCCCCCTGCCCCCATCGCCAGTTTGTCATCTGGAGGGTTGATATGCAAACAATTGGGAGAGCTCTGCTTCTCTGGGAAAGACAGCCATCTTAACTTCCCTCTTTACATTGCCTTGGGTTCTGCTTGTGATTTTCCTCCAGGCTTTCACTGGCCAGTGCGTGAAGCGCAGTACCACACTCTCTTTTGGCTCTGTTGCAGGTGTATTTTTCTAGAACAGAGCTTTCCAAACTTTTCATGTTGGTGACACACTTTTTAGACATGCATCATTTCGTGACACACACTTGCAGCAAGGCACAAGGCAGGCACTAGGACCTGCGGGGAATCCTGGCAGGGCAGGTTTGGAGGCAGCAAGGCACAAGGCAGGCACTAGGACCTGCGCAGAATCACAGCAGGTTTGGAGGCAGCAAGGCACAAGGCAGGCACTAGGACCTGCGCGGAATCCTGGAAGGGCAGGTTTGGAGGCAGCAAGGTACAAGGCAGGCACTAGGACCTGCGTGGAATCCTGGCAGGGCAGGTTTGGAGGCAGCAAGGCACAAGGCAGGCACTAGGACCTGCGTGGAATCCTAGAAGGGCAGGTTTGGAGGCAGCAAGGCACAAGGCAGGCACTAGGACCTGCGTGGAATCCTGGCAGGGCAGGTTTGGAGGCAGCAAGGCACAAGGCAGGCACTAGGACCTGCGTGGAATCCTGGCAGGGCAGGTTTGGAGGCAGCAAGGCACAAGGCAGGCACTAGGACCTGCGTGGAATCACAGCAGGTTTGGAGGCAGCAAGGCACAAGGCAGGCACTAGGACCTGCGCAGAATCACAGCAGGTTTGGAGGCAGCAAGGCACAAGGCAGGCACTAGGACCTGCGCGGAATCCTGGCAGGGCAGGTTTGGAGGCAGCAAGGCACAAGGCAGGCACTAGGACCTGCGTGGAATCCTGGCAGGGCAGGTTTGGAGGCAGCAAGGCACAAGGCAGGCACTAGGACCTGCGTGGAATCCTGGCAGGGCAGGTTTGGAGGCAGCAAGGCACAAGGCAGGCACTAGGACCTGCGTGGAATCACAGCAGGTTTGGAGGCAGCAAGGCACAAGGCAGGCACTAGGACCTGCGCAGAATCACAGCAGGTTTGGAGGCAGCCAGGCACAAGGCAGGCACTAGGCCCTGTGCGGAATCCTGGCAGGGCAGGTTTGGAGGCAGCAAGGCACAAGGCAGGCACTAGGACCTGCGTGGAATCCTGGCAGGGCAGGTTTGGAGGCAGCAAGGCACAAGGCAGGCACTAGGACCTGCGTGGAATCCTAGAAGGGCAGGTTTGGAGGCAGCAAGGCACAAGGCAGGCACTAGGACCTGCGTGGAATCCTGGCAGGGCAGGTTTGGAGGCAGCAAGGCACAAGGCAGGCACTAGGACCTGCGTGGAATCACAGCAGGTTTGGAGGCAGCAAGGCACAAGGCAGGCACTAGGACCTGCGCAGAATCACAGCAGGTTTGGAGGCAGCCAGGCACAAGGCAGGCACTAGGCCCTGTGCGGAATCCTGGCAGGGCAGGTTTGGAGGCAGCAAGGTACAAGGCAGGCACTAGGACCTGCGTGGAATCCTGGCAGGGCAGGTTTGGAGGCAGCAAGGCACAAGGCAGGCACTAGGACCTGCGTGGAATCCTAGAAGGGCAGGTTTGGAGGCAGCAAGGCACAAGGCAGGCACTAGGACCTGCGTGGAATCCTGGCAGGGCAGGTTTGGAGGCAGCAAGGCACAAGGCAGGCACTAGGACCTGCGTGGAATCCTGGCAGGGCAGGTTTGGAGGCAGCAAGGCACAAGGCAGGCACTAGGACCTGCGTGGAATCACAGCAGGTTTGGAGGCAGCAAGGCACAAGGCAGGCACTAGGACCTGCGCAGAATCACAGCAGGTTTGGAGGCAGCAAGGCACAAGGCAGGCACTAGGACCTGCGCGGAATCCTGGCAGGGCAGGTTTGGAGGCAGCAAGGCACAAGGCAGGCACTAGGACCTGCGTGGAATCCTGGCAGGGCAGGTTTGGAGGCAGCAAGGCACAAGGCAGGCACTAGGACCTGCGTGGAATCCTGGCAGGGCAGGTTTGGAGGCAGCAAGGCACAAGGCAGGCACTAGGACCTGCGTGGAATCACAGCAGGTTTGGAGGCAGCAAGGCACAAGGCAGGCACTAGGACCTGCGCAGAATCACAGCAGGTTTGGAGGCAGCCAGGCACAAGGCAGGCACTAGGCCCTGTGCGGAATCCTGGCAGGGCAGGTTTGGAGGCAGCAAGGCACAAGGCAGGCACTAGAACCTGTGTGGAATCCTGGCAGGAGTCGGAGGCAGCAGCAGCCATGACACACCCAGACACTGCAGCCGACACACTAACGTGTCGTGACACACAGCTTGGAAAGCTCTGTTCTAGAAGCTCAAATGAGGCCTGGCAGGTGCCTGTATAAATTGCTGATCCCCCAGGACCGTCTGTAAAATAGAGGTGTGGAGCTCTTCCTGAGCGGGTGGTTCAGTCCATTAAGTACTTGAAGTTAGGAGATTTTGAATACTGGCTGATTTTGATAGCGAGCAAAGGGGAGTGGAAGCATCCCCCCTTTTCCCCTTATCCAAAAAATAGCCATGAATGATGAATCTTGCAGGTAACGATGTTCTCTCTGTCTGGCAGACACGTTGGTCGCAGTTTTGGAGCGAGACAGCCTTGGCATCCGGGAGGTGCGCCTCTTCAACGCAGTGGTCCGGTGGGCAGAGGCTGAGTGCCAGCGGCAACAGTTGCAGGTGATACCGGAGAACAAGCGGAAAGCTTTGGGCAAAGCGCTTTCCCTCATTCGCTTCCCCTTGATGACAATCGAGGAATTTGCTGCAGGTATTTGGGGACTGTTTCTCGAAAGTGGGGTTCTAAATTGCAGAGCTCTGACTGGTTAACAGCTTTATGCCAGGGTGGGTATTTATGTACTTAAATATTTAAAATATTTCTACTCCTTCATTTGGATTCTGATTCCCTGTCTTCAGCAGCTACTTACAGATAAAAAGATATGGCAGGTTAGGTAACAGGGCAGCTTACAAACGAAGTATGCTTACCCACACCAAAACTACCTATAGGAACAAAGGGGCACGTTTGCAGTTTGCACCGGAAGGCAGTTGGCGAAGGGACAACAGGAGCCACCCTCTGAACCAACCTTCATATGTACCCACAGTCACCCAGGTGAAACCAGTGCATGCTTTCTGTCTTGCATACAATTCATACTGCAAGCCCGTGCGTTCACAATTAAATCTAAACCTCCATTTCCATGATGGCCCCTCATATTTGGAGCAGCCTCCCCCCTCCCCCCAGATATTTGGTTCACCATCTCCCCTATTATATTTTTAAAGAGCCATGAAAATGATTTATAAAATACAAATAATTTTATATTATTTGTAAGATGTTTTAGAGCCTTCAGATATGGAGCAGCACATAAGCTGAAGAATAAGATAGATAGATAAATAAATCCTCTTCTAACACATGAAGATTCTGAACCATCATATTGAAGTAGTTTTGAAAGTTGGCAACGATTTGCCTTTCAGAATGGTCATTTAGCTAAGAAGCAGCCACGTTCCGAGTATTTATTGGGGAGCTCGGGGTGTCTTTACAAGAGTTCTCAGCAGTTTTAGAAAGTGAAGATTTCAGGTTTTCCTTATTGGGTCCTCTAGAGTAGAGAAAGACGAGGCTTGAGCTCTTTGGTGAAGCGAATGAAAGGCAAAGTGGTCAGTCGTCCCCTGTCCGTTATTCCCCTTTCTTTTCTCTCCTCTGTCCCCCCTTGATGGGCTGTTGACTGAAGGAGAAATCATTCTTGCCATCTGTCTGTATTTCAAGAGAGGATGAAATTAGGCTAATGACCAGAGATTGCCCATGCTTGCTCTAGAGCAGTGTTTCTCAACCTTGGCAACTTTAAGATGCGTGGACTTCAACTCCCAGAATTCCCCAGCCAGCATAGCCAAGTTGCCACGGTTGAGAAACATTGCTTGGAGTGTCAAGGGAGCTAATCAACACAATTTAAATATCCTTGAAGTGACCAGGCACTGCCGATTTTTAAACTGGACAGAGGATCTGTTATTTTATATTTCTTCCGCTAACCATTGATGTTGATGGGGACTGGTTAAGGAGATGTAAGACTGGTTTAAATAAATATAGACAACAAATGAAAATATGTGTGTAATAGATGAATCAGTTTGGATTATTTTTTAGGGATAATTGGGATCATTTGGTAAAGATGCCATTTTGCTGAGAGAGAGCGTGCTGTGCTGGTCAGATATACACCATGGTATGATAAGCTAATGTATAATTAGCTTATGTATGGCTGTGAGAGTTGGACCATAAGGAAGGCTGAGCGCCGAAGAATTGATGCTTTCGAGCTGTGGTGCTGGAGAAGACTCTTAAGAGTCCCTTGGACTGCAAGGAGGTCAAACCAGTCAATCCTAAAGGAAATCAACCCCGACTGCTCATTGGAATGACAGATACTGAAGCTGAAGCTCAAATACTTTGGCCACCTAATGCGAAGAGGAAAAGACCCTGGAAAAGACCCTGATGCTGGGAAAGACTGAAGGCAAAAGGAGAAGGGAACGGCAGAGGATGAGATGGTTAGATAGCACCACCGATGTAATGAACATGAATTTGAGTAAACTCCGGGAGACAGTGGAGGACAGGAAGGCCTGGCGTGCTATGGTCCATGGGGTCGCAAAGAGTCGGACATGACTAAACGACTCAACAACAACAACAACAACAACAATAAGCTAAATCTCCATCCATTCTACCATATTTAAATTGTAGGCATACTGTAGATTCCCTTCCTGTAAAAACATAGCTGATTTTTATTTAAGAATGTTTTTACATTACTGTAGCTACTTGAGTACTGACTTTAAAATATGGCTTGATTTTTACCTGCATTGTTCTTCTCTGATTATTATATTAAGACAGGTAAAAAAAAAGACAGGCATAACTCTTCCTGCATTGGCTGCCAATTAATTTCATATTCTGTGCTTTCTTTATAGCGTGCATCCGTTTACAACTTTTCCTAAACTAGAATATTATGGTAGCCTGGTATTATGCTTAGCATTGAACAAAACAGGGGAGATCTCTGCTCAGTTTGTGGAACTTGCTTGTTGAACTTGAATACATACTTTGTCTTTCTCTCGCCTTATGTTAGGCTAGTAGTTCTCAACCTCAGCAACTTTAAGAACTGTGGACTTCAACTCCCAGAATTCCCCTGCATGCTGTGTTAGATGGTAGTTGTGAGAACACTGGACAACAGTAAACATGGGGAGGGGGTGTACTTCTCATAGAGTTGTGAACCTGGAAGGGACCACAAGGTCCATCTGATTCAATCCTCTGCAATGTGCAGAAAAAGCAATTACAGGTAGTCCTCGACCTACGACCATTTGGTCAGTGACTGTTCCGAGTTACGACGGCGCTGAACAAATGGTGGTTAAGACTGGTCCTTGGAGTTCTGGCCATCCCAGCACCTCCGCAGTCACGTGATCGCAATCTGGGTGCTTGGCAACCCGTTCACACTTACGACCAGTTGCCAAGTGCCCTGCGATCACGTGATCGCTGTTTGCAACCTTCCCTGCTGGCTTCCCCAGAAAGTCAATGGGGAAGCCAGCAGGAAAGGTTGCAAGTTGCTGGGGTAAGTCTCCCCCACCCGCACACCCTCTCCCAGCCCCCCTGCGCTAGCGCCGTGCCAGCCACTCGTACATCCCCGCGCACCCTCCGCAACCTGTGCCATGCCTCTCACACACCCTCCCCAATCCGCACCGCACCTCGCACACCCCCTTGCACCCTCCCTGACCCGCGTCATGCCTCTCGTGCACCCCCTCATGCACTCTCTCTGATCCTCCCCAACCTGCATGACGCCTCTTGCACACCCCCTCACACTCCTAACCCGCACAGTGCCTCTCGCGCACCCTCCCCAACCCTCCTGTGCAGCCCCTCCCTCCCTCCCCCACCCAACAGCAGCCTCTTACCTGCCTGCAGGCCTTGGACTTGCAACTTCCTGCCGGCTTTGGGGATTGCTGTCACTAAGTGATGCGGTCGTGCTTTATGACCGCATCTCTTAGTGATGGAAATTCCAGTCCCAATTGCTGTTGTAAGACGAGGACTACCTGAAAATCATCCTTAAGAGATAGCTGGTCCCGGGGAGGAAAAGCAGGAAAAATGTATCTCAGTGAGAGTGGTGATCAATTCAATTTCAATTTATTACGGTCACTGACCAGTACAAGTTGGAATTCTACAAGGTAAACACATTGGGCTTTAAAATATAAACCCTATGATTTGAAATAGTTTTAAATCTAATTTAACAAGTCCCAATTAAATATTAAAATGCATTTAGATCACAATGTAAATGAGCCCCTTATCAAATTTAAAATCAGTCTTATTCATTTACATTATCATGACTAATATTCTCTCAGTTGTACATAATTATAAAAATATAAAATACAAATATTAAAATGAGTGATACAAAAATAAAATATCATATATAATATATAATATATATACCACTTAAAATTATTACAAGGAATACCATACTACATTTTCAAATCATAGTCTGGCGTATCTTCATGGCAGCTGCACAGAATCTGGCTACTTGTGCCGTAACAGTTGGATATTCATCTATAAGTAGCATTTGCATAGAGACTATATCTTGCCGCCTAGGATATTTATTGGTCAGAGGTATTATTAATTTATTCCTAAGCTCTTTATAAAAAGGGCAGCGAAGGAGCACATGGTCTGTAGTTTCTATCTCTCCTATGTTACAAGCGCCGCACCTTGCAGCTAAAGGGATTTTTTTGTATCTGCCATCCAAGACTGCAGAAGGGAGTGCATGGCTTCGAGCTAGGGAAAAAGCTTTCCGATGGCTAGGAATTTCGAGTTGCGTAAGATAGCGGTATTAACTATATATTTATTATACTCTGAAGCTAGGAAATAAGGGGCCTTCTCTAAGTCTGTTTGTCGTTCTATGTCCTTTATCCTTTGCTTCAAGACCAATTTTACCTGTTCGTAATCCATCCTAAGAATTGCATCCGTAGAAAATCCTAGGTTTGCAAGACTAATTTCAATATCCTTTAACCAAGAGGATTGAAAGTAATCTTGGAAAATGAGTGGTGCTAAACCTTGAGGGAAATGCTTGAGTTTTAGCCAGAGGTTCAGGGAAGCTAGTCGCACTCTTGCCTCAACTTTTACCATGCCGGCTTCTAATCGAAGGTAAGCATTTGAAACACACTTGGGCATTTGGAATACTGCTCTTACGAATTTTGATTGCACTCTTTCCAGGGAAGTAATAGTTAAAGTCAAAGCACCAACACAGGACCCGTAAAGTAGCTGGGCTAATGTCTTCGCCTGGAAGAGTTTAATTGCTGCTGGTACATAGTGCCCTCCTTTATTCCGGAAGAACTTTAAAATGGCATTTGCTGATTTATGTCCGATATCAGCTGCATAATCAAAGTGAGGTTTCCTAGATCCGGTGGCATGCATGACTACCCCTAGGTATTTAAAGCTAGTCACTTGCTCTATTCTGTGCCCATTTATATTCCATGTGCGAAGTTTCGGCCTTTTGGCGAAGGTCATTATCTTTGTTTTTTGATAATTTATTTCAAGCTGATTATTAAAACAATACTGGGTCAAGGTTGTCAAAGCTCTGTTGAGACCTATCGGCGTCCTAGAAAGTGTGACAGCATCGTCTGCATAAAGCAGCACTGTGGTTATCAGAGTTCCTGAGGTGTTCTGCTTTCTCCAGGGCCAGCTCAGTCGGGGATCCTCACTGACCGTGAGGTGGTCAGCCTGTTCCTCCACTTCACTGTCAACCCCAAGCCACGGGTAGAGTTCATTGACCGCCCTCGCTGCTGCCTGAGAGGGAAAGAGTGCAGCATCAACCGTTTCCAGCAAGTGGAAAGCCGCTGGGGATACAGTGGGACCAGTGACCGGATCAGGTATTCTTTCCCGCACTGCCCCCTTGACCGGGCCAGTGGAACGTCATTGGGCTTCCAGGTGGGGAAGCTTTGTGGTTCATCCAGCTGTCCTGGGAAATTTTGGAAGAGCTTCCGAGTACCCCAGTCGGATGAAATGGTTAGAGCAGCCTGTCATTTGGAACGGTTCTGGGGATCTGAACTATACTCGTCATCAAACAGAGTAGCAAGTAATAGTGCCCCTTTGCGGGGGGGGGCGGGGGGGAGAGGCCTTGGGAGGAGTCCATGTTCCAGGTTTTGCTTTTGAATGGTCTGCTCGAAAAGCAGGTGGGGCCGGGATAAAAGTGGGCATGAATCAGGAGAAAATTAATTAAATAAAAAAATTAAATGTTAAGACGTCTGTAATTTGAGCAATGAAATATAGTCCTGGGAATTACATTGGGGGACTGAAGGCAGGCAAATGAGGCGAGCTCCCGTTGATGGGCTCCAACCCGGGATAGGGCTAGGAAGGGGACGGGTGCTGATTCATAGGGGCAAAGGCTCAGGTGTACCCCGGTATCTACTTGGTGAGAGAGTTTAAGCTGGGCTGAGTGTGCCCTCAAGCAGTGGAGCATGGCCCACGATCTGTTGATCAATCCAGTATCAATAAGGGGGTCAGTAATGCCAAAACATCACGTAGTCTGCTGTTACCTTGCAGTTGGACAGGTTGAAATGGATGCTTATCAGTTTATTCACCTTTTCTCGTGTACTGTAGTAAAAAAAGCCTCCCTTTAGGTCCTTCTGGGAACAAAACAAATGGTAATCAGGGGCAGAAAGCAGTAAGCATCGGGCACTGCTTCACAAGTTTGCCCCCTTTTTTGTTTCCATCCCATTAATTTTTATTTGAAATGATGGTTTGCAGATCTGGATTGGTGGCTGTTGTTGGCTGGACAAGTTATTTTCAAATCTCGGGTTTTGAAAGTGTTGGGTATTTAAAATATGGGCTGTCCAGAGGACAGAGAGAGAAGAGGGCACCAGCTTTATAACTAGAGTTGCCTTTTACTGGCTTGTCTTTGACATTGATTTGGCCTCTCTTTTATTTCGAACCCTGCAGGTTCTCTGTCAACAAGCGGATATTTATAGTTGGATTTGGGTTGTACGGCTCGATCCATGGCCCCACAGATTATCAAGTAAATATACAGGTAAATGACTTCCTGGATTTCATTTATATGAATGGGTTGTGAGGCAACAAGAGTGAATGTATGGGTACTTCCCCTTGATCTTGTTATCAGAAAGAAACCTTTCTGTTTTTGCTTTAAGCAAAGTTGCAACTCCTTCCATTCATGTACATTAGAAATTAGAAAACTGTATTTATGTTCCCAGAAAATCATAGTTAAGTTTTCCGTTTTCTGTCTCTTTTCCTTCCACCTTTTCAGATAATTCACACGGACAGCAACACAGTCCTGGGCCAAAATGACACGGGGTTTAGCTGCGATGGATCCTCCAATACTTTCCGGGTGATGTTCAAGGAGCCTGTTGAGATCCTTCCCACTGTCAGTTACACAGCCTGTGCCACACTGAAGGTGCTTTGAGTCTGGCAGGAGGGGATATTCCTGAAGAGCAGCTCTGGAGTTGCTTTTTCTGAATTTGCTTTGCTTGGTGGGGAGAAAGCAAGGAACCTGAACAGCCCAGCAGGCTGATTTTAAGATTTGCGCGATATTGTGCCGTGTTAGTAGCGCTGAGCAAGTAGCTCTTTATTTGTTTGTTTGTTTATTTATTTAACTTATATGACCGCCCATCTCCCCCAACGGGGAACTCTGGGCGGTTTACAATAAAACTGATTAAAATAGAATAAAGAGTATAAAAATACAATCAAATAATACAATAAATAAATTATAAAATCCAAATGGCCAGATAGTTTAATAAAAAGAAGGACATTATGAAATTAACCACCCCCATGAGGAACTATTATTCCCTCCTTCCCATGCCAGGCGGCAGAACCAGGTCTTCAGCTCTTTCCTAAAGGTCGGGAGGGAGGGGATCTGCCTCAACTCTGGGGGCAAGCTGTTCCAGAGTGCTGGTGCCACCACAGGAGATTTATGAATCTCCTTGGGTGGGACCTTGGTGGTGCTGTAGGGTGGAAGCAGAGCGCCTGGGTGACTGGCTATTCTTGTGAGGTACTCCCTTGTGTGTGGTGTCTTGGGCTCCCAGGGGAAAGGCAGAATGTAAATGCAGTAATTAAGAAACGAATCACTGGCTGCGTTCACTTTGGTGGGTTGCTCGGGGTTCAGGCCTGCGGTGGTCCATAGGAGTCCCGTGGACGGTCCAAGCCTCAGCATAGAGGCCTCAGGGCTAGATAAAGGGATGCTGCTCTTACAGCTTTGTTCTTTTCTGTCTGATGATTCATGCAGGGACCCGACTCTCACTATGGAACCAAAGGGTTGCGGAAGGTGGTCCACGAGTCACCAACAACGGGGACAAAGACCTGTTTTACTTTCTGTTATGCTGCTGGCAACAACAACGGCACTTCGGTGGAAGATGGACAGATCCCAGAGATCATCTTCTACACATAGCCGGTGCCGCTGGAAATTCGCCACTGGACAGGCTCAGCGCTCCCTACCCGCCCCCTCCACCTGCCCTTTGGAGCTGAGATCGCCGGCTTGTGTTCTGCCATAGTAAGAGGATGGACTCCAGTCAGCGGACTCAGACTGGGCAAGCACTCCCAGATGGCACGTGCTGCACATGGCTGGTGTGGGATCCGATGTTCACAACCAGATGCATGTTGGCCTTGCTTGCCAGGCTGGGGTGGGGCTGCCGATCCCTTCTGTTTGTGTTGGCAGTCTGGCTGGGTGATTTTGTTGCTTTTACATCCAGCCATTCTCACGGAGGCGAACTTACTCCTATGAGAAGTGAGCCCCCACCAAAGAGACCGCCCCCCCTTCCGGCAGGTGGGAGGCCAGCACGGGGGGCGGAGAAGGCGGCTTAGATGGTGGCTTGGTAAATAGCAGCAGTGGCGGGGCTTTATTCAAAACGCACTTGTCCCCTCCCACTTGCCTAGCGGGACAAATGGCTTCTTCTCTTTGGGGTACTTGTGTCCACAGTCTGGAGGCAGGGGTGAACATTTTGCATGACAAGCAGCATTTCAAGACAATCCTTGACCCTGAGGAAGTAGCAGAGCTAAACACAGGCCAATCAACTGACCCTCCAGTGTGTGTGTGCTGGCTTTCAGCCCTTAAGGCATCTGTTACCGACCTGGTATCTTCCCGATAGGTCGGGTTGAAACCCCCATCGTACCCAGACGATACAGGCAGCCCTGCTTGGTGAGGACGATGCAGGTTGGAGGCCAATATGTATACCTGGAGGGTGATATTGGGAAAGGCTGTCTTAAGATCTACCTTAGACGGCTTTTCCAACTTGGGTGAGGTGGCTGAAGAGTCAAGAGGAGGTTGTGGGTTTCCCTTGGGACAGCCTTGGCCACGAGGCAGTTCATGACCACGTGTACTTGATCATTGTAGTAAGAGAAGCATCTGAAATTTCTGGACTTTTATCCTCAGAAGGTTTCTGCTGCTGCTAATATAGTGCAACTTAACAATGCATTTTGATTCTTGTTACCCTAGTGACAGGCCGGTGCTGTGGTTGGTTTGTGTGTGTGTGTGTGTGTGTTTTTTCCCCCCTAAACAGGGAGTGAACTCGCTGTGTCTTAAGCCATTTTTTGCAGAAATCTAATTCAGAGAGAGCGGTTTCAGGATTTTTTTCAGGGGGAAAATGCCCCTTTATGTTCACTGATTCTTAAGCTAGAACATGATTATTTTGGAGTGGGCAGAAAAAGCATGTCTTGTTACCATTGTTCCAGTGGTACCTCGGATGCGTTCAGGCAACACCGGCTGTTTGGCAGAACTGCTTCCCCAGCTGCGCTTTGACTGAGCATCACTTGAACTAACAGTATGTGGCAGTCCCGGACTAAAAGGACTTTGTTACTCTTGGCCAGGCGTTGCTTTCTTCACTAGTACCCGGTACCTGTGTTCCTACTAGCGAGTCTCAGCTGTCAGTGTGCTATTGATGCTCCTTACCTACGTTGGTTACTTTGGGGAAATTGCAGTATGAAGCAATCAGTCCTAGAAAGTATTTCAGGGGGGTTATCCAAAACCTTTATTCTGGCAATAAGGGTTTCCCCCCCACGAAAAAAAAATGGGATGGGGGTCAGCTTCTCTTTATGGTTGGAGGGCAAAACTAAATCCAGCTGTGATGATGTACAAATTCATTTATCCATTGTTACTGCAAAATTGTCTGTCGACATCCGTGAGTTTGGGTGTGATTATTTGCACCCAAACCATATTCCAAACCCTCCTTACATGCCCTCCTCCAGAGCAAGTAATAAATCAGCAAGAAAGCAATTCGATTCAATTCTCTGAGAAATGGTTCCTCATACTAGATATCTGGGTAATTCATCTGCGATACTTGGATGTGTTGCGGTACGTTTGTTTCTCAGGTGTCCAGACTGCAAGGAAATAATCCTTCCTTGCTTTCCCCAACCTGGTGCCTTCTTGAGCTGCTGGACTGCAACTTCCATCATTCTCCAGCCAGCAGTCAGGCCATTATTTTGGGAAGGCTGCCTTCAAAAATAACACATTGAATTTGTCCTGATGGCTTTAAGGCCATGTTGGTGCTCCAAAGTTGAACCCATCTTCCTCTGGTTCTTACTAGCAGAGTATTTGACCACAGAAAGTCTGTACGGATTATTCCGCAGAGGTCCTTGAGCCTTATTGTGTCATGCAAGTCTGTTTCTGAGTGTCTCCCTGTGTATTGTCACTCACTGTGTAATACATGTGTGTACATTTCTATTATGGCCAGTATGAAGAATGGAACCATTCTTCAGTTACTAGCTCCCCATCAGCAGAGAGTGGAGGAAATATGTGCGTCAGTGATTTCTATCAAAAGGCTTATTCAATATCCACGTATTAGTTCGTAGGGCTATAAACTCGATAGCTTGCTTTCCTGCTAGACTGAAAGGATTCTCAACATCCCCTTACCTCCTCCACCCTTCATTTTTCAGAGACCTGTTTTCTCTGAAGATAGACAAAAAATAATCATTGAATACATTTTTAAAAAGGCCTACTTAAAAAAATAGCTTAAAAATAGTTTGTAACTATGATTGCAGGCTACTTTAAGTTGGATGACTGAAAGCGCTTCTGTGCAGTCATCCTTTGAAATCCCTTTGGGAAGTGGGTCTCTGATTGTGTATAAAATCTGGTGTGTATATTAAAATGTCACCAACTGAAGGGAAAGTTCAGTTGAAATTCTTGGAGCCGGATGCAAATTCTAGCATTTGCAAATTAATCTTGGTGATACCAAGAGACAGACTTCCAATAGGGTCACCAACTGCTCATGCTATGCTATACAATAATAAATGTATCAGAAACTCTTATTATTCAGTGTTTTACCACCTCTTTCCTTCCTTCCTATTTGTAAATGGCGAATGAATAAAGGCAGCAAAGTTGTCTTTAAGGAAGCCTTTTTTTTTTTTTTTGGTGACATGAGAGAATGGACACCCACAACTAATAGTTTAAATTGCAGAGGGCAGAATATGTTTTGTACACAAGAGAGTCCTGGTTGAAGACTAGACATCTGCAGAAAGACGGCCCGGAAAGCAATGGCAGAGTTGTGGACAGTGAACACGGATAATGCTCAGCGTGATGGACCAAGAATCTGACTTGGCCTAGAACAGCTGCTTCCATTCTCGAAACCATTTTTGAATCAGATTGGAATTCATACACCTGGTATCTACCTCTGTGAAGCTCAACCACTGGTTTGTTGTGGTTCCCAGATTTTCTTGATTTTGTAAGATATATAGAAAACTACTGTTAAGAGAAGTAGGGTTTTTTTGTAGGCAACCACTGGTTTCCCCAGTCTGATTTCAGGGATGGTCATTTTTGACAAGGAATACTGGTGAGGAGAGATGCATCCTCTGGCATGTAGGTGTTATGTTAAAACCTAAACCACACAAACAATACCCTTACCAAAGAACAGCAAGCATGTTGGAGCAGAAACAACTGGCAAATGTGCTGGATGGTCCTACAGTGTTTCATTTAGGAAGCAACATCACAAATGTGTGAACAAGCATCCAATTACAAGGTTGCACTACCTCCACTTACATGTTCTGGAACATGGTGGACTAGGCTAAACTGGGATTCAGTCATCATACAAGCCATCACACTGCGGGATAAGATGGTTTATTTCCTCAGGTATTGCACATTAAGTGAGCACGGCAATTTGTTTTTGTTAAGCTGAGTTTAGGGTTGAACATTTGGAGGAGTCCTGCCTGGGTGTTATATACAGCAGTTATTCATGACTGGGTGGGCTGTCCACTCCTGTGTAGTGAGTAGGAAGGAAGGAACTGAATCTTCATTTTTGAATCCTGGGGGATTAGGGGAAAAGGACGATGCTCATGGGCTGGATCTCATGCCATGCTCACAGGGTTCCTGGAAGCATCTGTTTTAAGATTCCAGAGCAGCGTTTGTCAACCTTGGCAGCTTGAAAATGTGTGGACTTCAACTCCCAGAATTCCCCAGCCAGCATGGCTGGCTGGGGAACTCTGGGAGTTGAAGTCCACACATCTTCAAGCTGCCATGGTTGACAAACACTGTTCTAGAGACTAGATACTTTCTTCCTGTACCATTACAGCACTGTTTCCTTTTCCAAAATAAGTCGCCGAAAACTACTTTACTTCCACTCTTGCTCTCAAGTCAAAACATCTGTTCTTTAAACCAAAACACAAGGAAACGTTTTTGCAGAATTTATTTTTAAGGTTTTTTTAATTTTTGGTTTTTCAGGTTTTTTTCCCCTTTTTTATTATTTTTTTTAAAAAGCCCTAACTTCTATGGCTTCAAAGAAGCTTCAAGAGAAACTTATACACCGTAACCTGTGTACACTTTTTTTTTTAAAGCAGTAACTAAACTTGCAATGCCACAGTCTCTCTTCTGCTTTGGAGCTACACCAGTACAAATCTCATTTCTATTCAGGCTTGAAATTACCTTTTGTTACACAATTAAAAAAACAAAACAACCACACAATTAAGTCTGCAAGATTCATTTTGATGCAAATCAGACAACATGGGCCAAAACTTACACCTGATAAGACCAGAGAGCTGGGAGGGCCAACTACAACCCCCACTGATGTGTTGTGTTTTTTCTGTCGCTTTAGTTGTCCCTTAAAACTGTCTCTGTCACATTAAAAAAGAAAAAGAAAAAATGAATAATCCACATTGCAACTGGTAGTCCAAGCACACTCATGCACTCTTTACATAAACATTTTAATTTTTTTTTTAATTTCTTTTACACACCTTCCTGGGACTGGAACTATATATTTTTTTTCCAGCACAATGCTTAAGGCTGTATTCTTTTTTCTCTTTGCATTGTTTGGGAAACAAACTCAAACGCTGCGCATACCTAAGCAGTCCTATTTTAATGGAAGTCGCCCAAACCAAGGACTTTTCCTAGGACCTATGCTCCTGTGTCCTTTTGATTCTGTTTAGCGTGGCGGAGGCACTGCTGTTACGGCTTATAAACTAAGACCAATAAAGTGAGAGAATATTCTGAGTTTTAGTCCCTGCTTTCCTTTTTTTCTAGTTCAAAGAGCCACAAAAACATTCATTCAAAGAGGGCAAATAAATTCTTATCCACCTTGAAAAGCACAAAGAATTAAGTGCCAGCTTTTGCAATAAACGGTTGGGTTGGGAGGATCTGCACCCACTGCGTTCCCTTCAGAGTCATCCGCAGGACTGGTATCAGTTATGCAACCCCGAAAGGAGGGGGTTAGAATCTTAAAACCCACATTTTGGGTGGGGGGGAAGGTTTAAATCTAGTTCTAGAAAGTGAACAACTTCAAGGCTATTAGGTGAGGAGGCAGTAACCCTCATAATCAGGAGGGATGAATGAAGTCCAATAGACATGATTTAGCACTAATGATGAGGTGTGTGGCAAATTTTAAAGATGCACTCCTTTGGTCTGTAGCACCACCCACCCACCCACCCACCCAAGAGTGCTCTTTAGTTTAGCAGAGACCAAAGTACTCCCCCACCCACCTGCCACCACTTCCTGACATCCCGAGTGCCGTAATTACAACACAGGAGTGAAAGACAAATATTTTGGAGCAACACTGGGCCAACTGTCCTATCCCTTGGTATAAAAATATATATAAAGAAGTAACGAAGCTGCACCGCTATTGTCACAATGCTGAAGCAGCTCGGACACACGTAGCTTTGATGGCTGCAGACCAGCTCTTTGTTTTGACCTGGCCAATCGGAGGACCGAAAGAGACCGGGGTGTACGTAAATCCAGGAGTGACGCAGTCAACAGACATCGTATGGGCTGCAGTAGTAACCAGGCACATCTTTGTCTCGTTCAGTGGAAGGCTGGGGCAGATGTATAAGCGAGTGATGAAATACAAAGGGGTAAGCGTGCTCCCCCCAACGTATGAAAGCCGGAAGCAGGCCTTACTCTAAACCCATCTCCTTCCCTAGCAAAGTAGATTTTGGCTTGGCTTGGGTGTTTTTTCATAAACCTTTTGCTCATCTCCACCCTACTAACAGTCATACCGATGTTTCTGCAGGAGCCGATTCAAAGTTGGCCATCATCCAACTGGGAAGCTGGAAGTGCAGGTGGCAGATGGATTTTTGAGAAAGGACAGACAAAAACAACAGAGTGGATTGTCCTTACACAATGCTTCATCGGGGGGCCTCCTCTCTCCACCCAAATAGAAGTTTGTGTAACTCTTGCCACCTATTTATTTCAAATAAAATTGGCAAGTGCCTCCGATGCCCCAGGTGCTGTGAGGGCCACCATATGGAACGATCTCACCTAGTGATCCTGTCCACTTTGGTCACGAAAGGTCCCCTTCTTCTCCATGGTTCTCTAACAACGGACGTTGGCTTTGGGGTTCTGTTTGGCAGGCTGCCGTTCCTGAGATCCAAGACTTTTGCCCTTATTCTCCCCCACCTGGGAGTGGGTAGGTCTTATTTAACATTTAAAAAAAAAATCTAAAATTGGATAATTTTAAAGACACAGATGTTGCTGGTATTGCTACAAAAAAAAGTGCACTGAGAAATGAGGAAGTATAATTATTCCCCGACCCCTGCAGATGCATCTATTTTGCCTCTCGTGTTTATTTGGGGAATGGGGGCAAAGCTTCCCTAAGGGGTGTCACCAATGAGCAATTTGGCAGGGCTGGGGAAATTCAACCGAAAGAGGGCAGCCAGGCAGACATTGGGGGGGGGGACCTCTTTAAAAATCAAAGCAAAACAAAACAAAAAGAGCAAGACCGTTTGCATGGCTACAACAGGAAGGGTGTAGCGGTGGGGAGATGCTCCGCGGCACAAGGGCCAAAAATGCAATTTTTAAATTAACTTAGGAGAGACTGAAGCAAACGATAGAGAAAAAGAAATACGTGCAGGTGCTGTTCTCAGGATCATCACTTCGCTTCTT
Source organism: Charina bottae (assembly GCA_023362775.1). Classification (NCBI taxonomy): domain Eukaryota; kingdom Metazoa; phylum Chordata; class Lepidosauria; order Squamata; family Charinaidae; genus Charina; species Charina bottae. The sequence goes on from JALMGJ010000040.1 coordinate 5,582,230, forward strand.
CTAAAGGTAAACAAGTAGAATTGATTCCCATTTTCTGTTTTTGTTCCAAAAGCTATTTGAGGAGCTCCAAAGAGGGGGGGTGGAGGATGAATAAACTGACAAATGGGGGAGGGGGGGAACCGCTGCATAAATATTAATGCTTTTTTCCCTCTGTGGACCAGGAGGAAGAGGAGGAGGACACTTGGGCAAGAAGTCCAACGGGCTTTTCTTTTTCTGCCAGTGCCCACCCCACCCCTCCATTTGCATCTCCTGGGAGGAAGGGAAAAGAAAAAAAAATGGATGGGGGAAGCCCCCGATGTGCCTGCTTGGAAAGTCAAAGCCGCTTGCGTCACTGGAGCGGGAGAGCAGGCGGGGAGCCGTCCCCTCTCCCATTCAATCGAGATCCATTATCCTGGGCCAGGAAGTGAAAGGAGGGTGGGGGAAATGCAGTCCCAACAGGATCCTGGCTTCCACCAACAGGAGCATTTCACTTGTGGCGCTGGATGGTTTTCCTTTTCCTCCTCTTAAAGAAACAGCAGCACCTACAGAGAAAGGATATCCAAGTTATACGTTTATTATTTAAACGGAAGGAGCCAGTTCGTAAAAGGCTAAGTTGAAGATGATCGCAAGTATGCGGAGAGGGAAAACCCGAGCTATAGGAGACTGAAGGCCAGAGAAAATCCATTTTTCATGGGGCCTTTGGCTCGATCAGACATCAGAAGGAGGCTAACCCTCGATGAGTCAGTAATTCACACAACAAGAGTATTAGTTGACCAGGGGAAGGTAGCTTAGCCCCTAATCAGACTGGGATACATCAAACAATTGGCTGGGGCAGCGAACTTAGTCTGGGACTGAGTGATCACTCCTCAAACAGAGCCTATGACAAGTCTGCCACTAATCTGAGACCTTGAGATAATTGAGAATGTGGGCTCTTAACGGATAATGGAGAATGTGGCTTGCTGAGCAATTTTAGGTCAAAGTATTTCAGGCAACAGATGCTGGAAAAGCTGCTCTCTGCTGGCAGTCAAGGGAGGCAAGGCTGGTTAGATGGAGCAGGCCTCTGGGGAAGCTTCACCGTGTTCCCCCGTCATGAAGCTACTACATCTGCTGTATCCGAACCAGGGCTGCCAGCAGGCTGCCATGATCACAAGGCAGTGCCAAACACACCGCCCTCTCCCTTGCCTTCCATTTTATAGTGTTTCATCCCAGCCCGAGAGGCGCCCAGCAGAACTAGGCCAGGCCACCGAGCTACTCACTTTGTGTCGTCTGCCACCTCAACCTCGGCAGGCGCGGTGATGGGGGCGTTGGAGTGGCCGGCAGTGGGGTCATCCGTGTTCAACTCCCCGTTGGTAGAACTCATGACCTAAAAGAGAGCAAGCAGGTGATGACCGGAGAGACAAGGCAGGCCTCAAACACGCTGGCCTCACACTACCAGTGTATAAATCAAGACTTGGCTCCGCTTCTTGTCTTGTTCGGCTCCCTGCGGAAAGCAGCCAACCAAGGAAGAGAGGGCTCTGTTTGCGTCCCCTCACGGTTCCAGCCAGGCTTTCCAAGAAAACGAGGCAAACTTTCAGATGGGATGTGCAATTCCATCCAATAGTACCCTGCCTCCAAATGAAAACAACTCTCTCTGGATCCACAGAATCTGGTTACGTAAGAAACAAAAAAACCTAAAATAGAGGAATACATTCTTGGGCGAGGTTGAGCATCGTCATCAAGCAGGCAGGGAGATCCTAACGTTTTGAAAAGCTGCAGTGGTATCGGGGCTCAAGGTGGTTCCCGGCACAATGTCATTTCACATTCAGGAGATTCAGAAATGATGGTTCTTTCCTGAACAAATGGCTCCCCTCGGCCCTGGCCCAAACCATGGTTTTACCTCACAGCTGCACCAATGCAAACCAGTTACACCCACTGCTGGGTTTGCAGACCCAGCTCGATGCATGGTTTCAATTGCTGGCTTATGAGGGTTGACGCTCTTGCATTAGCAATGGCTGGTGCTGGTCACAGATGTGCGTAGAATGGGAGAGCAATGCACACAAGAGCTTGGGGGAGGCAGAGATGGAAGGGCGAGGCAGGGGTAAAGACACAGAAAAGACAGAAGCTTCCTTCCATAGGCTAGGACTTCAAGGAACATATTTAGCCATGAGAGCAAGAAATCCAGCACATATATGATTAGGCAAATTTTCTATCCCGTGTTGGCAGAATCATACAAATGCTGCTGATTTGGGAAGCCCAGCATTTAAAGTTCATCCGCTGTAAGAGTTTATTGCTAGTCTTTATCAACTATTTTAATTTTGTCAGGCTTACCTTACTATTACTATTATTATTTTAATGTGTCTAGACCTCATGGAGGCGGAACGGCCCTGCAAAGCAAGTTTATCAACTGGAAAGAGCACCTGAATACGAGGGAGGATTCCTGCACCCAGCATGTTGGTCACGGTTCTTTCCCCTGTTGCCCAAATATTTAATTACCTGTCGCTGGTATGGTTTGCCAAAAAGCTTTACCGAAGAGACATAAAGCATACATTAAACCTCGCTATAAACAAACCTTGGATATTAAGGTGCAAATTAGATTAAAACAAATATTATATTCAGTAGCCCAGATGGGATTCTCACATTGTAGAATTCCAGCCGCCTGGCACGGGCCTCTGTGCAGATTTCTGGCTCAGCAAAACCCAAATGAAACCAGAGTGTGATGAACATCTGCAAATCCAGGAATTTTGGGTTTTTTTTCATTGTCCTGGTGCAGATTTTCCAAAAGCAGACAGATAGGTCCTGCACAGCAATGACAGGCAGAGTGGAGGAACACGGAGGAATGCATACTGGTGTGTTTTCTATAGATACGTATAAACATTTTTCTAGATACTCTTACGGTGGAACTAGCATCTTCTCCTGCATTGAAGCGGCAGACACACATACACACACACACAGAGCAAAAACATAGGAACGCATCTCCTCTTTAAGCATGGTTTCTATTCCCACCTATATTTACCAAGATTTTGATAATGGATTTTTTCTCCTTCACTTCTACAATGTTTTCTGAGGCAGACTGAGTATGGCTTTAACATTTTCTTCTTAAGTTTACAAATATGCTTATATATTTAGACTCCCAATTGTTGTTAGTTTCTCCCACCCCTTTCCTTCCCCTCCCCCCTTTTTTTTTGTTCATACCATTAAAAGTTTAAAGTTCCCCTCCCGAGGCCAATCTGTAAGAGACCTGATCTTACAAGAATCATTACGAAGAGAGGAATTTTCTTTGCTCTTGTCACACATCCTTTGGGAGCCAAGCAGAAGGAACAATGGGGAGGAAGGAAAACTATGCATTTCACGGTGCCCAAGGCCCTAGCGCCATCAACACAGGACTTAAAAGCAAATCGGTGCAACGGTGGCTGGACACACGGAGGTGGCTGGACACACGGAGGGAAAAGCTCGGAACGCTTCCACTGCAGGGATGGGGTCCGGCAGCAGCTGCTGGGTCGCCCACTCCACCGCCCACCACCCACCCCATCCCTCTCGTGTACCTGAACGGAACCCCCAAGCCTGCTGGCTGCCAAGGGGGTTCCTAGAGTGTCCTCAGCAGGCTGCTGGCCAGCCTGGGGATCCCAAAACTCCGTCCCCTCTGGTGACTGCTAATGACGGCGGCAGGAAACAAAGGGGAAAACCATAGTAGTAGTAATTAAAAAAAACATGGGGGAAGGGAGACAGAAAGGAGGATTTTCAGGGCAAAGGAAAGGGGAACAGGGGTGAAGAAAGGGGGGAAAAACAACATGCAAAAGCAAAAAGATATAAAACAGGCTAGAATGCAAATCGATACACCATCCCTAAAAAGTAACCAGCATTGCCAATTAGAGAGATGGGCACGATCCATATCGGAGTGCCAACTCCGTTCCCTACTCAGTTCAGAACCTCTGAGTTGGCAAGCAAGGGCATGTTCGCCCACACATGCCACAGCTTCTCAAATCTGTGGTTTCTCGATGCATTTCCGTAAGTATTCAATGTCCAAAAACATCACAGGTGTATTTTCCATCCTTCCCTCCCTCCCTCCCTTCCTCCCTCCCTCCCTCCCTCCCTCCCACACACACTTCGTTTACAATGGCTGCGTTTGCACAACATAGGTCAGCTGCTACTCGAGGGGGAATTCCTTCAGCGTGCCAGCAGTGAGCAACTGTAGATGCCCCTGCAAACAAGAAGCTGCCCCTCAGCTGCTATGCAGTTGAGGGGGTCATTCAGCAACCCCCTCCCTTCAAATCCAGGGTGTTCCAATCAGGATTTGAACCACAGCCACCAGTCAGGGAGGGTTACCCACCACACTTTTCTACCTATGTTTCTCCCAAGAGGCAGCCATAGGGAGAAGTATACAGTATGTAAAAAGGAAAATAGGTAGAGACCCAGTCCTTACACAACCCGGTTTTTGTTAAAGCTTCCTATCCCAAATCCATAGGTTTTTTTTAAGAAGATCTCTGTCACTGTTTCAAACCACTTTTTTCAGAACAGAAGAACCCAAGAACTGCCCTGCTGGGTCAGGCGAAGCCCCATCTTAGCCCAGCGTTTTGTTTGGCCACAAAAGCCCACCAGATGCATCTGCAGCGCCTACAAACGGGCAACGGAGACGTGCTACACCAACACTGCCGCCCTGTGGCTGGGATTTGGAGGCACGCTGCCCCCAGACCAGGCGCAACCCGGCGTCTCCAGGGTCAACAACCCTTGATGGACCATGAATTTACCCAATCCCCTTCTAAAGCCATCCAAGTTCACCACCACCACCACGTTTTATGATAATGAACTCCACAGGTTAATGACACGCTATGTCAGGAAAAGCCTCCTTTTGCCTGTTTTAAAACACTTTCCAACCACTTCTTTGTCTAGCGCAGTGTTTCTCAACCTTGGCAACTTTAAGACGTGTGGACTTCAACTCCCAGAATTCCCCAGCCAGCTTTGGGAGTTGAAGTCCACACACCTTAAAGTTGCCAAGGTTGAGAAACACTGGTGTAGCGTCTTGAGAGTGAGAGAAATTTATTTTTCTTTAGGCCATGCATGATTTTAGACATCTCAACCCTATCCCATTTTTTCTAAGCAAAAAGGTCCCAAATATTTTGGCTTTGCTCATAAGAAAGGTGTTCAAGTCCCCCGAACATTTGGTTGCCTTCTTCCGCACTTTGTCCCACTCTATTATATCTTTTGCAATGGCTAGAACTGTACATGATTCCAAATGCAGATGAACCATAGATCTACACAAGGACACTGCAATGTTAGCTTTGTTTTCAGTCATTTCCTAAAGATCCCTAGCACTGAATTTGCCCTTTCCATAGCTACTACGCATTGAGTCGACACCTTCATTTAACTCTCCATTATGACCCCAAGACTTTTTCTTGGTTAGTTACAGACGCTCATCCCACATCACTGTATACATGAAGTAAGGTTTTTTTTTAATTTCCCCAATGTGCATCACTTTACATTTACTTAAACTGAACCATTGGTTCACCCAATTCAGAGAGACCCTTCTGGAACACCTCACAATGAAAGAGTTTACCATTCTGAATAGCATGCTACCATCGGCCAATCTGGTCAGCACACTGTTTATTCCTACATCATGATAATCTGTGAACAAGTTTAAAAAGCAAGTTCCAACAGATATTTTTTTCTTACTCCCCTCCGTTAAAGAAAAGGTCCCATTCATTCCTATGTTCTGCTCTCTGATTTTGAACCAGTTCGCAATCCATTAAATTTACTAAAGAACCTCTGATGAGAAACTTCATCTCAAGAGTTTTGAAAATCCAAATATGTAACATGGCCAGGGCCGCCTCCTCCACTTACCAGCTGACACTCAAAAACTCAAAATGGCTGGTGGGCCACGATTTAGCCTTGCAGAATCCAAGCTGACTGTCTATCATCAGGACTTCTTCCTCTTTGTGCTTAATTTTTATTTTTATTTTTTAAAATGTCTACCGTGCAATTAGACTACAATAACATGCTCTGCCTCCAAAGACAGCTGGGAGGTTACAGTTAGAATAAAATGGATTAAAATGGATTATCAGATTTAGCAGTGCTGCAGTTGCTGCAATGGCTCCTACTTTGCTTTGGGTCCAATTCAAAGTGACGGCGGGTAACACCATTAAAGCTGTATATGGTTTGGCATCCAAGCACCTACAGGACAGTTTATCCTGACATACAGGTAGTCCTTGTTTAGTGACAACTGGGACCGGCAACTCGGTTGTTAAGCGAAGCGGTTGCTAAGTGAAACTGCAACTGTGATTACGATCTTACTTCAACTTTCCTTTGCTTTACAGACCTATGAAGGTTGTAAATGCGAGGACTGGTTGTAAAGTTACCTTTTCATCTCAGTTGTAACTGCGAACAGTCACTCAATGAGGCAGTTGCTAAACAAGGACTACCTGTAATGGTCTTTGGCAGGGGTCGGCAAACTTTTTTATGCCAGGAGCCATTTTGACATTTATAACATTTATAACATCACTCGAGGGCCAGGGGGCGGGGTTTGCGGGCGGGAGCCAATTGCGTGGAAGGGGGCGGGGTTTGCGGGCGGGAGCCAATTGCGTGGAAGGGGGCGGGGGAGGTTTGGAAGGAGGAGAAGGGAAAGAGAGGCTCGACTGCTCCAGTCGCCATGCACACCATGCCCGCTGCCGACGTAGGGATTTGGAAAGCGGAGGGAGGGAATTGGGAAGCGCGCACGCTGGTTCGTGGGGAAGAGAGCTGGAGGAGCGGAGCAACGTTAGTGAAATGACCTGAGCCCGCGGTGTCTTGGGGAGTATGGAGGGAAGATGAAGGGGGGAAGAAGCCTTGGGAGTATAGAGGGAAGGCCTGGCGGCTGCCACTTGCCGGCGGGGCGAGGGAGCAGGGCGGGTTCCAGTTAGTGTGCCTGGGGTGGCTGATGCTTATTGGGAGCGTGGAAACGTCTCGAGGCTTCTCACAACTGAAAAAAGCAAAGGCAGCCGCCCTGATAGGATTGCTGGGGGGCGCGACTGTGAAGGGCACCGAGGCTGGCATTCCGGCGAAGTTGGCGAGGCAGGGGCTGAATCGAATAGAGGGGAAGGTTCAGCAGAGCCCTGCAGCCAGTGGGGTGAAATGAAAACTGCTCTACACAACCACAACCGCCTCCCTTTTTAGTCCATCGGACTGTGGCGTCCTCCCATATGCCGTGGCTTTTTTTTTCAGCTGTCAAGGTGGGCTGCTGGGGGGGGGGAAAGGTGCAGTAGTTCTGGTTTATTGGGGCGGGTGGAAGGGCGAATCTGGATTTTGGGAAGGTCGGGGGAGAACGGGACCTGCCTGGCCTCTCAAGGCGGGGAGGCGAAGTGGGCTGTGCGGCTCGTGTTGCGGAGGGCTGTGCTTCCCGGGGCCCTTGCTAACAGGTCGGGCGAAGAGGCGCAGTCCTGCGCCCGGGGTCCTGGGTCCAAGCCCCCTTAGTGCAGAGGGACGGGCTTCCCAGGAGACCTGCTCTACGTCAGGTCGGGCGTTGAGTCTGCAGTGCTTGGAGGTGTGAAGAAGCAGGCGTGCAGGGGGCTCAGCGGGCGACCGTTTAAGCGTAGTGGAGCTGACGGCGACGGAGTCCCGGCGGGGTGGTGGTGATTTAGGTGCCAGCTGGGAACAGCCATGGCTGGGGTGGTGGTGAGACCGTGTCGGGAGGGAAAACCTGTGCGGGGATAGTGCAGGCGAGGTTGAGGATTCCCCCGTAAATGGCTCCTGGTTATAAAGGGTGCTTGGAAACCGGGAAACGCCGAATTAGGCCTGGCAGAGCTCAGCGAACCGGGTTCTCCTTTCCTCGCCTCCTCCAAAACCCGAACCCTCTTGCTTTCGCCGCCTCTCCTGCGCGTCCCCCCCCTCCTTTTGCTGTTCCCGGAGAAGCGGCCCTGGTGGTCAAAGCGGAATTAGATTGTGCAGCATTGTGAAGTCACTCGGGGGAGAGAGGGCGGCGGGGAAGTTGTCCACGCGCTGTACCTGGGGGAAGCGGCCCAAGCTCGGGGCTGATTCCTGGCTACCTTACTGCAGGAATGTAGGATTGATATAGGAGCCGGGGGATCAAGCTTTGTGCACGGGGACTCGCTTCCCCCAAGGAGCTTCTCACTGGGGTAAGAATAGGACGGACGCGGGAGGGTTTGTGCGTATAAGTGGTGGGGCTGCCCCCGCCATGCCTGCCTGTGCGCACCCGCACATGATATTTTATGGGAGAGCCACACTCAAGGGGCCAAAGAGCCGCATGTGGCTCGCGAGCTGCGGTTTGCTGACCCTTGGTCTATGGGAATGTCCTTGAGAGACAGGAGGAGGAGGAGCCACAGACAGAATGGTCAGACAAGTGACAGTTTAGCTGGCAGAAGGAATGGGGGCGTGGCAAACGTCTCAGAAAGGACCCTCCCTAGTTTCTTGGACTGTAAAGGTGAGGGGGGGGGGAGAGATGTACTTTCAGACTTGCAAGATTCTGTTATTGTAACTTTACAAGAAAGGTAGTGTTAATTTATTTATTTATTTAATTAAATTTATATAACCGCCCATCTCCCCCAATGGGGAACTCTGGGCGGTTTACAATAAAATAGTTAAAACAAAATATAAAACATCACTATACAATATATAGAATAATAAATAATTCTAAATCCAGATGGATGGAATTAAAACGAAGGACATTATAAAGTTAAGGAGTTAGCCACCCCCATGAGGAACTATCCCTTCCTCCTTCCCATGCCAGGCGGCAGAACCAGGTCTTCAGCTCTTTCCTAAAGGTTGGGAGGGAGGAGATCTGTCTCAACTCTGGGGGTAATTAATATTCATGGTTGGTGGGTAGATAGACCCAGACTTGGCTCTAGCCCATAAGAACTTTAAGGGAAGAAATATGGAGGGTTCCCACTCCACAGGAAATGTGGGGATGGGAGCGTAGCATCTTCTCAGTGTCTGCCTCCCCCTCCAAAATATCTTGCCTTCTGCGATACAGAATGGCTCCACCCTCCTGGATTTTAGAAAGATCTTAATACTTTCTGAATTCTGCACAGCATTTGGGTACTGGAGCTTCAACTGCCATAGTTTAAAACAGAGCTTTCCAAACTGTGTGTCGCAACACAAAAGTGTGTCGCCACACACAGTGTGGTGTGTCGCCACACCACCCGGAAGCGGCGGCGCGCGAGCGCACGGTGGCCGCCATGCACGCGCGTGCCGCCACACGCCCCCCCGCGCCGCCGCCGCACGCCCCCCGTGCCGCCGCCGTGAGCGCGCGCCGCCGCACGCCCCCTCGTGCCGCCGTGAGCGCGTGCCGCCGCACGCCCCCCCGCGCCGCCGCCGTGCGCGCGCGTGTCGCCGCCGCTGCCGCCGCCAGGTGTGTCGCCAGCGGCGGCACTTTGGAAAGCCCTGGTTTAAAAACTAAACTAACCAATTTGTTTATTTTTGCAAATGTGTATGCCACTCAATTCCAAAAAGGCTCCGGGTGTCTTGCACTTCCCCATATGCACGAAGTAAATGAACTGTACTTGGATACCTCTTGGTCCCCCTAGAAAAATCGTTCCTCTGTACTGGCCTGAGAATGAAAACACCCACTGAAGAATGCCCATCTAGCACTACTACTTTGGGAACTGAACTGGCTCCCACAGGCTTCCGGGTGCAATTCAAGGTGCTGGTTATCCCCCAATAAAGCCTTTCATAGCATAGGCCTGGGTTATCTGTGGGACCATCTGCCTCTAAGCATCTCCCATGAGGCTTGACAGGGTGGGAATGCTGGTTCAAGTGGAACCCTTCGATCAAACTATGTTACCTGATGGGGCCCAGCAAGTATATCTTCTCTGTCATGGTGCCTGCCCTATGGAAGATCATACTTCTCCAGATATGGAGCCCGCAACCTTGCTGGTCTTTTCAAAGGCACCGAAGACCTGGCTCTTCCATTGAGCACTGGGCCAGAGTGTTATGTAAGCCTGCATTTAAGGGGTTGATCACGTAGACGTATGAATGTAGTCAAGCACTGATGTGTTGCTAGTTTTTATTTATTTATTATTTATTTATTTTTATCCCGCCTTTATTATTTTTATAAATAACTCAAGGCGGCGAGCATACCTAATATTCCTTCCTCCTCCTATTTTCCCCACAACAACCACCCTGTGAGGTGAGTTGGGCTGAGAGAGAGGGACTGACCCAAGGTCACCCAGCCGGCTTTCATGCCTAAGGCGGGACTAGAACTCTCAGCCTCCTGGTTTGCCATTGGCTCCTTCCTAGGGCTGAGAGAGTGTGACTGGGCCAAGGTCACCCAGCCAGCTTTCATGCCTAAGGCAGGACTAGAACTCTCAGCCTCCTGGTTTGCCATTGGCTCCTTCCTAGGCCTGAGAGAGAGTGATTGGCCCAAGGTCACCCAGCCGGCTTTCATGCCTAAGGCGGGACTAGAACCCTCAGTCTCCTGCTTTGCCATTGGCTCCTTCCTAGGGCTGAGAGAGTGACTGGCCCAAGGTCACCCAGCCGGCTTTCATGCCTAAAGCGGGACTAGAACCCTCAGTCTCCTGGTTTGCCATTGGCTCCTTCCTAGGGCTGAGAGAGAGTGATTGGTCCAAGGTCACCCAGCCGGCTTTCATTCCTAAGGCGGGACTAGAACCCTCAGCCTCCTGCTTTGCCATTGGCTCCTTCCTACGGCTGAGAGAGTGACTGGCCCAAGGTCACCCAGCCGGCTTTCATGCCTAAAGCGGGACTAGAACCCTCAGTCTCCTGCTTTGCCATTGGCTCCTTCCTAGGGCTGAGAGAGTGTGACTGGGCCAAGGTCACCCAGCCAGCTTTCATGCCTAAGGCAGGACTAGAACTCTCAGCCTCCTGGTTTGCCATTGGCTCCTTCCTAGGCCTGAGAGAGAGTGATTGGCCCAAGGTCACCCAGCCGGCTTTCATGCCTAAGGCGGGACTAGAACCCTCAGTCTCCTGCTTTGCCATTGGCTCCTTCCTAGGGCTGAGTGTGTGTAATTGGCCCAAGGTCACCCAGCCGGCTTTCGTGCCTAAGGCGGGACTAGAACTCTCTGTCTCCTGGTTTCCCATTGGCTCCTTCCTTGGGCTGAGAGACAGGGACTGGCCCATGGTCACCCAGCCGGCTTTCATGCCTAAGCCGGGACTAGAACTCTCTGTCTCCTGGTTTCTAGCCAGTTGCCTTAACCACTAGACCAAACTGGCTTGTTTTATATCTTTGTTATTTTAACCCAGGGTGTCTCAACCAGGGTTCCGTGAGAAGTCACTAGGGGTTCCCTGGGAGATCACGATTTATTTTAAAAATTATTTCAAATTCAGGCACCTTCACATTATAGAGGCAAGTTTCGTTCTTTATTTTTTGTTTAAGAACACTGTTAATGCATATAGACAGGCCTACCCATGAAACGAATATAACAATTTTGTAACTTCTGGCCTATATTTGAGCCTGAATGTGCAGGGGTTCCCCGAGGCCTGAAAAATATTTCAAGGGTTCCTCCAGGGTCAAAAGGTTGAGAAAGGCCGTTTTAACCTGACGTTAGCCATCCAGAGTTGTACAGTATTTGTGAGTTGGGCAGCCGTATACATTGAATCTATAAATAAAATAAAGGATCTATTTAAAAGATGTCTGACCCTTTTATGATGCCATGCTCCAGCAGCCTGTTCACATCTTGGATTAAGCGGAACTCTTCTCTTTTGAACAGGTTTGGCTTGTCCCAAAATGTTCTCCAGTGCCTCAGAAACCTAAGCCCTCTACAATTATTAGAAAGATTTAAAGTAGACAAAAGAATGCGTGGCTCTGGATACTGCAAGACTGAGTTTGAGACAGAATTGTGTACAAATGATGAACATGTAATTGCTAAAATGTATAAACTTTTATTGAAATTTGAAACAGAAGAAGAACAAGTGAAAGAATGTATGATAAAGTGGGCTAAATTTTTTTGTTATAATATACAGATGGAACAATGGGAAAATATGTGGCTGAAAGGACTGAAATTTATACTACGTTATAACCTTTAAGAGAATTTTTATAAAATGATGTACCATTAGTATATGTCACCAGAGAAATTGTCTACAATGTATAAAGGGACTTCAAAATTATGTTGGAAATTTGTGAACAACAAGAAGGGACATTTTATCATGTTTGGTGGACGTGTAAAAAAGCTAGAAAATTCTGGATTCAAATACATACACTGATTCAGAGGATTTTAAAGATTAATATACAATTGAAACCAGAGGTTTTTCTTTTGGGATTGATGGACAAACAGTTGGAAAAAAAGTCATGGAACTTTGTTTTTATACATGGTAACTGCAGCAAGATTATTGTATGCACAAAAATGGAAAGATTTGGCACTACATACAATGGAAGAATGGTTGGTGAAGTTGATGGAACTTGCTGAGATGGCTAAATTGACTTCTTTGATCAGAGAAAAGACAATATCTACGTTTATTGCTGACTGGAAACCTTTTTAGATTTTTTGTGTGAAACAGAAAAAAATGAACTTATGATTTATGGTTTTGATGATAGATTACAGAAAGATTATAGGATAGATTACAGGATAGATTATAGAAAGAAGAGTGTTTTGTTGTAAGTATAGAGTAAGAGGTAAATTTATAATTGTACTTATAACTGCTGTAAAGAAGATCGGAAGCTACTTCTTTGTATCTTTTTTCTTTCTTTTCTATTTATTTATTTTATTTATTTGCCCAATTTATATATCCACCTATCTCACACAGCAAGCAACTCTGGGCAACATAAACAAAGTTAAAAACAGTCAACAAAAATACATCAAAATCTATAAAAACCAAGCTATTTTTCTTTTTCTTTTTCTCCTTTCTTGCACTTTTAGCCTTCTCTTTGATTTCTTTTTCTTTTCTTTTTCTTACTTTATATTAGTCTGCATTAGCTTTTATTTTCCTTTAAAAAAATCTTTAATAAAAAGTATATAACTATATAGTTATATGGTTTTAACGGATGATTTTATTTTAAACTGCCCAGAGTCCCCCTTTTGGGGGAGATAGGCGGTGATATAAATATGATGATGATGATGATGATGATGATAGATAGATAATAAAAAATAAATAACTATATATCTATGTATCAAGAAATCTAAGCCCTCTGCCGGGCACCACTGCAAAACCACGCATTGAGACCTTGAGTGCTACCCGCCTACCTGGCCAAGCTCTTCTGTTTATGTGCTCTGAATGCAAATACTTCTCCTGCAGGATCCTGTATGACATCCTGGTTACATTCACATGACACACTTAATCAAGTAGATAAGCAAGATATCCCAATCAGTACTGGGATGAGAGAGGGGCAGTTTTAGTTCAAAACAGCATTTGGTTAATTGTGGGCTAAACTATATTCTGCCTACCAGCCACGCTGCGCAAATGCCAAATTCAATGAATTCTGAGGCAGCGTCTAAGCCCAGCCCAGTAAGTCCTCCAAGAAAGAGAGTTGGTGATATAGAGTGGCTGAAAAAACAGCAAGGCCCCCCTGGAAGTCATAGAAGCAGCTTTCCAAACACTGAAGCTCTGTAATGAACAAGCCATGTACACGCTGCTGTCTGCCTGGCCAATGGTGAAGGGATCTTGACATAATCAAGTCTTGCCAGCATTCTCCTAGCACAAGAGCCACCACCCAGGACTAGAAGACTTGAGCAGGGACTCTGTATTCCCAAAATGGTGGCTCAGACACTGTCACTGTGATTATAGCTGACTAGGTTGAACATGTTGTGCAAACCCAGCCCAGGAGTCCTTGGAGAAGAAACTTAGGTTAATACAGAGACAGACACGTTCTACACCTGGGGCTTCAAGGGCACACGCAGCTCATAAGCTGCCCATGCCACTGGATAACATATTTCCTATGGAAAAGGTTTCATGTATTTTCATTCAAAATATTTTTCGGTGACACCACGGGGGGAAAAAACCCTGCAGGAAATTTTACCGGTCAAGGTAGACAACTAGACCAATACAGAAAGGAAGTGGCAGGGGGGCCCGTAGCAAGAGGCTACAGCATCTGCCTTGATGCAGAAGGTCCTGAGTTCCGCTCTTGGCATCTCCAGTTAAAGGTAGCGGGGTGGGAAATGACCCTGCTACGCAGCGGGAGTTAAAGACAGCCCTGCAGATGTTTTGAACTACAACTCCCATGATATCTTGCCGCTGGTCACGCTAGCTAGGACTCGTGGAAGGTGAAGTCCAAAACCTACAGAGAGAACCAGACCATCTATCCCAAGCATTATCCGTTTGATGGACCATTATTTTGGATCGAGATCAGGCGTCTTCACGTCAAGCCATGCGTTTTCTTGTTTGGCAGACGAAGATGCCTATGGCTCCGTCCACCAGGTGGCACCAAGCCTCCATTCCCACCTCTACGGTGGCAACCTTCTGTGCCTCCCTGGCAGAGTGAGCACCTTGTGCCTTTGCTGCACAAGCTAAAGCTGCAGTCTGCCTCTCATTTAGCTACTCCCCCATCACATTCCAATCCTAGAAAAGAAATATATAAATCAATAAATCAAAAACTAGTCACCTGATGTTTGATGTACTGCTGTGCTTTCTCCCTGTTTGGAGGCTGGACTTGTACGTCACTTTGGATTGTGCCAATGGGGGTTGGCTGCAAAAGGAGGGAAGAAACAGGGCAAAATGTTCAGCTGACCGGGGAATGATCTGCCATCCATTTAGACAAGCGGGCTTTAAAATATGTCCCACACAAGGGTCTTCTAGGGCAGGGGTACCCAACCTTTTTGGCACAAGGGACTGGTTTCGTGGAAGACAATTTTTCCACGGACCGGGTGGGCGGGGTTTGCAAACGGGAGCCAATTGCACGGACCATGGGGCGGGGTTTGCAGGTGGGAGCCAATCACACGGACCGGGGGGCTGGGTTTGCAGGCAGGAGCCAATTGCGTGGACCGAAGGGCAGGGTTCAGAGACTGGCATGGCCTCCCGCTTCCTAACAGGCCACGGACCGGGGGTTGGGGACCCGTGTTCTAGGGGAACAAATGCCTCTTCCCCCCCAAAAAGAGAATCAAATGTTGCTCAGTCAGGCACCCCGAAACAAATGTCTTGAAATAGCCAGATTATTTGTTTACCTTGTTGTTCTACAATTAAGTGGCCAAGATTGCTAAAAGAAGCAAACATTCCAATAATACAGAGTAGCAGTCTCAATGTTTGTTCCTTCCCTCTGAGATTGGACTGTGTAGAGCTACTCATAATTGAGAAGTTGCAAGAAGCACCAGGATTCTTACATTTAAGGAAATGTGCAACCTTGGCCACTAGCTGAGCTGTTCTTATTTACTTTCCAGAGTAATAAGATGGTTCTCAAGAAGTGTTATAACAATCCACACAATATTCAACCATCTTCCTTGACAATATTTGAGTGATAGAATTTTTTTTTATGCTTCTAAGTGTCATAGCATCTCTGCTCCCTTTCTCCACTGAACAAAAAGGCTTTGTGTGTGTGTGTGTATATATGATACTATATTTATCTTTCCCCACCCAGAGACCTCCCTGGCTGCTACTTACTAAAGGCTTCCCAGCCCAGTCGTATTCATAATCAAAGACGTAGCCGTTCCGGTCAAACAGGTCAGTGAAAAGTTTCCGTAGATAGTCATAATCTGGCTTTTCAAAGAAGTCCAGACGCCGCACGTAGCGGAGATATGTGGCCATCTCCTCTGCAAAAGAAAAGGGCACATCTACTGTTCAAAACTCAAACAAGGACCTGAAGGAGAAAAAATGCAGATGTGAAGCCCAACAAAATTAAGACTGCAGCAGTGGGGGTACATAGGAGCTAAAATTATGTGGCTGAACTGTGTGTATTACTTTTGTTTATATCCTGCCTTTCTTCCAGGAGCTCTGGCAGAAATAATTTATTTCTTCAAATGCTGCATGGAACTCAGTACCCATCAGGATTGTGGCAGCTGATTCAACCAAAAGTAATCCTGCTAAGGCATGATTCTCAAAGTCGTCTTTAACATTTGGTTGGATGGACAGTATTAGGATCTATATACAACAGAACTCTAATATCATTGGAAACAATTATGTCAGTTAGAAAGCTATGGAATGGAATGTCGAATTCTGGGTTGATGATCCGTTTGTTTTCTTGGCTATGAAATGAGACACTGAATGTGTAATCACAAACCATTGGCGATCACTCGTAGCCGAGTAAGATTGTCTTCCAAAGGTAAAATTTTAACGGTGGATCCGTAAGTGGCTATAAAGGCCAATTCTGGATCCGCACAACCTCCCACAATGAGGGCATAGGTTTCCGGGTGGGAGACGGTCATGATGAGGGTTTGCCTGACGTGCCTTCCTTTTAGCTCTTTTCTCCTTTTCGCCCTGTACTCATGCTTCTTCAAAGTCCATAGCGCCATTAATAAAGGATGACCTCCAATTGAATCACAAACAACCCCCACCAGAAAGAAAAATGAGAGACATGGACACATGCAGAGCTCTCTAAAATGCTGAAGAGAAAAAGGACATAAATAGGAAATAAAAGGAGGTGAACATAATCAAAGAGTACAAGATGATCACCCGAAGAAAAGCTAAAATGAGCTGAGGCTTGGGAGAGATACCCAAAATACCCAAAATGTCTTGGAGTATGTTAGTAAAAAAAGGAAGGGCCAAAAAGAGTAAAGGCCCATTGGGAGGAGAAAGTGATGAAGTGATGATGTGTTTTGGTGAGAACCAAAACACCTATTACCTCCTATTTTGCTACTGTCTTTTCCCAGAAGGGAAATGGAGCCCTAGCTGATCATGGTTATGCCACAGGGGGAAGTAAGGAACTGCAGCTTAGAACAGACAAAGAGGGGGTAAGAATTCAAGTCTAGTGGAGAACTAGTGGGGTGATTGCAGAATCATTTTCAGCCATTTTTGAGAATTCCTGCAGGACTGGTGAGGTCTCACAAGATTGGAGAGAAAATGTGACCCCCATGTTTGAAAAGGGAAAGGAGGACCTGGGAAACTACAGAACTGTCAGCTTGAGTATCCATACTGGACAAGGTCTTCAAACATATTATCAAGCTGTACGCTTGGGAGCACTTGGATAGATGTGCTACAATTAACAGGAGTCAACCTGGATTTTTCACAAACAAATCATGTCAGGCTAGCCTTATCTCCTTCTTTCACAGAATTCCTAGTTTAGTAGATCAAGGGAATGCCACAGACATAGTGTATCTCAGCAAAGCCTCCGACAGAGTGCCTCATAATATTCTCCTTCACAAAATTTTAAATATGGGCTAGTGTTAGATGGGCTCAGTTGAGGGAAACATTAAGTGCAGTGTCACAGGTTAGGGTCCTGGGCCCTGTGCCATTCAACATTTTTATCAATGACTCAGATAATGGAATTGAGGGGGCACTTATAAAGTTTGCAGATGACACAAAACTGGGAGATTCAATATGATCTAGACAGGCCCAATCAGTGTCTTGAAATGAATAGAACATAAGTTAAAAAGAGGAAATCTGAAGTTCTGCATATGGGTAGGAAAAATGCAAAGCCTAAATATAGGGTGGGGGGACCTCTGACTTGGCAGTAGTACATGTAAAAGGAATCTAGGTGTCCTTGTCAGCCACAGTTAAACATACGCCAGCAGTGTGACGCAGCTGCTAACAAGGCAAAGTCTATCTTAGGGAACAGCCGCTGCATTTGGAGTTTCTAGTCGTCCGTCAAGACTAATGTTTCCATTATTCAGAGCACCTTTGCTTAGGTAGCCAGAGCAGTACCACCCACACCCCAAACAGAAGGACTACCAGGAGACGCCGCCAAGTGTTTAGTAATACAAAACATTTTAGCAATGCAATGAAAGAGTCCGACGGTGCATGTTTAGGAGCACAAAAAGTTTGCTGACTGTTATTTAGGCATGGAGGAGAAAACCAAGGGAAGCGGAGCAGAACAGAGCAGCTTTCCCCAACTCAATTCCTTGAATTTGCAGCCGGGACAATGAAAGCCGGCCCGGAATATTTTAGAAGATGATGTACAGAATTGTGAGCCAAGACAACCTGCACCGCAACACTTTACTGCAAACCAAGCTTAATCTAACAATACCCCTTTGATATAAACTGCCTCCTCTCCTTTCGTTTATCTGAACCTCTCTTCCTGGCAGCGAAACCAGACACGGTCACTGCATTGCTGGTGATCCTTACCGGGGAAGTTTTCACACAGCACTTCGACGGGCGTGGCTCTCTTGGTATCACCAATCTTCTGGTACCGCTCTTTCAGGGTGTCCGCCTAGGAAGAGAAAGCGAGGGTGGGAAGAGGGAGGAGAGGAAACCCGGGTCAGGCTGTGGAAGCCAGGTGTTTCACAGGAAAGGCCTGCCAAGAAAAACGCAACTGCTCTGCAAGACACTGGATAAATTGCGAGGATCGCACAAAACGTGCACCAGGCATTTGTTTGCCAATACCAACAAAAACATATTACCGTAATTACGTGCTTTTACTAAGGTGTGTACAGATCAGAAAAACACAGTAACTGCAAAACCCCATCCCATCAAATTAATTCACAACTTAGCAGCCAAACCAGTAAACCAGTGTAAACCAGTAAACCTTGCTGGCTGGGGAATTCTGGGAGTTGAAGTCCACACATCTGAAAGTGGCCAAGGTTGAGAAACACTGCAGTAAACAGGTATTAATAGCCAAGAAAAACCAAGGACAGTATTCAAACATAATTTTTAAAATACCCTGCAATGCAACCAAGCACCTATAAATTCATCATTCAAATAAGGCAGGGCTTAACCTAGGAACAGCCAATTAAGGAGAGAAGGCTGGGATAACCAGGCACTACACTAGCTCATTTGTCAGATCAAAAAGGTCTTTAGACCCCTTTTAAAGGCTATCAAATTTCCACAAGGAGAAGGGAAGGAGGGAATGAATCCCAGAGGCACAGGGCTGGGTCTCCGAAAACCAGGAAGCTGGAGACTGCAACCCTGAAACAAACCCCATCCAGAGGAGTCTGAGGAATAAACAGGATTTTAGAGACAAATAAGGCCAAAGATTGGGATATTTATGACCAAAGGTCTCTAAAGAACAGCATGAGTAAGCAGGGGTCTGTCCCGACTAGGAAGCCAGTGAAGAGCTATGTGATGTAACGAGACACGGGTAAGGTCCAGAATAGGGAAGAGAGAGAGGAATCAGGAACACCTTCCAGGAGACAATTGCAATAACCTAAAAGGGACACAACCAAGGCCTGCACCAATCAAGCCAGTCTCTTCCAGTGGAAATCCCTGGATTCAGCAAATAGTCAGCAAATGAAAACAAGTGATTCTCGCTGTAAGAGCAATAAACAGGAACAAGGTCATCATTCAAGACCCTGAGCTACAAGTGGAAGAAACGGGGGTGATCCAGAAGCCCTAGACACAAATAGAGAGAAAACATAATATACAAAGGTAGTCTTCACTGTTCTCTGTTCTGCATGTGTCTTAATGGCTTGGGTCAGGGGTACCCAACCCTTTTGGCACGAGGGACCGGTTTCATGGAAGACAATTTTTCCACAGACTGGGGTGGGGTGGGGTTTGCAGGCGGGAGCCAATCGCACGAACCGGGGGGCGGGGTTTGCAGATGGGAGCCAATTGCGTGGACCTGGGGCGGGGTTTGCAGGCAGGAGCCAATCGCGTGGCCTGGGGGCAGGGTTCGGAGACCGGCATAGCAAACCGGTTCCTAACAGGCCACGGACGGGTACCGGTCCACAGCCCGGGGGTTGGGGACCCCTGGCTTGGGTGATGTCAAGCCAGCTGCATGAAGGTGAACCTGTAGACAACTAACATTTGCAACTGATTTCAGTCTGTGGCATAGGGACCCGCCTAACACACAAGCAAGTCTTGGTCCTGTTCCACAACCACACCACAAGGAGAAAATCATTAAGGGAGTAGAGGTCTAAGAACCTCCGCTTGTTCTTTAAAAGGGGAATCATAAATATGTCTAAGTTCCTAGCTTCCAAGAGGCTACCCAGATAAGATGGAAAACATACTGAAGAACACAATATTCAGAGGGTAAGATCCCTACAGTAGCAAAAGGGAAAATATGCAAATGCTTAAACATGCTTGGTACAAATTTGCATATTTTTCCATAGAGACAGGACTCACCTTGAGGCCTTGCCAGGGCAGACTTCCCCGGAGGAAGTACATGAACATGTGACCAAGTGCTTCTAGGTCATCTCTTCGGCTTTGTTCTGCACAGAAGATGACAAAAAATCTGGATGAATCAAGAGCATTCTTTCAATTACAGTGCTTTTTTTAAAAATGCTTCTGACTGGGTCTGCATACTGCAAACCACTGCAAGCTGGAAAATGATTTGATTGGTTTAGTGTACTGTATGAACCCAGCATTTGTAAACCATGGTTTAGGGCTTCTTCTACAGCAGTGCTTTCTAAAGTGCCGCCGCTGGCAACACACCAGCAGCGGCGGCATGGCGGCGGTGCGGGGGCGTGCATGGCGGTGGCAGCAGCGGTGGCAGCCTCCGCTAAAACACGGAAGCGCTGATGGCGCGCCGCTGCCGCCATACACGCCCCCGCTGCCGGGTTGTGTGGCGACACACCAGACTGTGTGTTGCGACACACTAAAGTGTCGCAACACAGTTTGGAAAGCTGTGTTCTACGGTGTGAACCCCACCATTTATGACTCATTCAATAAAGCATAGAATGGAGAACATGGGTTACTACAATATGTGAACCCAGCTAGGATGCCCAGTGTGGTAGACCAATTCATACATGACTTGATCCTGTCTCACTCATCTGTGTATAATAATCACCAGGATAAAAAAGTAACTTATAAAAGTTCATTGTATCTTTATCATCACCACCACCACAGCTCTGCTGAATTAAATACAAGAATCCATCCAGATATTTGCTTCTGACAATAGGTAACAAAAACATTCTAGGAATCCCCCAAATAAGGCTTTTTCAACAGCTCCACTTCAGCTTGTCTCTAGATGTGGAATTCAGAGAGACTGCCCTGACCTGTGGGGGTTCCACAGCCATGATAGTAAATAGCCTGAGCTACATTCACAAAACACAGTCATATTATGGTTTGCTTATGTCTTTGCTTGCTGTGTAAACCAAGCCAACTGTGAGTTATTAAATGAACCATGTAATAAACAACTTGAGGTTTAGGATGTTATTATTAGACCTTAGTGCACATTTTGTAGCACTGAGTCCTGTAAAGTCTGTATTGTATCCAGCAAAGGCTTTGCGCTAGTTGTAAATATTTCTACTTATTGCGGGCAGAACACTTCTACTGTGACACCCATGCCCATTCTGTGATCCCCCCGAAATGGTTATTGGGGTTGGTGGACTCTCTCAAAGCATGTGCGAAACTGTAGGGAGAGTTGCAATAAGCAGAGAAGTGAGAAATCGGTGAAAATATAGTGCCAGTTCTTGTGCAAGTAAGGAATTTCCTCTAGTGCAAAGCCACCTTTTACTCCACAACGGTTCCACAGGAAATTTTGAATCTACCTGGTATCAGTTTCACAGAGAAACCCTGGTTCATACATTTGCTAAGTCATACAGTACATTCGTTTTACCTGCAGACACACTTTCTCCTCTCTATGCACACTACAATCCGTATTTCACTTTTTCAAGTCCAAACAGAAAGGTGGAAAAAACGGTGATGAGACATGAGGCACTTTCCAGTTATTATAAAAATCCCAAACTGGGAAGCAGAAGATATGAACCAGACATGTATTTTGTGATCCATCAAAATATGAGCTTTTATGCTCCAACCAAGCCACTTCCAAAAATATTGCCAAGAAAACTGCAGGGACTGGACCAGACAGTCGCCAGGAGTTCACAGTGACTCAAAGGTGTGCGTGCATGCACGTACACACACACACACACACACACAGAGCACCGAGTTAGGGAAAGCAGCTTTAAGCTGTAATTTTTAGTTAAAACAAGATTTACGAGAACTCCCCCCCCCACATATCCTCAACCCCCGCTCTCCCCCTCCCTGGAAACGTGTCACGGAGCGCCCCTTCTTCACCTTTCCCCAGGTGGGTATTGATGCTCATGTACCGCGCCGTCCCCGTCAGGCTCTTGTGCTCTCGGTAGGGGATATGCTTTTTGGTCTCTGGGTCAATGTACTCTTTGGCCAGGCCAAAGTCAATTATGTGGATGGTGTGCTGGCGCTTGCTTCCGGGCCGCCCCACCAGGAAGTTCTCCGGCTTTACGTCTCTGTAGATCAGGCTTTTGGTGTGAACATACTCCATCCGGGTAATCTGGGCAAGAAGAGAAGCCAGGGAAGGGAACTCTGATCAGAATACGGCAGAAGCTTGGCCAAAACGTCCAACGCCAGAAGTCCTCTTCCTAGAACTTTTAACAGCAAGATGTCTTCATCCAGGCTGGTAAAGCCACCTACAAAAATTACTAGTCTCTAATTTTTTGAGATTAACCTTTCTCCAAGCTCAGTAAGGAAACCGAGGCGCTCTGCAGGTTAAAGAGAAAATTAGCTTCTACTGTGTTTTTGTGCTGACTGGCAGGAAAGGGTTTTTTTCCCTCTACTGGTAGCACATCAATCAAGAAGGAAGAATCGAGCAACACACCGCCTTGGCAGCTGCTCCTTAACCCGGAGAATTCCAGGTTACTGGAATGCTGTAATTGAGCAGGAGATTGGACTGGATCTAAGTCTTTATGGTTGAATGAAGATAGTAGCAAGGAATGCAAGTCTCTACAGAATGGATACTCACCAGTTGGATGGCAATCATAAGAACGGTCTTGAGAGTGAATGTCCGGTCACACAGGTCAAAGAGGTCTTCCAGGCTCGGGCCCAGCAGCTCCAAGACCATGGCGTTGTACTTTCCACATGGGCCAAAGTAGTAGACCTGAGGGATTCCTTCTGGAAAGGGTGGAAAAGAAAGTGGTGTGGGTGCAGAGGGGTGGTTGGGAGAGGTGAATATGGCTCTACAGTTTACTTCTAGATTATGAAGCCACAAAGGCAAGGAGCCTATGATATGCCACATGGATACAGATGGATAGCACTATAACAAAGGGTTGAAATGTCACACTCACTGGCCCTAGGGCAAACAGTTGTGTTACTCCAGGTAGCAACTGTGGAACTCTTTAAAAAAAAATCTGAAATCTTGTAAGATTCCCAAACTTCCAGATGTTTTAGTTCCTGTCATCACTAGCCCATGGCAATTGGGAATTATAATCCAAAAAGGCATCAAGTTACCTAAAGTTCAGCCTTCCTTAAGTCTAGCTCAACTCCTGGTTACTATCAGAACATGTCCATAATGGGTTTTTGGGGCAGTAACACAGGAGTGGGTTTGCAACTGCCTTGTTCCATGACACAGAATACTGTGTTTCTGCTGTGGTGTGGGCAGAAAAGTGAATGAGGGGAAACACAATGGAATACAACAGAGAAGGCCATGGTTGGTTGGTAAATAGCCCAAGCATAAGCATTCTGCAGGGCCACACAGCTCCTATTTGAAGTCCTTATAATCCTTGGGGAGAGAAAATCAAAAAGTCTTCTTTAAACGTGTGCCCCAGCATTTCCTTTGTATTGTATTTTGAACAGATGAAATTTTAAAATAGTATTCACACGTAAGTAGACTCCACAGAAGTTAAAAAAAATGTAACACATAGCAAAAGCTTTCAACACCTGCAGCAGGATCAATACACAAATAAAAATTCATGATTACTGAGGTGAGGTTTTTATTAAGAAATAAAAGCCTAAGGAAAAAAAGAGCTTCAGAAGTAAGAATGATTAGGACAGTGAAGACAGGAGAGAGATTAGTAATAAAATAATCAATGTTAACAAGGCTTATTAAGAAAGCATGTTCCAAGCACTAACCTTCTTACAATCACTCTTAAAACAAAGCAACAATTCCTCTGTACTCATGAGGAGAAGAAAACTGAAAGAACTTTTTAAAATTTTATTATTATTATTATTATTATTATTATTATTATTATTATTATTATTATGTCCTCTGGATAGTTCAGAGCTTTCCAAACTGTGTGTTGGGACATGTTAGTGTGTCGGCTGCAGTGTCTGGGTGTGTCCCAGCTGCTGCTGCCTCCGAGCCCTGCCAGGATTCCACGCAGGTCCTAGTGCCTGCCTTGTGCCTTGCTGCCTCCAAACCTGCCGTGATTCCGCGCAGGTCCTAGTGACTGCCTTGTGCCCTGCTGTAAGAGTGTGTCGCGAAATGATGCATGTCTAAAAAGTGTGTCACCAACATGAAAAGTTTGGAAAGCTCTGGGATAGTTCTACAAGTCTGTTGCTTTTACTCACCTGCGTTGCCAAGCTGTTTGTAGAATCGGTACTCCAAGTGCAGCTGAGGAGCCCTGGATTTGATAGGTTCCTAGAAAAAAAGAAAAGTTACAAATCCTGTTACCATTCCTGTTAATGAAACAAGAGGTAATTACAAACAAACAGGAAATGTGAGGCAGTGACTGTGAATGGAGGGAAACTAAGGCTGACTGAACACAATGGGACTTGCATCTTATTTGGTGTTGGAGACGACCATTCAGATAATCAAGCCAACTCTATGCACAGTGTAGGAATCATTAAAGGCCCACCAGTTAGAGCAGCCTTCCTTAGCCTGACCCTCCAATTGTGTTGCGACCACAACTCCCAGAAGTTTTTCCAAAAAAAAACCAAAATGGCAATGCCAGCTAGGCACTTGAGGACATGGAATACCAGCACTTCTGGAAAGAATGCAGTTAGGGAAGACTATATTAAAGAAGGGGAGACAAATTGTTAGGGATGGCTGTGATAGCAAAACAGAAGAACTAGCCAAGTTCTAACTCCTTCCAGTAATTATGGGGGGAAATACCAACATACCGCCAATTTTAGAAGCATGAACAGGCTGGAGCCTTGTGGTACTTGAAAGGCTAGGAGAATCATTATGGGCCAAACATTTGTGGGATTTTCATCACGCCAAACTGAGTGCAAGGCTCCCAAACCTTCCAGTGCTATCAGCCTTTGAGGTGCCACTAGATGGTTTCATTTTTTTCAAAGGACAAGTTCACATGCATCGATCAATATTTTACATTGACTTAAAACCAAAGTGACAGTGATTGTGTAAAGTTTCTCACTTTCTTGGGAGAAACTGTTCTCTCTCTAACAGATTCACTAGAGATCTTCTGCGAATCTAAACAGACAACACTAAGCATGACAGTGATCAACAGTGTGACTATAAGAAAGACAGATTTATTTATTTAATTTATATGACTGCCCATCTCCCCACATGGGGAACTCTGGGCGGTTCACAATAAATAAGTTAAAATAAAGTCTAAAATATATAAAACCTCAGTTGTACAATAAAATGCATATCATAAAATCCAGATGGTGATGGAATAATTAAAAGAAGGACAATTATAAATTAGGGGATTAGCCACCCCCATGAGGAACTATCCCTTCCTCCTTCCCATGCCAGGCGGCAGAACCAGGTCTTCAGCTCTTTCCTAAAGGTCGGGAGTGAGATCTGTCTGAACTCTGGGGGCAAGATGTTCCATAGAGTGGGCGCTACCACAGAGAAGGCCCGCCTCCTAGACCCCATCAGATGGCATTCTCTAATTGATGGGCTTCGTAGCAGGCCCTCTCTGAATGACTGGGTGGGGCGGGTCGATAACATGGGGATCAGACGGTTCCTCAGGTATTCTGGCCCCATGCCATGTAGGGCTTTAAAGGTGATAACCAACACCTTGAACTGTACCCGGAAGCAAACCGGCAGCCAATGCAGCTCGCGGAGCAACGGTGTTACATGTGCAGATCTTGACGCACCCAAAACTGCCCGCGCGGCCGCATTCTGCACCAGCTGTAGCTTCTGGATAGTCTTCAAGGGTAGCCCCATGTAGAGCGCATTGAAATAATCTACGTGGGAGATGACGAGAGCATGAGTGACTGTACGGAGGGTGTCGCGTCCAGGAATGGGCGTAACTGGCGCACTAACCGAAGTTGTGCAAAAGGCCTCCTAGCCACGACTGCCACCTGCTCTTCGAGCAGGAGTCGTGAGTCTAGAAGGACCCCCAGATTACGCACCGGTTCCGGACGGGGCAGTGCTACCCCATCGAGAACCAAAGATGATAATTTCCCAGAAGACGCTAAGCCATCAATCCACAGCCACTCGGTCTTACCAGGGTTCAATTGAAGCCTGTTGTTCCCCATCCAGGCCCTCACAGCCCGCAGGCACTGGGACAGGGTGGACACTGCATCACTTACCTCACCAGGGATGGAGATATATAATTGAGTATCATCCGCATACTGATGATACCTCATCCCATGGTGATGGGATTTAGATCCACAGCCCAATAACAGGCCAGGTGCCTGGCATACAGAAGGATCTAGGTACATTCATTTAAAAGGAGCAAGTACTTGCGAACTTTCACCAGTCAGAAGAGACAGTACTGGTGCGCTAAACTAATCCAACAGACTGGCTTTGCATGAGGCAAGTAATAAAACCAGTCTGCACTTAGCAAAGCAAAATTCAGAACCAAGAAAAAAAACAAAGGTGAGTGAAGGAAGGAAGAACGTCTAGTTGTGTCCCCCAGATAGGAACGGATTCTAACTCCTAGAATTCCACTTGGTGGCTGTAGAGTTCTGGGGGTTCCTTTTTCAAAATGTATGGTGGGCACTAGGTTGGAGAAGGCTGTAATAACACATATATGTCCTGGGCATATGGGGCCATTAGCGAAGTGATGGGAAACTCCAGGACCCCAACACTCAGGGAAATATGCTGGCTGTTTTGGATGTAGAGAACTAGATTCAAATCACTCTTTAGCCCCTAATGCAAGTCATGACATTTGGCTTCTACTGATTTACAGGACTGCAATGAGGATAACAGCTGTATAGAATTATTTAGAACAGGGGTCTTCACACTCTTTACAGCTGTGGAACTATTAGTTCAAAAAAAATATTTATTAGAACTCTTGATCTGCAAAATGGTCCCATGATGTTTTTTCATGGGAGAACAAGTCCCATCCTTTTCGCTGTACTGTTGGCTGTGTTTGAGTGAACTTTTTTTGTTTGGTTTGGTCCTTGGTCTCTAATGGAAACTCATCGAGTTCTCAAGGAACCCTAGGTTTGAAGGACCCTGATCTAGAGAACAGGGTATACATGCAAACTAAGTAAAACGGGATTTTCCACAATCTCTGGATTATTTCAGTAGTTTGCAGGGCAATACAGTGCCTTCTCCATCTCCTCCAAGAACCTGGAAACATCAAGTCAGTAATATGTGTCTACTTCAGTGTTTCTCAACCTTGGGAACTTTAAGCTGTGTGGACTTCAACTCCCAGAATTCCCCAGCCAGCAGGCTGGCTAGGGAATTCTGGGACTTGAAGTCCACACATCTTAAAAGTTGCCAAGTTTGAAAAACACTGATCTAGTTTATTAGAAATTAGTGGGAAGGAAGAAAAGGAGCAGTTTCAAAACCTGACAACAATATGCACTAGAAATAAGCTTACCAACTTGATTGCTACATATTCATTTGTGTAGAGGTTCTTCCCTGTAAAAGAAGAAGGAGAATTGAGACAAGGAGGGAGAGAAAAACAAACATTTCCCATTTAGGATCATCGCACTGGGAGATCACACAAGAGAGTTTTGTGCATAAAATAGGGTAACAATACTCTGACTTCTAATTTAGGAGCATACTGGTGAATTGAAAAAGACTGAAGAAGTCATGAACACAGAGCCTGCTCATTGAAGGACGACTCATGGACTACAAGACAAGATTTAAACTGGCCTGTTTAAATTCTCCTGCATGAATTAGAGCAGTGTTTCTCAACCTTGGGAACTTTAAGCTGTGTGGACTTCAACTCCCAGAATTCCCCAGCCAGCATTGCTGGCTGGGGAATTCTGGAAATTGAAGTCCACACAGCTTAAAGTTCCCAAGGTTGAGAAACACTGATCTAGAGACAACCGGAATGCAGTGAGTGTCCCCCTTGGTTGATGCAAAGTATAAACTCTCAAAGAGATTAAAGAGAACAGTGTGGTTTTTCGGGTAAGAATATAGAAGCGGTTTGCCACTGTCTTTTTCAGGGATGGTTTTTCAACTGCCAAGTCTAGCCTACTGCCCGGCCCTGGGATTTCTGTGGAGTGTCCCTTCAAAGTACAAAATTAGTCTGACCTTGTTTAGCTTTCAAGATCAGTAAAGACTGGCTAGGGCTGCCCCCTGTTGCAAAACTCCAATGAAAAGAACCTAAAATAGATGATAAAAAGGACCTTTCTCTTTTTGAAATTCCAGAGACAGGAAATGTCAACCAAACGAAGTCACACATGGCTTTCAGAACTGATAACCTGACCATGATTCTCTCTGTTCATTAGCCATGTAAGTGTCATCTCCCTTTTTCACCCAAAAAGGAGCATCACATCCTTTTTTTCCACATTCTAAATGTGGAAAATCCACATTCACACTTAAAAGGTAATACAATTAAAAAATTAAAATAAAATACAGGTAGTCCTCGCTTAATAACCATTCATTTAATGACGGTTTGAACTTACAACAGTGCTGAAAAACCGACTTGTGACCAGTCCTCACACGACTGTCACTGCATTCCCTTGCAGTCACATGATCACTATTTGGGCACTTGGCAACTTGTTTGCATTTATGACCATCGCAGCATCCCGTGGTGATCGCCATTTTTGACCTTCCCAGCCAGCTTCTGGCAAGCAAAATCAATGGGGAACCACATGACTCGTTTAATGACCACATGGTTCGCTTAACGCCCACAGTAATTCACTCAACGACCGCCGCAAAAAAGGTCGTATAATTGGGTTGGATTTGTTTAATGACCGCTTTGCTTAGCAACTGAAATTCTGGCCCCAATTGTGGTTGCTAAGTGAGGACTACCTGTATGGCAGCAGAAGCAAAGGACCTGCTTCAGAGAGAGAAAGAAAGACTGGAGATCAGGCCTGTATAACACGCGGCCTGCCAGCATTTTCAAAAAACTCGATTCAATTCACTGTTGCCACACATCGCTGCTGCCAGGAAGGCTCTGCCGCCACTATCCTGAAAGACACAGTACTGAGCACCTCGAAGCCTCACCAATGCCGCCAGGTCCGTCGCTGCCGCCACTCCACCAGCCACCAAACAACTGATTGGCACACCAGCCATTCCTTTGTGGCCCGGCCCGCAATTGTTTTTAATTTTATCAAGGTGGCCCTTTCTGTAAGTTGTGCAGCCCTGCTGTAGATAGAAACAGAGCTGGAAGGGACCATTTATGAATGCAGCCATCCTAGCTAAAGAACACCCCCCCCCCCCACCATGTGATTGTCCATCCTGGCTGAACACATTTAGAGAAGTAACACTCATTGGTAGATGATTCCTCTCGTCATACAGATTTTTTTCCTGCTGGAATCCTGTAACATTTGACTTTTTGCTCAAAACAGAAAGTGGTGCATTTGTCTCTTTTAAATTTCTATGTTATTTCCAGTCCATTTCTCTATTCTATTGTGATCATTTTGTTTCTGTTTTCTAGATTGTTAACCATCCTGCTCAGTTTTATATCACCTGCAAATTTAATAAGCATTTCCTCCACACTTCTTCATCCAAGTCATTCATAAAAAAAGAAAAGAAAAAACACTGGAGTGTACAGGTAGTCCTCATTTTAGCAACCACAACTGGGACTGGTAACTTGGTCATTAAGCGAAGCGGTCACTAAGTGAAACCGTGACTGTACTTACGATCTTAGTTCAGCTTTTCTTTGCTTGCAAAGGTCGTAAATGTGAGGATTGGTCGCAAAGTTACTTTTTCATCACCCTTGTAACTGCGAGCGGTCGCTAAACGAGGTAGTCACTAAACGAGAGCTACCGGTATAGGGCTTAGGAGTGAACACTGTGGCAATCCACTGAATACCTCACTCTAGTCTGAAGTGGAACTATTAATTTCAGTACAATTTTCAAACCAGCTATTAATTTAATAGGCATGTTATTCAGCTCATACTCCATTAGCTTGCTGATCAGAATATCATGGGGAACTTTTTCAAATGCCTCACTGAAATCAAGATATATTATGTCCACAGCTTTCCCACACTTTACTACAGAAGACATGATGTCAGTTAACAAGACTTGTTCTCGATAAATCCATGGTAATGCACAGTAGTCACTGCACTGTAGTTTCCTGTTCTACTTATTTTGTACTTCATCCATTCTCCAAGATTTCTCCAGCCAAACCACCAGCAAGTTCCTTCAATACCCTGGGATGCGATCCACCTGGGCCTGGAAATTTCAACTCATTCAATTAAGTTATATTCCCTATGTTTCTATCAAAATAGAATCCTGCTCCTTCAAACAGCTCTTTATAAACATCCCATGGAATGCATACCCTCTTCTCAGAGAAGACAAGACTAAAATGGGAGTTGAGTATCTGGCCTTTTCTATGCTGTTATCCTTTTCTATCACCACTGAGCAGTTGGTATACTGTTTCTCTTCCTTTTATTTTGGACATACACAAACCCTTGCTACTCTTTTTAGCATCCTGCAGCTCATTCTGCAGCTTTAGTCCTTCTGACACTAACACAACTAATTCTGGTCTATCTCTGTATGCCCTTCCTTGGTCACCTGTCCCATTCCAACCTCCCACAGATACCCCTTTTGATTCTCAGATATTCATTAAGCTCGTTAAGATAAACCGGCTTCTTCTGCTGTTGGAACGGTTTGCGATTTTACTTTTAGTGTCTCCTTTTTTATGAACGCCTCCCCATCTTTGGTTCTTCTCCCCCAATAGCTTCATCTGACATGGCCAGCTCAGACTCAGATGAGGAGACTGACAATGAGCAGCCAGTTCCAGAGTTTCCGGACGAACTGCTGCCTGTGGAGCTGCAGGCACAGGAGGAGGGGCTGTCCGGTAACCAGCAGGCACAGCTGCCGCCGGCCTCGGAAGATGAGGAGTCTGAGCTGCCACCCCCTCCCGGTGCAAGGGCTCGCTGTGCGGAGAGGAGAGCAGAGCAGAGCAGAGGCGCCCTACAAGGCTCCTCGCCCTTCCAAGTGAGCAACACCGGGGCTGCTTCCGTTTAAGAAGAGCAGCAAGTTGAGGCCTCTCCGTTGGCAACACCCGTTTGACTCCGTGTGCCTTGACTCCCGATCTGAAACCTCATGACTTTGACTCTGGACCTGGACCGGCTGACGAACCTTCTACGTTTAGAGCCAGGATGCTAGTGAAGCCTGGCTGTGTGGTTTGCTCTGCATTGTTAAGGAATTAATTATTTTTACCTGCTGTCTTGTATTGCTCTTTTCACTGGTCTGAATGCTTTTGTTTTATGCTTAGTTAGCCTCCCGGAGATATTGGATTAAGGATGGGCTGCCAGATACAATTTGCAAAACAAACAGAGTGCCCCAAGTATGGTGGGATGATTAATGCCCCCATCACTACTGCTGCAATTCGTTTTGGGAAAATTATCCACGTGTTCAGCCTGAATGGTTGATTGGTAGCAGACACCAATCACAGCAGGTGGCAGGATCTGGCCAGCCTTGGCTGACTTTAGGGAAGCTAAGCAGGTTAGTATTTAGACTGCTAGGAAATCCCAGCGCTATAGATTGGGAAGGCAGAAAACATCCTGGAAGAATGCAAGGGCAAGCCATTTCCGAATTGTTTCCAATAAAACTCCACAGACACAGATATGCAGCCACTAGGAGTCAAGTCAAACTCAAGGGAGTTTATCATTTTTGGTAGGTACCAACAACCATCTTGGTTTTTAGTCTTTCTTTCACATTTTAACCCATGTGGTCACAAGAGCATCAGGTACACTCCCCAGAACTTGTGTGAGAGGATCTTTAATACCCAAGGTAACTCCACTTGCTCTTGCTTCTGTTCCTCTTGAGCAGGGTTTCTCAACCAGGGTTCCGTGGCACCCTAGGGTTCTGCAAGAGGTCACTAGGGGTTCCCTGGGAGATCACGATTTATTTAAAAAATTATTTCAAATTCGGGCAACTTCACACAAAAGAGGTAAGTTTCATTCTTTATTTTCAGTTTAAGAACACTGTTAGTGCATATATACAGGCCTACCTGTGAAACAAGTATAGTAATTTTGTAACTTCTGGCCTACATTTGAGCCTGAATGTGCAGGGGTTCCCCCAGGCCTGATAAATATTTCAAGCGTTCCTCCAGGGTCAAAAGGTTGAGAAAGGCTGCTCTTGAGTAAGTTGCCTCTTTCAATTGCTATATCCAATTATGAGACTATCCTATCAGGTCTCAGTTACAGCCATTAAAATCTTATTTGTCTTCCTGTAATAAGAGTTCAAGGTCATCTTGTTTCTTTCCCATACTCTATTGGGTAATTGACTTCCTGATTTTTCATTGAGTAGGTTAACAGGCCTCAGTACAATTATTCTTTGATTTATTCCAGCGGGGCACAGATTTTTATCTGAAGTTCTTATTCCTGGATTTTCATTCCCAACCCCCATACTTAAAGCATTCAAGTGTGATGTTCTTCAGCCAAACACATGCTGTAATTCTTAAGTCTTTCTGCCAGAGCTTTCCAAACTGTATGTCGGGACACGTTAGTGTGTCGGCTGCAGTGTCTGGGTGTGTCACGGCTGCTGCTGCCTCTGAGCCCTGCCAGGATTCCATGCATGTCCTAGTGCCTGCCTTGTGCCCTGCTGCCTCCAAACCTGCTGTGATTCCGCGCAGGTCCTAGTGCCTGCCTTGTGCCTTGCTGCCTCCAAACCTGCCCTACCAGGATTCCACGCAGGTTCTAGTGCCTGCCTTGTGCCTTGCTGCCTCCAAATCTGCTGTGATTCCACGCAGGTCCTAGTGCCTGCCTTGTGCCTTGCTGCCTCCAAACCTGCCCTTCCAGGATTCCGCACAGGTCCTAGTGCCTGCCTTGTGCCCTGCTGTAAGAGTGTGTCGCGAAATGATGCATGTCTAAAAAGTGTGTCACCAACATGAAAAGTTTGGAAAGCTCTTTCTGCAGAGCAATCCATTTTGCCCTAGTAGACCATCATCCTGGTAACACAGACCATGGTCCCAGAAACTAAATCCCTCCTGTCAACATCATTTCCACGGCCGTCCATTCTCCTGTGATATTCGTGATATTTTTCTTTCCCTTTCAAGTCTTCTTCCATAAACTGGAAGGATGGATGCAAACTACAGAAAAACCTCCTTTCCATTTTCTAAAACATATGTCGGAATGATAGACTCATTTTAAGAGACTCAAAGCAGGCATCCAAGACTTTATTTTTTAAGAGCAAACGGTGGAGAGCTTGATGCACTTCAGGATCTAATTCCCTTGTTGGCCACAGGAATATTGCCCAATTTTCTATTTAAATCCTATATTCAAAGAGCCATATTTAAAATTTAAATATTTGCTTTCACTTAGGTGCTGAAGGTATGACTGCAGACATGCAAACTGAAAGCAAATCCAGAATGAAACCAGTACCACCCTAGCAAGCTTTGTTTTTTAAAACTCCATATAAAATACACTTTTTTTAGTTTGATTGAAGTCACACAAGAAAGTGTGATGCTTTCAAAATGCCATGAAATTTTGATCAAGTAAATAGGTTAGAAGGCAGGGGGAATTTTTTTTTTAAATTTCAGGGGGCTAAGGGACAAACTGTCTTCCTTAAAACTTGTAGAAGCTGAAAGTGCTCATTTTCCTCCTTAAAAGCCCCATCACAAAACGGGGCCTGGCGTTGCCCATTTTTGGAGTGGGGCCCTCAAGATGCCATGCAAAACCTTATGTGGCCCTTGAGTTAATGAACATTGCTCACTCGTGCATCAAGGGATTTTACAAGGTTGCTCCATAAAAAATACATCCAAAAATTATTACATTATTTTTTTTACATAATTAGGTAATATCTTTATCAGGACTCCCCAGAATGGATGGCTCCAATAAAAGGGTGGGATAAATAATTAGTAATAGCTGGGGATGGGATAAAAGGCAAATTTGTTTTGAATTAATTCCAATAAACCTATATTGTATTAATTCAATACATTTGCTATGATTACTTTTCTCCATTGTCACCTTGAGAGCTATGATCTGAGCTCTGCAAAATACACCTAAGTTTATAGGGTGGACAAGGTAGATCCTTTTCATATATATATTGCTTTATTTACATCAGCTTTCACCAATCTGGCTTTTTAAAAAACATCTATCATACTATAGAGAACCTTTCATTAGCTGCTCCCTTCTCCTCCTCCTGACCAAGGAGGCCTGTGGGTTGTAAATATTTCAATTGTATGTGCAACGTGCTCGTGGTCCCATGCAAACCTTTAATGTTGGAACATGAATGTATTAAGTCACTGCTAAAAAGCCTATGACCCACCACCATCATCCCCCCTCCCCAAAATAATTTGTCCTTGCAACTCAGTACGTGCAATGCATCTTCCCAACACCTGCTTCCTTACATCATGCAGACTATCCCTCTGACCTTTTATTCTAAATACTCTCAAGTATTTAACAAGAAAGAAAGAAAGAAAGAAAGAAAGAAAGAAAGAAAGAAAGAAAGAAAGAAAGAAAGAAAGAAAGAAAGAAAGAAAGAAAGAAAGAAAGAGAGAGAAGAAAGAAAGAAAGAAAGAAAGAAAGAAAGAAAGAAAGAAAGAAAGAAAGAAAGAAAGAAAGAAAGAAAGAAAGAAAGAAAGAAAGAAAGAAAGAAGGAGGGAGGGAGGGAGGGAGGGAGGGAGGGAGGGAGGAAGGAAGGAAGGAAGGAAGGAAGGAAGGAAGGAAGGAAGGAAGGAAGGAAGGAAGGAAGGAAGGAAGGAAGGAAGGAAGGGTGACTGGAATACAGCAGGGGAGATGAGCTTCAATGCTTCTATTTCCAGCTCTGGTGGACACCAGATTTGGGTGCCCTTGGTAGAGAAGCCTTTCCAGTTAGATCTCTTCACTGTCACCACCACTATGACCAAGAAAAGACCCACCCTGAGGTTTCTTTTCTGGAAGAGATTCTGTGCTGTGCTGAAAAGTTACCCCAACCTCAAAATATTCTGGGTTAACACTAACCACCAACTGCATCTCTTTTGGAAAAAACAGAGCCAAACACAGCAGTTGGTAGACTTACCCCCATTTCCACTTCGGACTACTGTAATATACTCAATGTGGTCCTGCCCTTGAAGGCAGCTTGGAAGACGCAATGGATTAAGAACCATGTTGATGCGCTTTGCCTTGGTCCTGTGGTTAGCTCACACTGACACAACTGTGTCCCACCTACATATCCTTCCCAATTCGTTTCCAAACTCAATTAAAAGATCTCAGATGGTGAGACAGGGCAGGTGCACCAGTGTCCCCAAGACTGTGGCAACTGAGTGTAGAGACTGAAATGAGGAGGGTCACACAGTTGCTTCTTCCCCACCACAGCAGAAGACCTACGTAAGCCCACAAGGGTTTCTCTTCACTCCCTATAGAGAGCCAAAAGATGATCTTGGAGAAACTATGCAGAAATGGTTACAGAAGCAAAAGCAGGTTTTCTCTGCCTGGGAAACAGAGAAAGCATGAGAAAGAAGCTCAGGCTGGATTCACCCTAATTTATTGGGGAATATGAGGAATTGAAGGGAAAACACAGTCAGCCTTCCAAGATTTTGTTATTATAGCCTATGTCAATAAAGTAGAGTTTATTTACATTCATTCATTTATATGATTTATATGGCCGCCCATCTCACACAAGTGACTCTGGGCAGCGCCCAAGGATTAAAAACACAAAAACCCCATGCCATATAACCCCTGGCGCCCAAGGATAAACCCCACTCACAGAAGAAGAAAAAGCACAACGATGACAGAACTCATCTAACCTCCTGACTCAAACACCTAGGGAAACAGCCAGGTCTTTATGTCTATGAAGGTTCTCAGTCATCCAGGTGGAATTGTCTGTAGCTTGAATCATGTCAACTGGATTTCTATTTTCTCAGTGGAAACGTTTCGCTCCTTATCCAAGGAGCTTCTTCAGTCTGAGCAAAGTTAGTAAGGGAATCCTTAAATATGTTTCTAGGTAGCTGTGTGACCTTACACCTGGGGCTAGGTCATGGTTATTTTGAGATGTTATTTCTAAGTCCCTTTATCATCTAAAGGAGGATCATTAAGATCACCATGCTGCTGTTGAGCTTGCGAAATGGTCTTAATCTTCCTAGGCACAGAAGACAAAGCAGGGAGGAAAATAGGGGAAAGATTGTGCCTGAGGCCCCCACCTCTATTCAAGGAAGGATTTTCCAAGTTGGCATAAATGGATTCCTTGACCCCTCTCTCAAACCACCTATCTTCCCTGAGAAGTGTTACTTCTCATGTGTTGGGCCATCCTCCTGTACAAAGGTTGTTTGGTTTCTGAACTCTACATTGGAGAAACCAAACAACCTTTGTACAGGAGGATGGCCCAACACAGGAGAAGTAACACCACAGGACCAGAGTCAGCAGTTTATCTTCATCTAAAGGAAAAAGGACACTCATTTGAGGACATTAATGTTCACATTTTAGACAGAGAAGATAGGTGGTTTGAGGGAGGGGTCAAGGAATCCATTTATGCCAACTTGGAAAATCCTTCCTTGAATAGAGGTGGGGGCCTCAGGCACAATCATTCCCCTATTTTCCTTCCTGCTTTGTCTTCTGTGCCTAGGAAGATTAAGACCATTTCGCAAGCTCAACAGCAGCATGGTGATCTTAACGATCCTCCTTTAGATGATAAAGGGACTTAGAAATAACATCTCAAAATAACCATGACCTAGCCCCAGGTGCAAGGTCACACAGCCACCTAGAAACATATTTAAGGATTCCCTTACTAACTTTGCTCAGACTGAAGAAGCTCCTTGGATAAGGAGCGAAACGTTTCCACTGAGAAAATAGAAATCCAGTTGACATGATTCAAGCTACAGACAGCCAGGTCTTTAGTGCCTTATGAAAGGCTAACAAGGTTGGGACCATCCAAATCTCCAGGAAGACGCTGTTCCATAGGGCAGGCACTGCCACTGAGAAGGCACAACGCTGTCCAACAAGATGACTTGAAGGGATCTGGAGCACGCCTGCTCTACTAGATCTGATGGGGTAAGCAGAAACAATGGGGGAAAGGCGGTCCCACAGGTAGCCTGGCCCTATGCTGTGTAAGTTCCAGTCTAACATGTAGAATCTGTTTCTGGACCTGACCTACCTCAAAGGGATGACATCAATCACGAAAGCTTGTATTTTCCCTTCCCTCCCTCTTTTGTACATGCAGTGATGTCACATGCATAAGGTTGAGGCCTGCGTTGCAACATTACGATGTGCATGTTGTCGTTTTGACAAAACTTCAGGATTTAGCCAACACCTCTAAGAGCTTTGGCTTGATGAAGTCCAAAGACTTCCTGCATCCACCTCCAGAATGAATCCTTTTTTTTTTTTTTGCTATTATCATCACAGGGGCACTTAGTTAAAGTAGACATGAAATCTAAGGGCTGGATGATGATGATGATGATAGTAGCAATAAAGCCAGAGAACAGAAGATGAAGCAGCTCACATCTGGCTAAAAACTGGATTGTTTTTAAGGTTTGTTTGATTTTTAAGATTTATAAGGTATAATAATAATTGCTTGGTTTTAGGTTTAATAGGGTTAGGATTGTTATAGTAATATTAATTATAAAAGTAGATAATTTATACGGTTTTTATAGTTTGATTTTTATTATAGTGGACAGAAATATATAGAATAGTGATAGGAAGGAAATAATTAAATAAATTTTTTTGGGGGAAGTTGATTTGAAGGTTTATATATTTCTTTTTCTTTCAATATAAGGGGAAGGAGCAATTGTATTTAGTGATTTTTATAATGTGCTAATGGAATGATTTATAGAAATAATGTGATCTTGGTTTGATATAGAGCAAGGGATCGATTATGGAAATTGCTGTATATTCTTGTTGTTGAAAGTCGGAAGTCACCTCTTTATGTAATCTTTAAAATTCTTTTTTCTTGTGTTTTACACTTTTTTAGTTTTGTAGTTTGTTGCTTTTTTGTAGTTTTTATCTTTGTTTCAAATTCAATAAAATTCTTATAAAAAAAGACCTATTGGCCCCTATGGTGAAATAAAATCTCCATAGACAAAAAAGAAACAGGTTGTGATTTATATTTCACAAGCAACATTAAAAAGAAACATCACTTCAAAGTTTTGTTGCTGTGTCTCAAATGCATTTCAAGCTCTTCTTCATCAGAAGCAGTTAAAGGCAAACTGTTCAAAACACTTAATGCACTATAAAATGCAAGACTTTTAATACCATATGCCAATGCAGGCCACTTGACAATTTTACATATATTTAATTATAAAGAGGAACTTGCCATTTCCTGTCAATATCTTTCTAGACTGAAGCCAAAGGATTCGTGGAAATACAGTGTGTACCAAAAGTCAGGCTCCCATAGGTAATTTATAATATAAACTATATTAAGTGTTTGAATTGGTTGCCATTTTCTTCTAAACACTTCCTTATTCATTGGATGTATAACCTTTGAAGATTCCCAAGTACAGTAACACTTTCTCTGAAAAAAAATATTAATTAATAACATTAATAAAACATTGGCTTGGCCTATGAGGCCTGACTTTGGATATATCCTATATATAGGCACAGAGTAAATATATGAATGGAAAAGATTCACTTCAAGAAGTCTTCTGGGAAGGGAGCCTGGGCAGAGCTGTTTAAAGGAATGAGAAACTTGCTTTCCCCCCCCCATCATTATTTAGGTACCCTAAGTAAATTGTGTATTTGGAGTGATTCACATCAGGAAATCCTCAAATTTTAACACTTCAAAGCCCTTGTTTTGAGATGTTCCCTCACTCTAAGTCATTAAAGACAAAATACTGAGCTGGTATATAAACTGTACTGAGAAAAAAACAGATTAGAGTGACCTGTATTTGTTTCCTTTAAGAAACAGGTTTTCTCTATTTTCGTAATTTATTTTGCATGGGAAAGTTGAACCTCCACCTTTTCCACCCAAATTCAGTCCTTCACTATGCACCAGCCTCCCTTTTTTTAAATTTATTAAATGGGAATTTGATTGGCTGCCTGACATATATGCCAAAGGTCTCTAGGGAGGAGAGGGGGAGATTAAGTGGTGTGGGCAAAAGTGAAGGAAAGGAACAGATAATCCTCTGCATTTGCAAGGATGTAGGGAAAACTATAGTCTTAATACAGTGATTGACAAGATGTGTTTATCATCTGGCAATGTCAGCAAAGCTACCTGGTTCTGGGGATCAACTGGTTACCGAGAGCTGAGAAGTTCATTGTGAACAGGACACATCTACAAAACTGTATCCGATTAGTTGTGGACTGTGGACAACAGCCCAGCCTATAAAACAGAGCTTTCCAAACTTTTCATGTTGGTGACACACTTTTTAGACATGCATCATTTCGCGACACACTCTTACAGCAGGGCATCATTTCACGACACACTCTTACAGCAGGGCACAAGGCAGGCACTA
Organism: Charina bottae; assembly: GCA_023362775.1. Classification (NCBI taxonomy): domain Eukaryota; kingdom Metazoa; phylum Chordata; class Lepidosauria; order Squamata; family Charinaidae; genus Charina; species Charina bottae. The sequence goes on from JALMGJ010000040.1 coordinate 5,621,408, forward strand.
GGACCTGCACGGAATCACAGCAGGTTTGGAGGCAGCAAGGCACAAGGCAGGCACTAGGACCTGTACGGAATCCTGGCAGGGCTCGGAGGCAGCAGCAGCCGCGACACACCCAGACACTGCAGCCGACACACTAATGTGTCCCGACACACAGTTTGGAAAGCTCTGCTATAAAAGATGTTCAAAACTTCCTGCTTCCAGAAGTTGATTCATCAACCAAGAGGCTGAATCTCTACATATATTTATACAACTGCCCTGAGTTCCACTGGTTAGATGGGTGACTGTATAAATTTGCATGCAACTACATGGCATGGAAGCTGCTCTACATATAGTTGCATGCAAAATTAGGCACCCCTGATCAAAATGTATGTTTCCATGAAGCAAACAGAAGCTAACCCAACCTCTATATGGTACAAAGTTAAACATCCTTTTGAAAATTTGAATGCATAATTTAAAATTGTTTACAGGTTCAAATTTAAGAGAACTATGAATATGGCAGGTGCCAAAGTTTGGACAGCATTCCAGTTGATTCACTGCTGTTTTTACATTAAAGTTGTTAATAAGCTGCAAAAAGGTGACTGAATCATTAGACTCAAAATTAGCCAGGTGAAGATAATTTCACAGGCAAACAAATACTCTGACCCTGCTAACCTCTCCATTTGGGATTGCTGTTCGGTCTACTTTCAGCAACTATGGACTCCTCTACGCAGCTGAGCACTTGAAAATGAGCATTATTCATTCTCACAAAACAAGGGAAGGCTATTAAAAATATCTAAATGTTTCCAAACAGCAACTTCAACTGTGAGAAACAGTGTTAGAAATGGAAGTTACATGGAACTGTTGAAGTCAAGGCAAGATCTGGAAGACCAAGAAAAATCTCTGCCAAAGGTACTCAAAACCCGGCCAGATCTGCTGAAATGACCTGCTGAAAAATTTAGCTAACACTGGAGATGCTGTCCACAGGACAGTGCGTATACAACAGTGATCTGCATGGGACAGTTGCCAGAAGAAAATCATCTCTAATCTCAACACAAAAAAGTCACAATCCATAAAGTTTAATAACACTGAAATGTTTTGAAACAAACTGTTTGAAACTGATAGAACAAAAATTAAACTGTTCAGCCACAATCACACAAGGGAAAATTGCTTGAGGCATCTTGCCCACCATTAAGCATGGGATGAATCTATTATGCTTTGGGATTGGTGTCAAAGCCAGTAGCACAGGAGATACTTGTACAAGTGGAAGGAAGAATTGCTTCTACTAAATATCAACATGTCCTAGAGCAGAGCTTTCCAAACTTTTCATGTTGGTGACACACTTTTTAGACATGCATCATTTCACGACACAGTTTTACAGCAGGGCACAAGGCAGGCACTAGGACCTGCGTGGAATCCTGGCAGGGCTCGGAGGCAGCAGCAGCCGCGACGCACCCAGACACTGCAGCCGACACACTAACGTGTCACAACACACAGTTTGGAAAGCTCTGTCCTAGAGGTTAACGTTCCAAACAGAGAAGAAACAGAAGTTGAAAAGTGGTTGGATATTTCAGCAAGACAATGATCTGAAACATGTCTCCAAAACAATCCTGAAGTATTTACTTACATGAAAGAAAAACAAAGGTTCTGGAATGGCCTTTACTATCCCCAAATTTGAACATTATTAAAAATCTGTGTGGAGAAATCAAACATGCAGCATGTGCAAAGAGATCTAAGAGTATTTCTAAGCTAGAAGAGTTCTACAAGGAAGAGTGGGAAAAAAGTTCCAAAAGGAAGAACAGAAAGAATTTTAGCTGGCTATAGGGAACATATGGAAGTTGTTAATGCTGCCAAAGAATGTGTTACAAACTGCCGTCCAAGCTTCTATACCTAGTTTATTCACTATTTCTTATTATGAAGCTGTTTACAACTGTACCAGGATATATTCAATTTTGGAGAAAGAGGTCATGTTTAGCCTTGTATCATGCAGAGATTGTGTCAGCTTCTGTTCCCTTATAGATTAACTGAAACATACAATTTGACCAAGGGTTCCATTTGCATGCACCTCTACTACAAGGGATTCTGGTGTGGGTTTTAAGGTAGAAATCTTCACCTTGAGTACACAAGTGTATCTTTACCATCATCCTGCAAAATGGGATTCCTGTTTAAGTTATGAATTTACAGAGTTAATAATTGGACTTTCCTTCTCAAAACATCGAAGTTTGCTATCCAGAGGCAGGCACAAGACAGCAGGTGGCTCAGAGAATGGAGTCAATTATCTATTGCACTCCAGGAATTCTAATGTGCAAGTTACGCATGATGAGAAATGCTAATACTCTTGGGATCGAGGCACACACAACTCTATGCACGGTTTGCAAACCACGGTTGATGGCTTTGCATTATATGGGCAAGGCACAATCGCGTGCAGCCTTCTCACGAGGCTTTGAAGCCTTCCAAAGCTTCACGAGAAAGCCACACGTGAGCTGAACAAGGCCGCACACAGCCTCGGGAAGGCCTGGCCCAGCAGCTGCCTTGTGAGGGGCCAGGCCGGGCGCGCCTCATCAGCAGTGGGAGGAAGAAGATGATGGCGAAGATCAGCTGGGGACGTGTCAGGGTTCTAGTGTGAATCCTGCCATGTACTGTAGAGATCCGTGTCAGCCTGGAAACGATGGGAGGGGGAGCGCATTCCAGGAGCCGCGCCAGACTGCTGGAGACTGTTGTGCCACTGAGACCTCCATGATGAAAACCCCAAAAACCAGGGCGGAATGGTCCCTGGGGATTGGCGGTGGCGTGAAACCTGAAATTGGCGCACGATCCCCTACCCGAGACACATATGAAGTTTAGACCGCAGACTCTGCCAACTAAAACTATGACTATCAGCAAATTAAAGATGAAATTTGATGGCGACCCAGCGAAACTGGCATGCTTCATGACTCATGTGAGGGGTTTCATGGAAGAATTTGAAGGATCCTTTACCAACGAAGCAGCCAAGGTGAGATACGTTTCAAATTTTCTCGAAGGGGAGGCAGCAAATTGGTTGGTGGCTATGCACGAATCAAAAGCCAAAGAGCTGTCAAACTTTAGCACCTTCATGATGGTGTTACACAAACGTTTTGAAGATACCTTGTCAAAAATGTCTGCCAGAGTTGAACTGCAAAATTTAAGACAAGGCAATCGCACTGTAGCAGAGTATGCCATGGAATTCAAGAAATTAATAAGCCGATTACCAGATTGGCCTGAAATGTTCCAAATAGAGTATTTCCAAATGGGTCTGAAACCAGAGATTCTCGAAATGGCAGCTGGGAGAGGGGATCCCAAGACCTTAGACCAGGGCTTTCCAAAGTTTTCCCGCGGCGACACACCAACCGCCGTTGGTGTGTCGCCGTGGGAAAACCCGGAAGTGCCGCTCTTGCGGCAGCGCGCAAAAACCCGGAAGCGCTGCTGCCGCTTTCGGGTTTTTGCACGCCGCCGTTGGTGTGTCGCCGCGGGAAAACCCGGAAGCGCTGATGATGATCAGCGCTTCCGGGTTGTGTGGTGACACACCAGACTGTGTGTGGCGACACACTTTTGTGTCGCCACACAGAGTTTGGAAAGCTCTGCCTTAGACGAATGGATTCAGTTGGCGGGAAAAGCAGAGTACCAGACTACGGATAAAATCATACAGACAGTTCCAGACCCCAAGCAGGAGGATCATCAGTACTGCAGCACCGACCAAGTGAAGTTCCACCCAGAAAACCTGGGAAGAAGAAAAGGAGTGGATTATGCTCTAAATGAGGCAAAGAAGGTCATTGTATCAACAATTGCCCACAAGCTACCACCATCCCAAAGAAGAAACTGGAGAACAAAGGAAGTAAGCAATTTCAACCCAAGCGGAAGGGAGCGGCAATAGCAGTAGAGGAACCGATCAAGATAGATCTCTTCGAAGGGGAGAACGACTCGTCATATGAAGAATTCTTGCCGGCGGGAAACTCCAACTGCCTGTCCTAAGATGCGCTAGAGGGCAGGCATTTACCAACGGGCGCACTGATCCACTGGTGAGTGGAGATTGTCCAACTATGCAAGTAAAGGTAAAAATTGACACTTTGGATGGGAGGGAGCAAGCCAGTTTATTGGCAATGCTGGACTCTGGGTGTTCAGGATGCTTGATTCACCCTGCCATAGTGAATAAAGGTAAAGGTTCCCCCCGCACATTTGTGCAGTCGTGTCCGACTCTAGGGGCCGGTGCTCATCTCCGTTTGTTAGCCAAAGAGCCAGCGTTGTCCGAAGACGCTTCCACGGTCATGTGGCTGCATGACGCGCACGGAACGCTGTTACCTACCCACGGAAGTGGTACCTATTCATCTACTTGCATTTGCATGCTTTCGAATTGCTAGGTTGGCAAGAGCTGGAGCTAGTGTGGGAGCTCACTCCGCACGCAGGGCTAGGGATTCGAACCTCCGAACTTGCGATCTTCCGATCAACAAGCCTGGCGTCTTACCCGCTGAGCCACCACGCCCCTTCACGCCATAGTGAATGGACTAAGACTAAAATTACATAAACTCAAAGTCCCCATAATTTTTTGTCAACTAGATGGGTCTGACATAAAAGGGGGTCCAGTGGAGTACTATACGGAAGCGGTGAAAATGAAAATTGGGACCCATGAAGAGACTTTGAGATTTATTGTGGCCCCGATAGCCAACCAGCCGATTGTACTAGGCTTGAAATGGCTATGGGAGAGAAATCCCCACATTGACGGGGTTTCTGGGGAATTGGAATTTGTTGATGGGTCTTACGGTGGGTTGGAAGCCGAGGATTTACAGATTGGAACTGAGATGGGAGCCGCTGGAATGGAAAGTGGTAGTCAGCCGAGCGAATAAATAGAAATTCCTGAGGCATATGATGAAGTAATGGTGGTTTTTGATGAAGCTGAGTCAAATCAGTTGCCTCTCCATCATAAGACAGATTGTGCTATCGAGACTGAACCTGGGGCGGTGTTGCCAAAGACTAAGTTGTATTCCATGGCACATAAAGAATTACAAGAGTTAAGAAAGTTTATTGGTAAGAACCTTGAGCGTGGTTTCACTGAGCCGGCTACTTCACCAATGGCAACCCCTGTCTTGTTCAGAAAAAAGAAAGATGGCTCATTAAGACTGTGTACCGATTATAGCGGTATAAATGCCATCTGTATCTCCAACCAGTACCCTCTGCCATTGCTGAAAGACATGCTGGCCCACCTCACAAAAGGGAAAATCTTTACCAAGTTGGACTTGAGAGAAGCGTATTTTAGAGTGCGCATCTGTGAGGAAGATGAATGGAAAACTGCCTTTAATTGTCAATTTGGGTGTTTCCAGTATCAGGTCATGCCGTTTGGCTTGTCTGGAACCCCTGGTGTGTTCATGAGTTTGATTAATGAGGTGCTACATGAATTTTTATATAGTACTGATCTATTTGGATTATATTCTCATTTATACCAAGACAATGGAAGAACATGTACAATTGGTACGTGAAGTGTTAAAGAGATTGTTAGAAGCCCAACTGTATGTTAAATTGTCAAAATGTGAATTTCATAAAGAAAAATTGGACTATTTGGGATATAGAGTATCTCATCAGGGAATTGAAATGGATCCAGCAAAGGTGCGCGATGTATTGGGGTGGGAACCTCCCAGAACCCGAAGGCAATTACAATAGTTCCTAGGGTTCTGAAATTTTTATCGCTAATTCATAACCAACTTTGCACAGATTGCCCTGCCTTTAACTGATCTTTTGAGAACAAAAAGTCAGGGTGAGGGACAGAAAGTAGCAAAACCGGGGGTGGCGCTGAAATGGACTCCAGAGTGCCAAGCTGCTGTTGATAACCCAAAAGCGCTTTTTACAGCCAAGCCAATTTTAAAACACCCTGATTCTGAGAAACCATTTATCATTCAGACTGACACTTCAGATACTGCAGTGGGGTCTGTGCTTTTACAAAGAGACTCTAATAATGTATTAAGACCCTGTGCTTATATATTGAGGGGCGTGGTGGCTCAGTGGGTAAGACGCCAGGCTTGTCGATCGGAAGATCACAAGTTCGGAGGTTCGAATCCCTAGCCCTGCGTGCGGAGTGAGCTCCCGCACTAGCTCCAGCTCTTGCCAACCTAGCAATTCGAAAGCATGCAAATGCAAGTAGATGAATAGGTGCCACTTCGGTGGGTAGGTAACAGCGTTCCGCGCGTGTCATGCGGCCACATGACCGTGGAAGTGTCTTCGGACAATGCTGGCTCTTTGGCTAACAAATGGAGATGAGCACCGGCCCCTAGAGTCAGACACGACTGCACAAATGTGCTTATATATCTCGCAAATTCTCAGAAACTGAGACACGCTGGCATGTTTGGGAAAAGGAGGCTTTTGCAGTACGCCATGCATTGGCTACTTGGAGGCACTTGTTGGAGGGTTCCCCTCACCCCTTTGAAGTGTGGACTGATCACAAAAATCTAGAAGCACTAAAATCACCACGCAAATTGAACCCAAAGCAGGTGCGCTGGGCTGAATTCTTCAGTCGATTCAATTCAACGTTAAAGTACATCCCTGCAGGAAAAATTTTTCTAGCAGACGCCCTTTCTAGATTACAACACGATAGCCCAGAGCTTTCCAAACTGTGTGTCGGGACACATTAGTGTGTCGGCTACAGTGTCTGGGTGTGTCGCGGCTGCTGCTGCCTCCAAGCCCTGCCAGGATTCCACGCAGGTCCTAGTGCCTGCCTTGTGCCTTGCTGCCTCCAAACCTGCCCTGCCAGGTGTCTATGAAGGTTCTCAGTCATCCAGGTGGAATTGTCTGTAGCTTGAATCATGTCAACTGGATTTCTATTTTCTCAGTGGAAACGTTTCGCTCCTTATCCAAGGAGCTTCTTCAGTCTGAGCAAAGTTGGTAAGGGAATCCTAAATATGTTTCTAGGTAGCTGTGTGACCTTACACCTGGGGCTAGGTCATGGTTATATTGAGATGTTATTTTAAGTCCTTTTATCATCTAAAGGAGGATCGTTAAGATCACCATGCTGCTGTTGAGCTTGTGAAATGGTCTTAATCTTCCTAGGCACAGAAGACAAAGCAGGGAGGAAGATGGGGGAAAGATTGTGCCTGAGGCCCCCACCTCTATTCAAGGAAGGATTTTCCAAGTTGGCATAAATGGATTCCTTGACCCCTCTCTCAAACCACCTATCTTCTCTGTCTAAAATGTGAACATTAATGTCCTCAAATGAGTGTCCTTTTTCCTTTAGATGAAGATAAACTGCTGACTCTGGTCCTGTGGTGTTACTTCTCCTGTGTTGGGCCATCCTCCTGTACAAAAGTTGGTTTCTCCAATGTAGAGTTCAGAAACCAAACAACCTTTGTACAGGAGGATGGCCCAACACAGGAGAAGTAACACCACAGGACCAGAGTCAGCAGTTTATCTTCATCTAAAGGAAAAAGGACACTCATTTGAGGACATTAATGTTCACATTTTAGACAGAGAAGATAGGTGGTTTGAGAGAGGGGTCAAGGAATCCATTTATGCCAACTTGGAAAATCCTTCCTTGAATAGAGGTGGGGGCCTCAGGCACAATCTTTCCCCCATCTTCCTCCCTGCTTTGTCTTCTGTGCCTAGGAAGATTAAGACAATTTCACAAGCTCAACAGCAGCATGGTGATCTTAACGATCCTCCTTTAGATGATAAAAGGACTTAAAATAACATCTCAATATAACCATGACCTAGCCCCAGGTGTAAGGTCACACAGCTACCTAGAAACATATTTAGGATTCCCTTACCAACTTTGCTCAGACTGAAGAAGCTCCTTGGATAAGGAGCGAAACGTTTCCACTGAGAAAATAGAAATCCAGTTGACATGATTCAAGCTACAGACTGCCCTGCCAGGATTCCACGCAGGTCCTAGTGCCTGCCTTGTGCCTTGCTGCCTCCAAACCTGCCCTGCCAGGATTCCACGCAGGTCCTAGTGCCTGCCTTGTGCCTTGCTGCCTCCAAACCTGCTGTGATTCCATGCAGATCCTAGTGCCTGCCTTGTGCCTTGCTGCCTCCAAAACTGCCCTGCCAGGATTCCACGCAGGTCCTAGTGCCTGCCTTGTGCCTTACTGCCTCCAAACCTGCTGTGATTCCGTGCAGGTCCTAGTGCCCGCCTTGTGCCCTGCTGTAAGAGTGTGTTGCAAAATGATGCATGTCTAAAAAGTGTGTCACCAACATGAAAAGTTTGGAAAGCTCTGCGATAGCCAAAGAAAAGAAGTAATTGACACTGTAATGTCCCCCCAGCAACTTGGTATTGACCAAGATGAAGGAAAGAGAGCAAAGGATTCATTAGGGGTTGGTCCAGATCCACAAGTGGGGAAAGCAGCAATTACCCGCAGTAAAAAAAAAACCCACCTGATCTCCCTTTAGAGACAACCTTAATGAGAGAATTATGAGCGGAAATTCAGAGAGACTCATGGTGGGGGACTGTGATTTGGGTGGTCACAGATTTGTTTTCTAAGCAAACGCATTTCATCCCATGCAAAGGTTTGACGTCTGCTAGTCAGCTTGCAAAACTCTTTATTCAACACGTCTATCGCCCTCATGGTGTCCCCAACAGGGTAGTCAGCGATCTCGGAAGTCAATTTACTTCTAAATTTTGGAAAGCATTTTTAAAATTAATTGGAGCAGAACAAAGTTTGAGCTCTTTGTTCCATCCGCAGACGGACGGAGCGACTGAACATCTGAATGCCGTATTAGAGCAATATTTGAGGTGCTATATTAGTTATCAACAAAATGACTAAGTCGATCTGTTGCCGTTTGCTGAAGTTGCTTATAATAATGTCGTGCATCAAAGCATGGGTTTTTCTCCATTTAAGATCGCTACGGGGCAGGACTTTGTGCCTATACCTGATTTGCCCTCTTCCCCTCCGGGAGATGGACCCAATCCTGTGTTGGCCGATGAGTGGATCGCTAAAGTAACAGCTAATTGGTCAATTATGAAACAGACTTTGCAAGAAGCAAAAAACATTTATAAAAAGTTTGCTGATAAAAAGCGATCTCCTGAATGGCAATTAAAAGTTGGAGAAAAGGTTTACCTTTCAACGAAGCACCTCCGCACTAGCCAACCATCTAAGAAACTAGGGCTGAAATATGTTGGACCATTTACAATTACAAAAGTAATAAATCCTGTGACTGCTCAATTAGCTCTGCCAAAGAATTTAAGAAAAGTACATCTCGTTTTTCATATCAGCCTGTTGAAACCTGTGAAAGCTTCTGAAAAATGGCATCCCGAACCGCCCGAGCCTCCCCCTGTCATGGTGGAGGGTGAACAACACTTTGAAGTCAAAGCTATCCTCGATTCCTGACTTCACAGAGGAAAGCTTCAGTACCTTGTTCAGTGGCAGCATTTGCTGAGCAGTTTCAATGAGTGGGTGGAGAAATCCCATGTCTCCGCTCCCAGACTCACTGCTCAATTTCACCGCCAGTTTCCTGATAAACCTTTGTAATGTCTCTTGCTGTGTAACTTTGTTTTTCTCTTTTATGTTTTACAGGTTTAAACGCCACGCTGTGTAGCAAGCAGTTTCTATCCACTCTGCAATTATCTTGTTTTCCTTTTTCTTTGGGGGCCGGCATGTCAGGGTTCTAGTGTGAATCCTGCCATGTACTGTAGAGATGCGTGTCAGCCTGGAAACGATGGTAGGAGGAGCGCATTCCAGGAGCCGTGCCAGACTGCTGGAGACTGTTGTGCCAAGCGTCAAGGTCGTCCACCTGCACGAGTGTGGTGGGGGCTTGAATGGAGTGGGAAAGTAACGGACACTGACATCATGGGTGCGAAAATATTGGCACGAAGGGGGAGAGCTAAGTTTGACTGTTTGTAGGGAAACCATAATTCGTATCTTTGAGAATGCTTTGATTTGCATGTATCCTTAATAAAGCTTATTTTGCATTTCAATTGAATTGCATGGAGAAGTATTTATTGGGGCATTGAAGTCAGAGTCATCACAGGGCGGCAGGGCTGGCAGGGCGAGTGGAGCCCAGGGCCGGCAGAGACGGCGGAGTACCGGGCGGCCAAAGGGGCAGAGGTGGAGGGATATAGGCAGGAGGGGGGAGTTGAAGAGGAGGTAGAGGCGGCGGTCCCTTACCTTATTGAGGCTCGGGGCTGGGAGGGACCAAGCCAGGAATGGCCTGGATCGGGGTGGGTCCTTGTCTAAGACTGACAGGAACAACGGCAACGGGGACTGCCGGGATTGCCGTTGCTAAGTGATGTGGTCACGTGCGGTCAAGTGCAGTCGCACTTTATGACCGCATCGCTTAGTGATGGAAATTCCGGTCCCAATTACCGTCATAACTCAAGGACTACCTGTAATTTGAATTTGAGGCAAAGCATTTTGGAAGACTGTCAAAAAAGAAAAGTAAGGAGGGAACTCAGGAATTATTTTACCCTGGAAGAAAGCACCTTATTTCTGGTAGACATTTGTGAAGACGCAAAGATCATATATAATATTTGGGTTGAATTAAAGCAGTGTTTTTCAAACTTGGCAAATTTAAGACGTGTGGCTGGAGAATTGTTCAAGTTTGAAAAACACTGAATTAAAATAACCACCATGGATATGTAAAGACTTACCTAGCCGAAGTTCCCCAAAGTTGCCGCATCCAATCTTCTTCCCAACACGAAAATTCGGGCCCACCATTAAGACTCCGGAGTTGGTCCCTGCTGTTCGGCTCCCATGAGTGCTCCGGCTTCCACCCGTTTTAGACATTCTTCTACTCTCCTCGTTTTCCCCCTTCCCTCCTCTCTTATCAAAATCCATAAGTTTGTGATACCCTGGCCTCTCCACGGTTACACCGCTGCCATACAAATCCCAACACGGCCAAAACTTGAGGAGTGGCTGGGAGGGGGGTTGGGGGAGGGGAGGGGGAAGGGGAGAAAAGACGGAGGAGGAATTAAAAAAGCAGGGCTCTTCTTGGTTAATAAACCATCACGGATGCCGGAGAGGGAGGCGGGGAGGGTGCGAGGGGATACGTCTCCACCCACATGTGCTGGGCTAGTGGAACGGCTGTCCTCTCGCCAGGCCCGCGAGGACTCCGATCAGCACCTCCCACCGGATGCTCGCTGGAGAAGACGACATGGTGCAGAAGCAAACTCTCAGTGGCAACTCTTCGTTTCCAAGCTGGGGAAAGGGGAGAGGAAGAAAACAGGGTCAGGTTATTGCATGTGGCAACCCACCCACCCCCATTTTTTTAAAAAAAAAGGCAAAAGGAGGGACAGGGTAAATAAGCATCCAGGTTAGCAATTGTTTGAGAAAATGGGTGGGTTTACTTCTTGTTAAGGAAAAAAAACCCACACGATTGCAGGATCTCGTGGAATTTGGGTGATCTCACCCTGAAATCTCACAGAATTTCAACACCCTCACCTAAAATCTCACAAAGTCTCATGCACCAATATTGAAATCTCATGAGATTTCAGTTTTTAAATCCATTTTTTATTTAATTTTAAAATTTCACAGACATCATTGAAGTATATGGAGGCTACAGGTATTATGCTGCCAACTCCCAAATAAACAGAAAGGAGTATCTAAAGAGTAGCCACATATTACCGTCAATTCTGGAGACTGCTACAATCGGTAGAAAATTCTTAGTTCTAGTAAAACATGGCATTGTCTGAATTAACTGGACAATCTGTTGATGTGATGGAGCTGGGAGCTGAGGGGGCAGAAAGCGCATTCCAGGCTGATAAGCGTTTGAACAGCTTGGAGAGTGTGGGGGGGGGGCGAGGAAGAGAGTTAGTTAGCTCCTCCCTTCCCTAGATTCCTCGGAGTACTTTTCCCCTTAGCTCAGTGCTTTCCAAACTCCTGCCATTGGCGACACACCAATGGCCGAAGTGGTGGCGCGGCAGCAGCGGCCTTGTGTTTTCCGTTAAAATCCAGAAGCACTGATAGCGCGCCGCCGCCGCCACACACACTACTGCAGGGGCGGCGGCAACGCGCCATCACCACTTCTGGGTTTTGTCGCAAGACACAGTTTGGAAAGCTATGCCTTAGCTCAATTTAGGAACCCTTAGTCTGGCAAGATTCTGTGTATGGTAGAAACAATAAAGATACTAGAGTTGAACTTCGGCTCAGCATTGTTTCTTCGCCATTCCCTTGACAGTTGTTCTTTAAAGTAATTACTTGTTCAGGCTCTCCCTATTGGTTGATTAATTAGTTAGATCCATCAATTAAGACTGATTAATGGGGGCAGGGGGGTTGCATCTTGTCAAAAAGGTTGGATTTTGCTTCAAATCTAGCAAACTGTGTGTGTGTGTGTGTGTGTGTGTGTGTGTGTGTGTGTATTGTATTTAGATGCTGCCCATCTCACAAAAACATGACTCTGGGTGGCATACAATAAAACCATAAAAAATAGTAATTACAAAAACACTCTACAATTAAAACATTAATATTATTATAAAAAAAAAACAGAAGGGCTAGGGAGAGCATTAGATGTTACACGCGATGTAGCCACCTCATTAAATCCACATTTCCGTGACACCCCCAAGCCTGTACGGGCTAGAAACCAGGAGACCGTGAGTTCTAGTCCTGCCTTAGGCATTAAAGCCAGCTGAGTGACCTTGAGTTATTCATAAAAATAATAAAAGCGGGATAGAAAATGAATGAATGAATGAATGAATGAATGAATGAATGAATGAATGAATGAATGGGAAGGCTAATACAACTTTTATTGGCATCCATTTTGAACTCCTAAGGAAGGGAGATTGAGTATAGAAGGAAAAAATTCTACATGTTTTCTATATGCAGCAAGTTTTTTGATGGCCCAGCCTGGGAACAAACATCATCCCATCCAACAAATTCACAGGCTTAAGCTTAGAAAAGTCCAAAATCCACCCACAGAAAACAGAAAAGTAACAGGTTAATATATTTGGGAAAGCAAATATATCCCATACAGTTCCCACTTCCTTTCCCCACCCTAATCCAGATCTATAAGGAGCCACAAAACGTATCTAAATCATTCTGCCTTCCCCCCCACCCTTCCCCAGCATCCTCCAGATGTGCTTGGCCACGTTACCTGGTGCAACATGGGAATTGAGATCTAAACACATCTGGAAGACACGAAGTTGAGGAAAGTTGCTATATATTTGCATGAGGTGAGACTATAATGCATCTGAACTGTTTGGATTTTCATACCTCTACGAAAGATCATCACCGTTTAAAATTACAATTTGTATGACATGAAATAAGGAAGGAAGGAGGGACTGAGATTGGATTCTTCTACAATTTAAGAACTTGGCCACCCAATGAAACAGAATTAACAGTACACACAGGACAAACAAGAACCCAAAATGGAAATCTCTTTTACACAACCTGCAATTAACTTATGGAACTTGCTACCACAAGCTGTAGCAGAGCCACTTGCTTAGAAAGTGTTTCCTCTTGCTTCCTTCCACAGCCACTTCCACAGCATCCTTAGTTTTTCAATGTTTACATTATAAATATGTGCATCATAACATCAGATAAATAAAATGATAAAATCTGTGAGCTGAGCTTGTCTCCTGGTGACGCCTTGGCAATTATATGGAAGCAGTTGTGATTTCTCCTCCCAGGGTGTGTGTGTTTTTTCTAACTTCCCAGTCTAGCTTGTATCGCCATTCAAGCAGTAGCCAAGCCCGATCCTGGTTAGCTTCTGAACCCATGCAAGATCCACCAAGTCTGGCCACCTACTGAGGCCAAACAAAGCATTTAAGTGTGCAACTACAAGAAAAAACTGATTTTTTTAAAAAAAAAAGATTAAACACATTCCTGAAGAATAAATCTATTACTATTAGCGTATGGAAACTTCCTGTTTCAAAGAAATCTAACTTTGCATTTGAGACACCAGGGGTCAGCAAGAGTGTCCACCAACAGTTTCTCATCAAATCGGAATGAGGGAACAAAAGAGGTGAAGTCCTGCGTTCTGCACTCTTCACCGCTTTTATTAGCAACTGGGATGAAGAGATGGAGGGAACACTTATCACACGTGCAAAAGAGGGAAAACCGGATGGGACCATTAATACTATAAAAGACTGGAATGTAATTCTAAACAATCTTGATAGATTCTGAAAACAACAGAATGAAATTTGACAGGTGCAAACGCTAATCCCTTCTCTTCAGAAACAAAAATGCAGAGATATAGGTTGGAGGATTCCTGGTTTGTCAATTATCTCACATTTAGAGTCCCCCGGTTGGGGGAGATGGGTGGTCATATAAATTTAATAAATACATAAATAAATTTATGAGAAAGATCTTGGAGCAGTAGCTGAGTGCAGACTGGTTATGAGTCAGCAATGTGATGCTGCCACAGAAAAATCAAATGCAACTTCAGCTGTATCAATCAGCTTCCAAATCATGAGTAGTAATAGTTCCCTATCACAGACCTCACCTCAAGTATTGCGTTCAGTCCTGGGTACCCACTTTAAGAAAGATTCAGACAAAGTGGAACAAACTTAGAAAAGGCAATAAGGATGATCAAGAAACTATTAACAAAGTTCTATGAAGAGAGATTTTCTAGCAGTAACAGCAGTTTGACAGTGAAACCAATGACCCAGGGAGACAGTGGCCTCCCCTTCTTTGGATGGGCTCAAGCAGAAATTAGTCAATCATCTGCCTGGGATGCTTTAATGTGGATTCCTGTACTGAGCACAGGGTTGGACTCGATGACCCAAATGACGCCTCCAATTCCATCTTTTCAAAGCTCCAGGGTCACTTTGCTACAAGCTGGGGTGGAGAACGGATGGGGGTGTTTTAATTTGGATTTCTACAAGAAGTATAGAGTTTGGATGCGGTTACCTTAAATGGCCCTTTCCAATTCTATCTACATCTCCCCATACAGCATATTTATTTGTTTGTTTGTTTGTTTGTTTATTACCTTTCCTACATTTTTATCCCAGTTTTCCTCTAAGGACTTAAAGTGGCATGCATGGAGTAAAAATAGTGCCATTTCCAAGAACCCATTTCTCTTCTTTTTCAGCTTTTGAAAAGACAGAAGTGGGAAGCCGGTCGTGGATCTTAGAAATCATTCAATAAAAATGTCACAATCTAGACTCCAGAGTTAGTAACTAGGGCTACATGCAATAGATGGATCACTTTTAAATTAGATCAACTGGATTACATATCAGACCAGTCCACAGGGGCTAAAGAGACTCTTTAGTACAATGTTCTTCACTCTAGCTTATTGGTTCTTCCATAGTCCTAGGCAGCCTATTTTTGAATACCAGACAGAAAATCAACAAAGTATGGCTGTTGCCCTTCATTCTCTCACTGTGCTTCAGAGGATTCTCATTCACCCTGGCTGGAAACGATACACTGAACTCCACGAGCTTTGGGTCCAATGCAACACAGCACATTTTATGTTGCCGAGGATTAACCAAGAAAGACATTTCACCATGTAGTACTTAAATGTTATGACATGGATAGTTTTCTTACCCTCCTTTTCCTTCCTTATGTGCCCTGGGACAAATGGTACCCTTAAGGACCTTGATTTGCTCGAGTGAGAGTTTTCGACCCTGAGCGGAACATCCAAGGAGCAGCCTGCATAAAATGCTGTTTTCCTCCTTTTCCTGTACCCACGTAGACTCTTATTTCAACAGGAAGCTCCTGAACTACTCACAAAAAAGACTGAACAGATCATCGGCTGAGTCTACGTCAGGAAGAAACCGACACTGCTTAAGGGAGGCGGAGGCGGCCAGCTGTTGGGAAAGGAAGCAACATCATAAACATACACACGCACACACATAAGACAAGACGCTGGCAGCGCCAACCCACCACGGGAAAGGCTTTCCTGAAAGTGTGTCAGTGTGTGTCAAGAGGGAAGGGAAGGGCTAAGTCCCAGTGGGAACATGTGTTGGTGCTGTACAAAACAAACAAACTCTACCTGCAGTGCAGGCTTACAACCTAGGAATGCTCACAACTTCAGCTTCTTCACATCACAATTTTGTAGAAACCTGGAAAAGGGCCACCTCTCAGGTCAAACTGTTTACACATCTAGGCCTAGTATGATCTTCCACCATGGTTATCCACAGCAGGGTCTCCAGAAAGAGGGTATGTGGTGATTATGGTGGGCAAAATTCTGTAATTAGAACGGTGTCCACGTAACACATAAGCTCTGCCACTAAACTACATTTCCCGAGTCTTGTTCTCCCATTTTAACATGTGTCTGAATGGCGGCACAGTACTCACTGTTAATTGTTGGTTTAATTCCCACAATTTAATTAGCCTTTCTTCCAAAGAAGGAATCATAGGTCATTACCAGTATAATGCACACAAAATCCTTGCAGCCATTAATACAGACCATGCTGGTTTGGTGCATTTTGAAGGGATATATGGTTTACTGAAATTTAATAATAATTTCTCAGGTTGCAATGGAATTATAACCTTCAAAGTCTGTTCCATTCTATGATGAATCATTTTCCAATATTGTTGGGCTTCACAACATTGCCATAATATATGAAAGAAGAATCCAACCTGTTCATTACATTCCCAACAACTTTTTGGGGAAAATAATGATTCATTTTAGCCATCAAGACTGGAGTAATATACCAACGCCAAAACATCTAATATCAGTTCTAAGTATAACGTTCAAAGTAAATTTAACATTCTTCTTCCACTGAAGTTCCCACTGTTGCACCTCTATTACTGTGTTCCATTTCTGCATCCATTTAAGAAAGCCTACCTGGCGTTCTGTTGGCCTCCCCTCCATCAGACTTATTCTCGGCCAGCTCTGCTTCCTGTTCCATCTCTGGCGTTCTCCTGCTCTGGTTATTTTCTGAGCTTTCTGCTTTTCATGCACCACCCACCCCATATATGACTTCCTCTCTATGAAATGTAAACACCCCGCACGCCAAGACAAGAGAATAAGCAGTGGCTCCTGGACGCTACTTTGGGCAACTGGAGAAGATCAGAAGTGGCAACCAGAGATCAGCAAGAGCAAAAAAGCTTCAGCTCAAAGGAAATCGGTCCACTATAGAGTTTATTGCAGCAATAGCCTTGTCTGTGACAAGAGGACTAGATTCCATGGGGCACACCAGCATTTTAAAAAGTCAACCAACTTTAAAGCATTCCTACTCCCTTTATTTTCAGTGCTCAGACATGAGGAAACAGAGAAAAGAGAGAGGTATCAGCCAGTTCCAGAAAAGTCCAAGACTTACGGAAATGTATAGAGGGAATTCAAAAGCAGCCAGGAGATAACTGTATGCTTAGTATGCCCAGAGAGTGTTCTGGTACAAGGATGGAGAATGAGAAGGCAAGACCGAAAACCCAAATGGTGGAAAAAGAATGGACTGGCTGAAATTTGAACCGGTTGCCAAGCACCTGAATTGTGATCATGTGACGGCGGGGGTGCTGCGACGGCCGTAAGTGTGAGGACCGGTTGTAAGTTGGTTTTTCCAGCACTGTTGTAAGTCTGAACCGTCACTAAATGAATGGTTGTTAAGTGAGGACTAAGGTAAAGGTTTCCCCTGCACAGTCCCGTTCGACTCTAGGGGGCAGTGCTCATCTCCGTTTCTTAGCCGAAGAGCCAGCGTTGTCCGAAGACGCTTCCGCGGTCATGTGGCTGGCATGACGCACGCGGAACGCTGTTACCATCCCACCGAAGTGGTACTTATCTATCTGCTTGCATTTGCATGCTTTCGAATTGCTAGGTTGGCAAGAGCTGGGGCGAGGGCGGGAGCTCACTCCGTCATGCGGCACTCAGGTCTCGAACCGCCAAAGTTACGACCTTCCGATCGACAAGTCAACCACTGAGCCATCGCGCCCCCCCACAAAAAAAGTGAGGACTACCTGTAACTAAATGCAAGAGGGTCTTGCGCCAGCACTCCCTTAGCAGTCTTCCCACAAAACACTAAACAAAGATAACCAAACACAATTGCTGTTTTCATAAAATATGCTACACCCGACCAAAAAAACTGTATTATGGCTTAACATGATAGTCTAATTCACACAACATTCATTCATTCATTCATTCACCACCCCATCCAGAACCAAAGAGGGAAGATCCCTGGAACTAGGAGGTCCAAAAAGGGGTTTTTTTGCTTGGGTTGAGCTGAAGCCTGTTGCATCTAGGCCCCCACAGCCTCCAGGCAGTGAGAAAGAACCTCCATGGCATCACTCAGGCACCCTGGGGTGGAGATATAAAGCTTGATATCATCAGCATATGGATGACACCTCACCCCAAACCATTGGATGACCTCAGCCAGCGGATAAGGCGATGGCTTACTGCAGAGCTTTCCAAACTGTGTGTCGCGACACATTAGTGTGTCGGCTGCAGTGTCTGGGTGTGTCGTGGCTGCTGCTGCCTCTGAGCCCTGCCACGATTCCGTGCAGGTCCTAGTGCCTGCCTTGTGCCTTGCTGCCTCCAAACCTGCTGCGATTCCGCGCAGGTCCTAGTGCCTGCCTTGTGCCTTGCTGCCTCCAAACCTGCTGCGATTCCGCGCAGGTCCTAGTGCCTGCCTTGTGCCCTGCTGCCTCCAAACCTGCTGCGATTCCGCGCAGGTCCTAGTGCCTGCCTTGTGCCCTGCTGTGTGTCGCGAAATGATGCATGTCTAAAAAGTGTGTCACCAGCATGAAATGTTTGGAAAGCTCTGGCTTACTGGATTTCTACAATATGCTAACGCAATTTTAGCCTAGTCGAGTGTGTTGTGGGAGCCTAATTTTCTAGTTTCAAGGGAGAGACTGTAGCTTGGAGATTCAGCACATACTTTGCATGCTGAAAGCCAGATTCAATCTGTTGCGATCTCAAGTTAAAAGGATCCCAAGGTAGCAAGCATAAGGAAATATCTATTTGTTATTGCAGACTCATTATACCCTGAAGGAATTAGTGTCCGAAGGATTTTTTAGCCTGCTCCTCAGTTCAGAAAAGGTTGCTAGAGTGGTTTGCAAAGACCAATGTAATTCAGTCGGCTGGCTTACAACCGAAAAGCACTGGACCCAAATGCACAAAAGGAATATGAAGGGAGGGAAATAAAAAATAAATATATGAATAAATTAAAAGGTAAATACAATACTTAAAATAAGGCAAACTTCCTGGCTCAAGGGAAACCCAAAAATTCAGAGGACTGGATCAATTCTAGGAAAAAAGGTTAAAGGCACCTGAGGTATTTTCAAGTTTAGAAAATCAGGGAGCAACCTGATAAAGGTTTATAAAATTCTGCCCGTTGTGGAACATAGATTTTCTTCTTTTTCTCATAAGGATCGACCACAATTGGGACCAGAATTTCAGTTGCTAAGCGAAGCAGTCATTAAGCAAATCCAACCCGATTTTACCACCTTTTTTGAGGCAGTCATTAAGCGAATCACGCGGTTCCCCATTGATTTTGCTTGCCAGAAGCCAGCCGGGGAAGGTCAAAAATGACGATCACGTGACCACGAGACACTGACAGCCATAAATGAGAACCAGCTGCCAAACACCCAAATTGTGCTCACGAGACCACGGGGACGGTCGTAAGTGTGAGGACCAGTTGCAAGTCGGTTTTTTCAGCACCACTGTAAGTCCGAACCATCACTAAACGAATGGTCATTAAGTGAGGACTACTTGTAGATGGATTTCCTCCAGGACTATCTGTTCTGAACTTGGTCCTCCAGGTCTTCCAGTGGTGCACCCGCTGATGCTGCAACTGAGTCTATCTACCTTGCAGCTGGTCTTTCCCTTCTTTCCTTTCCTTGCACCTTTCCCAGCATCAGATCTGTCTCCAGAGAGCTAGTGTTTGGGTAATGCGTCCAAAGTAGGGTAATTTGTGCCTGGTCATTTGTGCCTCGAGTGGGTTGATTTTTTGATGATCCATTTGTTTGTTTTCTTGACTATCCATGGTATTCTCAGGAGTCTTCTCCAACACCAATCTTTAAAGGCGTCAATACTCTTTCTATCCTGCATTTTCAAAATCCATTTATAGGACTTACTCTCTGGAATTCATGGCCACACGGGCCCCCTACTCAGTTGGAAGGCAGATGCATTTCAAGCAAGGAAAACCGGAAGCTGTTCAGGCCTAGCCAGTAATGAATCTGACTAAAGCTCATATGCTTTATGAACACGTCTCCAGATTCCTCCTGAAAAAATAGGGTTTATGGTGCTCTTCCTTACATAACCAAAGCCTCTTCAAGAGAAAGAGGATTATCCTATTTGAAGAAACCCAGATGGTAAGAAGTCAAAGCAACTTAAAAAAACTTAAGGGGAAGCCCCAGAAATACTTCAAGGAAGAGCGAACATCTTAAATGAGAATGTTGGTTGGCTGTTGGTGGAGAGGAATTAAACAGAATGGTTGGATGTGGACAGAAGTTGCAGTTCTGATTTCTGCAATTATATTTGCATCCTATCCTGCAAGAATAATCATTTACTTTGGCCTGAACTGAGTTTGATTGGTGAGACATTCTCCCCCACATATTGTAAGCAGTGTAGAAAATATTAAAATAGATCAAGTCAGGGATCTGGCTGGGATATTTGCAAGAGAGTCCTTGTCTATCTTTTAAACTCATCTCTTCATTCAGAATCATGTGGACTAGAATCTTATTTTACCTCTGTTAGATGGTGGTAGCAGTAGAACACCTGCTTTACATACTGGAGTCTTATGGGAAAACCTGGAGATCTACTACTAGACATTTATTATACTGGGATCAAGGAAGCAGTTAATCATCTAGATCAGGGCTTTCCAAACTTTTGCCGTTGGCGACACACCAATGGCCGGCACGAAAAACCCTGAAACGTTGATGGCACGCCGCGCAAAACTCCGAAGCGCCAGCAGTGGTGCTTCCGGGTTGCAGCCACTGCTGCGCTTTCAGGTTTTTGTGTACTGTGGCGGCAGCAGCGGCGGCGGCCTGGTGTGTTGCGCAACAACCCAGAAGCGCTGATGGCCCACTGCCGCAGCGGCGTGCCATCAGTGCTTCTGGGTTGTCGCGCGACGCACCTGGGGCCCCCAGGCAACACAGTACTGTGTCGCGACACACAGTTTGGAAAGCCCTGATCTAGATATAGAATGTTTTCTTAGATCCATGGGAGCAGTTCCTCTTATCCTTTTGAATAATGAGCTTGTCCTTTTTTACACTTTTTCAACTTTGTGTATTCCCATATATAGCTATCCAAAAATGCCCATTTAATTTCAGTGGGGCTTATTCACAGATAACATGATATACAGTACAGTATAGGTTGGGAGCCTAGCCTGTTAATTGTCAGACTAGATCTTGCATTCAAATCCCCAGTCAGTGTATAATGCTCACTGAGCGAGTTCAGGCTAACCAAGCTCTCTATAAGTTTGTTAGTCTACCTAACAGGGTCGCTGAAACGATAAAACAGGTAGAGAGAGAAAGTGTGGGATTAAAAATGTAATAAATACATAGCTAAGATTGTATCCTATCTATATTTTCTGTTGTGTGCTTGAAAAGTGCAGCATACATACAGTCTTGGGCACACAGAGAAAAATAATCCAAGATGGTACCCATCCCCAAAAGTCTGCATTATGTTTAGCATAGTTGAGCTTTTTCCAGTTCACGCTCAAATCCCTGCACATTAATGTGACCCATTTCCTGCCTTGAGGCTGTTTATGTCTCTTTATAGGTAAAGGTTCCCCCCCCCCCCCGCACATTTGTGCAGTCATGTCCAACTCTAGGGGCCGGTGCTCATCTCCGTTTGTTAGCCGAAGAGCCAGCGCTGTCCGAAGACGATTCCACGGTCATGTGGCTGGCATGACGCACATGAAACGCTGTTACCTACCCACCGAAGTGGTACCTATTCATCTACATGCATTTGCATGCTTTCAAATTGCTAGGTTGGCAAGAGCTGGGGCGAGTGTGGGAGCTCACTCCGCACGCAGGGCTAGGGATTCGAAACTCCGAACTTGCGATCTTCCGATCGACAAGCCTGGTGTCTTACCCGCTGAGCCACCATGCCCCTTCAAACAAGCATACCTTCCCAATATTTATTAAAAACCCGTTTACCAAGGGCCAGAATTCTGACAAAAGTGCAGATCACTTTTCACCCCTCTCCTTTCCACCTCTCAAAACCGAGAAACATCTAACAAGGAGAAGCACATATGCTGGCAACACTGGGTCACCTCAGAAGACATTCAGAACTGAAAATCAATTGTGTTTTTAAATCAGACAGAAGCTACTGCTGTAGTTCTGCTGTTTTGCTTGCGATTTTTCTTTTATTGATTTATTTGCCCTCTTTCCTTCTCCCTTCTCTGCCTAGCTAAAAGAAACACACCTAATTGTTTCAGCAGGGCAAGACCTATATGCTCTCCTGGCCCATGGCAGCCATGAGGGGGCAAAAAGGAGAGAGAATGTATGAATGCTCCCTCTGTTTTCCTGATGCTAAAATAACACGGGGTCTGCTGCCCACCTTCCATTAATTCTTGGGCTTCTCGTTTCGGGACGAGCCATGCCTAGGTGGAAAAAACACATCCACGCCAGGCGATACCAAAGGGAACTAGAAATGTCACAATGGAAATTTTTTTTTTTCAAGTGGCGGCATGGGGATTGAAAAGCAGGAAAGTTCTAAAAATAATAGGCACACACATGCTTCTCCACATGAGCCAGTCACTGAAGTAAAATATGTGTCTACTTGTAAAGACGAAATGAGGAAAAGGGATTTGGGGGGGGGGGGGGGGGGGGAGACCAGGAAAAAGAGTGAGCAAGACTCCAGTCCAGGTAGGCAGGCAAAATCTGAGTCTTCAGAGCTTCAAAAGTTATGATTTCTGATGTGACAGAACAGGGAAATTATTAAGTACAGGAGCTGATAAAATTAACTGTAATTTTAATTAATTGGAAATGGAATGCAATCAAATCAAAACTTGTTTTTGTCCTAGCCCCAACCATGAGTTTTGCAACATGGCCCCTGGCCAAAGAAAAGTTGTACTCCCCTGCTTCAGATGGCGTGAAATGCGCACGCGCTCCGAGAGCGCAACCAAATCTCTCCAGGAATGCTCTTGTGGAGAGCCTCGGCTGGTGGAAACCTTTCAGGGTTTCACATTTCCCTCAAGAGTGAAAGGCCATCTTTTAAACGGGGCTCTGCAAATCTCCACTTTTCTAATCTCTCAAGACTACTAACCAGCTCCTCCACAAAGTAAGGGAAATTCCTTTTCTCTTTAAGCCACAGGTGGCGCTGCATTCAACAGCAGGACATTTGCATAAAGGTGACATTTCTCACGGACTAGCAACTTCCACAAATTTGTTTGGGGTGCATGGTTTCTATTTTGTTTCTGTTTCCCCCACTCCCCTTTCATAACAAGTGTGTCACTTTACAGGTAGTCCTCGCTTAACAACCACAATTGGGACCAGAATTTTGGTTGCTAAGTGAAGGGGTCATTAAGCGAATCTGACCCAATTTTACCACCTTTTTTGTGGCGGTCGTTAAGCAAATCATTGTGGGCGTTAAGCAAACCACACAGGCCCCCATTGATTTTGCTTGCCAGAAGCTGGCCGGGAAGGTCAAAAATGGTGATCACATAACTGTGGGACACTGCGACGGTCATAAATGTGAACCGGTTGCCAAGCACCCAAATAGTGATCACGTGACTGGGGGTACCCGCTGCGACAGTCCTAAGTGTGAGGACTGGTCGCAAGTCGGTTTTCCCGGCATCAACGTAAGTCTGAACCATCACTAAACAAATGGATGTTAAGCGAGGACTACCTGTACTTCAAAAACTTTATTGCTTCAATACATTTAAGGCTTGAATGCTTCAAGATGGAATCGTACAGGACATGGTCTTGAAATTTATTAAATAAATGAATGAATAAAATCCAAAGCTATTTTTAACCTGATCGCTGTAACCAATCAGGGAAAACCCAATGTTGTTTAACTTCCTTGGATTTCCCCCCCAACAGAGGTGAAACTTATGAAGTTAATGAACATTACCAAGTCGGCTTATAACAGTTCTGACCTTTGAATCATCTAGCCAAATATTATCTGCATGAACTGTTGGAACGTCTCCAGAGTTTTCATTTGTTTCCCAGCCTAGATGGACACGGCAGAAATCAAACTGGGACGTTCTGCATTCAGAGCATGTGCTCTGTTTTAGCTGTCACTTCAACTGACAAAGTTGCCTAAGAAAGTATCTCTACTGTGTGGCTTCGCTGTGAAGGACTGTCCTCAAGGCAGAACACACACCGTGGCAGGGGTGCCCCAGCTAAGCCATTATGCATGCTTAATTTTTAATTAGACTGAACCCAGCGTCTTAATTTACACACACAGAACCCCTTACTGCAGAGGTGTCAAAGTTTTTTGTGGGCTGTTGCTATTCCCTTGGAAGTAACCCCTGACTGCAAACAGAAGGAGAATTCATTTTTACTTGGCTGTTCAGTAGAGGCTTCTACCATTACGGTCCTCATCTGTTCCAGCTGTTTCTGCAAGACACGTGGCCCAGGAGAAATGCAATGCCCACAGCTTGGCAAGAGGGAAAGATGGCAATGAATGAGGCATTTTATCCATACTAACCGCATCTCCCAAACAAGCAGCTGAAAAGCGGGTCTGTGTCTACTCGCTGTGACCAAGTCAAGAATAGCTGGATTCTCTGGGCCTGTGAAGGCAGACAAAATTGTGCACTTCGGTAAAACCTCTCTCGCTTGCCACAATCCATTCAGCAATCTGCACCACTCTGCTTAAGACAGAGCTCACTCCCCTGATACAAAGATAAGTCTTGCCTAGCTCAATGGGGCTTGCTCTCTAATAAGTGAGTAAAGGAACTGCAAACTTTCCTCAAGCTGCAGCATTTTAACACATTCTAACTCTCAACATGAAATAAAGAAGAGGTGGCATATAAATGTATAGTCGAAGGCTTTCACGGCTGGAATCCGATGGCTGTTGTGGGTTTTCCGGGCTGTGTGGCCGTGTTCTGGCAGTTTTTGTTCCTAACGTTTCACCAGTAGATGTGGCTGGCATCTTCAGAGGACAGGAGCACAGATAGAAGATTCTCTCTGTGCCCAAGTGGAGGGTGTGTGTTCCTGCTGGTGTTTATAGCTGCTGAGAGGTCATTTGCAAGACATTGGGAGAGGGTTTTTTGTGGTGATTAGGGGGTGTGGTGCTGTCGTGTGTGGGATTAGCACATCTATTGTGTGAGTTGTTTGTATATTTCTGTGGTTGAGTAGAGTTTGTTGACCTTTTGCAAGCTGTGTTTTTCAGGACTGGCAGCCAGGTTTTGCTGATCTTTAGGCTTTCTTTTTTATTGAAACTGTGTTGGTGTTTATGTATTTATAATACATATAAAGCCCTCCTCATACCTTTCATTCCCACAATATGGGACCAGGAGGTTCTGCTCATGGTCATCCTTGCTTCAGTCACCACTTGGTTGGACTACAGCAATGCACTCTACGGGGGGCTGCCCCTGAAGACCATCCAGAAGCTGCAACGAATCCAGAATGCAGCACGGCAGGTAGTTATGGGTGCCCTTCGATATGCCCATGTAACACTGCTACCTTGTGAGCTGCACTGGCTCCCAGTAGGCTTCTGGGTACAATTCAAGGTGCTAGTTATCACCTATAAAGCCCGACATGGCTTAGGACTGGGTTATTTGCAAGACTGCCTATATCTGCTTATTGTCCCACACGCTCCAGGTCCATTCCCAGAAACAGTGACAGCTGCCAGGACCTAGGAGTCGTGCCTCTTCCATTACAGTGACTGCCCTGTGGAATGATCTCCCTCCCTCACTTTGAAGTCCTCGATGTTCCCTCAGACTTTGGGACCAGGATGTTAGGTGGGGTCATCCTGGGTGGGTGAATATATATGGCTCTGCCCTGATCAAGTGGTTTGTTCTTTTTTTTTTAATTGGGGTTTTTAAGTGTTGTCGTTGAGATATTGTGATTTGTTTTATGATTGTATGCTGCCTGGAGATGCATTTTTGCGAGTTGGGCAGCTATATAAATTTGGTGAGAAAAGATAAAGACATCCAAGTTATCTGTAGCTTTAGGGAGTGGCAGAGGAGAGATGATATTCTGTTCTCTTCCCAACAAATCTAAGACTGATTTAATTTAAAAGAATTAAGTACAGCGAATATGGTTCCTCCTCTGTATTTAGTGCTTTCTTCTGCATGTTACATGAACAATTACAATCCCACTGCAATTTAAGCAGGGATTCTTTGGGCAGCCTAAGTTTTCTTGGGGTGCATACCATTCTAAAACCTCAAGTTCTATACTCTTGTTATATTCCAAAATCAAAAAGTAAATCCCTCCTGAAATGATTTCTTTAAAAAAAAGTTTGCTAGAGTATTCTTTTTGAAAAAAACCTGGAAGTTAGGTTACAGAGCCGAATTCCACACTCTGCACATCTATGGAAATAGAGAAAAGGCATTTGTGCAGATGCTGTTTTTTTTTTTAAAAAAAAACAAGTTCCAGGTGTCTCACTTCTAAATCTAAATATAAAAATCTTTAATGCCAAGCCATGCATCTCTAAGAGAGAAAGGACATTCTGGGAAGACCAAAATATTAACACCATCTATCTAGGAAACAAGACAGCTACCAGATTTTGGGACAAAGGGAAAAAATTTAACATCCAAATGAGGTTAAATACAGAGACCACGAGAGAACCGGGCCATAACAAAGCACTTTATAAAGGTTTCCACGTATGATGCACTGCCTGATTCCTGAGGAGGAAGAAAGCCACACCTAAATTTTGTATGCATAAAATTAACCCACCTTTGCTCTGGGGAACATTACATAAATTAGCAGACAGGCATAACAGACAGAACATCACTGCTCACACCAAGGATGACATTTTGAGACATGAATAAAAGCTTTCCATTCTTGTTTTCCTACCTTATCTCATTAAAACACATGACACAAAAGAAAAACATCAGCTGGAATTCCAACAACTCTGAAGCACCCTTCCTCCATTTTTGATGCCACTTAGCAAACCCCCATCATACTTCGAATAGAACCTTCCAGGAGGGCTGAAATCAATGATGTTTCTCCATAATGGCACCGACTTTATGAAATAGCCTTCCTTTTAATAGTAGACTGACTCCACAGTACAAGCCTTCCATAAAAAAATTGGTCCAGAGGACTTGACAGTTGATGGTCATTCATCTGTGAGGTTTGCTATAAATGTTAATAATGGCTGTGACTGTTATTCACTTACATTTACTATTTCTTGCTTTATTTATTCATTTACAAGCATGATCGGCCTCTCCAATCAACTGACTGAGTGGCATACAACTCCCAAAAATACATACAAAACATAATAGTCAAAAATTAAAACCAAAAACATATAATGCAAACAATTATGTGCACTGGAAATCAGACATTCCAAAAAGCAGCATTACAATAATTACTCATGCAGAGGAACAATCATAACATTCCTGCCCCCAAGGGTTGGAGGACATTCTTAAGTTAATGCTGATATGTTTATTCCTACTATGGATGTTTTAATGTATATTGTTGCAAATTACCTTTATCACGGACATTTTATTTTTTGTTTTATCATGGATGTTTTTGCTGCTGCTACAGATATTTTAACCTTCATTTTTGTAGGCCACCATGAGTCAGCATCAACTTAAAGGTAAAGGTTCCCCCCGCACATTTGTGCAGTCGTGTCCGACTCTAGGGGCCGGTGCTCATCTCTGTTTGTTAGCCAAAGAGCCAGCGTTGTCCGAAGACGTTTCCGCGGTCATGTGGCCAGCATGACGCGCGCGGAACACTGTTACCATCCCCCCAAAGTGGCACCTGTTCATCTACTTGCATTTGCATGCTTTCAAATTGCTAGGTTGGCAAGCGCTGGGGCGAGTGCGGGAGCTCACTCCGTCACACGGGACTAGGGATTCAAACCTCCGAACTTGCAATCTTCCAATCGACAAGCCTGGCATCTTACCCGCTGAGCCACCACGCCCCCATTATATATGCCCCAACTTAGTGGCATATAAATCTAATAAAGAAGTAAACAACCCAAGGTGAGTCTCTGAGCTTCAGAACAGACCAAGTGAGATGGCAAATGGCTTCACCATTGGGCTAACTTCGCCACTGCTCCTGCCTCATCCATCAACTGCTGTATGCCGTGAAGTGACCGGCATCAGCCATTAGGGCAGGGCTTTCCAAAGTTTTCCCGCGGCGACACACCAACCGCCGTTGGTGTGTCGCTGCGGGAAAACCCGGAAGTGCCGCCGTTGTGGCAGCGCGCAAAACCCTGGAAGCACTGCTGCCGCTTTTGGGTTTTTGCGCGCCGCCGTTGGTGTGTCGCCGCGGGAAAACCCGGAAGCGCTGATGATGATCAGCGCTTCTGGGTTGTGTGGCGACACCCCAGACTGTGTGTGGCGACACACTTTTGTGTCGCGACACACAGTTTGGAAAGCTCTGCATTAGGGGCACCACTAGCTACTTTACTAAGACAACAATAACCAAAGTTAAGGACTATTTGCCAGCAAAGCAAAAAAGTGGTAGTGCTCCTATCAGCTGGGTCTTACCTCCTCACTTGGACTACAACAGCCTTGTAGGTGAGGCAGCCTTGAAGACAGCCAGTACCACTCTCACTTTGCCATGGCACCACATTTTATTTCTTACCGTGACAGCTTCAGAGCAGCTGGTGATATTCTAACCAGGCCTTTTGGGAAGAGGAATTTATCTACTTTTGCAAAAAAAAAAGATGGGCTGATGCATCATGCTGAGTTAAACCACTGGTTTACATATCT
Organism: Charina bottae; assembly: GCA_023362775.1. Classification (NCBI taxonomy): domain Eukaryota; kingdom Metazoa; phylum Chordata; class Lepidosauria; order Squamata; family Charinaidae; genus Charina; species Charina bottae. The sequence continues at coordinate 5,649,960 of JALMGJ010000040.1, forward strand.
CCATTAAGTCAAAAAGTGACAAAGTAGGGTACTGTACATATGGAAGTACTGACAATATTCAGAATTGTCTGAATTAGTGGGCTGGTCCTGTTCTCTTCTCTTCTTAGATGCAGCCAGTACTTCTCATCTAATTCAAGGATAAACTGTGTACCCTCCAAGTGTTTCGGCATATAACTCCTATTAATATGTGACTCCTAGTCATGCTAGCTCAATTTTATGGAGATTATAATCCAAGCACTAAATTAGATACATTCATCTTGTCTGTTTAAAGAGCGGTGCTAAAAGCCCAAAAGCTACAGCAGGTTCCTGTGGTGAAGGGACAGTCTTACTGGGGACTGCAACAATTCAGATGACCACTACATGGCAGCAAAGCGTACGTTTTCAGTATCTCTCTGCTGCCATCTAGTGGTCACCTACATTTTTAAGGGGACAGATCTGGTAGCTCTATTTTAATCAGTATGGGTTATGATTATGTCAGCAAATTCAAAACTGAGGGTTATACTCAAAAAAGTATTACATCTAAGCAGCAGAATAGGAAGAAGAGAAGCAGAAATATTAATGAGTATTACTGCTAAATCACTAGCTATTTCATATAAGGCTGATGTCATTTGAGAAGGGTAAATGCTGTAAGCCTATCCTTTTGAGGGAACTCATTCATCTCCTGGAAGGACAGAACTCTTTCTTCTCTAGCAATATCATCATATATAAAGAATAACGGGATTCTGCTCCCCCAAATCACCATTGCTTACTTATTTGATTATTAATTCACACAATCACTAACTTTTGCTAAGCCAATGAGGAACTTAGTAAAGAAAAAAAAAGGAATGAAAAAAAGCAAAATAAAAAATGATAAGCTGCAATTAATAATTAGCAAAAGGAAGATATGACAGATAAAAGCCACTAATCCATTATAATACTGACCTTTACAAACAAAATTAAACAAAAAAAAAACTTCAGAAAACAGAATTACCTTGTTCAGATAGACATATGTACACACACACACACACACACACACACACACACACACACACCCAAAGTGTTTGTAAATCAAAGACCACAATCTACTGAATGTATTCTAAAAGGGTTCAACAATTTCCTTAAATCAGAAATGGCGACCCAGTGGCAGTTCTTATTGATTTATTATTTCAATTGATTTATTATTTCAATTTATATAGCGGTCCATCTCAAATACATGACTCTGGGGTGGCTTACAGCAATTTAAAATATATATATAAAAAACAGAATACAATATAAAAAGAAATAAAAGCTATATAAAAAACCATATAACACAATCCGCAGCTGAGGTATAAAAAACAGTCAACAACGATCAACCATAACCAGTGTATAGGCTCTACTGCACACCCGGATCCGCCAACCTGGTGGCAAAGCCAATTCTCCAAGGCCTTACAAAAGGCCAGGAGGGTCGGAGTCAATCTAATCTCCGGGGGTGTGGGGGATGATGTTCCAAAGGGCAGGCGCCATGACAGAAAAGGCTCTCTTCTTAGGCCCCACCAGATGACACTCCTGAATAGCCAGGACCCGGATTCCGACATGCCTCTCCTGTCAGACCTAATGGGACAAGTAGATGTAACCCGGGAGAGGCGGTCCCTCAAATAACCCGGTCCTATGACATATGCCAGTGCTTTCCAAACTGCCACTGTTGGCGACAGACCAACGGCAGCAGCGCGGGGGCACACACGGCAGCGGCCTCGTGTTTTCCGCTAAAACACGGAAGCGCTGATGGTGCACCGCTGCCGTCGTCACTGCCACCGCCGCCATACACACCACTGCTGCCGCGCGCACCCCCACATCGCCGCCATGCATGACCACTTCCAGGTTGTGTCACGACACACTAAACTGTGTGTTGCGACACACTAAAGTGTTGCGACACACAGTTTGGAAAGCTATGACATATGCTGAACATCTCCAAGAATCCCAGCCCACTGGCCACACTGGCAGGGATTGGTGGCAACTACAGTTCAATAACATTTGAAATAACACCAATTCCTCACCTTGCCTTAAATTTAGGCAAAAATAAGGATGCTACTAAATTTTTGTTAATTTTTTTAACTCAGAGAAATGTTATATTTGCAAACTGATGTATAACCTCATCTCCTTAGGCAATTCTGTGCTCATTGAACAAACAGGACTTCAAATTCATAATCTTAGTTTCTGTTACACAGTACAAGTATCACCGCAGATGATCAGGATTTGGGCCTGAATTTCACTTTATTTATTTATTTATTCAACTTATCCACAAGAAAACTATTTAAAGCACATGGATGCGAGAAGAAATGGACATTAAAGTTTGATTCAAGCAATGTTACCGCCACCACATTCATAGGAGTCTTTGCCATGTGGTTTCCACATATCTATACCCCAGCAAATGGGATCCACTTAAATTTAGTACTTAGAATGCTCAATAAGTTGTCTATAAGCACCAGGCCACAGTATGATTGAAACTCAGAAGTTGGGTCAAGGACAGATAAGCTGGACATCTAAAGAGTCCAAAGGACATCTAAAGGACCAAGGAGAGTACAACACCCCCACCAACACAGGCAGGACAAGCCAGGGTATATAAACAGAGAGCAAGTCCCACTCCCTTTTCGCACTGAAGATGTTGCCTAGCCTGGCAATGAAACGTCTGCAAGAAAACAACAAGGCTCAGAGAGCACCAAGGACTCCACATCTAAAGAGTTGTGTTGTATCAAGTCAGAATGCTACCATTAGTTCTCAGACAGAGACCTTTCCAACAGTGGACCTTTAGCACCCGGAGGATTGAGGACGTACACACACCCTATGCTGGGTTCACATACTGCACAAAGCCATAACTCCTTGGGTTCACACACCATGCTCAATCACAAACCATGATCCATACATCACAATGGCTGGGTTTACACAATACACCAGAGCTTTCCAAACTTTTCATGTTGGTGACACACTTTTTAGACATGCATCATTTCGCGACACACTCTTACAGCAGGGCACAAGGCAGGTACTAGGACCTGCATGGAATCCTGGCAGGGCAGGTTTGGAGGCAGCAAAGCACAAGGCAGGCACTAGGACCTGCGCAGAATCCTGGCAGGGCTCGGAGGCAGCAGCAGCCGTGACACACCCAGACACTGCAGCTGACACACTAACATGTCCCGACACACAGTTTGGAAAGCTCTGCAATACACTAAGCCAAAACAAACCACCCCCTTATGGCTTTGTACATGTGTAAACCAGTCAACTGTGCCTTATTCAATCAATCATGATATTGGCAGTATGAATCCATGGTTTCAGTTTGGGAATAGAATGTCACAGTCCCAAGAGTCCCACATTACCCTTTGGGAATATCCACTTTTTTATTACAATAAGATGGCTGGACTGAAAAGCATCACTGATTAATCCAGAGCTTTCCAAACTGTGTGTCGGGACACGTTAGTGTGTCGGCTGCAGTGTTTGGGTGTGTCGTGGCTGCTGCTGCCTCCAAGCCCTGCCAGGATTCCACGCAGGTCCTAGTGCCTGCCTTGTGCCTTGCTGCCTCCAAACCTGCTGTGATTCCACACAGATCCTAGTGCCTGCCTTGTGCCCTGCTGTAAGAGTGTGTTGGGAAATGATGCCCTGTTGTAAGAGTGTGTCGCGAAATGATGCATGTCTAAAAAGTGTGTCACAAACATGAAAAGTTTGGAAAGCTCTGGATTAATCACTTACAAATATTTTGGGGGTGTAGTATTTAGTCCAAGTCCAACTATCAGGTCACTGAGTCACACCTTTAATATGGTTGCAAGGCTGCTCTTGCTTTTACTGTACCCATGTTAGGGCCTGGACCCATATCTACAACATCCAGAAATCAAAGCTCTCCCTGGGGGAAAAACACAACCGCTGTGAAAGTTGTTCCCCCATCCTGGAAAAATTATTCCCTGAAATAATGACCCAAACCTTTGCCTGCTGCCAACATTTGGTCTGTATTTATTAGCCAATGGCACTAGACTCAGCATCGAAACCGGTGGGTGGAGACAGGCAGGGAATTTACCAGGAACACTCAGACAGTCTGTTCCCATTATGCTGTTCTGATCAGCACCATCATGCAGAAGAGAGACAGACAAATATAGCACCGAAACACACAGGTGCAGATGAAACAGAAGGAGCAGGCAGCCCCTTTCCAAGAAGGTGCAGGCAACCATCAGGATGGGAAGTAGCTTTATCACCCAGGAGATCCTTGGCCTATTGCTACTATCACACCAGCCAGCAGCCAAAAAAATTCCATATGTTGTTCGCTTTGCTGCTCCCGGCTGGCGGAACAGAGAAAGCAGCCCTGGTTTGCCATCTGTTTTGCCAAACTGTGCTGCCAGTTTCCCTGAAAAGGGGGGCCACCTCTTCTTCCTCCTCCTCCTTTCTACAGGGTGGGAGATCTTGGGAGAAGCAGCAGCCCTAGACTCAGGCCCATTTACCTTCCTCTCTTCTCGGTTACTTATTGCTTCAAACACTGTGTTTCCACCGTGAGCCCTTTCATATTCCAGTGTAAAAGGTCACCCCAGGAGAATGATAAATCAAACAACGGGACAATCCTGGAAAGCAGAACAAGCAATATGAAACAAATGTACTGGTCTAGTATTAAGGATTATGAAAAACTTGAGTGAGACAGACTCTATCCAGCAGCCCAAAAATAGCCATGATGGAGCTAGCAAATCTTCTGTCAGAAGAAACCTGGAAGACAGGCTGCCGCCACAGAAAAGATCTCTCTGATAATCATCGGCTTATCTTAGTTTTCAAGCACAGTATTGTTACAGGTACTCCTCACTTAGCGACCACAATTGGGACCAACTCCATTGCTAAGCACCACAGTCACTAAGTGAAAAGCCACATGACCACAATGGGATTACGACATCACTTCCCACTCATTCGTTAAGCAAACCACTGCGGTCTTTAAGCAAGACATCATGTGACCACAATTTGCAATTTTACTTCCGCGTTCTTCATTAACTCTGCTTGTTGGAGCTGGCTGTGAGAAACACAAATGGCGATCATGTTACAGCGGGATGCTGTGACGGTCGTAAATGTCCGCTGGCCGTGAAGCGCCCGAATGGTGGTCACGTGACCACAGGACGCTGCAACTGTAGTAAATGCGAGGATTGGTCACAAAGCTGTTTTTTTTAACACCATCGTACTGAGGCAGCCGGTAAGCAAGGACTACCTGTATTTTAAGAAGGGTGCCACAGGCATCCAAGCTATGGTGGGGAGAATGACACTGCACAGATCAGGACATCATGATGTACGTGACATCGCTTTGGTATCACTGTGGCTTCTCAGGAATGCCCATGGCCATCAAAATATATCAACTGCTGGTCAGATTCCTATGGAGAAGTCAATCTTTCCAGATGTCTTGTACCCAAAGCAAGTTAGAAACCAACAGAATGAACTATGGGGAAAAGAATTTACACAACCAGCCCTACTTACAGTCCATCAGGCCCTCTCTGAACCAAAAAATGTCAAGCCATGCTATAAGGTAGGTCCACATACTGCGGTAATCAAGCCTACTCCTCCCCCCCAAACTAAACCCGTAGCTTTATCAGCCTTCAAAATAGATAACTTTCCAGTTTCTCCACACAAAAACTACAGCAAGGGGTGGGGGTTTTTTTTGCTGTATCTAAAGCCTGAAAGGAAAGTGTAAGAAGTCATTTTTCTCAACTTGCCCAGAGGAATTTCTTGCATGTTTTCAGTTATTTGGTATTATTTATTTGATTTATATCTTGCCTTTCTCTCCAGAGGGCACTCAGCTAAAAGAAGAATTAATTTGATAACAGATAAAATCATACTAATAAATAGTAATAGTCTAAGGGTTAATTGGAAGATAAGAGTTCTTGCAAACAACATGCGTAACTGGAGAAATTTATATTCCCTCTCCCCCAGTCTGCAAACTCAGAGAAATAGGAGTTCTCAACTCTATTTTAGCACTCTGGGGGCAGTTCTTGACTCACCAACAGACTATTGTTTAACCTTTCCTCGTAGGGATAGCAAAACACCCGGATAAATTTAACTGCCTCATTTTGTATTTCTCCAATAGCACATTCTATCACTTCCTTTTTGGAGGCATGGGCAACATTAACTCCAGTGTTCACAGGCCATCAATCTATCACCGGGATTTACAACCCACCTTAAACCTGTTGGACTCAAGGCAATGAATGGCAAATGCAAAAAGTAGAAATTAACAGCAAAAGCAAAGGGAGTCCTTGGTGCTCTCTGAGCCTTGTTGTTTTCATGCAGACGTTTCATTGCCAGGCTAGGCAACATCTTCAGTGCGAAAAGGGAGTGGAACTTGCTGTCTGTTTATATACCCTGGCTTGTCCTGCCTGTGTTGGTGGGGGTCTTGTACTCTCCTTGGTAGTTCCTTGATTGGGCTGTTGTGTGCTGTTTGGGTGATTGACTGAGTTAATAGTTCCTTGATTAAGGTCTATTGTGCTGTTTGATTGCAAAGCAAAGGAAGTAGAAATTATAACAAAATACAATGAATGAAAACAGTAATACAATTAAAATTCCCTGTGATGGCACCCACAATCCATTAGAGCTGAAGGCACGTCGGAACAATACCAATTTGATTTCTTTGCATAATGCAAGGGGCAGTAAGGCCGAATTAATTATAGGGGAGAGAATCCCAGAGGGTGGGGGGGTTACCTTGAAGATCCATCATTTCGCTCACAACCTATGTAAACTGGAAAGGGTGGGGGGATTCTCTGCAGGCCCTCTCTAGATGTCAAGCCTGGAGAGTCAGATTCATCTTTGGCAGTCTACCCCGTATACACAGGATGTATATGGACACAAACACCTATTTGAGACATGGAGTAGTTCTGGTCTCTAGACCAGGCCTGCATGACTTGTGGGGGGGGAAGGGCTAGATTGCTACCTTAAAAATAATCTTGGGCAGCAAAGGAATAGCTGGGTGCGGATCAGCTGTTTGGCGGCAGTGTTGGAGAGGGTAGTGCCCAGAAGGCTTGGAGGTGTTGGAGATGCTCGGCAGCATATCTTTCAGGGCAAAACCTAGGTGGCAGATCCTTCCTGGCGGTGGCGACATTTGGTGGCAGCAGATTATTTTTCAGAAACCACCAGCAGGTCACCCAAGGCTGCTTGGCAGGATGCATGTGGCCTGCAGGCCATAGGTTGTGCAGGCCTACTCTAGATTTAAGGTGAAGATGCCAGAGGAACATCTGCAGGCCTCCTACTTCACTCCTCAGCTTCCTATTCAGGTCTCCACATACCCGAAACCCCACCACCAAGTCACTCGTACCTCCATAATGCAACTTTACAATCTGTGACCAGACATGGTATTTTTAAAGTGTTTAGACCAGGGTTTCTCAACCAGGGTTCCGTGGAAACCTCGGGTTCCGCGAGAAGTCACTAGGGGTTCCCTGGGAGATCATGATTTATTTTAAAAAGTATTTCAAATTCAGGAAACTTCACATTAAAGAGGTAATTTTCATTCTTTATTTTCAGTTTAAGAACACTGTTAATGCATAGACAGGCCTACCCGTGAAACAAATATAGTAATTTTGTAACGTCTGGCCTATATTTGAGCCTGAATGTGCAGGGCAGAGCTTTCCAAACTTTTCATGTTGGTGACACACGTTTTAGACATGCATCATTTCGCGACACACTCTTACAGCAGGGCATCATTTCGCAACACACTCTTACAGCAGGGTGCAAGGCAGGCACTAGGACCTGCGTGGAATCACAGCAGGTTTGGAGTCAGCAAGGCACAAGGCAGGCACTGCAGCCGACCATGTCCGACACACAGTTTGGAAAGCTCTGGTGCAGGGATTCCCAGAGGCCTGAAAAAAAATGTCAAGGGTTCCTCCAGGGCCAAAAAGTTGAGAAAGGCTGGTTTAGACACTCTCAAAACCACAGATTAAAACCTGGAAGATTAAAATGTGAAGCTGTACACACATCGACACACACACTATATTAGTTTGGGTTAGCTTTCTTCAGCCTAACACTTTCCAGACCTGAAATGACAGTATTCCCACTTATTTTATAGCCAATATGCCCACAGGCTGGGAATCTTAGGAGCTGTAGTCCCAATTGATCTTGAATTCACCAGGTTTGTACCATTTATTATTTTTATCCTACTTTTCTAATTAATTATGCGAATTGTTCAGTTCTTGGTATTCTCTGAGCTTGGTTTTAATCTTGCAGACATTTAATTACCAGGCTGGGTAACATCATTAGTGCTTAGCCCCAAGCTCAGAGAGCACCAAGAGTCAAATAGTCCGTTCCTGAGCTACTATGTATATATTCTCCACCATGGCAATTATGAGAATAATATATATACATGTGTGTGTGTGTGTGTGTTCCAATCAAATCCCTCTCCTTGAACTTCTAGTTCACTCAAGTTAACTTTTTATTGCTTTCACTTTATTCTTATTCTACGGTTCTGCCTTTGTTTAAAAATGCACCCAGAGTAGATAGCAAGGAATGCTAATATACATTTTGAACACCTCTTAAAATGAAACAGAAACAACAATAGCAGAAACAAGCTCACATACTACCTGCACAATAAACACTATTGTGGGATTTTCCTGTGACTGTGAGCAAAGTTGCAGTGTCTGAACTATCATGTGGACACTTAGACTGGTATGACTACTCATATCTTTAAGAAAGGGGGCGGGAATCATGACACACTCAGTAGCAGCCCTCCCCCTCTTGATTTGCCTAACCGCCTCTGTAACTATTAGCCAGCATATCCATTCACCATTAGGGCCAGAAACTGTAATCTAATCCATTGGAGCATCGATTCAATACAGAAACATTCAATAGGATAGCTTAACAAGTCTGGACTTGTCCCTTAAAGTTCCTAGCTTGGGAACTGCTATTCTAAAGCATAAGAATGCATAGATGCTTATTGATGTGGAAAAAGCCTATATCTTAACCAGACTTTTTTAAAAGTGAGAGGTAGAGTTAACTAATGTATGGTAGGGAGCCCTGTCGACTGCAGTTGGCTAAATGGAGCTTATATATTCAATGGCAGCCTAATCTGCCTATTCAACAGATGCAGAAGACAGAATTAAGTTATTGCCTTTATGCTCTGAGTTTGTTCGCGTACTGTGGAAAGCAGAATAAATATAAGCAGATCTTTGCTTTTTTTTTTAAATCTGTTCGTGTCCAATCCTCGGAGGCTGCCTGGACAAGTCCCTGTAGTTTTCTTGGAAAGGTTTTTCAGAAGAGGTTTGCCATTGCCTCCTTCCTAGGGCCGAGAGAACGTGATTGGCCCAAGGTCACCCAGCTGGCTTTGTGCCTAAGGCAAGACTAGAATTCATGGTCTCCCGGTTTCTAGCCTGATGCCTTAACCACCACACCAAACTGGCTCTCCTTTGCTCTTACCCAGCTTTAAAAGAACCTCCCCATTCAAAAGCAGTATACCTCTGTTGTTAGTACAGGTAGTCCTCATTTAGCAACCACAATTGAGACCGGCAACTCGGTCATTAAGCGAAGCTGTCACTAAATGAAACCGTGACTGTACTTATGATCTTACTTCAGCTTTCCTTTGCTTTACAGACCTGCAAAGGTCATAAATGCAAGGATTGGTCGTAAAGTTAATTTATCATCACCGTCATAACTGTGAATGGTCGCTAAACGAGGACCACCTGTATCTGAATAGGGAAGGGCTAATACCATGTCTTGTTATTGGAAAGACCCTTGGTTCAATTGATGGTGTGCATTTTTAAGGAACGGGCACAGAGCTAGCTTGCTTCCTGAAGGATGGGGAATCTGTTTCTCTTTGGAAGCTGTAGAGATGCAGTTTTCTTAATTCGTGACCACAGGTTGGTTGGGGCTGATGGGAATTGTGTTCCAACACCTTGCTGATAAGGAACAGTAGCTTTCTACTTAGAACAAAATTCCTTGGTGCATTCAACCATTTGCTGAGTCACTTATTTTTTTTAACTCCTGTGATGACACTTGCACAGCTCATTTTGGCTAAAGCAGATTCAAGAAACAGAGGAAAGCTTCTATAATATTCTTGCAGACAGGTGGGGGGGGGAGTTGAGAACTGAATGTTGTTCTGTAACTCTCACATCTTTCCCAAAATTAGACACTTTATATTTATTTGGTTTGATGTATTTAAAAAAATCACCCAAGCTTGTGGCCAACATTTCTAAGGCAACATTTTTCACATATTTTAGCTCCTCTACCATGGTTTCAAACATTCTTTCTAAATGAGAGGCATTCAAAAAGGATCCTCTCTTATCATGGGTGGCCCTGGGCAATTTTGTCACACCTCAACTTCACCCTACATGAACTAAAATTGCATTTAAGCCATTTAAGAGCCATTCACATCAGTGTCCTGCAGAGGAAGATCAATCAGGGCTGGCAAGTTCTGTTTAAAGAAAACCTGTATCTCATCACTGATTTTGCTCACCAAGGATCAGCAAATAATATTACCCTGCAGTCCCAGGACACAAATGTGAAAATCAACAGCCCAAATAACTATTTTAATGATTAACACTCACACGGTAGCACTGTGGCATTGGTGACAAACAGAACAGCTATTTAACACTGGCCTTTCACACACGAGACAGTATTTTTTTCAAGATAGTTTCAGGACAGAAGGGAACCGACTAGAAAGATAATTGATTATAACACCCATGTTTCCTGACATCTTCCTTGCTCTCCCAGAATGGCCAAAAATCAGATTTTCTGCCTCAATCAACTAACAGGAACAAGCAAGTAGAAAGATGATGAAGTTTTCTTTTCCTAACTGTTCCAAACAACATGCAGCTTTCACGAGAATGCACCTTTTTCAGACATATGCGACAATGAAGCTAACAGAGACCAATTATTTTTTATTTTCTCCTTTCTACATCAACCAGTCTGTTAGAGAAATAATTTCTGTTGATCACGGAAAGCCATATGACAGAGGACCCTGAGAAGCATACGCAACATCACTGCAGCCTCACTAGGATGGTGTGCATGCTTAAAATGGACACAATACTGTAGCTGCACATGGAAAGGGAACTTTCAAAACAATGGGGGAATCCTAGAGGAAGGGACAGATTAGGTTCCTTGTTAAAGAAGCCCCCAGCTGCAAATGTTTACATCTACATAACATGGAGGTTATTACTACACAACAATCCACACACTATATTGATTGTTACCAAGGGTTGCCTGGGAATTCTGGGAGTTGTAAACTCCACATTGGAAAAGGCCAAACTGCAAATGTGATTTATACTCTATGAAGAGCTGGCTAGAGTGTTACATTTCTGAATGTCTTTCTCAGTGTGCGAATATACATGCAAGGGAAATCCTCTCCTGGAGACATGCAAAGGTTAACAGCCAAGTCATGGCACACTCTTTCCTGCCCACAGAACAGATGCATGGCACTGCACACACCAGCAGCTATTACTGGTGGTTCAAGATCAAAGACCTCATGAAACCAGAAAGAAAGTTAACGCCTTACAGGCTCACCTTGTTTTAAATAAATCGGTCAACCTGAAACCACCCTGTCAAGGAAAACCTTATACAAATCCCTCCTAAACCTGAAGCTTTAGGTCAGGAACTTCTCAGCCTAAGCCTACCATTCCTCAGGAAGATCAGGGCCAGAAACCAAGAGGGTGAGGCCCAAAGACCCTCATCATCTAAATTTTTGGTAGGGGATGAAGATGGGTTGGGGTGGAGAAAGAAGAATGGAAGCAAAGCATCATTTTATTCCCCCCCCCCCCAGACTTGGCACATGCATTAAATTCCCTCATCTTAATTGAACAGGACAGTTCCCTTATGTCCTTATTTCCTAATTTCAGAATTTCCTCCCTATTTTATTTTTAAAAACTAACCTTTAGCATTCTTTGCAGAGAAAGCGGGGGTGGGGGAGAAGCTTATGTATTTCCTGGTCTGTTGTTCCTTTGGCAAATGAATTCACACACTTTCAATTTCAGATCTAGAAAGACCTGAAACAAAGGCAAGAAACCAGCATTATGAATAGTTACAAGCCAACACATTAAAATTTTACCTTTGGAAAACAATCTTACTCGGCTACGAGTGATCGCCAATGATGATGAATATCCAACTATTTTTAACAAATTGCTTTATAGTCTGGCATGAACTCACTTAAGTTAATTCATGGAAACTTAAAGTACAAAGTACACAGAGAATATGCTGGTGATGGCAAGGTGATGGTGTCAAAATACATTGTATTTAACCCTGAAAAACACTATAGTTTTCACCACTATTGAAATAATAAGCAATATAGGTTTGTACACAGAAAAAGAAAGTATACTCCTTCTGCATATACGTAATGCAACCATTTCCAACTGCCATGCAAAGCTAGATCTAATCTACCAACATTTGCATCTCCCGAAACTACCTCCTAATTTACAGCTCAGGTTGAACAAAACAAACCACAGGTTTTTTTTTTGGGGGGGGGGGAGAAAGCACACAGGCTTTGTGTGTTGCTGCATAGAATTCCCCTGCTTAAAATACAAAAAGATGCATCACAGAAAGGTGTAATAAGAAACAGGGGTTTTTTTGCGGGGGGGGGGGGGGGGAGGAATACCATCCTAAAACATTGCAACAGTTGGCTGGAAGACCAGAAGTTAAAACTTCATGTTTATGTGTGAATAAAACAAGGAAACTGGAAGAAAAACAGAAGGTCAATCCAGTTGGGTCCAAGATATCTATTCAATAAAGGAGAAAAAATAAACATATGTAGCCCCATCTCTCCCCCCCTTTAAATGCATCCATCTTCAGTTTCATGAATATCATGCCCATCAGTCAGGCACAAAACCTTTGACAGGATTTTTAATTCCTTTCCTTCCGTTCTTTTTCTTCCTCCATCTGCCTCCCCTTTTTTCTTTTCCACAAACACGCCCCGATTATGGAGATTAGTAATAATTTGTTTAGAAGTAGAGAGAGAACGGGGTGGGTAAGCTGGTTACCAATGGAAAATGAAAAGGAAAAAAGAGGGCACTCAGAAGAAAACTAGGGCTCACCTGTTTACTTTCCATCTCCTTCTTAATCACCTTAAAATGCAAGGAAGTCCAGCAGTTCTAACCACCAGCCTCAATCCACCTCCACTGAGTTTTATTTTTTTTTTAAAAAAAGATTTTTGAACAAATAAAAACCTCAGCACTCCATACATACAAAAATTAAAAAAAAAAACAAATTAAGTACGGGCCTGGCATGCTACTGCTTCTTTTCCTTCAAAAAGGATAAAAAAACAACCCCCTCCACTTCCATGTACACAATCCTCCGCACCTTCCTAACCTCCCATACCCAAAATTCAGTTTTTACAGTTTAAGGCCTTTGGGATTTGGAAGAGTGTCAGGGTGGGGGTTATATAAATATCGGTGTCTGTGAACCAAGGTAAGCACCAATGCATGCCTACACGCATCACATAAATGCAGAGACTCCAAGGAAGGGGAAAGACAAGGCAAGGAGCTGATTGGGCTTATTTAAGAGAAAAACCGTGGTGCACCGTCGACCCCCACCCCCAATTCCTGCTCAGCATCCCTTCCACCAAACTAGGGTGGGGGGGAAGGAAGCAACAGGAAGGCCTTCCAGCCAAACCCTCCCCTTTAAGCTTCCTCGTTTCTCCTGCCTTTCCGAGCCCCCCCCCCTCCATAAAACGTGAAGAAAAAGTACGGGGCAGGGCGAGGTGAGGTTGCACTAAACTTTACTGAATTAAAAAAATCATAATAATAATCCTTGCAAATTGTAAAAAGCCCTCCCATCTCCTTCCTCCACCTTACAAACTGAAACTTACTCCTCCTTTTCCCCCTCCTCCACCAGCGGCGGCCGCCTCGGGCTCCCCACATTGGGGCACATGCATGGGACGCCCTCCCACCCCCACCCCCACCTTTGCTGCAACCCCTACCAAATGAAGAGACCCCCCCCCCCCTTACAAAATAAGCCCTCCACGGATAAAGCCGCCGCCTCTCGCTCCGACGCGACTCACCTGAGCTTCTTCCCCCCGCCCCCGGCTCTTCAAGGGTGGGGGCCCAAAGGCCTCTCCCCCCCCAGCCCCTCCATGGCTCGCTGTTGTCTCTTTAAGCCTCTTTCTGTCCCTCTCCTCCACAGCAGGCAAAGAGCAACGCCTTTGCGCTAGCGGCGTAAAACCCACGGGCGCCCTATGGTATTGACGTCACGGCGCCGGCGCAAACCGCGTTAGTGAATAGCGAGCTCCGCTTCAGGAGCTTAGGAGACTCTCGCCGCCTTCTCTCTAAGTCTGGCCATCCGCTGGAGGGGGGCGGGCGCCCGTAAAGGGTTTTTGGCGCATGCGCCGAAAAGGGGAAGAAAGGAAAAGGAGAGGGCGCAGGCGGGAAGAAGAGAGAGAAGCGTAGAGGTGACGACGCGGCGGCTGTCTCGAGAAGACTTCCGGCTTTCTGTAGGATGCTGGCCGGGTCGCCCACGTGAAGGGACAGAACCGCGCAAACTCACACACGTTAATACAGAATGTTGGAGGCGTACTAATCACGAATATTACCCTAATAAAATCATGCCTATGGTGATTTTGGAGTAGGCCCCAGTGAAAGTGATTGTTCTAATGGGGATTTTGGGATTCATAGGATAATTGCATTGACCATGCATCCTTTGTGATAAAGGACAGTCCTTTATTCCAGAAAGCTGTCCTTTAGATTTATTTAATTATTTATTTTTCTTGGTTTTGCTCTTGGATTTCCCTTTGTAAAGCAGAGTTACAAACAATTAATTTTTTTTTATCCTTACGAACCTCTTACAGATTTGCCCCTTTTTCAGGTTTGTCCTTTATTTTTCCCAAGAAAATATGGTCACTGTAAGGATAATTACATCCTGAAGGCCCTCAAGACATGGTTTGGTCAGCAGGCCTGGAGCTTCAGAGCCAATCAAGTGGTTGATATGAATGTGTTTCCTGCCGCCGTGGGGGTGTGTCTTGTGTTTTTATGGTTTTTAATTCTGTAAGCAGCATGGAGTCACCATGTGTGAGTCGGGCGGCCTTATAAATTTGTTTAATAAATAAATAATGCATCTTTACCTGGATGTAGGCCCGGCTGGCTACAGAATAAATATGTGCTTGGAGTGGACTGCAATGTTCTGGAATGCAAGAGGTTGACAAACAATGAAATACAAAATATAAGAAACAAACAAAAAACAATGAGGAAAAAAACTAAACAGAACTGAGGATAGAAGAGCCCCCAGCCCAATTATTCAGCATTTAAATATTTTTATTGATTTATTATGTGCCATCAAGTTGTTTCCGACTCCTAGCGACCAGATATTACATATATATTAAATATTCTATAGGAATCTCTCCACTTTGATGGCTGAAAGCGAGGAGGAGCTGAGGAGCCTTATGATGAAGGTGAAAGAAGAAAGTGCAAAAGCTGGGTTGCAGTTAAACCTCAAAAGAATCAAGATTATGGCAATGAGCTTGATTGATGACTGGCAAATAGAGGGAGAAAAAGTGGAGGCAGTGACAGACTTTGTATTTCTAGGCGCAAAGATTACTGCAGACGCTGACTGCAGCCAGGAAATCAGAAGACGTCTACTTCTTGGGAGGAGAGCAATGACATCTTGATAAAATACATAGTTAAGAGCAGAGACATCACACTGACAACAAAGGTCTGCATAGTTAAAGCAATGGTGTTCCCCGTAGTAACCTATGGCTGTGAGAGCTGGACCATAAGGAAGGCAGAGCGAAGGAAGATAGATGCTTTTGAACTGTGGTGTTGGAGGAAAATTCTGAGAGTGCCTTGGACTGCAAGAAGATCAAACCAGTCCATACTCCAGGAAATAAAGCCAGACTGTTCACTTGAGGGAATGATATTAAAAGCAAAACTGAAGTACTTTGGCCACATAATGAGAAGACAGGATACCCTGGAGGAGATGCTGATGCTACGGAAGGTGGAAGGCAAAAGGAAGAGGGGCCGACCAAGGGCAAGATGGATGGGTGATATTCTGGAGGTGACGGACTCGACCGTGGGGGAGCTGGGGATGGCGACGGCCGAAAGGAAGCTCTGGCGTGGGCTGGTCCATGAAGTCACGAAGAGTCAGAAGCGACTGAACGAATAAACAACAAAAAGAAATCTTTCATTCACAAAAAAATTATTATACTCTATTAATTATCAAATAAGAAAAAAAATGATAATACCATGTTACCATGCTTATAAAAATACTTTTAAAAACGGGAAGAGATTAAGTCTGCATCACATGCATTTCTGCCTGCCATGGCTTTGAAAGACATGATATGGTCTAGCTCTCAAGGAAATCAACTTGTGTCAGTTCAAGCCACTGAAATGACCAAATGTTTCTCCATTTATAAAACTTTTCTGGATGCAAGAAACCTCTAATTACACCGAGGAGCATTTGTTTGTGCCACAGCCCTTCAGTCTAAAGTGATTTGTTGTTGTTTATTCGTTCAGTCGTTTCCGACTCTTTGTGACTTCATGGACCAGCCCACGCCAGAGCTTTCTGTCGGCCGTCACCATTCCCAGCTCCCCAATGGTTGAGTCCGTCACCTCCAGAATGCCATCCATCCATCTTGCCCTTGGTCGGCCCCTCTTCCTTTTGCCTTCCACTTTCCCTAGCATCAGCTTCTTCTCCAGGGTATCCTGTCTTCTCATTATGTGGCCAAAGTACTTCAGTTTTGCCTTTAATATCATTCCCTCAAGTGAGCAGTCTGGCTTTATTTCCTGGAGTATGGACTGGTTTGATCTTCTTGCAGTCCAAGGCACTCTCAGAATTTTCCTCCAACACCACAGTTCAAAAGCATCTATCTTCCTTCGCTCAGCCTTCCTTATGGTCCAGCTCTCGCAGCCATAGGTTACTACAGGGAATACCATTGCTTTAACTATGCGGACCTTTGTTGTCAGTGTGATGTCTCTGCTCTTAACTATTTTATCAAGATTTGCCATTGCTCTCCTCCCAAGAAGTAGACGTCTTCTGATTTCCTGGCTGCAGTCAGCGTCTGCAGTAATCTTTGCGCCTAGAAATACAAAGTCTGTCACTGCCTCCACTTTTTCTCCCTCTATTTGCCAGTCATCAATCAAGCTGGTTGCCATAATCTTGGTTTTTTTGAGGTTTAACTGCAACCCAGCTTTTGCACTTTCTTCTTTCACCTTCGTCATAAGGCTCCTCAACTCCTCCTCGCTTTCAGCCATCAAAGTGGTATCATCTGCATATCTGAGATTGTTAATGTTTCTTCCAGCGATTTTAACTCCAGCCTTGGATTCCTCAAGCCCAGCATGTCGCATGATGTGTTCTGCGTACAGGTTGAATAGGTAGGGTGAGAGTATACAACCCTGCCGTACTCCTTTCCCAATCTTAAACCAGTCCATTGTTCCGTGCTCTGTTCTTACCGTTGCTACTTGGTCGTTATACAGATTCCTCAGGAGGCAGACAAGATGACTTGGTATCCCCATACCACCAAGAACTTGCCACAATTTGTTATGATCCACACAGTCAAAGGCTTTAGAATAGTCAATAAAACAGAAATAGATGTTTTTCTGAAATTCCCTGGCTTTCTCCATTATCCAGCGGATATTGGCAATTTGGTCTCTAGTTCCTCTGCCTTTTCTTTTCTTTTCTTACCAACTTTGCTCAGACTGAAGAAGCTCCTTGGATAAGGAGTGAAACGTTTCCACAGAGAAAATAGAAATCCAGTTGACATGATTCAAGCTACAGACAATTCCACCTGGATGACTGAGAACCTTCATAGACATAAACCCAGCTTGTACATCTGGCAATTCTCGCTCCATGAATTGCTGGAGTCTACCTTGCAAGATCTTGAGCATTACCTTACTGGCATGTGAAATAAGTGCCACTGTTCGATAGTTTGAACATTCTTTAGTGCTTCCCTTTTTTGGTATGGGGATATAAGTTGATTTTTTCCAATCTGATGGCCATTCTTGTGTTTTCCAAATTTGCTGGCATATGGCATGCATCACCTTGACAGCATCATCTTGCAAGATTTTAAGCAGTTCAGCTGGGATACCGTCGTCTCCTGCTGCCTTGTTATTAGCAATGCTTCTTAAGGCCCATTCAACCTCACTCTTCAGGATGTCTGGCTCTAACTCACTGACCACACCGTCAAAGCTATCTCCAATATTATTATCCTTCCTATACAGATCTTCCGTATATTCTTGCCACCTTTTCTTGATCTCTTCTGCTTCTGTTAGGTCCTTACGATCTTTGTTTTTGATCATACCCATTTTTGCCTGGAATTTACCTCCGATGTTTCTAATTTTCTGGAAGAGGTCTCTTGTCCTTCCTATTCTATTGTCTTCTTCCACTTCCGCACATTGCTTGTTTAAAAATAATTCCTTATCTCTTCTGGCTAACCTCTGGAATTTTGCAGTTAATTGGGCATATCTCCCCCTATCACTGTTGCCTTTTGCTTTCCTTCTTTCTTGGGCTACTTCCAGTGTTTCAGCAGACAGCCATCTTGCCTTCTTGGTTTTCTTTTTCTTTGGGACGTTTTTTGTTGCCGCCTCCTGAACAATGTTGCGAACTTCTGTCCATAGTTCTTCCGGGACCCTATCTACTAAATCTAGTCCCTTAAATCTATTCTTCACCTCCACTGCATATTCCTTAGGAATATTAGTGAGCTCATATCTAACTGATCTGTGGGTCTTCCCTATTCTCTTTAGTCTGATTCTAAATTTTGCAATAAGAAGTTCGTGATCTGAACTACAGTCAGCTCCAGGTCTTGTTTTTACTGACTGTATAGATGTCCGCCACCTTTGGCTGCAAAGGATGTAGTCAATCTGATTTCGGTGTCGACCATCTGGTGAAGTCCATGTATAAAGTCGTCTTTTAGGTTGTTGGAAGAGAGTGTTTGTTATGCACAGTGAGTTGTCTTGGCAAAATTCTATCAGCCTATGTCCTGCTTCATTTTGTTCTCCCAGACCATGCTTGCCTGTAATTCCAGGTGTCGTCTGACTACCCACCTTAGCATTCCAGTCTCCTGTAATGAAAATAACATCTCTTTTTGGTGTATTATCCAGTAGGTGCTGCAGATCCTCATAGAACTGATCTACTTCTGCTTCTTCAGCATCTGTGGTTGGGGCGTATATTTGGATCACTGTGATGTTAAATGGCTTACCCTGAATTCGAATTGAGATCATTCTATCGTTTTTTGGATTGTATCCAAGCACTGCTTTAGCCACTTTATTATTAATTATGAAGGCTACTCCATTTCTTCTGTGGTCCTCTTGTCCACAGTAGTAGATCTGGTGGTCATCTGATGTGAAGTGGCCCATCCCAGTCCATTTCAGTTCACTGACACCTAAAATGTCTATATTTAATCTTGACATCTCACCAATAACCACATCCAATTTGCCCTGGCTCATAGATCTTACATTCCAGGTTCCTATGGTGTGTTGATCTTTAGAACATCGGATTCGTCGTTCACCACCAGCACCGTCGGCCGCTAGCCGTCCTTTCGGCTTTGAGCTAGCTGCGTCATCACATCTGGGGCTAGTTGAACGTATCCTCTGTTCCTCCCCAGTAGCATTTTGACCATCTTCCGACCTGGGAGTCCCATCTTCCGATGGTATACCGACATATCTTTGGTTGTACTGATCCATTTAGTTTTCATGGCAAGAATACTGGGGTGGGTTGCCATTACCTTCCCCAGGGATCGTATTTAGTCTGACCTCTCTGCCACGACCTTCCTGTCTTGGGTGTCCCTTCACGGTTTAGCTCATGGTTTCATTGAGGTGCTCAAGCTCCAGCACCACGACAAGGTAACGATCTCCTTTGCTGGAGTCTAAAGTGATAATATCCTACAAAGTCAGATCAAAAACCTGTTTCTAGTCTGCTATACTGTACTTTAAAGGAGATTGAACGTAGGAAGAAAAAGGGCAGTAACACCATAGGTAAAGGTAAAGGTTCCCCCTGCACATTTGTACAGTCGTGTCCGAAATCAAGTCTCCTTTGAGTCAAGCTTAAGGCCTGATGACAAAATGTACTTTTTTTAGGTACAATTCAGACACAGTTCTCCCATTGTCATCTTCTGGGATTTTTGCAACTAAACAGTCTGATCTGTAGCTCTGATTTTCTGATGTTCTCCTGTCTGAGTAGGTCTAACCTGCTTAACTTCTTCAGATCAACCAAAGTTAGCTAGGTGCTGCCATCTAGTGCTACCCAGCAACCACTACTCAGAGGTATACTGCTTCTGATACTGGAGGTAATAGATGGCCAGCCATCTTGCCTTGCAAAAGTTATTATGGCCATTTGTTGTTGTTCAGTCGTTTAGTCGTGTCCGACTCTTTGTGACCTCATGGACCATAGCACGCCAGGCCTTCCTGTCCTCCACTGTTTCCCAGTAAAAAGGTAAAAGTTCCCCCTGCACATTTGTGCAGTCGTGTCCGACTCTAGGGGCCGGTGCTCATCTCCGTTTGTTAGCCGAAGAGCCAGCGTTGTCCGAAAACGCTTCCACGGTCATCTGGCCGGCATGACGCACGTGGAACGCTGTTACCTTCCCACCCAAGTGGTACCTATTAATCTACTTGCATTTGCATGCTTTCGAATTGCTAGGTTGGCTGTTTCCCGGAGTTTACTCAAATTCATGTTCATTACATCGGTGATGCTATCTAACCATCTCATCCTCCGCCGTCCCCTTCTCCTTTTGCCCTCAGTCTTTCCCAGCCTCAGGGTCTTTTCCAGTGAGTCCTCTCTTCGCATTATGTGGCCAAAGTATTTGAGCTTCAGCTTCAGTATCTGTATTATGGCCATTGGCCAATCAGAAATATCTTTTGTTGCCCTTGGGAAAACAATGTTCTCTTAGGTAGACATATCAGTATTGTGGGCTCATTTATACAAATCTTTGGTGCCAATGCAGTCTAATTAATATGTCCTTTTCTGGCATTGCAATTCCCAAAAGTTATTTTGTTGGTCACACCCCATCCTGAGGACCACCTCCATTTGGGGGTTCACATTTTAATTCAGACAAACTGGAGAGGTTCAGAAATGGAGAAGATTGGGACTAAAATCTATGTTCTATGAAGAGTGACCGAAGGATAATAGGGTCTTCAAATACTTGAAAGAATATGCAGAAGGCCGAAACGTGTTCTCCATTGTTCCAGAGTGCAGGATATGGAATAATAGCTTTAACAGTCCAACAGAGGAAGCAGCCTTTCTCAATTTTTTGACCCTGGAGGAACCCTTGAAATATTTTTCAGGCCTTGGGGAACCCTTGCACATTCAGGCTAAAATATAGGCCACAAGTTACAAAATTATTATATTTGTTTCATGGGTAGACCTGAATATACTGTATGCATTAACAGTGTTCTTAAACTAAAAATAATGAAACTTACCTCTGTAATGTGAAGTTACCCGAATTTGAAATAATTTTTTAAATAAATCGTGATATCCCAGGGAACCCCTAGTGACCTGTCGCGGAACCCTAGGGTGCCGCGGAACCCTGGTTGAGAAACCCTGCAAGAGACTATGGGTTCCCCTTCATAGGATGCATTCAAGCAAAGAGAGAGACACTTTATTTTGGATTCCTGCACTGAGCCTCAATTTGTGCTATCTTACAGCAGAAAAGATGCAGAAAAGGACAGCTGAAGCTGTCAAGGCCTTCGAGCAATTCCTGTGTGAACAAAGGTGACAACACTGGGGAAAAATTAGGATGGGATATAACAGAGATGAATATAATTAACCAAGAGGGGTAGAAAGTGAGAAGGCATCTTTCGTAAAACCAGACTTTCTGAGAGCCGGCTTGTCTCAATATGAACCTGCTACTGAGGTCAGCAGGAAAAGAGGCCCTCTGAAAGATGCCCTCCATTTGCTGAGTATGTGGAAAAAGACCCCCCATGTTACTGTCAAGTTATGCAAAGGAATTATTTCATACAGTAATTCTCAGTACCCACTTTTTTCTCTTTCTAGAAGAGGCAAGGTCTTCCCCTGCTTTAGCCCAGCCTTTCCAGTCTGAAATAGTTAATTGTGATTTTAATTTTTTTAAATCTGATTTTACCAGTTTATGTTGTATTTTATTCTATTTAGCATCCTTGAGTGTCTTCTGGATAGGAAAGTGGCATATACAATGAATTACTGTTAATGTTATTTACACATGACCCAACAGGTAGTTCTAACTGGATTTGGTACTTTTGACTATCAACTCCTTCTCAAGGATTTAGGATAGCTAAAGAGACCATCATAATATATGCACTGTTCCAAGTAACACTGCTTTTTGTAATTGATGTGTTGAGATTCTGTCCATTCCTATTGTGTCCAAGTGCTTTGCCAGATCTTTTGGGATGGCACCACTATTGGCACTACCAACTTTCTTTTTCCACATTCACTCGATCTCTATTTGAAGGTCTTTACATTTCCCTATTTTTCTACTGGGTCAATGAGAAAGATACCCTGGAGAAGAAGCTGATGCTAGGGAAAGTGGAAGGCCAAAGGAAGAGGGGCCGACCAAGGGCAAGGTGGATGGATGATATTCTGGAGGTGACGGACTCGACCGTGGGGGAGCTGGGGATGGCGACGGCCGAAAGGAAGCTCTGGCGTGGGCTGGTCCATGAAGTCACGAAGAGTCGGAAGCGACTGAACAAATAAACAACAATGAGAAAGAACTAGTCAAAATAGGGAAATATAAAGAATTTCAAACAGAGATCCAGTAAATGTGGAAAAAGAAAGCAGTAGTGGTAATTTATTATTGTTGTTGTTGTTGTTATCTCAGAGAACCTACATGATCAGATTTTGAACAGATAAAAGGATATCTTCAAGGAAGATGTAAAATAAGGAAAAAGTGATCATGTTACATAGGAACAACTTCAATACTGTACTTCACAATGGGATTAGATAAATCTGTGGAAGAACATCAGAAACTGTTTACACATTGGGTGTGTTCAATGATCCCATGAACCATAAGCAAACTATGCACATTTTAGCCTCCCATGCTGTATGAACCAAGCCCATAGAGTTATCTTATAGTTCTGTATCTTGTTCCAATCCAAAAAATTGGTCAAATTTGGTAAACCACCGTTAAGTTGAACATGGGTAACTATGTTATACAAATCCAACCATTGTGTTAAACCTTGTTTTTTTCAGCTGTGGTTTCTCAAATACACAACTGGCTGAGTTTAGTATGTTAAGTCACAATCTCGAGTTTAGACCCCACAATAGCAGCACTTACATAACATGCTAAGTCACAAACTGTGGTTGACAAACCATAGTAGCTGGGTTGGAAAAACAGATGAAGCTCACAAGCCCATATTGTGGCTTACTCAGCCAGTAAATCAGAATACTAGACCACCTAGCCCAAGGGTGGTGGCCCTTGAGCTGCTGCAACTGTCTTGGGGGCCCTTGACCTGGGCAAATGATCCCATCAGATCTCTGTCATGAGCATTTGGGCCCTTCCCCGAAGCTTGCTGATTCAGACGGAGAGAAGACCGGTTGCAAAAGTACTTGGTGGGGGGGATAAGAGAAAGAATGAAGACCCAATCAATTACTTTGAGAAAGAATGAAGACCCAATCAATTACTTTTGAGAGCGTATGGCCTTTTCTAGCCCTGAACCAGCCTAATAGATAACTAAATATTCTTTATTACGGTCATTGACCAACTAACCTTAAATGGGAAAACACGTAAGGCAGATGATAAGGCAATAAGCTGATACATACTCTGGCATTAGCTCGTTAACCTTTGCTGAATTTTGCAAACCATAAAACAAAATTTTGCAGCGTGCAAGGAAATCAATGGATTTCCATCAGAGAATAAGTAAAGCAAATCTGAACACTTTAATGATATGGAGGTGAATTGCTCCATAGTTTTAGGAGGAAAATCTTCCAGCTGGGGGCTGAACTTGAGACCCTCCATGTAACTCATGCAGAGGATGAGCTGTTGGTGGCCAGAGGTGTAAAGAGTGGGAAGGTGCTACAGCCTTCCTTGTTTCCCATCTGGTTGTTCATCATGATGACTGAATGGCCAAGGAGGACCATTCCTAAGCTTAGATAGGAGAGCACTGCCAGGGGAGGCTTTCTTTCTTCAGTGATCCAGATAACGTGGTTCCTTTCAGTTGTATGTAGTGTGAGTACAAAATGTGTAATTGAATTCAGCATAACCAAAGCAGCTACAGGTTTGGTTATTCCTGGCAGGATCATGGTGGTCCCCACATGCACCCTTGTTAGATGGCAGGCAGGCTCCCATTTCCCCATTCACCTACATTACACAAGGAGTAAGTCTGCTAAAGGTATAGCAGCTCCATGTGTACAACATGTTGAATTCAGATAGGCTGGACTTACCAACACATTGAGCCATAAAGAGACTAAAGTTAAAATGTGTTGGGTAAACCCAGCTGTTTTAGTTAGCATATAATTCAATGGATTATGTCAGGATTTAGTATCCTTCCAGTATATATGATGGGCATTTTGTATTTTCTTTAGCATGCTTGTAGTGGCAGCTTCATTTTGTCGTAATGAACATGAATTTGAGTAAACTCCGAGAGACAGTGGAGGACAGGAAGGCCTGGCGTGCTATTGTCCATGAGGTCACGAAGAGTCGGACACGACTGAACGACTGAACAACAACAACAAAGTGGCAGTTTGGTATGTTGATTTGAATTGCTAAGATGGCCTAAATAGCTCCAAGGTCAGTTGGTTGGTGCTATCAGTGCTTGTTAGCTAAAGTATTTGTAGCTGGGTATTAGGAGAGTTGTTAGTGGGAAATTAGCATTTAGGGAGGGGCCGGTACTGGGATTCTTGTACCAGCAATTGCGTGGGCTTTCCTCAGTCTGATCTTTGCCTTGGACTGATCACCTGTACTAATAAAGAACTCTTCCATATCTTCTGATGGCTTGTGATTTGAGAGACTCTGAATTAATACAGTACCAGAGGACCAGGATCATCACAGATTATGTCAACCCACAAAATGGGTTAACTGTTTTCCAAAAGCCTTTCGTTAGCTCCAGCCTAAAACCCACAAATTTACATCCAGGTCTCAGTTGCTGGCTTGCTAATGCCCCCCTAACCAGTCCATGTGTGTCATTCAGACCTGAAGTTCCAGTTGGCACCAGCCAAATGAGGTGCATTGGCTGCAACTTAAGAGGAACAGGAGATAGCCCCGATGCGAATCCATTTTGCTGAATGCTGGCTGTGGGGTTGCAACTGGATCTACTGGTGAAAAAAGAAGCAATGGCTTAGCTCAGTGTTTCTCAACCTTGGCAACTTTTCAAGATGGATGGACTTTAAGATGGGTAGACTAAGATGGATGGAATACAATAGCATGCTGGTTGGGGAATCCTGGGAGTTGACGTCCACCTCTCTTAAAGTTGCCAAGGTTGAGAAACACTGACTTAGGTGATAAAACAGATAATTATCCTGGCTGCTTTGATCTCCTCCTTGGTTGGAGAAAAATTCATAACCACAGACTTAGGCTACCGCCAAATTAGCCCAATTTATAAATAACCACTGCAAGTGGGAAAATGTGAATGCTCATTAACATCAGAGTTTTTTGGCACCTTAAAGGCTAGCCAAGTTGGATTGCACAAGCTTTTGAAGATCAGAGGTGAAACAGAGTTATCTGCAGAAGTTTATGCAATGCTCGGTTTGTTTGGGTTTAAGGTGCCATAAGGTTCTTTGTGGTTCTTGCTGTTGAACAATATGTGTTCGTGTTACTTAAAAACATATGAAACAAGCAAACTCATACACATTTATTCCAAAATTATGTATTTATTTAGATCAGTGTTTCTCAATCTCAGCAACTTTAAGATGTGTGAACTTCAACTCCCAGAATTCCCATGCTGGGTGGGAAACTCTGGGAGTTGAAGTCCATACATCTTAAAGTTGCTGAGGTTGAGAAACACTGATTTAGATGCACAGGTCTCCAAATCAAAAGATTATTAGCCATAACTCTCTTCCAAGAAGTTTCCTTTCAAGGAACCGTAAATGGAATAAGATTTTGAGTGCCGGATTACTATTTTTTTAAAAAAAGTTCTCTGCTGTTTTTCTCTCCTGTATTTAGCAGTGGCCTGAATCCTTTGTTTTGGTGTTTAAACCAAGCAAATTTATCATACACTTAGAATTCGGTGAAGTGCAACGTAGCCAAAGAAGAAAAGAGACCTTCAAGGTATTTAGAAGGAACGGCTATTCCAAAAAACTGCAAGCGGAGTTGAATGCCAAAACAAATCTGTAGAGAAAAGCAACATAAAAGGGACTTTGTTGGTTGTAGAGACTGTATGTCTCTAATATCTAAAGTTTCCCATTCGTTCTTCTGGCCTTTCACCACTCAAATGGACGCATCAAATCGGATCCGGAAGTCAAAGCCCTTTAGAACGATTGCTGCCTCTTCCTTTTTCTTCATGCCTTGGTCTCTAAGACAGGGAGAACGTAAAGCGCGTTTGAAATTCTGGCAGACAGAGTGGGAAAGCGGTTTTTACGATAGCAAGGGGGAAGGTTTTGCGACAGTGTCAGGATAGCGTTCTTTTAACCCTTTCCTCTCCGGGTATTCTTTTCTCCCCTTTTTCCACGACAGAGAAGTTTTCATGAATTGGAGTCGATCGGGAAATCTATTTCAACTTTTCCATTTCCAGCAGAAAAAAATATATATTTCCCAACGCATATTCCCAGGAAGCTGACAAGCAGCTCTCCCCATTTGTCCCCGATCAGTTAGGGGGCAAACTTTACTGCCTTACGATCAGAGCTTTCCAAACTGTGTGTCCGGACACGTTAGTGTGTTGGCTGCAGTGTCTGGGTGTGTCGTGTCTGTTGCTGCCTCCGAGCCCTGCCAGGATTCTGCGCAGGTCCTAGTGCCTGCCTTGTGCCTGGCTGCCTCCAAACCTGCTGTGATTCCGTGCAGGTCCCAGTGCCTGCCTTGTGCCCTGCTGTAAGAGTGTGTCGCGAAATGATGCATGTCTAAAAAGTGTGTCACCAACATGAAAAGTTTGGAAAGCTCTGCTTACGATAATTATTGCGCAACCTGCGTCTCCAATGATTTATCTAATTATTTCTGTTTAAAATTATTCTAAGTGTTCACAGGAACTCCCATCTTGTGACAGCGAGTTCCAAAAGCTAAAAAAAGCACGGAAATAAGGAGATCGAGTGATTTTGTCCCCCCACTCTGCTCCTTTTCAAAAAGCAGAAATGTTCTGCTGGATCAGCCAAGGATGCATCTTATCCAGAATTTAGGGTCACAGAGGACTAGCCGCGTGCATTCAGGAAGTCCACCTGCATGGACAGAAGAGTGAACAATTGCCTTGGTTCTCTGCAGCAGCTGGTACTCAGGTGGGGGCCTCACTTTCAAAAGTTAGCAAGGAGCCAAAGCCTCCTTAAAAAGTAAAGGTAACGGTTCCCCCCGCACATTTGTGCAGTCGTGTCCAACTCTAGGGGCCGGTGCTCATCTCCGTTTGTTAGCCGAAGAGCCAGCGTTGTCCGAAGATGCTTCCACGGTCATGTGGCCGGCATGATGCACGCGGAACACTGTTACCATCCCACCGAAGTGGTACCTATTCATCTACTTGCACTTGCATGCTTTCGAATTGCTAGGCTGGCAAGAGCTGGGGCGAGTGCGGGAGCTCACTCCGCACGCAGGGCTAGGGATTCGAACCTCCGAACTTGCAATCAACAAGCCTGGCGTCTTACCCGCTGAGCCACCACGCCCCATCAAAGCCTCCTTAATTTTGCCCAAATTCCCTTTTAAAATCATATAAATCACATCTGATGGCCCTTAAGGTCACAATTATGACTTGAATCAAAAGGTGTCCTCTTAACGCCCTGAATCTCCCTGCATTTCATTTTTATGGATGACCCAAGTTCTCACACTGAGAGGAGGAAAACTTCCTTATTCACATTTCCAAAACAATGCAGTGTTTCATATATTTCTGTTATGTTGCCTTCTACCAGCCTTCAGCTTTAGATTTGTATTCCGCTGTTCATCCAGGACATAGCTTTCCAAACTGTATGTCACATTAGTGCAGAGCTTTCCAAACTGTGTGTCGCGACACAAAAGTGTGTCGACACACACAGCGTGGTGTGTCGCCACACCACCCGGAAGCCGCCACACCACCCATCAGTGCTTCCGCATTTTAGCGGAGGCTGTTGGTGCTGCTGCATGCTCCTGTGCCGCCGCGCGCGCTGCCGCACACCCCCCACGCTGCCGCCGTGTGCGCGCGCCTCCGCACGCCCCCGTGCTGCCGCCGTGCGCACCGCCGCACGCCCCCCGTGCTGCCGCCGTGGGTGCGCACCACCGCACGCCCCCCGCGCCACCGCCGTGCGCCGCCGCCGTACTGCCGCTGCCGCCGCCACTGGTGTGTCGCCAGAGGCGGCACTTTGGAAAGCCCTGCATTAGTGTGTCGCGACAAAACCCAGAAGTGCTGATGGCGTGTCGCCGGCGGCAACGATGCACCATCAGTGCTTCCGGGTTTTAGAGCGACAAACGAGGCCGCCGCTACCATTGGTGTGTTGCCAACGGCAGGACTTTGGAAAGCACTGATCCAGGAGCTAAGGTTGTACATATAACACCCCCTTCTCCCATTTTCCCATGACAACCCTGCGAAGTAGGTTGGCTGAGAGGAGGACTGGCCAACCTTCACCATTGGATTAGTTTCATACAACACGGGAGGCTAAAACTGGTTGGCCACTTTGCATTTCAGGGTGTGTTGTGCATAGTCTGTTTCTCAACCAAGCCTCACAGCATTGTGTGAAGAACATGGGAAAGAGAACAACATAGGCTGCCTTGTGCTCCTTGAACAAACAGCAGGGTAGCATATTTTGGGGAAAAGCAAAAAAAAAATTTTTTCCCAGAGGGCCTAAGGCAGGGCTTTCCAAAGTTTTCCCGCGGCGACACACCAACCGCCGTAGGTGTGTCGCCGTGGGAAAACCCGGAAGTGCCGCCATTGAGGCAGTGCGCAAAACCCCGGAAGCGCTGCTGCCGCTTTCAGTTTTTGTGCGCCGCCGTTGGTGTGTCGCTGTGGGAAAACCAGGAAGTGCCGCCGTTGCGGCACCGCGCAAAAACCCAGAAGCACTGCTGCCGCTTTCGGTTTTTGTGCGCCGCCGTAGCTGCGGCACTTTCGGATTTTTGTACGCCGCCGTTGGTGTGTCGCCGTGGGAAAACCCGGAAACCCCGCAGGCGACACACTTTTGTGTCGCGATACACAGTTTGGAAAGCTCTGGCCTAAGGTCTGACATCATCTTCCTGTCAGAAGGAAAAACTGTCCAGCATAGCAGAGGGGCTGAAATCATAACCGCCTCTTTGTGGAATGCCAAATATTTCCACCCATTTACTCAACGTAACAGTCAGGGAACAGTAGCCAAGTCCTGAAGAGTGGCTTTTGAAGAATGTAACAGATGGCCTTACCTAAGTTGGCTTTGTTTGGACTTGGAAGCTAGCCAGGGTCAAACGTGGTTAGTACGTGGATGGGAGACCACTAGGAAAGGGCTGTAGGCTTGGTTTGGAAGTTGAGAGAAGACATTGCCAAGCCACTTCCAGCTTGTGCTAAGAAAATTACATGGTTGCATCCAGGTAGTCACCAGGAGTTAAGCTCAACTCAAGGTTGTCTTTACTTCTTAGTCTGTTGAGAGACTATTCATATAAATGTTGTAGGCTGTAGATGACAAAATTTGTCCAAGTGATGACTAACTGGACAACTGGAAAGAGACAGACAAGAATGTTGGATTCCTAATTTTTTCACAATAACAGCGTGTACTGCCCAGCTATATAATGGAAATGTATTATTTAGAATGCTGATTTGCTGTGCCTTGGAAATCACAAGTTCTGTTTCAAGCAAAATGATCTACGATGGTTCGCGTTCTTCTCCTTGGTCTCCCTCTCAGGCTGGGTTTAACCTGCCTCCCAACGGTGCCCCCATCACCCCTGTAACCGATTCCCTCCCCCTTGCTGCTGGTCGTCCTCTTCTTCTCTTCCCTTCCCCCTTTCCCAGCATTAGAGCCTTCTCCAGAGAGCTGGGTCTTCATTTACAATGAGAAGGAAAGCAGATTTAGCACGAGAAACAGGGAGAGAGAAATCTTGTATAAAAACATGAAGTTGACGAGCAAAAATGCAAAACTCTGCCACAATCTTCAGCTGGGGAATAAAACAGGAAGGGAGAACAGAGCTCTGTTCACAAATGAAAGGCTAATATTACCATGGCTTGTGCTACAATTAAACTTGGGACTATTTTGCCCCTACCAAAGACTTGGTTGTGATCAACAGCCTTTTTTCTTCCTGATGCCCTGCTAGATGGTGGATGATGGAAGCTAGACAGGCAGATGTGATCTATCAAAGCTAAAACAGACAGGTTGAACTTGTTGAGTTGCCAAGCAAGCTGGCACGATCCCTGGAAATGAAGGGGATTTAAGTTGGTTGTGGCTTAAGCTCCATTGTTTGCAATAGGATTTCTTTAAACATAATTTAAATCAGCATTTCCCAAATGGGATAACACTGCCTCCTGTGGGGCAATTTTGTGGTTTAAGAGGACGGTAAAAACTAAGAGGGTGGTAGAAGATATTGAGAAACATCTTTTGCAATACTTCAGTCTCTTTTTTTGCAGCTATAAATAGGAATGCACTCTATTTATAAATCAGAACTTGTAAAGAATTTCATTGAGGTTGCAGCAGGTTGTAAAGATCGTAACATGTTACTGAAAGAAATAGTGAACACTTGTCATAATTGTCTGTTAACCAGAAAGTGAGAAGATTCAGATAATGATATACTTATCCGTTATTTATCTGCTGATGGGTTTTTGTCTGTGATAAGTTATTGATATAATTATTATATAATTATTATCATATAATTAATTATATTTATTTATAATTATTTATATTTTAAACTCATCATATTTTACAAAGTAATTTTTAACATAGAAAATAACTTGGTGAGTGGGTAAAAATTGAATCAATTGTTACAGAATCAATAAAACTAAAACTAAAATAAACTTTAAAAACAACTTTCACATTAGAATATATGAATGATTTTTTCCGGGGGGAGAAGTGCAAGTCAGTCTTGACTCCTGGCAACTGCCTGGAAAAGTCCCTGCAGCTTTCTTGGCCCCATTTTTCAGCAGTGGTTTGCCATTGCCTCCTTCCTAGGGCTGAGAGAGGGGGACTGGCCCAAGGTCGCCCAGCTGGCTTTGTGCCTAAGGTGGGACTAGAACTCACAGTCTTGTTTTCTAGTCTGGTGCCGTTAACTACTACACCAAACAGGCTCCCTATGAATGAAATATCTGGCCTAAATTATAGACTTTTTTTGCTTCTGCCCCACCCCCTACTTTTTATAACATCTTACCTAACAAAGATAAACAAACTTTGATGGCTGAAAGCGAGGAGGAGTTGAGGAGCCTTATGAGGAAGGTGAAAGAAGAAAGTGCAAAAGCTGGGTTGCAGTTAAACCTTTTTTTTCCCAATTTCCCCCCCTACCAAATAAATCGATTTTCAGCCTTTCAAGAATATTCAGGAAATCATACATCAATGAGGTGTCACCTTTTACTCCCTAGCACAGAGCTTTCCAAACTGTGTGTCGCAACACAAAAGTGTGTCGCCACACACAGTGTGGTGTGTTGCCACACCACCCGGAAGTGGCGGCGCGCGTGTGCACGGTGGTCGCCATGCACGCGCGTGCCGCCGCACGCCCCCCCGCGCCGCCGCACACCCCCCCGCGCTGCCACCGTGCACGCGCGCCGCCGCGTCACCAGCGGCAGCACTTTGGAAAGCCCTGCCCTAGCAGAAGCTCAGGCACTGGGATTGCCCTGCACAGACAATTTTTTACATGTCGAGTCTTTGGGGCTGAGTTTGCTTGCAGATGTTTCATTACCTGACTAGGTAACATCATCAGTGCGAGGGAGGGTGGGGTTTGCTCCCTGTTTATATACAGTACCTTGCCCTGCCAGTGTTGGTGGGGTGGTGGTTTCCTCCTTGGTGGTTCCTTGATTATTGTTTTCTGTTTGATTGTCTGTCTGCTCGTTTATCTCCTTGGTAGTTCCTTGATTGGGGTATTGTTTTCTGCTTGTCTGTCTGGTGTTAATCCCTGCTTAACTGGATGTAGACTGGAGAGGATGTGTTCTGGTCTTTTTGTTTCCTTCTTAACTTTTTTATTGTCTCTTTTGAATGGTGTGCAAATGTGGTTTATCTCAATGTGTCTATTGATGGCTGATTTTTAAAATTCTTTTAATTTTTTAAAATTTAAAATTTACAGTTTGATTTTTATGAAAAGTTCCTAGTTCTCTTTGTCCTTCTCTTTTCACTTTGTTTTCTGCACACGTTTGTAAATAAATCTCTTTAGTAGCAGCAGACAGAGATTAGCTCTTCGGCTAACAAACAGAGATGAGCACCGGCCCCTAGAGTCGGACACAACTGTACAAATGTGCGGGGGGAACATTTAAAAAAAAGCAGCAGACAAAAACAGAGTTAAGATTATACAGAAATCATAGGGATAAGCTGGAGAAAGGACAGAAAAGGACAGGGTGGAGTACAGAGAAGAGTTTTGGTAACTACAAGGGAACAAGGTATGGGTTTATCTAAGGAGCATCTGAAACAGAGCATCCCAAAATGGAAGCACACCTCTTGTATCTCCAAAATCATTATTTATTCCTGGGGTTCCCAGCATTGGTACTTACCAGCTCTTTGCATTTTTAAAATAATTATTTTGATTAAAAATGGGAAGCCAGCACGCTGCAAGACTAAGCTGTAATTTCCAGCATACTTTTTCCAAGAATACTCTAAAACAGTGTTTCTCAACCTTGGCAACTTTAAGACATGTGGACTTCAACTCCCAGAATTCCCCAGTCAGCATGGCTGGCTCTAAAACAGAGCTTTCCAAACTTTTCATGTTGGTGACACACTTTTTAGACATGCATCATTTCGCGACACACTCTTACAGCAGGGCACAAGGCAGGAACTAGGACCTGCGCGGAATCACAGGATGTTTGGAGGCAGCAAGGCACAAGGCAGGCACTAGGACCTGCGTGGAATCCTGGCAGGGCAGGTTTGGAGGCAGCAAGGCACAAGGCAGGCACTAGGACCTGCGCGGAATCACAGCAGGTTTGGAGGCAGCAGGGCACAAGGCAGGCACTAGGACCTGCGTGGAATCCTGGCAGGGCAGGTTTGGAGGCAGCAAGGCACAAGGCAGGCACTAGGACCTGCACGGAATCCTGGCAGGGCTCGGAGGCAGCAGCCGCCGCGACACACCCAGACACTGCAGCCGACACACGAACGTGTCCTGACACAGAGTTTGGAAAGCAATGCTCTAAAAGCTTATGGACTGTATAAACTTTCCCCCCTTTTTTTCCTTTTCTTTTAAATAATGCCGGGCAGCAAGAACCCCCACCTTGTTGAAAGTGTGCCTAGTTGCAAAGCATAATAGAATATTAATAAAGAATATGAAAAGAATAAGCACAAGGATAGCAGGGCTGTCAAGGAGCATCCTGCAGGAGTGAAAGATGGCAATGGGCAGCCTTCTGATTGATTGGCACTTTGTCAGTGGCTCCATTCCCCCTGGTAGCTTTGTTACGAGAGCAGCCACACGTTCTCAAAATCCCAAAAGCTCTCAAAAGTCCACATTTGAAATTCCAGAGTCACAAGCCCCCACATTTGGAACTAATGTTCTCAACATTCCAAATTCTAAAAATTGCACAAGGTTTAGAGGTGGTTTTAGTTGGGTAAAAAGGAAAAGAGGACACCCCCCCCCCAAAAAAAAAATCCCTCCTTCATATTCACAACCCTTGATGGAAGC
This sequence comes from Charina bottae, assembly GCA_023362775.1. Classification (NCBI taxonomy): domain Eukaryota; kingdom Metazoa; phylum Chordata; class Lepidosauria; order Squamata; family Charinaidae; genus Charina; species Charina bottae. The sequence goes on from JALMGJ010000040.1 coordinate 5,683,573, forward strand.
CTTGGTATTTACCACTTTGTGGGACTCGCACCTGTACCCCACAGAGATGGGGCAGTTGGTTTGCCTTTGGGGGAATGGCTGATGCTGTTGCATCTCTGCATGAGAGTGGGACTCGTGATCCATGAGAGAGGGGTAGCAGAATGAGTGACCATCAGCAGGGGCTGCACCTTCCTGAAGAGACTGTTAAGTTCTTAAGTTTCTGCAAAACTGTTGACTAGCTGCATTTTATTCAGGATGCCTGAAGTTCTCCCATGCATTTGAACAGGATCAATTGTGCTATACATGCATAAGAGCCAGTTTGGTCTAGTGGTTAAGGTGCTGGGCTAGAAACCAGGAGACTGAGAGTTCTAGTCCTGCCTTAGGCAAGAAAGCCGGCTGGGTGACCTTGGGCCAGTCCCTGTCTCTCAGGCCTAGGAAGGAGCCAATGGCAAACCAGGAGCCTGAGAGTTCTAGTCCCGCCTGAGGCATGAAAGCTGGCTGGGTGACTTTGGGCCAGTCACTCTCTCTCAGGCCTAGGAAGGAGCCAATGGCAAACCAGGAGACAGAGTTCTAGTCCTGCCTGAGGCATGAAAGCCGGCTGGGTGACCTTGGGCCAATCTCTCTCTCTCAGCCCTAGGAAGGAGCCAATGGCAAACCAGGAGACAGAGTTCTAGTCCTGCCTGAGGCATGAAAGCCGGCTGGGTGACCTTGGGCCAATCTCTCTCTCTCAGCCCTAGGAAGGAGCCAATGGCAAACCAGGAGACAGAGTTCTAGTCCTGCCTGAGGCATGAAAGCCGGCTGGGTGACCTTGGGCCAATCTCTCTCTCTCAGCCCTAGGAAGGAGCCAATGGCAAACCAGGAGACAGAGTTCTAGTCCTGCCTGAGGCATGAAAGCCGGCTGGGTGACCTTGGGCCAATCTCTCTCTCTCAGCCCTAGGAAGGAGCCAATGGCAAACCAGGAGACAGAGTTCTAGTCCCGCCTTAGGCATGAAAGCCGGCTGGGTGACCTTGGGCCAATCTCTCTCTCTCAGCCCTAGGAAGGAGCCAATGGCAAACCAGGAGACAGAGTTCTAGTCCCGCCTTAGGCATGAAAGCCGGCTGGGTGACCTTGGGCCAGTCGCTCTCTCTCAGCCTTAGGAAGGAGCCAATGGCAAAGCAGGAGACTGAGAGTTCTAGTCCCGCCTTAGGCATGAAAGCCGGCTGGGTGACCTTGGGCCAGTCCCTCTCTCAGCCCAACTCACCTCACAGGGTTGTTGTTGTGGGGAAAATAGGAGGAAGAAGGAGTATTAGGTATGTTCACCGCCTTGAGTTATTTATAAAAAAATAATAATAAAGGCGGGATGGAAATTAAATAGAGAAAATGAGCTATGAATCAATTTATCCCAAATCAGTTTAATCTGTAAACATCGTTAATCAAAGAGTTGTATTCACACATGCATAATCTGATGACCTAATGACTGTATTTGCATATTGTGAGAAACTTGATCAGGCTTTTTTATTGTTGTGCAATCCCAGCAGATTTGATGGATTTGTGATTCTGTGTTATTAGGGAAACCTGGAAAATGAGTCAATTGGGTAACCAGATTTAGCTTGTTGACCAAAAGCATCACCTAAACATTTTGGGCAACCTGTAAGAGGAGATTGTGGGAACTGGATATGTTCTGTCTTGGGAAGGGATGACAGGGGATAGAGTAGGCAACTATCACAGCTTTCTGAAGGAGCATCCCATAGAGAGACTATGATTGGTTTGCTTTGCTCTTGTCTCCGAGGTCAGCACCCAGTCTGGATTGCAGCTGAAAAACAGAAAAAAACTTTCTGATGGTAAAAGCAGTTTGACAGGAGAACCCACTGGATGTTTGAGGCCTTTAATGTGGGTTCCTGCAGGGTGTTGGACTCAAATTGTTTTAATGGCCCATTCCAAACCGGGGATTTCTTTCTGATGCTTCTTGCTATCCTCGTAAAGGCTGAGAGTTACTATAAAGCTTGCAACTGGTGTAGTGAGGATAACTATGAATACAGATGGGCCTATTTTCCTCCAGGTTTAAAGCCAGGCCACAGGCTCAGATTTTCAAACTGAAACATCAAAGTTGTGTCTTTTGTTATTGGCAGTCTTTTAGTAACTTATATGCAAGCTACCCAACTCAACTTTTTTATTTATTAATTCCCCCAAGAGTTAGAGTACTCCAGTTCTGTAATCTATGAATTTATGATGCATTTTATGTTTCCACTGATGATTATTATATGTAAATATATAATAAAATATATTTTCCCCAAGCATTTGGGTCCAGTTGGATGGAGTCCCCTTTTAGTTGTCTAATTATCCAATTTAGTTGCCATTTTATATTTTATATATTGGGTTGGGGTTTTTTTTAATGTTTGGTTATTGCTGTCATTGTTTGTTTCTATTGTATGGTACCCAGAGTCACATTACGGGTGTTCCTATAAATCCATAAAATAAATCATAGCTTTCCAAACTGTGTGTCGCGACACTTTGGTGTGTCGCAACACAACCCGGAAGCGGCAGTGGGGGCGCGCGCTGCAACGACGATGGAAGCAGCGCGCCATCAGCGCTTCTGCGTTTTAGCGGAGGCCACCGCCGCCATGCACGCTGCCGCTGCGTGCCCCCCCGCGCCACCGCTGTACGCGCCCCCCGCTGCCGCCATTGGTGTGTCGCCAACGGCGGCAGTTTGGAAAGCACTGAAATAAATAAATACAATAATATAACTATACCTATATTTATTGATCAATCGATCAATAGATGGTTGGTCGGTCTGGTTTGGGATGGAACATTTCATTGTGCTTATATCTGAGTAGACCTGTACAGGACTGAATGCCAAGATGGTAGACTAGCAATTCTGTTCCCACAAAGAAATATTCTATTTCACCTAAAACCAGACAGAAGCATTTTGAAAAATGATGAAGCTCTGTGTCATAAGGCATCACTGTGGATACAGCGTTTTTCAAAAAAGGTCTTTTAAGGTGGCAAATATCATCTGCAGTTTTAAAAAAAAGTGTTCCAAAATTTTTGAAACATGCTCTCTAATGTACAACTTCTTCATCTGAAGAATCTGTCAATCCTAAAAGCTTTTTCCAAAAGACTGAACAGAGTGGGTATTTCACCTGACATTACATAAATACAGCTTCTACTTCCAGTAGCCAAGCTTCATTTATTTTTAAAGAAAAAAAAACTGAATGAATTAACACCGCACCACATCACAATGCAAACAAATAATCTACAACATGATGCAGAATAAGAATGGTAGAGCTAATTCTCCACATTCCCCCCATGATATTAGTCCCCTTGGGAATAATGTAAACATTTACAAAATTTTAGAGTTATAAGTACATTATATTAAGACAATGGCGGACACGATACATTGGCAAGCGGTCCAGTTCTCAAAAAGTTGTTCTGAAGCACAGCGTGATTTAGGGAGGGGAGCTAAGGTTCCAAAACAGAAACTGCGCAAGAGACCATGGTTGGCAGGGTTCCTGGGGTGGGCAGAGCCATGGCACAGAAATGAGATGGTTTCACGAGATACCCTTGCCCAAACGTTAGCCAAGACTTTTGGCTACGTCTTTCTGCTTGGATAATTTGATTTGCAGGTCTCATCGAGGACTTTTTCTTCTCTCGTATTAGAATTCCCGCTCGGTACCCAGAGAACATCTGACCTGCACTGCAACCCCCTTTTTGCAAAAGAGCCCAACATGAGCAAGATTTGTTGTTGCTGTTGTTTCACTGGCATTAAAGGAGAACATCAGGGGTCTTGGCTGACTGAGACTCCTGCAGAAGGCACAGACCCTTCTGTAATTTGGCAGGAAGCCTGGTCCCAGACAGCCCTCCCTTTGAGAAAACGCCCAGGAATCTGGGAGTCCACCACCAGGCTTTTAAGGCAGCCTTGCCCACCCAGGAGTGGCCTACCTGGGTAACCTGAGTTTCAGGAGCCAGTCACATCATTTCTTCCCCCAGCAGCCAAACTCAGAAGTCCAGAGTGCAGGGTAAAAAGCAACTGGTGGTATTTAGGGAATGTTTAGCAGGGGGCTACTCTGAAGAAATGGATCTGGGGCATACCTATAATATGGACCCTGCAGGGTAGCTATTAGCTAGGCAGCACTTCTTTCTGTGGCTCTAATTTTTTTTAAAAAAAAAAGCAATTAAGGCAAAAGCAGAGGGACTAAAGCCCGTGCGATGCAACGGCATGGTGTCAGCAAGGCAGTCCCAAAGCGGCAGCAATCTGGCACTTTGGAACAAGTGCAATGCATTTATAAATTGCAGGTACCGATTTTTCAAAGCCCACATTTGGAATGTATCAAGAAATCTCACAAGGAGAGAGAGAGGCTCACTTTCCACGAATCTATTCCCAAAGAAAGCCCAGTAGAGGTTTCTGGCCTCTAGCATTAACAATTTTCATTTTCTTTGGCTTACTTGTTCACATATCCTTGAGGGAGAAAACTACGGCGGCATTGGCCTTTCTATTTACAAAACGGGCGGTCTTTAAATGAACCAAGAGGGAATCCTTTCAGGGTCACTAAATATGCAGAAAGGCTGGTTGGGGGCGGGGGGGGAGAAGAAACAGACCAGAGTATGTAAAACCAGATAAGGCACATATTACAACCCACTTCTCTGTCCTATCCCTATTCTCCATTCTGTCTGGAAGTGCTTTTTCACATTTTCAAATAAACCCACAACATTTTCCAGAAAGTAATACATTCCACAAAGAAGGGGGGGGGGGGGAAACAGTGCAAGTCTGCTCCTTGGAAAGCAAATGAAAGCAATGGCTTGAAAAGGCAACAAATTGCTGAGGCACCTGGGAAAGGTGTAAGGCCCAGATGCTTTGGCAGGCAGCCCTACCCTAGACCGTGCTACCCTAAGACAATGCAGATTTGGGAGTCTGAATGCTTTGAGACAGCCTGGCCCCACTGGGCCTCTTCCAGAGATGGGGGGGGGTACAGCACCCCAAGATCATTGCAGTTTTGGAAAAGATGGATGAGAACTGCCTTCAGTTGCTAAGACGTCAAACTGGCCCAGCCTGTATAATGGCTCCTTGCACTTGGCGGCTATTATACATCCCCCCCCAAAGAATCCGAGGAAACAAATACTTGTGGATGCAGCCTGACTCTGGGCCTTCACGTTCTGCAGATTCTCACCCATCCACTGTGGGGTAAAGCGGAAAGTCTGGACAGAATTTGAACTGCCAGAACCAGAAATGAAAAGAGTTTTGTGGTTCAACTATGGGAATATTTTTTTCCAAGAGGGACAGGCATGGACCAGCAAAAGCCTTTTTTTTTTTAAAAAAAAAAAGCTTGGACAGATCATAGGCATCTTCAACGTTTCTGTTTTAGCAAGCAAGTTAATAACCAGCGGGGGGGGGGGGGGAACAGCATAAAGCAAATACTCCAAACAAAACATACATATGCGAAACAAAGACCTATCTTGGCAAAATCATCAACAGATGAAAGGTTCCAGGAAAATGGCTCCTATTTTGGGAAAGCAGGAGCAATATTTGAACTCCCCCCCCCCCCCCCCGTAATACATTTCTCCAATACGGAAAGCTAGCAGTTCAGAGAGAAGGCTAGTAAAGAACGTCCATCATGCTGCTAACTTTCTACTTCCAGGAATTGTCTTCCTGGGAGACAGATTCAGTTACAAAACTCCTGCTCTGGCAGCAGAAAACATAAAAAATAGTTGCCATAATGAACGATCTGCTCTTTGTGCCTGTCACATATTTCCTTTCGCAACCCTGCAGGATCCCCAAAGACAGGAAGAGCCAGCAGTAGCAGAGAAGCAAACCGAAAACAGGGAAAAGGTGGGAATAGTTTAAGTCTCCTTCCCAAAATCTCCAGGGGAACCTGGCAGTGGACTGCTGCCCTCTCAAAATGGATCAGTCAAATAGACATGGCAGTTTTATCCCGTTCCTTGTGGATCCATTGGCAAAAGTGACTTAGGCTGGAGTCGAGAAGGGGATTCCTGTCAATAAAGATAGAGCTAGTCAAATGGGGGAAACAGCCATGACTTGGCACAAGCTGTTGCCATCAAAAAGGGAGAACCACAAATAAAAACATGGCTGGGGGAAGAAAGAGCACCACCCCTCAAAAGAAAGAGAAAAAGAGAAAGAGAAAGAAAGAGAAAGAGAAAATGAAAAAAAGAGAGAGAGAGCGAGCCTCAAATGAGGACTGCAATGTGTTTCTTGCAACGACTCAAACCAAACTATGTGAACCGCCCAAGCGGCCAGGATCAGGACCAGGGGTTTCCATAATTGGGAACTGTTGGATACTCAGGGAGGCTGTTTCCTGAAAAGTTGCTGTGCTGAGCTTCTCTGCTGGGCGGATCTCTCCACGATCCACTCTGCCACTCATTCTGAGCTTTCTGAAAGCTTCCACCCCCGCCGCGGTAGATCCGGTGAACCTGATTGGAAAGAGAAAGAGAGAGTAGGGATGGTGCTTCTCTCTACCTGTCGGACGTCTGTTCTGCACTTCTGTCCAAGCCCCGATTCTTTTCCCTCTAACCTGGTTTAGCAAAAAGGAGGAATGGGAGATGGGGATGCAGGGATGATGTTTAGTCTGAGATACAGGGACTCAGATCTCACTGGGTGATTTTTAACTGGACGCCTTCTAGTTTTGAGCCAGGGTTTCTCAACCAGGGTTCCGGAGCACCCTAGGGTTCCGCGAGAGGTCACTAAAGATTCCCTGGGAGACCACGATTTATTTAAAAAAATATTTCCAATTCGGGCAACTTCACATTAAAGAGGTAAGTTTCATTCTTTATTCTCAGTTTAAGAACTTGATGAGGTTCCATGAAAGTCTAAGGGCAAAACCAAAAAAAATCACTTGAGCACAGCCAATATTCCATCACTAGAACTTGGCCTCTTGAGCAGGGAACCCAAGATATATTTTTTAAAACTAACAAGCTCTGCAGCCTGAAAAAAATGTGAAACCGCAGAGTTAGACCACCATTGTATGTGGGGCGGGAGCAGATGCTGGGGACCCGGGAAGATGTTATTCCAGGGCAACCTCCTCACTCTGGATCAGCTTAGCCCCTGGAGTTATGCCCCGACCCTTCATTCTTTAGGTAGCAGCTGGAGACCCTGCCTTCCAGAAGGCTTCTGGGGAGTGAGGTGGAACACAGCCCAGATTTTTAAAGATTTTAACATTTGGATTTTATGGAAGTTTTTTTATATATACTCTTGTAAGCCACCAAGAGTTGCTAGAGCAGACTTTCTCAACCTTGGCAGCTTGGAAGATGTGTGGACTTCAACTCCTAGAATTCCCCAGCCAGCCATGCTGGCTGGGGAATTCTGGGACTTGAAGTCCACACATCTTCAAGCTGCCAAGGTTGAGAAACACTGTGCTAGAGTATTACTATTATTATTGTTATTATTTAGATCTATATGGCCGCCCATCCCACAGAGCTATTCTGGGCAGCCAACACAATAAAAATATCAATATAAGAGAGATAGTTGAGATATGCACGCTGCCTTGAGTTGACTAAAATAAAGGTGACAGATAAATAAATAAATAAACAAACAAACAAATAAATAGCTAGCTAGCAAAAGCAATACGTAAAGTAGGTGACATGCATTTTATTGTAAATATATACAGGATGTACCAAAAGTTAAGCCCCATAGGCCAATCACAATATGTTTTATTAATTTTATTAATTAAGGTTCTTTTCAGAAAAAATGTTACTGTACTTAGGAATGTTCAAAGGACATGTGTCAAACAAATAAGGAAGTTTTTAGAAGAAAATGGCAAACTATTCAAACATTTAATACAATTTATATAATAAACTAGAGCCAGTTTGGTGTAGTGGTTAGGGTATCAGGCTAGAAACCGGGAGACTGGGAGTTCTAGTCCTGCCTGAGGCACAAAGCCGGCTGGGTGACCTTGGGCCAGTCACTCTCCTTCAGCCCTAGGAAGGAGGCAATGGCAAACCACTTCTGAAAAACCTTGCCAAGAAGACTAGAGGGACTTGTCCAAGCAGTCTCTGAGAATCAGACATGATTGAACGGAATATATATATATATATATATATATATATATATATATATATATACACACACACACACACACACACACACACACACATACATACACACACACACACACACACACACACATACATACTGTACATACATACATACATACATACACACACACACACACACTGTACGTACATACATACATACATACATACATACTTACACACACACACACACACACACACACAATGTTTGGGGCCTGACTTTTGGCCCACCCTGTAAATTGGGGAGGGGGCAGTAGGGGACCAGAGGCAGCAGGGCATTATGTGGTGCCCTGATGATAGCTTTACACCTGTGCTTAATGGAGCCCCAGAGCAACCTTCTTTTGCATCCCCCATCCCTTGTGTCCCTAACTGCAACATGGAGAGGCACAGGATGCACCACAAAATTAAAAAAAAAACCTCTTGACTCACCCGGACGAGACATATAAGCATCCCAATAGCGCACAAGGTGAACATAATTGCTGGGAAGAGCATGACCACACCAGCCCCAATGCTGGTGCCGATGAAAACTACAGCAGCCACCCACCCGCTGAAAGAGACCGAGAGGAAAGGAGGTTACAATTTCAGAGAACATTTCCCTGCTTTATTGGGCCAAGGCCTATGGAAACAACGGTTCTGTTCAAATATGCACCAACCTTCCATCCAAATGGAAGCAAAGCAGGATATTAACCACAGTTTGGAACATGCTAGAATACTTAAACCAACTTTAAAGTTGGTAATCATAGTCAACCTGCTTCAGCTCAACCAGGAAAGTATGGTTAGTTGAAAGCTTCCTACCTAACCTGTAATAAATTAAGGTTCAGAAAGAAACTACTGTCAGTGTTTGCGTTACAAAAAGTCAAAATAAAACCCACGTTATTTTTAAAGACATGAGCGACTGGGAAATGGAGAACAGGTAATTTTTAAAATAGATCAGAATACTTGGAATACTCCGTTCAGGGTTTCTCAATGAGTGGTCATTCAGCAGAATCATGTCCCACCAAGAGTAGTAGGCTTGCAAGAGAACGGAGCGCCTTGCGAGAATGTTTTCTGGAGTCCAGGCTGGGAGGGACTGCTAACACCCCAGAAGACAGGGTCAAATTTCAAAAGAATCTTGATTGACTTGAACACTGGGCTCTATCCAACAAAATGCTGTTCATTGGTGAGAAATGTAAGCGTCTAGAGTTAGGACCCCTAAGGAAAAAACACATACAGGTAGTCCTTGACTTACGACCATTCATTTAGCGACTGTTCAAAGTTACGACAGTGCTGGAAAAAGTGACTTACGACTGGTTCTCGCACTTATGACCGTCACAGCGGTCACATGATCAAACTTCAGGCGCTTGGCAACCGACTCGCACTTACAATGGTTGCAGCAATTACAATGTCACATGATCGCCATTTGCAACCTTCCCAGCCAGCTTCCAACAAGCAAAGTCAATGGGGGAAGCTGGATTCGCTTAACGACTGCAGCAGAAAAGGTCGTAAAATTGGGTGTGACTCACTTAACAACTGCCTCGCTTAGCAATGGAAATTCCAGTCCCAATTGTGGTCGTAAGTTGAGGACTACCTGTACACAGGTACAAGATAGGTAGAACCTGGTTTGGCAGTAGCACTTGAGAAGGTTCTGGGTGTCCAGGTAGATCACACTTAAGCTTGAGCCAGCAGTGTGCTGCAGCTGCCAAAAAATGCCAACAGCTTCTTTAACAGAGTCATAATGTCAAGATCATGGGAAGTGATCATTCCACTCTATGGTGCCCTGGTTAGACCTCTCCTGGAATACTGTGTCCAGCTTGCCTCATCACAATGCAAGGAGGATGCTGAGGAACTGGAAAGAGTGCAGAGAAGAGCAACAAAGATGGCGAGGGGCCTGGAGGCTAAACCCTAGGACATAGCTTTCCAAACTGTGTCACGACACAGTACTGTGTCGCCCGTGGTGTGCAGGTCTGTCGCGCGAAAACCCGGAAGCGCTGATGGCCCGCCGCCGCGCATGGCAGCGCACCATCAGTGCTTCCAGGTTTCGCGCGACACACCTGCACACCGCCACCGTTGGTGTGTGTCACCAACAGGAAAAGTTTGGAAAGCTCTGCCCTAGGAAGAACAGTTAAAGGAACTGGGTATGTTTAGCCTGAAGGGAAAAAAGGCTAGAGAGAGACATGATAGCAGTCTTCAAATATTTCAAGGGCTGTCTCAGGGAAGACGGTGTGGATTTAGGAACAAAAACAAAACAATATTTTGCGCTACTGAGGTCTCCCTAATTGTTGAGAAGTTTCTTTTGATTGGCTTTAGAAGAACTGCTCCAAACTGCTAAAGCAGAGCTTTCCAAACTGTGTGTGGCGACACAAAAGTGTGTCACCACACACAGCATGGTGTGTCGCCACACCACCCGGAAGCGGCGGCGCGTGCGTGCGTGTATGGTGGCGGTGGCAGCGGTGCGGTATCAGTGCTTCCGTGTTTTAGTGGAGGCTGCTGCCGCCGCTGCCATGCACACATGCACCGCCGCACCCCCCCCGCCGTGCACGCACGCGCCGCCGCTGCCGCCACCACTGGTGTGTCGCCAGCGGCGGCACTTTGAAAAGCCCTGTGCTAAAGACTCCATCAGCCCATTTACAGCTATTTACAGTTACAGCGAGAGCCAGTTTGGTGTAGTGGTTAAGACATTGGGCTAGAAACCGGGAGGCCCCGAGTTCTAGTCCTGCCTTAGGCGCAAAGCCAGCTGGGTGACCTTGGGCCAGTCACTCTCTCTCAGCCCTAGGAAGGAGCCAATGGCAAACCACTTCTGAAACACCTTGCCAAGAAAACTGCAGGGACTGGTCCAGGCAGTCTCCAAGAATTGGACACGATTGAATGGATTAAAAAAAAAAACAGTTACAGCAGTATTGTTGACAGTTTTACTGTAATCTTTATGTCCTTAAAACTCACCCTACATGATCAATAACAGAATGCCTGTAAAATTGGACATCCTTCTTTGAAAATGTGGCCTTTTTTTAAAGATCTGGGTTCTTTAATAAAGGGACAAGTGGGACTTAAATTATGAAACGTTAAGAACCACTCCACTAATCTATTAAATTAAACCAATTAGATGCTGCCGCATCAATGTTTTCTATACATACTGTAGGTGGATAGATTATTTTAAAATCTAATTTGGGAGGAAAAATGGAAGATGTGTAAGAAATCAGTTGCTTTGCTTACCATGTTCCCCACCCACTGAAACCAATCGCCTGGAAGACTGTCAGGAGAAATTGGGTTCCAAAAACAAAGAAAAATGCCATGAAATTAAAAGAGCTGTCTGACCTGGGGGGAAGAAGAGAAGAAACACAAATTTAGCACACAAGGAAGTAAAATAATGGAGAATAATTCTACTAATTAGTTCCACTGGGTGGTCTCTAATTCTAATGTTATGGAAAATGGAGTAAAAAGGTCTCCCTGCTCTCCTATTTTTTATTGTGCATCATTTTATAAACCTCCTCGTTTTTTTTCTCTAGACCAGAGCTTTCCAAACTGTGTGTCGTGACACTTTAGTGTGTTGCAACACAGTTTAGTGTGTCGCGAAGCGGCGGTGCGGGTGTGCGCGCGGCGGCGGCGCGCCATCAGTGCTTCCGCGTTTTAGTGAGGCCGCCACCGCCATGCACGCATGCGCCCCCCCACCGCTGCCACCGTTGGTGTGTCGCCAACGGCAGCACTTTGGAAAGCCCTGCTCTAACCCATAGCTTTCCAAACAGTGTGTTGCCACACTTTAGTGTGTAGCAACACAGTTTAGTGTGTTGCGAAGTGGCAGTGCAGGGGCGCGTGCGGCGGCGGCAGTGGCGCGCCATCAGCGCTTCCGCGTTTTAGCAAGGCTGCCACCATACACACCGCCGCCACGCACCCCCCCGCACCGCTGCCAGTGTGTCGCCAATGGCGGCACTTTGGAAAGCACTGCTCTAGACTAAACAGCCCCAACTATTGCATTCTCTCCTCGGATGGAAGGTGTTCAACTCCCTGATCAAAACATTGCAATTAAGATTTAGGGGAATGGTTAAGGAAGGGTGCTTCGATTCATTTCCTTATTCTGCAGCACCAGACCTGAAGCCCCGATTATGGAATTTTAAAGACGAGAGATAAATACACCATTGTGAAATTTTACCGGAAGGCTTTGTAGACTGGCCGGAACCAGCAGACGTAACTACAGGGGCTGAAGAGGACGAGCCAAAGGATGGCCAAGCCAAAATTGACACCATTTCCACCACCAATCCACCAAGCCAGGCAAGCAATGAGGTTAACACTCAAGGTGATGCAGTAAACTATGGAAGGAAAAAAATGAGACATTTAAAGCACGGGGAGAATCCAAGGCACTTTAAAGCAACCATCTATGTGTGAAGTCTGAAAGCTTAGTGGAGAAATTGGATCTCAGTGAATTACAGGAGGATAAAGGTTGATGGACTGCTAAGGAAAACTTCTCTAAACCAGAGCTTTCCAAACTGTGTGTCGGGACATGTTAGTGTGTCGGCTGCAGTGTCTGGGTGTGTCGCGACTGCTGGTGCCTCCGAGCCCTGCTGTGATTCCGCGCAGGTCCTAGTGCCTGCCTTGTGCCTTGCTGCCTCCAAACCTGCTGTGATTCCGCGCAGGTCCTAGTGCCTGCCTTGTGCCTTGCTGCCTCCAAACCTGCTGTGATTCCGCGCAGGTCCTAGTGCCTGCCTTGCGCCCTGCTGCCTCCAAACCTGCTGTGATTCCGCGCAGGTCCTAGTGCCTGCCTTGTGCCTTGCTGCCTCCAAACCTGCTGTGATTCCGCGCAGGTCCTAGTGCCTGCCTTGTGCCTTGCTGCCTCCAAACCTGCTGTGATTCCGCGCAGGTCCTAGTGCCTGCCTTGCGCCCTGCTGCCTCCAAACCTGCTGTGATTCCGCGCAGGTCCTAGTGCCTGCCTTGTGCCCAGCTGTAAGAGTGTGTCGCGAAATGATGCGTGTCTAAAAAGTGTCACCAACATGAAAAGTTTGGAAAGCTCTGCTCTAAACAGTACTTTGGCAATAAAGCCAATCAGCCAAGGACCAGAAGTCCTACTCTCAGAAGAGGACTTCACAACAGAGGCTGGATATTATTTATTCATTTATTTATAGAATTTATATGGCCACCCATCTCAAGTACAGGTAGTCCTCGCTTAACGACCACAATTGGGAACGGCATTTTGGTTGCCCAGCAAAATGGTCATTAAGTGAATCTGACCCGACTTTACCACCTTTTTTGCTCCAGTCGTTAAGCCAATCACGCGGTTCCCCATTGATTTTGCTTGCCAGAAGCTGGCCGGGAAGGTCGAAAATGGCGATCACGTGACTACCAGATGCTGCAACAGTCATAAATGCAAACTGGTTGCCAAGTACCCAAATCATGATCGCGGGGAACACGTCAACGGCCCTAAGTATGAGGACCAGTCGTTTTTTCAGCACCATTGTAAGTCCGAACCGTCACTAAACGAATGGTTAAGTGAGGACTACCTGTACATGACTCTGGGCTATCTGTTGGAGGTAGTCTAACCTGGATTCCCCACATTGAAAGAAGGATAGCCTATACCAGCTTTCCCCAGCCGAGCTCCTTCCATATGGCTGCTTTTCAGCTCTCAGAATCCCTGGAAGTCTAGCCTGTCTGGATTTCCCTGAGGCGGCCCTCAACTAAGGAAAGGCTGGGTTAGATGGTTACATGGCTGCTTCCGATTTGATGAGTTCAGGTGTGCTCGCTTTATACAGCGACAATGCCAAGTTCAATCCTTTACCAACACCAACGCTGGTCTAAGAAGTGCCCCCCTTGCTGGAATAGTTTTAAGCTAATCTTCTTTCCTAGATCAGACTTTGGCTGGCTACAACACAATTTTTGGAAAACCCCAATAAGGGCATGAAGGAAACAGCCTTCTCCTGTTGATTCACTTACTTCCCAGAAAAGACTGTTCTAAACATGGACACCTGGATGAAGAGCCATCAGTAAATCACTTCTTCTAACGCTTATTTGGACACATTAGGCAAAGATCTAGACCAGTGTTTCTCAACCTTGGCAGCTTGAAGATGTGTGGACTTCAACTCCCAGAATTCCCCAGCCAGCTGGCTGGGGAATTCTGGGAGTTGGGAGTCCACACATCTTCAAGTTACCAAGGTTGAGAAACACTGACCTAGACTCTTTGAGAAGTCCACAATGCTGAGAAAGGACAACCAGTGGCAACGTGGATGGACTCAATTACAGTACCGAGTGGTGCGCTATTTGGAGACCTGAAGAACCAGGTTGGGGACAGCTTGTCATGGGGAAGGTCTACCTAATGTGGGAATGAGAGTTGGCACTGCCTTGATGGCACATTATCAATTAATTAACTCTTATTAGTCTAATCCTGCCTTTTCCATCCTCTCGCCTGCCAGATGCATTGGGGGAATAGAAATACTGACATATCTGGAAAGGCTAGATAAGAAAAGACTGATCTAATCCTTCAAGTCTTTTAGGGCTATGAATTCTGCAGGATAAATCATGCATTATGATTTTTGCAATGTCCCATACTCTGCACATATTTTGCAAGTTGACTAGATATACATCTTGGCTCTTTGCAAAATATCTTCTCATCTCACTGGAAGTCTTATCCTGCCATTTGTCTGGATTGACTAGGGTTTCTTGTGCTCACTTTCCACTCTACATCCATAAGGACTGGTAGCTTGCTATTTAAAAACAAAACTGAAAACTGAAACCTAAAGATAAAATGCACCAGATTAAACTCAGAATGATATTGGGTTGCATTTTTACCCTCCCTCAACTGTCGCTGAGGGGGCGTCGTGGCTCAGCGGGTAAGACGCCAGGCTTGTCGATCGGAAGATCACAAGTTCGGAGGTTCGAATCCCTAGCCCTGCGTGACGGAGTGAGCTCCCGCACTTGCCCCAGCTCTTGCCAACCTAGCAATTCGAAAGCATTCAAATGCAAGTAGATGAATAGGTGCCACTTCGGTGGGATGGTAACAGCGTTCCGCGCGTGTCATGCTGGCCACATGACAGTGGAAGCATCTTCGGACAACGCTGGCTCTTCGGCTAACAAACGGAGATGAGCACCGGCCCCTAGAGTCGGACACGACTGCACAACTGTACGGGGGGAACCTTTTTTACCAACTGTCGCTGTGAATGTGGTTTCCAATACAGCCGAACTTACATATCCACAAGCGATAGATCCTCCTCACCAGAGTCTGGTAATCAATTGGGATTTCATCGGTGAAGTTCTGGTAAAAGCATGGCTTCAGCGGGATAAATTTAGGAAGTGGGGGGAAGTTGTTCACTTTCTCTACAAAGAGAATAAAAATCTGCTGCATTACAGAGGAAATAGCAACCTTAGTAATTGGAACAGTAAATCAGTCTCAAGATAAATAGTCAAGCAATCTGCAGGGTTATTGGGGAATACAAATCAAAGAAGTCAAAAGAAATGATTGAACATGTTCACCAGTGCAAGAAATTGCGTCAGCTAAACAACTTTATGTTAGAATTTTAGGCAATGCAACGATGAATAAAGTAGCTCTGTAGGTGACATATTTAACAGAAAGATATTCATATTATTCCATACACAATACAGCTCAACGGGGACTAGAGAAACAGCTGTCATCCAAGACAATTTTAGCTTTGCAAGAGAAAACTTGAATTGTTCCAGTAGAACTTTACCTGCCATTCCTTCTTCAAGTGCCTTGTAAGGAAGTGTTAAGTCATGAAGAGTTGGGTCTATAACAGAGGAAAAGAAATGTAAGTCCAGGTAGAGATTAGGCCTCCATTTCCCATGTTGTTGACTCAGGTGGCCAAAAGATTCAGCGTTTATAAAGCAAGGAGGAGGAAGGGTTCAATTTGTTAAAACCTCTCAATGAGGAGTCAGCAACTGGCCATCACTGGGCCAGGTCTACCTCCTTAGCTGCCAATCCAGAGATCCCAACCCCCTTCAGAAACCAGTACCATTGAAGATTTATTTTCAAGCTACATGGCTTCCCAGAAGTTCTCTTTCCGCACCTTATTCAAATCCTGCCCCTCCCATGAACAATTTTGCAAACTATTTTCACTGCTTGCACGTAACAGCCTTTGCAGAGGTCCAAGGGCCACAGTGGGCAGGGCAGGGGTCCCATTGCACACGTTGATAGGGCCAGGATTTTCTGTTTTCTTTCCCCCCTAGGTTTGGAGGTGGTGCTTAAGAAGCCTACATTAAACCTTATTAAGATTATTCTAGTTTTCTGGTTTCTGTGCATTGCCACCTCAAAATGGCAGGAAATTATTTTTCAGGAACTCAAGGTGATAATTTTTTTCCAGTGACATTGCCCCAAAGGTTAAGATGTGGAAGAACATGGCCTGTGTTTGCAAATATTCATGCCAGATGAAAAAATAAACCAACAAGTGAAATGATAGAAAAGCTTTTCCCACTAGACGCAGAAATCCCTGAAATTAGAATAGATCTGAAAAGGAGACATTACTAATAGTGCTTCAGGTTCAGGAATGTTTTCCATGGCACAGTGTTTATTTACAGCCTTGGCTTTTTCTTGGCTGTTTTCTAAAAAACAATTCTTTCTGTGTTGGTTTGGTACAGTGAAGTAGACATCTAACTTGCTTTGTTTTTCTACAATACTGACATTTATTTCTGTTCACAAACCTATTTTTTACCTGTTACTCCTAAAAAGGCAAAAATAAAGAGATGTCATGTTCCTTAATTTTCAACAACTCATAGCTCCATGTGTAAAACAAAATTAGAAGTTACTTAAAGCATTTTAAATAAGACCAATGAATTAATAATTTAAAAAGTATACCTTTCAATTTCTACAAGTAAATCAAGTTATTCATAACATTTTATAAAGCAACAAATTGTATAGCTATAAAGTGACCTAAAAATATACTGCATACATTTCAACGTTTTTCAGCTTTTGCTTGCCCGCATTTTTTCTGAATTTTAAAAAAGGTTATGTTTCTAGGTGAGAAATAAAAATAAATTCAAAACAGACCACAAGTTCATGCCTTCTGGGTTAAACTATACAGTACACTGCAATCTCTTTGGAGCAGAGAATCACTTACAGGTAGTCCTCGCTTAACGACCACAATTGGGACCAGAATTTCGGTTGCTAAGCAAAGCGGTCATTAAGCGAATCCGACCCGATTTTACTACCTTTTTGTGGTGGTTGTTAAGCGAACCACATGGTTGTTAAGTGAATCACAGAGTTTCCCATTGATTGACAGACAGATCCGGTGTGGAATCTGGGGGTCCTCCTGGACTCACGACTCCTGCTCGAAGAGCAGGTGGCAGTTGTGGCCAGAAGGGCTTTTGCACAACTTCAGGTTGTGCGCCAGTTACGCCTGCTCCTGGATCGAGAGGCCCTTCAAACAGTCACTCATGCCGTTATCTCCCATATAGACTACTGTAATGTGCTCTACATGGGGCTACCCTTGAAGAGTATCCGGAAGCTTCAGCTGGTCCAGAATGCAGCTGCACGGGCCATTGCTGGTGCCCCTAGATCGGCACACATAACACCGTTGTTACGTGGGCTGCATTGGGTACCAGTTTGCTTCCGGGTCCAATTCAAGGTGTTGGTTATCACCTTTAAAGCCCTACATGGCATGGGGCCAGGTTACCTGAGGGACCGCCTCGTCCCCAATATATCCACCCGTCCCACCCAATCATGCAGAGAGGGCATGCTATGGACCCCATCTATAAGAGAGTTCCATCTGGCGGGGTCCAGGAAGCGTGCCTTCTCTGCAGTAGCTCCCACCCTGTGGAACAATTTGCCCCCGGAGGTGAGATTAGCCCCTTCGCTCCTGACCTTCCGGAGGAACCTGAAAACCTGGCTCTGCCGCCTTGCTTGGGACCAAGGAAGGAATAGTCACTCTTGGGGATGGCTAATACCTTAGAGAGCTCCTCTCCTACATTGGATTGAGTTAGATCTTTTTACTACTCTTGCCTCTTGGATTTTAATCTTGTTTTATAATTTGTATTTTTATATTCTATGTATATTTTATGTTTTTGTTTCTATTATTTTCTTGTAAACCGCCCAGAGTCCCTCCAGTGGAGGGAGATGGGCGGTGATAGAAGTTTGATTAATAAATAAATAAATTTTGCTTGCCAGAAGCTGGCTGGAAACGTCGAAAATGGCAATCACATGACCATGGGATGCTGCGACGGTCATAAGTGTGAGAACCGGTTGTAAGTCATTTTTTTCAACACCGTTGTAAGTCCAAAGCGTCACTAAACAAATGGTTGTTAAGTGAGGACTAACTGTATGGCTTAGTTTTTAAAAAGTGCATATGGAATGCGCTACTGTCTATAAAAAGAACAATAATCTGAAAGAGATGCTAAAATAAAAGTCCGTTTGCACATGTCTGTATTAGCTTAGGAAAAGCTGCATATGTGCATAATTACTGGTGTCTGGAGAATATACTGTATAAGCCATTATAACTTGATTATTATTGCAGAACGTAGAGCACGTTGCTCTATCACTAGCTTTAGCCAAGCTCCCTCCCAAAGGAGACACACAATCTGCGTAAAGTAGGCCTTGTTCTACAAAAGGGACAACAAGGCCCCCCCTTCAGCAAATGGACAGAAGACCCCTTGTGCCAATTCTAGGAAGGCCAGGGAATACAAAGAGGCAAGTGTCTCCTCTCAGCAGCAGCCAAGTCTGTCAGAAGGAGGAGCAGCAAAAGCAGGATTCAAAAGATCAGTGCTGCTTTAAGAAAGAAAACCAAAACTGTATATTCCAAAATGCTAAGGAAGGTTGGCCTTCCAGAGCATCTAATCAAGCGAGCAATTTAAATATACATTTAAAAAGTACAAGTTAAGTATATATAAAAGGGGGAGATACCTACATGATTCCACGCCTCTGCCTGTGGAATGAAATCTAAGAGGTTGAAGTCCAGCCTGACTAACCTGGCACCTTCTTGATTTCTTGGGACTTCAACTCCCAGCATTCTCTGGCCACCATGGCCATTGGTCAGGAATTCTGGTGGTTGCAGTCCCAACACATCTGGAGGGCATCAGGTTAAAGGAGGAAGATCTTGAACTTGAGTCCAGAATATTTAAAAGTTTGTCCCTTCCCAGTTTGTCCTATTTGTCCACTAAGGCAGGGGTACCCAACCTTTTTGGCATGAGAGACCGGTTTCATGGAAGACAATTTTTCCACGGACTGGGGGGAGGATATTTGCAGGCGGGAGCCAATTGTGCGGACCGGGGGGCGGGGTTTGCAGGCGGGAGCCAATCGAGTGGACTGGGGGGCGGGGTTTGGAGACCGGCATGGCGGCCCAGTTCCTAACAGGCCACAGACCGGTACCGGTCCACGGCCTGGGGGTTGGGGACCCCTGCACTAAGGGTTTCATTAGAAACCCAACCGTTGCTCCAATGTCTATGAGAAGCTCATTACGGTAAGGTTACAGATTGAGCTTTGCTTCTGTAGCACCCCAGGCACGCAGCAAGCATTTTGTGACATCTTAAAGACTTAAAAGTTTGTTTTCAAGGACTGAATTCACTTCCCTGGATGCATGCATGGGCTGTGATCTACAAGTGATAAATGTAAATGGACAGAAGTAATAAATGTAAAATCTTAACAGCAGTGTAGTGTGTGTGTGTGTGTCTATGAAGGTTCTCAGTCATCCAGGTGGAATTGTCTGTAGCTTGAATCATGTCAACTGGATCTCTATTTTCTTAATGGAAACGTTTCGCTCCTTATCCAAGGGGCTTCTTCAGTCTGAGCAAAGTTGGTAAGGGAATCCTAAATATGTTCCTAGGTAGCTGTGTGACCTTACACCTGGGGCTAGGTCATGGTTATATTGAGATGTAATTTTTAAGTCCTTTTATCATCTAATGGAGGGTCGTTAAAAACACCATGCTGCTGTTGAGCTTCTGAAATGGTCTTAATCTTCCTAGGCACAGAAGACAACACGGGGAGGAAGATGGGGGAGAGTTTGTGCCTGAGGCCCCCACCTCTATTCAAGGAAGGATTTTCCAAGTTGGCATAAATGGATTCCTTGACCCCTCTCTCAAACCACCTATCTTCTCTGTCTAAAATGTGAACATTAATGTCCTCAAATGAGTGTCCTTTTTCTTTTAGATGAAGATAAACTGCTGACTCTGGTCCTGTGGTGTTATTTCTCCTGTGTTGTGCCATCCTCCTGTACATAGGTTGTTTGGTTTCTCCAATGTAGAGTTCAGAGCAATCCTCACTGCACTGGATTGCATAAACTACATTGCTTTTCTTATGTTTTGGAGTTTGATCTTTGGGGTGTACAAGCCTCTGTCTCAGTGTGTTGGTGGGTTTGAAATATACAGGTATGTGGTGTTTGCCAAATATCCGTTTTATCTTTTCAGACACGCCAGCCATGTAGGGAATGACCAGGTTCTTTCGTTTACTCTGAGTCTCAGCCCTATCTGTCGCTGTTTTAGGTCTGGTAGATTTAGATTTGGTGAAGGCCCAATTTGGATATCCACAGGCCTTCAGGGCTGTTCTCAGGTGCTGATTTTTCATTCTTTTTGGAATCCATGGAGGTGGGGATGGTTTCTGCTCTGTGTGACAATGTCCTGATGACTCCTAGTTTGTGCTGCAGTGGATGGTGGGAGTCAAACATCAGATATTGATCTGTGTGTGTGGGTTTCCTGTAGATCCCTATTTCTAGCTTGCCACCGGTCCCAATGAGGACTTCACAGTCTAGGAATGCCAGTCTGTTGTCCTTGGTGTCTTCTCTGGTGAAGCTAATGTTGGCATCTATAGTGTTTATATGGTCCGTGAAGGCCTGTACTTCCTGGGCCTTGATTTTGACCCAGGTGTCATCCACATACCTAAACCAGTGGGTGGGCACCGTTCCCTGGAATGTGTTGAGTGCTTTCTTCTCCACTTCTTCCATGTGTGTGTGTGTGTGTGTGTATGTCTTGCCTCCTGTTGCCTGCCTGGACCAGTCCCTGTATTTTCTTGGCAACATTTGTGGAAGTGGTTTACCATTGCCTTCTTCCTAGGGCTGAGAGAGATGGACTGGCCTTCGTGACCAAGGCAGGGCCAGAAAATCTTCCATTTTCTAGCCCAGGGCTTTTAACCAGTACTGGGGAGTGGGCTATTTGGTGATCCAAGAGGATAAAAATTGTAACTGATGAGTATCTGCTTAGAAAAAGATCTGTTTTGAATGCATGGTTTAAGCTTAAATTCATTCATATATAGACATGAGAAAGGAATTCATATAAATTTAAAAGCATGCTTAATGTGACTGTCTGCAATATAAGATTGAGAGGGTGTCTTTTTGGTAGTGTCAAAAGTAGACCTTGGGTCAAAGGAAAGGACAGGAGAAGAAACAAGAATGAAAGAACAACTGCAGGAAGAGAAAGTATCAGAAAGTAGATTAATCTAGTCAATGAAATATCCCAGTTCGAAAAGGAACTTTGTATAAATGATTAACATGTTACCACTAAAATGTATAAAATGTTGTTACAGATGAATTTGGAAGATGAACAGGTTAAAGAATGCATGATCAAATGGGCTAAGAATTTCGGATATATTATGCTGGAGCAATGGGAAAATGCGTGGAATAAAGGTTTGAAATTCACCTTAAATTATAACCTAAAAGAGAATTTTTATAAGATGATGTATCGTTGGTATTTAACCCCTCATAAGCTATCAAAAATGCATAATGGTGTAACAAATGTTTGTTGGAAGTGTGCACAGGGAGAAGGAACCTTTTACCATCTCTGGTGGACTTGTGAGAAGGCCAAAAAAATTTGGGATCAAATATGCATTATTATCCAAAAGATTTTAAAAGCAAATATACAAAAAAAGCCAGAACTGTTCCTTTTGGGTCTGATGGAGAAGGTGCTGGAGCTGCTTTGATATTTTAGTAAGTTATTATTGCTCCTGTTGAACGTGCCTGGATGGTTAGTATTGGGTATTCCACGCTGCATTCAGCTGGCCTTTCAACCTAACCTGGCTTACTTTAAAGAACATTGTGAGAAACTTTCATGATGATAAATACACTTGGGACTGCATGGAAAAAGTTGAGCCAGGGACTTCTCAGAAGGGGCCACCGAGACCATTCAGTTCATCCCCCTTCTTGCTGCAGGAATCCAAAGTAAACAATGGCCAACAGATGTTTACCTAACCCAGTGTTTCTCAACCTTGGCAACTTTATGATGTGTGGACTTCAACTCCCAGAATTCCCCAGCCAAGGTTGAGAAACACTGACCTAACCTCTATCTCAGAGCTTTCCAAACTTTTCATGTTGGTGACACACTTTTAAGACATGCATCATTTCGCGACACACTCTTACAGCAGGGCATCATTTTGCAACACACTCTTACAGCAGGGCACAAGGCAGGCACTATGACCTGCGTGGAATCCTGGCAGGGCAGGTTTGGAGGCAGCAAGGCACAAGGCAGGCACTAGGACCTGTGCGGAATCACAGCAGGTTTGGAGGCAGCCAGGCACAAGGCAGGCACTAGGACCTGCGCGGAATCCTGGCAGGGCTCAGAGGCAGCATCAGCCACGACACACCCAGACACTGCAGCCGACACACTAACGTGTCCCGACACACAGTTTGGAAAGCTCTGCTCTATCTGAATACATCCAATGAAGGGGAGGCCACCACTTAACTGGCTTGTTCCTAAGAGGAGTTTCTATGCTGGGCAGGCAGATAAGGCTTCACAGACTCACACCTTTCAGCCAAACACCAAACAGCCAGGGCAGAAGCAAGATCTAGCAGCAGTCTAGGAGTGAGCTAAAGAAGTAAAAAAACTAAAAAAAACCCAGAGGATACAAGAGAAGAACAGGATCAAGGGACAAACTGGATCCCAGTAGTGAGTTGAAGAATGGAAAACGGAACATTAGTGGACAGCAAAAGAGATTCAAAGATACTCTCAAAGCTAATTTAAAAAAATGTAATATCAGCATTGAGAACTGGGAAGCCCTAAGTCATGAGCGTTTCAATTGGAGGTCAGCCTTTATTAAAGGCGCTATGGACTTTGAAGAAGCACGAGTACAGGGCGAAAGGGAGAAAAGAGCTAAAAGGAAGGCAGGTCAGGCAAACCCTCATCATGACCGTCTCCCACCCGGAAACCTATGCCCTCATTGTGGGAGGTTGTGCGGATCCAGAATTGGCCTTTACAGCCACTTACGGATCCACTGTTAAGAATTTACCCTTGGAAGACAATCTTACTCGGCTACGAGAGGAGGAGGAGGAGGAGGAGGAGGAGGAGAGGAGGAGGAGGAGGAGGAGGAGGAGGAGGAGGAGGAGGAGCAGCAGCAGCAGCAGCAGCAGCAGCAGCAGCAGCAGCAGCAGCAGCAGCAGCAGCAGCAAGGGCTCTAAAAGCCCATCACAAGATTGTGCAAGAAAAGGACATTGGTCCCAGCACTGGAGGAGTGTGATTGTGCCGAGTAGGATCCAGTACTTGAGGTGAGATCTGGTCACTCCACAGAGATCTATTCCTCCATTTAATTTGCAAGGTATATTTTTGATGATGTAGTCCAGTGCTTCCCAAACTTTTTCCTTCATTACCCAAAACCACTTATCAGAAAGTCCTTTTTACCCAATGTAGGTAAAACACTTTAACTTAATGAGTTTGTGCATCTTTACCCAAAGAAAAACCACTTTTACCAAATTTACCCAGGTTTGGAAGCACTCATGTCTAAAACCGAATTTGTCTTTTTGGCAGCCACATCATACTACAGAGGATTACTTTCACAAGTACTATGGACAAGCCAGGTCTCCCCCACCCTATGCATGTTTCCTACATGAAGAATGTTACATTTGTCTCTGTTAATATTTTTATCTCTAGCCCATTTCTCTAGCCCAGAGCTTTCCAAACTTTTCATGTTGGTGACACACTTTTTAGACACGCATCATTTTGCGACACACTCTTACAGCAGGGCACAAGGCAGGCACTAGGACCTGCATGGAATCACAGCAGGTTTGGAGGCAGCAGGGCACAACGCAGGCACTAGGACCTGTGCGGAATCCTGGCAGGGCAGGTTTGGAGGCAGCAGGGCACAACGCAGGCACTAGGACCTGCGCGGAATCCTGGCAGGGCATGTTTGGAGGCAGCAGGGCACAAGGCAGGCACTAGGATCTGCATGGAATCACAGCAGGTTTGGAGGCAGCAGGGCACAAGGCAGGCACTAGGACCTGCCTGGAATCCTGGCAGGGCTCGGAGGCAGCAGCAGCCTTGACACACCCACACTGCAGCCAACACACTAACGTGTCATGACACACAGTTTGGAAAGCTCTGCTCTAGCCTATCACGATGTTTCGAATGTTGTTTCTCACTTATAGGATATTAGCTATCCCACACAATCTTATATCATAGGCAAATTTGATAAGCATTCCTTCCGCTTCTCATCCAAATTCATTATAAAAGTGTTTTAAAAAGACTACAGGCATGAACACTGCAGCACCCCACTTAATTCCTCACTCCGCTGTGATGAGGAACTATTGACAAGCACTCTAGGTATGATTTTCAAGTCAGCTATCTATTCATTTACTTGACAGGCTACCCTGCCCACACTTAACTTGCTAATCAAATTAGCACAAGATGCACTGTCAAATATTTGCTGAAATCACAGTATTATATTTATAGCATTCCCATAAGGGAAGTGACGCAATCCAATATTATTCATTGGGCAAGAGTTGTTCCTGAGAAAACTAGGCTGATTTCAGACAAGCACATTCACATTGTACTCCAGAACCTCACAAACTAATATTTATTATTTGCACAAATTCCAGGCTGACAGATTTCTAATTCCCTGATCCCCCCTGCAACTTCCTGAAGGGACGGACAGTATTTGATCCACTCCAGCATTCCAGGATTTCTCAAAGAGAAAACATAAAGCTTTGGCCAGATCTTCCGAAAACTTCTTCAATGCACTAGGATCCTACTGGTTCTTTATTCATATTTCCCTTTCCATCTCCTATCTGGCTTTTTAAATTTTCAGATCTTCCCTAAGCTTACTGTAGAGAGCTGGTTTGGTGTGGTGGTTAAGGCACCAGGCTAGAAACCGGGAGGCGGTGAGTTCTAGTCCCGCCTGAGGCACAAAGCCAGCTGGGCAACCTTGGGCCAGTCACTCTCTCTCAGCCCCAGGAAGGAGGCAATGGCAAACCACTTCTGAAAAACCTTGCCAAGAAGATGCAGGGACTTGTCCAGGCAGTCTCCAAGAATCGGACACGACTGAACGGATTAAAAAAAAAGCTTACTGTGCATAAATGCTGGCTTCTTCTGCTCTTGGACTTATTTGCAATTCAATTTTCAACATCTCCTTTTTTTAAAGACAGTGCCCCCCCTCCTCCCAAAAATTTCGAGTTATATTTCCCATCAGCTTCTTCTCTATGGAATCCTAGTTATCATGGCTCTTGGTGTTTATTAAAACCCACTTTCGTTAAAATCAAGAATTTAAGCATTACATGGTCATTGCTCCCTAATGGTTTTTTGTTGTTTGTTTTCGCACTGAAGATGTTGCCTAGCCTGGCAATGAAATGTCCGCAAGAAAACAACAAGGCTCAGAGAGCACCAAGGACTCCACTGTTGTTTGTTTGTTTGCTACTTCTATTCCTTGATTAAATGTTCCCTACTGGTTTGTATCAGGTCAAGAATAGCTGGTCCTCTTGTGCCTTCTTCCACTTTATGAAGTTTAAGTTATCAGCAAGCCAAGTCAGGAAACTTCCTGGAAGGACCATGTTTGACAGAGTGACTCCCAACAGATGTCACTGAATTAAAAAAAAAACCCTTCACTACAATACAATTTAAGATAGCTATATACCACTCTATGTCAACATTTAGACACAGGGCAATTTACATCATTAGGCCGTATCCCTCACCAAATGATACACAACAGCTTTGTATTCCATTCATGCTGCTCTATTATCACCCTGACAGGCTGTTATCATTTTAGATTTGCCATTTCCTAACTTCATTTCCTTCACTCAAGCAAAGCTATACAGAAAGGAAATATGTATATCAGCAACCCACATTCTCTTTGGCAATCAACCACAGCTGAGAAGTTCCAGAAAGCATCCTGATTTGTCGCCATTTTAATTTGGTAAAAAAAAATATATGTTCAAATGTTGCTATGTTATTGTTGTTTTAACATATTTTGTTGCTGATAAACCTTTATGGCTACTGAACTGATTTTCTTTAGGCAGCAAATTAATTAAAAGTAACATTATCATTGGTCTCTCCTCTTCTTCCAATAGGCTCCTGGGCCTTTATTCTCAGCAAAAAAAACCCCAACAATGGTAAATTTCTAGTAGGCTAAATCTACAGTTGTTAATCCCATAAACTAAAGATGCTCGCTAGACAGAAAATCTCAGTGAACACAGTGGGACTTACTTTTGTACAAATACACACAAGAATACACTCTCAATCATGAATGCACACTTTGAAAGATTAGAGTTGATTAAACAAAAGTACTTCCTGACTCCCAATTACGTAACAATAGCTAAACCAAAATTAAACCATGGCTTGCTGAATAAACTATAATTATCTGGACTCCTTATATGTTAAGCTATAAAGTACCATTCAAAACTGTAATAGCTCTGTTCTCATAATACGAAAAGCCAAAGCCAAACAAATTATATTATAGGTTAGTACGACTTAAGAACCTAGGTAAAAACTCAGCTCCACAAAGAATGTCTGTGAGTGGATTCATCAGGAGTGGATTTGGGATTATTATATTTGCACACTTGGTTTTGGTACTGTACTGATCTTGAAATCCTGAACAAAGCATCCATTAATGCTGGGTAGATCCCACTAAAAGCAAAGTAAATCCTGCAAGCTTGACCATCACTGGGATCACACAGGGCTGCTTCCCCGCTTTAAATGAATGGGGCAAATCTCACTACTATTTTAAAAATAAAAATGATTGCTTGGCTTTTAGCTCTCAGAAAGCCCTTCTCCATGGCATTCCACCTGTTCAATTTTTTTCCAGATGAGCTGACAGAAATCACAAGCTTCAATAATGAAACAATCATTAAAAAAAGAGCAGTAATAATACCTAAAACACTTAGAACTTCATACTGGTCTTTCTATCCTGCTGTGACTAAATACATCATATACAGTAACTGAAGGAAATCTATAACCTTCCACAACAGCAGTCTCTAAAATTTTTGATTATGGACTTTTATCTGTAAAAAAAAATTGAGCAAGCTCTCCATGTCTACATATCTTAGCATTTATTTATAAATTATATACATTTGCTAATATATTACGTACATTATAAAACACACCTGTACATATGTATATTCCATATATTAAATATTAGCATACCCTAATTTCTTGGCTATTTTCTGAGATAAAAATGTAAATAGACGTTCAAATATTTTCTCCCATACTCCAACGGATCATCTTGTGCACCCAACTTCAGAGACCACAGTTCTACAAGACTGAACTTATTTTTCTCAAAGTTATCACAAACAAAAAAAGAATAGTTCTCCACCATGAATGGTGGCAAGGCTGAAACTGGTTTCTAACATAGTGTTTATTTCTTTAACACAGAGACCTACCAGCAATTTTAATAAAAGAGAGCCAGTTTGGTCTAGTGGTTAAGGTGCTGGGCTAGAAACCAGGAGTCTGTGAGTTCTAGTGCTGCCTTAGGCATGAAAGCCAACTGGGTGACCTTGGGCCAGTCACTCTCTCTCAGCCCAACTCACCTCACAGGGTTGTTGTTGTGGGGAAAATAGGAGAAGGAAAGAGTATTAGGTATATCCCCACCTTGAGTTATTTATAAAAATAATAAAGGCAGGATAAAAAAAGGGGGAACCATGCAGGCCCCAGCATCCCCAAATACATTTTATAGCAGCATGACCACCTCAAGGACCAAACTCCACATCACAATTTGGTTAACACAGCCTTTCTAACTTGGTGACTTTCAGATCCTCAGCACTAGGTCATCCCCATGCCGGCTGGGGATAATGGGAGCGGTTATACCAATGCATTTGGAGGTTGCTAGGCTGGGAAAGCCTGCCCCAAACCATGTTTTTTGTAGAAAACGCCTGGATGCACCATTCCTGCAGGCCACGCTTAGGAACCCATTTCCTGAGTGCAAAGTCAATTCCCTGGCCACTTGTTTGCCTTTTAACTCCGCAACATTTCTGCAAAACGCTCCAGCTCACAACAGGGAAGCATGGCGCCTCCTCGGGACACCTCAACAAGCAGGAGGCTCTTCCATCCCCAGAACAGCGCTGCTCCCCCTCCGATGCCCAGCCAGGAGGGTGTTCCCTTGGGGCACCCTGATTTTCACCAGGCCCAGTGCCCCACTTTCCTACCATGTCTCATCAAGTACCCTGGGCCCACACCGATCAAGGGATGGGGAACGAGCGCTGCACGAGCACGCCTCGAAGCTAAAACGTGGGCCACCTGCCCCAGTTTGCACACCCACTCCCACGCCTTCCCCATTCACCGCTGCTTTTCTTAAACAAAGCAGCACATGCATGCTAATTGCACAGACTCATGCTAATCCAAACAACCCCAACCATCAAAGCCATAAACCTTCCACCAACCTCACAGCTATTCCCACTCGCCCAGCTTCCTTGCACATACAGTCCAAGCGTGCAACGCCTCCTTTTTACAATGACTGCTTGTGCAAGCCCCGCCTCCTCCAACGAAGCTGCCCAGTCACCGGTCTCCCGCAGCCAACGGCTAGGGGAAAAACAGCGTCTCCCCCTCAGCGGCGCTCCGGATTATGTACCACGTCCTCCGCCGCCCAGAACATCTGCCGCCGCTGCCTTTTGCTTCTCCCGAAGCCTTTTCACCCGTAGCTGTGGTGTGCTACAGGGAGTTGTAGTTCTTCGGAAGGCTCTGCCTGTAGGACTGAACCGGAGGCTAGACGACAAGTTCCGGCATCCTCCGCGAGCGGACGGGTTGGGAACCGCCTTTCAGGTCATGTGACGAGGGGTGATTGGATAACGGATGCGTCAAGAAAAAGAAAACATAAACTTTAGAGAATCATACAAAAGGTTGTGATTACGGGTTTAATTCGAAGATTTCCTCTCCTCTGAGAAAATGTGAAAGCTTATTATTATAAACGTCCTGTAAGACTTGGTGACCTCCAAAGATTTTGGACATTTAAATATAGCGATGCAGCAACCAGCCTAAGAATTGCCAGTGAAGATATTGAAATGGTAGATAGCTTCTGGATTTAAGGGTCAACTAACAATAATAATAATGGGGGGCATGGTGGTTCAGTGGGTAAGACGCCAGGCTTGTAGATCGGAAGATCGCAAGTTCGGAGGTTCGAATCCCTAGCCCTGCGTGACTGAGTGAGCTCCCGCACTACCTCCAGCTCTTGCCAACCTAGCAATTCGAAAGCATGCAAATGCAAGTAGATTAATAGGTACCACTTCGTCTTCGGACAACGCTGGCTCTTCGGCTAACAAACGGAGATGAGCATCGGCCCCTAGAGTTGGACACGACTGCACAAACACGACTGCACAAATGTGCGGGGGGAACTTTTTTACCTTTTTAACAATAATAAAGGCTAGCGCTTGGTAATTTGAAACAGTGGTTTTCTATCGAACACATCAAATTTTATTTAATTACAGTCAATGACCACCAACCTCCCCCCACCAACCCTCAGAAACAATGGCCAAATACAACAAAAACAATGTAACAGTTACATAAAAACTAAAAAATGAAGACTTAAAAACTGGGGAAAGGGAAGAATTGAAAAAAACAACATAGAATAAATAAAATAGAAATTTTGTAAAATATGGGAAAACAGCACAATAAAAGAGGAAAAAAAACATAATGTCAGAACTCCAAGATTATATCATCTTATGCCTTTTTATGGAAATCACTACAGATAGAAACTTAGCAACTCTGTGGGTGATGGTGGAGTTTCAATGTATAAGTAGGAAACGGATCCAATTAAGACCTTGGAAAAAGTATTCAGGTGTTCTGATGTGTCTATACCTACAAAGATCAGAATTGTGCAAGCCGTGGTATTCCCTGTGACACTCTATAGAAGTGAAAGTTGGATAGAAAGAGTATTCATGCTTTTGAACGTTTGGTGTTGGAGAAGATTCCTGAGAATACTGTAGACAGCCAAGAAAACAAACAAATGGATCATTGAACAAATCAACTCAAACTTGTGCCCGAGCCTGGGGTCCTGGGTGAGAGACAGAGCCTTTCTCCTTTTTTAAAAAAATATAATTTTTATTAAGAATTTTAATCACAATAGTACAAACTAATACAAACTAAACTTAGAGAAAGAAAATAGAATGGAAAGAAAGAATAAAGAGTGCAGGAAAAAAGAAAATGAAAGAAAGAAGAAAAAGAAAAGAAAGAATATAATAAAGAAAAAGAAAAGAACTATATAATGAAGTGACTTCCAACCTTCATCACAACAAGTATAAACAAATTTAATAACTCTTCACCCCCTATAACAGTGCTTTCCAAAGTCCCGCTGTTGGTGGTGTGTGTGGCGGCGGCGGCAGCGGTGGCAGCCTCGTGTTTTGCGCTAAAACCCGGAAGTGCTGATGGCACGCCGCTGCCACCGCCACCGCCACCGCCGCCACCACTACCACCACCGCCACACACACCACCACCGGCGATGCGCATGCTGCTACAAGGGCGGCAGCGACGTGCCATCAGCACTTCTGGGTTTTGTCATGACACATTAGTGTGTCGTGACACACAGTTTGGAAAGCTATGCCCTATAACATAGCTCTCCAAAGTGTGTGTTGCGACACACTACTGTGTCGCCTGCGGTGTCCTACTGTGTCGCGCAAAAACCCAGAAGCGCTGATGGGGGAACCGAAAGAAGCGGCACCGCTGCCAATCAGCACTGCCGCTGCTGCGCCGCCACACTGATTGGCGGGGGTGCCGCTTCTTTCGGTTCCCCCATCAGCGCTTCCGGGTTTTTTGCGTGACACAGCAGGACACTGCAGGCTGTGCCACCCCCACCGCCACCGCCGTCGGTGTGTGTCACCAACGTTAAAAGTTTGGAAAGCTCTGCCCTATAAGGTTAAACGGATATCTCTTCATCCCATATCCCATCCCTTATCTATAAGCAAATCCATAAAACATCAACTTTTCAATCCTGGTGTCAGCAAAAAGTCTATAAAGGGTTGCAAGAACATTGCAAAAAAAAAGTCTTATTTTAACCTTGATCAAATAAACAAACTTTATATTCCTTTCTTTTACGTCTAATAGTCTTAATCTTTAATTCAATCAAATATTGTAGGATTTGATTTCTCTTCAATTCTTCTTTATCCAGTATTAACTGATATCAGGCTTGTATTTTTTTTTCTTCTGCTTAAAATCTTTAGTCCCCTCTAGTGTTCAGTTTCTAAAATCATCACTTATCTTTTGTTATAACTTGCAACAACCAGGATAGCCAAAATAAGTCTGTTTCCCATGAGAAGTTGTTTATTTTTTATAGTTAATTCCAAAATCTTATAGTAAAAGTCAATATTCCAAATTTATCTGGACTACACAGTTTGGAAAGCTATGCATTAATTTCAACATTTCTAATTAAGCAAGCAAGAATAATAAAACAACTAAAGGAAGACGAACAGAGCCTGGTTTGGGGGATTCTTTTCAACTTCGCAATAAGTTTTCGGTTATGCAACAGGGAAGTAGGTTTATAATGGAAAATGCAGCATTCAAACCCACTGCTTCAACACTGGGAGATGATGGGATTAGCCATCTTGCTCACAACCATTGTGGAGACTTTTAAAGGACACTACGTTCGCAAACCTCACTTTCTAATCACTTTCAGAAATTGCCTATTAACCACTGTAAAGCTATTAGAGACCTTTGGAACAACAAATTTGAAAAGTCTTTATCAGGTGAGTTTATCTTCAACTCCGAACAAAAAAAAAATTAATTACAAGCTTAAGAACTTAAAGAATTTGAAATAAACAGCAAAAAGCTAAATAAGATTTTGATCTAAATATAAATTCTATTACAATTTACATAAGGTATCACCTGCAAATAATAGAATCTTATGCTCAGCCCCCTATTGTTATTCCATTAATGCAGTGCTTTCCAAAGTCCCGCCGTTGGCGACAGACGAGGCCACCGCACTGCCGCCGCTGTTGGTGTGTCGCCAACGGCGGGACTTTGGAAAGCACTGCATTAATGGAATAACAATAGGGGCTGAGCTATTCCATTCCATTCCATTCCATTCCATTCCATTCCATTCTTTGCAGGTGATACCTTATGTTTTATAGCTAATTATTATTATAATAAAACCTTATGTTTTATAGCTAATTATTATTATAATAATTATTGCTCAGACTGAAGAAGCCCCTTGGATAAGGAGCGAAACGTTTCCATTAAGAAAATAGAAATCCAGTTGACATGATTCAAGCTACAGACATTTTATAGCTAACCCAATTCTATTCCTAATCTCATTTCATCAAGAGATAATGGACTTCCTTTTGGGGGGTGTCACACAGGGTCCTGGAGCTAAACGTGCACACCTGTTGTGGGACAGGAGAAATAACTCCAGACAGGCAAGTGCCTTCTGCCCAAGAGTGTCCCCAAGATGGCTGGCTGGGGGATTCTGGGAGTTGAAGTTCACACATCTTAAAAGTGGCTGAGGTTGAGAAACACTGGTTTATAGCATGTCATGATGTGTGAATCCAGCTGCACTCGGGGAACCATGCAGTTAATGGAAGAAATTAAAATGACACCAACTGGTTTACCACAATAGGTGAACACTGTATTACTGATGGCACTTTATAGCTCATACAGAGTGATGAATCCACCTTTACCTCATGCCACACACTAAACTGCTATTACTCGTAGCTATTTTTAAAAAGGTACAAGGAAAAGAAGTGGAAAAAAACACTAGATCCATTTTTCCACTCCGTAAAACACTTTTATTTTGCTTGACTCGTACGTTCTTGTGTAATACTGTATACATCTATCTTTCTATACATCTTATCGAAACGTCTTTTTTAAATACATAACATTATTTTTTAAAGTTTCATGAAAAAGTCCTGTTTTTTGCGCTGCTCCCACTCCCTCCCTGCATTTAAATAAGCACATAGGTTTTCATGTTTCGAAGCGGATTGGCCCCTAATAGAAAGTATAGGACTTCTTTTCCTTTAAAAAAATAGAAATTACCATTTTACACAACGAAACATTCAATGCAAACAGAAACTGTTCTTCATCCTAAATCTAAAAATTATTTTCTTGTCTGTACTTTAATGGGTGTGTGTATGTATGTGTGTCATGTATCTTCCCCCACTCCAATAGCCCTGCTGGCTGAGCACTATGGGACCTGAAGTCAACAGATCTGCAGGGCACCAAGTTGGGAAGGTCAACGTAGAGTTTAACAAATGCACACTTATGGTACCATATCTGTTTCATTCAAAACATAAAGCGTAAAA
This sequence comes from Charina bottae, assembly GCA_023362775.1. Lineage (NCBI taxonomy): Eukaryota > Metazoa > Chordata > Lepidosauria > Squamata > Charinaidae > Charina > Charina bottae. Next base: position 5,716,873 of record JALMGJ010000040.1, read on the forward strand.
AACAGGCTGCGGTTGTACGGATTTCTCTGTTTGCACCAATATTCACAAGAATAAATACTGTATAGCAATCAACTTTTTTCTCTTCATACACAGTGTGAGGGTTCTAGGGGTGATAAATGCACATCTAAGCATTCATTTTTTAGGAAAGAATTATATAGATATATGTGTTTGTGTTTATGTAGGACTACGTATATAGAAAGCATCACTTAGGAAGGAACGGCCCCTCATTGTATGGATTGGAAACTCATTTCATCTTTTTAAACTCCTGAAAATCTGTTCTGGTGGGCTGCCTTCCTCACTGCCCACTAAGTTTTCTTTCTTTGCAACCTATTTTTCTGCTCCATAGTGAGTCATGGCTAGAAACATACATTGTTTTTGTTTGCTAGAATCTGAGAATCCAGAAGATGTATTCCAGGAACCATGTTCCACAAATACAAACGTGGGCAAGGAGGTGCTGAGTTTCACACTCAGTAGTTTTCTCTTCCACACTCACCATTTTATTGCTCAGAATCAAACTCCAGATGTTGGGTTATTAACAACTAAAAAGGGATATCTATTCCACAAAACTATGCTCATTTTAAAGTATTTTGGTTGTCATGGTTTTCTGTAGTCAAGCTCAGCAACTATAGTTAAACAAAGGGGCTTGAGATTTTTTAAAAGAGATATATCCCCAAATCACAGTCCTTCTATTTGCTAGGGTGAAGGAATGATTGTTAAACCACTAACTCTCTTACACCAAAGTTTGAAAATTTGCCCCCATCTCTGCCTACTGTTGACACTCCCTAAAATACACAACATTTGTTTCTGGTTAATGTTGGTTGGGAAAGTTTAATCCATCGGCTAATGAGCTGAGACCAACTGTCACAAAGCAGAAAAAAATGGAAAATGCCCCTGGATTTCAACCCCATGGAAGCCCACATCTCACAATATGACAGAGACGTAATGTTGATATGCTGGTACAGTAGAATCAAGCAAGTCCCAGCTAATCAGAGAATACCCTTAAAAATGATAACGGGGGGCGTTTTGAAGTCAAGGGAAAAAGTGCATAAATTTATTAAAAATAAGAATCCCATTAGGGAGCTGATAGGGACCCCAAGATATACAGTTTGTTGCCAGCATAACATAAGCAATGATTTGTAAGGGGAAAAAAACAGTGAATGTTAGATTTTTTTTATATATTTATGTCATCGGAGATTGTCCAGTATAACTTCTGCCTACAGTCCTGTTGCTATTCTTTGCTTTAAAAAAAAGCTACGATTTGACCCAAGAACAGATGATGAAAGTGCATTTTGCAAAGGGTAGGAAAGTCAAGCCTGCCATGCCGAGAGGCCAAGCCAGAGTGGATCGGGAATCCGTCTTGCTTGTAACCTGAAGCACTTCCTGTTTCTCTAAAGTGGAGCAAAGGAGCAACCAGCGATACACACGTCTGTACCAGGTAAGGGTAGTCATGCCCACCACCTACACCAGTGTTTCTCAACCTTGTCAACTTGAAGATGTATGGACTTCAATTCCCAGAATTCCACAGCCAGCATACTGACTGGGGAATTCTGGGAGCTGATGTCCACACATCAACAAGTTGGTAAGGTTGAGAAACATTGACTTACACGAAGAAAGGTCAGTGTTGGATTTCTTCTCCTAACTCACCCCAAGAATGCTGCAAAGCCCGTTTTATGGCCTTCAAGAACCCGTTCACCACGTTGTCCCAACCCACAGAAATACCAATGGTTATTAAGATCCCGTGGGTCAAAGATTCCTAGCATTCAGCTCATCAGACAAAAAGGAAGAAGAGCCAATGAAATTATTCCTGGTTTTGTTGAAAGGCACAACCCTGTGTTGCCAGGGGAGGAGTACTGAATTCTCCAAAGGTCAAATCTGTGCCGCAGTTGGAGAGGTTAAAAGTAAAAAGAAGAGAATTTGGAATCAAGGGAAAGTAGAACTGATCTCAGCCTTGGATAGAAACTTCCAGAGGGAGAAGCAAACGGCAAAATCCCAATTTGGATGAATGACTCACAGGGCTGAGGGGAACTGGAGTATTTTCTGGAATGAGCACTCGGTCCTCCCATTCTCCAGCATCTGGGCAATGCAACTAGGACATTACAGGTAGTTCTCACTTAATGACCACAATTAGGACCAGAATTTCAGTCACTAAGCAATGTAGTTGTTAAGCAAATTTGACCCGATTTTATGACCATTTTTGCAGCAGTTGTTAAGCAAATCACATGGTCATTAGGTGAACCACGTGGTCGTTAAGCGAATCATGTGGTTCCCCATTGATTTTGCTTGCTGGAAGCCGGCTGGGAAGGTCAAAAATGGCGATCACGTGACCACGAGATGCTGTGACGGTTGGAAATGTGAACTGGTTGCCAAGCGCCCAAATCGCGATTATGTGATTGAGGGGACGCTCTGACGGTTGTAAGTGCGAGGACTGATCATAAATTGGTTTTTTCAGCACTGTTGTAAGTCCAAACTGCCACTAAACAAATGGTCGTTAAGCGAGGACTACCTGTATGCCATGCCTTGCCTTGCCGAAGGTGGCTGACGGTCCACCCAGCATGTTCATTCAGAGGGCTGAGAGTTGGGGGAAAGATAGATAGCACTTTCTCCTTGCTGCCAGGGTGGGAAGGCATTGCTTATTTTAAGGGGCGGGGAACTGATGGCCCTCCATAAACTGCGAAGCTACCACTGCTAGAAACTCCAGCCAACAGGGCCAATGGAGTACTGGGTCTTCTAGTTTAGCAGCATATGAAAGGTTACAGGCTGCCCACCCATTTGAAGAAACCGGACATGCCATTTAAGCCAAACAGCTGACGTTGGAGCTGCCGCTGAGTGTGAACAGAAGAAAAGTGACCATCCGGCAAATGTGAACTATCGTCTGGTTGATTCTATTGCATGGGCCCGAAGGAAGGCCCTCTACATTTAGCTGCAGACCAGTTCATCATCCAATCGGGCTCAGTAAGCTCCTTCTAATGGGTTTCTGCTCTTGAATGAAAGATGGGAAGCATTCTTGGGCCCCCAAAGGTTATTCATGGGGAAAGAACAAAGAGCAACCTTGTCAGACAGGGGTTGGTTGCTTTAGAACAGTGTTTTAGAACATGCTGGCTGGGGAATTCTGGCAGTTGAAGTCCACCCATCTTAAACTTGCCAAGTTTGAAAAACACTGCTTTAGCAGCCATGGGATCATTCGTCCTCTAACTTGGCAGCCTGATGTGGTTGGACTCCAATACCCATCCTCCCCAGCCAGGCCAATCACTGAGGATCATGGGAGCCACAGTCAACATCATCCAGAGGCCATGAGGTCTCCCATGTTTTTCTTTAAACTGATGCTTTTCCAGTTCCTTTGATAGCAGCAGTATTTCTTGATGAAAAGTCCATCCCGGCTCACAACTGAACTTTTTTCTCCCTTTTTTTCCTCTTAAGAGGGTCCAGCCCTCCAGCTGCCCCAGAGAATTGGAAATACAATTAAATTAAAAGTTTTCCTCCCCCCACATATCCTTCTTCCCCCCCACCTCTGTCCCATTTTCTAGCACAGTATTTCAGTGTTTCTCAACTTTGGTAACTTTAAGATGTGTGGATTTCAACTCCCAGAATTCCCCAGCCAGCTTTGCTGGCTGGGGAATTCTGGAAGTTGAAGTCCACCCATCTGAAAGTCGTCAAGGTTGAGAAACACTGCTCTAGCAGGATTGTAATCCCTGTGTGTGTGTGTGTGTGTGTGTGTGTCTCTCTCTCTCTCCCCACACATTTCCATCCTCCTGTTGAACAAGTCCACACTGTCTGGTTTTCCTTCTGTACGTCCAGCGTTCTGTCATTTGAACCATGCCAGGGAAAAGCACAAACCGGCAAAAATATACATATTTATCAACCAAAGTGGGCCTAAAGAGGCGTTTTTGGATGGGCATCAGCTGGCTGCAAGTCTCGTGAATTTGGGTGGATGGATTCACATGCCAGGGCAAAAAGACGTGTTCTGCTGGAACATGCTTGTGACGAAAGGACAGGAATGCAACAACACTTCTCAATGCAGTATTTTCTCCACCGAATGGCATTTCACATTCATTTCACCAGCGCGCCCAAAGTTAGCTTTTTGAGTGGATCCCTAAAAAGGTGCAATTACATTCAACAGTGACTGCAGATCACCGCAGATCAACTGCAAGAGGTCGAGGAGGAGGAGGAAAGTCAGCTCCACAAGGTTTTGTGGTTGATCCTCGATTTAAAACGGACCCCGTGGGTTAGTCAACTCTGCTTCCCTGTTCTGGGGAAGTTTCCACAAAAGTTTTGGTCTGTAAATTCTGCTTTAGCTCTCCTGAGGATTGCTGTAATGAAGCTCTGAGTTGAAAACTTCTTTGTAAAGGGGAGGGAAATTCTTCGCGGTCTCCGGATGGACAAGGCGGAAAAGCTCCAGCTTATCTAAGTGGAGGCTGCAGATTGTCTTCATCAAGGGGAGCTTGGAAACCATCTGTGGGAAAAGGAGACTGGTTAGAGCAGGGTCCTCGGAGCCTGTTAATTGAAAAAAAAATTCTGGAATTCCTGATCAAGAGGCAAAGCTCTCATGATAGAAAATTGGCTGTGTTTGAACTTTCCCCCACCCCCACCCCCAATCTCATGAAACCCCATCAAGTTTTCACCAAAATCCAGAATACAGTTTGAAAAACCTGAGGTTAGAGAGCGGGGCTTAAAGTGAAACTTAACAATTATGAAGAAATAGAGCAGTGTTTCTCAACCTTGACAACTTTAAGAGGTGTGGACTTCAACTCCCAGAATGCCCCAGCCAGCCATGATGAGTGCACCGTTAGGAGATTTGAAAGACCAGGTTAGGGGCAGATTGTCATGGAGAAAAATCTGTTTGGTTGCTAAGGGTCGACACTGACTTGATGGCACATAATCGATCAATCACTCTGCTGTGTCATAATCAAGATGATTAAAAATCCCCATTTTATAGCTGGAAGAACTCAAATGAGAGTAAGTTGCTCATCTTGTGAATTAGTTCTCCTCCCTCCCTATTTTATCCTCATAGTAACCCTATACCAGTGTTTCTGAACCTTGGCAACTTTAAGAGGTGTGGACTTCAACTTCCAGAATTCCCCAGCCAGCATGGCTGGCTGGGGAATTCTGGGAGTTGAAGTCCACACCTCTTAAAGTTGTCAAGGTTGAGAAACACTGAAATAGAGGGAGGAGAAGGAATGTATACAGCTGCTTATACTAAATAAAAAAGAAAAAATAAAGCACTCTCTGTAAATTCCCCCTTACAATTGCATGCTGAAAAATGGCTAAGGAAACACCCCAGCCTTTAAAGGTTTAATTAAAACAGACGGCCTTTTCTTTGTATGCCAGTCAATGACATCTGTCTTCAAGGGGGTCTGCAGGGAGCGTCAAAAAGTCGAGTTGGCCAAAACCATGCAATCAAAGCCATGTAATGTGTCAACCCATGTAAAAAGGGGCAAGGCTTTGATCACGTGGTTGTGGCCGCCATCTTGACTTTTTTGACCCTCCCTGCGGACGCCCTGTCTGCCTCCAAGGACAATCCATCCATTCCATCCACCCCTCTTTCCCCCCGGGCTCAAGAGTAGGTCAACATTCGGCTTGCTCAAAGCAAGCGGGGTTGTTCTGCGTTCCCCCCATTTAATTTCCTTTCTCATCAATATTTACTGAATGTTTGGAAACCTCGGAATTGGCCCTGAAGTGTGTCGATATCTTTCTCTTGTGTGCTAGTCTGTCTCTCTCCCATTTAATTCTTTAGAATGTCTTATTTACCTTGGAAAGCCTGTCTTCATTGACATTTTTCTTTTGAATCTCGTGCTGGAGAGCCATGTAGACCTTATCCTGGAGTTTTTGTATCTTTTTGGATTCAGAGAGCCAAGGCCGATCTGAGAAAGGAAAGCACATTTTGGTCTTGCTTAGAATTGCAAAATGGCAGAAAAAACAACTGATTCCTATTATTTCCAATTGCAGCGGCTATTCTGTAGAAAGCCTGGGTATGGGTGCAGTGAGGTTCACAAACCGCACTAAGACATGATGAGATTTGTTTATTTTAGGCCTAGCTTTAACCCAGTGTGGCTTGTAAAACAAGATTTGTGGCTTATTGTGATATGGAAACCCAGCCATTGTGGCTTATCCAGGAAAATTATTGTTTGTCAAAGTGCGAGCGTGGAGTGGCCTGGTCCTTCTTCCTTGACACCAGTGATCCACGTACTATGCAGTAAATAGACTCCAAACAGAGATTATATAAAATATCCTATTTACTTTATATACATACGTATTTACAGATCACTTCCACACGGGTAACAAATGATACACCAACGATACAGCATACAAGAGGTAAAAATGGGAATAAAGAAATCCTGGATTCTTCTGCTTATATATACAAACTGACCAATCACCTTATAGGTCACTCTCATTATCCACCACACCCAACTAAACTCTTAGCACCTGTGGTATGAGTCACACACTGACACATCATCCCTACAACAATGGCTGCTAATTGGGTGACTTGCAGAATAATTCCCCTCTCACCTAGATATCAAGCCTCTCTGGTATAATTTATCTAACTGTAAATTCCTGGGTCTATAAAAACCCCAACATTGTTATTGTTATTATTAAAATTATTGTTGTTGTGATTTTATATTTTTAACTTCTTGTTGTGAACCGCCCAGAGTTCCCTGGTATGGAGGAGATGGGCGGTGATACAAATTTAAATAATAAATAAAAAAATAATAAATAAAAAAACATGGTTAAAGCCAGCATTTAAGCCCAGACTCTGTGTGGATGTGTGTGTGTGAGAGAGTGAGTGTACAAGTGTGAGCACATGTTGGTTGCAGAGTCAATGAGGCAGAGCACGTATTAAGCCCTTTGAGTAACTTTACCTAACCTGATGTCCTTCACATGAACTGGAATTACAACTGTTGGTCCTAACTGATCTTGAAGGACTCAGTTGGAAAGGTCTACCAGAGAAGCGGACCATATATAGCCAATCTTTAGGCCCTGTGCCCCATTTCATCCCTGTTAAAACTTTCTTTGCTGCAAACTCCACCACTGGTGCCAAGAACAACGACCCTCAGAGCAATCCTTGACAATATCAATGTGAAAAGGATTTTTGGAAGAACATTCTCACTTCCCGAGACCCTCAAGAGCCACTTCTAGTCAAGAGTAACCAATTGTAGGGAAGATAGATTCAGAAGGCAGCTTTCTATGCTTGTTAACCAGAATTCTACAGTAGGAGTGGGCAATAACTGGTCTTCTAATGTTGGAGGGGCGTGGTGGCTCAGCGGGTAAGATGCCAGGCTTGTCGATCGGAAGATCGCAAGTTTGGAGGTTCGAATCCCTAGCCCTGCGTGATGGAGTGAGCTCCCGCACCAGCCCCAGCTCTTGCCAACCTAGCAATTCGAAAGCGTGCAAATGCAAGTAGATAAATAGGTACCACTTCGGTGGGTAGGTAACACCGTTCTGTGCACGTTATGCCGGCCACATGACCATGGAAGCGTATTCGGACAACGCTGGCTCTTTGGCTAACAAACGGAGATGAGCACTGGCCCCTAGAGTCGGACACGACTGCACAAGTGTGCGGGGGGAACCTTTACCTTTTTAATGTTGTTTGACTCCCAGTAGGCCTAGCAATGTGGTCAATGGTGAGGGATGTAGTAGCAGTCTAACAGTATCTATTATCCATTTGTGTTCTACAGTCACGTTCTACTTCTTTCTTTCTTTCTTTCTTTCTTTCTTTCTTTCTTTCTTTCTTTCTTTCTTTCTTTCTTTCTTTCTTTTCAAATTTTGCCACCACCCATCTCCCCCAGAAAGGGGGACTCTGGGCAGTTTACAATAGAAATCATATTAAAACAATAGGTATAAAAACATCTAAGATATACAGTAAATATACGATTTACCAAATATAAATATAAATTAGTATAAAATCCAAGTGGTCATACAAATCTAGATCAGTGAGGAGAGCTCTTCTTCCCAGAAGAGCCATAGCAAGGTGGCAGGAAACATGATGGGCATATGGGAAATCCCAGGTGCTCCCTTTGGCATTTCCAGGTACCAGTTGTCCCTCCATTGGAGTCACCAGAGATCTACTGCCAGTCACAATAAACCCCCAGAATAAACAACCTGGTACTTTCCAAATACTTTGGACTTCAACTCCCACAATCCTTTACTATTGGCCATGTGACTGGAACTGATGAGAATTGGTCCCAGACATGTAAAGCACTAGGCTATCTACAGGTAGTCCTCAACTTATGACCATTCATTTAACAACCATTCCAAGTTACAACGGCGCTGAAAAAAGTGACTTACGACCGGTCCTCGCACTTACAACTGTTGCAGCATCCCTGCGATCACATGATCAAAATTCAGGTGCTTGGCAACCGGCATATATTTACGACAGTTTTAGTGTCCCAGGGTCACGTGATCGCCATTTGAGACCTTCCCAGCTGGCTTCCAACAAGCAAAGTCAATGGGGGAAGCCAGATTCTTTAACAACCACGTGATACACTTAATGACCGAGGTGATCTGCTTAACGACCGTGGCAAAAAGGTCATAAAATCAGGTGTGATTCACTTAATGACTGCCTCACTTAACGACAGAAGTTCCAGTTCCAATTGTGGTTGTAAGTCAAGGACTACCTGTACCTGTAGCAGTCACCCAGTCATCCCTGCAGTGGGAAACAGCTGTCACCACTGGCTAACAGGAAGAAAATGCTGACCCTGCTAGGTAAACCAACTGCCAACTCATTTAGGATACTGACAACAAGTGTTAATCCAGTGCTTCTTCCCCTTCTGGGTGTTCTTGATCACATACCTGGTGTGAACAGGACAACAGCAGTGAAGAGAGCCACCTCTTCATCGGAGAGCTGTAGTCGGCAAAGGTTCTTCCCCAGCTCAAAGATGGAGCTGATGAGGTCGTCACAACCTAAGGGAACAAGGAGCCATTGAGTTGGCTTTTGAACATGAAGTTGGCTGATTTCATACTTTCAAATCAATGCATGCACCGACACGTGACAGTTCTGCAAACGTTGCGATGCAGTTTGCCAGGAATTGTTTTAAAAGTTGGAGAAGTATGTTTCCATATACTCTAGATTTAATACTATGTTAAAGAACTGAGATAGTTGTATATTATTACTATATTAATACTATATGGATCCTTTTCCTTTTTTCAAGTTTATTTTCACCATTGTTTAGATATACAGATATAGATATATATATAGATACACACACACACACACACACATGCATACTGTATTACCACTGTTATATTAATTATTATTTTTATTTGTTAAAATAATTTGTTACATTTCACTATCATCCATAAAATTATATAAATACTTTTAGAAATATGTCAGGGAAAAAACATTCCTAATACAAAAATGTATTATGGTAGAGGAAATTGTTTGGAAAAACAATGTCCGTTAGACAAAATTGGAAACAAAAATGATTATGTTTAGAAAAATGTGCATTGAAACCCCTACCTAAACTCTAGTAAGAACTTTAAAAAACTTCTCAAGTTTGACAAAACCAAAAGGAGAAATGGAGAAACCAAACTTCTTGTATTTACAGAACTGAGAAACCGAAATGGACAGATTTGGCTGTTTGTGAAGGAAGTGGCATATGACCTGAAGCAGCTTTTGGGCACTGCTATAATAATAATGTTGCTCACAAAACCAGGTGTCTAAGCTCACACCTTCATACCCTGTGACTAGGGAAAGTTTACGGCCACGAGAGCTGAGAATTCAGGCAGGCCTCCTCTTAGTGAGCGTTTTTTTTTCCGTGCCTTCAAGTCAGTTTTTCCTCCTGGCGACTGCCTGGACTAGTCCCTGCCGTTTTCTTGGCAAGGTTTTTCGGAAGTGGTTTGCCATTGCCCCCTTCCTAGGGCTGAGAGAGAGAGACTGGCCCAAGGTCACCCAGGTGGCTTTCATGCCTAAGGCGGGACTAGAACTCTCAGTCTCCTGGTTTGCTATTGGCTCCTTAGTAGGGCTGAGAGACAGGGACTGGCCCAAGGTCACCCAGGTGGCTTTCATGCCTAAGGCGGGACTAGAACTCACGGTCTCCTGGTTTGCCATTGCCCCCTTCCTAGGGCTGAGAGAGAGAGACTGGCCCAAGGTCAGCCAGCTGGCTTTGTGCCTGAGGAAGGACTAGAACTCTCAGTCTCCTGGTTTCTAGCCCAGCGCCTTAACCACTACACCAAACTGGCTCTCACATCTTGGGATTGAGAGTTCCAAAACTGAGTTATATACACAATGCAAGACAGGGGCAGGGGGTCTTTTCCTGTCCTGTATCTCTCAACATTCACCTTTATTAAATGCTTCTGCTGGGTTTTATTGTCTAGAGAAGGGGAGGAAATCTCCTTATTCATTTCCTCAGTACATAATTTTATCTCCCTCTGCACTTGCCTTGATGCATAATTTTATTGGGGCCCAATTTACTCGCCTGTTCTCTTCACTAAAAAACCCTGAAATGTTGCATTATTTCTTCCACTTGCTCCAGCCCCATATTAAAGTAAGGTTGGTTGCTTCTATTCTGCACCCTTTCCAACTCTATCCCAGGTGCGTGTATGTGCTCAAACATGCATGCGCACATATACAGTGAAAAAGAGCAAACACAGTGTCAATCAGAGAGCTACACAGGTCTGCATTCACACAATATATTTAACCTGATTATTGTATCGAACTATAAACTAGTCAAAGAGGGCAGATTTGCACAACATGCTAAGCCATGAAAAAGCTAACTGCTTTTTCTGCTATGGGGCGGGTCAAAAACATCAATATGGCAGCCACGACTGTACAATCAAGGCTATACAGGCAGTCCTCGACTTACGACCGCAATGGGGACTGGAACTTCCATTGCTAAGTGAGGCAGTTGTTAAGTGAGTCACACCCGATTTTACAACCATTTTTGCTGCAGTTGTTAAGCGAATCACTGTGGTTGTCAAGTGAATCTGGCTTCCCCCACTGACTTTGCTTGTCAGAAGCCGGCTGGGAAGGTTGCAAATGGCAATCACGTGACCCCGGAATGCTGCAACTGTAGTAAGTGCGAGCCGTTTGCCAAGTGTCTGAATTTTGATCACGTGACCGCAGGGATGCTGTGACAGTCGTAAGTGTGAGAACCAGTCGTAAGTCACTTTTTCCAGTGCCATTGTAACTTTGACTGGTCGCTAAATGAATGGTCATAAGTCAAGGACTACCTGTACCCCCTTTTATGTGCGTCACAACACACACAAAAAAAGGGATGGGTTTCAATGGTGCAGCTGCCATATTGACTATTTTCATGCCTCCTGCGGACACCCTGTGGTGAAGTGTGTTGTGTGAGCACAGCCAATATATTCTAAGTATGAGAACCCTGCAGATTTGTATAAACATGATAAATATATCAACAGTTCCATGTATTTCCCTTTTTCCCCTCAAATTTCCACACCTCTTGGTGGTAAACCTAATTCCTCCCATTTTAGCCACAAAGAGATCAGGATCACAATACATGATGGTACCAAGATGGCCACCAACCCATAACGTCTCATTTCCATCTTCAGAAGGGCCCCCCCTCTGCTTTCTTACCGAGGGACTTAAATATCGGCATCCCGCCATACTTCCCCGCAAAAAGCACGGTGTTGTTCAGCGGGTTGAAGGCCCGTGTCATTCGGATGAGGAGAATCTCCAGACAACCTGATGACGACCAACAGTAGAAAAAGGAGAAGGAAGGAAGGAAGGGAGGGAGGGAGGGAGGGAGGGAAGGAAGGAAGGAAGGAAGGAAGGAAGGAAGGAAGGAAGGAAGGAAGGAAGGAAGGAAGGAGAGATGTTTCCATTGTTAAAGACAAGGAAAAAGGAAGATAGGGGGAAGCGGAGAAAAGGAAATCTCCCCACCAAGCCCACATTAAAAATTCAATAAAAGTGATGATGATACATGTAATTTTAAATGTGGAAAGGTGAAGAATTGAAGCCAGAAGAAAGGAGAGGGTGGAGCAGAAGAAGATAAAGCCAAAAAATGGGAGAAAAGGAGAAGGAGGAGATTAGAGCTATGTTGGATTATTAGCTACCTCAAGCTATGAAGTTGCCAGAAGTAAGTGGCATGGGGCACAGGTGTCTCCAACCCCCCATTTCTGCCCCCTTTCCTTGACAATTTGGACCCCCTGCCCACCCAGTAATGAGATGCTCCCAAGGTTTTAACAAAAACATCTGTCGAGTTGGCACTGATTGGCCCAATCACTTGTTCCTTGGAGAAGAAACAGAGCAGAAGCTTCCTTCCTTCTGCAAGTGTTTTGATCTGCTTCTCCCCCTTCCCAACGGGCAGGGCTTCACTCACATGGGCATGACCACCATCTTGACTATTTTGACCCCCTCGCAGATGCCCCCGTTTACACCTATTCCCAGTTTCTTTCATTTCTCGGACAACATCCACACACTTACCCCCCACCAACTCCCTTACCTGCTTTGAGAAGAATGATTTGGTCATTCTGGCACAGCTCCATGAAGCCATCAATGCGCTTGGCGAACTCCACAATGTACTGGATGGCGTTGGAGATCTGGACGGTGCACTCTTGCCACATCATCTCGCAGTTCTGCAGAGCAACGGATGGGGAAAGGTGCTCATCAACGCGAACAGTCTTGAACGTTTGATGATACACAAGTGATTATATGCACACGGTCCTCATTCACACTCCTTCCTGGCCCCAGGATTGAGATGGGCTGCTTACCATTGTTGGAGGACATGAGCCTCCATCCTGGGGCCAGCCTATTGTTGGGGCAGGCTGTGGCCAGATCAAAGAGATCCATTGCAGAGTTGTGACCACCATCTTGACTTTTTGGCCACCCCCCAAAGGATGCCTCTGGAATAAGCCCTCCTCTAAGGAAGCATCCTGATTTGCAAGGAGGAGGAGCCTGAGGGAGGTTAGTGACCCGCAGCCCTCCAATTGGCTGGCTGAAGGACCGCCCACCTCCTTTCTGGCTACAAAGCTCTATGTCTCCATGGCTCTTTTGGTGGCTGAGTAGTGTTTCCCAACCTTGGTCATTCCCAGGTGTGTGGACTTCAAATCCCAGAATTCCACAGCCAGCATGGCTACTGATGAAAATTCTGGGAGTTGAAGTCCACATACCTGGAAATCGCCAAGGTTGGGGAACGCTGGCATTAGCACCTCCCTGGCTACTGAGGTCTTTTTTTGGGGGACTGGGGAATGTTGACCTTGTGAAAGACCTTCCCATTTGTAGCAAAATAAATAAATAACCTAATTATCCTAGCTTTGGCTCTTTATTTATGTCTTTCTAATCTCTTCTGCTTGTAATAATGCTGCTGTTGTTGCTTCTCTGAACCATATCTCTCATCTAGAAAGAAAGCGGTATCATGCTTTCCTTGAGGATGATAGAAAAACACATTGTTTGGGGGGAGCGAGAGGAAGAACTATAGTCACACACTCTCTCGTGTCTCCCAAACACTTGTTACAATGGCAGCTAAATAGAACCTCCTTATGTAGAAGCAGTATACCTTGCTATGGACAAACCATCAGGTATGTCTTCTCCAACCTGCCTGGTTTTGTGACACGTCTGTTGGGAACTCTACCAGCAGCTCAGGTTAAGAAGGATTCCCAACCCAATCTCGTAGGGGACACTTACTGTGTTCTGCATGGTCCTTATCTCCTCCTGAGAGTAGAGCGCCCAGGCAAACCGCTGCAGCTCCTCGCCGGTGTACTGCAATGTCTCCAGGTGCGATTTCACGACATTCTGGGCTAGGCGCTCTGGCAATGCGACATGCAAAGAGTCTTAAAAATATTGCTCTGTCCCCTAACTGTAAAATTATTTGGCAGATCTGCTTTTCTAAAAAGGGTCATGCATAAATCATAGTATTGTTAGGCTGTGGTTCGGGAAAAAAAACACACCTTTGCAACGGTATGAGCAACTCAACAGTAGAGCCAATGATGCAATGAGGCGATGGCTCTTTTGCTCTGGAGGGGTTCAAGTGGAGTCTGGAGAGTCACCTGTACTGTACTGGCCTATCTCAAGGTCTGACATGCATGCCACGCACATCAGAAACCGACGGAGCTTATTTTATTTTATTATTGTTTATTTTTCTTTATATATAAGGGGAAGAAGCAATTGTTTGTATTGATTTATAAAATGTCTATGGGATGATGTATAGAAACAATGTGATTTTGGTTAAATTTAGAGAAAGGGATTAATTAGATGTAGATTTAATGTAGATTTGTATGGTTTTATATATATTAATATTTATAAATTATATTTATTTTAACTGTTATATTTTGTAAACCACCCAGAGTCCCCTTCGGGGGAGATGGTGCGGTAATAGAAATTGAAAAATAAACAAATAAATAAAGGGATTAATTATGGAAATGGCTATATATTCTTGTTGTTGAAATTCGGAAGTCACTTTTATGTAATCTTTCAAAATTCTTTTTCTGGTACTTTTCACTTTTTTTCTTTCTGTAGTTTTTTTATTTTTCTGTAGCTTTTCTCTATGCTCTAAACTTGATAAAATTCTTTATAAAAAAAATAAAAACACTGACAGAGCTTCCTTCCATAGCACCATCACGGCCATCACCTCAACTATTCTGACCATACCCTACGGACACCCCCGGCCCTGACTGAGCCACACCTGTGACCAGACTGTATTAGAACAGCCACTGGCAGCTGGCCCCTTCACTGGAAGAGCCACCGGCACCAACCAAAGCGGCTCTGCGCTCCTGCATTTGTGATTCCTGTTCGCATCCTGAACCTCAGCAATTTCAACCTGGACTGGCTGATTAACCTTCTGGACAGCTGGACGTCTGGACTGTTGGGGACTATAATTACCCATGCTCCGTTGTGGGTTTGGACGGCACTCTCCCGGGCAAGACCACGGTCTCCTGTAAACGTTGCCGGAGCGTGTGTGTAGTTGCACTCACCAGCTCCCTGCCTGCTGTGTGTAATTGCTTGTTATGCTTTAGTAAACTACTTGCAACCAGTTCAATGTATATGCACTCAGCCTAAAACACGACAGCCCAGGTTCCACATTTAAAACTTAGGAGGCCCGGCCATAGTGAGCAGGACAAGGAAGCAACGTGGTTGGGTTAGGAAATATTCTGTGGCTGTTTTCTTTGTTTTTAAACTGTTTGCTCTACTTGATGGCATACACTATGGCAGAGCTTTCCAAACTTTTCATGTTGGTGACACACTTTTTAGACATGCATCATTTCGCGACACACTCTTACAGCAGGGCACAAGGCAGGCACTAGGACCTGCGTGGAATCCTGGCAGGGCTCGGAGGCACCAGCAGCCACGACACACCCAGACACTGCAGCCGACACACTAACGTGTCACGACACACAGTTTGGAAAGCTCTGCACTATGGTTTTCAAAATGCAAGGACATTGGACCACTGACTTTTAGCAAATATAGTCAGAGAGAGCTCTGGGGGCTGCAAAAAAGAGGCTGGGGGCTGTTTCCAGCTCTGGGGCTACAGATGGCCTGCCCCTGCCTAAATTGTTAAAGGGCCAAAGGAACAACCAGGACTAGAAGCATGAATGAACACAGAGACGGCAATCTGTGCTGAGGCAATATGGACAAAGCTCGCAGCCTTTATAATGGCCAGCAATGACTTTGTCGCTCCTCCTTTGGGCTGAAAGAGATTTGGTCGCCCCAAGCAACGTGAGTATTATACGAACCCATTTCCATCACTGAAATGTCCGAGGTCAACGGATTGCTTTCAAGGGGGCCGTGAGGAAAGAGGCTGGGTTCCAGCATGAGCTCGTAGATGGACTCCTGTTTAATGAACTTGGTGTCACTGATGTCAACGCTGGACTGGTCGGGCGATGGCTGTGCTGACGTCAGGAGATCCAGGTTGTAGTAGCTGCTGTTCCCATCAGGGCTCAAGGGGAAGTCGAAGAGGAAGCTGTCCGACAACATGGAGATGTCGTCGAGGTCAGAGAGTCCGCTGCTCACGCTGGTGGTGTAGACCCTTGACAAGGTCTCTGGGTCGTCCTTGGTTCCCATACTTTGTTCTTGGCTTTGCTGGTGTTTCTGGACCTCGGCATATAGGCTGTCCCGCTGCTTCTTGGACATGCGGCCAAACTTTACTGCTGCAAGCCAATCAGGGCAAATCAAAGAAAGCAAAACAAAGTGTGAGGACGAACACAGTCGAGCATTCAAGCCGGCAGCCCTGATAGGCCATCTTGATCTTAGCTCAGTTCCTTTTCCATCTCCAAGCTGCCAACCCTGATTGGTTATCTTCTTCACAGCTCACCATCCTTCTCTGCCCTGCATAAACTGTCCTCTTTGTCTAGTTCTATTTATAATTATTAGAGTGATACAACAACCACACTGTATATAAACTTACTTTGGTCTAGTGGTTAAGGCAACGGGCTAGAAACCAGGAGGCTGAGAGTTCTAGTCCCGCATGAGGCATGAAAGCCGGCTGGGTGACCTTGGGCCAGTCAATCTCTCTCAGTCGTAGGAAGGAGCCAATGGCAAACCAGGAGACTGAGAGTTCTAGTCCCGCCTGAGGCATGAAAGCCGGCTGGGTGACCTTGGGCCAGTCACTCTCTCTCAGCCCAGCTCACCTCACAGGGTTGTTGTTGTGGGGAAAATAGGAGGAGGAAGGAGTATTAGGTATGTTCGCTGCCTTGAGTTATTTATAAAAATAATAAAGGCGGGATAGAAGAAGAAGAAAATAAATAAAATAAATAAATAAATACTTGGGAGCTGTGGAAATGTAATTTCTCTTTGTGCACTTAAAGGTTTTTTCTAATGTGGTGCCCTCAAAATATGTGGACTACATGTTCCAAGTTGGCTGAGGATGATGGGAGTTATAATCTAACAGATCTGGAGGGTAAAGTGGTGGGAAAGCTGTCTTTGACTTAAGAGACTGGAAATTCAGAAGAAGTAATCTTTATCCATTAATTGTAGGAATATTAACCAGTATGTATTTAAACAGACATGTAAATATTACTGGGAAGACATGAGAAAAAATGCAGATTAAGGTGGAAATGGAAACAGAATGAAATGAAAAGGTACAGAATTGGGAGGTAGTCCCCTTCTTTAGGAATAAGGTTTCAGTCAAGTCAAATCTTAAAATGTTAACCATGTTTTTATGGATTCTTGTGAGCCGCCTAGAATCATTATATGAGATAGGTGGCTGTATAAGTCCTGTAAATGAATAAATAATAAATAAATCAGATTGGGTTTCTTTGGCAAGAAGACAGAATCAGTTTGGCATTTTTAAAATATATTTTTATCTTGCCTTTATTATTTTTATAAATAATTCAAGGCAGGGAACATACCTAATGCTCCTTCCTCCTCTTATTTTCCCCACAACAACAACCCTGTGAGGTGAGTTGGGCTGAGAGAGAGTGACTGGCCCAAGGTCACCCAGCCGGCTTTCATGCCTAAGGTGGGACTAGAACTCACAGTCTCCTGGTTTCAAGCCTGGTGCCTTAACCACTAGACCAAACTGGCTCTCTCAAACTTGGCATTGTTCTGTGCATTTTGTGTCTGCTGAAGATAAAGGAATGGGCAGAGATGCAGATGGCTGCAGACCTCACTCAGTGGTGTGTGTGAAAAGATGCAAGATGACAGGCACAGTGTCCTGATCAAAACAGATCTTCCAACTCCCCTAATTTCTAGCCAATCCCTGATGAATCTGTAGCGGCAATGTTCTCCTTTGGCCAGGGGTGGCGCTGCAGTACAGTGGACTCAGAACTTCCTTCTGCTGCTGCCCACCCACTCCGGGATCTCTTTCCACAATGACCAGCTAGATTAGCTTGCATCTGACATGCTTCATGGAGGAACCTGTGGCTTCCTGCAACCATGTTTAGAACCCCGTCCGCTGCCTCCAGGACTCTGCCTCTCCTTTCATGGCCCTGAGTCATTCTGGAGTCCTCTCCCCATTGGCTCACCCATTTGACCTGCCAGGCTAAACCCAGGACTCACCATCACGAGACATGCCCAGCGCCAGGCACTTCTGCAGACGGCAGTGCTGACACCGATTTCGGTTGGTCCTGTCGATGAGGCAGTTCCGCTGCCGTGAGCAAGAGTAGGTGGCGTTATTCTGTTGGCTTCGGCGGAAAAAACCCTGCAGAAACAGGAGGAATATCAACTCTCAGGTTTCTAACAAACCGGGGGACAGCATATTACGGAAGACGGCAGGTCGGCAACCGTGGCCGTACAACACCAACTGCCCATCCTTCAAATGCACCACATCTCTGGGCATTGTCTCATGAATTAAAGGAGAAGCAGAGGCTTGTTGAACAATTCAGTGTTGGACAATGACTGGGAGGATCCGGGTTCAAGTTCCCAACACAGAGAGTCTAGAGCACAGCTTTCCAAACTGTGTGTCAGGACATGTTAGTGTGTCAGCTGCAGTGTCTGGGTGTGTCGTGGCTGCTGTTGCCTCCGAGCCCTGTCAGGATTCCATGCAGGTCCTAGTGCCTGCCTTGTGCCTTGCTGCCTCCAAACCTGCTGTGATTCCATGCAGGTCCTAGTTCCTGCCTTGTGCCTGGCTGCCTCCAAAGCTGCTGTGATTCCGCGCAGGTCCTAGTGCCTGCCTTGTGCCCTGCTGTAAGAGTGTGTCGCGAAATGATGCATGTCTAAAAAGTGTGTCACCAAGATGAAAAGTTTGGAAAGCTCTGGTCTAGAAGTAAAATCAAGCCAGTTCTTCTCAGCCTATCGTACTCTGCAGGGTGACTGTTGTGGAGATTAGAAGGAGTCTGGTTGCACCTTTTCTGACAACTGTAACATATCTTATTAAAAGGCATCAGCTTTTGTGAGCTGCAGGTCACTTCATCAGATGCATAGAATGGCTAAACTGATGGAGGATTTAAAGAAGGGGGTGGGGAAGTGGGGGAAAAGGGAGGGGAACATAGTTTGGTTATGCAGATGCAGGTTTTTAGTCAGCAAAAATGCTAAAAAAGGTGATTTTTTGTCTACACAGACCAGTATCATTCATACTTGGCAACTTCAAGATGTGTGGACTTCAACTCCCAGAATTCCCCAGCCAGCTATGCTGGCTGGGGAATTCTGGGAGTTGAAGTCCACACACCTTAAAGCTGCTAAGTTTGAAAAACACTGCCAAAGACTAATACGGTTCTCCTCCTACAATGTTGTGAAAATAAAACTGAAATATGAATGTTGCCTTAAATTCCTGGAGCAAAGTTGGGATTTAAATCTGTGCATCACTCTTATTGTATCTCTCCATTAGAATCAGCCTGACCACTTCAGACATGTCAGGCGATGCAGCTAAGTATTTCCGGGAGGTAAAGGGGGCCGAAACACAGAGGTGTTGTTTTTCCATGATGGGTCCAGCTCTCTGGAATGCCCCCCCACCCCCCGGAGGTTCATTAGTCTCAACATTATGTGCCTTGAAGAAAAAGTTGAAAACAGAGCATTTCCGGAGGACTTTGCAAGTCTGACTCCATATATTGCTTTGAGGTTTTAATGTATTTATAATATATTTTTCTTTAGTATTATTATGTTTTGTCTCTTATTGTGAGCTGCCAAGAGTCTATTTACTGTATGATTGCGGCCAGATAGAAATCCGAGCAATAAAATAAATAATATTATACCACAACTGATACAATTTTACCCCTGTCCTGCTCCTAGAATATTCTGCTAACGGCTTAAAAGTGGTAGAAACATAATGTGCCATAGATGAATAGAAACAGGACTTTTTACCAGTTATAACCTGAACATTTGAGGCAAATGGGCCTTTCTCCTCTACCAATGAAAAGGGGAATTTTCACGTTACCCTAACCCAGTTCATCAGGTAGTAGGTTAGGACGGTGTGGGAATATACTGTATTTATTTGATTGACACTGTGTTCCATTTTCCTGTAAAGTATGTCTAGGATAGGCTAACTAGTTAACTTAAAACCATACAAATGCAACATAAGGAAAAAATGAAAAGGCATTTGAATATTGCAGCCAATTAATGTACATAGCAGCAGAAGAAAACAACTCTTCTGTAGAGGCTGAATTCCTATTTTAAAAAAAACAGAGTTTACTCTTGTTGGTAGAAGATTATCTGTAAGAGGAGCTTAGGCAAGCTTCTCTTAATAAGGGATTCCTAAATCTTCAGAACAGCTGAAGTGTGCACTAATTGTACTAAGAAGAGTATTACAGCCCCTTCCAGAAAATCTTAACATCCGGGCAGACAAGCTGGCCTTAAACCAGGGCATGCAGCCTTTCTGGCACGGTGGGTCCCCTCTCTCAACCTGCTCCAAATCTCACACGATTCCTAAATCTCACACAACTCAGATCTTCCAAGAGGTCATGTGAGAAACTGAACTCTCCTACAATCTCTTGTGAATTTTCAGCCTAAGATTCCCAAAGGTCCCAAAAACCTTGCATAAAATCTGACGTGATTTAGTAATCGTGTGAGAGGTTGACCATTAAAAAAATTATAACAACTTTTGCAGGCCGTGGACTCTTTGGGGCACAATGGGCATCGTCATACTTGCAGGTGCCATGTTGCCGACCACTGACTTAAGCGGTTTAAGGCTTCATAACTCAATAACAGAAACTTTGAACTGTGCTGTTTTAACCATTTGCTCCTATAATTGCTACCAACCAAGAACAGCTTTCTATTTAACTGACGTTTCTGAATAATCTTTAAAGAAACAGCCGTATTTATGGACTACTTTCCAGGATTTAATCTTTTCCAGTTTTCTTGTCACAACTGAATTCATTGCAAGATTTCTATTTCTAGGGAAAATGGTTGCAGTTTTCAGAAAAGCTTCTCTTTTTATATAAAAAAAATTTGGTCCAGCAAAGATGAGTTAAACATAGTTTTTTTTTAATGAACAGAAACAAATCAAATCCAGCCAAATTAGGATGCAGAATTCTAATAACTCAGACTGACATTTTATTCTTAATAGGTCAGCAAAATGTAAACATCTGGACACATTGGGGCCTAGAATATGTCACAAAAATGGGTATTTTGGAGATTACATGACCTTTAAATGCTTTGTAACTATTAATGAAGTCCCACTAAAAAGATTTTGGATAATAGTAAATCTGTTTCTATTATGATGCAATATATCATCCTTTGCCAATCTGGCATAACAGGAGTTGTGGGAATTACAATCAAATACACTTAGAGGGTGCTGGGTTGTGGAAAGCAGCAACACAACTGGTGTGGCTTCAAACTCTATGCATTGTCATACAACTGTATGAATTTTCAACACAATTCTTTACACGTTTGGCAGAGGTAGGTCAAACTTTGCTCAACAGAACTTACTTGCAGAAGGAAAGTGTTTCTAGGACTTCAATCAAGGGTGCATCCTTGGATTTATTTAAAGGAAGGGTAAAGATTCCCTTGAGTCAAACTGATTCCTGGTGACTAAATAGGCATATCCTTGTCATTTTATTTATATGGAAGAAGTCTACCATTTCTTCTTCTGGAATATTTTTTAAATTTCCCAATCTATAACTCTGAGATTTCCTGGTGGTCTCCCATCCAAATACTAACCAGGTCCAATTGGCTTAACTCTCTGAGATCATTAAAGGGTGGTTACGTACAGACACTTAACTATGGGCTACATATATTTATATGGAAGTTTCACTGAAGTTAGGTTTAATTTCTGAATCTGCAAGCACAGTACTGCTCTGAGCGGGTTGCAAAGTCGATAAGCTGTTCACCCCTTCACCCAAAGTGCTCCCATGCTTACTTTGCATCCTTCACAGGTGATGACTCCATAGTGAATCCCTGAAGACTTGTCTCCACATATCTTACAAGGGATAACTTCAATTTGTGCTGCGGGGAAAGAGAAGAACGAAAAGCCACATTTTCATTTTCTGTATTAACAAATATTTTGAATTTAAAACACATTTCAAACATGAAAAACCTTCTGCACACATTTATGTGCTGAATATACAGTATATGTGTGCATCGCACATTGTGTGAGCGGATACACACAAAAATGATGGGGTTGCCAATGTACACCACAGTAGAGAGGATTGTTCCCCAAATATGCACATTTTAAGAAAGCATTTTGGGACGTATGCCACTGGGTGTGATTCTGTGCATGTGCATGTGTGGGAGACTGAAAGAGAGAAAGAGAGAGAGAGAGAGCAGATGAAAATGAGAAATAACAGTGGGATCTCAAAGGAAATAACCATTGAAGGTTGCCAACTGACCACTTCCACTTGCTGTTGTGCATTTTAGCCTCTGCTGGATTTGCAGAAATTAAAGATGAATTACAATTACAATTACAAGGCAAGCAACTGCTAATGGATGGAGGTTCGTAAAATTGTACAGGAGGCAGCAACTAAAACCATCCCAAAGAAAAAGAAATGCAAGAAAGCAAAGTGGCTGACTGATGAGGCTTTACAAATAGCTGAGGAAAGAAGGGAAGCAAAAGGCAAGGGGGAAAGGGAACGATATAAACAACTGAATGCACAATTCCAGAGAATAGCAAGGAGAGATAAGAAGGCCTTCTTAAATGAACAATGCAAAGAAATCGAGGAAAACAACAGAATGGGGAAGACTAGAGATCTCTTCGAGAAAATCGGAGATATCAAGGGAACGTTTTGTGCAAAGATGGGCATGATAAAGGACAAAAAAGGCAGGGACCTAACAGAAGCAGAAGAGATTAAGAAGAGGTGGCAAGAATACACAGAAGAACTATACAAGAAAGATCTTAATATCCCTGATAAATACGATGGTGTGGTCACTGACCTTGAGCCGGACATCCTAGAGAGTGAAGTCAAGTGGGCCTTAGGAAGCATTACTAACAACAAAGCTAGCGGAGAAGACAGTATCCCAGCTGAGCTATTTAAAATCCTAAAAGATGATGCTGTTAAAGTGCTGCACTCAATATGCCAACAAATTTGGAAAACTCAACAGTGGCCACAGGATTGGAAAAGGTCAGTTTACGTTCCAATTCCAAAGAAAGGCAATGCCAAAGAACGTTCAAACTACCGTACAATTGCGCTCATTTCAAATGCTAGCAAGGTTATGCTCAAAATCCTACAAGCTAGGCTTCAGCAGTATGTGAACCGAGAACTACCAGAAGTGCAAGCTGGGTTTCGAAGAGGCAGAGGAACTAGAGATCAGATTGCCAACATTCGCTGGATCATGGAAAAAGCAAGAGAGTTCCAGAAAAACATCTACTTCTGCTTCATTGACTATGCTAAAGCCTTTGATTGTGTGGATCACAACAAACTGTGGCAAAGTCTTAAAGAGATGGGAGTACCAGACCACCTTACCTGTCTCCTGAGAAACCTGTATGTGGGTCAAGAAGCAACAGTTAGAACCGGACATGGAACAACCGACTGGTTCAAAATTGGGAAAGGAGTACGACAAGGCTGTATATTATCACCCTGCTTATTTAACTTATATGCAGAGTACATCATGAGAAATGCCGGGCTGGATGAATCACAAGCCGGAGTTAAGATTGCCGGGAGAAATATCAACAACCTCAGATATGCAGACGATACCACCCTAATGGCAAAAAGTGAAGAGGAACTAAAGAGCCTCTTGATGAGGGTGAAAGAGGAGAGTGCAAAAGCTGGCTTGAAACTCAACATTAAAAAAAACCCAGATCATGGCATCTGGTCCCATCACTTCCTGGCAAATAGAAGGGGAAGAAATGGAAGCAGTGACAGATTTTATTTTCTTGGGCTCCAAGATCACCGCAGACGGTGACTGCAGCCATGAAATTAAAAGACGCTTGCTCCTTGGGAGGAAAGCTATGGCAAACTTAGACAGCATATTAAAAAGCAGAGACATCACCTTGCCGACAAAGGTCCGTATAGTTAAAGCTATGGTTTTTCCAGTAGTAATGTATGGCTGTGAGAGTTGGACCATAAGGAAGGCTGAGCGCCGAAGAATTGATGCTTTCGAACTGTGGTGCTGGAGAAGACTCTTGAGAGTCCCTTGGACTGCAAGGAGGTCAAACCAGTCAATCCTAGAGGAAATCAACCCTGACTGCTCATTGGAAGGACAGATGCTGAAGCTGAAGCTCAAATACTTTGGCCACCTAATGAGAAGAGAGGACTCACTGGAAAAGACCCTGATGCTGGGAAAGACTGAAGGCAAAAGGAGAAGGGGACGGCAGAGGATGAGATGGTTAGATAGCATCACCGATGTAATGAACATGAATTTGAGCAAACTGTGAGAGACAGTGGAGGACAGGAAGGCCTGGCGTGCTATGGTCCATGAGGTCACGAAGAGTCGGACACGACTAAACGACTGAACAACAACAACAACTGTTAATGGTCCAGCTACCACAGTATGTTGAAAAACTGGCAATCGTTCTTATTTTTGTTGTTGTTGTTGTTCAGTCATTTAGTCGTGTCCGACTCTTCGTGACCCAATGGACCATAGCACGCCAGTCCTTCCTCTCTTCCACTGTCTCCCGGAGTTTACTCAGATTCATGTTCATGACATCGGTGATGCTGTCTAACCATCTCATCCTCTGCGGTCCCCTTCTCCTTTTGCCTTCAGTCTTTCCCAGCATCAGGGTCTTTTCCAGCGAGTCCTCTCTTTGCATTAGGTGGCCAAAGTATTTGAGCTTCAGCTTCAGCATCTGTCCTTCCAATGAGCGTTCTTATTTACATCACATCATATTTAGTATCATCGGAATCCTCCCCAATGATTCAGATTAAAGGAAGTGTAATTTCATCTATGGCCAGGAGGGGGCAATCGGGTACTTTGAACAAACTATGTTATAGCAGCATACAGTAAAGGCAGGGAAGACAGACAATCTTGGCCACTGAGATCTCCCAATGTCCCTACTCGGCCAATCTGTGTCTCTGACCTTGCCAAAACAGAAGAATAAAACAACCACAAGGGGAGAGCAGGGCCAACCCCCCTCCAGCCCCCAAGTGAGTTCTCTGTGTGGATGCGGCTTGTGCCCTCGGCCTGCACCTTTCCTGTGCGTTTTTTCTGGCAAAAGAAGAGGGCGACGGACAGTGGGACTTTGTACCGATTTCTGATACCAGATTAGAAGGTGTCATGATGGTCCCAATGATGAGATGTTTTAAAAATGAGAAACTGAGCAAAAGGGATGTTAAGCCCCTATGATTTCAGTCCGGTTAGTTCATGTCGCAAACACTTCATAGCGTTTGATTTTTATCTCCCTGTCATTTTTTTTTTAAAAAAATTAAATTTATCTGGTGGTGCTCACATACATGCAGGCTTCTGCGTCGCCATCTCACCGGAAGTCCTCCAAAAATAATTTTATTTATTTATTTATTTATTTATTTATCAAAACATTGGAAGGAACAGCATCAATGACAGAGTGGATAACAAATATTTACTGATATTGATAACAGGGAGTTTACCGTTATCCTAACATTTAAAATTTAAAATCCATTATTTCATTTGTTAATTACATGTAAAGAACTAAGTTAATTGTGTCATCTTAAGAAATAATGAGAAAACTCTAAACATGGCTTTAGAAACTCTAAACGTGGTACAATATTAATATTGATTATCACCACTATTTTTCATTGTTCCAAGGATAAATGCAGGTAATCATATAAAAGGAAAAACAGAAAAACGAAAAAGAAAAAAATATTTTTTATTTTCCTTTTTTATCTTCCTGTTGTATATAGTCTGTCTACCTATCACTTTTAAAATACCAATAACCTGAGAATGAATGCACACACACATGTTCATACACACACACACAAAACATATACTGTATATGTATGAATAAATGAATGAATGTATGTATATATATATATATATATATATATATACACACAGTGTGTATGTATGTGTTTGTGTGTATGTGTATATGTGTGTGTGTATATGTATATGTATATGTGTACGTGTGTGTGTGTGTGTGTGTGTGTATATATATATATATATATATATATATATATATAAAAAATCAGAATTATATAAATGTCTAACTAGCAGAAGCCCCGCTGACTTCAACAGCATTGGGTCCCCGGCGAGAACATATAGGATTCCAGGTTTAATTTGTGGAACTCATTGCCACAGGATGCAGTGATGTATAGTGACTTAGATGGCTTTAAAAGTCAAAGAGACAACTATTCCAGGATTAAGAATCCATCAGTTAGTATTAGCTGGACAGTGAAATATAACTTCCATAGTCAGAAGCAGCCGAATGGTGAATGGTGCTAGGGAGAAGCAGGGACGGAGGAGGGCTGCCAGAACCTACGCTGGGGGTGGGGTGGGTGGTGAGTGGTGGGCTTCCATTCAGGTTGCAATGGAGTGAGAGTGTTTCCTGCGGACACACCTGCTGCTTTCTTCACCTGCGGCAAGACTGGCTGAGCACAAAGCCCACATCAGTCACAACTCTGTGAAAAAGGGAAAACGGTGAGCTTTTAAGAAGTTTATAGGGGAAAGTTGTGTCAGCCAAAAATCAGAAGTCTGGTAGCACCTTTTCTGATGAACAAAAATTTATTTAAAGGTTTAATTTGAATTTGAATTGTTAAGATTTTATTAAATTTTTAAAATAAAATTCGTTTGTCGGAAAAGGGGCTTCCAGGCGTCTTCTGATTAGAAAGTTGGTTCATTTGTTTTTGATACCCTACGGAACTGCAGCTGAGCGTTTAAAATTTTGCCCTTGTTTTTAAAGTCCATTTAATTTCTGGGGACATATTAAGTCTATGAAGAAACATTTACAAATTAGTTCTGTGCCTGTTTGTAGGAGGCCCAGCCCATGGTCAATTTTAGAACCAGATCTTATCTGATAACTCGATGTTATTATCAATTTCATAATCCATTCTGCTATGAAGGAAAGACTCGTTTGAATTTTTCTCTGCTTGTATTATGCAACGTGCACCTTCCTCCCAGCAAATTTATTTAGTGTATTTATTTATTTAGTTAAGTAGATTAGTAATCCAATCTGATTTCATTTAATCTGTTCTTGGCTCAGATCCAGCTGTTATTTTCTTATATTTTTAGATGTAACCCAGTGGAACTTCCATGGTTAGAGGCACTTTACCTCTGAATAACAGATTATAGAGATAAGCAATAGAGAAAGGTATTGTCAGATAGAAATAGAATGCTAGACTAAAAGTTATTTTTCTAACCTAGAAAAGCCCTTCTTATCTCCTTACATTTTTTTTTGTAATGATTCTTTCAAATGCTCCCCAATTTTTCAATCCATCCTCATTCTCTTGCTCAAAGCCATTTCAACTTTTATTCTGCTGTCATTTCAACCAACCCCTACTTGGGGTTGATATTTGGGGGGGGGGTTCTGTAAATTTTCCTGTGATCTAAATTATTAGCAGAATAAGTTGAATAAAAAAAAACTCTTGTAAGTCACTATTCCCAAAGTACTCAGATAACTTAATGGAACCCATAATCAGAGCTCAGAGGGTATATCACCTAGCCAGGTGAGAACATTTTCAGCTTTTTAAACACATAGCAAAAAGGGGAAAAAACATGGAAAATCTTTAGTGTATAGAACCAACAGAATTGTTACTGCATTTCAGATGAACCAAGATCAGAGTTGTTGCTAAAAAAATGATGAGGATAAACACACAATTGTAAATAATAGTTATGCCCACAGAAAGGAGTGTCTGTCTCTCTCTCTCTCTCTCTCTCTCTCTCTCTCTCTCTGTGTGTGTGTGTAATTCACTGCTGAAAAAATCACAAATCTAAGTCTTCAAATAAGTCAACAAAGCTCATGGACGCATGGAATCACAATTTCAAGTTGTTGTTTCTATTTTTTCCATTTTCTCTCTCTTGCCCAAAATGAAGAAAAGTGATGGACTTTTCCCCCCAAAAAAGATCAGAAAAAAGGAGAGTTCACCCACCGAATGAAACACAAACCTGATCACAGAACAAAGGTTCTAAGCTCAAATGAAGGTGTGAATTCATGAGATATATGCAATGAGGACTAGCAGCCTTTATATAAAATCAATTAGAATCAAAATAGCATTTGTTACTAGATCCAGATAGCACCCCACCCCCTACAATGACCTTGTTTATACAACATTTAATTTGGTTAAAGGTAAAGGTTCCCCCCGCACATCTGTGCAGTCGTGTCCGACTCTAGGGGCCGGTGCTCATCTCCGTTTGTTAGCCGAAGAGCCAGCATTGTCCGAAGACGCTTCCACGGTCATGTGACCGGCATGACGGACGCAGAATGCTGTTACCTACCCACCGAAGTGGTACCTATTCATCTACTTGCATTTGCATGCTTTCGAATTGCTAGGTTGGCAAGAGCTGGGGCGAGTGCGGGAGCTCACTCCGTCACGTGGGGCTAGGGATTCGAACTTCCAAACTTGCGATAGACAAGCCTGGCGTCTTACCCGCTGAGCCACCACGCCCCCTTTAATTAAGTTAATTTGCCAATCAAAGTTAATTTGGTTAACTGAACCCATTTTCTGGATGCACATGACACGTGGAGCCATAAATTAATCAAACAGGCTGGATTCTACCAAAACACCTAGCTGCAAACATATTAATCACGGTTAACACTAGCCAAGCTTTGCACATTTGACAAAGGCATCCCTGGCTCTTTTCCTGACCCTGTTATATCTGTGTGTAAACAGAGTCTCTGGGTCAGGGCCAAATTATGCTTTAGACAGGTCTACCCACAGGATCACTAGACGTCAACAGTTACCCAACTTTGAAAGAACTACTTTAGAGATAGAAACAGGGCTTTCTTTTTCCCCCTCAGTGCATTGCAAAAGGCCTGCCTTGCACAAGTGGCACCATTCTGCTGGGCATGACTGTTTCACCCAGTGACTAAGTTCACTTCAAACAATTATACAGTGGCACGGATTTGTCTTAGTGAAATCAGTGGGCAGAGCTGCCATTTATATCAGGGCAGAGGGAATTCCAGCTGCTCACCTGGTGCGGCTAGCGCATGGCCCCCATGCCCATTCACCCCACAGCAGAATGCCAAAATGCATCATCTTGGCCAGGGCCGCAACTGGGGAGGGCAAGCGGGGCATGTGCCCCGGGTGCCGCACTGGGGTGTGTGCCAAAATGACGCCCGGGGGGCGCCAAAATAACCCATGGGGGTGTGTGCGGAATCCATGTTCTGTATGAATGTAAAAATGGGACTACATTCTGTTAATGTAACCTTACATTAAAAATAGAGCTGGTACTTCTGGATGTGCTTCTTGTCTGGACTACCTCGCAAGGCTGACAAAACCTGCTGCTTCAGCCGACCCAGTGCGGCCTGCTCTGACTGGCAGCCGCTCACTCCATTTCAGCAAGATGGAGGCTCCGTTGTGAGGACATGTTCTTAATAAGTGATAATCTCCAAACCAGGGCAAGGAGGATATGGGGAGAGTTTTATGCCCAATGAATTGGTTAACCTTCTCTTTTAGAGCACCCCCAGTTGGTGGCTATCTTGTGGCGGTAAGTTCCACTGCCTAATTATGCAGGATGAAGGAGTTGTTCTTTTTTTCTATCCTGAATTGGCAGCTAGTCAACTTCAAGAGATGCCCCCATTATATTCCAGTTAACAATTCCAGAGAATCTTTCTCCCTTAACTTTTTCTCTGCATTCTGCCTCATTCACATGGGGTGAGAAGAAAACTACCCCCCACCCCAAAACTTTGCAATTTTTCAATTGCAGTGTTACCCTGTGCATGTCTATCCAGTGAGTCCTGAAGTGCTTCTGGACCAGTGTTTCTCAACCTTGGCAGCTTTAAGATGTGTGGACTTCAACTCCCATGCTAGCTGGAGAATTCTGGGAGTTGAAGTCCACACATCTTAAAGCTGCCAAGGTTGAGAAACACTGGTCTAGACAAACAGAGGGATCTTCAGGCTACGAACTAGAAAGCATTCTTAATGCATTAATGGATTTTCTGTTGCAAGAAAAGGGAAGGAAGAAGCAAACTGCAATTCACAGCTGGAGGACAAGATCCGACTCAAGTAGACACAGCATTGCAATAATAACCTTGTCTAGAAGTAATTCTGTTCCTGCAGTTTTCTTGGTAAAATGCAGAGAAAGGTGGAAGAGAAGATAGAGAAGAGGACGACCAGCAGCAAGATGGATGGACTTCTAATAGGTGCACCATTAGAAGACCTGAAGGACCAGGTTAGGGACAGATCCTCCTGGAGAAAAATCTATCTATGTGGTCACTAAGAGTTGACACCAACTTGGCGGCCCATAATCAGAAGTAATGCTAGTCCCAATGTTCAGAAGGTTGCATTTTATGATGCTAGCCATTCTTACATAACTCAGTTGACTACCCGTGTTTTCTCAGAAGTACGTCCTGTTAAGCTCCATGGGGTATGTTCTCTAGCAAAGATTGCACAGGGCTGTCACCTTTTCAATGCAACCCGCTAGGTATGTTTATCCACCTGCAATTTCCTGCCAATTTCAAAGGACTGTTTTTGCCAATGCCAACAAGGAATATCTAGAATCGGGTTTCCGGTGGGCTTTACTGACCGCATGAACATTATAGATTCTCCATGTGTTTACTTGGAATCTCTTTCTGGAAACAGGCAGTCCTACCCAGGCAGTGTAGTTAGCATCTGGTACCTCCCTGCTCCCCCCCCCCAGTAGATGCTCTGCTGGAGCTGATTTTTTCTTTTTAAACACTTGCAAGGCTGCTGTTTTCCAAAGGACTCACTTTTACGAAGTGTAGAGTTGGCAGATGCTGGCTTTTATCAAGCCTTCCCCACTGGGATTCTGTGCAAAATGCAAATAATTCTCCAACTGTGATTCCTTCCAGTTTGGGGTCACAGTTGGTCAAACCATTCCTCTTCCGAGGAAATTCAGTGCCAGACATGAGTTGAACTCTGAATTCAGAGAGCACATCAAAGCTCCAACTAGGAGCAACGGTGCCAGAAAGTGACAATAAATCCTAGCCTTGTTAATGGACTAACTCAGGGGAAGAGGTTTAAAGAAAAGAAGCATAGGATCTCTTGCTTACTCATACACAGATATTCACAGTTAACCTATGGAACTCTCTGTCACTGGGTGTAGCAATGACCGCTATGGATTGTAACCCACCAAGAGATCCTCTGGATTTGCTTAAATATTTTAAATCAGTGAAGTAAATAATAACAACTATTAGATTTATTGAAAACGGGAATTTGCCTAATTCAGCCAAATGAACCCTCTGTGCTTTGAATTTGAGATGCCAGGACAAAAAACAGGGAGGCACTGTGGCCTTCAAGCCCATCTTTGTAGATCTTGGAAATGCACCTTTCCTTTGGTCCTTACAAGTTGATTCTTTTACATTTTGTGAACAGGTCTATGGATAATAATAATAATAATGGGTGTGCGGGGTACAAATTGGGAGCAGATGATTTCATGACAAGAGGTGAGACTTGTATTTGGAGCCATGTCTTTTGGGGTTGGAAATTATGGTGGTGGTGGGGGGGTAGAGAAGAGGTTATATAGTACAATCCAGGTTTGGGGGATTCTCAAGACTGCTCCTTCTTGCCCCTATTTCCATGACCAATGTAGAGTACCTTCCTGTTTCCAGAACAGCATATCGCAGTGTTTCTCAACTGTGGCTCCTTTAAGATGCGTGGACTTCAACTCCCAGGATTCCCCAGCCAGCATGCTGGCTAGGGAATTCTGGGAGTTGAAGTCCACGCATCTTAAAGGGGCCACGGTTGAAAAACACTGGTGTATCTGCTGAAAGGACTCTAATTGAACCGCTGATGTCACTTGCAAAGCCCAAATAAAAGAGATTGCAACCTCTTGCTTTGAACGCAATACTTTCTGCTCAGGCGTGCCCTGTTGTTGAGTGGGGCTGATTCATCCCAAGAAGGAAGTGGAGAGATTTTTTAATTACCTCCTTTTCCTCCCCCACCTCCACAAAAACTTCTCCATTACAAAAGCTTTCGGAGCCGGATTTTCCTGACGGCTTTCTTTGTCCCACTGCTGATCGGCTTTAGGCCTTATAAAGGGGTTGGGAGGGGGGGATGCTGTGCCCATTTTACAGGTGGCACCACTAAGGTAAGAAGCAAAACTACTCTCAGTCATTTAAACCTTTCTCAGGGTATAAACAGGGATCTGCTGAAAATACAGCAGGCACCGTAAGAATGAGGCAAGCGTTGTTCCCCGTAAGCACCTCATAATTTTCCATGTCTGATTGAAGATTGCTGCCAGTTTTGGCACACCCACTCCTCTTAGCCATGCACGACAACGCTAGAGCTGTACCGACCATCCAAGAAATCCTAGTAACAATTTGCTATCGCTTCATATTTGCTATAATCCTTGCCTCTGTCTGCAGAAGAGACTCACCCTTAACACGGGGGGGGGGGGGGGAACCCTTTTTTCTCCCCATTATGTTTATATGTTAATTTTGCTTGAATATCGGAATGAACTTAATGTAGGCCCTGACCTGGTGGCCAATAAAAAGACCCCTCTTATTTATTTATTAAACATAGATTGCAATTGAAACCGTCCTCGGCGGCTCTTTCTGGAAAGTTCCCTACGTGTCTGGTATCTCAGCGCCCCTGTGCACTTGCTTCACGGTACCACAGTTCTTCCTCATCGAATAATACATGATTATGCTATACTGGAGTGGGATATGGCTTCCCAGGCATAGAAAAAAAATATTTGGCAGCTTCAGATAATGCTAGAAAAGCCCATAGCCTGCAGATGCTCTGTGATAGTACAGATAAGACAGGCCCAGATAGGGCAAGGATCTGACTCAGTCAACAGCAGCTTCTTCGGTTCCTACTTAAATCCATTCTCTATTTAAAACCACGAGGACTAGAATCTTACTTCACCTTGAGGGGAAAGACCACAGCTCAGCAAAAATACTCTGCATGCAGAGAATCCCAGGAGCAATTTCCATCATCTCCAGATAGCGTTGGGAAAGGGCACACACTCCTGACCCTGCCAAGCTATAGCCAGCCAGTGGGCGGTCTGCTGTGAGCCCTTCTCATCACCCCAACCCTCTGATTTCATAAAGAAGATGGTGCAAGTCTTAACTACTTCTTCTTCTTCTTCTTCCTCCTCTTCTATTTATTTATTTATTTATTTAGAGAATTTTATATAAAGTAAAAGACAAATCAAAAGAAAAAAGAAAAAAGAAAAAAGAAAAAAGGGAGGAAGGAAGGAAGGAAGGGAGGGAGGGAGGGAGGGCAAGAAAAGAAAAAAAGAAAAGAAACTAAAGATGAAATATAATGACTTCTGGCCTTCTCTTCAACAGATAATTACAATCTTATAAATCCCTCGTCCCTCTTAGATATTACACAAATCCCTTCAGCCCCTCACTTAGTCCACATCTTTTTTAATCCTCAAACCCATACACCATCATATTATTTTTCCTTCTTTCAGCAAAAAGTCCATAGAAGGTTTCCAGTCATTCAAAAAAGTTTTTGCTGCTTTTCCTCTGACCAAAGAGGTCAGCTTTGCCATCTCAGCCAATTCTGACATTTTCACAATCCATTCCTCCACTGCGGGAATTTCATTATTTGGAGTGGCTTCTTCTGCCTATTGCCATGATGTTACTGGAATCGGCCACTTTATTTATTCATTGCAAGTCTGTGGCACTCGTGGGCACCCCACCGCAACTAGAACTTTCCTTTTGTGGTCTGCCATCACTATGGAGTGCAACGTCCACTCCCTCTGTTTGAAAAAAGCTGCTTTGGTGCTTGGCTGGGTGGCAAACCACTAAATCTCCTCTTGGGCCCCTTTCCCAGTTTTTATTTCCTACCTCCAGGATGGAAACTGGAAGACTCTCCAGGATGGAACACTCCCACATTGCCTTCCACCACGGGACTGCTTCTGCAGACGTACTTTGCTTGCAATAAACTTTACCATTGCAGCAAGAAGAGACAAAGCACCATGCTAAGCATCCAGCAATGGCTGAGTGGTCACTGGGGATGGGGGTGGGGGTGGGGGATGGAGAAAGGATTATTTACTTCAATGTGGCAAGTACACCCCTGTCTGGAATAGCCCTTGGTACGGAATGGCCGCATATGTCTTTATCAATGTAACTTTCCTTCCAAATAATTATGAGCACTAAGATTTTATGTATTTATCTCAGGTGTATCTCTATCTTTCTTTAGAGATTAGAGGTGTCAGAGTGTGTTTGCAGCAAGGCTGTGTGGTAGGTCTGCCTGAAGAACAGCAATGTCCCCACAGCCATGATACCGCA
Source organism: Charina bottae (assembly GCA_023362775.1). Classification (NCBI taxonomy): domain Eukaryota; kingdom Metazoa; phylum Chordata; class Lepidosauria; order Squamata; family Charinaidae; genus Charina; species Charina bottae. The sequence goes on from JALMGJ010000040.1 coordinate 5,750,841, forward strand.
CCAGCTGTTACACGATGCTTTCTGGAAAAATAGCCACCTCTGCTGCCAAAGACGCACAGGATCTGCAAGCTCTAGTAATAAAAGTAAAATAACCGCCCAGAGTCCCCCTTGGGGGAGTTGGGCGGTGATTAAATAAATAAATAAATAAATAGGAGCGTGGTGAAAAATGGGACTAGAATTAAATATTAGGAAGAGCAAGCAAATGACAACAGGTACAACAACCAGCCTTAGAATTGACAATGAAGATATAGAAGTGGTGGATAGCTTCTGCCTTTTAGGATCAACCATCAACAGTAAAGGAACAAGCAGTCAAGAAATACGCTGCAGACTAGCACTCGGTAGAGCAGCCATGAAGGCCTTGGAAAAGATAGTTAAATACCGTGATGTGTCTCTACCTACAAAGATCAGAATTGTGCAAGCCATGGTATTCCCTGTGACAGTCTATGGAAGCAACAGTTGGACTTTAAAGAAGCAGGATAGGAAGAGTATTGATGCTTTTGAACTTTGCTGTTGGAGAAGACTCCTCAGAATATCGTGGACAGCCAAGAAAACAAACCGATGGATCATCAAACAAATCAACCAGAGTTCTCACTCAAGGTACAAATGACCAGGCTCAAATCATCTTACTTTGGACCATTATGTGAAGACCCAGCTCTCTGGAGAAGGCTCTGATGCAGGGAAAGGTGGAAGGAAAGAGGATGACCAGCAGCAAGGTGGATGGACTCAGTTATGGTGGCGATGAGTACACCGTTAGGAGATTTGAAAGACCAGGTTAGGGGCAGATTGTCATGGAGAAAAATCTATGTGGTTGCTAACGGTCGACACTGACTTGGTGGCACATAATCAATCAATCAATCTGCTGTATCATAATCAAGATTATTAAAAATCCCAATTTTATAGCTGGGAGAACTCAAATGAGAGCGTAAGTTGCTCATCTTGTGAATTAGTTCTCCTCCCTCCCTATGTTATCCTCATAGAAACCCTATACCAGTGTTTCTCAACCTTGGCAACTTTAAGATGTGTGGACTTCAACTCCCAGAATTCCCTAGCCAGCATGCTGGCTGGGGAATTCTGGGAGTTAAAGTCCACACATCTTAAAGTTGCCAAGGTTGAGAAACACTGCCCTATACGGTAGGACAGGCTGAATGTGACAGGCTCAAAGTCCACATTGGAGCTTTGCAACCTATTAGGACTTGAATCTGGATCTTCCTAGTCCTCACCTGGGTTAGGGTCTGGATCGCTTTCTGGCAGACAGAATGCTGTTGCAATGGGAAGAACTTCATCATGTGGATCAATTCCACCAATGGGGAAAGTTGGAAGCATCTTGGAGACTCCAATTGGGTCGATCTCAATCGTGCCTCATGACTTCCAGCCAATAAGAGCTGAGCCCACTCCCCCATCTATTTGCATATGCCCCCTGAATTCCATCCCATGGTCACATCATCGCTAGAGTCAGTCGTGGAAAGCCAGCCACTCGTTTTTCTTAGGCACGATTTGCAAAAACAGTTTTTTTCAAAAGAGTATGCTTGTGTGCGTGACCTGCAAAAATTGCCTTTCTGTGTCACTTTGCAATTTTTTAAAACTAACTTTCCTCCCTTCCTTCTCTCCTCCTCCTCCTCCTCCCACGAAAACGAAAAGCCAAGAGGAGGAGAAGGAAAAGGAAGAAGAGACCTGGAGAAACAAAAGAAACAGGGCAATTAAATATAAAGGCATTTGCTGCTTCTCCCACTTTGAAATGCCTGTTGCCCAACTTCCCGGGAAAGCTCCTTGTCGTGGTAGTTGTTGTTGTTGTTGGCACAGCGGCCTGGCTGAAACCACATGGGGTTATATAACCACCATCTGCTAAACATATTGGTGACGTACAAGCTGGATCTGGAGGGAGGGACCCTGGCCGGTTGACGTTTGCCTATTGGACCGCCAGGCCTGCTCACTGACTCCGAGGAGGGTGCTATTGGCTGTCGAGCCCGTCCGTCAAGCTTGTGCTAAGCCCTGAAGTCATTCCGTCCTACTGACATACTTTCTGCTTCTAATAGAACTTAACGAGGTGCTTGTGTAACAAAAGCATTCCCTGAATTTAACCCCTGCTTTGCCCAAGTCCACAGAGAGCAGTTCTGTCTTATTGTTGGAGAGGAAAGGGGTCAAAAAGCTTCCCCTGCTCAGAGAAACTGAATAAAAATAAGGTAAGGTAAGGTAAGGTAAGGTAAGGTAAGGTAAGGTAAGGTAAAATAAAATAAAATAAAATAATAAAATAATAAAATAAAATAAAATAAAATAAAAAATAATAAAATAAAATAAAATAAATGAAACAAAATAAAAAATTGAAGTGAAATGAAATGAAATGAAAGGCAGAGAAGGGAAGAAAAGGAAATGTGCATGTAGTCCTCGCCTAACAACCACAATTGGGACTGGAATTTTGGTTGCTAAATGAAGCGGTCATCAAGTGAATCCGACCCGATTTTACGATCTCTTTTGTGGCAGTCATTAAGCGGATCATTGCAGTTGTTAAGCAAACCACATGGTTGTTAAGTGAATCACCCGGTCCCCATTGATTTTGCTTGCCAGAAGCCGGCTGGGAAGGTCGAAAATGGTGACCATGTGACCATGGGATGCTGCGACGGTCATAAATGTGAACTGGTTGCCAAGCACCCGAATCACGATCACATGACCGCTGGGATAATGCAACGGTTGTAAGTGCGAGGACCGGTTGTAAGTTGTTTTTTTTAGCAGCGTCATAAGTCCAAACCATCGCTACACTAATGGTTGTTAAGCGAGGACTACCTGTATGCCTGCTAACAGTTCTGGCTAAATGAAACTTTTCTGGGCCAATGTATATCTGAAGATCAGATGTCAGTGATAAAGAATAAATGCTTTCAACTACTAAGCTGAGGAGCCTCTCCTGGGAAATCAGGCTGAAAACACTATGCTGGGGGGGAGGGGGGCTGTTACTCTGCCCCAAAGGCTGCTGTTCCTCTCCATTCAATACTGTATGTTTATCCAAGCAATTGATTAGAACCTTCATATGCAGGGCCAGCCTGTATGAAACTCTCGAGAACAACAATGGTTGTGTTCATTTACAGAATTAACTTGCTTTCTGGGTTCACACCATATAATGACCCCCACACTACGCAAACAAGCTGAGTCCACATGAACTGCTAAGCCTCCCACAACTAACCAAGGTTTACACAAGTGTTTTTCAAACTTGGCAACTTTAAAATGTGTGGACTTCAACTCCCAGAATTCCCCAGCCAGCTTTGCTGGCTGAGGAATTCTGGGAGTTGAAGTCCACACATCTTAAAGTTGCCAAGGTTGAGAAACACTGGTTTATACCAACCAAGTTTACCATGGGCAAATGCAATTTTTAGCTGCCCTGTGTGAACCCAGCCAATGGAAAGCAGGTTGTCCCCTTCTCTTCATGTTCTACTTATGAGGCTTTGCACTGAATGGAAGCCGCTTCAAATGTTTTCATGCAAGGTTTGTTTTCCAAGGGAGCTAAACTATGAATCCTCCATATTCATGGGATGGATGCAAATGATAGGGGAGGTTTGTCGTCCTTGTGAGCTTGTTAACCCTTCTTGGAAACATAACCATGAGCAAAGTTGACTCTCAGTTTAACCGAGCCGATTCTTCTCCTACTAATGAAGAACTGATTCTGAAAGGCATCAGAGGCATCGTACTGCCAATAACAGTGTGGGCATAAGAATTAAGTTGTATTCCCGCTGCCCACTTGAAGATGCAATTCCCGACAATAAGAAACAGGCAGCCAACTCTCAGAATCTCTGCTGAGAAAGATCTAAACTAGCCTTCTCCAACTTGGTGCCCACCAGCAGCCCAGACCTAAAACCCCCACATCTCCAACCAGACACTTCCAACCCACGCTCGTTTAGGGGTTAAGAAAATTATAGTTCCAATCTTACCGAAAGGTGCCATTTTGGAGAAAGGTCATTCAAACTATCCGCTGCCTTCTGATCCTCCTAACTGAAGGTACCACATCATGGATTTATGGACTGTTCCCAGAGTGGTGGGACTTCCCAAAGGGGATAAGATGTCTCCCACATGACAGAGAAAGGTGCTGAGAGCAGGAATGGGCAATCTGTGACCCCTGGTTCTAATTTCATTGGTCTTCTGCAAAGGTAGCTCTAGGTCTAACAAGAGTGATCCGCCCTCTTCTCAACAGAGAGCAGGAAACACAGAGAAAGAGATAAAGCTGAAGAAGAGGAGAAAAAGAAGGTTGCAAGCAGAGAAACACAGAGATTAAAAGGGGTAGCGGAGGACTCTGACCCCACCACAGGCCATGTCCCCATTGGTGATGACTTCTAGCATCGTTCAGATAATAGAAAGTCTGTATTCATTACCGTTCTTACCATCACAATGATGATGGTATGATGCTAGAAGATGCCATTATGTCACTGCCCCGCTAGAGATTTCTCATATTTGCTAGAGCGGTGTTTTTCAAACTTGGCAACTTTCAGAGGTGTGGACTTCAACTCCCAGAATTCCCCTGGCTGGGGAATACTGGGAATTGAAGTCCACACCTCTGAAAGTTGCCAAGTTTGAAAAACACTGCTAAAGTCACCTGCTATCATTGTGCCAAAATAGCAGCAATGAGAACAGGTTCTGCATCACCAACTATGGCCAGGTAACTCTCTGAAGACACTAGTGGGAAAAAGGCCAAAGTTATCAAGGGGGATTGTGCTGCCGATAAGAATGGGGCCTTGGCAAGAAAAGGGATTCTTTGCCCTGGCACCATGGGATGCTCTTCTAAGCCTAAGCAGAAAGAGCTTTTCCTCACCTGCTATTCAGCAGCAAAGTATGAGGATGTCTGCACGACAGGTGGTCAGAAAAGTCAAGATGGTGGTTGCAGCTGTGCAATTGAAGCCCTGCCTTATGCATGAAAAAAGAGGTGGGCTTTGATTGCACAGTTGCAACCACCATCTTGACATTTTGGGCTCCCCCTATGGATGTCCTGGTAACCACTGAGATAGGAGGACTGACCCACACCTTCCAACCCAACCAACCCCAACACAGAGGCTGGATTCATACAGTACACTAAACCCAAATCCAGATTAACAATCTACAATAACTGTCATCCTGCAACATACTAAGCCCAAATAAATAAACCACAGGACGTCTTAATGTGATGGCTGGATTCCCACAACAGGTTGAATCACTAAGTACCCAATCCCAGTTTTAGCTTGATGTAGCCTGTCAGGCAAATCCAGCCGGAAGATTTCATGTAGTCAACATAGCGACGCTTTCTCCTTCACAGCATTTTTCTTTAATCCCTTCCTTAAAAAAATAATCAAAGCTAACCATCTCTACACATCGCGGTGGCAAGTGAATGGATCTGTGATGCAGAAGTTCATATTGGCCAAGGGCTGGGTTTGCACGGGATGCTAGACCTTAAATGACTCAACTGGAGTGAAGTCTAGCCTACTATGTTGTGTGAACTCAGCAATGGGAAGACCCCAACATTGCCTACTAACCAAGGCTGGGAAGTTTCAGCTTCCCAAAGGCCAAAGGATGAGCTGAGGCTCATGGGTGTCAACACCCAAAGGTTTAGAGGGAGCAGGCAACGCCCTCACCCAGGGAAGGTCCTGGCACTGGCTGCGGCAGCCGATCCACATTCCTCCAGAGCTAGGAGAAACAGCCAAGGGCGTGCCTGCCAACTCATCCTCGGTGAGCTTTCTTCACCTCCTCCCCACCATCCCCCTGTGCCAGCCCAATGGTATTCCTATAAACAAACAGGGTGGGGGGCCCATGACAAACCAACCCTTCAGCCCTACCCAGGCAAGTGTCATCTGGGCACACCCCGGCATTTTGCTAATGTGAGGAGGGAAGCCTCCCCTCTACGGTGGAAGAGGGCCTCATGGTGGCTTATTTTCTCTCAGGACCAAGATGGAAGCCAGCCTGTGCTGGACCACAGAAGGTCCAAGATGGCGGCAGTCTGCTTAGATGGAGGAGAGATAAGACAATGGGGGGAATTAGAGATCAAAATAATATTGGCAGCTTCCTCTTCACTTTTAGACTTGAGGGCTGTTTGCTTTAGGAACATCTTCAGGATGAAAACAGACATGCGTGTCTTTACAATAAAAAGGAATGAATTAGGAAACATCAACTTCTTCCATGCAGTCCAAGCACTGAGATGCACAAGCTGATCCACACGGATGGGAGTTATTTCACAGTTAGGAACATATCTCAGAGATTTCATCGTACAGGCCTTTCCCAACCAGGTGCCTTCCAGATGTGCTGGGACAACAATTTCCATGCTGGAAGGGAAGTTTAGGAACTGTAGTCCTTCAACATCCAGAAGAGCTTCTCCTGTGGGACGCAGATGGCTGGGCCAGATGACTGTGCAAAGCCGGTGATTTAAATGGGAAGAAAACTATGTGCGACAGTGGTGGAAATAGGTTATCCCTCTCGGAGGGCAGTCGGGCTCAAGATCTCTGCCCTGGAGGCCCCTGAATCATGGATTGTGTCCAAAGCAGCAGGGGCACAGCAGAAATGACCTGCTCTCAGCTGGAAGAGGAAGGACGACATTTCTTGGAACTTCAGAAGACCTTCAGCCCACCAGAACAGAATCTATCACCTCATCTTGGTTTCATTAATTCCTGAAAGGACTAGAAACCCAGCTTGCTCTGGTAAGTAGCATAGGGGGGCAAAACACCACTGTCCTTTCCAATCCACTATCCCTCAGATGCATTTTCATGGGCACTGGGCTTAATTGGCCAGCAGGAATCCTGGGAAAAATAGGTCTCTGGCCCACAACGCTTTGCAGAAATGTGTGGAGGATCAATGCTGTGGCGCAGGGGAGGGGAAGGGAGTCTCAATTAAGACTTAGAATCCCGCCTGCTCACAGTTGGGGGAATCATCGGGGATTCAAGAGGACAAGACTCATGGAATAACATGTTGGTAGGTGGAGAAGGAACTATGTTGTAACTAGTGCATTTGACCTCTTTGTTTCATCACTCTTCCTTTAACCCCATCCCCTCTCCCATTTCATCTGTAGCTCTATCCCCAGACAGTATGCTATATAACAATTTTAAACGTTTTATTTTAGAAACAATTTTAAAAATCCACTGAGTATGCATTCCCCCTTGCTATGGAGACTCTGCAGCTCAGTCTCACAAATTCAGATGGAAGACTCCCCACTCTCACTTATGCTCCAGCCCTTTTTTGTTTCAAGAAATGTATGATTGCTCCCCACATTGAACCCCCCTCCTCAAACACTTTAAAGTGGTGTTTCCCAATCGTGGCAACTTCCTGATGTGTGGCCTTCAGTGCCCAGAATTCCTTAACCAGCATGGCCATTGCTGAGAATTCTGGGAGTTGAAGTCCATACATCTGAAAGTTGCCGCGGTTGGGAAACAGTGCTTTAAAAGCAAACAAGGCTAATTTGCGGCCACGTAGATTAGCATTCCAGAACCTGACACTTTTCTAGAATAGCATTCTAGAACCTGGTACTTTTCAGATGTTAAAGAAACCATAGATGCAAATTGGAAGTAAATTGGAAACTCTGGCCCTCATTTGTATTTGATGATGGCACTGGGTAAAATTTGGGGATGCCTCCAAAACAAACAACCTCAGAAAGGTTCCTGAGCATGGATTAGTGCCAGAGGTGCGATTTTTTGCTATTTCAGCTACCTCTCCTCTGAGTCAGATGCAGTTTAACTGTATCTTAGATGATACACAGCAATGCATATACATGAGTACGAAGGTAGGGACAATGAGAAGATAGTTCTAGATCTCAAGATCAAAATCCAACCAAGTGATTGTTGAGTGACGTGTAAGAGGGCTGAATCACAGGTCACATTAGTAGCAATAAAGTGATACCTCCTTTCTTAAATTAGGTAACTGAAATTAAGAAAGCATGGGATGAACCAGGAGCAATTGTTTGCATGGGAGGACAGTAGGCTGACCAAATGTCAAAATGCTTGTAAAGGTTCCCCCACACAGTCGTGTCTGACTCCAGGGGGCGGTGCTCATCTCCGTTTGTTAGCCGAAGAGCCAGCGCTGTCCAAAGACGCTTCCATGGTCATGTGGCTGCATGACGCGCGCGGAACGCTGTTACCTACCCACCAAAGTGGTACCTATTTATCTACTTGCATTTGCATGCATTCGAATTGCTAGGTTGGCAAGAGCTGGGGCGAGTGCGGGAGCTCACTCCGTCACGCAGGGCTAGGGTCTCGAACTTCCGAACTTGCGATCTTCCGATCGATAAGCCTGGTGTCTTACCCACTGAGCCACTGTGCCCCCTAAAAATGCTTGTACTCACCTACTAATCAGAGACACCACATTGTACAGCTTGTGGCTGCGTTCACACACTGCACCAAACCATAATGTGATTTGTTTAATATTAGGTTTGCAACGCTGTGTGAATCCAGCCAACTGTGGGTTGGTGACTCATGGTTTAGTGCAATATGTGAAGCCAGCCATTACAGTTTATTCAACAAATCACAGTTAAATTGAACTATGGCTTACTGTGATATATGAAATTAGCTTATATTATTTTGCACTTGGTTCTAGCTGGAGCAGTTCTAATAAAGTACAAAGTAAATCCTGCAAGTTTAAAACCTGACCACCCCTAATAAAGGTATCACATAAATAGATTCAGGCAGCTGTTGCTGGTATGTATGAAGTACATAGATAAAAAGATAACATTTTCCCCATGGAAGCCATTCATAGAGCCATGAGTCCTCAAACAACTGAGCCAGATGCCCCAAATGCTGGTTTTATACCAGTTTGATTGTGACAAACTGAAAGATAAGAGCCTTACTGTATCATTATTTATTTTATTTTATTTTTATCCCGCCTTTATTATTTTTATAAATAACTCAAGGTGGCGAACATACCTAATACTCCTTCCTCCTCCTATTTTCCCCACAACAACAACCCTGTGAGGTGTGTTGGGCTGAGAGAGTGTGACTGGCCCAAGGTCACCCAGCTGGCTTTCATGCCTAAGGTGGGACTAGAACTCTCAGTCTCCTGCTTTGCCATTGGCTCCTTCCTAGGGCTGAGATACAGGGACTGGCCCAAGGTCACCCAGCCAGTTTTCATGCCTAAGGTGGGACTAGAACTCTCAGCCTCCTGGTTTGCTATTGGCTCCTTCCTACGGCTGAGAGACAGGGACTGGCCCAAGGTCACCCAGCCGGCTTTCATGCCTAAGGTGGGACTAGAACTCTCAGCCTCCTGGTTTGCTATTGGCTCCTTCCTACGGCTGAGAGACAGGGACTGGCCCAAGGTCACCCAGCCGGCTTTCATGCCTAAGGCGGGACTAGAACTCTCAGTCTCCTGGTCTCTAGCCCAGCACCTTAACCACTAGACCAAACTGGCTCGCTCCAAAAATCCAAGTAGGTCAACATCTTCTTTCTCTGAATGGACCACCAGGCATAGAATAACATAATACTGGAATCATAGAAGTTAAGGATGTATTTGCATAACCCACTCTAAGAAGCAGCGGGTTGTGTGCTGCAGCATGTTGCAAGAAACCCAGCTATTATCTCAGCACGTTGCATAAATGAGGCCAACACGTTAAGCTGTAATCGGGTTTATTTCATTGGACTAGCTTGTTATTTAAGTACAGCAACTGTCTTTTGCTAACCCAGTTGCAGGGTTTAGCATGTTGTGTGAGCACAGCTTCAGATTGGGAAGCAGCCATTTAGATAAGTGTTTCTGAATCTTGGCAACTTTAAGATGTGTGGACTTCAACTCCCAGAATTCCCCAGCCAATATGCTGGCTGGGGAATTCTGGGAGTTGAAGTCCACACATCTTAAAGCTGCCAAGGTTGAGAAACACTGGTGTAGACAAACAGAGGGATCTTCACACTACCAACTAGAAAGCATTCTTAATGCATTAATGGACAAGATGGATCAATGATTTAGAAATTTAAAAAAAACCCTATGATGGTGGAATGGACCATCCTTACCTGTCAATGATTCGAAATGCTACTTCCCAGTTTCCCACTACCTGGTTGCGTTGCCAGTTGGACATTTATAGCCTACCTATTGATTCACTTTTTTTCTCTTGTTGATTTACATTTACTCTCCCTCCCATTCCTTTCTTATCCTTCCAAAAAACTCTCGTATCTGCACTGCAGTGCAACCACCACTGTTTTTCTTCCTTCTTAACCCCAATGGATGGTGATGCCCCCTGTGCTTAGTGGAAGCCACAGGTTCCATTGGGAGCTTCCAGTGCCATCTTATCATGCTGATTTCTTCTGTGAGTTATGGATGTCTCCATCTAGAAGGCATCGCATCCGATAAATCTGAACGAGCACCCCAAAATTAGGCAAGTTGAGAAGTTATAGTAGTGCACAGGAGGTATATCAAGCAGAGGTGTTGGCACCAACATGGGGTGTCAAAATAACTTTTTTATGTGTGTTCCATTCCCACATTAATTTGCAAGGGGGAAGATTAAATCTGCACAAAGCATTGAATTGGAACACATGTTTTGGAGCACAGTTTTTTCCCCCCATAGTGCATATATATTGACATACCATACCTAATATGCATTTAATTTTTTTTAACTGGAAAGATGTATATTTTTAAACACATTTTGGTACAGTGAGATACATTGCCCACTGTAGATATTAAAGGACTGTGCAATCTGAAGGATAATTATGTTCCACGTTGCATATTAATCTGGGAGGTAAAGGTCCTATTAATTTCCATCAAATACATCTTAAGCAATCATTGACAAAGCAACTGAAAAGCAGTAGAATTGGGGAAAACCTACGTTCAAATCTTCATTCAGCCATGAAGCTCCCTTAGACCATTCTAACGTCGCAAGGCTGCTGTGCAAGGATAGTACAGAAGGATAAGAAGAAACACAATTGCTGTTTGGAGGAAGGGTGGGATATATAAATACAAATATGATCTGAGACCCAACCTTTGAAGGTAAAATTAAAAAACCAAGCAATTTAGGTTAGATTAATTACAAAGGGGTGGGACGGGAGATGAGAAACTGCACTGGAATATAAGATAAAGGCAAAAGGAAAATCACAAGAAGAAATGAAGGACAGAGAAGAAAGATCAAATTGAGTCTGAATGTCTGTACAAAGGTAGGGATGCATAAGTTATGTTACATAAGAAGGAGGATCAAAAAAGAAGACGTACATAGTTCGAGAGAGACAGTTTGATGCAGTGGTTAAAGGTACTGGGCCAGAAACTGGGAGACTGTGACTTCTAGTCCTGCTTTAGGTATGAATGCCAACTGGGCGACTTTGGGCCAGTCTTTCCCCCCCTCTCAGCCCTAGGAAGAAGGCAAGGGCAAACCACTTCTGAAAAAACGTTGCCAAGAAAACCGCAGGCATTGCAAGCCTGATGTTGAAAGAAAAAGAAGCCCCAACCCCAAAGGTAAAAGCAACTTAAAAGACGTGGGGAAGTTTATGCACAGCAGAAATATATATATATTCAGGTTCTTTTGTAGACCACATAAAAAAACAACACACTCATTCATATTTTCTGCTTGATTTTCACTTGATTTCCCCCCCCCCCCCCCCGCTTTTGTGAGCTGCAGCTCACGAAAGCTTACTGTATGCCTTTTCATAAAATGTGTTAGTTGGGAAAGGGGCTAACAGGCTCCTGATTTTTTGCCACCACAGACTAACATGGTTCTCCTCCTACAAGGAGAAGGTCATCGGAATGATACAAAGCGCTGAGAAGCCAATCCTTGGCAGCTGGGAATTGGGAAATTTAGTGAACCAATAACACAAGAATTTAAAAAAAACAGGTTTCTAGTCCTCAGCACTGCAAGAACAGAATGGATTTCCTTCAGTGATGCAACGAAGTCCAATGCCGTAAGCAATAATTATCACCCTACTCCAGCGTTGGCCATTTTATGGATCATTTTCCAGTGCTTTTGTGTTTCTTAGTAACAGCTAGAAAAGTAGAGTTTTTAATTTATTTTTAAGGGGAAGATGGATATTGTTGATCACAGACTGAAATTTCTAATTCCAACGTTCTAAATGTTCTTATACACTTTTTCCCATCCCCTTAACGATGTCGTAAAGAATAGATTCTATGCATTATGCAAACATTCATATAGACAATTTACACATATTGCAGAATTATTAGATTTCGCCAGGAGCTCCAGAACAGAATTTCCCAATTCAATGCCCTCCTGACAGCTTTTCTTATTGGAGATATTGGGTGGGCCAGCCTAGTTGAAATGGGGCTTTTCTTTTTAGACTTAATTATTTAACTTTATTAATGAATTTATCACATTTTTATCTCACCCTTCCTTCTAAAGTAAAAGGTAAAGGTTCCCCCGCACAGTCGTGTCCGACTCTAGGGGCTGGTGCTCATCTCCGTTTGTTAGCCGAAGAGCCAGTGTTGTCCGAAGATGCTTCTGTGGTCATGTGGCCGGCATGACATGTGCGGAACGCTGTTACCATCCCACCGAAGTGGTAGCTGTTTATCTACTTGCATTTGCATGCTTTCGAATTGCTAGGCTGGCAAGAGCTGGGGTGAGTGCGGGAGCTCACTCCGTCACGCGAGGCTAGGGTCTCAAACCTCCGAACTTGCGACCTTCCGATCGACAAGCCTGGTGTCTTAACCGCTGAGCCATCGTGCCCCCCTTCCTTCTAAGGGGTGCTAAAAAAAGTGTACATGGCTTCCCAGTCTTATCCACTCAGCAACCTTGTAGTAGAGGACAGAATAGGGAGAGAAACTACTGTAATACATTTCACCATAGTTGAATAGGGGTTTGAACCTGGCTTATTAATCCTGGTCCAGTCATCAAGTTACCTTATTAGCCCTCTCTTCTTAGCAAGGGTACCACCCTCATTACAGAAATAATTATGTACAACAACCTTGCAAAGTAGGTCAGAGATATTACCTACATATAGCAGAAGGTGACGCTAAGCAAGTAACTTGACCATGAGGTGAATTTCAAGGATTCATAGCAGGGACTATTTCACCCTAGTTTTACTAGGTTGGCTATACAGTTTTAAAAACTAACCCTCTATTCCAGTGTTTCTCAACCTTGGCAACTTTAAATGTGTGGACTTTAACTCTCAGAATTCCTCAGCCAGCATGGCTGGCTGGGGAATTCTGGGAGTTGAAGTCCACACATCTTAAAGTTGCCATGGTTGAGAAACACTGCTCTATTCAAACTACAGTAAAATGTTGGGAGTAAGGAATACAGGAATGTGGATCCCCATAGCAGCCAACAACAAAACTCAACACTCATTTTAAAGTAGCCTCCCAAGTCAATCCACATACTGTAAATCACTTGTCTACAACATTGTGTCCTTGCCCAGTTGCTGACCCATTTTTGTGTCACCTTTGGCCTACAGACAAAAAAATTCAGAAACAATTGTCTCTCCGCAAAGTTTTTTATAGTAAGAGTGGGCAAGACTTGGGCACCTACTGAATTTTTAACAAGAACCCCATGATCTAATAACCAAAACAGCGGCAAAAGGCATACACTTCCAGGGAAAGGCTTCAAATCCTTGACACCCATCTTCAGTTTAGGAATTTGTTTTGAATCTTGCAATGGTTCAGCTGACAGGAACTAAAACAACTGAGAGGCAGAAACTTGCAGTTCATCTACAATCCTCCCATCACCTACTCATAGATCCCAATCAGCCAGGCTGGCTTTAAATAATCTGAAATCTGCCTGAGCATGTTGTAAATCTCTTACGAACCGCAACTGGGACTATCCGCTTTGTTCCCTGGATAAAGAGATCCCGAACTGAACACACCACCTCAGGAACAAAACAAATTAACACGTACACATGTTCCCACATAGGAAACATCTCAGGACTCCTAGGAATTCTGATAGGGGAAAGAGAGGCCTGATCTACCTCGTGTTTTTTTTAAAAAATAATTTCTGCACATACTGTACGCGTTTCAATAGGCTGGATTCCTGCTGCCTACTGAGCCAGCTTGTTTCCTTAAGCAAGCGAGGCTGCAAACTAGAAAGAGCTATCATCCTGTCGAGTCAATGGGTTTGTTTAAAAGGCAAGGAAATCTGACAGGCCACCCGGTTTTTCCAGACTCCAGAATGCATGAAAAAGAACATGTCAGGGATCTAACCGGACGGTTTACTCCTTGGAGATGTGCTCTCTGCCAAAACTGATTTTGTATTGGGACAATGGCCTTTGTCAAGCTCTTCCTCTCAAAACCTTCTGCCGTCTCTCCTCTGAAAGTTTTGGTGAAAGAATTCGGTTGCTTTTCTTTATGACAACTCTATGAATGCTCCACATACCCAGAAGCTGCATTCTTCCATCTCCCGGAAAGACGTGAGTTCAGTGCAACCTGAAATCCCCCAGATACATCAGGCCTGTGACTTTCACCATTCCCCCAAACTGTGATTTTGTTGGCTAGGAATTCTGCAGGGCTGCAAGGCAAACTTCTCGGGAGGTTTAAAAGTCAAGCAGTGGCAGATTTTGCTCTCACTGTCGCAAAATAGGTTCCGAACCCCCTAGACCAGTGTTTAGTCACTGCCCTAGACTGACTGGTGGATGCTCAGTTGATATTTGGGGACACCACTGTAGGCATTGTTTGCATTTAAAAAAATAAATAAATGGCACTTAAAATATTGCCAGGCTAAAAAGGATATAGAAATTGAGATATCTTTCAAATCCTGCTCTTTCAAATCCTCAAAACATTACAAATAGATAATCCCTGCAAGAGTTACAATAACTTGATTAGGTAGGCTAATAGGTCCTCTACGTTGCAACCATGCCAGCTAAGGAAGAAGATAGCAACACAACTAAGAACGGGGTGGTTGAACTGAAGACTGAGTCCCAATGGACAGCATTCTGTAATACCTTCTGTACGTTTATTCCAAACAAAATCTCAGTGTGTTCAGTGGGATTTCTTCCAAGTAAAGGTGTTTATAACAGGAATCTTGCAGCATAATTCCATAATATGAGTAGGATTGCAAACATGAAATGTAATTCTGAACACATTCACCCAGAAGTAAATCCTGATGCCTTCCCTGGGACCTTTCAGCAGTTAAGGGTCTTTTAGTCTTTATTACTCCTAATAACCATCCTATTCTTTATAAATTACAACTCCGATGCAAAAAGTCTATAATATCTGTGCCCGGCTGCCAACTTCAATCTCAACCAAATTTCTCTATTTAAGAAGTCATTTGGGTCTACTCCCTCCTTCTGTTATTTTTTTCCATCCTCATCTGGATTTCTGATTTTTCTCGCCTCTCCCTTCCCCAAACACACACAAACACACCCTGACAGTTCTAGATCACTAGGACAGGCACTTTGCCAAACCCACAGTGGTGCCATATTCCTACCTCTACAAAATATGAAAATAAGGCCCAAAGGCATTGTGGATGATCATAAGACAGACAATCCAACTCGGAAAACCAATTATTAAGTTGGTGGTAGCAGGAGAGGAGAATTTATGGCAAGTTTGAGGGGGAACCGGAGAAGGAGAAAAGAATGTGGAGAGGAAATTTAAATGTCAAGATCAGATTTTGCTTTTCTACCCAGTGCACTTGGATGGTGCTCGAAGGCTTCCAAATGCAAAATACTAGAGAAACACACTTTTTCAGAACATTAGGGGCTGAGTTACATGGGGTTATGCTGAAGTATATTCTTGTTTAACTTGTCTAACTAACTGTTTATCTGTCTAACCCACTTAAAAATATACATCAGCCTTCCCAACTGAGACCTGCCAACTCTTTAGACTGCAATTCCCAGAATTCTCAGAAATGGCCATTCTGGCTAGGAACTCGGAGAGTTGCCCATATATGGTATTTTGAAAGTGCTTAGATTGGAGAAGCCTGATATAAAGGATGATAGAAAAGGGAGAAATCAAATATTGCATTAACTGGATTGGATCAAAGGTCTACCTAGCCTAGCCACCAGCAGTCTTTTTATTTATTTTATTTTTTTTTATTTTTATCCCGCCTCTATTATTTCTATAAATAACTCAAGGCGGTGAACATACCTAATACTCCTTCCTCCTCCTATTTTCCCCCCAACAACCCTGTGAGGTTTTTCTTCTCCCAACGCTCCCCAGTGATGAATATTTAGAGCAGTGTTTTTCAACCTTGGCAACTTTAAGATATGTGGACTTCAACTCCCAGAATTCTAGGAGTTGAAGTCCACCCATCTTAACTGGCTGGGGAATTCTGGGAGTTGAAGTCCACACACCTTCAAGCTGCCAAGGTTGAGAAACACTGATTTAGAAAGAAGACTCTGATGTTGTTACTCAATATTAAAAGCTTCCACAAATTTGTCTAAAGCTTTTGTAAAACCTTGTAAGCAAGCCACATCCACATCTTGGGACTGGGAATTCCATAGATCCATTATGTGTCACTTTAAGAATTTGGGGCAAACCTCTTGGGCTAATGCACATCTTCCCGAGACATGTATCAAGAAGCTCTATCATATCCACTTTTACTGTAATATCAAACTTCGGACATTAAGTGAAGCTGAGAAGGGACCTAGGGATGACATGCTCTAGAAGAAGCCTCCTGTCATGATTACATCTGAATCCAAACCATAGCATGGAATTTATTTAAAACAATGCGGAGAATCTGAAAGGATGGATGGGGGGATTTGAATACATAAATAAGGCTGGATATAAACCAAAAAATATAAGGGTATAAATAAATAAGTATCTTTGAAAAATGTGGTAATACACCACTTGAAACATTCTACACAAGATTCATGACACAAAGGAAAAGCCTTCTGTGTGAGCTCAGACATACTCTTTCCTTAGATCCTGTCACTGAATATTTCCATTTGTTTAAAAACAAAAACAAAAACCTATATTTACTGAATTGCCCTGTTCCCCTAGAGAAGTGTTTCTCAATCCCAGCAACTATTCAAATGGGTGGATTTCAACTCCCAGAATTCCCCAGCCAGCTGATTGGCTAGGGAATTCTGGGAGTTGAAATCCACCCCTCTTAAAGTTGCTGAGATTGAGAAACACTGCTCCAGATTATGGTAGGGTTATACTTTCTTCTGTCTTCCTATTTTGGGGGCTGAAGATGATGACATCACAGCCATAGGAGGGGCCAGGTGTTCAGTGGGATGCGATCCGTCAAAGGAGCGCTAAGCCGTGGAACCTTAGCTTTTGCTTCCTTGCAGAAAATAAGTGAGAAATTGGGCTCCTGATGTTTGAGGCAATTCACCACCACTCCGTCTAGCAGCAAAATGGGGGCTTGTTGCCTAAAGCCGCTTCTGGGTCACCTGCGTTCTCAGTCCTTAAAAGAAAATATAATTATTCGAAGGTGAAGATACTTTGCATCCTCAGGAAGAACACAGCGATCCTCCTAACCCTGTTGTATGGAAACTGGCAATTATTTAGGGCTTTAGGATTATCCTTCTCCTGCTTTTCCATCTTAAATCCCACTGTTCACTCTATCAAAGTATCTTCATTGAATAAAGTACCCATATTCCCTATTATGGAACATACCTGGATCCCACCATGATGGGGGGAAAAAATCTCATCTGTTCCAAGTCTGACATTTACATGCATTACCAAAAAGAGCATTCTCTTTTTCTACTTATCATGAATTGTACATTTTAAAGACTTAATTAAAGTTTGAATATTCACACCCATCACCAAACTGGAAAACAGTTTTTTATATAATAGATAGAGGGGTACAGGGGTGGTCAAAAGGTCAAGATGGTGGCTGGGACACACATTAAAAAAGGCAGGGCTTCAATTGCACAGTTATGGCCACCATCTTGACTTTTTTTACCACTCCCCATAGATGCCTCTGGTAGGAGACACACTCCACACTTAGTCTTACTTCTTCACAAGTCCCAGGATCAAGTTCGGGCGTCAAAGTAATGGTAGGTCCAAATCAAACCTCCCTTATGTCACAGTGGCTCACTCACATCGCCATCCTATGTTTTAACAACTGAAGAGCCAACAGTTTCCCTTTGATTCACATTTCACATCAAGGCCAGTGCGATGATCCCCCCACCATCTCTTGGGATGAGCAAAACAAGTTTACTTGTCCGCCTTTCTACCCAGGTATGCTCCACTTCCTTTCTTCGGAATCTCAGAACAGACCAAAAACGTTTTCAAGCCCTATCTTCTGTTATCCTAGATTTCTTAGAAGAGTGACTGCCTCATATTAGCAAAAATCTTGTTTTGTATCAAGACGCCAATGTGGAGAGAGAAACGCAAAAGCCTTGCTTGGAGGAACCAACCCTGCATTCTTTTTTCTGTGGCAAATTTCAGCCAGGCCCTCTAGCCATCCGTCACTGAATGTAATTTCTACATGATTCCATGTAGTTTTGGGACCACCCTGCTCCCCAAGGACAAAATAATCTAGTTCTGGCACAACCCACTACTGCAACGACAAAAAAATAAAATGCTTAAAAAATTGAGGAACAATAAGAGGACACCCTTGCCTTTTCTGCTCATAATAAAAAGCACCAGAAAAATATTTCCCTTGATATGATTGGAAGAAGGAAGAGGCCCATCCAGAGCTATACAGATACGGAGTTGTGCCCCTTAACCAGTTTGTACAGGGCACTAAGATATATTCTGGGTTTTTCACTGAATAAAGTATTTGCAATTATTACACTGAAACAAGAGATCTACAGTGCATTCGGAAAGTATTCAGACCCCCTTCACTTTTTTCAATTTTGTTATGTTGCAGCCCGATACTACAATCGTTCAAATTCATGTTTTGTCACAATCTACACTAAATAAATAAATTTACAGACACTTCTGAAATTCTGTTTTCACTTTGTCATTATGGGGTACTGAGTGTAGATTAATGTGACAAAACATGAATTTGAACGATTGTAGTATCAGGCTGCAACATACAAAATTGAAAAAAGTGAAGGGGGTCTGAATACTTTCCGAATGCACCGTACATGGAGAGAAATGCTTGGCTGTTTTCTTTCCATCACGATTCACCGCCAAACATTGGATACGGCCTTTTTTCCCCATTGTGCAAGTTCCTCACATGCTGGTTTGCACCTAATCTAAAGTTCTAAGCTCAGAGAGAACACAATTTCCCCCAGAATTCTATTTTCCACCCCAATCCCTCCACCAGTTTATCCTTAAGCAGTCACACCGCAATCCTTCCCCACCCAACGCCTTTTAGCTGTACTGTGCAATGCTTGAGAGGGGCAACGCATACCCGGGCTGTAGGTTAAAATGGCCGCCGGAGAGGAAAAATGGCGGAGCCTGTAGGACTTCAGACAAACACCAATGAAGCACGCATGCTGGAGAAGCAGTATGTCTGCCTCTGCGGTGATGTTTAGGGATCAGCAGAAGAACCAAATCCTCAAATCCTAACCTGTTTCCAAATTGGGAATTTGGGATTCGTAAAAATTGGCCCTGTTCTGCATCATCTGCATGGCAAAAGACATGCAAAAGACTAAAGGAGTCAAGATTTAGATCAGTGGGTCTGGAAGAAGGATAGGAAAAGATATAAAAGGGAATTATGTTTGGAGGGGGGGAGGAGTAAGACATAATTTATTTTGGCATTTGAGCAGGCAAGCCATCAGTTTACGCAGTTCCCTTATTCCCAGTCCGTTTTTACATACGGACCAGAGGACGAATAAATCGGAATAAGGAACTGAGCCCAGCTTAGCGGCCCGGTCATTGGGAGTCGGGCCGCATACAAATTTAATTAATAAATAAAACCAGTCCCTTTATTTTCCAAGAAAAACACAATAACGGCACTCAACGGTGCTCTAAGCCATTCCAGGTAGTCGAAGCAAAATTATAAATGACTTCCCCCATCCTTGACGCAACATGCCAGGTTTTGGATTACAAAGCAACGTTCTTCAAGCATTAATTAAACCTTACGTTGCCCCAATTTTGCTCATTCCCTCCCAGGTAGAGAAATGGCTTCAAGAGGAAATGCCTCCTTCGGCCGCAGCGCGATCTTATTTATGCATTCTTCCTCAGCAAAGGCACCGGGGTTCAGCAAGATTTTCTTCCAAGCCAATCCACCCAAACCCTCCAGCCCATCTCAAAACACCCTGGGTCTTCTTCAGAGTCCAGTAACCAGGTACGTGTTTTCCACCCCATCGGTCATGACCCTGCAAAAAAGTGGGTCAGCAGACGGCATGAACTGAAAACGAGGAAAAAGAAAACAAACGTTGGTGTACGCAGAGAGATGTGCAATTTGCTTCAGGGAATGATTCACCGGCTAAGTGAGGGTGGGACGGGAGGACAGGCCAAAACGGGCTGTGCTGGTCTCACACCGGGGCAGGGTGCGGTTTTGTGCCATAAGCGCCATTAGCCAAAGGCCCGTTCAAGGTGTTCCGTGTTTATTTGCTTATTTAATTTATTAATTACACACACGTCTATGCCGCCGCAATCGAAACGACTGGGAGAATGGACTGGCTGAAGAGGGACAGTTCTGAAAACTGGATGTCATGGTTTTGCTTACTTTCTGCAGCATCCTTATATGCAAAAAGGTTCCCCTTTCCTGATTCCTGATTCATCCCTAATGTCTAACAATCGGCGAAAGATTTCAAAAATTCATGAAATGAGAATGGCCTAGAAGTCTTTCTCTCCTCCCTTCCCCTTTTTAGCTGGACATATTCATTGCTTGCCGCTGCACTTATTTTAATCAGCAGAAGGACAGCTAGAAATATATACATAGAAGTTTGAAGGCACACAAAAATGAACTTTTAACAGTGGATGGACAGCTGCCAGACAGAATGAGAGCTCCATTATTTATTAAATGATTTTTTTAAAAGTCCTGCTCTCCTTTTTTTCACCCCGTCCTTACTTTCTGAGGCTTAATTTCAGGCATGCTTTCACTCTGTATCTCCTGTCCCTCTTTTATGATTTTTGTTTGTACGTTAAATCATAGAAAAAGAAGAAATGTACCAAGTCTCAAGTGCTGAAATTATATTTTGCTTGCTATATGTCATGCACACACAGACAAAATAAAATAAAATAAAATACCCCAAGTTCCCAAATAAAAATTTATAAATCATCGGAAAGAAGAAACAACATCAAGCGCCATAGTATAAAACTTCAGACCAAACCTATTTCACAAACCTATTTGACATTTTCTAGTATGACTCATTAATGACATAAGGTACAATGGAGAGAAAAAAATAAATTAAAATTATTCCTTTCCCCAAGGCAAAATATTAGTCAAAGCTCATAGAACGTAACAACAGTACCTCTGAGCAAGTACAGAGTCCATTATCCACAACTCCGAAGAACCAGAGTTGGAAAAAACACTCCCATATTGAAATCTATACCTGTTTTACGTCTGGATATATTGGTCTTTCATTCTTACGCACTCAAATGAAAATAATATGGATCAGATTACATTCTGCTTTCCAGTTTACTCACGCTGAGTGCTAGCAAAAGTCCTTTACAGAACTCATCAAATTATACCTTAAGTGACTTCCCAGGGTAGGGATGAGAAACTGGAAAAGACTGCAGGGTAACCCTAACTTTATTCAAAAGTAAACCCCACTGTGATCAAAGGGATCCGTTTCTTAGTAAAAGGATCGATTCCTTCATTATTTTTAGGGTTTATCTCAGGATAAAGGCTGAAATACTTGTTGGCAGGAAATATCACAAGGTCATAGAAGATTATTAAAAAAAAACACCTATCAAGTAATACAAACTTTTTTTAAGGAAAAAGAACCCATAAAATAAAAAGGGATGAAGGGCAAGTGATGGATTTACACATACAAACACATGCTGGTTTGCATGTGGAAATAATTTATCTCCCTGCTATCTGTTTCTGCAACATAAACCTGCTAGATATAGGTTTGTACAGATTATGTTATTATATAAAACAAAACAAAAAATCCCCTCCATCCTTTAATGTGTTTTGCACCCAAATACAATTTTTCCTTAAGCCAGAACTCATAATAATAATAATAATAATAATAATAATAATAATAATCACAACAATGATGCAGTGTTTTTAATACAAGTCACTTAATAAAAGGTGGACTCAAAATGCACATCTGGAAGAGAACAATTGCCCCCCCCCCCTTATTCTATATCACAAGACACTGTTTGCTATTATTCAGCAGGTAAAGATGTATTTGTTTTACTAGTTGCTTGGTAAACTGTTTACCAGTTGCCATTTCTTTCTTTTAAAACCTCGTTTCTAAAGTGCAGCAGCTTCATCTGGAAAAGAATACCCACGCGTGAACTGGCTGGATGTCAGAAGAAAATACGATTATTTATTGAATGAGGAGGGAAGAGCGCGCGCGAGGACAACCGAGCGGTGCCACTAAGCCCCTTAAACACGGCGACCCTCTTCTCCTTCTTAGGGAAGCCCCAAAGCAGAGTGGGACCTGCTTCCGAAGAAACGGTCCCGCTTGGCTTCCCAGGGAAGACACTTCGGATCTCTCCGGGGCTGGATCGCGCCTGGTTGCGCGATCGCTCGCCTCCCACCCACCTGGACGAAAAGAGAGGGCTCCAGGACAGATCCTTACCTCGCATCTTCTACGCCGATGTGTCCTTCTCTTACCGCTCTTCTGGAAATAGCATGGAAGAAAACACACCGCCAGGAAGAAAACTCCTTGCAGAAGGAGAGGGGGGGAAATAAATAGATGCGGCGGGGAGCGGAGGGTATAAAGTTTCCTCTCTCTCCTGGTTTCCTCTCTTCTCTTGGTGTTTTGCAGCTCGCCTAATGATTCATGAGAAGTGGTGGAAGCGCCTTCCTTCTGACGTCTCCACACCTTCCTTTCTCCTGCCTCCTCTCCCAGCCCAGCGCTCTTGGAGAACTGCTAACCTACTTTCTTCCAGAGGTTGGTATGTACAGGACCAGAAGCATGGGAAACTCACATGACAAATCCCCGGCTCGAGCCCCGCCCACCTCCTGTCAATTTCAGCCCAGGCTCCACCCCTCTGGGTCCAGGGCCCGCCCCTCCGCTTTGCATCCTTGGGTTTCTGTCGTTCTGATCGGTTTTGCTTTGATAAAACAATCCAAACGTGGTCTCTCTGGCTTTTCCCCCCGTTTTCTGCACCGCATTCACACTTTTCTTTCTTTTCCCCCGCCAAATCTAGCAAAAGCACAGATTTGTTTATTAAAAAGATTGCTGTCTGGCACTAATGTATGACCATATCTCTATGTATGTGTGTGTGTGCGCACCTATATGTATGGGAGGGTTTACAGATATGGACACATGTTCGTTTTAAGATAGCTTTTAATTAATTAATTAATTAATTAATATAGCCGCCCATCTCAGACCAGTGACTCTGGGCCGCTAACAATAATAAAAAACAAACAATTAAAACAATACAGAAAATTAAGTATAAATACAGCCAAGAGATCTTAAAATCCATCGGTGTCAACACAACCATGAAATGGGGCCCTTCGCACACTTGGGGCCCAAGGCCTGGGCACAAAGCCAGGTCTTCAAGGCCTTCCGAAAAGCCAAAAGGGTCGGGGCCATCCTAATCTCAGGAGGGAGGATGTTCCAGAGGGCAGGCGCCATGGCAGAAAAGGCACTTATAGGGGTCTCATTTTAGCGACTGCCTCGTTTAGCGACTGTTCGCCATTACGACAGTGATGAAAAAGTAACTTTGTGATCAATCCTCACATTTACGACCTTTGCAGGTCTGTAAAACAAAGAAAAGCTGAAGTAAGATCGTAATCACAGTTGCAGTTTCACTTAGTGAGCACTTTGCTTAAAGACCAAGTTGCTGGTCTCAGTCGTGGTCACTAAATGATGACTCTTTCTTTTGAATACTGTGCTTTTTCATTTATTCATCTTGTTTAAAATTTATTATCTGCCCTTTGTCAAAAGGATCCTAGGGTGTTAAATACAGTGTTAACATACAGCGACCGACTGATTAAAAAACAGAAACCAAACTAAAAAAGCAATTGAACTAAGTCCATAGCTATGTAGAACATTTCTTCCAAATGCCTGGACAAGCAGGAAGGTTTTAACATGGTATCAGAATGATTATAATCTTTGATTATAATCTTGGTGCCTATTTAATTTGTTCTGGAATAGCATTCCGGAGTGGGAGAGGCTATTGCAGAAAAGGCCCTGCTTATAAACTGCAGCTACATTGTATTCAGATAAGGGTATCTTGGTAAGCTGCTGGTAAAGAAGCATAATCATATAACAACAAATCATCATTAGAGGAATGTATATATTGGGAAAAATGTAGGCTATCATTTTACAACAGACCTATTTGGCTTGCACTTCTGAGTAACTATGCTAGGATATTCCTTATGCAAAGCCAAGATCTGTATCTTATGGTGATGACTTCCATATAATAATGCAGTGTTTCTCAACCTTAGCAACTTTAAGATGTGTGGACTTCAACTCCCAGAATTCCCTAGCCAGACACTGTGATGGTCGTTAAGTGTGAGACCGGTTGTAAGTCGGTTTTTTTAGCACTGTCATAAGTCCGAACCATCACTAAACAAATGGTTGTTAAGTGAGGACTACCTGTAGTGTTCCTCTGTAGGAAATTGCATCATTAAGTATATTCTCCATTGATAAAATGTCTCCATTGCTTAGTTTAATTCCCTTTTAAAACACCTTCAAGGCCAGTGGCAGTTCTAAACTTTTGCTGATTTTATCATTTGGGGAAAGTAGCACTGCATCTCCTCCATTCTAGCATGGGGGGGAATGTAATCTCTCTTCACTTTGTCACCACCCCATGTGTATTTTTTTTATCACACTCTTTCTCATTGTATTCCTGAAGTAAAAAGAGAAAGAAATCCTACGCTTTAGCAATGTTACTTACCTTTCTCTGCACCTTTTAAAGCACTCTTTTTTTTGTTTTGAGCTGAGATGTAGGTTATTCTTTCAAATCTTTTCTTCAAGAGGACTAGCACCTTGCAAGCCCCAAAACTAGACGAGCGGAGTCAGAGGCAGCAACTTAGCCCTAAGTGAACCAAAGTTAGATCTTTTATTTTAAACATAGTGCCACCTGGTGGGAGAAAAAATAATCCCACAGCCATTTGGAAAGTCATAGACTTCAAAATGTTCTATGTCACACCTGCTATTGATGACATTCTTTCAGCTGTTATCCAGGTTAGTTGGAAAGCTTTCAAATGGGCATCCAGCATCTTCTTGTAACCAGCAGAACCACTAATTTTGGCTAAAGGAAAGAACTGAAAAAAGATCTTCCTTGCCCCAATAGAATAGAAGATGGCAAGCAATATTTCTTGCTATCTGTGTAGAAATGTCTGGGTAAACTACAGGTAGTCCTCGCTTAACAACCATTCGTTTAGTGATGATTCAGACTTACGACAGTGCTGAAAAAACTGACTTACGACCGGTCCTCACACTTATAACTGTTGCAGTGTCCCCGCAGTCATGTGATCACTATTTGGTTGCTTGGCAACCGGTTCGCATTTATGACTGTCGCAGCGTCCCATGGTCACATGATCGCCATTTTTGACCTTCCCAGCTGGCTTCTGACAAGCAAAATCAACAGGGAACCGTGTGCTTCGCTTAACGCCCACAGTGATTTGCTTAACAACCACTGCAGAAATGTCATAAAATGGGGTTGGATTCGCTTAATGACCGCTTCGCTTAACAACTGAAATTTCGGTCCCAATTGTGGTTGTTAAGTGAGGACTACCTGTATATTCACTAATTTTTAGAAACTTGAATGGTTTTTCTTGTTGGCTATAAACTATCTACTCTGCAGGTGATACACCTGATATTTCTACATTCCATTGCTCTCATGAAGAATTTATCTGCGCAGTGGAATAATAATTCGTAGAATTTTATTTTTTATTTTTTTATTTATTTATTTATTTATTTTATTTTTCAAATTTATTCCCCGCCCATCTCCCATGCAAGGGACTCTGGGCGGGTTACAATAAATAAAAAATTTAAAAACTATACAAAATATCTAAAAACACAAGCATAACATAATAAAATAAAATCCAAGATGGATTTGGACCCGCAGAATAGATCGTGGAGCTACGGGGCCAGCCAACCCCAGGAGGCACTACCACCTCCGTCGTCCCAGGCCAGGTGGCAGAGCCAGGTCTTAAGGGCCTTCCGAAAGGCCAGGAGGGAGGGGGCCAGTCTCACCTCCGGGGGCAGGATATTCCACAAGGCGGGCGCTATCGCAGAGAAGGCACGCCTCCTGGACCCCGCTAGATGGAATTCTCTTGTTGAGGGGGTCCGAAGCATGCCCTCTCTGCATGCACGGGTGGGGCGGGCCGACGTTATCGGGACGAGACAGTCCCTCAGGTACCCTGGTCCTATGCCATGTAGGGCTTTAAAGGTAATCACCAACACCTTGAATTGGACCCGGAAGCAAACTGGCACCCAATGCAGCTCGCGTAGCAGGGGTGTCACATGTGCCGATCTTCTGGCACTCATAACTGCTCGCGCCGCTGCATTCTGCACCAGCTGAAGCTTCCGGATACTCTTCAAGGGTAGTCCCATGTAGAGCGCATTACAATAGTCTATACGGGAGATGACAAGGGCGTGAGTGACTGATTGATTTTTCATTTTGACCAGTCGAGTTTTAGGCCAGGTCAATAGACCAAGACCACTTCTTCTAGATTCCTTATGGACTAGCGGCAGCTGCAGTGAAATGAGGAAGGAGCTGCCCTTAGGTTTGACGTGCATTCCCACAACCTCATAGACACACAGTACTGCACTGAATAACATGGGACATAGGATCACATGATGGATCAAAGGCAATTAACAAGCCAAGGCCTGCTTTCAGGAGCACTAACACCAAGCCCTTCCAAACATGGTTTTGAAATTGGAAATCACTGCCAGGCACTGCTGACTGGGAATAAAGCGCAGAGCAAGAGGTGAGAGCTGCAGTCATCCACAGACCAAACTTAGCAAAAGACAACAGCACATAAAAAGCACTAAACCTAAGTCCCCATCTGGCAACTGTGCTCCAATATGGAATCTGGCTAGCTCTGAGACCCACGATTTTTACTTTAGCCAGGCTGCAGAAATCAGAATGACCACTAGATTGCAGCAGAGAAAAAAACTGTTGAATTTTGCTAACCCAGATATGGTAGTCTTAGTAGCTGGACAATTGCTGGTAACAAGTTTTAGTTTCTGCCTCCTTTCCCACCTACTCTGCCTATGAGGGAAGGGAGGGGTTTCCTGCCCAGAAATCAAATCGATTCTAATGCATCTGCTCCAGATACCCATGTAACATATGAAGTTGTTAGTGGCCTATCAAAAAAAAAAAAAAAAACCCAGAGAAATTCAATATTTGATGCACCACATGCAGATCCATCTTATACAGAAAGTTATGAATTGTTCTTGTTCTTATCGAATTGTCCGTCATGATAATGCACAGAGAGTAGCTGGGGAAAAATAAAACAAGGATGCATGGATACACACATGAACCAGCTGTGTGCAATCCCCCCATGCGCACATCCACTTATGTGCACGCTCACACTCATTCACACACACACACATTGATAGATTTAAATTCTGTCTTTATAAAGAAGTATATAAGCTGGCTTCGTAAAATCAGGAATATATGTACAACCATTTTTAATGCAGCTTAAAAGCCAGGCAAACTATCAAATATAAAGAAATGATGGGCTTATACCATGGTTATAGAGGACACCTTACACTGAGATTCAGAACCAAGAGGCTACAAACAAGGGCCTGGTGGCTCAGCAGGTAAGACGCCAGGCTTGTCGATCGGAAGATCGCAAGTTCGGAGGTTCGAATCCCTAGGCCCGCGTGACGGAGTGAGCTCCCGCACTCGCCCCAGCTCTTGCCAACTTAGCAATTTGAAAGCATGCAAATGCAAGTAGATGAATAGGTACCACTTTGGTGGGTAGGTAACAGCGTTCCATGTGCATCATGCCGGCCACATGACCGTGGAAACGTCTTCGGACAACGCTGGCTCTTCGGCTAACAAACGGAGATGAGCACCGGCTCCTAAAGTCGGACACGACTGCACAAATGTGCAGGGGGAACCTTTACATTTACCTTTACAAACAATACCCTGGAAGAGTCCCTTGAGGGAGTTGGGCGATGAGAAATCGAATTAATAAAATAAAAAATAAAATAAATAAATTATTATGCCAGGAAAAGCCTTGTTATCTGTCAAAGGGTGGGGCGGGGGGAGGCCGATCCTGTTTTAGCTTCCACCGTTGCTCAGTTGATGGAGCAATGCAGAAAGGCCCCAAAAGCTCTTGAGCATCTCTAGGGAAAAAGTCTCTAAAAGAAGGGAAAGCAGAAGAAAAGCTATTGGCTGGAAATAGTTAGGGCAGGCTTCCCCAAATCAGTGTCCCCTTCCAGGTCGGTGGGGTTACCACTCACTTCTGTCCTTCTTTGTTAGATTTGACTCCTTTTCTCGATGAGTTTAAGACAGCCAACAGGGGAATTTCTCTTCATGTAATCCACAGAACAACAGCCCTGTAAGGTAGGTTGGGTTCAGAGAGAGTGAGCGGCCCCCAAATTGCCCAATGAACTAGCACGACTGAAGGTGAATTTGAACCCGGGTCTCCTGAATCCCTTCCCTGCTATATCACACTGCCTGTTATTTTGATCAGAGGTCCCCAAACTCTTCAGCTCATCGACCCCTTCATGAAGTTTCAGATTGTTCATCAACCCCCCCCAACATTTATTATATGAAAATAATTTAATAAATACTACTTTAACTAATAGTACTATGAATAATAATAATAATAATAATAATAATAATAATAATAGTAGTAGTAGTAGTAGTAGTAGTAGTAATGGCTAAGAGCAGGAAAGTTGAAGAAAGAGGCAGAGGGGCTAATTCTGGCTGTACAAGACCAAGCAGAACAAATGAATATAAAGCCAGAATTGAGAAGACAGCAACAGACAGCAAATACTGTCTCTGCAAAGAAGCTGAAGAAACAGTGGACCACCTAGTTAGCTGCTGTAATAAGATCGCACCGTCTGATTACAAACAATGGCATGACAAAGTAGCAACAATGGTGCATTGGAATATTTGCAAGAAATACCACTTGCCTGCAAGCAAGAACTGTGGGACTATGAAACAGACAAAGTAATAGAACAGAGCTTTCCAAACTGTGTGTTGGGACACATTAGTGTGTCGGCTGCAGTGTCTGGGTGTGTCGCGGCTGCTGCTGCCTCCGAGCCCTGCCAGGATTCCGCGCAGGTCCTAGTGCCTGCCTTGTGCCTTGCTGCCTCCAAACCTGCTGTGATTCTGCGCAGGTCCTAGTGCCTGCCTTGTGCCTTGCTGCCTCCAAACCTGCTGTGATTCCATGCAGGTCCTAGTGCCTGCCTTGCGCCCTGCTGTAAGAGTGTGTCACGAAATGATGCATGTCTACAAAGTGTGTCACCAACATGAAAAGCTTGGAAAGCTCTGTAATAGAAAATGAAAAAGCTAAAGTGCTCTGGGACTTTAGAATTCAAACAGACAAGCATCTGCCACACAACACCCCAGACTTAACAATTGTTGATAAGAAAGACAAAAAAGTCTGGATAGTGGACATTGCAATGCCTGGAAACAGCAGAAGAGAAGAGAAAGAACTGGAGAAAATCACAAAATACAAAGACCTGCAAATAGAAGTAGAACGACTGTGGCACAAGAAAGCAAAGATAGTCCCAATAGGAATAGGCGCCTTGGATGCAATTCCAAAACATCTGGAGCACCACTTGAACACCATCAGCATTGATAAAATCACTGTCAGTCAATTGCAAAAGGCAGCTTTACGTGGAACAGCTTACATCCTGCGACAATTTTTATTTATTATTTATTTATTTATTCAATTTATTCCCCGCCCATCTCCCATACAAGGGACTCTGGGCGGGTTACAACAATCAAAGTTAAAAACAATACAATAATTTTAAAAAATACAATATAAATAAATAAAATACAAGATGGAGGACGTAGGGAACGTAGCATAGTGTTGCTACGGGGCTAGCCAACCCCAAGAGGCACTCCCGCCTCTGTTGTCCCAGGCCAGGTGGCAGAGCCAGGTCTTAAGGGCCTTCCGAAAGGTCAGGAGGGAGGGGGCCAGTCTCACCTCCGGGGGCAAGATATTCCATAGGGCGGGCGCTATCGCAGAGAAGGCACGCCTCCTGGACCCCGCTAGATGGAATTCTCTTGTTGAGGGGGTCCGAAGCATGCCCTCTCTGCATGCACGGGTGGGGCTGGCTGACGTTATTGGGACGAGACGGTCCCTCAGACAATACCTTTAATATCATTAAACAACAACATCTGCCTATCCCAGGTCCTTGAGAAGGAGTCGCTAGGTGAACAAAAATGCCAAATCCAGTCTAAACATTTGGCTGACTGTGTGACCAACCACCCTTGGGAGTCGATATTGACCACTCTGGAGATCCCTGATTTGGATCATCCTCATTATTATTTTTCATTGACTTTATATCCTACCTCTGAGGGTTCAAGATAGTACTGTATATTCCCTCAATTTTTACTCCACAACAACCACAATGTGAAGTAAGTGGGGCTGAAGGTTCATAACTAGCCCCAAGTCTCTCTTATCAGAAGATACACGGCCATCATCCCATCATCATGACAGCACGAATTTCCAATGTCAGGAATGCATTTGGAACCACTACACTGCTGTGTGAGTGTGAGGGAAGGATACCATTGTGAATTGTAGCTTAGAGTTTAACTGTTACTGAGTAAAATGGATAGATTACACATTTGTGATTTATTTTATTGTGTTTCTAAGTATTTTGGAGAGGAATGGCAAATCTTGATAAAATAGTTAAGAGCAGAGACATCACACTGACAACAAAGGTCCGCATAGTTAAAGCAATGGTATTCCCTGTAGTAACCTATGGCTGCGAGAGCTGGACCATAAGGAAGGCTGAGCGAAGGAAGATAGATGCTTTTGAACTGTGGTGTTGGAGGAAAATTCTGAGGGTGCCTTGGACTGCAAGAAGATCAAACCAGTCCATCCTCCAGGAAATAAAGCCAGACTGCTCACTTGAGGGAATGATATTAAAGGCAAAACTGAAGTACTTTGGCCACATAATGAGAAGACAGGATACCCTGGAGAAGATGCTGATGCTAGGGAAAGTGGAAGGCAAAAGGAAGAGGGGCCGACCAAGGGCAAGATGGATGGATGATATTCTGGAGGTGATGGGCTCGACCGTGGGGGAGCTGGGGATGGCGACGGCCGACAGGAAGCTCTGGCATGGGCTGGTCCATGAAGTCACGAAGAGTCAGAAGCGACTGAACAAATAAACAACAAAAAAGTATTTTGGTGTAGTGGTTGAGGCATCAGGCTAGAAACTGGGAGACCATGAGTTCTAGTCCCGCCTTAAGCACAAAGCCAGCTGGGTGACCTTGGGCCAGTCACTCTCTCTCAGCACTAGGAAGGAGGCAATGGCAAACTACTTCTGAAATCTTACCAAGAAAACTGCAGGGACTGGTGCAGGCGGTCACCAGGAGTCAAGACTGACTTGAAGGCACACAAAAAAAAGTATTTTACCATCAGCTGTCCTGGAACAATGACTGAAGGGCAGAGTATAATATTTAATCATCAATGAATCAGTGAATGAAGCAGCCAATTTCTATTAAAAACACTTCATACTTCTCTGGAAAAAAAAAGAGAATATTATTGGCTTAAGGAGCAGAAGAGAGCTAGGAGCATTACTCTGCCCCCTTCTCTCTGTTAGACAAGGAGCTGAGAGAGGAAGGAAGGAAGGAAGGAAGGAAGGAAGGAAGGAAGGAAGGAAGGAAGGAAGGAAGGAAGGAGAGGAGGAGGAGGAGGAGGAGGAGGAGGAGGAGGAGGAGGAGGAGGAGGAGGAGGAGGAGGAGGGATCATGTCTTACTGACAAGTTTTCATTTTCTCCTAACTTCCTCTCTCTCTTTCATGAGCGGTGAGGATGTGGGTATGAACAGTAATAAATATGTGTTAATTAGAAATCTTGTTGAATTCTTGCACTTAAAACACAAAATCTACCCTGTCATTTTTGTCTAGGAGGTGATAGGGAACACGCCCTTGACAAGGTTATAAATCCCTATATCATGTAATTACACACAGGAGAACAATCAAAGTAAATGTGGTTGGTCCATCCAGACGCAGGACCGGTGTTGTAAGAATATACGCATTTCAAACCAAACCCTCATAAAATTTGGGAGGATGCTATCACTAAATAGCCTCTCTGTATTTTGTGATGCCTTCATCGTGGCAGAACTGTGTCATGGGGAGACAACACAAATTTTAGGCCCGGCTCCTTACTTGGCAATAACTATGGAACATCCTGCCACAGGAAGTGGTGGGTTCCCCTTGGACGAGATATTTAAGTAGTAGCTACATTGCAATCTGTTAAGAGATGCTGCCGCGCTTGGGTTCAGCCCCGCAGGGCCTCCGTGGAGAACAGAATTGGTACAAATGATTTCTAAGATTCTTTCCAATATTCTGATGCCATGAAAGCTTTGTTTGGAGGCTTTAGACAAGGAAGGAAGAAATGCCCCCCTTACAATAAGCAACTTCTCTGCATATTCTGGAACATATTTCTCTTAACATGCAGCTATTCTATATGCAAGGGGGCGTGGTGGCTCAGCGGGTAAGACGCCAGGCTTGTTGATCGGAAGATAGCAAGTTCGGAGGTTCGAATCCCTAGCCCTGCGTGTGGAGTGAGCTCCCGCACTAGCTCCAGCTCTTGCCAACCTAGCAATTCGAAAGCATGCAAATGCAAGTAGATGAATAGGTACCACTTGGTACCTATGTACTTGGTACATGGGCAGGTAACAGCGTCCCGCGCGCGTCATGCGGCCACATGACCGTGGAAGCGTCTTCGGACAACGCTGGCTCTTCGGCTAACAAATGGAGATGAGCACCGGCCCCTAGAGTCGGACGCGACTGCACAACTGTGCGGGGGAAACCTTTACCTTTACTTTACCAACCTGTTTGGAGGCTTTAGACAAGGAAGGAAGAAATGCCCCCCTTACAATAAGCAACTTCTCTGCATATTCTGGAGCAGATTTCTCTTAACATGCAACGATTCTATATGCATGGATTCTGAAAATGGTGTGAGGTGTTGGTCCTATTCGTCCCTGCCAATAGTCCTAAAGTAATATAGGCCCGGTAACAATTTTACCAGCTCTTTAAGAAAAAGGCCAGAGTTTAATATGTACTTTTCCAAAGGCTGGTAAGTAAACATCAGGGTGAAAAGACATCTGGGATTGTATTACTTTTTCCTCAGATGGTTCAGCTTCTCTGGGGGCTTTTTTTTTTTGTAACAGCAAATGTGGACTTTAATGCTGAATCTGATTCTGATGGCTGACAACCAACCAGGTAAAAATTGGAAGTGATATATCGAGGTGCAAGGAGATTTGCAAAAATGGAGTGGGACAGAGAGTAGATTACAGCAGAGCGGTAGAGCTGCAGAGCTGGCAAAGCTGTGGTCTTCCTCTTATTCTTGAACTCCATCTTCTGTCAATCACAAACCAGCATGGGCTAACACAGTTTTTCCCAACCTGATACTATCCAGATGTGTCAGAGTCAGGGACATCTGTGGGGGAAGGAGAAAAAATCAAGATAGCAGCTAAAAAAAGTAAAGGTAAAGGTTTTCCCCTGCAGTCATGTCCGACTCTAGGGGGCGGTGCTCATCTCCATTTCTTAGACGCTTCCGCGGTCATGTGGCTGGCATGTCGCGTGCAGAATGCTGTTACTTACCCACCAAAGTGGTACCTATTCATCTACTTGCATTTGCATGCTTTCAAAGTGCTAGGTTGGCAAGAGCTGGAGCTAGTGCGGGAGCTCACTCCGTCACGCGGGGCTAGGGATTCGAACCTCCGAACTTGCGACCTTCCGATCAACAAGCCTGGCGTCTTACCCGCTGAGCCATCACACAATTGCCATCTTGACTTTTTTGACCCCTTTAGATGCTCAACAGCATCCACAGAGCAAAGTCAAAAAAGGCAAGATGGTAGATGTGGCTTGATACATTTTTCGGGCCTTTTGGCTGTAAAGTATGTATGTATGTATGTATGTATGTATGTATGTATGTATGATTTTGTGCATGCTATGAATTTTGGGAGTTGGAATTCTAACCCAGACACTGGGTACCAGGCTTCCACCAATTTTATTTTATTTGTTAGATTTTTATCCTGCCTTTATTTTTGGTCAACTCAAGGTAGTGTACATACAGTACCTCATGCTCCTGTCCCCTATTCTCCCCACAACAAATGCCCTGTGAAGTGGGTTGGGCTGAGAAAGCATGACCAGCCCAAGGTCACCCATCCAGCTTCCATGCCTAAGGAAGGACTAGAATTCATGGTCTGGTTTCTAATCCAGCATCTTCGCCACTAGAACAAACTCTCAAACTTGCTACTAGAATACAACAAGAATAAGTGACCTAGTGCTCTCCTGATATTTTCAGCTACAGCTCTCACAACTCCTTGTTAGCAGTGATAGGAGATGATAGGGATTGATGGGAGCTGAGGTCCCCAGCTTCTGGAGGACCCCATATGACCTTCCTTGGGGCGATGGATTTGGATCATGTTTGAATTTCATCTTTTAGGAGAATGTAAAGAGACACCATGGTTTGAATATCATGGCAGCTCAAGAATGAGGAGAAACAAGAAATGGTGGGTGGGATTGATGTGGGAGAGAACATCAGAGAACATCGGAGATTCTTTGACCTATGTAAAGGAGTTTAGAGCTCAACTTGGGGAAAGTATGAGAAAACTGTTAAGAAGGGACTTGGATAAGGGATCACATAGTCCAGAGATACAGGTAGTCCTCGCTTAACAACCATTCGTTTAGTGACGGTTCAGACTTACAATGGTGATGAAAAAAACAACTTATGACCAGTCCTCACACTTATTTATTTATTTGTTTGTTATTTAAATTTATATGACTGCCCATCTCCCCCAAACGGGGGACTCTGGGCGGCTTACAATAAAAATTAAGATTAAAATACAAGTATAAAATTACAATTATTAATATAATATAAATAAATATAAAATCCAATCTGGCGAATTGATCTCAACCAATGGGGAGGGCATTATGATACTAACCCAGAGCTTTCCAAACTGTGTGTCGGGACACGTTAGTGTGTCGGCTGCAGTGTCTGGGTGTGTCGCGGCTGCTGCTGCCTCCTGGCTTCCACCCAGGTCCTAGTGCCTGCCTTGTGCCTTGCTGCCTCCAAACCAGCTGTGATTCCACGCAGGTCCTAGTGCCTGCCTTGTGCCCTGCTGTAAGAGTGTGTTGCGAAATGATGCCCTGCTGTAAGAGTGTGTCACGAAATGATGCATGTCTAAAAAGTGTGTATGAAAAGTTTGGAAAGCTCTGCCCTAGCAGAAAATCCCAGATCTTCCCTGATTACGTAGACGAGATGTCCCCACCTTCTTCATATCACTCTCCCACCTACTGTGGCCTTTCTTTAAGTGGAGATACCAGGATTGGACCTTTGGCAGATACAGCATGACTCTACCACAGATCTATGGCTTCCTCCTGCAAGACATTTAGAAACATCAGATTGGATGAAGAGAGGGTGGTGTCTCAGTCCTACCAGTTGATTTCATGGGATGTTCTCTGTGCTGTAATTTATGAGAATCATTTTCCCATTTTCTCCTGACCATATGTAAATTTATAGCCTCAGAGCTATTTCCCTTAGCATTGTCTTTTTCCCCCCCTTACATTAAGACAACCCAAAGGTGTAGATTGGTCTAATATTTGGTTGTACTTTTTGGTATGTTTTCCAGCTTGGTAATATGTTCTTTGGACAATATACAATATTAGTTCTTTATCTTTAGATATTTTCTTTCTAAAGCTGTCCTTATCTTTAGATAGTTTCTCTTCTCTTCTCTCTCTCTCTCTCTCTCTCTCTCTCTCTCTCTCTCTCTCTCTCTCTCTCTCTCTCTCTCTCTCTCTCTCTCGTAAACATTTCAGCATAGCTTCTGAAGATGAAAAAAGCAACTTCATGTCTAACCAACAACCCGGGAACAGCAATT
The DNA here is from genome assembly GCA_023362775.1 of Charina bottae. NCBI lineage: Eukaryota > Metazoa > Chordata > Lepidosauria > Squamata > Charinaidae > Charina > Charina bottae. The sequence goes on from JALMGJ010000040.1 coordinate 5,786,628, forward strand.
ACATGAAAAAAAATCCCAGTGACAGTATTTTAAACTACCAAGAATCTCTATGCAAAAACCTGGTGGAGGGTTGTGGGTTCCCCCCCCCCCCCAGTGTATTTCTCTATTTCAGACCCATGATAAATAGCTCTGACAAATTCTCTGGTGTAATAATTAAGGAATGAGAGCTGGAAAAGGGGGAGGAGAATCAGTAGAATATTTCTTGCTTGTTGATTCCTCAGTGGCTGCAAGAGATAAAAAAAGAATGACGGGTGGGAGGGTCTCCATCTCTTCTGTATAATTTCGACTGAATCAAACATTTGATCCCCTATCTTCCCTCCCTCTTTACAGTTTTATCCATTTCAATGATCCGAACCTAACTTTCTGAAAATCTCACATCTCTTCATCTCGCCCAATTAAGGTTCATCTCTTAGCCTCTTCCTGGGCCAGTCAAGGATATTTTGCTGCCCAGATGGAGGTTGATGTAAAAAGGCTGCCTCGCTTGCCGGTTTCTTTTCTCCACAACTCAAATTAATCCTGAAGATCTTAAAACCCTAAAGGCCTGTAGTGCAAAATACTTTATAGATCACTCCCTTTCATGCCATCCTGATGGACGAGACTCTGATGGAGAGACCCTTTCTTTGGCTGTGTTCATACCCAACCTGGTTAACCCTTTTTGAAGATTCAAACAATACAAGAAATCACAAACTTACCAACTGACTCAGTTCACACAAGGCATGAAGCCATGCAAAATTCAGCCACAATTAAGCAAGCTTAGGATGGTACGTGATTGTACTGACTGGGGCTTTAACCAGCTTGGTTAAGCATGGCATTAAAACAGAGGAAAACAATGTCTCAATTGGGAAGGATGAGAGGAGAGGCTTTTTCATGGCCTGCATCTAAGCTATGGAACTCCCCACCTCAAGAAATCAGTTAGCATCCTCTTTGACAGTCTTTTGCTAACTGGTTAAGATATGCCTCTTACAGCTTGCTCTTAAGCTAATGTTTATTTGAATTTTAAATAAATATGTTTTAAATACATTTTGAGTCTTATACTGTTTTAATTCTTAGCCTCCCTGAGGGATTAGTGCCTGGATACCCAACCATTGTCTTAACACACTGTGTAAAGAACAGGCAGAGCTTCAACTGCATATTGTAGCCACCATCTTGACTTTTTTGACCACACCATGTGGACCCCCCTGACAGCTGGAGTAGATTTATTTAACAGAACAAAGTCACTTCCGCATTAGCTCCGACAGAGGTGTCAAAAGTTGGTAAAGAAGAAAAAAACAAAGGGTTGGTTTTGTTTTTTGCCATTTACTAGTTCAGAACACATGAACTGTATGGGTTGGGAGCTATTTTATAGCTTGGGACAGAGGTGTCCGTGGGTGGCAAAAAGGTCAAGATGGCAGCCACAATCATGCAATCAAAGCCCCACCCCTTTTTACATGCATTGGCAAGGCTTTGATTGCACAACTGTGACTGCCATCTTGACTTTTTTGACCCCTCCTATGCACACTCTTTGCTGGTGGTTTCATTTTTTGATATTTCTCAGATGCAAGGACAGATGCAAGTGGCAAGCCAGTAATCTGATTATGTCATTAGCAGGGAGGGGCAGAAATGTTCAGTCCTTTTTTGGAGCCACAGTCATTAAACGAAAATAGGCTTGCTCTAAACTAATCAAACAGCTTGGATTTGCAAACCACACCTTCAGCCACCAAAAAACAAATCAAGTTTGAACCTAATTCAGTTGAATTAATATTAAACTGCATTGATTAAAGGCATGATATATTCTCCACACATTTAATAAGTTTCCCCATCTGTCAAAATTTGCCAGTGACATTTGGAGGAATTGGGGAGGTTTGGGGGTTGGCTGAAGGCCCAGTGCTATCCACACATGCCCATTACTCTTCTATTGGGGAGAAGATATACCATCTTCTACCCCAATATTCCTTAAAATTTTTCAAGACAACAAAATGCCAATAATTTTTTTAAAATGAAGAACATCTATGTCCCTTTCTTGAAATAAATAAATGGAATCTTGGAACATCACAAGTTTTAATATTGCTCTTTATTTCCCCTTGCATGGAATACATTGACTATAGATCATAATGAGCCGTATGTACATGATGTTTCATCAAGGTTTGTTAATAGAAGGCTTGGAGTTGGCCTAACATTTGGCCTTGGTTGTGGTAAATGCTGAAGAGTCACTTGTCACAAACCTATGTGGAAGGACATGTTAGTAGAATGTTTTTTTTCTGTGGCTGTTGTGGGTCTTCCGGGCTGTGTGGCCATGTTCTGGAAGTTGTGGTTCCTAACGTTTCACCAGCATCTGTGGCCAGCATCTTCAGAGGGCAGGAGCACAGATAGAAGCAAAATCTCTGTGCCCAGGTAGAGTGGGAATGTTCTATTTATAGAGCTAAATTATAGGAGATTAGGTGGAGTTTTTTGTTGTGTTGAAATGTTAACGAGTGGCTGATGAGCGTGATTAGCATGTTCATTGTGAGAAGTATTCCCATGTCCTGGTGGTTGGACTGAGTTCGTTGACCTTTTGCAGGCTGTGTTTTTCAGGACTGGTAGCCAGGTTTTGCTAATTTTTAAACTTTCTTCTTTTTTATTGTAACTGTGCTGGTGTTTGTGAATTTCAATGGCTTCTCTGTATAATCTGGTGTAGTGGCTTTTGGTGTTGTCCAGTATTTCTGTGTTTTCAAATAGGATTTTGTGTCCCGTTTGCTTGAGAGCATGTTCAGCTACTGAAGATTTTTCTGGTTGCTGCAGTCTGCAGTGTCTTTCATGTTCTTTTATCCTGGTGTGAATGCTTCGTTTTGTGGTTCCGATGTATACTTGTCCACAGCTGCATGGTATGCGGTATACTCCTGCAGCGGTGCGGGGGTCCCTTTTGTCTTTTGCTGATTTTAGCATTTGTTGTATTTTTCTGGTGGGTCTGAAGACTGTTTGAAAGTTGTGTTTTTCCATTAGTTTTCCCATACGGTCAGTGACTCCTTTGATATAGGGCAGGAATACTTTGTTTGTGGGGGGCTGTTTTTCTTCAGTTGGATGTTGTTTTCTTGGTTTGATGGCTCTTTTTATTTCATTCTTGGAATAGCCATTTGCCTGTAGGACCCAATTCAGATGGTTAAGTTCATTGTTGAGAAATTGGGTTTCACAGTTTCGATTAGCACGATTAGAAACGTTAGGAACCACAACTTCCAGAACACGGCCACACAGCCCGGAAGACCCACAACAGCCATTGAACTCCGGCCGTGAAAGCCTTCGACAATACATTGTTTTTTTTCTACTTACGAGCGCATATTCCATACGATTTAGAGAAAAGAAAAATTAGGTAAAGATGTCTTTGAGTCAAACTTAGCTCTTGGTGTTGATATGGCCACAGTTTTCTTGGCAACAGTTCAGAAGTGGTTTGCCATTGTTTTTTTGGAGGTTTCCACAATTTCCCAATTTAGCCTAAAGCTTTAGGATTGCCTGATATTCTCCAGTCCAAGAATTAAACAGGCCCAACTTCACCTGCTAATGCCTTCAGTGTGAGTTTTCTCCCCAAAGTCTTCCACTGAATTTTTTTTCCAATTGTATCAAGACGGTGTCTGAGGAGATACTTGTCAACACCTCCCCCTATGAAAGACCTTCTCTTGCATCTTGGGAACAGTTTGTAGAATACCTTCAACGTGTTTTGAGAATCTCAACGGTCCATGAAACATAGTTTAAGAAACACTGTTGTTATCCCAGCTCTCTTTACAAGCCACTGAAAACACTCACAGCTCTCAATTCCCCTTTCTCACATCTTAGAGAAAGCTCAACTTACAGAAACACCAGCATTAAGATTTCCTGAAGGAAAGCGTCCTATGGAGTTATTCTGAGAGCTCACACAACAACATCAGCCAAAGCCCGAACAGGCTGTACATTTATTCCTATGACATTCTGATCACTTGTTGCTTTTGGCACCGGATATGTATTAGCACACGATGGCCTAGCCCTGAGAGGCTAAAATATAAGTTTAAATAAAATAAAATAAAAACTTAAATATAAGTTTTTGAGAAATCTGAGAGAGTGGAACACGCTAAGGAAATAGTTATAAGAGATATTGATTGGGTCCAATGGGAATGCTTCTTCTGCAATTGCTGCGCTGACCCCAATTGCAAATTTTAAAGTATTTGCTGTACCAGCACAAAGGCCTATAATAAGAATTTTATAATGTACTTTCTCAGCTGCCCGGTTTGTGAGCCGAGGCGGCGGTGGCAAAGGACGATAATAAGAATGCAAACAGCAGCTTGTGTTTATAAGCCTATTAGGAGCTTATGTAATTTGCCATCTCTGGGTTATGCAGCTTTCTGCTCTGCCTAAATAAGGGCATTGCTCTCTTGATGAGCGTTGGGTAGCGGTGCTGAAGAAACACAAAGGGCAAAGGGAATTGGGTGCTGGTGGGCAAAATGGCTCGTTTCTGCTGTCTGGGAAAGGGGCTTGTGCAAAAGATCTCTCTGGCTGCATACATAGAGGGGTGGATGCAAAACACAGTGCAGAAATGGTGCCACAGGATGCTGCAGATACAGAATTCTATTTCCTGAGAATGTCAGCTTTCATTAAAAAAAAAAAAGTTTCCAGCTCTTACAATTAAAAGGGTCGGCCGAAATCTCAGCAGCCCAGAGGGTCAATTGAATATTTCCTGGATGCGTTGAAGTGGAATGAGGTAGACTGAAGGATTAAAAAGTTAAACATAATCATAATTGTTAATACTGGTCACTGAAAATGCACCTTTTCTCTAGGCAGGGTTTAAACTGGGCACTAAACATTTAAACTCTGGTGAGCAACATTATGACATAAAATAAGAAATGATCAGAGTGGGAGTCACAAATATGCCCACTGAGGAGGCTGCCTGCTGTATCTCTGATTGATTAGTTGCGCTGTCCATACCTCTGTCCATGAAATGAAACTCAGCCATGGATTCACGTATCACACTAAGCCAGTGTTTCTCAACCTTGGCAACTTGAAGATGTGTGGACTTCAACTCCCAGAATTCCCCAGTCAGCCATGCTGGCTGAGGAATTCTGGGAGTTGAAGTCCACACATCTTCAAGTTGCCAAGGTTGAGAAACACTGCACTAAGCTATAGTTTGTTTTAAGTGTTTCATCAAATAAGCCATAATGTCTGGGTTCAGAGATATTGCTAAACTTTTTAGTAACCATAGTAGATTAATTCAGACATTGCAGAATGCCAGAACCAAACAAGTCACATTTTGGCTTAGCATAAATTTACCTAGACATTACCTATATTTGCATAACACCTTTAACCAGGTAAGACCTAGTATTAATTTTAACCTTGGTTAGTTTTTGTTGTTGTTGCCTGGGCTGTTGCACAAACTGAGCCTGCTTGTTTAGTTTATAGTTTAATGTAGTGGGCAAACCAGAAACATGGCTTAGCTCAGGAACCAAGTTATGCATGTTGTGCAAATGCAATCAGAAACAAATAGGGAGAGAAACCTACAGAAGAAGGGATCTGTTGCAGCCCTGCATGAAACATTGCTTTATTTGCTCCCCATCAAGACAAACACCCAGATCAGTGACTCAAACAGAGATATAGAAGGTGACCTCCTCTGCTGTTGTCACCGTTTGTATTCCTATTTGCTTTCACCCCTTTCCCCAGTCTGGTGTGCTTGAATGTGTTCAACTGCAGCTCCCAGAATCCCAGTGCATGGCTTCCCTGACCAGTTATTTATGGAATTGAATTGGGCTTTAACTGGAGGGCACCACGTTGGGGAAGACGGTTCAGTTGGCCTCCCAGGGCCATTACGAAATATACCTCTGAAAGAAGAGCAGGATTAAACTCTCAGATACCCGGGTGGGAAAAGGTACCTGTGGCCCTCTGTGTTGCTCATCCCAAACCTACAAGTGTCAAAATATTCCCTCCTGACATGTCTCTCTCCCCTTCCTGCTGTGAGCACTGCGAACATCCAATGTCCTTACCTGCATGTTCTGAACAGAGGCTGAGCTGGGTATTACTGGAAATTAATCCTACTTGAGCTGCTAATACCAAACTCCAAAAATAGTTTGGTTAGCTCTCTTTCTTTACCTACCCAGATACCTAGCCAGCTACTTATCTGTCTATCTCAGTGTTTCTCAACCTCGGCAACTTGAAGATGTGTGGACTTCAACTCCCAGAATTCCCCAGCCAGCATGGGGAATTCTGGAAGTTGAAGTCCACACATCTTCAAGTTGCCGAGGTTGAGAAACACTGGTCTATCCAACTGCCTGCCTATCTCACTCCCATGTCTTCTGCTAGAAGGTTCTCCTACTACCCAATTGCTCATGGCAAAGGTGGTGTGTTGGGAGAATTCTTGGCTAGCAAACGCCACCTCTTCCAAGTTGCAGGGCCACCAAGGAGCCCTGAGGATCCCCCCATAGATCAGAAGCCCATACCTGTGCCCTGGAGGACACTTCAGAAGTTTACTTTCTGCATGTCCTTTGGGTCAGATCAGTCTCTGGGCAACCAAACAGCTGATCTCTTTGAACAAGAGGCGACAGTTCAGTGATTCCACATGGCCACAGTGAGGGCCAAGGTGCTGATGCTAAACTCAATGATTGGACATCGAGTTTTATGCAGCCAAACTGGCAGGCTCAAAGCAAAGAGACCTCACGAGTTGCAGAAATCAGAGGTGCACACAACTAGTTATTACTAGAGTTCTCCCAATGTCCTTCTGACCGTTCTGAAGGTTTTGAGCTTCAAATGGGTTTGCGTGAAGCTCAGAATGATTCTGGAATGGAACTCTAAACCTAAATCTGGGCATTTGACACTTGAAATGTTTCAGAGTCAGAAAATTTTGCACGTCTGTAGCAGAAACAAAACAAGCAAACAAAACAGCAGTCTGGAACCACCTCTCCCCAAGTTTAAAAATAAAATAAAATAAAATAAAATAAAATAAAATAAAATTAAAATAAAATAATAAAATAAAATAAAATAAAATAAAATAAAATAAAATAAAATAAAATAAAATAAATAAAATAAAATAAAATAAAATAAAATAAAATAAAATAAAATAATAAAATAAATAAAATAAAATAAAAAAATAAAAAAATAAAATAAAATAAAATAAAATAACCCAATGAGAATTTCTTCCCTTTCTCCCAAGAAAATATAGAAGAGATTTTAAAAAACCCTCAGGCTTTTAAAGGGGGGCAGAAAATTGAGGAAGGATGGAGGAAGGAAATGGAATATTCTGGAAAAGCTTATGTTCATGGTGCAATGGTGCAACATTTTGTCGCAGAACCCCTTTGTTAACCTGAGAGACAAGGAATGTGTTGCTGAACTACAATTCCCAGAATCCCTTATGACTAACCTAGCCGCGCTGGCTGAGGCTGCTGGCAGTCGTAGATCCTTGACAATAGGGTAGCCACAGGTCTTCCCCCTCCTGTTTAAAAATTTGGAAAGCTGTCAGTTTAATTTAGGCTGACCATATTTCCTTGAGACAAAAACGGGACATTGGGATGGCAAAATGGGACGGGGTCTTATGTAATATTCCGTATTCATGAAAAAGACAGGGGTCTCCGCCCCCCGGTCCACGCGATTGGCTCCTGCCTGAAAACCCCGCCCCCGGTCCGCGCGATTGGCTCCCACCTTCAAACTCCGCCCCCCGGTCCATGCGATTGGCTCCTGCCTGCAAACCCCGCCCCCCGGTCCACCCTCCTCTCCGCCTCTCTGCCTGCGCTGATAGGCGGGAGGGCTTCCTCTTCCGGACTGCCTCCAATCGGCAGCTCCAGCTCAGATCCTCCTTCCGCGCCATTCCCGCCGGGTTTAAAAAACGGGACAAAATTGAGTTTTTTATCAAAACGACGGGACGGTTGAAAAATGCTGAAAAAACGGGACTGTCCTGTTCAAAACGGGACGTATGGTCAGCCTAGTTTAATTAAGACTCCTTTCTTTAGAGTCAGAACCTAGTGGATGAAGAGTTGTAGGCAACAGAGGTGGTATGGAATGCTGCGAGGGGTCTGCAGGCCAGAGGTCAAAAAAGTCAAGATGGCAGCCACAACCTTTTCGTAGGTCTGCAATGCACGTAAAAAAGGCCCGGGGGTTCGATTATTCAGTTGTGGCCAACATCCTGTGTCTTTTAACTCCGTTATGGATTCCCCTATAATGCTAGCAGATTTAGGGAATCGTGCAGGTCTTCAAATTTGTGAAAACTAGATTAAGTCAGTTAGAGCTATTATATCCAGGCTGTAAAAATTGGACAATCCTTAAATGACAGAAGCAAGATTTAGAAAACTCTAGCTCTCTGCTCCCATCTAGTGATTGTCCCAAAGCAAATCTTTAACCCAAATTGCTCAGGATGACAAGGCATGAGTAGTACATCTTACACAATTCTACACCACAAGAACTCCCACTAAGTTCAGTGAGGTTTACTTGGAGGTAGGGGAGTTTAAGACTGCAACCTGAACTCCAAATCAAAATATTCCAGATACAAATCTTGTCAAGAATTACCTATGGCCTTCAGCAAGTTGGTCATTCTCTCTCTCAACCTTAGTCCCTCCATCTTCAATATGGAATAATAATACCCTTACAAAGTTGTTGGCTTACAGTAAAGGGGTGCATGTAAATAGCTTTATTTCAACACTCTAGTCCAGTGTTTCTCAACCTTGGCAACTCTAAGATGTGTGGACTTCAACTCCAAGAATTCCCCAGCCAGCATGGAGTTGAAGTCCACACATCTTAAATTTGCTGAGGTTGAGAAACACTGCTGTAGTCTGAGACCCTCCAGTGCGAGGTTCTGGAATCAACGCTTTCTCCTTCTATGTATTGTCGAAGGCTTTCACGGCCGGAGTTCAATGGCTGTTGTGGGTCTTCCGGGCTGTGTGGCCGTGTTCTGGAAGTTGTGGTTCCTAACGTTTCGCCAGCATCTGTGGCCAGCATCTTCAGAGGGCAGGAGCGCAGATAGAAGCAAAATCTTTCTCCTTCTCTGTGTGAAAATAAAGAGCAATGTTCAAGCCATTTTATGCCCCTTGTCCAACTGACCAGTTACTTCCACATTTGTCACATTATTAACAAAGTTATAAACAGAAATCTCCAATGAAGATTGCGCTGGTGGAAGTATTATTAGGATAATGGCTGGTATTTAAAATCAATATTTCTAACTCTAATCTACCTCAAAAGTGTGTTGGAGATAATGCAGACATATTACATATTTTGGCTGTGGTAAAAAAAAGTCAAGATGGTTGCCACGGCACCTTTAAAACAGGGGGAGCTTTGATCATAGGTGCCATCTTGGCTTTCTTACCATGCCCTGGGGACATCTCTAGCTATCTTGAGCTTCTTGGAGGCAAGGGGAGCTCCATCTGATTAGTGAACAGAAAATAAATCCCACTGAAAACATTATTTCTGTATGAATACGCTCAGGCTCTTGTAATTAACTTTTATTTCTATTTACACCGAGGAAGACCTAATGTTCTAAAAAGATTGCTGCTTAAACTCAGCACCATTATATAAATATTGCCATCAAATTGCATACCTTTTGGCAGGAAGAGGGAATCATGCGTGGGATCCAGACCTGACTATGGATTGATTGATTGATTGATTGATTGATTTATTTAACATTTATAAGGCTGCCCAACTCACACATGGTGACTCCGGACGGCTTACAGAATTTTGACTGCCCACTCACTTTTTCCACCATGTACAAAGTGGAACATTTTAGGATAAACTGCGTTTTAATTCTCCTTGTAAAAGCTGCACATAATCTTCTTTTATGAGCCACATCTCCAAGTGCAACACCCAAAGACAATAAAACATGATTTTAATAGTTAACTCTAGCTGACATGGGGGGGGGGGGGGAAAGACACAGCAGTAATAGCTAATCCATCTTCTGCTTAGAGGTAGGCAGGGAATAATATTTGCTTACCTTTAATTTGCATTATAATTATTCCATGAGACAAAATGTGGATTTCCTTAGGGCAAAACCCTCTCAAGGCCATCCTCACCTTCTAGAGGTAGGCTGCAGGTTCTGTGTTTTATAAACACAACGGAAACATAATGGTTCCAATCCTGAGGAAAAGGCACACTGCACATGCTCGATGAAGGTCTTTCCAAGGCAGCATAATACAAACGTATCAGGCTTCTAAGATAGAGAAGCCGTTGTAACCTGCTGGGAGAAATCCATATATGGCTTAACGTGATAGCCTGGTTCATACAACATGCTAAGACAATTGCTGAGTTTTCACAGGATGATGGGTCACAAATTGTTCAACCCCCTTTATGCCTAGGTAAAGGTAAAGGTTCCCCCCGCACATTTGTGCAGTCGTGTCCGACTCTAGGGGCCGGTGCTCATCTCCGTTTGTTAGCCGAAGAGCCAGCGTTGTCCGAAGACGCTTCCGCGGTCAAGTGGCTGGCATGACGCAGAACGCTGTTACCTACCCACTGAAGTGGTACCTATTCATCTACTTGCATTTGCATGCTTTCGAATTGCTAGGTTGCCAAGTGCTGGGGCGAGTGCGGGGGCTCACTCCATCACGCGGGGCTAGGGATCCGAACCCCCGAACTTGCAATCGACAAGCCTGGCGTCTTACCCGCTGAGCCACCATGCCTAGACAACACCATAATTTAAAAAAAACCCCTGTGCTTCTTAACCTCAGTCCCTCTTCCCTTCCATTATTTAGTCTACATAGTATGTCTGTGTAGATAGAAACACACACAAAGTCCCATTTTTTTTTAAAAAATTAGGTGCTTTTGTTGTTTTCCCTTTTCTCACTCTGATTTGTTTTATCCTTGATGTTTTGATGATGTTCTGTTTATCTTCATAAGAAGGAGAAGACTAGAAAACCAGTAAAGTAGTGATTCACTGTTGCTCGGGCATCTTTGTTTCCATCTTTTATCCCCGTGCAAGCCACACAATCAGGAAAGCTCATTTTAAATTTATTTAAAATTATTTTATTTCACTTGGTGTATTGCTGACTATTGGGGTCTTTCAACACATTACATTCTTGGACCTTTAGAGATATCACCTATTTTTAAGCTAACCCTTCCCACTCTAGTTTTAGGATTATTCTTTTGGATTAGTGGATCAGCAAATTTAATATCATTTGTAGAACTGGGCCCTTCCTTCCTTCCTTCCTTCCTTCCTTCCTTCCTTCCTTCCTTCCTTCCTTCCTCCCTCCCTCCCTCCCTCCCTCCCTCCCTCCCTCCCTCCCTCTGTATCCCATCTTTCCTCTAGTAGCTCAAGATGGCATACATACCAGGTCTTCATCCAATTTTGTCCCACAACAAACATCTTGTGGGGTATATTGAGCTGAGAGGAACAGACTGGCCCTTAGTCACCCAAGGAGCTTCCATGGCTGATGGTAGACTTGAACATGGGTCTCTTCACTCCCAGTTCAATACCATAACCATCACTTAGCCCTTTTCTAGCTTCTGACACCTGATTAGAAGTAAATGATGCTTAGGAAAAAGGAAAGTTCAAAATCAAAGAAAAGGAAGCCTTGCCTACATCCTTAAGTTCATCCCTAAGTTCAGTAGAGAAATCTTTAGAATGAAACCAGGCTTTGTCTGTACTCCTTATCTTCATCTTTGGATTCCTTCAGACATCTCTTTTCCATTACATGATGCACTGATGAAACTCACCTCTTCCCCCTACTAGCAACATTGGTTAAACTGTATGTACTGTTGGATCCACATTCTTTTTCAATTTATTTATTAATGCTCTTTGCACATTGGGAAAGCAATATCTCTCAAAGAATAAAAGAATGGTAGAGTGGGAAAGGCTTAGAGACCAGGAGTTGGTAAAAATTGTCAGGTATCAGATTTCAATAACAGCTGAAATCTTACATTACAGGTAGTCCTCGCTTAACGACCACAATTGGGACTGGAATTTTGGTTGCTAAGCGAAGTGGTCATTAAGTGAATCTGACCTGATATTATGACCTTTTTTGTGATGGTTTTTAAGTGAATAACCACAGGCGTAAGTGGACCATGTGGTCATTAAGCGAATCACGTGGTTCCCCGTTGATTTTGTTTGCCAGAAGCTGGCCAGGAAGGTAGAAAATCACGATCATGTAACCACGAGATGCTGCAATGGTCATAAATGTGAACTGGTTGCCAAGCACCCAAATCGCGATCACGTGACTGTGGGGATGCTGCGATGGCCGTAAGTGTAAGGACTGGCTGCAAGTCAGTTTTTTCAGTACCGTCGTGTGAACCATCACCAAACAAATGGTCATTAAGCAAGGACTACCTGTACATCCTGTACTACCTGTACTACCTTGAGCCATTTATGTTATTTGCATTTAATTTTGGAGTTCCATGGATAATATCCAGAGGTAATATCAACATGTGTGTTGATGCCCCTGGTCCACACACTGCCAACTCTTCTTGTGGGCCCGCTAGCACAGTTCTCTCTCTAAGCATCCAGATCTAAAGTATCCCCTACAGATATTTAGTCAGCCGCTGCTCTGCTTGAGGATCTCCAGGGACCATATTTCAGTTATGGTCAGTGTGTTTCTTCTTATGTTCAATCAACATCTCCTTTCTTGCAATTTAAGCCCTGTTTATGTGGGCAGCACAGGGCAAGAGTTTGCATCTTTTTGCAAAGATATACATACATCATTCCGTGAACATTTGTTTTTCTACAGTGTTTTGTCAGGAAACATATGTACATCCAGGGATAGTCCTGCAATGTGGCAGACAGAAGCATACCACTGCAGGTTGCAAAATAAAGGCAAGCGCTGCTTTTAAATTACACAACAAGACTTCTCAGCCCTGGCATTTCTCTTGAGGATCACTACTTAGTGCTCTGTTTGGGCCCCTAAAAGATTCGCATCAGCTTTGTGCATTTCAGTCACATGGGAGAGCAAGAAAGGCATGGAGGCTGCAATATCAGGAAGCCCTTCTCTCAGTCACTCACGTCCTGGTCATCTCCCGGATGGACCACTGCAATGTGCTCTACATGGGGCTACCCTTGAAAAGTATCCAGAAGCTGCAGTTGGTGCAGAATGTCGTGGCGCGGGCAGCTATGGGCGCCTCTAGGGATGCGCGTGTAACACCTCTGCTGCGTGAGCTGCATTGGGTGCTGGTGTGCCTCCGGGTCCAATTCAAGGTGCTGGTTATGACCTTTAAAGCCCTTCAGGGCCCAGGTTACCTGAGGATCCGTCTCGTCCCAATCACATCAACCCGTCCTACCTGGTCTGGCAGGAAGAACATGTTATGGACCCTGTCAGCTAAAGAATTTCAACTGGCGGGGTCAAGGAGGAGAGTGTGGAACATCTTGCCCCCTGCGGTGAGGTTGGCCCCCCTCTTCTGGAAGAGTGTCAAGACCTGGCTCTGCGAACTAGCTTGGGGATCCAAGAGAGGAAGGCAGCCCTGGGGACAGCTGGTGGTTTGAAGATGCTCTCTCCGCCTTTTAGTCTTCCTCTTTTATCTTCTTCTATCTTTTGGATTTTTTCTATTTTTATTATGGTTCTTATGACTTTTTTATTGGTAAGCTGCCCAGAGTCACTTTTACAGTGAGATGGGCGGTGCATAAATTTAATAAATATGCTAAGCACTCTAAAAACAACCATCTCTAAAAACAAGCCTTGAACCAACAGAGATTTCTAATGCATTAATTCCATTTTGGAGATAAGATCAGGCTGACCATGCAACTGAAAATCCAAGGGAAAATGTGTAAGTATCTTTTCATAAAAATAAATTCTGCCCCCCTCCCAGCATGGTTCAAAAGAGGTGCCACTGCATTTCTGAATGTCTGAATGCCAAGCTGGTGGTCGTCCACTCTGATATGATGCTGTTTCTTTAGGAATGCCCTTGTTCCTTTTAACTGAAAGAAACAAGGAAAAGGCACAATCAGAAAACAGAGAGAAGCAGAATCAGGTTTTCTGACTTACATTATTTATATGCCAACCTAAAACCAAAGTTCTCTCAAAAGATTACAACATAAAAGTAATCACATTTCAGAAACAAACAAACCCACCTATAAAAGCATGGACGCACAAGCCAATGAAACCAAACAATTAAAACTAAAGGAAAACAAAGAAGACCACAGACCTGGATGCTTTGAAAAAGAGAACAGAGGGATAAAAGTCCGTGGAGCTAAACAAGATTAAAGCCATACCGTGGTTTAAAGAACTTGGAAAGATAAAAATGCCTGGCATCAGAAGGAAATTAGAATAGGTACTCCGGTTGATCGCTGTAGTTAGGGGCTTCCACAACTTGGGTTTGTGCAGCTTATGCTGACCACCCTGGATGCTTGCGACAACCATGTGTGTCACCAAAAAGGGCTAAATGAACATTATGGCTTCCTTCATATTCTTACAGTGAGACGCGAAGGGCTTGCAGGCAGAGAACCACAGAGTGAGGGGGGACATTGAAATGTTTCCCAATCGTGATAATACATTTTTAATAAGCATTAGAAAGAACAGGATGGATGCATCAAGAACAGTGCCTTATGCAAAAGTGTGAACAGGCTGTCATAAAATTTTGACAACGCACAGACTGTCCCAGTAGGATATGCACATTTGTTCATCTTCCCTGGCCATCTTCTGCTCAGGGCCACCCTGATGCCAGAACTGGTGAATGTCTCCAAGGAGGAAGCCATGGTTAGTGTATAGGATATACCAATATGTAGGTATATAGGCCCAAACACAGCCTGCAAACTCTGGTTGTCCTGTTGTGAGCCTCTCCCCAGCTGGGAACTACAAGCTGGATCAGGTAGAAAGAGGCCAGCACAAGATCAGGACAGCTTGTAAAGTTTATCCCCAAACAGTATCCAAGTGAACTCCAAAGCCCAGTTTGCAAGAATCAGGCAGCACAATAGAATAGAAGCAAGCTAATGGGCAGGGGTATCTGCAGAGCGTTGTCAAAAAAGCCAAGATGGTGGCCACAACAGTGTAATCAAAGCTCTGCCTGTTTTTTATGTGCAATGCCAACATAAAACGTTGCTCCAGCAGTGACTTCCTGAAACAGAGTTCAATTTGAAGCTGATGGCAGGCCATCAGCAAAGTAGAGTATTCTACTCTGAGTAGTCCCTTACTCATGATGAGTCTCATTTTTGGCTTGTTGGATTGGCATTTCTTTCCTGGGCCATAAACTGAGCCTGAACTTTCAAGGATTACAATTCCATTTCTTAAATTCACAGTGCTCATCCTTCTTGAATGTTTAGGTCAAGACTTTCTTCCAAGGGACCAGGATTAAGGTCTCCAGGAGAAACTTCCTTGCATGGCCTTTTTGTTCCTGAAATTCCACATCTTCCTCTAAAGAGGAGACCTTTAGGATGGCAGGACAAAAACACCAAGACTGTCATTTTTCAGAGCCTTCCTGTTTAGAAGGTCTGCAAAATGAGGAGACCCAACGTGTTTTGACTGCATCTGGCCCACAGCCATGCCCATGGAACTTAAGGAATAGAGACAGTAGTGAGTCAAGCTGAAGTCCAGAACACAAGACACAGTGACGTTTTGACAGCAGAAGACTTCACCCCTTGGAGCCTTACATAGGTGGATGAAGCAAAGGTTCTGCTGATGTTCCAAGGAGCAGTGGGACAGTGGAGGCAGCTATCCTGTGGTAGTTGGCACCAGAACTCTTTGGACTAGCACAGAGCTTTCCAAACTTTTCATGTTGGTGACACACTTTTTAGACATGCATCATTTCGCGACACACTCGTACAGCAGGGCACAAGGCAGGCACTAGGACCTGCGCGGAATCCTGGCAGGGCTCGGAGGCAGCAGTAGCCGCGACACACCCAGACACTGCAGCTGACACACTAACATGTCCCGACACACAGTTTGGAAAGCTCTGGACTAGCACCTTGTTTCTGGACTCTGACCCTGATTTTGGATGGACAGCTCCCCTTCTATCTCCACAATCTTACCCTGAAGTTATTCATTCATTGTTCTGCTGGACAGCTCCCCTGCTTACTATTAGCTAAGGACAGCAACATCTGAGCATCATTGCATCATGTCACTGCTTGGTAAATGGATGCACCAGTGCATATAAGATTTCTGCGTAATTGTGAGAACATTGTTCTATGCTTAACTGATCTCATTTCAATCTGATTCATTGTGTGAACCTAGCCTATGTGATTTATGGTTCAGTGTGCCAAGCCAACACAGGAAATTGGGTAAGTGAATAAATCATAGTTCAGTTAATCATGGATAAGTGAACCGCAAGACCACTGAGGCTGTGTTTGCAGAATAACAAAACCAGGTCACTTAAAGACATACTGCCTGCCTTTGCAAAAACTGGTCTCTTGGTTGATGTTAACTGTGGTTTACTTTTTGTGGCTTAACACGTTGATCGAACCCAGCCTGTTTGGTTAGTTTATAGTTCAGTGGATTGGGTGAACCCAGGAAATGGGTTTAAATTAATAATCAGTAAAGTCTGAGAATGCAATCACACCCTTTCCTATTCCAAATCCGAGTGGAATTTTTCCTTTTTTCTTTCCAAAATGACCTTTACCAAAGTTTGTGCACATTGTTAACATTCCAGAGCTGTGCTTTCATCCTCTTTTTCATGACATCACAGCAGCCTCAGCCAATGACGAAGCAGAAGAGGAAGATGACAAAATGACAGGCATGGAATGGTCAGCCTTGATTATTGTAATTTCTCTCCAGCCTAATGATGAAACATAATTTGTTGAATCTGTCTGATGGTTGGGCCATCAAATCCAAAATCTTGAAATTTAAACAGCTTTGTGGTGGGTGGTGAAAATGCCCATTATGTCTGAACACCTCTGCTCTGATGCAATATATCCAGCGGTGTCCATTGAGGGAGGGTTATTTCAAAATAGCTGCAACTGCGCAATCAAACCACGTAACTTTTTGGTGCACCTTGACATATAAAAAAATGTAGCAGGCTTGAGATGCAGTGATCTTCTTTTTAAAAAATTTAAAATAGAGATATAATTCCAAAAAAGATATATAATATCTATAGATGGGCAGATAATTATTGCAGTTATACAATTAATGCTCAATACAACATTAATAAGAGATACCAAGTAGAGTACATTGAGTTGTTTTCATGATATTAAAAAAAAGAAATATGAAGTTTATTTTATTTATTTATTATTTATTTATTTAATTTATATAACCGCCCATCTCCCCCAACGGGGAACTCTGGGAGGTTTACAATAAATAAGTTTTGGGCTTAATACCAAAATATCCACTATATTATCATTTATAAGTGTTAAAAATAGAAAAAGAGAAAAAACACCCCTAAAAACAATATAGATAAATGTTTAATTTCTGACTTCCCCCTTCTTTGTTCTCCAACCAGTTTACAGTATCTATTGGTTCACGTTTAGAAACCACACTCTAAGTCAGTGTTTCTCAACCTTGGCAACTTGAAAATGTGTGGACTTCAACTCCCAAAATTCCCCAGCCAGCATGGGTAACTGGGGAATTCTGGGAGTTGAAGTCCACACATCTTCAAGCTGCCAAGGTTGAGAAACACTGCTCTAAGTGTCTGAATTTACCTAGCTGCGTAATGTGTAATATGTATGGAAGCCTTCTTGCTTGAGTTTAGTTAAACTTCTATGACAGAGCTTTCCAAACTTTTCATGTTGGTGACATACTTTTTAGACATGCATCATTTCGCGACACACTCTTACAGCAGGGCATCATTTCGCGACACACTCTTACAGTAGGGCACAAGGCAGGCACTAGGACCTGCACGGAATCACAGCAGGTTTGGAGGCAGCAAGGCACAAGGCAGGCACTAGGACCTGCACAGAATCCTGGCAGGGCTCAGAGGCAGCAGCAGCCAGGACACACCCAGACACTGCAGCCGACACACTAACATGTCCCGACACACAGTTTGGAAAGCTCTGTTCTATGAAGTATGTATAGTTTATTTTTGGATACAGTGATTTCTTGCCTTTTTTTGACCCATACACCCCCTCCCTGGACATCCTTGAATATATCCCTCTGACCTTATTTTTCTTCTTTTTCAGCAAGGCACTTCTGCTTTGCTTGTTGTGATTGCTCCATGACTGAGATCATGTGATGTCCACATGTGTTGTTAGTTGTTCATGAGTTTGTGATTCCAAACTGATTGAAAAAAAGTGGCCCCTGGCATCTGTAAGCCATTTAATGACAGCATTGCCTCACTGGATTATCCACATGCCTCTTCTTGGCAGAGAGACCAGGAGAACTGCATGATTTGCTTAATGACCACGTGGTTTGCTTAACACCTGCTGTGATTCGCTTAACGACTGCTACAGAAAAGGTTGTAAAATCGGGTTGGATTCACTTAATGACCACTTTCATTTGCTTAGCAACCAAAATTCTGGTCCCAGTTGTGGTCGTTAAGCGAGGGGCATGGTGGCTCAGCGGGTAAGACGCTGGGCTTGTCGATCGGAAGATCGCAAGTTCGGAGGTTCGAATCTCTAGCCCCGCATGTCAGAGTGAGCTCCCGCACTCGCCCCAGCTCTTGCCAACCTAGCAATTCGAAAGCATGCAAATGCAAGTAGATTAATAGATACCACTTCGGTGGGTAGGTAACAGCGTTCCGTGCGCGTCATGCCGGCCACATGACCGCGGAAGCGTCTTCAGACAACGCTGACTAACAAACAGAGATGAGCACCGGCCCCTAGAGTCGCACACGACTGCACAAATGTGCGGGGAGAACCTTTACCTTTTACCCTGTACAACATTCGTTTTTATTTATTTAGTGTTAGTCTCTAGTTTCCTAAAACCCTTCCGCAGAAGAACAATCTCTCAGAAGAGTAAACCATCCGCTAATTGCACACCGGGCGCATTTGAGCAGGATGTGGAAACAGGAGCACCTATGATCCTCTCTCCTTTCATTTATGGCCTGCTGGAGGAGCAAGGATGTGGGGATCAAAGAGGGTTTTTTATTTTTTGCCCTAATTGGCCGGGGCAGCAGACATTCGGCCGTTTGGCACCGTTAGGTGAGCCCTGTTATTATTCTTAAAATCAAGAGGGGTTGGGCTCAAGCCTGCTTAGCTGACAAGACTGAGTTGCCCTCCCTTAACCGGAGACGCGCTGCTCCCCCCTTGCAGTGGTTGGGTTGAGCTGGGCAGCTCCGCCTTGGCACACTGGCCCAGATCTGCCATTCCACATGGCTGCCCCGCCAGAGTCCTCCCGTGGGCCAGCCCACAGGCAGGCAGAAGGACCTTCACTGTGGCTGGGCTAATCCAACACGACTTTTCCATTAGGGTTGAGAGGCTAGCAAAGAGCTTTTTAGTGTTGAGAGGAGCTCTTCCACCCCTTTTTGCGCGGCCCCCCCTTCCCTCCACCCTAGACCTTCCCCAGCACGATCTACTTAAGCTTCCGAGTACAGTAAGAGGCAGAGGGAAAGGGAGGGAGGCAATGTAGTAAAAAGGCCAAAGGCCCTGACCAAGTATTACATTTCTTTTCAAAATGCACGATTATTGTTGTTGTTGTTGTTTGGAAATTTGAATTCAGCAGGAGCCCTTGTGAGAGGGTAAGCTCCCAAGCATTCGGTAGAGTGCTGAAAAATACCGAGGAATTCAGTAGCAGAGTCCCTTTCAAAAAGGAAAAAAATGCTTGTAATGTAGTTGTTGGATTCAGAGCATAGGCTTAGCCCAGCTGTCAGTAAATGCTAACAGACGCATTCGTGACAGCTGAAGCAAAGGGTGGATTCATTAGGAAATACATAGAGTAGGAAAGCCTCGCTTCTGTCTAAAGGACAAAGGAGAAGAGAGAGAGAGAGAGATTGAGAGAGGAAGAGAGGAAGTTCTCTCTGCCTCTTAAACGTTGAGAGTCATTTTACTAACAGGCTGGGTGAGAGACAAACTCAGGGTCAGCTTGGGAAAAGCTCCTCCTTGTCTCTCTCTCGCCATTTGCCCTGGTGATCATAGGTGCACCTCCCCCTCCCCCTTCTTCTTCTTCTTCTTTCTCCTCCTCCTCCTCCGCCTCCTCCCCCCCTCCTCCTCCTCCCCCCCTCCTCCTTTCCCCACAACAACACATTTGCAAGGTAGTTTGAGCTGAGGGAACGTGACTGAGCTGAGAGGGAGGGACTGGCCCAAAGTCAGCCAATGAGCTTCCCTGTCTGAGGGGGGACTAGAACCGGAGTCTCCCCACTCCTAGTCCAACCTCTTAAACGTTGTACCACCCTGGCTGTTAGGCTGAGACTGACTGGCCCAGAATCCTCCAGGGAACTTCCGTGGCTGAAGGGGGACTAGAACCTGGGGCTCCCCCCTCCTAATTCAGCACCTTTACCCCTGCACCAAACTGGCTCTTGGACTGGCCCCAAAGTCCCCCAGGGGGCTTCTCTGGTGCACAGTCCAATGGTTTAATCCAGTGTTTCTCAATCTTGGCAGCTTTAAGATGTATGGACTTCAACTCCCAGAATTCTTGCTGGCTAGGGAATTCTGGGAGTTGAAGTCCATACATCTAAAAGTTGCCAAGGCTGAGAAACACTGCTCAAATTATTGCAAGAGAGAGAACACCACCTACTTCTCAAGGTGGTTGGAAGGACTGCTATAATAATGTGTGTGGAGGCCTTTCAACCCTCTCCTGTGCTGTATCGATATAATAGCATAAATACAATATACATGTTTTGTAGTTGTGGAGATAATTCTGTTTTGCTCTTTTGTGCACTGCTCAGAGTTGATTTGATTGGGCTGGTATTCAAAAAGGTGAAATAAACTGAACAAACATGTTTAAATTGCTATAATGCACACTGATTTAATAGAAATGTAGTAAGTAAATGTAACTCCTAAGTTTACATTTCTCTTCTTAATTAGAAGCTGATATACTGATGTTGTAGAACTGATTATTCTGATGTAGAACCAGAAAAACTCCACTTTATATCTCCATTCAGCTGCGAAGTTCAGTGGGTGACCCCAGGATCTCTCTCAACCTGTTGTACCTTGCAAGGTCATTATGAATTAAAATGAGCTAAGGATGCTGCTAGAGACTCCCTGGAAGAAGCATAGAATAAAGAAAGGCATAATAATAATTTTAAAAATCCACCCTCGTTTTTGGAATGAGGGTGAAAAGTCAGATAAAATAGGCATTGCTAGATTCTAAGTTGCCCGGAGTCATTTGGGAGTTGGGCAACCTAGAAATGTGACAATTTAAACCAAACTATATTAAATTACCCTGGAGATACCCTGGAGAAGCTGATACTAGGGAAAGTGGAAGGCAAAAGGAAGAGGGGCCGACCAAGGGCAAGATGGATGGATGGTATTCTGGAGGTGACGGACTCAACCATTGGGGAGCTGGGGATGGTGACGGCCAACAGAAAGCTCTGGCGTGGGCTGGTCCATGAAGTCACGAAGAGTTGGAAGCGACTGAACGAATAAACAACAAAATATTAAATTAAATTTTCCTGAGATTTCTCCTTTTTTTTTTGCTAAAAAAAGGGATAATTAATGTCTCTCCTTTACCCTCAGCTCAAGAGAGTTTAGATGTGTGAGTCAAACATTTATTTTTATTTATTTATACTTTAATTTCTATTACCACACCATCTCCCCCAAGGGGACTCTGGGCGGTTTAACAACTCACTAAGATTTGCTGGGTGTAGGGTGGTGTAAAAATTTAATAAAACAAACAAATAAATAAGTACAAATCTCTTTATTTTGGTTATACTTTAGTTTCTCCCTTGATAACCCTCTCATGCTTCTTCTTCTTGGCGGCTCTTTGTCACGGAGAACCCTTTCCTTTTCCAGGCTGAAGATGCATTTATACTATGAAAACCTATTTATTTTGATACCCGTTAAGGATTTTTACAATTTTCTTTCACTTTTTAGATGGTTTTTGATTCTGACTATCGTGAGCCCTGGACAGAGAAAAAAAATTGTTAAAAGATGGTTTCCTAACGAGAAGCACTTGCTTTTTATTGCAATTTAATAATTCATCTTAAACACTGTTCAATATCTCAAAGAGGCATTATAGAAGGTTTCCAGCAATACTTGAATGGATTTAAACGTATTTTAAATTTGAAGTCCATTTTTAATCATGTAAAGGACAGGCAGTCAAAAAAGAAAAGGTTATGTCGTGAGTTTAGCCTCAGCAGGGTGAGTGAATCTGTCAAGCTCACTTTTGCTCATTTCTGAATTTTTCTGTTGTTCCATTGACTTGGGACTTTCTGCATCAGTTCACAAATTATTTTTAAGTCCCCACAAAATTTTAAGTCATATCTTTGTGGCCGTGTCCACAGTATATACACTGTGGCGTGCCTTTTTATTGAACTATACAATTTCCCTAATGTAATTGCTATTTTTGCATTATTTTCATGAATGTATGCAGTTATCTGTATACCTTCCCTTAATAAAAGCATCTTTGTGTTCACTTTCTGATGGGTGAGAATTCGGGAAAAATGTACCATTCTTTCAAAGAATCATGATGTGCCAGTGTATGTGTTGGTTCAGAAAATGTGTATTAGAGATCAAAATATGAATCGTTCGAGATTAAAATGTAAAATAAATTATTTTCCTCATCCGTCTCCAGGAAAAGCTGAGGCACGCTCCACTTCCCCCCCCACCGCACTGCCTCTTAAGCTGCTAACTTGGTGTATCATAAAATGATACTTATTTAATGTATTGTTTTGTTTTAGCAAGCATTTTGAGGAATTTGCCTCAAGGGCCAGATAACTTGCCTTGCTTTGGGTAGAGGTGTGTGATGTGCGGCACTGGATGCTAGTTGCTGACCTATTCACCAAGCAAAATATTTGGTGGCCTGGTATGGATCTCCAGTTCTTGCTCCATGAGATTCTTTTCTTAGGAGTTTTGCCTTATTTCATGGGTATCTGCAAATGGGGTGGGACACTGGGGGGGGGGCAAGTGACATCATCATGACATCATCTCGCAAATGTCAGAAATAATTTGTGACACTTGCACAATGGCTTCTTCTGGATGCCTAGCATTTAGTTCCCTCGTATGGAAACAAAAACATATTATGAACAGAAAACTTGGAGGAAAAATTATGAAGAGGAAATGAGGGTTGAAGAGAAACTAGGACTTTATTAGGATGAGTAAATGGTATGAATCACCATGAGATGCTGAGGTAGACAAAGGCAAGCATCTCTTTTAGGGATGGGTGAATCTGTCAGTTTTAGTTTCTCTCAGTTTCTCTTTTTTGTGACTATGTCAAATTCAGTTTATCCAACTTGAGAGGGTTTTGCACTATAAATCTGCACTATATTTTGCATGCATTTTAGTGCACATTTCCCCAAATATAGGCATTTATTTGCCTTGCAATTTTGCTTAGCATATAGGTTTTTTTTTTTAAAAATAAACTTCTGTTGTATCATGAATCTTTGTAAGTTATTTTTCAAGAATATGTGTGCATTTTAGGAAAGTCTTTTCTGGAGTGCATATTTTTAATTGCTGGCAAAGTGTGTTGCAGGTTTCCCCCCCCCCCTCCACATCTTAGAAACAGAGGTAAAAAGGACAAGAATTTCAAATGTGTGCATTTACACATAGAATACTTCTAAATACCAGACATTAATCCATCTTCTACACAACATCACATACATACACAACCACACACATAAACACCTACTGTTTATCCCTTTCGTATTGGTTACCAGCACCCACTCCCTCCGCCCAATCACATGAAAAATCCATTGAGTGAAACAATTCATGAAAAACCTAAGCTCTTTTGAGACTTACATGCTTTTTAAATATAAAATATGTTACCCCGACTGCTGAAAAACAATTTGAAGGGGTCCTTGCTCAACTACTACAGGGGCCATTATGTTTTTTTTTTTAATCACATCTTTAAGCTGCATCAAAAGCATCTGGCTTTTAGATGAGTAGAAAATAGATCATTGATGGAGAATTGGAAGATGAAGCAGAAATGTTGGCACTGGATGCCGGACTGACTTTGGTATAATAATTGCAAAATGGGGCCTAGATTGCACTATGCAAGCATATCCCTGATTATTCACATATAAAATATTGGTGAAGATTGTTTAATAGCCCTGAGTGTACCAGAATAAAAATAATCTGATGGAGCTGCTGCTGCTGCAATGGGGGAAAAAAAATTTCTTTTCTTACGTTCCTATCAACAAATATGTGCCTCGACCTGATGCTCTTTGATTTATCTCCGCGCCAATCACATCCTTTTCCCATTTGCTGAAGATCAGACGCTCGCGTCCACCCCAATTCCCATGGCGTTTCATTTATTCATTTATTTGCATACCATCTTATAAAATCAAACTGTACCCAAAACAGCTTATAGAGGTTTCTAAATTATTAAAAAGACACTGCAATAGGAACAGAACAGCCCTCTCTCTTCCGTGATGCAATGTTTTAACAGGCTTGAACATTACAGCCAGGAGGGTGGGCAGCAGGGAGCTTAGATGTGCTCGGAAGAGCCTGTGTTTCTTTTCCGAATATTGCAACCGGCTTGGGAGCCTTGGCTTGGATCCCCACCCTCACCCTGAGCCTGCAGTGCGGGAACTAGTAATGGTGGTGGGGACGGTGAAGGAAGCTCCTGTCAAGATTCATTAGGGCCTCCTCGCCTGGCACAAAAGCATGGTGCCCCTGCTGCTTTGCTGAGCTGGTCGGAGGAAGGCGGAGGGGCGCCCTTACCCCAGCCAGGGCTAGTCAAAAGCAATCAGTTTACGGGAGGGAAAATCCGAAAGCAAGGGCTGCGGCTGACAGATCAGGGTGGAGAGCAACTTCTGAGCGGGCTTTTCCGTTTGGCCTTGAGTGGGGGGCAGGTTTGGGGGATGAGCCCCAAGAAGAAATGCAAGAAAGTGGAGAGAAGGATGTTGCGGGCAAATGCTTAGAAATCCCCTCTTTTGCGGAGGCACTAAGGCAAATTTAGAGCAGAGAAATAAAACTCCAGAGGCAAACGGGCGGCTACTCGGCCGCCATCTTGCCATGCCCCACGTCCCTTGGTGGGTTCCCGGCAGCCATTTTCCATCAAAATCAGCAAAGGAAATAAAAGGCCAGCTGAAAAGTGGGGGATCTGTCTGAATGAATTTGTCTCCTTTGAACAGTCAGGCATGAGCAACAGAGAAGATGCAGAAGTTCGGATTAGACCAGGATCTTTCTTCTAACCATGGCTAGCGGAGAGATCTCTGGAAGTTCGCCAGTTATCGCCTTAGTTGTCTCTCCCACTTGTCATTGAAGGTTTACTGCCCCTGAAGATGGAGGTTCCACCCAACTGTCACATCTAGTATCTTTCCTTAGGAAGACCCATTTATCCATGTTGGAGCACATTTGGACTTTCTGTTACCAAGAGCTGCCAGCTTTCAAGATGTCGCCAGCAGGGCAAGAAGAGGACAAGGGCCAGCTTCTATCACTTATTCCTGATGTGGGTGCTTCTGAAGAGGTAGACTGCCACTGAAGAGGGGGCTTCCTACAGGAAAAAAACTTAAAGGCATGTGTTTATTTATTCATTTGCCCTGACACACTTTCTACATAAAAGACATAAAACTTGCTCTATGCATTAAAAAGAAAAGGGACACACAGTTACAGCATCTAATCCTTGGACCAATAAACGACACTCTTTTTCTTCAACATCCCAACCCTGGTGCTACATTAAGCGTCTGTTTTTCTTCTCCGCAATCCACCCTCCTCCCCTGACGGTGAAGCAGGATGACCGGCCCCTGTTCCATTCAGACCTCTATTATTTGGTTGCAAACTGCTTAATTTCCTGGACAACAACAACAAAATTATATTTTTGTTGCCGTTTCTGTTGCTGCTGATGGCCTTTCCCCCTCTCTCTCTCCTTCTGGTGTGGTACAATCTGGAGGGGGGGTTCTATTCATCCATTGCCACGGCAACCAGGTTCCATCAATGGCCATCAGTGACTGTGGACAATTAGAGAGTTGCCGTGGAAAAAGGAAGTGGGAGGTGGGAGATGCGGCAGCCCCCTCACTCCGTCCCATCTTCCCCAAATGACTTCAATTATCCACATTATTTCTTCTCTCCCCCTCCTCCAGTTGCATTCACCAGCACCCCAGCTGCTTTGCTACTCAATTTTGTTGCATAAATGCGCAGCGGGAACAAACGCTGGTAGGCCAAGCCTTAACAGGACAGCTAGGAGTGACCTCCAGCTGGGGGTGCCTTCAAAACCTTTCCTGCCCAGCTCAGCTCCTCCAAAGCAGGTTACTGGAACACCAGCAGGAATAGTCACGGAGAGAGGAAGCTGGGGGTGGGGTGGGGGATGGACGGCCAGAGAAGTTAGCAAGCCTCCATCGAGACCCAAATTCTCTCCTTCCCCAGAACCCTGCGTCCTGTTTTGCCGAATAAAAGGTAAAGATGCCCTCGAGTGGAGCGGAGTTCTCTAAGCAG
Organism: Charina bottae; assembly: GCA_023362775.1. Classification (NCBI taxonomy): domain Eukaryota; kingdom Metazoa; phylum Chordata; class Lepidosauria; order Squamata; family Charinaidae; genus Charina; species Charina bottae. The sequence goes on from JALMGJ010000040.1 coordinate 5,812,822, forward strand.
CAACATGAATTTTTTTTATTTTATATTTTTTATCCCTCCTTAATTGTTTTTGTAAATAACTCAAGGCACGGAACATGCCTAACACTCCTTCCTCCTCCTGTTTTCCCCACAACAACTTGTGAGGTGGGTTGGGCTGAGAGGGAGCAACTGGCTCAAAGTCACCCAGCTGGCTTTCATGCTTAAGGGAAGACTAGAACTCACAGTCTCCTTGTTTCTGGTCCAGTTCCTTAACCATTACACCAGACTGGTTTGCCGTTGCCACCTTCTGTAATTTTTTTTAAAATTTCCCGGTCTAACCTCCAGCCCTGGCATTTCCTTGTGGTCTTCCATCCGATTATTAGGCAGCATTTTCAAGATCATCCTTAGCCACCTATATGCTGCCACCCTGGGTGATGTTTTCAGGATACTCCTTTCTTTCAAAGCTACCTTCCCGAAACTGATGCCCTCCAGCAAAGACAAATGGAGATGACTCAAGCAAGTAATATCGTGTTCCATAAGGAAAGAATAAAGAAATACGTTCTCCACTCCACATCTAACACCACAACCAACCTTGATGTATGGATGATGATGACCAGCATGTTCTGTGAACATTTAATGCTGATGAAGGGGGAACAAAAAATGGAAGAGGCAAAATGGCTGGAAAGTTGGCCAGGAAGTGCATCAAAAACTGCAACATTCCTAACCTTGTCATGGTTACTATATGTCTTAGTACGTCTTTCCCCTTAACGTGGCCAATTTATTGTCCCTCTCAAAGCCACCCTATCCTGATTCTTTTTTGTTTTTTTCATTGCAAATTTCTTTGCCTGATAGTTCTTGTAAGCATGAAAGATGACAGGCAATGAATTGTCCTAATCTTTCATATCTTGAGTTGGCCAAAATCCATGCTTAATATGGAGTTTAGATTTTTCTTCTTTCCCTTATGAAAAGTTGATTAAAGTCCTGTTTGTTGTTGATTAGCGCCATCTGCTGGCCAGAAAGAACATAGGCTTCGTCCTTCCTAGGATTAAGGATGTGCAGGAAAGGGGTGGGGGGACGACAACTGGGGGGACGACAACTCTGAACTGCCTTTGTTTTCGATGAATGTGTCTCTGATTTGTGATGGATGAACTTCTGTAGATCACAATTGCAGGATATAAAAAAAAAACTTGACTAATGTGAACAAAGCATCTTTTAAAAAGTTATCTCAATCTAAACTTGAATTTTTTCCGCCAAAAATGTGATCCCTCCCTCCCTCCTTCTCCCTCTCCCTCTCCCGGAATAAGAAGGCAATTGGAAACCACTTCTGAAAATGTTGCCAAGAAAACTCCAGAGACTTGTTCCTATTGTCATCCATACAGGTATCAAAACTGATTGAAAGACACAGACAAACTAAAGTCCCAACACATTTGAAGTGTCCAAACCTGAGATAATCTATTCTAGGGAGTTCGCTCTGTTGAAAAAGTAGAGTTTATTTCAAAGTACTGTAATGTAAAGCTCAGCAAGTATACAAATTTGGTACACACACATTCTTTATTTAAGATATATACACACACCATTTTACTTATGATACATCTTAGCTATTGTGCAAGACAATTTTTTTGTATGTGCCTTTGAGTCAGTTTTGACTCCTGGCAACTGCCTGGTTTAATCCCTGCAGTTTTCTTGGCAAGGTTTTTCGGAAGTGGTTTGCCATTGCCTGCTTCCTGAGGCTGAGAGAGACGAACTGGTCCAGAATGTGGCCGCACGAGCAGTTACAGGTGCTATAAGATTAGCACATGTAACACCACTGCTCCGCGAGCTGCTTTGGGTACCAGTTTGCTTCCGGGTCCAATTCAAGGTGTTGGTTATCACCTTTAAAGCCCTACATGGCATGGGACCAGGGTCTTATCCTAACCACATGTGCAGGTGGCAGTCGTGGCCAGGAGGGCCTTTGCACAGCTTCGGGTTGTGCGCCAGTTGCGCCCCTTCCTGGATCGGGAGGCCCTCCGAACAGTCACTCATGCCCTTGTCATCTCTCATATAGATTAGTGCAACGCGCTCTACATGGGGCTACCCTTGAAGAGTATCTGGAAGCTTCAGCTGGTCCAAAATGCAGCCACTCGAGCAGTTACGGGTGCGATAAGATCAGCACATGTAACACTGCTGCTCCGCGAGCTGCATTGGGTACCAGTTTGCTTCCGGGTCCAATTCAAGGTGTTGGTCATCACCTTTAAAGCCCTACATGGCATGGGACCTGGGTATCTGAGGGACCGTCTCATCCCGATTACATCTACCCGCCCCACCCAATCATGCAGGGAAGGCATGCTACGGACCCAGTCAACAAAAGAATTCCATCTAGCGGGGTCCAGGAGGCGTGCCTTCTCTGCGATAGCGCCCGCCCTGTGGAATATCTTGCCCCCGGAGGTGAGGCAGGCACCCTCCCTCCTGGCTTTCCGGGGGTCTTTAAAAACCTGGTTCTGCCGCCTGGCTTGGGACAAAGGAAGGGATAGTTCCTCCTGGGGGTGGTTAACTTAGTAATAACTTCCTTTTATGATCTTACCATCCTCTGGATTTTTATATTTCTATTTATTATGATATTGTATTTTAACGATTTATAGATTTTTAAATTTTTAATATTTATTGTAAACCGCCCAGAGTCTACCGCGGTAGAGATGGGCAGTGATAAATTTGATTGATAGATAGATGATAGATAGGTAGGTAGGTAGGTAGGTAGGTAGGTAGGTAGATAGATAGATAGATAGATAGATAGATAGATAGAGTGGCCCAAGGTCAGCCAGCTGGCTTTGTGCCAAAGGCAGGACTAAAACTCACGGCCTCCCAGTTTCTAGTCCAATGCCTTACTTAACCACTACACCCAAACTGGCTCTCCTACACCAAACTCTCTCCCCTCATTTTAGCTCCCTAAAAATAACCCTGCCGAGTAAGTTTTGACTGGCCCAAAGTCACCCAGCTGGTTTCATGCCCAAGCCAGGACTAAAACTTATGTTATCCTGGTTTCTAGCCTGGTACCTTAACCACTACACCAAACTGACCCTGGTGCAAGACCGTGGCTTCCTTATATATCCACATAGCAGTTTAATTTGGTTTTATTCTGAGTTAGTCTTATTGTCTCCACACTGTTTTCTCTAAGCTTGTTTGAATTTTGGTTTGATAGAAGACAGGCAAGAAATCTTTTAAAAAGCAAAGGCACTAAAATTAATCAATAATTTTATTTTTACCCCTGCCAAGTGGGAGTGACGTAGCAGGTTTCCGGAGTGAGAATGGGATTGGACTAAGGCCCCTTGGAGATCTCTTGCTGCTGTATGGTTCAAAGGTTCTGTGTTCACACCACATTCTAACATACAAGTAACTGAACCATGGTTTGCTGAACTAACTCACTTTAAAATATAACTTACTGGACCCTAAACTGCCCACCCCAGTTGGAACTGCTCAGTACAGAACCACGGTTGAGCTAACCACAGTTTATTCCAGCACATTGTGTGAACCTTCTTTAAAAGAGCCAACAAACTGGTGCACACAGCACACAATCTAGTAATTGAATTAACCCACTTTTGGCTTCACATAACATACAAAGCCATCCCAAAACAAACAAAGGTTCATACTAACCAACATTAGCATATTATGCAAATTAATTTGCTAAGCCTTTACCTGACCTGCTTTCTGAGTATTGTGTGAATACAGTGAGAGGCTGGTAATCCTACTGGTTTTGAAAGGGAGAAAGCTGGACCATTGGTAGCAAAGGCAGAGCTTGTAGAACAAACTCCAGTAAGTAGACGCATTCGACTTTACTTAATATTAGGAGAGAAAGTTTTTTTAAAAAAATTCAGATTGCCAGGGTCAAAGCCAGGGTACGTCTCAAAAGCAAGAGGGATACAAGGCAATAAAAGTTATGTACTGTATCGGGGAGTAAAAAAAATGGGTGAGCCCTAAAATTAGATGGTGCTTTAGGTGGTTTTGGGGCGTGGTGGCTCAGCGGGTAAGACGCCAAGCTTGTCTATCGGAAGGTCGCAAGTTCGGAGGTTCAAATCCCTAGCCCTGCGTGCGGAGTGAGCTCCCGCACTCACCCCAGCTCTTGCCAACCTAGCAATTCGAAAGCATGCAAATGCAAGTAGATGAATAGGTACCACTTCCGTGGGATGGTAACAGCGTTCCGCACGCATCATGCGGCCACATGACCGTGGAAGCGTCTTTGGACAACGCTGGCTCTTCGGCTAACAAACCGAGATGAGCACCGGCCCCTAGAGTCGGACATGACTGCACAACTGTGCGGGGGGAACCTTTACCTTTTTTAGGCGGTTTAACTCAAAAAGCAGGGCCAGAATCACTAAGTAGGTAGCAGGAAATACCACTGCATGGTGTCCTTCAGTGCTGGCCCTCTGGAGAATCCAGATTGTCAGCTTGAATGAACTCAACAGTCCCCAAGGACAGCCCGCCCCCCTTTAAGATTCCTATATTGCAGTTTGGGTTTAAGGATGTGGGGAATAGCTGGGGGTGCCATTAGAGAAAGCAGCTTACAGCAAGCTTGCCAACGAAGCGCCCGGTTAATAGTGAAGGTTAAAGGTGTGCTGAAACGTTGGGATTTCTGCACCAATTTTTTTCTCCTGGGCAGAAAGAAGACTCTTCCGTCAACTATGGTCTTGAAAGGCAGGAAAGAAATAGGTTGCATAAATAAAGACATAGGGCAGTTGTTTGAAACGGCTCCATCCTAGAAAATCGGTGCCTTGTGACCCATTGGACTGCTACAAACATTTTTGTGCTTTTAAATGTTTCAATGCACCCACCAAATTAAAATCAATGGAGCACTGTCTCCATTAAATAATACCATCATTAGAAAGAATGGGATTGCTTGCACATGCTGTGTTTTATTTGAGGTGGATGCTACCCATTCTTAGCTATGCTAAATCATAAGTGAAGATCTCCCCCACTTACCCACCCCGATGATGGGTCGTAGGTTAAACAGTAGCATTCCTCTCAATACCATGTTGGTCACTCAGTGCCTAGAACGGTGTTTCTTGACCTCGGCAACTTTAAGACGTGTGGACTTCAACTCCCAGAATTCCCCAGCCAGCCATGCTGGCTAGGGAATTCTGGGAGTTGAAGTCCACACGTCTTAAAGTTGCTGAGGTCGAGAAACACTGGCCTAGAATATTGTGTCCAGTTTGGAGAAGAGAAGTCTGTGGGGTAAACTTCAGAATTCTCTTTCACATATTTGAAGGGGTTATGAAGATGTCAGGGCAGAATTGTTCCGACTTTCATTTTCCGAGTACGAAAAATGGTGGGTTTACATTACAACCCAGGAGATTTCAGTTGGTCCTCAAGAATACATTCCTAACGGAGGGACCAAACCACAGGCAGGTAATACCTACCGACAGCTGTCTGACAATAGAACAGCCTAACGTGACAGATGGTGGACCTTGGAAGGGTTTGAACACTGGCTGGACGGCCATCTGTCAGAGATGCTGCAACAGGGGCAGGGGGTTTGGACACATGATAACCAAGGTCCCTGTCAAGCCTTGTGTCCAAAATTCTATGACTAAGCTATGTTTGAGAGCCAGTTTGGTCTAGTGGTTAAGGTGCTGGGCTAGAAAGCAGGAGTCTGTGAGTTCTAGACCCGCCTTAGGCATGAAAGCTGGCTGGGTGACCTTGGGCCAGTCCCTGTCTCTCAGCCCTAGGAAGGAGCCAATGGCAAACCAGGAGACTGAGAGTTCTAGTCCCGCCTTAGGCATGAAAGCTGGCTGGGTGACCTTGGGCCAGTCACTCTCTCCCAGCCCAACTCACCTCACAGGGTTGTTGTTGTGGGGAAAATAGGAGGAGGAAGGAGTATTAGGTATGTTCGCCGCCTTGAGTTATTTATAAAAATAATAAAGGCGGGATAAAAATTAAAATGAGGGGGCGTGGTGGCTCAGTGGGTAAGATGCCAGGCTTGTCAATCGGAAGGTCGCAAGTTCGGAGGTTCAAATCCCTAGCCCTGCGTGACGGAGTGAGCTCCCGCACTCGCCCCAGCTCTCGCCAACCTAGCAATTCGAAAGCATGCAAATGCAAGTAGATGAATAGGTACCACTTCCGTGGGATGGTAACAGCATTCTGCATGCGTCATGCCGGCCACATGACCATGGAAACGTCTTCGGACAGTGCTGGCTCTTCGGCTAACAAACGGAGATGAGCACCGGCCTCTAGAGTCGGACACGACTGCACAAATGTGCGGGGGGAACCTTTACCTTTTTAAAAATTAAACAAACAAACAAACAAACAAATAAATAAATAAAATGTTGGGGTTTAGCTATGTGAACTCAACCACTGTAGGTTTATGTTTCAGCACATAAACACACAGACATGTACACATATGTACATATGCATAAACGATGATGCTATCCTATTGGCATAAATCAATTATGGCTTATTTGAGCAAACCATTGCTCGCTACATGATATACTTAACCAGGTCAGAGATAAACTTATCAGCTGAATTTGCACTGCATGCTAAGCTTGATGCATCTGAACCTGGCCTGTTTAGTTAGGATATTGTTTGCATATTGTACAAATGATTCAGTAACTGTTTTAAACAGGTCGTGTGACAATAAGACCCAGCCATTGGGTCAGAAGCTAGCTGGGATTGCACAACACATTAAAACCCGGTTCTCTGAATTTTTGCTATTAGAGCAAAATGTAGCAGCCAAGTTTGATGGGTGTTATCTGCCATGAGCACATGACACCTGTGCTTTGATCCCTATCTGGTTACCACTAGGTTTCCAGGTATCATCCAAAACTCTGGTTGTTATCTATAAAACACCTATGATCTGGCACCTGGCTAACTACAGGTCCACCTTACCTAAATTGGCCCACACAGCATGTGTGGAATCTCTCGGTCATACCCCACATTTGTGAAGCAAGGGGCACGGAGATTAATTTCTCAGAAACGATTTCTCAGTTGCAGCTCCAGCCTTGTAGAATATTATCCCCCGAGAAGTAAGATTTGCTGCATCCCTTCTAATGTTCCGGAAGCAATGGAACTTTTCCAAAGAATGTTGGTTGAATCATTTACCACTTCCCTCCTTGATTTATTTCACTTTTGAGTTCCTTATAGTGAATTAATTGGTATTGTTTAGTTCTGCTTTTTACAATCACTATTATTACATTTATCCTTTGTTATAACCTTGATTCGTTTTTGATTATATATACTGTGGTTGTTTTAATTGTTAAGATTTTTTTCCCCAATGCTTTGTAAACAGTTGTTGGTTTGGATCTGGTGATATGCAAATTAGAATTAACAAACTGATTGCCTGGTTTTGCACAACAGCCTCAGGCAGAAAAGGGTTGGAGACAAAAGTGGATAGGAATATCCCTCTGCTGTTTGATACTCACCCTATATTCTCTCTGGCCTTCTTTTCTGTGTCCCAAGGAGGAAGCTGCAGGGAAGAGACCAATCAGCTCCCTTGCAATAGAGCTGCATTAAATTAGGCCAAGAACTGCATTTGGTCCTCGAGTAGCAGGTCACCCACCTCTGGCTTATGGAAAAGCTGTAGCAAATAGAAGAGAGCGCTTGTGAAGGCACCACACACTAGGCCAGGGTTGTATGTCACTGCTGATAGAATACAAAAAATCAGTAATACCAAATTCAGGGCTTGAGGATCTATTGCATATTTTAAAACAGCACAAATCAAGTTTCTGGTCCCTAAGGTTGAAAGGATGTGCTTGAAAAATGTTCGCTTGCAAACTGGGTTAAGATGTTCAGGGGCTTCAGAAACATGTGTTGTTCCTTGCTCTGTCTTCCATGAGTAAGAGAAAAGTTGATGTACCTAATCAGGGATCTCGTAGAATATAGGGAAATTTTGCCAGATCGGAGAAAATAGCAATATCCTCCCTCGCTTCTAAATGGCAAAGAAATGGAACATGGACTGCTGAGCAGCCTAATTAGAGAATGAGCAAAAAGCCTTAGAAGATTGACAGGAAGAGGCCACAGAACTTTCAAGGCTCCATTTAAAGGTTTTCCCCTGCACAGTCGCGTCCGACTCTAGGGGCCGGTGCTCATCTCCGTTTCTTAGCCGAAGAACCAGCGCTGTCCGGAGACGCTTCCGCGGTCATGTGGCCGGCATGACGCGCGCGGAACGCTGTTACCTGCCCACCGAAGTGGTACCTATTCATCTACTTGCATTTGCATGCTTTCGAATTGCTAGGTTGGCAAGAGCTGGGGCGAGTGCGGGAGCTCACTCCGTCATGCGGCACTCGGGTCTCAAACCGCTGACCTTCCGATCGACAAGCCTGGCGTCTTAACCACTGAGCCATCGCACCCCCCTCAAGGCTCCATATCCAGGCCAATATTCCCATCGTCCCTTGCTGAACTTGTTACTCTGCTGGCCAGGTAAAAGATGAGAGAACAGGAATGGAACAGCCTGCCTCCTGAAGCTGTGGGTGCTCCGTCACTGGAAATTTTCAAATAAAGATTGGACAGCCATTCGTCCGGGATGTTGTAAGGATTTCTGCACCGGGCAGGGGGTCAGACTAGAAGACCTCCAAGGTCCCTTCCAACCTTGTGATTCTGTGACTTATACAAGGGAAAGAAGCCAGAATGTGCCAGCTGGGTACCGTTTAAGCCAGTGGGTGCAGGCAGAGACAGGCCTCTCTAGAGACATGGGGAGGAAACAACCTTTTTTAAAAAAATTGAGCAGATGAAAAACTATTTTCCAAAATAAGGTGCTACATTTTCTCAAGCAGATAATGTGCTTGTGGGAAGAATTCTGCAAAATAACAGAATTGAAAAAAACAACAGAGAGTTAGTGTGGTATGGCAGTTTCCGTGCTCGGCTGAAACTGGGGAGACCCAGGCTCAACTTCCCCCTCGTCCACGGGGGCTCCCTGGAGGACTTGGGTCCGGTCCCTTCTTCTCAGCCTGACAGCCAGGGTGGTGCAGTGATTAAGGTGGTGGCCTGGTAGAAGGGAGAGCCAGCCCCTCCCGCTCAGCCCAAGAGCCAATCAGGTGCAGTGGGGAAGGGGCTGGACTAGGAGCGGGGAGACCCAGGTTCAAGTCCCCCCTCAGCCACAGAAGCTCATTGGCTGACTTTGGGCCAGCCCCTCCCACTCAGCCCAACCTACCTTACCTTGCAGGGTTATAGGTAGGATATAAAACAAACGAACAAACAAAACTTGCAAACTATAATTCTCAAGAGTGACATTACTAGATTACCAGGACATATTGTCAGATAGTAAAAAGTATTTTATTATTATTATTATCATCATCATCATCATCATCATCATCATATTATTATTATTATTATTATTATTAAGAAGGCTTTGAAGTTTAAAAAAAAAATAAAACTCTGGATACAATTTTCGTAACTGTCAAGTCAGATCAACAAATATATATATATATATATATATCTCAGAACTTTAGCCGTTGGATGGTTAAAGGTCTGGTCCTTGCCCCCACCCACTGCCAAGCCCCTTTTCTTAAAAAATAAAATATATTTTAGTTCTTAAAATTTATTCAATAAAGTAATTATTTTCCTAGAAATTCCCTACATATACACAGAGAGGTAAAAAATAAACTTAAAAAAGTCCAACATAAAAAAGAGACTTTTTTGCGTGTGCGTATTATGCTGATATTTATTTTTCCTTCCTTGCCCTCCCCAAGGGAGCCTGCCCAACTTCTCCCCTCCAGCTTATCTGTCCCCTTAAGAGTTAATCTCAATTTATATAATTTGGGGGACCAGCCAAATACAGATAAACACTTGTCTTGCCAACAATGATAAATCACATTCACGCTTTCTCTGAGAACTGCATACAAAAAAGGTAAAGGAATAATAATTTTAACATGGAAGGAAGGAAGGAAGGAAGGGAGGGAGGGAGGGAGGGAGGGAGGGAGGGAGGGAGGGAGAAAAAAAAAAAGAGAGAGAGAGAGAGAGAGAGAGAGAGAATGAGAGAGAGAAACCTTAAAAGTGCACATGGACTTTTGCTTGATTTATCTTTGCAAAAAGAAATACTGTTTGGGAAAAAGGGCATGAGGAACAGCAAACATTTAACCCAACCCAGCCTGTGCTTGTGGGGTTGAGAGTTAAAGCTATTCTGTAAACAATATTTTAACTGATTTTTTTTTTTTGCCCAGCTCTGAAAGCTGGCTCTGTTCACCTGTGTTTTGTCCTCTTGCCAAGCACAAAATACAATTCAGCCTTCAGGTGTGTGGACTTCAAGCCCCATAATGCTCAGCAATACCCATGACAGGGAATCCTGGGAGCTGAAATCAACACATCTGAAAGCTGTCCGAGGTGGTGAAGGTTCCGTAACCCTCCCCTCCCACCACCAGTCTTATTTCCCCCCCTTCTACCTCCACATCCATATCTCCTTTTACCAGACAAGACCCAAAAGACATACTCCCTTTCCCTTTCCACCGCTCCACGTTCTTTCACATGTTCTAATTTTCAAAAAAAAAAAAAAAGGTTGATATAAACAATTAGACATTTGAAAAAAGCCGTGTTCTTTTTGTTGTTGTTGTTGTTGTTGGTTTGTTTTGGAGGGAAAGGAAGTATGTATGTGGGGGCAGTAAATGAATGCATGACGACTCCCACCCACCCAGTGGCTATGAGAAAATATGGATGGCTTGTGTGGCTGGCGCATGGCAGGCAGGGCATTCTGGCTCAACTCGGCCACAGATGCGCATGGCGCACTCCATGCAGAAGAGGTTATGGCCACAGGGCACGAGGGCGGCAATCACTTCGCTCTCAAAACACACCATGCACTCGCGGGAACTCTTGCGAGCCCTTTCCGAACTGCTGGAATCGGTTGGGGAGCCGGAAGTGGCAGAAATGCTGCTCGGCAAAGGTGAAGAGGACGAGTAGCCGGTGCTGTTGGAGAAAGACGATACGGAGCCTTGGGCCGGCAGCCAGGACAGGGCGCTGACTGGATCACTCTGCATGCGCCGGGCCAGAGGATGCTCCAGAGCCACGCCAGGCTCCGGAAGGGTTGGCGAATGCCGAGGCGTGGCGGTGGTGCTGAGCGTGCTGTTGCGTCTCTGGGCATTGCCATTCACAGAGGAGGTGGAAGAACTGCTGAAGACCTGGAGTGGGTTGTTGGGGGTCTCAAACGGGGACCAGATGGTGGTTGGCGTGGTGAGGTCCAAGGCCAAGAAGTCAAACCCAAAATCACCGTCGTCGGAGCCCAGTCCAGGGGCGGCGGGGGGTTCACTGAAGGAGTAGCTGCTGTTGCTGGAAACAAAGGAGCCAGTGGGGGGGTGTTCGGCCACGTGGCCCCCAAAGTAAGGCTCCGTGGCCGAGGTAGCGCTACCCGAGGAACCAAGGCTCTCATTGCGTAAGCTGGGTAAAGTCCGGCGGGCAGGGTGAGGCGCTTTCGACCACAGGCTGGACGGATTGCCACCCATCAAGTCGAGGCAGACATCGGTGCCGTTGGAATGAAAGTCGTTGTTGACGTTGATGTCGATGAAGGAGCCCGTCCTCATGGTGATGTGCGCTTCTATCTCCTCCCGAGCCCGGTCCACGTTCTCCGGCATGCCTGTCACCTCAAAGACCGGTTCCTTGTCCCGACTCGGGGTCACGATGTAGGTGTGCGTCTGTTGCTGGATTCGCTTGATGGTGGCTCCCTTTGGGCCAACCACCAGCCCGACCACACGATACGGGACCCGCACCTGAATGGTGGTCTGCCCAGGGAGGTTGGGAGGACCCAGAACGGAGCCAGCCATGCCGTTGGCTTTGTTGCGAGTGGCCCGGATCACGGAGAAGTGCTCGGCGGCCGAAAGGATCTCTCGCTTGGCCATCTCCACGTCCTCTTTCCGCCCCGTCACAATAAAAATGGGTTCCTCCCCTCTCACTGGTGTTTTTATATAAGTGTTAGTTTTTGCTCTCAGGGCTTTGATCTTGCAGCCTGAAAGACAGAAATATCAAAGACGAGAAGAACAAAAGGGACATGTTAGCTAGTGGAGAACTCTATTTATAAATCTTATTCCTGGTTAGAGATATATCACTGCATAGGAAATTGCACGCAGCCCTGCCAAAAAAACAGCTTGTCATAACAAGAAGTAGAATTTCTAGGACCAAAGTCGGCCTCTCCCAACCTGGTCCTTTCAGAGGTATTGCACCCCCAACTCCCAGAATCCCCCTCCCACAGGAACCCTGGAGGTCACATTTCCCCCTGCCCCAAAACACTCCATTTGTGGCTGCCAGTCACTCTCTCTCAGCCCAACTCACCCCACGGGATTGTTGTTGTGGGGAAAATAGGAGGAGGAAGGAGTACTAGGTATGTTCGCCGCCTTGAGTTATTTATAAAAATAATAAAGGCGGGGTAAAAATTCTCTCCCTCTCTCTCTCTCTCTATCTTACAACCCCGGGGGGAGGCAGGACCAAATCTTTCTGCTCTGTCTAGTATTTAGCATGGCTGGGGAGGTTAAGGGCAAAATATAGATTTTTAAGGCACCACTTAAAAACCCCAAATCCCCCCCAGTCCTATTATTCCCACAGGATTGCCCACCCTGATCTAAGTGGACATTCTCTCTCAGGTCAAGTTACAATTTCAGGTGAGCGGGAGAAAGACACGGTTTTCTCAGCTGCGGCTCCCACCTGGGGAAGCACCCGGTATCCCCCCCCCAACTCAGTTTCAAAATTGCTAGTCTTTGAAACTAGCTGGGGGTTCTCTCCAAGATGGTGGTTCTTATATGGCTTTTAAAATGGACCCTAGGTGACTTACAAAGCAAATGGCTGAGCCTGGCCATCATTTCCCAATTTCCCATCATGCCCCTGGCACAGCATCACTCTGGGGCAGGATGGGATATTTAATTGGTAGCTCATCCTAGACATCTGGTATCACTTGGAGAACCAGGCAGAGTTATTATAATTCTCCCCAGTCATTTTCCCCTTAACAACACAGCCAGATAGACTGCTCCTGACCACATGTCTCCATCTCAAACTTTTTGTTAAAACACTCATCCTGAAAATCAGGATGACACAATTTGTTTTTTCTTTGCTATTCCCATGGAACACATATCATGCCCACCTAGTCTAGTGGCCCACCCTGTGACTCCATGAAGCCCAGAAGCAGGCCACAAAAATGGGGGAGCCCCACTGAGCCTCTGCCTCTGCCAGCAAAGTATCACAGATATTTCCTCCTAAGATGACCACCCAGGAAGGTGGGTGATTAGCAATGCAGTTTTTCATATACTTAAAATTTATCACTTTTCCCATAAGTGAATCTACTTCTGAACAAGGAGAAGTTGAATATAACTCACAACCCACTAGAAATCTTAGGCAGTAGCTTCTCTGCCTCCAGAGATCTGATGACCCATTGGCTAAATACTCTATTGTTCAAGTACTTTTTTTTTGAAACAGCAGGGACTAGAAACGTTTTGTTCCATTTTAACAGAAGGAGAGATTCTTAGGGAAGTGACGTGTGTGCTTGCTGTTGAATATCCTATCTTTCTGAGGAACTCCTCAGAAGGTCCCTCCTTGTGAGGGAGGTGGACAGGATATAAATATGATAAATAAACAAACAAACAAACAAACAAACAAACTGAGGCTTACACACAGACCCTGAAACCAGGAGGAAATACAGATGCAAAAATGTTTATGTAACAGCCATAGGTTGTATGGAACGGGGTGACAAATACAGATGCAGCTTTAATGATCACAGCCAGTGGGAAGAATGGTGGGAGTGGTGGTTCAGCAGCATGCAGAGATGTACATGTTCCCACCCTTACAGAAACTAGATTTTTATTTGATTTAAAGCTCATTTTTACAAGATTCCTGGATGGTTCAAGGAAGCATCTCCGCTAACAAATGTGCTGCCGCCCTTTCTCCCTAGAACAGAGACTGCAGATGAGCATGGACTATTTTTACCGAATCTATCTTTTCTTCCCCCCTCCCCCATATCAGTTTGGAATTATTTATCTTTAAAGCTCTTTTTGAGCATTTGGAATGGAGCTGGATTTTAAGGCTGTGACCCACGCAAGACAGTGGAGCTGTTTCGAGAAAAACAGACGCCTAGCTTACAGAGATGAGACCAACCGGGTAGATGCCTCAAGGAAATTTGGAAGAGGTTAGAAAGAGAACCCTTCCCTTGCTTTGCTGTTGGTCTTTGGGATCTGGTATTGAGAGATATTTATTTTATTTATTTATTTATTTATTTTATTTTATTTTATTTATTAATCAAACTTCTATCACCGCTCATCTCCCTCCACTGGAGGGACTCTGGGCGGTTTATAACCAAATAATAGGAACAAAAAACATAAAATATACATAGAATGTAAAAATACCAATTATAAAACAAGATTAAAATCCAAGAGGCAAGAGTGGTAAAAAGATATGCTGCTCCTGTACACAGAAGCTCCACTTAACTGTCAATACAATGAATATTTATTGCTCATAAATAACGCAAAGACACCCACATAAAATGCTGAGCCTCCCGATGTTCATTTATCCTAAAAAAGCACAGCTAAAACAAAACCATTATAAAAATGGACAGAGGGCACTTTTCACCCATTCAGATTAGGGAAAATGCTTTTGCAATCATTAACGTGACCAAAAGCTCCTTTATCCTCATATTCTGCCTTCACAAAGCAAACTGGAAACCTTGGGAGGAAACACCAGGATCATCCCACCATCAAGGAAGCCTCTCGTATGCTGCCTCTCCTACGGGAAATGACAGGTAATTGGCACAGGGGTTAGCCGCTGAAACTCACAGAATTGGTCTGGCCTCCTCTTAATGCTACCCAAGTTGGCATCCACTGCTCCATGCTGTGTAAATGCGCTCCAAAGTTTAACTGCGTCCTGCAAACTCCTTCCTTTTACCCGCCCCTAATTATGCATCCTTCTGCTTTCGCTGGATCATCCTAACGCAGGGGTGGGGAACCTTTTTTCTGCCAAGGGCCATTTGGATATTTATAACCGGGGACCGGGGTGGGGGGCAGGGTTTCTGGGATTTCTGCGGACCAGGGGCCGGAGTTTGCGGGTGGGAGCCAATCACAAGCACTGGGGGGCGGGGTTTGTGGGCGGGAGCCAATCGTGTGGAAGGGGCAGGGTTTGCGGGTGGGAGCCCCGCGGGCCTTATACGGCCCACGGGCCTGACGTTGCCCACCCCTGTCCTAACGGATGCCATTATTTATAATACACTTATTTGATTTATTTACTTACCACCTGCTTAATTTCTATTTGATATATTTCCCTCTCTTCTGAATCGATTGCCCAATATTTTATTGGTGGGGATGGGGGAAGAATTTCATATGGTCTGCCTTATCAAACAAACTGACTCTACTTCACACTTCCTCGATGAAGCCATGGATTAGGACACTGTGATCTTTGGTTTGTCCACATCCAAGAAAGTTACATGCAAAAAAAGATATGTATGCCAGAAAAAAAAATGTGCAAAACTAAATTGGCAGTTTTTGGGAGACCGAAGAGAAAACCGGACAGAGGAGACTTAGGACTGAATACAGGCAACACTGATATGGGCCAGGAAATTGCTGCCCTCCGTATCCCTATTTAATGGATGATCCTGAGGACGATCTTATGAAAAAGGAAATTTGCTCTTAGCCATGTTATAGAAGGCACAGAATAAAAGCTCTTCTAAAAAAAAGAAAAGCACACAATTTATGGAAAGCCTATCTGCAAAAGGCTAGTTGTCCAGTTTCTTTCCTTTCCCCCCCAATGGTCTGAAAAGCTCTAGCTGGCTTTCTGGGGATGATTCCACAGGCACTTCCTATATTTAGACGTGGAAGGATCCTCTGTGCAATGCCTTGACATGTATATGCTTCTAGAGCAGCTCACACATCTGTAATCACGAGCAAAGCCCTTCTTGGCTGGAATTTCCCTCCCCTTCTGCCCACAAGCCACGGGATTACAGTCCCAAGCAGATTGGTTAAATTCTGACTAGGTGGATTATTTCTGACCCCTAGAAACACAATTCATAGAAATGTGACTTGACTGGGCGGGTCTGGCCAATACCTGGGTGAGAGAGACCGCCTGGGAACTCACAGCTGAACAGCAAAGCATTCCCTTTGCTTGTGAAGGTCCTGGGTTCAATTCCTGGCATCTTCAAGCAGGCGCCAAAAGCGCCAAGGCGTCATACATTGTCCTGCAAAAGCGCTTGGCCTTTCTACCTTGCGAAGATCCAGGGATACCAAAGAATCAAGGAAGAGCTTGGAGTGGGATCTTTCAGAGGGAATGCAGCCCTTTATAGAACAAAGGCTAAATCTTTTATTGACCCACGGACCATTCATTCATTCATTCCAATTCAATCAATGGCTTTGTTCACCGTCATGGAGTCCATTAATGAACTTAAGCAAGACTATTGACGGCTCAATGGTTAAGTGGCAAAGAGGAACAATGCTGCGGGCCACAGCCTGTTGGCAGCACATGGGTTGGAGGGCACCTTTGGAACTGATAGCGTGTTGTAGGCACTCTCACAAAATGGCTGCCTTGGAGGGCATGGCCAATCCCACCCCACCCCCCCAAAATGGAGACATTACTATCCACCACCTCTTCAGGTCTCTGAGGATGCTTTCTGCCATTTTGGCCAGATGGGCACAGAGCCCAACCAAGCATGGGGCTGCAGCCACCCACACAATTTTATCTTCTAAGAATGCTTCTGTCCTCCATGGGGGGACCCAGTGATCCTTGGAAATAATGTCCGGTGCTTTGCGTTACAGCATGCTTAGCCTTTCATGGTTTCTTTTAAGATCGGAGGGGAAAGGAGAAGGTAGGCATCTAGGGAGAAGTCACCATGCACCTTGGTGCCCACAGATGCCGTGTTACCTGTGGGCAGCACAGGGTAATGGCCATGGTATCATACAGTATTCCTTGGGCGTCACTATTTAGTCCCCAAACGATAGATAGGGGACTTTGCAAGACAAGAGGCTCCAAGACTCAATCCCACCAGTCAGTCCAGAACAGTGTTTCTCAACCTTGGCCGCTTTAAGTTGTTTGGACTTCAACTCCCAGAATTCTGGAAGTTGAAGTCCACACAGCTTAAAGCGGCCGAGGTTGAGAAACACTGGTCCAGAAGGACATCGCAATCCACTGGACTAAAAACCATCAAGAGATCCAGGAGAAAGAACAGGAATTCTTTCATCATTCTTTCACCCTTTCATCATTCTTTCACCCTTCCTCCATCACATTTTTTGGAGCAGATAATCCCCGAAAATGGGCAAAGCAGGCACACTCCTATTATTTTGCCTGACTTAAATGGGTTCAGATCCAGTCTTGGAAGAAGGCCTTTTCAACTACCTTGGCTGAAAATGATAAAAAAATTGACCATTATACAGATGATGCTTCATTCTTTCCAATAGTAGCCTTTTCTGGGCTGGCATGAGACATTTAGGCCCTTCAGATGAAAATATGCAAGATGTCATCTTTAAAAATAAAAAAAAAGCAAACAGAAGAAAGTGATGCTAAAAGAATGTTTGGCTCAACACCTGTCCTGCAGGTGAAACTTTAGGAGGCATCCACCTTTTTTTCTCCCTAACTGCCTTCTCTTTAAGAACAAAGCATGTTGGCTGAACACACTTGGCGAATCTGGGTTCATAACTGAAGTGAAATTTGAATTTCAGGTCACAAGGAAGGACGATGGAAACATTGTTCCATGGCGAGAACTAGAAGCTTGAAGCTGAACAGAGGATCTATGTGCATTTTGAAGACAGAAGAGTAAACAGCTAAACTCAGGTACCTGAGAAAACTTTCACCTAAAACATATACAAGGAAATGCAAAAGCTTTATTGTTTATTTGTTTAAATTGTATGTTTTGCACTGTACAACCAAACTTTATTTACCAGATAATGAACCACTTTCTTCTATCAAAACTTTTTGTTGGATGTGTGCTAGCAATAACTTTAAAAAAAGAGATGCAGGTGCATCACAAAACATATTTTTGATGGAATTGCATAAGAGTCCCTAAAGGTTTCTACCTTTTGAGGCAATATTGCTTTAACAATATTGCTTTAACATCCCTATTTACAAGCAGTGTAAACCTCTGGATCATGCAAGACAGGATCAAATTTTTTAAAATATATATGTATCTGAGCAAACACTGAGTGTTTTGATCCACCACTAACCAATCACACTCTACGTGCTAGAGATAGTGAGAAGGTTTACCCGATTGGAAAGTATAAACCTCACACTCCCTTTAGAAATTAAACCCTGATTTCTGCTAAGATAGGAGAAGCAGAAAAAAAGTTGGAAGGAGAACTGCATGGCCTAATATAAATTGGGCGTGGCCAAATTGTGGTGGTAGGGGAGGGGGGTACTTCCAGAATTATCCAATAGGATACAAGGAGCGTGATGTCACCGCACTCAACACAGCATGGTCTCAGCTAACAAAGCGAACAATAGGGCAGATATCTGCCCCACTGACAAGGGGAAAAGACTGATACAGATCCCAAAATTAAAAACTTTAAAAATACAAAAATGTTATACAGCAACTTAGGCCAGTTATAAATGGAGAGGTAGAGTAAACCGTATTCAGATGCTTGCGGAATGCCTTAAAACGTCCCAGCTTTCATTGCTTGAAGAAGGAAGGGCACATTTTCGTACAATATATTTTGGCATTTATTATGGTAAGCTTTCAAATACAAAACTAGCAAATGAAGAAAGGAGACCATCGGTTTAAGACAATACACTGCACAGCCAATCTTTCCCACCTGAGACCTGCTCGCTCCCTTTATACCTCTGCTGCTAAGAAAAATGGGTTTTATAAATCAAAATTTAAAAATGTATAGAAAGAAGGAAAGAACATGAATAATCAGAAATGTGCTGAGTGAGCGATTCACAAAAGGTAACGACCTGGGTCCAAAAAGAAGTGGGGCCTGAAAAACGGGGCACAGATTACACCCATTTCGCATGGATTCCAGAAGGTAGATGGAGTCTGCCAACTTCTTATAGCCATTTCGTCCAGAAGGAACACCAAACACCTAGACTTGCACTTGAATGAATCTCCCCAATGTATGTGGCACCTTGTCTCTTCAAAACAAGGATTATCTTTAAATGCAATTTATAAAGATGCTCACTCACTTCTCCCACAACAAGGGAAAGTAGGTGGAAATTGAATATTATTATTTCTGGAATAATTTTTCCAACTGTAAATGTTGAAAGTTTTTTGCTTCCCTTCCTTCCTTCCTCTCCACATTTCTATGACACAAAAGAACAAAGAAGCTTTTAAAGTCTCCCCAGAGCCAAATGGAACAGGCCCAGAAATTAGGCGTTCCTTGGCTTTCTGGATTTCAGTAAAGTTTGAATAAGGGAAGAGAAACACAAAGCCAAATATGGCTGGATTTAGCCACACAAAAGCTGGAAAAGTTGGTATTGGGTCCCAGAGAGGCTAGGTCCCTCACTTAACATTTTCACATTTACTACATCTGGGGAAAAATGCAGCATTTTTTAATGCTTACATAAAACAACTTGGACTGGGGTCTCCACAAATATTTGATCCCTAAGTATGGTTACCTCCCCTTCCAAAGTTTTGTTTTAAAAAAAGAAAAACATACAATCAGCAGTTTGCTTTATTTCCCCCAAACATGGGATGGTACTATGGATGATGCTTAAAAAAAATGAAAGAAAGCTCTTTTGACCCCAAAATAAATTAAATAGAGACAAGTCCATTTAAAATGCAACACTCCCAAGAATTTTTGAAAGCTAGGAAGGAGATTGCTGAGTAATTGGGGAGGGGGGAGAGAATCTAGGGTGCAGGTGGGGGGCAAAAACTAAGGATGGTGGACCCGCCCTTTTATACCGATGGGTTAACTTCAGGCGGGGCCGGGGGCAAAGCCAGCCAACTCTTAACTCTTCTTTCATTCTTTTAAGGTCTTACCTTGACGGCCGACGATTTCTGCCACATGTTCCGAACTGGGCACCGAGACGCATTCAGTCATGTTGACACTTTTCTTGCGGCTGCCAATGATGCCCAGCTGCCCGGCCAGCAGGGGGTGCTGTGGCGGAGGGGGGTGTCCCAGATGGGGCGGGAAGGCCCCGAGGATCTCCACGGGGGAGACGGAGTTGGAGGCAGGCGGGCTGCCCTCCGAGTCCAGCAGGGCCAGGCCCCCACCCGCAGGCGGCGCTGCTGCCAGGGGGGGCACCCCGTGGTAGCTGAAGGGGTCCAGCCCTCCTGGATCACCTGCCTCCATCAGGTCGCCCTCGGGTCGTGGTCCTCCTCCTCCTCCTCCTCCATCCTCCTTGGCCGCCTCCTCCTCCTCTCCCTCCTCCGATTCTTCTCTCCCGCCTTCTTCTCCTTCCTCTTCCTCCTCCTCCTCCTCCGCCGCCAGCCCAAAGATGGAAAGCTGCTCGAAGGCCAAGGAAAGCTCCGCCGCGGGGTCTCGGGGCGCCTCGGCTGCTTGCAAGAGAGGCGGAGAGGGCGGCTCCAGGCTGGGCGGCTCCGGGCCGGCCGACAGGGCGAAGCTACTGCCGGAACAAGCCGGCTGCTGCGCGATCTGGGGGGTCAGCAGCCCGCCCAAGCCAGGCGGGGGGCAGCAGCGGGAGGCTTCTCCATCCAGCTGGTAGATGGCGCTGGGCATGGCTGCCTGCAGCTCCCCCTCCGCCTCTTCCTCCTCCTCCTCCTCCTGCTGCCCCCCCAGCCTGGGACGGGCTGTCTGCCTCCGGCTCCGGGGCGCTCTCTCGGGCCGCCGCCGCCGCCGCACCGCCCCCAGATCGGCTCCGCTCGCCTAGGATCCCGCCCCCCTGCCTTCTCCTCCTCCTCCTCCTTTGTTTGCTGGCGCTGCCGCCGCCTTCATCCAACAGCCCGGCCCGGAGAAGGGGGAGGGAGGTTGGACGGGGCGGGGAGCCCGAGCGGAGGCTGCCGGCAGCGCCCCCCACCCGCTGGCGCCTCGCCGCGCCTCTGTCCCACCCAGAAAAAGGACGTCATCTCCAGCCCAACAATGAAAGACGAGGGGGGAGAAGGGGGAAGGCGCATGCGCGGGGAAAGCCTTTTCCCCACCCTTCTTCACCCCCCAGGGTAGCCCCGCCCCCACCCACGCGCTGAAAAGGCTCGGGGGTGAAAGCGCGGCCACGCCGACTTCCAACTTCTGGCTTGGGAAAATTGGGGCTGATTTGGGATGGTAGGGACGCTTTCCCCCAACCCAATTTCATGCGCTGTCCTTGTAGTAATGTATATATGCATGCTGGCTGGAGTCGCATGGTGCACTGGAAAAAAAAGGTACTCTTAAAAGAGGTGCGCTAAAAGTAAAAAAAGGAACTCGCTTCAAGTCAAGCTCCTGGGGATGTTCGAGTGCAAAAACGATTTACCTCGGCCGCCTTTGGAGGAATTGCTTTTCGACGTCCCCGTCTAGCTTACAGCCCTGGGATTTCCTCGTGGCCTACCATCCCAGCGTTAACCAGGTCCTGCTTAGCTGTCAGCTCCTGTGGACGTGGCGTGTTTATTTAGGTCAGTAAAGAACCTAATCGGTGGCTTTTGCACAAAACGCTATGCTTGGCTAATGTTATCTTTCCCCACCCCCACCCCCACTTGGTTTAATTATTGTCTGAACTCAGACAATGAGTTAATAAAGGAACTACATTAGGAGCGTTGTGTGAATGCAGTTACTGAATCATATTTTAACTTAGTGTTGTTTAGGAAGCCAGTGAGAGTGATCAGACTAGGATTTAGCATATTGCACAAAACCATGGAATTGGGACAATAAGGTAAAGCTAACCTTCCGATTCCAACACAGCCGCAAGCCCTGGCCATCTTCTACCTTCTCTGCAGAAGGAATCTCCTCTCAATTCAGAGGTAAACCTGCAGGCTTAAGTGCAAGCTATCTCTGAATTTCATGTCCCTCTGCCCAAGACTCCCCTTCTTACACAGCCAGGAATGCAGACTTACCAGTCTTCGCTCTGGCTTGTGATTGATTAATGGCCGTCAAGTTGGGGTTGACTCTTGGTGAACTGTCCCCAGGCTGGTCCATCGGAGCTTCCAGTGGTGCACCCATCGCAGCTGTAATCAAGTCCATCCACCTTTCTGTGGCTGTCCTCTTTTTCTTTTTCCTTCCACTTTCCCCAACATTATGGACTTCTCAAGGAGCTGGGTCTTTTATTTATTTATTGTTCAAATTTATATGACCGCCCATCTGCCCCAACGGGTGACTCTTTGCATCATGTATCCAAAATTGAGCCTGGTCATTTGTGCCTCAAGTGAGAACTCTGGGTTGATATGTTCAATGATTCATTTGTATGTTTTCTTGGTTGTCCATGGTATTCACAGGAGTCTTCTCCAACACCAAAGTTCAAAAGCATCAATACTCTTCTTATCCTGCTTCTTCAAGTCCAGCTTTTGTTTCCATAGTATAACAGGGAAAACCACTGACTTCTGATCTTTTGAGGCAGCATACAAACTCTCAAATCAATGAATGAAAACTTCTTCCTCAAGTTGGAACTATTCACATCTCCAATGTAAATAATCCCAAAGATTTAATTGCTTTTCATTCCCCCATCTATCCTTAAATCACTTTGGATGTCATTTGATTAAATACCTAGTGTTGAATTAAAAAATACAAATGCAGATACTAAGATTTCAGAGAAAAGAATTAACAAACATAATATACTCAACAAATTGGAGTGCATTATTTTCCTGGTGTTTTATTTGTAAAACTATTAACTATAACAGAAAGAATAAGCCTTCAGTAATATAATAAAGGATGGACAAGTGTAAAGTGAGTAAAAGAATGGAATATGATTATCTGTCCTTATTTTCTTACATCCCATGTCCGTGCACATAGTAAAATGATTATTGTGCTGCTTTGAGAAAAATAATGTACTAATATTTATATTCTATGAATGAAGCCACTGATTTTTTTCCATGGGGTGTTTTCTTCTTGTGATTGTGAGTGACACCAACTAATAATTGGAGGAAGATGCAATAACTGACCTTTTTAGCTGAAAATACCTCCACTGGAAATTATTTTTGAATACACATGGATAGTGTTGAATTATGAATATTGTATAATAGTTTATGAAAATTACAGTATGTCTGGGCTGTGGGGTAGGGTAGCAAGACGGAAGCATTTTCTTACAAAGAAAAACATCCAAGCCCGGTTACATATTGCAAAAACCTACATCAGGTCTGACAAAAGCTTGTGGGAAAATGTGTTATGGTCTGATGAGACCAAGGTTGAACTTTTTGGCCATAATTCCAAACAGTATGTTTGGTGCAAAAACAACACTGCGCACCCCCAAAAGTGCACCATACCCACAGTGAAGCATGGTGGTGGCAGCATGATGCTTTGGGGCTGCTTTTCTTCAGCTGGAACTGGGGCTTTAGTCAAGGTGGAGGGAATTATGAACAGTTCCAAATATCAGTCAATTTTGGCACAAAACCTTCAGGCCTCTGCTAAAATGCTGAAGAAGAGGAATTTCACCTTTCAACACGTCCCAAAGCATACCTCCAAATCAACAAAAGAATGGCTTTACCAGAAGATCAAAGTTTTGGAATGGCCCAGCCAGAGCCCGGACCGGAATCCAATTGAAAATCTGTGGGGTGACCTGAAGAGGGCCGTGCACAGGACATGCCCTCCCAATCTGACAGATTTGAAGCGCTTCTGCAAGGAAGAGTGGGCAAAGATTCCCCAGGCAAGATGTGCCGTGCCGATAGACTCCTACCCCAAAAGACTGAATGCTGTCATAAAATCAAAAGGTGCTTCAATGAAGTATTAGTTTAAGGGTGTGCACACTTATGCAACCACATTACTCTAGTTTTTTATTTCCCCCCCCTAAAAGATTTTTCAATTGAATCGTACAGCTTGTATGTTATATTAAAGGTGGAAGAAATTCTGAAGTGATTTATCTTAGTCTGATTTTTTTACATCTCAAAAACCTGGCATTTTAACAGGTGTGTAGACTTTTTATATCCACTGGGTATGCTGCCCAACTCTCAACAACTCTGGACAGTTTACAACATGAAAGAAATTACAATAATATCAATGAAAGATAAATGATGGCAAGCATGAAGTGAGGGGTCTCCCTCTCGCTCACGAAAGGCCTGGGTGAAGAGTGGCTCCTGTGAACAGTAGAGTGGGGGCATCCACATCCCGGGGAGGGCCTCATTCCAGAGGGCAGGTGCTGCCAGAGGGGAGGTATGCTTCTGGGGTCCCGATAGATGCCGGAGCGCGCCAACCCTGTGAGATCGAACTGGCTGGGCAGATACTATGGGAGACAGGTGGTCCCTCAAGTAACCAGGCCCTATGCCATGTAGGGTTTTATAGGTACCAGGGCATGCCCATCACTGCCCACACAGCTGCATTCTGGAACAGTTGAAGCTTCTGGGTGGTCTTCAAGGGCAGCCCCATGTAGAGTGCATTGCAGTAGCCAAGCGAGGTGACTAGGGCATGAGTGCCTGTCTTAAGGGCATGTATTTACTGTATGAATATGTAAGATGTAAGATTACAAAAGTTGTAGTATTTTGATATGTAGAAATATTTTGATATCAGAGGACAGATTTAACAACATGCAAGAACATTTAGAACATTTCAGCTATCAAAATTAGGCCCATGATAATTTTTTCTTCCTTTAGAATTAGTGAAGTGCTTAATTTTGGCTGGATCTTGTCCATCTGTTATTTATTCCTTCTATCTTCAGATGCAAAATATGCAAAAAAAATTCTGGATTTGCCCTAAAATATGTAATTGTGCAGAGAATTGTTAAGTTTGTAAATGTTTCAGGGCCAGGTAAGAACACGTTTAATGCGAGTAGAAATTGTGCAACGGAGAATTCTCAACCCCAAACCTACATCATCACAGAAATGACTTTTTATGGATTTAAATGTAATCCTGATTTTTAGTGCTTTTTTCCTCCTTTTTCGTTCTGTAAGTTTACTTTTACTGTATTATTTTATACAATGGGTGTAGTTTGTTCAACATTTTTGTCACTTTGATGCTTTGGAAGGTGTCCAAAAGATGAACGATGCTAGTATAAATGTTCTTTCAGTATTAATTCATAACCAAATACTAACTGGATCTGAAAAGATGCCAGTTTACTTACCTGTGGCAAGTTGCATCTTTTCATGATTTTGACTCGCCCACGGTTCCTCTCCATCCATGACGGAACAAAACATTTGCAGACCTAAGTGTGAACACCCTTATTACATCAGCCTGCTTCAAGTCCAATTTGTAAAGGGGGAACCTTCCCACCACCCTTTGTTGAAAGGTAGAGAACCAAGATTCAAGTTTTAATCCTGGCCTCCAGATAAAATTAGGGCCAGGATCTTCTCTGCCTAAGATACTGGAGAAACGTTTTGTCAATTTGGCCTGGCAGGGTGGCTTGTATGTTTAAAAGGGTAAAATGGATGCCATAAGCACCTGCCAAACGTCAGACACTCATTTTGACCCTTCTTCCTAGTGCAAAAAAGACATCATTCCCACGGGGGCCCGTTCTCTCCGGAGAGGGTCACAATCATAATCCAACATTTGTGGCTTAGTATATGTGAACCCAACTATAGTCAGTACTTGACAAATCATGGTTTAGCACAAGGTGTGGACCCTGGTAACGTAATCTAAAGCAGACTTCTCCAACCTGCTGCCTCCTACAGGCGGACTCCCATGTTCTCCAGTCAGCAGAGGGAAATCCATGATTTGAACATTATAGGAACATTATAGGAAATCCATGATTTGAACAAGATATCTCCAGCACCAGGGTGGAGAAGGCTAGATTCATTTTTCCTGTTTTCATTGCACTTTCTTGGAATTTCAAAATCCTTTTGGGCACATACTAGCAGCACCTCCTGCTTCTGGTAATTCTGTGGATGAATTTACACAGCACTAAAACGTGGAACACATTTGTGCATGGTAAGCCACTGGCTGTTTCATATGAAGGCTGCTTCTTTACTACATACTTCACTACTATTGGGAGCTTTTAAAAGATTAAATGTATCATCCAGAATGGGAACAGCTTCCACTTCCACTTGAGTAAATGGAAAGTATTAGCTGCTCTGGATTCAGGTACTTATCCTAGAAAAGCCACTAGATTGTAACTAGGGAACCATGTACAAGAGGGTGGGTCTGTCACATGCATTTATATTAAGCAACCAGGAGGGTGTAACGTGTCTTACACTTTTGTGTGTACCCCAGTGGCTTATGAACCCAACCACTGCAATTTTTACAACGGGGGATTATGGCCCAGCCAGTTTCAACTTAATAAACGAGATGTTAACACCATGCACGAACTAAGCCACTTGTAGACTTTGGGGTGAGAGACGTAACTCTCCCTTCCTACCACACCCAACGGAGCATGTTCCGATTATGACTCTTGCCCACTGCTGTACAGAGCCTGGAGCTGTTTGTACAGTGGTCATTTAGGTCTGTGCCAGGGAAATCTTCAGATGGATAAAGTGCTATTAGCTTGTTATATGACAGATCCCCCTCCCCTAAATACTTCAGATACTGAAGAGCAATTCAGATTTTCCACTTTGTGATAATAGCTCTATAAAACTTGGTACTCAAGGTGGCACGGCTCCATTTGTCAGGGAATGTTGATGTAGACCCACCACTGGATGTTACCAGGATTTGCTCCTCTAGGCCCTTTTAACTGGCAGAATGCGTCAGCATGAAAGAGCGGCCCCTCCTCCTACGTAAGCCAAGGAAGTACTTTGAACCTGAGAATGCTTTTGTTCTGGCTTGAAGGTAGAGAAACGCTGGTTTTTCTTATTTTTACGCACATGCTAACTTCCACTGAAAGCAAAATGATCCTCAAGTAATTTCAACATTCTTTACAAATAAGCATCTTGTCCTTTTTTATGGGATAGGAAAGCATCCCTTTTAGAAGTTTTACCTTTTATCCCTGCTCTACTACTTTTTCACTGGACAAGAGACACAACTTCAACATTGTGGCTTATAGCAGTTATCACAAATGGTTGCTTTTCTTGCACCACAGCAATGCTGAATCAGACCAGCAACCTATTAATTCCCAGCTACTTGACTATGAGAAACCTATAAACAGAGTGTGATACAATGGCTTCCCCCGACTCAGGTTGCCCTGCAAATAATAGATTTGTTGATCCTGGAAATACAGGTACTCCTCGACTTACGACAATAGGGACCAGAAAATTTGTTGTTAAGCGGTGTGGTCATTAAGCAAGGCATCACGTGACTGCATCCGATTTTACGTTTTTTGCGGCGGTCGTTAAGCAAATCACGGTTAAGTGAATCACATGGTTGTTAAGTGAATCATGTAGTTCCCCATTGATTTTGCTTGTCGGAAGCCAGCTGGGATGGTAGCAAATGGCGATCACATGACCCTGGGATGCTGCAACCGTCGTAAATACATGCTGGTTGCCAAGTGCCCAAACTTTGATCATGAGACTGTGGGGATGCTGCAACGGTCATAAGCGCAAGGACCAGTTGTAAGTCACTTTTCCTAACGCCATCATAACTTCGAATGATTGCTAAACAAATGGTCACAAGTCGAGGACTACCTGTATATATCCATCATAACTAGTCTCCATCCTGCCTGAATAGAAGCCATTAGCAATCATTCCACAGCTTCATCAATGGACTCTATGAAACTACTTCCACCAGTTAACTGGCGTAATTTTACACGTTACTTATGCTTTGAGTACTGACCCCTGATGACTGTCTGGACTAGTCCCTGCAGTTTTCTTGGCAAGTTTTTGCTAAGTAGTTTGCCACTGCCTTCTACTTCCTAGGGCTGAGAGAGGGACTGGCCTAAGGTTGCCCGACTGGCTTTGTGCCCAAGGCAGGACTAAAACTCATGGTCTTCTGCTTTCTAGCCTGGTGCCTTAACCACTACACCAAACTGGCCCTCTATGCTCTTTTTACTCCGATTTAAAAAACAACAACGCACTGCCACCAATTGTAATGTTGCCCTGTAGGGAAGAATCTTTGACCATTTGGGGCTCTAAAATACTCCAAAGCAGGGAATGAAAACCAGAACTTTCACCCTCGGTTGCTTCCATGCAACTATTCAGTGGACTGCCTTTGCTCAGGAAGACACAAATACTAGACCTCAATCCATCATCTGATCTAGTGACCATCATTACCCATCTTTCAGCTTACTGTTGGTATATGTCACCAAAGAAATTCTCTAGAATGTATAAAGGCACTTCAAATTTATGTTGGAAATGTGAACAAGAAGGGACATTTTATCATGTTTGGTGGACGGGTAAAAAAGCTAGAAAATTCTGGATTCAAATACATACACCGATTCAGAGGATTTTAAAGATTAATATACAATTGAAACCAGGTTTTTCTTTTGGGATTGATGGACAAACAGTTGGAAAAAAGTAATGGAACTATGTTTTTGTACATGATAACTGCAGCAAGATTATTATATGCACAAATATGCTCCTTTTCAACACCTACATGAAACCACTGGGTGAGATCATCCGTCTCCACGGGAAGAGGTACCATCAATATGCTGATACTCAAGTCTACATCTCCATCCCGGGTGAAGTGAGTGATGCTGTGACTGCCCTCTCTTGGTGCCTGGGGGCTGTGGGGGTCTGGATGGGGAACAACAGGCTTCAGCTGAACCCTGGTAAGACGGAGTGGCTGTGGGTTAATGGCTCTTCCGTATCTGGGACATTGTCATCTTTGGTTCTGGATGGGGTTGCACTGCCCCAGACAGGCCTGGTGTGTGATCTGGGGGTTCTCCTGGACTCACGGCTCCTGCTCAAAGAGCAGGTGGCAGCTGTGGCTAGGAGGGCCTTTGCGCAGCTTCGTGTTGTGCATCAGTTACGCCCCTTCCAGGATCAGGAGGCCCTTGGGTCAGTCATGCCCTTGTTGTCTCCCATATAGACTATTGCAATGCGCTCTACATGGGGCTACCCTTGAAGAGTATCCGGAAGCTACAGCTGGCCCAGAATGCAGCCGCACGGGCCATCTTTGGTGTCCCTAGGATGACACATATAACACCTTTGTTACGCAAGCTGCATTGGGTGCCAGTTTGCTTCCGGGTCCAATTCAAGGTGGTGGTGATTACCTTTAAAGCCCTACATGGCATGGGGCCAGGTTACCTGAGGGACTGCCTCTTCCCCGTTACATCAACCCGTCCCACCCGATCTTTCAGAGACGGCATGTTGTGGACCCCGTCAGTAAGAGAACTTCAGTTGGCGGGGTCAAGGCGGGCCTTCTCTGCAGTAGCGCCCGCCCTCTGGAACATTCTACCCCCCCGAGGTGAGGTTGGCCCAATTGCTCCTGGCCTTCTGGAGGAATTTGAAGACCTGGTTCTGCCACCTGGCTTGGGGCGAGGAGAGGAGTAGGCATGTTTGGGGATGGCTAGTACCCTAGAGTGCTCGTTGCATTCAAGGACTGAGTTAGATCATCAGCCATTGGATTTCATTTTTTATTTTTATGTATATTCATTTTAGTTTTAATTGTATTTATATATTGTAATTTATATATTGTAATTATTGTTTTATTGATTATGCTGTTGTAAACCGCCCAGAGTCCCTCCGGTGAGAGGAGATGGGCGGCGACAAATCTAATAAATAAATAAATAATAAAAAGATGGAAAGATTTGGCATTACCCACAATGGAGGAATGGTTGGTGAAAATGATAGAACTTGCCAAGATGGCTAAATTGACTTCTTTGATTAGAGAAAAGACAGTATCTACATTTATTGCTGACTGGAAACCCTTTATAGACTTTTTGTGTGAAACAGAAAAAATGAACTTATGATTTACGGTTTTGATGATTAGACAGAATAGATTATAGAAAGAAGACAGCTATGCTGTAACCATAGAGCAAGAGGTAAACTTATAATTGTACTTATAATTGCTGTAAAGAAAATCAGAAGGTACTTCTTTTTATCTTTTTTCTCTCTTTTCTATTTTTCTTTTACTTGTTCCCCTTTCTTGGACTTTTAGCTTTCTCTTTGATTTCTTTCTTTTCTTTTCATTACTATATATTAGTTTGTATTAGTTTTCTTTTTAAAAATCTTTAATAAAATTATCTTAATAATAACCCATCTTTCAGCACGGAATTCTCAATTCCTTATAGTGTTCTTCTACCTGCTTTGAATCTCTTTCGTTGGATGACTACTATATAATACAATTTTTTTCCTCACCCCTCTTCCAGCTCTATTATTGGGAGTAACATTACTTGAGAAGACACACTGTCCATATTTCACTACATTTTCTCAACAAACATTAAATGTATGAAAAACATTTTTATTACAAAACTAATATTCCCCAACAAGACTGTACATTAAGATACTGTTACAGTTAAGGTACATATTAGTGGTAAGGTGGCGACAGTGGTGATTAGTGTGTATTTGAAAGACAAAGGATTTAAGAATTTTCTAAAAACTGACTGAACACCACACTATCAAATCATTTGTTTCTTTTAAAAAGGAAAGAAAGCTGGCTTGATGATACACTGTATGAAGACAGCCAGACTGTGTTTCCTTTTCAACAGGGCTTTACACATTTGTGCACTAATTGCAGTTTCATCCCAGCATGACTTAAGTTCGCAACATGATTTTGCAGCATAAAAAGCTTAAAGGAATCATTTGTGATATTTACTAGGAATTATATGCTGAGAAGTTGCTCCAAATAAGCAAAGAAAAGTAACCAAGCAGGGACTAACTCTTATGTGCATGCAAGAGCAGAAGAGAGATATACATGATGGATTTCAACCAAATACTCAAAAATCTGAAAATAATTAAAAAAAGACTACTGGACCATAATCCTGCATTTCTTTTATAAAGTCCAAAATGAGAAGAGCTATATTAGGCCCTAGTTACAGGCTCCAAGATCACATTTTCTAACTTTGGGGATTAAAAAGGAAGATACATCCCACATTTCCAAAATACATAAAATCTAGCCAGGATTCATGACCTGGATTTCCATCAGCCCTGGCTTTTTTAAAAAAGAGATGTAGCACTGTCATCTAATCCTGAGACTCTGCTGAATGAATTTTAGAAGCTGTGATGCAATACCACCAAGTACATTTAAAATCCAGTACTGAAGATTTAATGTCTTGCTGTTGAGAGTTATTCAGAGACAGGATGCATATGTAAGCAAGCAACAGGTAAAGGTGGTATTGTGTTTCTATCCTCTAGTACTCAAGATAACCCATTCCCAACCGAGGCTGAACACATTAAGGCAAATTCTGTGTCATTTAC
Source organism: Charina bottae (assembly GCA_023362775.1). Classification (NCBI taxonomy): domain Eukaryota; kingdom Metazoa; phylum Chordata; class Lepidosauria; order Squamata; family Charinaidae; genus Charina; species Charina bottae. The sequence goes on from JALMGJ010000040.1 coordinate 5,843,843, forward strand.
AACTGGCTTGTTTTGCTTGCTTCTCCTCAGCTACGTTAGCAATCTAATGCTACTACTTCTGGAAAGCGTTTAATCATACGAGGCAAAGGCAACCCTCCCCCCCAGTAACCAAGTCAATTATAAAACAAACAAGAGAAGGTCAATAGCACTAAGTAATCCCTCCTTTCAATAGTTGTAAAAACCTCATACAGCACCTTTGGGTTACATTTTCTCTGATGGGTAATTAATGTAATCATTTAATATTCTTTCTGCAATTGTTTGTGCTCATAAAGCTCTGCATAAATTATAGTTCTATGTCGTGTTATATTCATGCAGAAGAAGGAAATTTTGATCAAAACCTAGATCTATAATAGCTCCAGGGGCTGTTTCCCAGCCCCACATGGGAAGGCACGTTCTATTGACGGGAGTTTTTTTGTTTAAAGCAAATCAAATTAACCCAAATTCAAAAGCCACGTAAGATAATGAAGATCCCACAGCAGGATTTTGCAAGTGGAATGGATTAGCTACACCGTCAAATATATTTTGTTACACGTGACTTCAAATAGGCAGGGAAAACCTCGAAGAAGTTCTTCATGTCACCTCTGTGGGTTAAGCCAAGAGATAATTGGTTTAGGGCATGTGCAGACACTGTTAGAAAGAGACTTGGGAAACCTGTTTCAACTGCCAGTCTGGAAATAAGATGAAGGGATTATGTTCACAATTCTTGAATACCCTCTCTGATTCCTCTATTGCCCTGTGATGCTTTTAAGAAAAAAATGAGGGGGGGGCGAGGAAAAAAAAACTGGGTTCAGCAAGTCCTTCTTCAAACTACTCAGAGTCTGACTGGTCCCTTCATCTTCCTGTGAACGGAGGCCAAACATGTCCACACACGCAGGTACAGTTAGTGCACAGCATTCTGAAGATGCACTTGCCTCTGTGTGGACCGAGTGCAGGCTAGTTCTCGAGAGAAACACCCTGAAGGAAAAGAGACACTTGATCAGCTGTAATGCACGGAAGCTAACAGCTCAAAAAGGTACCAGGGTTGGGGGAGAGAATAATAGTGGTGTGGAAGCCCTCTCTACACCATGGCACTGTATGCATGCAGCAGGGTCAAGAATATGACTGCCTGTGACCATGGGGATGGGTGGGTTGCAAAATAACCTCTATGTTCAAGAAACCTCTTCCTATTCTGAAAGTCCATTTGCACTTGCTACTCAACACTCAGGAGAGTTTCAGAGTGTATCCACACCATTCAAAAAATGGGCCAAGCCAACTTGGCCTCAGGACCAAGAACATACTAAGAATACTATCTAAGCCCCACTTTAAATCCCTTCACTCCTAGTTAAAATGGAAATGGAACAAATGATTGGAAAATATTTGCTTAAAACCTTGAAAAATGCTATCAGTTATTGCAAACAATACTGAGCTTGATGATAAATATAAAGAAATACAGAATAAAGTAGCTTTGAAACCCTGGAATTCTTCAAGTGTTGGGAAAAACAGAACTTATGGCACTGCAGACATACATATGGGTGATGGAGACAAGGCATTAGTATTGAACGGTGCTACCTGGACTATACATTCTCCACCTCCTGTCCACGATCATGATCACCATCTTCCTCCTCCTCCTCTTCCTCCTCCTCTTCATTACCCTTTACTACAGGCGTCTCGCCATCCCTTGCTATCTCTTCCACGTGAGCAAGCATGTCAGCCATCAATGCTTCCTCTAGCCTCTTCCTCACTTGCTGAACCAGCTCTTCCTGCTTCCTGGGGGGGGGCAAATAAAATAAAATAATAATAAATACCCCCAGCATGTGTTGTAGCTATACCTTTGTTGCATGCAGCAGATAGAATTGCAGAAATCCTGCTATCGGGGAAGAGGCAAATTGTCGAAGAGTAACATGATCACTTTTATATCCCATGTTTCATTCAGGAGCTAAAGGTGGAATAGACACAGCTTCCTCCTCCTTTATTTTCTCCACAACCACCATCTTATAAGATCGGAATGAGAATGGCTGGTTCAAAGGCACGAAGTGAGCCTTCATAGCTGAGGGGAACTAGAACTTGGGCCTCCCTGCTCCTGGTCCAACACCTTAACCACTAAATCACACTGGTTCACGTGCAATGAAGATGATAGAACAGGATTTCTGCTGGAACACTGTAGCCCATGGCGACTGCCTATCTCTGGGAAGACCCAAGCAGGGCAAGAGGTGTGTCATTAACAGATGTTCCATTAAGGAAGACATGGAGGACCATGCAGGAACTATACAGATGTCTTCCTGGGGGAGCCTTAGTTTCAAAGACAGCCAATACAATTGAGCTCCTAGTGGAGTGTGCTCTAATTTCCTGTGGTACAGGTTTGTTCTGTATCTTATAGGTTATCCTGATGGAGACCTTGATCCACATGGTTATCATGGTCACTGAAGCTTTCTAGCCCAAGCGGGGCTATCAGAAGGCTACTAGGGGACTGTCAGGGACGATGAATTCTTCTGTTCTTAGAGAGAACCTGGTAGCCTGTCTGACATCTAGTTTATGCCAGTCCCCCTCTAGTTGGATCTTAGGGTTAGGGCAGAAGAAAAGATGGCTTCCTCACCTGGTAGACGACCAAATTCATAGAAACATTGTATGGCTTGCAAATGATCTAGTCCAAACCCCTGCCAGGACAGGCATCCAGCACTACAGCACCCTAAAGATATGGCCATCCAGGCTGTTTAAACCCCTCCAACAAAAGTGAGGCTATCTGTTCTTTGCTGAATAGTACTTATTGTTAGGTAATTCTTCCTGATGTCCAACTAAAATCTATTTACAGTTTAAACCCAATCTTGTCCTCTGAAACAACTTTGAACAATTCTACCGTTGTCTAGATTATGGCCCTTCAGATACATGACAACAGCAATTATGTCTTCCTGCAGCCTGCTCCAGGCTGAAAGTACCAAACACTTCCAAATGTTCTTCATTGAGTTTTTCTCTCCAAGCCTTCTTGGTTGCTTCCTTCTGGACATGGTTCTGTTTGTCAACATAGCTCCTAAAATTCAATTCCTTTGTGACACGCACTGGACTGAAGTTATAGTTATAGAACCAAAAGAGGTTCACTACTCCCCAGAATTAGGACTGAGGAGAATGATTAACTCCAGCTTGTGATTCATCCAGCCCGGCATTTCTCATGATGTACTCTGCATATAAGTTAAATAAGCAGGGTGATAATACACAGCCTTGTCGTACTCCTTTCCCAATTTTGAACCAGTCGGTTGTTCCATGTCCGGTTCTAACTGTTGCTTCTTGACCCGCATACAGGTTTCTCAGGAGACAGGTAAGGTGGTCTGGTACTCCCATCTCTTTAAGAATTTGCCACAGTTTGTTGTGATCCACACAATCAAAGGCTTTAGCGTAGTCAATGAAGCAGAAGTAGATGTTTTTCTGGAACTCTCTTGCTTTTGAGGAAAATGATACCTGCTTGCAAAGGGTGCTTGATTTTATGCTTTTGTCAAGGCCAGCCTGTAGAAACGTGAAGACTTGGGGGTGAAGGCTGACAGTGGCAAATTTCCCCTCCTTTTGAACCATCTATAAAATGCTCTCCACATTAATTTATCTACGTGGACGGTAGAGGCCCTGCAGGGTGCTGGGATGGTCTATATGGCTGTATTGTCATATACTAGGCTGGTAAGCTTGTTCTGCTCAATCTTCAGGTATGTAGCTGTAAGCAGCTATGTCTGGGCAGCTGAATCCCCCCTTGCTTAGCAGCACTGGAGAGATTCCATGGTCAGGATGCTAGCAGGCTGACTATACCCGAGAACCAGGATCTCCTGAGCCTGTTGGAGGCTACCAGTATAGCCTCCTCTCCCTAACTTTGCACAGGGGATTAGTGGAAATGGTGGGAAGGCATACAGCAGCTCTCTGGGCCAACTGGCTATGAAGGGGGTTACGCCGGTTCTCTTTTTTGGGGAAATGAAAGTTGAAACGTTCCACCTTGCAACTGATGGGCGTTGCCAACAGATCCAATGCCAACCTCTAGCAACCTGTGATCTATCAGAGTACCTACGATTGAGGCTTCCTTTGCCTGGGTCTTGGTCCTTGTGGCTGAGCCAGTTTGCCGCCACATTGTGGATTCCCTAGACATGCTCTGCCATGAGAAACAGCATTCTTTCTTTTGCCAGTATAGAAGCTTCCTGCTGCTTCCCTCTCTCCGGATGGAGTTTTGGTGGTGGTTCTTTGGTTAGGAGAATGTGCCGGCCTTTTAGAAGGGCTGGAACTTGTTCAGAAATAGCCGTACTATGTACCGTTCCAGACTTATCTGGTCTCTTGCTTCTTCTGTCCAGACTCCCTGGGCTATGAGGCCTATACAATGAGCCTCCCACCCACACATTTTCAGTGTGCTGGCGGGAGGGTAAAAAATATTTTCCCTACCAGAGGGTTCCCGACAGCCATCACTTGAAGGAGACCTTCTTCACCTTTAGCAGGATCGCCATCCACCTTTGAACCTTTAGAGACCAGTATTTCTCAATTTTGGCAACTTTCAGATGTGTGGACTTCAACTCCCAGAATTCCCCAGCCAGCCATGCGTTGAAGTCCACGCATCTGAAAGTTGCCATGGTTCAGAAACACTGCTTTAGACTGTTGGATTCTGGAAAGGTAGAAGCACCTTTCCAGAAATGCAATCTTGTTCCTACTGAATCTGTGAAGGTGACCATCTGGCCCTGGAGACTTGAGAATCATGAAATCTGGGCAGATTTGAAGAACTGAGGCAAGTAGTCAATAGGATGGTCTTCCCTTTCGCCTCTGATAGAGACGTGGGCTCCTTTCTGCCTAAGGATTACACCCAGGCGTTGTGTGCTGGGTACTCTTCTCCCTACTGATCAAAATCTCAGATCTGTCCATTCTGTTTCCTGTTTGACTGATGGGGATGAAATCAGCAAGTCATCCAGCTATTACACATGTATTCTTGAGGACCTCAGGTAGGCTGCAATGGGACAGCAACAAGCATAGCATCTGGCTCCTGGCTGCCATAGCACCGATCAGGTTCCCTTCTGATGCATGCAGTACATTGTCACTGCTAGGGGCTCGCATGCTTGCTTGTCCTCAGCATTCAGAGAGTCCCTTCACTGTGTCCACAGACACCATATCGCTCTTGGTGAGCTTGCTCATCGTAAGTAGAAGAGAAGAGATCTCAACTGACAGTGTTGTGGTCAGACTGCAGAACTTGTAGGCATGTGTGCTCTCTAGAGCAAGGGAAGGCAGAAACCGGGTGCAGAGACACCTGCTCCTGCTGGAAGCAACATTAAATGCTTGGAGCCCTGCCTGTGAAGTAGACTATGAGGGAATGCCCTGGCTCCACTGTAGGCAAACAATGTGCATTTCACAACCACCATCTAATTTTTTGAGGAGGACAGAAACAGACCAGATGTTTTTAAGCGTCTAACAAATTCTGGCACTATGTAAAACACCAGGGGGAGAAATCCACCTCCTGCCCTGGGAGTCGGGTTTTACTACCTGATGTCTTCATCGGTCACCATAAAGGCTTTGCAGAGAGGCTGGGAAGTATTCAGCCAGACCCCGGGGTTTTTCTCAACAGCAGCCGAAAGCTGTCCAGTAATAGGCATTGTGCTGGTATGCAAGGCACTGGCAATGGCCGAAAGGAGGGTCTCATCGGTACATCCAGGTCCCACACCTAAAGAGGTACAGCAGCAGCACAGTTAATAAATGCCTGCCTGTCCTTTTCCTGATATTATTAGGAATTTCCTACTGATCAGCACTGTCAGGTTTAAGGCACAAGTCTTCTCCATGACATCCCGATAGCAATATCTGGTACCAGCTAGAATGGTGAGCTGAAATTTGAGTTTAAATCCCTATTCCACAATAAAGCTTTTTGTACTTCCCCCCCCCCCCCAAGTGTTTCTTCTTTTTAACCTCTTGGCCTAAAAACACAGCTAAGGGGAAAAGCCTTTCCTCTTTTGCAGAAGGCAGAGCTAACATTGAGAAGGCAGGATTAGCTTCCAAATAGTTTAAGCCCTGCCTTCTAGGCAGAAGAGGTAGAATTAACTATTTCCTGTGGTCTCCCTTTTCAGCGGATTGAGAATCAGCAAGCTTCCCTTCCCTCACTCTGTTTTTTTCCTGAGGATAAGAAAAAGGGGAGCACAAAACGAGCTCATGTGTATCACCCTATACACATCCTACCTGAACAGTGAGATTTTAAAAAATGCATTTTTAACCAACAATACAGGCAGCTACCCCTTCATGGATCACTGCCTTGTCGTGGCGAAGGGGCTTGCGTAACTCAATGAAGTCAGGTCAAGAAGAACAGGTCATGACGGAGAGTTCTGACAAAACGTGGTCCACTGGAGGACGGAATGGCAAACCACTCCAGTATCCTTGCCAAGAAAACCCATGGACAGTATCAAAAGGCTAAAAGATATGACGCCGGAAGATGAGCCCCAAAGGTCGGAAGGTGTCCAAAATGCTACTGGGGAAGAGCGGAGGGAAATTCCGAGTAGCTCCAGAAAGAGTGAAGCGGCTGTGCCAAAGTCGAACGGATACTCAGTTGTGGATGTGTCTGGAAGTGGAAGGAAAGTCTGATGCTGTAAAGAACAATATTGCTTAGGAACCTGGAATGTAAGATCAATGAATCAAGGTAAGCTGGATGTGGTCAAACATGAGATGACAAGATTGAACATCGACATCTTGGGAATCAGCGAACTAAAATGGACAGGAATGGGCGAATTTAATTCAGGAGACCATTATATATACTACTGTGGGCAAGAATCCCTTAGAAGAAATGGAGTAGCTCTCATAGTCAATAAAAGAGTGGGAAAGGCAGTACTGGGGTACAACCTCAAAAACGACAGAATGCTTTCAGTTCGAATCCAAGGCAAACCATTCAACACCACAGTGATCCAAGTCTATGCCCCAACCACTGATGCCGAAGAAGCTGAAGTTGACCGGTTCTATGAAGACCTACAACACCTTCTAGAACTAACACCAAAAAAAGATGTCCTTTTCATCATAGGGGACTGGAATGCTAAGGTAGGAAGTCAAAAAATAACCGGAATAACAGGCAAGTTCGGCCTCGGAGTACAAAATGAAGCAGGGCAAAGGCTAATAGAGTTTTGTCAAGAGAACACGCTGGTCATAGCAAACACTCTTTTCCAACAACACAAGAGACGACTCTACACATGGACATCACCAGATGGTCAATACCGAAATCAGATTGATTATATACTTTGCAGTATTACAATCAGCAAAAACAAGACCTGGAGCTGACTGTGGCTCAGATCATGAGCTTCTTATCGCAAAATTTAGGCTTAAATTGAAGAACGTAGAGAAAACCACTAGACCAATCAGGTATGACCTAAATCATATCCCTTATGAATATACAGTGGAGGTGAGGAATAGATTTAAAGGATTAGATCTGGTAGACAGAGTGCCTGAAGAACTATGGATGGAGGTTCGTAACATTGTACAGGAGGCAGCAACTAAAACCATCCCAAAGAAAAAGAAATGCAAGAAAGCAAAGTGGCTGACTGATGAGGCTTTACAAATAGCTGAGGAAAGAAGGGAAGCAAAAGGCAAGGGAGAAAGGGAAAGATATAAACAACTGAATGCAGAATTCCAGAGAATAGCAAGGAGAGATAAGAAGGCCTTCTTAAATGAACAATGCAAAGAAATCGAGGAAAACAATAGAATGGGGAAGACTAGAGATCTCTTCAAGAAAATCGGAGATATCAAGGGAACGTTTTGTGCAAAGATGGGCATGATAAAGGACAAAAAAGGCAGGGACCTAACAGAAGCAGAAGAGATTAAGAAGAGGTGGCAAGAATACACAGAAGAACTATACAAGAAAGATCTTAATATCCCTGATAAATACGATGGTGTGGTCACTGACCTTGAGCCGGACATCCTAGAGAGTGAAGTCAAGTGGGCCTTAGGAAGCATTACTAACAACAAAGCTAGCGGAGAAGACAGTATCCCAGCTGAGCTATTTAAAATCCTAAAAGATGATGCTGTTAAAGTGCTGCACTCAATATGCCAACAAATTTGGAAAACTCAACAGTGGCCACAGGATTGGAAAAGGTCAGTTTATGTTCCAATTCCAAAGAAAGGCAATGCCAAAGAATGTTCATACTACCGTACAATTGCGCTCATTTCACATGCCAGCAAGGTTATGCTCAAAATCCTACAAGCTAGGCTTCAGCAGTATGTGAACCGAGAACTACCAGAAGTGCAAGCTGGGTTTCGAAGAGGCAGAGGAACTAGAGATCAGATTGCCAACATTCGCTGGATCATGGAAAAAGCAAGAGAGTTCCAGAAAAACATCTACTTCTGCTTCATTGACTACGCTAAAGCCTTTGATTGTGTGGATCACAACAAACTGTGGCAAAGTCTTAAAGAGATGGGAGTACCAGACCACCTTACCTGTCTCCTGAGAAACCTGTATGTGGGTCAAGAAGCAACAGTTAGAACCGGACATGGAACAACCGACTGGTTCAAAATTGGGAAAGGAGTACGACAAGGCTGTATATTATCACCCTGCTTATTTAACTTATATGCAGAGTACATCATGAGAAATGCCGGGCTGGATGAATCACAAGCCGGAGTTAAGATTGCCGGGAAAAATATCAACAACCTCAGATATGCAGACGATACCACCCTAATGGCAGAAAGTGAAGAGGAACTAAAGAGCCTCTTGATGAGGGTGAAAGAGGAGAGTGCAAAAGCTGGCTTGAAACTCAACATTAAAAAAACCCAGATCATGGCATCTGGTCCCATCACTTCCTGGCAAATAGAAGGGGAAGAAATGGAAGCAGTGACAGATTTTATTTTCTTGGGCTCCAAGATCACCGCAGACGGTGACTGCAGCCGTGAAATTAAAAGACGCTTGCTCCTTGGGAGGAAAGCTATGGCAAACCTAGACAGCATATTAAAAAGCAGAGACATCACCTTGCCGACAAAGGTCCGTATAGTTAAAGCTATGGTTTTTCCAGTAGTAATGTATGGCTGTGAGAGTTGGACCATAAGGAAGGCTGAGCGCCAAAGAATTGATGCTTTCGAACTGTGGTGCTGGAGAAGACTCTTGAGAGTCCCTTGGACTGCAAGGAGGTCAAACCAGTCAATCCTAAAGGAAATCAACCCTGACTGCTCATTGGAAGGACAGATGCTGAAGCTGAAGCTCAAATACTTTGGCCACCTAATGAGAAGAGAGGACTCACTGGAAAAGACCCTGATGCTGGGAAAGACTGAGGGCAAAAGGAGAAGGGGACGGCAGAGGATGAGATGGTTAGATAGCATCACCGATGTAATGAACATGAATTTGAGTAAACTCCGAGAGACAGTGGAGGACAGGAAGGCCTGGCGTGCTATGGTCCATGAGGTCACGAAGAGTCGGACACGACTGAACGACTGAACAACAACAACAGGCAGCTAATCACCTGGGTGGTTATGGTGAGGCATCTGACTAACTGGGGTCTGAAAGGGCTGGATCACTTGGGAAACAGCAACATATACAAAAGGCTGGCCAAAAGAGGAGATTCTAGCTAGAAGCTCTTCAACACAATTCAAGGATTGTGAATGAGGGAGGCTTAAAGCTTTCATTACTGATATGAATATACGGATAAACATAAATGTTAACCTTCTTTGTGATGGCACACCAGCTTAGGAAAAGGTTTACTCTTGCATCCAGCAAGTAAAGATTTATTTTTGGCATCACAGTAAGATTACCCTATTTACCCGACCTATCTGGAAATTTGTTTTTATGACTGTATCATTCACTTGTTTGATATCAGCTTTGTTTTAAAAATTCATGATTATAAAGCATCATTATTTTTAAAATAATGGTTAAATGCTCTGAAGAACTGTTGATGGTGGAGAAGTAGGATGTAAAATGTTCCCAAATGAAACAATCAGCTTCATGATCTGCCACCAGCAGATCTGCTCTCTACCAACAGCTGTGAAAAGTACCTTGCAAACCCTTTGGAAGGTCCATTGTTTTCACCAGCTCCTCTGCAATATCGAAGGCATTTAAACCACTTAGTTTCTTTTCCCAGAAGAGCTAAAAAGAGAAAAATAATCAATTTTTGTAAAAAAAAAGTGGGGAAGGGGAGAGAAAAGTTGCGTGTCCCCCCTCTCAATACTGGAAAAACTGTTACACATCTTTAAGTAGCCTGCAGTATGTCGATTTTTCCATCTTACTCCAGTCTTATTCCAGTCTTTCCCAGTATGCATCCCTTATAATGTTATGCAGCATAAAAGCATTTTAACCCACTTTGACTTTGAAGATTGCTGAATGTACAAATGAGGCCCAGCCCTCAGGTTTATCCTCTAAAAAGACATGTTACACAAGGATGAAGGGAGAAAAGCTGGTGCAGGGAAGCAAATTCAGGAACAAGTTCTTATAGTAATGCAGGGGAGCAAACAACTCGGAGAGGAGAAACCCGACAGCTTCCAGCTTGAGCAAATGGAATGGCCCAGCTTTCTGTTCTTCACATTTCTCTAACTGTATAGAATGGCTGCTGGTTGAGAGCTGAGGGAGGTAGAATTTGGAGGATTTATGTTTTGGATTACAACTCCCTTCAGCACAAGCCAGCATGAATGATGATTGGAAATGATGTAATCCAAGTTATCTGGGAAGGCACTATGTGGAACATTGGATTGTACCCAGTGGCTTTCCAGAAGAAGATAGGCCAGTCTTCCCACCCAAGATATTTTTAAATCTGTAAAGTAGTGGTGTGCAACATTTGTCAGCTTGAGAATTCAACATTCCAGACATACAGAATATTCTGTTTCCCTCCAGACCATACCATTCCTGGGGGCTGGATGGGTGTTCCAGCAGTTTCCAGAAGTAACTCTTTTGAAGTGGTTTGGGATGTTCCAGGTGTGGTCTGGCCCCAAACCAGGCCCATTTTGTCCAGAACACCTTGAAACATTCCCAGTCTGGATGACTTATTTCTAGAATATGCTGAAGCATCTCCCTTGGGAGAGAAATGGCATTTTCTGGAGTTTACCAGAATGGCCCACTCCCAGACTGATGGATTTTGCACCTCTCTATGGGACAGGAGATGTCAGGGATTTAACACAAGATCTTCTGCATGCAACATACCTCCCCAAATCTTTTAAACAAAGATCGTATAATTTTTGTTGAAGGCTTCACTTGAAAACTGGATGAAGCCAGAATCCAGTTTTAGAGGGCATCAAGGATTTCCCCCCCCTTAAACTCTACTCAAGATACCAAAATATGCAAAACAGGGGCCAACATTTTTGGCCCTATCCGCTTGGGTTGGGAGAAGATGCTTTGTGAGCTATAAATGGGATGCTGGCAACTTGCATGCAGCCCCAAGGTCTACTTTTTGCACTTTTACTTCAGATTAATCTGAAAAGGGAGAAAGAATCAGTAAGAGCAATCTTTTCCTGTTCTTTCACGCAACCCACTGATTATGGGATGTCCTTGGAAACTGTCTCGAGCTCGCTAAGTGCTAGTAAGATGGAACTTCTCAGTATTCAGAAATGTTAACTTCATGTTCAGAGACAGTCTAAAGCTGCTACAGGTTGGGGGAGCAGGCCGGCGATTTATACTCCTTGCAGACATTCTTGCAACATCTGGCTAACCATTCCTGGAACTCTTTTTATGATCTTACAATAACTTAGTGTGGTATAATGGAGAGAGCACATTGACTTCAATGTAGAGATCAAGGTTCATGTTGCTGCTTGATCAGGCCTCTGCTTCTCAGCCTAGCTTTCCACGAGATCATTTGGCAAATATTTCAAGGCAGACCTCCCACCTCCCAACCACCTCCCTTACCTGTCGGGGTTGGTCAACTGCTTTTTGGGGGTCAGTCTTCACTTTATTGCTGGGATGATTTGTGATCTTAGTGACTGGTTGTTTAAAAATTGAAGCTGTCTGCCTGACAGGAAGCGTGGTGTTTAGATCAGGTTTACCCTAAAGATTTTAGGGGATGAGAGGGGAGGAAAAGGAGCCATAAAAGAAAAAAAAGGTTTCTGTTCAGAAATTAAACTAAGATCTCTGTCTATAACATATTGTAATTTATGGTGATGCAAAAATGTTTTGAATCAAATTGTTTCTAATCTGAAACACCCTGTTTCAAATGTGAATCAGCTGTGAATGGGCTATCTGAACATTTTAAAGCTAGAAACAGTTCTGTTCTAACCGCAAAACATTTGATTTTGAGTTGGAACAGTTTCAAAATGGTTCAAGCTGGCAATTTTGCATTTGAAGTGGTCTGATTCTAAACATTTTCAAGACTCCTAGAATTTAAAGTCTACTCGAAGTATGTCTTTATAAATATCAGATTTTTAAAGATGCACGTATCACAGTAGGGAAGTATGTGAAGGAGCGAATTAACCCTTTCCTTATGTTGATTCTGGAGAAATCACTCAATTAAAGAAACTTTTTTGACTACAAAGAATTCTCTCCATCGGCAGCAATAGCGGATTTTCTTGTCAGAAATCCAACAGAAGGAAAGAGTTGTTTTCCCTTCATGTCTATTTTGATCATGAATTATCAGCTTCCAACACTATACACGGTTTTTTAAAAAGTACACAGAACACTCATTAGCCCCATCTTAGTTCAAGACTTAGATCAACAGCTTGACTTTCATGTAAGGCAACTTTATGAGTATGAGTATACAGCAAAGCCACACCAACAACATTCTGGTGCATGTTAGAGTGATTAAAAAATCCCTACAAATTAGTATAGTTCCATGAGCATAAGGCTGGTTATCAGTCAGAGGTGCTCTAGTGAACAGAAGGTTAGAGCAGATGACTTCCAAGATCCAATTCTGATTTTATAACTGGAGGTGCAATCAGCCATACTTTCCTTGTGTTCAGGAAGGCCTTTAACCTGGCTTTATTTCAGCAAGTTTTTGAGCTCTAGGGCGATTATAAGCACTTATCTGTTTTTGTTACTGCCATTATGATTGTGGTTTTTGGTGCAGTTTTTTAAATAGTTTTAACTGTTGAGATATTCTACATCAGTTTGCTTGTATGTATCACACAGAATCAGTCATATTAGGGAAGTCTATAGAAGGTGCTAAATAAACATTAAAAATAAATAATAGGAGCCTTCATTCATAATATCTGAAGTCAGCCAAGTTAAGTGCTGTTACTTACGTCTACAACTGCCACCCATTCATGTCTATGCAAAACATACACACAATGCAGCTTGGTTGATGACTGAGGGCAAAGTCCATCTCTCTTAGACAAAGAGGGAGAAGAGCAGCCCTAGCTGAGACAGGGCATTTACTTAGTGCACAGAGGGTTCCAGGTTCAATCCCCAATACCTACATTTAACAACTAATGTCCACCTCCATCCTGGGAATATGTAACATGGACCCCCCACCCACATTGCCCCTCCATGCTTTGTCATAAAACAGTAACTTGGCCAGTAATAATAAACTACAGAAAAGATCTAAAAATGGAGTTCCCCTAGTCCACCTCTCTTTGTTCATCGTTGGTTACGTTTTAAGATCATTTGGTTCAACCAGACATTTTGTTTAGAATCAAGGACCTTGGATATGTTTTCGTCTCCCATTCACTGAGATGTTGCTTTAGAATTTGCTCACTTGCTTTGCAACATTGGCTGTGAAATCTATTTTAAACCCCATCTGCTTCAAGTCCAAGTTATTAAAGAAAGAGCATTAATGACAAAATAAGTAAATAGAGTTAATAAGACGCATTTCTGTGTGCACTCAGAGCTCAGCTCTAATTCTCTCCCTATAGCCAACAGGGTACCCACGTTTTAGAGGGGGAGGAGGGGAAAAGGTCAGCCTCACCTTGGTTTGGCTTGAACAATCATAGCGCATCCGTTGCCGGTTCTTGTTCACCTTGCTCATTAGCATCTTCCCTGTTCGGAAGTCAAACGTGCTCAAGTCCATCGAGTTGCCCAAGTAACGCGCCAGCTGAGGCTTGCTGCGGAATTTCTTCCCACTTGGACTGCGAAATGGACAGAATTTGGGGGGTGGGCGGAAGGAAGAACAAATTTAGCTTTCGAACTCTGGCCAGCATGTGTTAGAATTATAGCCCAAATGCAGCAATTAGTTTTGGGCTGCTTTGCACCTATCTCCGCAAAACAGTCATGGCTTTGTTCCAGCATTAACAGAAACCCTCCCTTCAGCTCCGTAACCACAGATGCAACAAAGCTAGTTAACAGCAAGTCACTTTCCCTACTGCTGAGGACACTGTGGACAATACAATGTACATAGTAATCATTGGTGAAGTTACTGCTGAAGTTAAGCTCTGTAAAGGGGAGGGGTAAAGAGCCTTAACTTAAAATTAAGAATACATGTTCTTCTGGAAATATGAGACCTGTGCAAATGCTTATCACAAACAGAAATAATTCAAAAACTATTTTAGCAGTATGATACATATGTGCTAAGAAAAGGTTTTAGACAGTGGGTATGATGTCCTCCTGATTTAAGGCCTGCAAGTCATCTGTGAGGAAAGTGTCCCATGTGGGTTATTATGTTTTTTAAAAAAACTGTATGCAGAAAGCATTTCTGGTCCTCCATTCATCCAACCAAAGATAAAAAAGCAGCTGCAAAGCAATGGAACCAATTCTCCACGCTTGCCTGTCTTAAGGTATGCTGGCATTGTAAAGTTTTCCATGGTATCCTTCAGACACTGTTTACAAAAAAAAAGCTGTCTGCTTTTCTTTCATTCCTTTATTTAGAGTGTTACTTGAAATTCACAGACTTTTGAGAACATACATGGGCTGCAGGGGGGGAGGAAAAGGGGAGAACTTAAGATGAATACATCCCAACCTATTCAAACTGGGTCAAACAGCCTCCAGATGGCTACTCTGCACAGGCAACCTGGACTCTTTGTTCTTTTATAGTCTGTTTTGCAAGGGAAAATGTATCTTTGTCCCAAATGCATGCAACCTCATTTCCATCTCCTATTGTCTAGCTTCAGGAAAGCACACACAGACATTTCATAGAACTAGGAAAAATAAGGAGTTTAATTAAAACAAAAACAAAGGTGTAACTATGGATTACATGCAGCAGTAGTTTTCAAACTTTCTCCTTTCTGGGATCATCCTTTCTCACTGAGTCATCTGCTAGGTATCCAGAGTACTTCAGAGGGTTTTTACAACACTTTTATTTTATTATTTATTTGTTTTCTATCCCGCCTTTATTATTCTTATAAATAACTCAAGGCGGCAAACATACCTAATACTTCTTCCTCCTCCTATTTTCCCCACAACAACCCCGTGAGGTGAGTCGGGCTGAGTGTGTGTGACTGGCCCGAGGTCACCCAGCCGGCTTTCATGCCTAAGGCGGGACTAGAACTCAAAGACTCCTGGTTTCTAGCCCAGCACCTTAACCACTAGACCAGGGGTGTCCAACCTTTTGCCGTTGGTGACACACCAATGGCCGCCACACAAAACCCCAGAAGCGCCGGCAGTGGCGCTTTCGGGTTGCCGCCGCCACGCTTTTGGGTTTTTGCGTGCCGTGGCGGCGGCATCCTGGTGTCGTGCAACAACCCGGAAGCGCTGATGGCCCGCTGCCGTGCGTGGCGGTGGCAGTGCGCCATCAGCGCTTCTGTGTTGTCGCGCGACACAGAGTTTGGAAAGCCGTGCACTAGACCAAACAAACTGACCAAACATAATGTCTACCAAGCCTTATTATTTGCATTCACACTCAATTTTAGTGGACACCAAAGTCTTTGCGTAGCTGATTCCTACAACAGACCATAGCAAGGGTATTCCAATTTTTTTCAGAAATAAAGCTGCCATTCCTTATTTTTTCACTGACAAACTTAAGTATTAGAGGAACATTGGAGAATATAACCTGAAAGTCACTGGTATCAAAAGTATTGTCTACTCTACCTGGCAGCGAATGCCCAGATCTCAGAAACTCTTCTCCATCACTTATACATTCCTTTAATATCAGATCCCAGCATGCAAAGCACCTCTCCCACTGAATCACTTTTCCTGAAGATGACAAGCTGTCTTGCCCAGGTCACATTATTATCATTAATGATAATATTGCATTTAATTAATGATAATAATTAATGATAATATTGCATTTAATTAATGATAATAATTAATGATAATAATGCATTATTATCATTAATGCATTTGCTCTGGTTCCCTGTAATTCCCCAGGCTCAAACACAGATTTTGCTCATCACTTGCTTTCCCAAGATCCATTTATGTAAACACAACACCAAAATCTTACACTAAAACAATCAAGTACTTGAGTTCTTTAACTCAAGCATTGTGGATGTAGACAACCATTGTAACACCATCAGTTATTTTAAGCATAATTAGAATGAAAGCTTCAATAAACCAATCCAATTTCCTACTCAAAGTAGCTTGGATTAAAAATCTTTAGGAACTGTTAGGAAGGTCATGCATTTCTTTGGGTAGGGCCCTCACAAAAAGCCTTATTATTTTCTAATCAGCCTAACTGAACATACCTGTTGATCCATACATATGTCTGTAGGTGATCTCACAAAAGGGTTATCTGGGGGACGTACTATACCTTAGCTCACATTTAGATCTCAAGAGCATAGTAGCAACACTTCAAATAGGACCAGGAAGTAAATAGGCTTTAAGATTGGATGAATGCACTCTATTATTTAACACCAGCAAGCGTACAAGCAGCTGTGCTATATATGCTATTTGAAGCTTCCATACTATCCTCAAAGGCAAGCACATATATATCACATTTGGGAATCTTTAATGTTGAAAAGCAGGATAAACATTTTATAAACAAATAAAGAGTTTAGATGTAAATAAGGCACCCAAAGCCAGTGAAAGGCACTTTTAAGCTATAGTGCCACTTGTGTGCTTCCACAGATAGTACGAAATCCAGAGGGCAGGAAACTATAAACTTTGGACAACCCCATAAGGTCATCTGCCTTGCCCACCAGTACTGTATCCTATCTGCCCACACTGAAATCCATTTTGTGTATCCTCAGCTTTTAAGAAACTGCCTCCAGACACCTATTCAAGAATTCTAGTCTTCATGGGATGGTCAGAAATGGGAGGCAGAGTTGTTTGCCAACTCCATAACATACTCATTATACTTTAGCCCAATCCTCTAAATTGCTCTCTTCAGAGGTTTCATGTTGATTTTTAAAAAGCACAGGAGACAAGATGGAATCATCTAATACTGCAAACACCAAATGGTATAGAGATCTCCCGCGCCACTGAGTATGGCCTACCATAAAGGATTGGAGCCGCTCTAACACCCTGCCTATCAGTCTCAATCCTATTTTAACTAGACAAGGGCATGATGAACAATGATACAACTGATTCAGGTGTATTATCATGGTTGGATATTTCCAGATTCAGATTATCTATCAGGCTAAGGTTGTTTCTTCCTCATATCCAAGTCAAATGTTGGAGAGTGGATCCAAGTAATAAACATCACTGAAAACTCCAGGGAATTGAGATGCCACGTTTCCTTGATTAGAAAGACAGAACTCTTGTGCAGAACGTACATATTTTTCCTTCTTGCTCCTGTCCACATACTTCTTGACTATAGCATGTAACCCCCCTGGTCCACATTTTACTCCTTTCCTCAGATATCCCATGCCACAGCTCTTTCCTATTCACTGTTTAATTGTTAAGATACTTCTTTAAAAACAAATCCTGAACACTTTCAGAAACACCCCAGATACATTTCCCCAACTCAGTACTTATAATTATTGCTTACTCTATCAGGCCAGCTAACTTCTTCCTTTTACTGCAGATATGGAAGGAATCATTCTGAACAGTTCTAGTAATGCTTATCCTTAAATCCTAACCCTACATAGGAGTGTGTATTTTGGTTTCTATTTCTACCTCAAAAAGTGCTGAGCACTCATGCCCATGGCATTGTTCAGTCTTCTGTCAGCTAATTTTGGTGTTCTCCCTGTTGTTTTTATTCCTGAACTTTTAAAATTCTCCAAATCCCTGGAGTTCTCCAAATCATTCAGCATCATGTGTATAATAGACAATGCTAATTGATTACATGGGCACTGGCACTAAAACTTTGCTCTGACCTGCACATCATCCTATAATTAAAACATACAAACATATAGATAAGTCTAGAACAGGTATGGACAACTGGCAGCCCACCAAGCAGCCTTGCGTGGCCCGCCAGCATTTTTTAAAACGTTAAAATTCACTGACGCCATCCTGAGACAAGCTGCCATGTCTCCAATGCCGCCAGCTCCAGCACTGATGCCCTTCTGTTAGCCACCAAACAGCTGATCAGTGCGCCAGGTATTCCTTTGCAGCTCAAGGTTATTTTTAATTCATTAATGTGACCCTTTCCCCTTTAAATGTTGTGCACGCCTGGTCTAGACCAATTCTCAACTCTCCGGATCATGGTAGACTTTATTTCTCAAAAATATCTGTTAAAAGAACACACGTTCCAAGGCAGTCATTCTACTACCACCCAAAATATGGCCGCTACAGGTGTTTTTTTAAAAACTAGTATTAAAAATTATCAGACATCCACTTAAATATACCTGGGCTTTACATATTCTGCTTTCATTTCCCCCTCTTCTCATATTCTGTGAATTGGTACCCGAAGGGTATGGTAAATTGTGACAATTTATAAGCTTATAAACATGTAATAATTGTATTGTGTTCCTCTGTCCCGCAACCTGAATCCCACCTACACAGCTTCCTGAATGAGCAAACATGAGATGCCATCTCACATCCTTCTTCTATGAGGCTAGAATGCTGAAGACTTTTCATGCATTGGTAATCTGGCATAATTTGATGTATCATAACACCACCACCAGCACACTGACAAGATTGACAGAACTCAGCCACAATGTAATTTGTTTAGTTCCTGCTTAGTGTGATGTGTGAACTCAGGATAATTTAACAAATCATGGTTAGGTAAATATGTGAACATAGTCACTAGTGTCTTTATGCAACAGACTGTGTCTCCCCCCCCAAAATAATTTAACACAGCCTTACCAGCAGAAAGATTGTGGCTATATAGAAGAGGTTAGGGGGGGAAAAGCTGTTTTGTATTAGACAGGCTTACAACTTCTAGCAACCCTTCCCCTGCAGTTGTTCTGTTCCCCATACACCCACATAGTAGCATTTTGAGAGCATCACGCCCTCGCCTATGTAACCAAGCTAAAGGAAACCAAGGTGGCAACAGTACTACTCCATTTTTTTTGGGAGACACATATCCTTGAGTGGCTCTTTCTCTACCCTGCTCCCTCTATTCCTTCTTGATTAGCTTCCTGCAATACTCCTAGTGGAGTGGTACAGATC
This sequence comes from Charina bottae, assembly GCA_023362775.1. NCBI lineage: Eukaryota > Metazoa > Chordata > Lepidosauria > Squamata > Charinaidae > Charina > Charina bottae. Next base: position 5,863,053 of record JALMGJ010000040.1, read on the forward strand.
GCTCCTTATCCTACAAATTGGGGCTGCCCCTCATTTGCAGAGAAACCCCGTTCTCCTGTCTCCTCTCTCAAGTCTCTATTGCAGGGCACAGCTTCTGGCAGTTTAGTTATCACCCACCACAAGTTCCAATGCAATTTAGAGTATCAACTCCTGCATTCTTTCACCTGGTCTGTTGCCCTTCTCTGGGACTCCCACAGCACCTTTAACTTTTCTATGCTTTAAAGCCTCACTGTTCCCTCTGTGCCAATCTTCCTCAAGCTTTCTGCAAATCTGAGCCATTTAATAAATATTAGAAAAATCCAAGCAATATCTTCATCTTTAAAAGCATTTTTCAGCAAGTAAGGTATTATTATTGTATCTGTGTATGTCTTCTGACATACATACATCTCCCTTCCATTTTAAGAGGCCCCTTAAGTTAAATTTGTACCAAAAATTGAAATCTGAAATTAAGTATTTATTTAACACTTGAAGTGGGAGCTGAGGTGGTGGGTAGGCTCTGCTTTGTGAATGTGGGGAAGCTATGGCAGACCACCTGGCCTCTGCAGACCAGTTTGAGAACCACTGCTCTACTCAATATAAAAGACTATTTCGCTCCAGAGCCACCCCCCATTGACGTATCTCAAAACCCAGATGCAAAGTCACTGGAAAGGGCTATCATATTTTCATGGCTCCAAAGGCAACAAAAGGCAGACAGTAACTTAGCTCCTCCACCCTCAAATAGTAAAGCTTCTGCAGAAATATTCTGCAATGGCAACAGGATTGTAATTCCTTAGCGTGCACATAATCAACTACCTCCCTACAACAATTCAGTGGGAGAAATCACTCAATTTGAAGTCCACATTTCAACTCCGATACAAAAGTAGTAATCTAAAATCAGTTCCAGTTGAGAATACTGTATACATCAAGTGACTGGATTTTAAGATGTGGTGGAATTGTCATTTGTAGTTTATTCCACTGCTCTGACCCACAGAGAAAGCCACTGGCAACCCCCCCTTTCAAGCAACCCTTTAGCTAAATACAGAACAAGGAACATCTGTAGTTTAAACCAACCCCTTCAAAAATGCTAAAGCTGCCACTCTCAGCCCTGAAATGGACAGGACTTCTAGCATAGCACACATGCCAAGGCTGGAAGTAACTGTTCATTCCTTTCTCATTTCATATGCAGAAACCAGTCTGCCCCCCCCCCCCAACAGAACTAGACTTTCCACAGTAGCTGCAAACAGAGGACAGGAAAGACCAGCTGCATCTCTTCCATGCAGAAAATGCAGACTGAGCAAACAGACTCCCCTCTTTGTATGCATATGTTTGCAATGACAGTCTTTTAGCAGCAAGCAAGCATGTAAAGATAAAGATAGGTGGCGGTGGCCGCAGCAGCCCCCCCATCACCCCCTCCATCTTCCTCCCTTCCCGCCGCCAACCCTCCCTACCCAAGGCCCCTCCGCCGTGGCACATTCACCTATAATAATAGACATCACTCTTGCCAGCAGAGAGCCCCGATTTCCTGGTCACTTCTTCCCTTTTCCATCCCTGCGGGAGAGCTGAGCACTCCCACCTCTTCCGATCCATTGCTTCCACGATGCCTGGGTCTGGATCTGGTTCGAGCCAGCCTCCTCCTCCTCCTCTGGCTCCTGCCTGCCTGCTTGCTCCAAGGTCCCTCCCAGCCAGGACTGCGGTGGTTTGCTTGCTGCTACTTGCTGGCTAGCTTCTGTTGCAGCTGGTGGTGACTGCAACCTCCACTCTGGCTTCCAGGGCGAAGCTCTTCCAGAGTGCCTCCCTCAGCTAGGACTGGAACGTTCGCAGCGGCTGTTCCTTTCAGTAGCTGTCAATCGCACCTCCCACCCCTCACTTCTCCTGCTGGATGGGGGCGCTGTTCCTTTTACCCGACCGCTGCGCCTCTTTGCTTGCATCATCAGCTCTTCTCAGGAGCTCCCTTCCCTCCCGCTGGTCTTCCTCATTCATTCCCTTTGCTTTTCCCTTACCACGCACGTGTGCCTCCCCTCCGCGGCTGTTCCATTCACTCAAATTCCTCCCGCCGCATGAAGGAATGAGGTAGAGTGAGCGCATTCAGCCGTTGGTGACAAGCCAAAGAAAAAAAAGTCCACCTCCCATCCCGCGAAATTGAAAAAGCACGCATATGGTATCCCTCCGCTTCGGCATTAATATAGTCCCCCCTCAGAGATTTTTTTCAAACCGCATACACGTGAATGGGTGCGATATACACATCTGCCCCCCCCCCCCGGTCAAAAAACTCGACTTCTGCAGAGGCCTCGGGGTTTTCTTATTGATAAATAAACAGGCCCCGCTTCTACGCTCAACCATCACCTCGCGATGTGGCTCGCTCTCCCGCTGAGCCCCGCAACGAAGCTGCTGGGCACTTGTGAACGCCGCCTCGCACCCTCAACCCGGGCCACTTCCCCAACCACCTCCCTTCTCTAGCTGCCCATGAATCTTCTCCTGGAACCCCGGCTTCAAGTAGCCCCCAACCCTGGGAACGCCTCCCCAGGAGCAGCGCGGGCTCTTGCAGGCCGCCTTGAGCTCGTGCACGAAAAGGCGGGATCCAAACCCAGACGAATTCGCACGCGCTCATTCAAGCGAATCCCACCTGCCCCGCTTTCTGCACTCTCCTCCCCACGTCCTGGCCCTCCGTGGGAGGCTCCTCGCCCATCTCCCAATGGCCTCCATTGCTCCCCAGCCCAGACAGGCCCCATGGGCCACCTTCCCCACGGAACCCTCGCGGTTTCTTCCCCACTTCTTCCCTCCCCTTCCTCCCACACACGTGCCTTCAGCGCCTCCGCCCCCCCCCCATAAGCCGCCTCGCCTGCCTGCCGCCCCATTTTGCCCCTCAGCAGCTCCCCCCGCATCGGCCGTTTGTTCGTGCTTATCGACGGGCATTTAATGGGAACCAACGTTCCACGACGCGCGGGGCCGAGGGGGCCGTGCGCAAAGGCCGCCTTCCCCGTCAGGGGCTCTCCCGAGGCGGCCCGCTCACCCCCCGGGTCTCCAAGCCCCTCCGCCGCCAGCAAGGCCCTTCCTCCGTCCCTCCCCGCCGGCAACCCGTCCCCTTCCTCCACCCCACTGCTCAGCCCTCCCCGCTCTTCAAAACTCCCGCCCCACAGTGCGCGCCTCGCCGACCCGCTTTCTTCGGCAACCCTACGGGCCGCATTCCGACGACCTCCGAGGTGGCCCGAGCCCCTCCTCGTGGGCCTGTTCCCCACACTTCCCCTCCCCGAGACGCCCAAGGGTCCCGGAGCCCCACCCGTCCGCCAGTCGCCCTCCAAGAGCTCCAGAGCGTCCACTTCCCGCATCGCCCGGTGCTCCTAAGCACCCCCCGTGTGGCCCCCCTCTGTCCCCTGGAAATGCACGGGCCCTTGCCCTCGCAACTCCCCAGTGCCCGCCCCATTCCCCTCCGGGCGCCCACACTTTTACGGGAGCCCCTGCCCCGTGCTCTCTTCTAGCCCGCCGACCCCCTCGACTCGTTCCCTGAACCTTGTCCGTGGCTTCACCCCGTCGCGGGCACACCCCCTCCCCCTCCTTGCCTTTGCGCTCACCCCAAGGGAGGGCAGCGCGGGCCCCCTCTCGGCCCCCCGAGTGTCCCCGGCGCCTTGGCCATCTTCCTCTTCCCCGGGCGGTGCAGCGGCCGCCACGTGGTCCCAAAGCCCAGGACCCCCGCTCCTTTCGCCCCCAGAAGCCCCGCCCCGCCGGGCCAGCCCGCAGGGGATGGGAGGGGGCAGCGAGCACGTGAAGGCCGCCTCTCTTTCACCCTGCAGCCTTTCGCGCCGAACTCAGGGTTCCTCCCTCGCCCTGCGCCCGATAACCCTGGAAATGGGACCGTCGGGCTTGCTCTTCTTCTGTGCCTTTAAATCGGGATGGAGTTCAACAGGTGAGGCCTGCAACGCTCCCTTCGCAAAACGCTGCCCGTACTGTCCACCATCTCTGCATCATTTAAGTAGGCCGAGGGAGTAATATTTTCATCAAGGTATTTGATGCTTCCCTGACTCTAATTTATATATACATTGAATTTATAAAATTATGATTTGTGTTACACCTAAACATTTTCAAGAGATTTCAAAAACAAACATCGTACCGGCTAGCAGGTTAACAATCTTATAAACACAAAAAGACTAGAGAAAATGCGAAAAAAAAGAGTATTTATATTTCTATCCTTTTTTGCTCATAGAAGCATTCATGCTGGCATACAACAATAAAACAAATATAAAACAACACAATCAACATAATTAAAATCAGTTAACAATTGAAACCTTAGTGATAGTGACACATCTTGCCATGTTCCTAAATACTGGGGAGGGGGGGCCAAATGCTGCTCCCTGGGGAGAGCTTTCCTTATCTTTAGGAGGTGCACAAGAGAAGGGCCATCACCATGTACTCAATAGTTGAACTGGCTGGGAGAATACCCTCTCCTAATGACCTAATTAAATAGGCAGCTTCATTGTGGACAACAGTGCCATAAAAACAGTCAAGCCAGCCTTGAGGCCTGTAGGCTGCAAATGCCCCAGCTGGGCCTTCATTCTTTTTTTTTTTTAAATCTGGTCATGACTCATACAACCAGCGGATGGTCAATGGGTGGGAGCAGAGTGACAAGTGGGTGCAGCAGAGAGTACATACTGACTAGAGTGACCAATAGATGTCAGTAGAGTTTCAGAAAATTCCCAATTACTTGCCATCTGCTAGTCATCGATTTTTGCACTCCATATCTGAGAGTCTTAGTACTGATGCAACCTGTTTTTGCCACTCCACCTATCCACTCAGAGAATACCCCCCCCAAAGCTGCCACAACTGCTGTTTCTTGGTAAAAGCAGCCTGTGTGAACAAGCCCAGGCACCAGAACAGATTTGCTCCCTCAGATGTAGTAGCTACTAAGGTGGAGATAGGGAGCTCCATCTGAAAGCTTTGCTTGGGGGCCTAGCGAGCTCTAGTTCTGCCACTGGTAGGAGAAGCAGTCCTTCAAATACAGGTAGTCCTCACTTAACCATTTAGTGACGGTTCAGACTTACAACGGTGCTTGAAAAACCGACTTACGACCGGTCCTCACACAACCATACGCACACAACCATCGCAGCATCCCCACAGTCATGTGATCACGATTCAGGTGCTTGGCAACCAGTTTGCATTTATGACCGTTGCAGCATCCTGTGGTCGCCATTTTTGACCTTCCTGGCTGGCTTCTGGCAAGCAAAATCACTGAGGAACCATGTGATTTGCTTAACAACCACGTGGTTTGCTTAACGCCCACAGTGATTCACGTAACCACTGCAAAAAAGGTTGTAAAATTGGGTCAGATTCGCTTAATGACCACTTTGCTTAGCAACTGAAATTCCAGTCCCAATTGTGGTCGCTAAGCAAGGACTACCTGTAGTCAGTCCTCCAGCCATTTAGGGCTTTAAAGGTCAATATCTCACCTTACATTGTGCCTGGCAAGCACAGATCTTTCAATATAGGCATGATGTGGTCCTTGTACTTTGCACCAATTAATTGTCTAGCTGCTGCCTTTTGTACCAGTTGTAGTTTCTGAATTATGTTTCAAGTGTGGTCCCACACTGCAGTAGTCAAGGTAATTTCTAAAAATAAAAATCCTTAGCTCAAATGGGCAGAATGACATTGTGCCCTTACAACTTCAAGCTTAGGTGAAAGGATGGAAGACATTAGCCATCCATTCTGATACAGATTTGATCACCGTTGTGAATCCAAATTTCATTTTCTTACATTAGCATTAGAAAGGGGTTATTGATTTTGCATTGCTTTATGATTATGTGCCATCAAGTTGGTATCAGCTCTTAGGGACCACATAGATTGATTTTCTCCATAATGATCTGTCCCTAACCTGTTCTTCCAAGGGTGCACCCATTGCTACTGTAACCAAGTCCATTCACCTTGCCACTGGTCATCCTCTGCTTCTCTTTCCTTCCACCTTTCCCAGCATTAGAGCCTTCTCCAGGGAGCTGGGCCTTCACATAATGTGTCCCAAGTAGGATAATTTGAGCCTGGTCATTTGTGCTTCTAGCGAGAACTCTAGATTGATTTGTTCAATAATCCATTTATTTGTTTTCTCAGGAGCCTTCTCCAACACCAAAGTTCAAAGGTGTCAATACTCTTCATATCCTGCTTCTTTTTTTCTTCTTCAAATTTTATTAGAGTTTTGAATATACATATTCAAAACCGCCCAGGGTCCCTCCTTGTGGGGGAGATGGGCGGGATATAAATGTAATAATAAATAAAATACATAGTTAAAAGGGTGAAAATGAAAAAGAAATAGAAATACAAATCAAAGAAAGAAGTAAAAGTGTATAGAAAAGTAAAGAAAAAAAGAAAAAAGATAAAGCATAGAATAGTCAACTTCCGATTTATCTGGTCTTAGTAATTAAAAAAAAAGTTTTCTTACATGCTAGCTCTATATATAACATACAAAAAGATTTCCTGTCTAATATATCAATATATATATATATATATATATATATATATATAAGATATATATATATATCTTTTAATTTCTGAATCAATAATTCAATTCCATCTAGTGGATTCTTCAAAGTGATGACTAAGTCGTCAGCAAAGGCTCTTAGTTTATAAACTTCTTTTTTAACTCTAATACCATGAATACCATCATCTTGTCTAATGTCTCTAAGTAACACCTCTAATACCAATATAAACAAAAGTGGAGATAATGGACAACCTTGTCTTGTACCTTTTTGAATTTCACATGGTTTACTAAATTCTCCATTAACAATTATTTTTGCAAATTGGGGAGTATATATTGATTTAATCCGCTTAATAAAATTTCCTCCGAAATTCATATTTTCCAATACCTTAAACATGAATGGCCAATTTAAATTGTCAAAAGCTTTTTCAGCATCTATAAATATCAAAGCCGCTTATTTTTCATGTTGTTGTTCCAAGTATTCCAATACATCTAATATACAGTATTTCGGACATTATCTCGGATTTGTCTCTTAGGTAAAAATCCAGCTTGATCTTGATGGATAAAATCCTTAAGAATATTTTTCATTCTATCTGCCAATATGGTTGTAAATATCTTATAATCATTATTCAATAAAGATATTGGTCTATAATTCTTAGTTAAAGTCAAATCTTGTTGTTCAGACAATGTGATTGTCTGGATTTGTTTTCTCATTTTGTCTCTCATAGTTGAGGTCTACCTATGATGTCAATGACAGGCCTCTCTCATCTTTTTAAGTGGGAGAACTTGCACAATTGGTGGCTGACTAAATACTTTTTCGCCCCACTGTAGTTCATCCTCAAAGCATTTGTAATAGGCAGCTGACAAGCCGTCAGGTCCAGGTGCTTTTCCACTACTGATTTTCTTGAAGGCCTTTACCATTTCTTCTGTCGTTATCAGGTTGTTTAGTATTACTCTTTGTTGGTCATTTAGGACAGTTAGCTTTTGTTTACATATATATTCATCAATATCAACTATAATATCTTGTTTTTTATATAGTTTTGAATAGTAATCGTGAAAGGCTTCTTGCATGTCTGTATTATTCACCAAGATTTTTCCTTCATGTTGTATATTAGCAATTGAATTCTTTTGTCTTTGTTTCCTCAATTTATAAGCTAACCATCTCCCTGGTTTATTTGCATGTTCAAAGTATTTTTGCCTTGTAAATTTCATTTGGGTTTCTATTTCTTGTGTCAATATCATTGATATTTGTTTTTGTAAAAATTTAATTTGGGTAAGCAAAGTATCATCCATTGGTTTATCTCTTAAACATAACTCTTTGCTTTTAATTTCATCTAAAATCAATTGTATTCTCCCTTGTTTCTTTCTCCTCATTTGAGCATTATATTGGATAAAGTAACCCCTCGTATATGCTTTACTGGCATCCCAAACAGTTTGTATATTCGTGCCTTTGTTTAAGTTCAATTGAAAATATTCTCTTAACCTTTTTTTACATACGTCAACTATATCATTTTTCCGAAAAATTGACTCATTTAGTCTCCATCTAAATACGTTCCGTTTTCCATTAAAAGTCAACATTACAGGATTATGGTCTGAGAGGGTCTTAGGTAATATTTCGACTTTACCAGTGTCCATCATTAAACTTTTAGAAATCAAAATCATATCTATTCTAGAGAAGGATTTAAATCTCTCTGAGTAGTATGTATATTCTCTTGAAGTCCCGTTCATCAATCTCCAAATATCTTGTAAATCCAACATTTCTTTCAAATCAAAAAATGTTTGTGGTAATTTTCCCTGTGCACGTTTCACTTCTTTTTGTGTCTATCCGTCATTGGGTGGATAACCCCATTCCAGTCACCCATAAAACACCAATTTTCATAAGGTAAATCCAAAAGTTTATCCATTAAATTTTTGTAGAATACTCCTTTGTCCGTATTTGGTGCATAAAGTCCAACAATTAATGTTTTAGTTCCTTGTATATTGATTTCAACTGCAATATATCTTCCTTCATCATCAACTAATATCTTTTTTGGATTTAACTTTGGTTGTATATACAAAACTACTCCCTTAGTTTTTTTAAGTCCAGCCAAAATAAATTCTTCTCCAAGTTGTTTACAAATCAAATACTTAAGTGTCTTTTTTACAAATATGAGTCTCTTGTAAACAAGTTATATTGTGTCTCAATTTTTTCAAAGAATGAAATATTTTTTGCCTCTTCTGTGGAGAATTGGCACCATTGATGTTCCATGTTAAATATTTATTTATTTATTTATTTATTTGTTCAATCCATAAGTGTTTTGATGTTTAAAAGCCTTTTTTCCAGTCCAGTCCTGCAGCTCCCAACACAGATAGGTCTTCACTCATCACTTTATTTTTTGGTACAGCTCCCAACGCAGATAGATCTTCACTCATCTCTTTATCTTTTGATGTTTCCACTTTTCCTTCCAAATCTCCAGATTCATCTTTCATATCTGTCTTATATTTCTCTAAAAATGCTTTTGCTTTTAAAATGGAAGTTATCCTTAACCTTTGCCCTTTGAATATGAAAGATACCCCTTCTAATCTCTCCCATCTAAATGAAATATTATTTCGCCTTAATTTTTCTGTAAAGGAGTAGTATTCTTTTCTTTTTCTTAATATCCTCAACGGTATTTCTTTTAATACAATTATGTCTTTTCCTTCTATATTTAGTCCAGTATTATAATGCTTCTTCAAAATTTGCTCTTTTGTAACTTTTCTCACAAAATGTATCAATATCTCTAGGTACTTTCTTATCTCTAGCATAACGTGAGTTGACTCTGAAAATTTTATCTATTTCTGTCGTGTGTAGATGCAGAAATAACACGCCGAGGCCAGGAATCTAGTCTCTAGTGTTTATTGCATACCTACAAGCAGAAACCCTGCTAAACTAACAGTGCCTGAAGATTCCCAAGTATATCAGCTCAACCTAGGGCGGAGCTTTCTTCTGACGCTTGGGGAAATAGGCCAGGCTCTCCGAGCTGCGTGCTCGCTTATCTATCGCCCAGCCCTCTTCCCTGCTCTCTTGAGTCTCCCTGACACCTTCCACATCTAAGTCTTGTTCTTTCATCTCCAAAAACTTAGCTAGTATAGAAACAATCCTTTCTCTTACATTTTCATTTAATTGTTCTGGGACTGCTCTCAATCTCAAACTATATTATTTCTCTCTCATTTCTGCTAATGCAGTAATATCTAAATTATATTCAAGTTCCTTAGTAACATCTTCTGATTTAGTCTCTAATGCAGAGCTTTCCAAACTGTGTGTCGCGACACAAAAGTGTGTCGCCACACACAGTCGGCTGTGTCGCCACACAACCCGGAAGTGGCAGCGGGGGCGTGCGCGGCGGCACCGGCGTGCCATCGGTGCTTCCGCATTTTAGCGGAGGCTGCCGCCACCATGCACGCCCCCGCCCGCTCCGGGTTTTCCCCCGGCGACACATGAAAATCCGAAGGCGGCACAGCCGCGGCGGCGCGCAAAGACCGAAAGCGGCAGCAGCGCTTCCGGGTTTTTGCGCGCTGCCGCCGCGGCGGGACTTCCAGATTTTCCCGCTGCGACACACCAAGGGCAGTTGGTGTGTCGCCGCGGGAAAACTTTGGAAAGCCCTGCTCTAATGTTTGCATCTGGCCTTGTATGTCCTTAAATTCCCCTGACAAAGTGTTCACAACTTCCTTTACTGTCTGAACCTCTTTTTTAAATTCTTGTGTAATCTCTTGGGTTATCTCTTTCTTCATTTCTTCCATCTTCTTATCAATTTTTTTATCTAAAGATGCAATTTGTTCTTCCATCTGTTTATTTTGTGCCATTGAATCTTCCATTTTCTTGTTAAGTGATGCCATTGCTTCCAGGAGTTTTTTCATTTCTGATTGAGGAGGCTCCATTGATGCTCCAGGTGTTAAAGGATCTGTGGATGTCCTTCCAATTTCTTTTTCCTTCTCCTTCTCCTTCTTCCTCAGTGCCATGGTTGTCATAATGTAGATAATTTCCCTGTAAGAGGAAAAAAAAGAGAGGAGAGGGGCAAGACAAAAAAGGGCTACTATTTTTTTTAAAAAAATAGGGAAGTAAAAACTTCAAAAAATAAAAATAATCCTTTAAATGTAGTTATCAAAATAACTAAAATCTAGTCCGTTAAAATTATATATCCAAGTGTAACAGCAAAAGAGTAAAAGATAAAAAGGAACAGAGAAGCTTCTATTGTAGTCAAAATAATAACAAAAAAGATAAACAATCCCAGAGTTTCTCACGCCAGCTTATATCCACACAGTCCAGCCATGAATAAGTCATCTAATTTATGTATAAAAGAAATCCAAAGCATTCATAAAAATTCTATAAAATAACTTATATAATCCAAAAAATATTCAAACACTTATAGTAAAAAGCAGAAAAAATTCTTTCATAATAAAAATCCCAAACAGGTAAAAGAAAGGATGTCAAATCATTAATTCATTTATCCATAAAAACTTTAAATCCAGGCCCAATTAGTCCCAAAAGAAAAATACTTATAATTGCAGTAAGAATGAAAGCAAGTCAAAAATAGGAATATTAAGAATAAAAAGAGAAAGTCACTCAGTCCATTTCCGGCAGAGTCAATTAGCTTTCCAGTCCCACCGTTTAAACACTCCTTTGACAAGAAAAAAAATAAAACACCAGCATTTATAAATCACAGTCCAGAGATAAATCTTAGATATTAATAGGCAAGTAATATTTAAAAAGTAAAAATATGTGTCTAAAAGGTCGGGTGCCGTGCTACTTAACTTAGTCAGTTTCACGGTTTCCGCAGAGCTGCCGTTGTCAGTTCCAGCCGTCTTTCGCCGCTTCAATCTCCCTCTCCCCGCGGTGGATTTACGGGGGTCGGGAGAGAGCGGCGATCCGACGACCCTTTTGTGGGTAATCTTCTGCTCGCCCTCTCTTCGAGGGCGATTTTTCAGCGATTTTTTTCCCGTTAAATCGCCACAAACGGACAAACCGCGGAGCTTTCGGCTCAGCGCACCGGTCACCTTGACACCCGGAAGTTGAATCCATATCCTGCTTCTTCAAAGTCCAATTGCTTTATAAGAATTACAAAAATTATCTGATAAATTTAATGGGTGAATGGGAGAGGGAAGCAACTTTTAGGTTACTTAGTTGACTAATGAAGAATTGGATACAACCTAAAATACATATGCCCTTACAATCAGTTCTCTTTTACCCATTCTACTGTCTTGTTAATTACTTGATTATACAAAAATAATTTTGAAGCAAGAAAATGGCACTCTTAATTTGAAGTTTTAATACCTGCATATTATGTATTAACAAATGCATTTGATAAAAATAAATTAACCTGATAAATAAGTATCTTAATCATTGTAGCTATTGTTGGTTTCTCAGAATGTTTAGAAAAATGTTTCTAGGGTTTCTTAATCTCAAATGGTACATACTTCTGATACACATGTATTGCACAAAAGAAGTAAACCGTAAGTCTTTAAATATTAAGACTGCCATGTGATTACAAATTAGCTGATGGTCATTTGTTTTTTCTTCAGTTATTAGAAATTTAGCTAACAAGGATTTAAGCTGAGGATTCTCCTTAGAAGTCTGTTTTCTACCCTCTTTTAGCAGTGAATTGAAACGATTACTATAGATGTTTCCTATTTCCCCCAAATTGCCTAGTGTTGATACTTATAATCAGTTACATATTGGCTTGGAACTAAATGTCCGAATAATTTTGCCTTTTAAAATCCATCTCAAAGTACATTTACAGTCTTGGGTACTGAAAGTGGGTAGAGGAAGGCAGCAGGCTGAAGGGAAGCAGGCAACAGAAATTAGTTGGCTTCTGATTTGGATCACTTAACCCCCCCCCATTGCATATCCTCAGCAGAATACATTATCTTCCTTTTTGCAAGATTCTAATTGTAAAGCCATATGCCCATGTTTACTGCAACATTCAAACCAAAAGAACAGTTTGTACTGACAAATTATTTACTTTCAATAGGATATGGTTTAGCTCCCACTCACCTCCACCCCTCAATATATATATATATATAGAGAGAGAGAGAGAGAGAGTGAAAAAGAAAGAACTTGTTTCTTCGTTCTCTTGAGTCACTTCCCCAAACAAGCTTCTTTGAAAACATGCAAACTAAAAAGTAATACATGCAGAAGATGCAACAAGGAGTCGCCACCATAACAGGATATTTGCTGGGCTTACAAGGAAGGTTCAAGTTAACTTTCTCTTAGTAGCTTAGTATGTCTGAGCTTAGAGTCTGGAAGCTGCTGTATCCAAAAGATTTGTAAAAACATTTGTCAGAGGATGTTTTAGCATCCTGCACTAAAGCAAGATCTCTAAGGTTGTATAAAAGGGATTATGGAAGTTATATTCTAACGTGGGAGGAGGAAAAACTGAGAAGGGACGCAAAGCTGAATGGAAAACCACTGAAATCCTCTGAAATGCAATGATGTAGGATAGGCTAAATCTTTTCAACATGTTTGAAATTATGCTAGAAGGAAAATCAGGCATGCCTTTTTCTGGAATTCAAACTCATAGACTTAAATACAGTACTTTTCTACTACAGAACAGCCAAGATAGGTAAAGTGAATAGTTACAAATGCATATACAGTAGGTATGTTCAATATTAAGCAAACTTTTAAAAATATATTTTGATTGTATTAATTCATACAATGACTTCCACCACATAGAGGGAAAGGCAAAATAAATACAACGCCTCATAGATCCCATGAGTAAGACATTTATTGGTTTCACAGGACATCGTGTAGCAACTGCTCACTGAGGAGAAAATGTAACTATCATGCACTTTCATGGAAGGTGACATCAGAGATTCAGACCAGGAACATCAGGGAAACAGCTGCCCCCAATCAAGGCAGCCTGGCCTGCAGGAGGAGAAAGAGAAAGAGAGAGAGAAGAAGAAAAATACAAAGAAAAAGTTGCTTATTTACTTTGATTTTGGGACTGCCTGACTCGAGTGTGACTCTGGGCAGCTCGCAATATAAAACAGAATACGACTACAATAACGTAAGTACAATAAGAGAAATAACATAATGGTAGTCTGGACAACATCAATACAAAAACACAAAATATCAATAATCTCTAACAAGGGGGTTCCATCCACCCTATCCTAAGGCCTGGGAGAAATGCCAGAATATACTCAGAGCCAGGAGTATCCTAAATAGAATTTCAGTTGATTATCTTTCTCTGCTTAGCACTTTCCTTCTCAGATTTCTTTTCTTTTCTCCCCAAGGTACCTATGCAGCTCTACTAAATACATTTTAAACCAGCTGTATGCCCACTGTATTGGAACACTGCATATATTATTTATTTATTTAATTTATATTACTGCCCATCTTCCCCCGAAGGGGGAACTCTGGGCGGTTTACAATAAAACCGGAGTTAAAATACAAAACAAATCCTAATGAAAGTGAAATAAATATATAATATCATTATAATTATTCAAAGATATAAATAGAATAAAATGAAATGAAATCCAGATGGCTACAGTTCTTCCTCAAATTCTGAGCGCAAGGGCATTCTCAATCCATTCTAGGGCGTTAGCCATCCCCAAGAATGACTATTTCCCCTCTCGTCCCAGGCTTGGTGGCAAAACCAGGTTTTCAGTTTTTTTCCTGAAGTCCAGGAGTGAGGGGGCCTGTCTCACCCCTGGGGGAAGGATGTTCCAGAGGGCGGGCGCTACTGCAGAGAAGGCACACTTCCGAGACCCCGCTAGGTGGAATTCTTTCATATACTTCCTAGTTGGTAAGATACAGGAAACAATATGTTGGGTTGTAAAATAGTCTCTAGAGATCCTAACTTGTATGGAAGCTAGTTTTACTAGGAATGAAGAAGAAACTTTATTTGGTCAATAACCAGCATATAAAACAGTACAATAAAGCAGTCATACAAATATAAATAAAATATGACTAAAATCTATAAAACTAGTCCTATAGTGGGTTTTGTATTTTGGGTTTTATTTTTTGTAAGCCGCCTGGAGTCACCGTGAGTTGGGCGGCCATATAAATCTATTTAATAAATAAATAAAAATAAAAGCCTATTAACCTATAAAAATGAACAGAACCAAAAATCTATTAAAAATAAACTACAAGACTAAAAACTTTTAAGTGTATGACAACAAAAGGGGTCAATTATTCTAGTATATTGGGACTCCCATTTATTCTATAATAGAAATAAAATATGGTGCATAATTTGCAAAATCTACTGAAACAGCATCTGATCGATATAATACAAACCACAGAGGTTATACTCTCGCAATTAGTCAAGCAGGTATCCCCTTTCAAAATCTACAGGCAATATAGCAGTATTTAGCAATATTCAAAGTAACTCTATATACTAGAAATAGGTTGGGTTCTAAATAGGAGAAATAAGTAAGAATATACTTGGGTAAAACAGGGGTTTGGTTACCCTTGTGACATTGTCCAACATGTTTAAAAACTGACCAGGATTATGTTCTTGTTGATAGCAGAAAACGCTGCTTGTAGAACAGATACAACGAAGGCTACTGACCTAGTCTACACTTTTTCTTATCTTATTACAAAGTATTAAGTAGAGAAGTGGGGCGTGGTGGCTCAGCGGGTAAGACGCCAGGCTTGTCGATCGGAAGATCGCAAGTTCGGAGGTTCGAATCCCTAGCCCTGTGTGTGGAGTGAGCTCCCGCACTAGCTCCAGCTCTTACCAACCTAGCAATTCGAAAGCATGGAAATGCAAGTAGATTAATAGGTACCACTTCGGTGGGTAGGTAACAGCATTCCACGCGTGTCATGCGGCCACATGACTGTGGAAGTGTCTTCGGACAACGCTGGCTCTTCGGCTAACAAACGGAGATGAGCACCGGCCCCTAGTCGGACACGACTGCACAAATGTGCGGGGGGAACCTTTACCTTTACCTATTAAGTAGAGAAACAGAGAAGGAAGGAAAGAGTTGATAGAGCTAAGCTTGTGTATTATTTCAGGAAAAATAGCCATGCTTTTGGTTGCAGGAATCAAGTAATTTACATTCATAAGTTTAGTGATCAAGGATTCAAAAAATCTTGGTGGCCTTCCTGCAAGACAAAAAATTATGCTTGCCAAGGGGTGTGATTCTGAACTACTGGACCTTGGAACTACTTCTTCATGTTGAAACTTGAAGCTGGGAGGGGTATACAATCATTTTTTTGGGGAAAGAAGCCCAAATCAAGGATGGCATTGCCACAAGGGTACAATTTTAAGAAGGGAAGCCTCACACATCACAAATCTTACCTAATAGTACAAGACTTTGCTCACTCATCTTTCTTAAACTTGCCGTTAATCCATGGGACATAATCAAGGACCACCCTCCAGTCTGTGAGCCACACAACTCCTACAAAGAGAGTGGAGCTCCAGAGCGAATATACATACTTCCTGCAAGATGGAGAAAATGAATAACTTGAATAGCAGTATTTTAAGTTTTAAGATCTCTAGCATATTTCTTGTTATAAACACTTTCACATTTAATGGGTCCAATATGCAGTGAGCTTTCAGTCACTTGTACTTGCTATGAACCTTTAAAGATCACCTGTAGACTATCAGAACTGCAAATAGGCCATTTTGAAATAACAGGTAGTCCTTGACTTGTGACCATTCATCTAGCAACTGTTTGAAGTTATGATGGTGCTGAAAAAAGTGACTTGCAACCAGTCCTTGCACTTACGATCAGCAGAGTGTCCCCATGGTCACATGATTCAAATTCGGGTGCTCGGGAACTGGCATGTATTTACAACGGTTGCAGCATTCCAGGGTCACGTGATCGCCATTTGTGACCTCCCAGCCAGCTTCCGACAAGCAAAATTAATGGGGAACCGCAAGATTCGCTCAACGGCCATGTGATTCACTTAACAACCACAGTGATTTGCTTAACAGCTACCTCAATGTTGTGAAATCAGGTGCGGTCGAGGACTACCTGTACTGTTTTCTTCTCATGTTTGGCATGCTTTTTTATTTAAATATATTTTTAAAAATAAAATTTATGTCAGCTGCTTAGGAACAAAGGTTGATTGCTGTTGTCTGGCAGAAAAACAACTTACCAGTATTTTAAATAAACAAAGGAAAAGATTCATTTTGGAGATATATATGGCATCTTTTATAACCTAGCAGTGTAAAAAGCTCAAACATGACAAGTAAATGACTTAATATAACTTTAAATATGTGTTATATACATATGTATGTCCATGTGCATGTTCATAGATAATACTAATGTGTTTTATCTAAAATTGATATTTTTTCAGTGATTTACGGTATCACTCTTAGTGGTGCCTATAATTTTGAACTATAAGATTTATATGGTTATGTATGTTGTATTATTATTAGGCAAAAGCATTTGTGAGAAACTATTATTGTGGTTTTTATCTCTTCCTAGCCTTTTTAATGAATACATTTTACTGATTTTTTTATATAGTTGCTTTATATTATTTTTAAGTATTATCTTGTTAGGTATTTTATTGCTCCCTTTTGGTAAACCTCAAGCAGCTTTGGCATGTGAATACATGTGCATATAAATATATTAAATAAATAAATAAATAAATATTACTAGACCATGGAAAACGACTATAGTTGTATCTCTGACCATAAATTGGTCATTTGCAATTGTCTACTAATATATACTTTGATTATGTGCCATCAAGTTCATTAACTTTAGCGATTAAATAATTATGTATTTAAATATCCACCCAAAACAAAATCAGTATGTGGTTCATTAATTATAGAAAGGTCTTTGAATGTGTCAACCATGTCAAGCTGTGGAATGTGCTTAGAAAAACGGGAATCCCAGAACATCTCATTGTTCTCATGTGAAACCTATACGCAGGTCAGGAAACCAGTCTGGATAGGACATGGTGAAATAGGCAGACTTCAGGTTGGCCAAGTGGTGAGAAACGTCTGCACTGTATACTCTCCCCTTATTTATTCATCCTATATGCCGAAAACTTATTGAGGGAAGCTGAATTGGAAGAAGATGAGCATGGTTTTAAAATTGGAGGAAGAAACGTCAATAACCTATGCTTTGCTCATAACACTACTCAGATTGTTGAAAATGCAAATTATCTGCAAGCTCTAGTAATGAAAGTCAAGAAGCACATTAAAAAATAGGACTAGGATTAAGTATAAAAAAGATCAAACTAATAACAACAGGTACAGCAACCAGCCTTAGAATTAACAATGAAGATATTGGTGGATAGTTTTTGCTTTTTATCATTATTATATATTATTTTATTTTAATAATATAATTATATATTATTTTATTTTAACTATCAACAGTAAAAGACCAGCAGTCAAGAAATGCTCCACAGATTAGCACTTGGTACAGTAGCAATGAAAGCCTTGGAAAAGATCTTCAGATGCCTTGATGCATCTATACCTACAAAAATCAGAATTGTGCAGGTATTTGTTTTCCTTGTGATGCTCTATGGAAATAAATGTTGGATTTTGAAAAATCAGAATAGAAAAAAATTGACCCTTTGAAATTTGGTGTTGGAGAAGACTCCTGAAAATACCAAGGATAGCCAAGAAAACAAAAAAATGGATCATCAAACAACTCAGTCCAGAGTTCTACCTCAAGGCACAAGTGACCAGGCTCAAACCATCATACTTCAGACACACTATCCAAAGACCTAGCTCTCTAGAGATGTCTATAATGCTGGGAAAGATGGAAAGAAAGAGAAGAGGAGAATGACCAGCAACAAGATGGGTAGGCTCAGTTATGGTGTTGATGGGGGCATCATTGGAAGATCTGAAGGACCAGGTTGGGGGTCTTCTTGGAGAAAATCTATGTGGTTGCTAAGAGTTTACACCAGTGTTTCTCAACCTTGGCCACTTTCAGATGTGTGGACCTTAACTCCCAGAATTCCCCTGGCTGGGGAATTCTGGGAGTTGAAGTTCACACATCTGAAAGTGGCCACAGTTGAGAAACACTGGTCTACACCAACTAACTGATCAATCAATCTAGTATGATACACAGTTGAAGTATTTCCAACTTTATTGATCTGTACAACCAAGGAACAAAACATCAGCAATATGTTTTCAATTTATCATGTCTTCAGGTGTTTTCGATGTGTGTGTGACAGGGCTTTTCTTCATGGGTATAACTGATTTGTTTTAGTCTGTTGTAGGTAACAATCATGGTCTTTTAGAACCTTAAATACTAACCAATTTGTTATGGCGTCAGTTTGCATGGATTTAACCCCATTTCATTCTTCTGCAAAATTTCAACTGCCCCTGACCTGTTAATCACTTTCCCTTGCTGGGATGACGTCCTTTTCCTACATAAAGCTGTACAATCTGGGATCAAGTTCTTTATTAATATATAGGAGGGAAAAGAAATAAAGCTACTAACATCCTAGCCCACTGGCTGTCCTAGCAGTGACTGCTGGGTGTTGGAGTCCAGCACCATTTGAAATAATTCAGATTCTGTGCAGCTCCATTGAGGATGGAATGACTTGCTCCTTGGGAACCATTATATCTCTTCACAGTGATTTTTAAAGAATGCACTTAAGACCTATTTATCCATTTTGGCCTTTTTCTGAGTTTTATCTACGGTGGCCATATTTTCTTTGAAAAAATAAAGGACAAACCTGAAAAAGGGGCAAATCTGAAAGAGGTTCATAAGGATAAAAAATTTTAATTACGTTTTTAACTTTGCTTTACAAAGGAAAATTTAGGAGCAAAACCAAGAAAAACTTTACTAAAAATATTGTAATAAAGGACAGCTTTCTGAAATAAAGGACTAGCCTTTATAATAAAGGACACTCCTTTATTTCAGAAAGCTGTCCTTTATTATTTATTATTCTGAGATAAAGGAATTACCTTTATAATAAAGGGCATTTATTTCCGAAAGCTGTCCTTTACTAAAATATGCGTTTTTCTAAAGTTTTTCTTGGTTTTGCTGGTTGGTTTATAATAAAGGGGAGATGGTCACTGTAGTTTTATCGGACTGTTCTTAATTTTTGCGGTGTATCGGTTTTGTTGTTAGGATTCTCCAGGTGAAACGTTGAAGGGTTGGGTTTGGGGATTTAATTTTATTTTATTGCTGCTTTACGATTCCATTTTTGAAACGATTTCCGCAACCTGCTGCCCTTGAGAACTGGGAGTACATGGCCCGGAATTAACGTGGCCAAAGTGGCTCGAAATGATGGGATATGTAGTCCCCGCACGTCTGGAGGGCAGCAAGTTAAGGAAAGCTGCTTTAAACGGGGGGGTGTGTGTGAGTGGGATTAACTGCAGGAGCAATGAGAGCATTTCCAAGAGGGACCCCATTTCCTAGCACGTGAAAGGGCAGAACCACCCCCGCCCCGACTCACTGTTTGCGCAGACTCTCAACCATGCTGGGCTTCAGCCTGAAGAGCGCCATTCCTGCCTATCTGAAGGTCGCCCGTCCCGCTCGCCCGCGTCTAGCTCCTCTTCGCAATCCCGGGGGCGCATGCGCAGCGCCGTTATGTCGACTCAACGGTCTATAGACCTAAATGTCCTCGATGCTGCGCTCATTTCTGAGTTCGGTTGTGGAAAACATCCTTATACTGTAGATAGATTTGGGGGGGGGGGGGGAAACTCGGTGAAATATTAGAATAGACAGGTGTAACGTAAGAGAAAGCCCCGGGATGCAAATGGAATTCTCGTCCTGTGATTATTATAGGTTGTTTCCAAAATTTCCTTCTGGTCTGTGAAGTGCTCCTGCAGATGGAAGGGTGGGGGTGTTAAAGTTGGTTGGGATTCCCACAGGGTCCCCAGCACAAAATAGTCCATTGATGAAAGTCACCGCCTTTAAAGAGGCTCATTCTACACGAGCTGCTTAGTTGCATGCGAATACTTTAAAGCAGTGTTTTCTCAACTTCAGGAACTTTAAGATGTGTGAACTTCAACTCCCAGAATTCCTCCAGCAGCTTGCTGGCTGGGGGAATTCTGGGAGTTGAAGTCCACACATCTTAAAGTTCCTGAGGTTGAGAAACACTGCTTTAAGTGATACGTCTTATAAATTCTACACATAGACAACAAAGCCCACACATCCCCACAAGAATTAAACGACGGAGTCATAAAGGCGTAAACCTTCTGGGCTAATGTTTTTACCTTGACAGAGAGGACAGCTCGTTTAAAAAAGCCCTCGTTGATCTGATAGAAATAGCTGATTCCGAGTCTACACGAAAGTCTACGTCCAAATGTTATCCCGCTTTCCCCGCCTTCTTTGTGACGCAATGCAATGCGCGGCGCTCGCGAACTACCCACCTTAGCAAGGACCCTACAAGGTGGTCTTTAGTGGAAAGGGAGCATTAGGCGTCCTTCGCAGTGCCTTGTAAACGTGGCGTGCATCTGTAAAGGATTCAGTTCTGAAATTCAGTCTCTTGCAACAATCCGCCAGAGACATTTTAGTCACAATTGCAAATACGATTACACTTAACAAATAGGGACTGGACTATTTGTTAAAAGCATTCAAACCTTATCTATACTTGCAAATAAATAAATACAAACTGTGCTTAGGGTTCAAATTGAAGTACCATAATGGAAATCTTAATAGATTTACTGCACAAGCTTTTTTTTTTTAAAGGGGGAAGGTGGGTGACTACACGTCCTTGGGTTAAGCCAACCTTTTCCAAGTTGCTGTTCTCAGATGTGTGGACAATTTTTTTTTTAATCCGTAATCTTGTCCAGTTCTCAGAGACTGCCTGGACAAGTCCCTGCAGTTTTCTTGGCGAGATTTTTGGAAGTGATCTGCCATTGCCTTCTTCCTAGGGCTGAGAGAGAGTGACTGGCCCAAGGTCACCCAGCTGGCTTTGTGCTTAAGGCAGGACTAGAACTCCAGGTTTCTAGCCCATTGCCTTAACCACTACACCAAATTGGCTCAGTGATTGGACAATAAACTCCCATTATTCCTACTCAGCATGCCACTATGCTGGGTGGGATGATAGGACATGTAGTTCTAACACCTTTGGAGGACAGCAGGTTGTAGAAACTTGGTTAAAGTTACCCAAGAGAGCTTGGAACATGTGATGTAATGTTGCAGATGCAACACAGCACAGGAACAGACCTGGGGGCTCAGAGGTCTAGCCTGTTGGTTATGGTGGGTCTGGATCAAAGAGAAAATTGTTGCTAGTTTTTTTAAAAAGATGCAACCACTTGGTTTTTAGTAGATTACTAAAAAGTTCAGATTTCATCAAGCACTAAAGGTTTTATTTTGGTCTAGATTAAGTCCACAAAGTTTTTTTTTTAAGTCTTTAGAGACAGGGCTGAGCCCTGGGATGAAAGATGAAACAGAAGCCGTTTGGTTTTCACACACATTGGCCTGCTGTCCTGCCTTGGAGTAGTTTATTTTAAATTTCTATGACTGTCCTGACTTCGAGTGAAGGAACACGCTGAGACTTGGTGTAAAGGCTCTAGTGTTTTATTGTTCTACTCTGCTAGACAGAATCCAGCTAAACTAAAATAAACTAGTGATGCTCAGAGAAAAGGCCCAAGAAACTAGGGCAGGGCCTTCTTTAGCCTCTTGGGAGGAAAGCAAAGCAATTCAGTACTGCACATGTGTTTATCCCCATGGAGGGAGCCCCCTCCTTCTTCACCAGTTATCTCCCTGACAATGACTGCTAAACTCACACAAATATGACTCTGGGCAGCATACAGTACATCAGTATAAAACAAAGATTCAAATACGATTAAACGACAACACCAGCAATTAATACTTGATCAAGAACCCTCGATATGCACTACCCCTTGCAACGCAGAATCTCCTGTTATCCTGGCCCCAATGTCCAGGGGGAGAATCAAGTTTTCAAAGCCTTTCTAACAGCCATGGGGTCTGGGCCAACCATACACAGCATCCTCTCTTTAAAAACTGGTGTGCAAGAGAGTCTACGGCATTACTTGTGAATAAAAAGGAAAAAGGGTGAAAATGAAATAAATTCCATAGCGATACTTTCTTTACCTTAGAGCAGAGCTTTCCAAACTGTGTGTCGGGACACGTTAGTGTGTCGGCTGCAGTGTCTGGGTGTGTTGCAGCTGCTGCTGCCTCCTGGCTTCCGCGCAGGTCCTAGTGCCTGCCTTGTGCCTTGCTGCCTCCAAACCTGCTGTGATTCCACGCAGGTCCTAGTGCCTGCCTTGTGCCTTGCTGCCTCCAAACCTGCTGTGATTCCACACAGGTCCTAGTGCCTGCCTTGTGCCTTGCTGCCTCCAAACCTGCCCTGCCAGGATTCCACACAGGTCCTAGTGTATTGTAAACCGCCCAGAGTTCCCCGTTGGGGGAGATGGGCGGTTATATAAATTTAATTAATTAAATAAATAAATAAATAGTGCCTGCCTTGTGCCTTGCTGCCTCCAAACCTGCTGTGATTCCACGCAGGTCCTAGTGCCTGCCTTGTGCCCTGCTGTAAGAGTGTGTCACGAAATTATGCATGTCTAAAAAGTGTGTCACCAACATGAAAAGTTTGGAAAGCTCTGCCTTAAAGGTATGTGCCCTGTTTGGGGAGTTAGATCAATAGCACAAGAAGAAAGAAGACCCAAAGAAGAAAGAAGAAAATATAAAACTTCCTTTTTAACTTTAGGTAGCCCCATGCAAAACACCATCAATGGGAAAGCTAAAAATATAGTAGCATTTTAAAATAGGATGTCTTATAGAAAAGAGTACACAACTATATAAGACTCTGAGCAAATTCTAAGGCAATACTGGTTTGCTCCTATTTGAAAGCACTCTGTTGTAAAGATACATAAACCACACAATCGAGCATGTCCTGAGCAGATAAATAATCAGAGATGATAAAGAACCTTAAATGCATAGAGAACAAAAGAATGAACTTAGCACAGTCCTAACTATACATTTACCTATGCCTACCCATGTAACAATTCCTTGAATCAGAAGTTCTGTTCTGATTTAATTTTACCTATAACTTGCTTTTGGTTTTCTGGAAATCCAAAGCTTAAATCTAAGGACGAGAGATATAGATGATATAGATGAAGTCAAAAGTATTAGTACCCCTCCACATTTTCTTAAAGAATCCCAATTTGCCATGAAAGGAATTGAAACTGACACAAGTAAATGGCATTCAGCAGTCTTTATTCCATAGTCAATAGAGCAAACACTTAGCTTTAGATCAGAGCTTTCCAAACTTTTCATGTTGGTGACACACTTTTTAGACATGCATCATTTCGTGACACACTCCTACAGAAGGGCATCATTTCGCGACACACTCTTACAGCAGGGCACAAGGCAGGCACTAGCACCTGTGCAGAATCACAGCAGGTTTGGAGGCATCAAGGCACAAGGCAGGCACTAGGACTTGCGCGGAATCCTTGCAGGGCAGGTTTGGAGGCAGCAAGGCACAAGGCAGGCCCTAGGACCTGCACGGAATCCTGGCAGGGCTCAGAGGCAGCAGCAGTGGTGACACACCCAGACACTAAGCCGACACACTAATGTGTCCCGACACACAGTTTGGAAAGCTCTGCTTTAGATGTATGACATATTCTTGTAAATAATAAAACAAATGAAAATGTCACACCCTTTTGAGGCAATAACTGCAATCAAGTGTTTTCTGTAGCTAGCTGGGGAATGCTGGAAGTGGAAATCCGCACATCTTAAAAGTTGCCAAGGTTGAGAAACACTGTCTTAGACGTATGTTTTGGGTCATTATCCTGTGGAGGACCCATGACCTGTGACTGAGACTGTGCTTTTTAACACTGGACATTATGTTTTGCTCCAGAATGCCTTGATAAATTTCTGATTTCATTGTTCCCTGCACAGCATTCAATTAGAACACCAGTCTTAAAAAATATGATAGGCCAGTTTTGCATGTCGTTTTAAACCGAAACCAGGCTCTGAAAAAGCAACGTCTGCTACCAGCATTCAGTTTGCTCCTGCTTGATCCATCCTTCCTATAAGCAGGCAAACTAACGAGGAAAGGGATATAATTTTAAGGAGAAACATGTATCATAATGAAATGAACCCAAACAAGCCACAATTGTTAAGCATTCCAAGTTCAGCTCTAATCAAAAGCAGGATGTGTTCTTTCTATCTTATGTCACTCTCAGTTTTCTGGCAAACTTAGTCTCTTTTCCCAGCTAGGAGCTATGCAAAAATCCTGAGGATCTCCCTGATATCTTCCTTGTCTGGTTGGTACTCTACCACCCCCTCTTTTAAACTGTTTCATTCCTAGTTTGGGTAGGGCTAAGAGACCCTGGGTGAAATTTCTTTTTCAAATTTCTTTGCCACCCATCTCGTGTAGCACAACTCTGGGCAGCTTACAGATATAATGACAGTCAATAAAACACTACAATAAAATGTCAGTACAAATATAAATACACATAAAAACAAATACAAGTATAAAAAATACAAAAGTATAAAATATAAAATTCAAGATGGGCATAGAATTTTATCCTTGGCACGATCATGGTGCCAGCCACCCCCATGAATGGCTGTCCCCCCTCCCATCCCAGGCAAGGTGACATAACTGTGTCTTCACCCCCTTCCAAAAGGCTGGGAGAGTGGGGCCCTGTCTTACCCCCGGGAGAAGCTTGTTCCAAAGGGCGGGTGCCACGGCAGAGAAGGCCCTCCTCCTGGACCCTGCCAATCGGCAGTCCCTCATGGACAGGATCCGTAACATGCCCTCTCTGCCTGACCGGGTGGGACGGGTCGATATAATGGGGGTGAGGTGGTTCCTCAGGTAACCTGGACCCATGCCATGGAGGGCTTTAAAGGTGATAACCAACACCTTGAATTGGACTGGAATCAGACTGGCACCTAATGCAGCTCGCGCAGCAACGGTGTTATATGTGCCCTTCTAGGGGCTCCTAAGGCTGCTCACGCGGCCACATTCTGGACCAGCTGTAGCTTCCGGATACTCTTCAAGGGTAGCCCCATGTAGAGCACATTGCAGTAGTCTATGCGGGAGATGACCAGGGCATGAGTGACCGTTTGGAGGGACTCCCGATCTGGGAAAGGGCGGAGCTGGTGCACAACACAAAGTTGTGCAAAGGCTCCCCTGGCCATGGCTGCCACCTGCTATTCTAGCAGGAGTCGTGAGTCCAGGAGGACCCCCAGGTTCTGCACCGGGTCTGTCTGGAGCAGTGCAACCCCATCCAGAGCCAAAGATGGTAAATTCCTGGATACCCGTGAGCCCCAAACCTACAGCCACTCCATCTTGTCAGGGTTCAGCTGAAGCCTGTTGTTCCCCATCCAGACCTCCACAGCCTAAACAGCTTTACTGTTAACTAGAGGCTTTTCAGATTCTGCACCCAGACCTGGCAGCCCTAATTTTGGAAACTTCTCTTCCCTGATACTGATTTGATATCACATACTACTAGGTGGCTTTTGAATCAAATGCGGTAGCTGAGTGATGTGGGAATGTGGTGGCCAAGGAGCTGATCCTAAAGAGGAAGTTGGGAGGTTTATTAAATATCAGGAAAAGAGTACTATTTGCATCTGGCAATTTAGGGAAGGGGTTATGTACAGATAAAGAGGAGAGGGTGAAAAGAATGGAGACATAAAGTGCTCCAGGCTCCAATCTAGGATAGAAACAAAGGGGATACCGAACCCTTGAACAGACACAGTGTTCCAGACCAGACTGGAAAGCATTATCTAGACCACTTGAACTACATCCACTTCAGGGAATTTACTACCATGAACCACTGAACTGCTCCTGGAATAGTACAGGAAGGTTGGTATGAGCTGGAGGGAGAACACAATGTCCTGTAGTTCTCTGGAACATTTTGCACATCCCTAGTCAGACCATAGGATCATTGTAAGGAGCAGATTTAGTACATTTAACTTACAAGAAAGAGAACCAGAGGAGATAGGGGAAGAGATTGGAGACATTATGAAAACTGAAGCTAAAAAAAGAACACTCTGAAAGCTATCATCTCTCTCTCTCTCTCTGTCTCTGTCTCTCTCTCTCTTCTTGAGGAATCTGTACAATGGACAGGAAGCTACTGTAGAACTGAATCTGAAGAAACAGTAGTTAAGAATAGTGAATGGCATGAAACAAGGATGCATATTGTTTCTAGATCCATTATATTCTCTGTATAACAGATATATCTATCCTGGTTGGGGGAGATGGGCGGTCATATATATTGTAAATAATATATATATATATATATATATATATATATATATATATATATACACACACACACACACACACACATATATATATATATATATAGTCTGTATATTACAATACAACAATTGGAGTGTGGGAGAGCAAGCTGCCGGGGTAATCACAGGCACCTGTGCTGCCTCCCTCCTATTTCAAATCTCCTCCCAGCACCAGGACGGCAGAGGGGCTGATAAAAAGCCTCAGCTTTGTAAGAGCTGAGAAAGGAGGCGAGAGGAAACCGGAGGAGATTGCAGAGACGGTGTGTTTGGAGATCTTGCAGCAGCCAGAAAGCAAGCAAGCAGCCAAAGGAATGGAGAAGTGTTGTTTTCCCACAGAGACTTTGGAGGTCCCGAGGAAACAACACGACTGCAGCAAACCAGTGAGAAGGGGCAAGTGTTGTGCAAACTGCCCAATAACAGAAGCTCTCTATACTAGCTGTAGTAGCAGTAGGCTAGTAGTAGCAGCAGCAAAATAAGAATAGGTAGATTATATGTGTATTAGTATAGAATAGAAGTAGTTGTATAGAACATACAGTAGTAAAATAAGGAGAGGAGAATGTTGTATAGTATAATTCCATTAGTAATATAGGTTAATTAGTTATAAGCTAGGGTTGTTAGATATTAGCTAGTCACATAGTCATATAGTACACACTTTTATACTGTAAATAGTTCGTTTAAAATAAAAACACCTCTCCAACCTATAAGGGGAGGTATAAAAAACTAAGTGTTGTAGAGTGCAGTGCTTTTTGGGATATCATTTTGAGCCTGGAACAATCAAACCGTGGGTAGAAAAAGAACCCGTGACATGGAGCAGGAATAGGTGGAAGGAAAGAGAAGAGGGCGACCAGCAGCAAGGTGGAGGGACTGAGTTACAGCAGCAACGAGTGCACCATTGGAAAACGTGAAAGACCAGGTTAGGGATAGATCGTCATGGAGAAAATCTATCTATGTGGTTGCTAAGAGTTGACACCAACTTGGCACAGAGTCAGTCAATCAATCACTTAGGCACACACTGCAAGAAGAGAGAATCAGTCAGTCATGGACCTAAATAAAGGCAGACTTCCCCCTTGAGACAACGATCAGCAAGCAGAAAGTTGTCTGCCTTGAGCAAGTGCTGGAAGTGGATGGTGGAGTAGAAAAACAATAATGTCCCGCAAGGTTGAGGGAAGTTGAAGTGGAAGATAGCAGATAATGGTGAGTGGCTGGGATCAGAGAGATCTCTAGAAAGTCCTTGCAGAGCTATGAGCTTATTACCGAAGACAAGTCAGGACAATGGGCAGTTGTCCATGAGGTTACCAGGAGTTGGACTCAAACTGATGTTGCCTATTAATAACTAAGTACATGCCTAACTTTTTAGATATTGTGCAGAAGTCACAGGCATATTTAGACAAGTGTGTTTTGGGGGCTGAGAAATAGACACGATGAAAATCTGGGATTGGAAAGAATTGCTCTGTTTTACCAGTTGCTAAAGGAACTGACATCCAGTAGGTATCAATTGTACAACTTTGTGTTGTGTGCCAGTTGCGCCTGTTCCTGGATCAGGAGGCCGTACTCTCAGTCACTCATGCCCTGGTCACCTCCCGGATGGACTACTGTAATGCACTCTACATGGGGCTGCCCTTGAAGAGCATCCGGAAGCTTCAGCTGATGCAAAATGCGGCAGTGTGGGCAATTATGTGTGCCCATGTCATACCTCTGCTCCGTGAGCTGCATTGGTTGCCAGTCTGTTTCCGGGTTCAATTCAAGGTGCTGGTTATGACCTTTGAAGCCCTACATGGCAGGGGGTGGGTTATTTGAGGGATCGCCTCTCCCCAGTGACATCTCCCCATCTTATCAGGTCTGGCAGGAGCGGCGTGCTGCAGGTCCCGTCTCCTAAGGAGCTTCACCTGCCAGGACCCAGGAGGGGAGCCTTTTCTGCCATGGCACCCGCCCTTTGGAACATCATCCCCCGCCCCCCAAGGTGAGATTGGCCCCGATCCTTGTGACCTTCTGAAAATCCCTTAAAACATGGCTTTTTCAGCAAGCCTGGGGAATCCCATGGAAGGATAGAGCCTGCGAAGAGGTTACATCGTTCGTCCATTTTGGAATGCACTCTTCTGTGTTTTTTGTTCTATTTATAGTTTTTAAACCGTTTTTACTTGTATTTTAATGGTTTAAATTTTTTTGGTTTGGTTTTTGTTGTTTTAATTGTGTGCGCCGCCCAGAGTCACGTATGTGAGATGGGCGGCTACATTTAAGTTTAACAAATAAATAATAATTAAAATAATTAAAATAATTAAAATAATAATTTAATACGTTATATAATTTAATATTATATAACGTATTAAATTATTATTTTAATTATTTTAATTATTTTAATTATTATTTATTTGTTAAACTTAAATGTAGCTTAACTTAAATGTATTAATACACCAAAAAGAGATGTTATTTTCATTACAGGGGACTGGAATGCTAAGGTGGGTAGTCAGACGACGCCTGGAATTACAGGCAAGCATGGTCTGGGAGAACAAAATGAAGCAGGACATAGGCTGATAGAATTTTGCCAAGACAACTCACTGTGCATAACAAACACTCTCTTCCAACAACCTAAAAGACGACTTTATACATGGACTTCACCAGATGGTCGACACCGAAATCAGATTGACTACATCCTTTGCAGCCAAAAGTGGCGGACATCTATACAGTCGGTAAAAACAAGAGCTGGAGCTGACTGTAGTTCAGATCACGAACTTCTTATTGCAAAATTTAGAATCAGACTAAAGAGAATAGGGAAGACCCACAGATCAGTTAGATATGAGCTCACTAATATTCCTAAGGAATATGCAGTGGAGGTGAAGAATAGATTTAAGGGACTAGATTTAGTAGATAGGGTCCCGGAAGAACTATGGACAGAAGTTCGCAACATTGTCCAGGAGGCGGCAACAAAAAACGTCCCAAAGAAAAAGAAAACCAAGAAGGCAAGATGGCTGTCTGCTGAAACACTGGAAGTAGCCCAAGAAAGAAGGAAAGCAAAAGGCAACAGTGACAGGGGGAGATATGCCCAATTAAATGCAAAATTCCAGAGGTTAGCCAGAAGAGATAAGGAATTATTTTTAAACAAGCAATGTGCAGAAGTGGAAGAAGACAATAGAATAGGAAGGACAAGAGACCTCTTCCAGAAAATTAGAAACATCGGAGGTAAATTCCAGGCAAAAATGGGTATGATCAAAAACAAAGATGGTAAGGACCTAACAGAAGCAGAAGAGATCAAGAAAAGGTGGCAAGAATATACGGAAGATCTGTATAGGAAGGATAATAATATTGGAGATAGCTTTGACGGTGTGGTCAGTGAGTTAGAGCCAGACATCCTGAAGAGTGAGGTTGAATGGGCCTTAAGAAGCATTGCTAATAACAAGGCAGCAGGAGACGACGGTATCCCAGCTGAACTGTTTAAAATCTTGCAAGATGATGCTGTCAAGGTGATGCATGCCATATGCCAGCAAATTTGGAAAACACAAGAATGGCCATCAGATTGGAAAAAATCAACTTATATCCCCATACCAAAAAAGGGAAGCACTAAAGAATGTTCAAACTATCGAACAGTGGCACTTATTTCACATGCCAGTAAGGTAATGCTCAAGATCTTGCAAGGTAGACTCCAGCAATTCATGGAGCGAGAATTGCCAGATGTACAAGCTGGGTTTAGAAAAGGCAGAGGAACTAGAGACCAAATTGCCAATATCCGCTGGATAATGGAGAAAGCCAGGGAATTTCAGAAAAACATCTATTTCTGTTTTATTGACTATTCTAAAGCCTTTGACTGTGTGGATCATAACAAATTGTGGCAAGTTCTTGGTGGTATGGGGATACCAAGTCATCTTGTCTGCCTCCTGAGGAATCTGTATAACGACCAAGTAACAACGGTAAGAACAGAGCACGGAACAACGGACTGGTTTAAGATTGGGAAAGGAGTACGGCAGGGTTGTATACTCTCACCCTACCTATTCAACCTGTACGCAGAACACATCATGCGACATGCTGGGCTTGAGGAATCCAAGGCTGGAGTTAAAATCGCTGGAAGAAACATTAACAATCTCAGATATGCAGATGATACCACTTTGATGGCTGAAAGCGAGGAGGAGCTGAGGAGCCTTATGACGAAGGTGAAAGAAGAAAGTGCAAAAGCTGGGTTGCAGTTAAACCTCAAAAAAACCAAGATTATGGCAACGAGCTTGATTGATGACTGGCAAATAGAGGGAGAAAAAGTGGAGGCAGTGACAGACTTTGTATTTCTAGGCGCAAAGATTACTGCAGACGCTGACTGCAGCCAGGAAATCAGAAGACGTCTACTTCTTGGGAGGAGAGCAATGGCAAATCTTGATAAAATAGTTAAGAGCAGAGACATCACATTGACAACAAAGGTCCGCATAGTTAAAGCAATGGTATTCCCTGTAGTAACCTATGGCTGTGAGAGCTGGACCATAAGGAAGGCTGAGCGAAGGAAGATAGATGCTTTTGAACTGTGGTGTTGGAGGAAAATTCTGAGAGTGCCTTGGACTGCAAGAAGATCAAACCAGTCCATACTCCAGGAAATAAAGCCAGACTGCTCACTTGAGGGAATGATATTAAAGGCAAAACTGAAGTACTTTGGCCACATAATGAGAAGACAGGATACCCTGGAGAAGAAGCTGATGCTAGGGAAAGTGGAAGGCAAAAGGAAGAGGGGCCGACCAAGGGCAAGATGGATGGATGGTATTCTGGAGGTGACGGACTCAACCATTGGGGAGCTGGGGATGGTGACGGCCGACAGAAAGCTCTGGCGTGGACTGGTCCATGAGGTCACAAAGAGTCGGAAACGACTGAACGAATAAACAACAAATAATTTAATATATTAAAATAATAATTTAATATAATTAATTAAAATAATTTAAAAAATAGGAGTATTTTTTCATTAATCTGACTTTTGCCTGATGCATGAACGGGAATTCTAGTTTCAAGTTTTATTTTTTACAGGGGGCAAGATGGAAGTATGCCAATGCAGCCTCGCATCTTTTCCCTCCGCGACGAACATTTTCTCCTATAAAAATGCACCTTCATTTTGTTCTGCGTTATGATCTTAAGGGGCATGGCTTATAGGGAAAAGAACAAGCAGAAACAATGTTCCAATTGCAACATCCCATTTCCAAAATTTAACCCAGCATGTGATGGAAATAAACAGTGGGACAACCAGAAGCAGTTTTAGTACAAGGTAAAACCTTTATTACAACTTTTTTTTCATTGATAGGTATACAACATCTGAAAGACAGATATGGGGAGGGGGGAAAAAGGTAATATTGTTATAAAATGTCACATTTATTGCTACATTACTGTTATATACAGGACAGTTCTCAAAATTCTACTTTTAAAAAAGTTAAGGATTATTTAAAAATTCCAAATAATCCAGCCAGCTGTTTTTTTTTCTTGACACTTGTATAAAATTATTATATATATATATATTTTTAAAAAATGAACACAATCCATATCTTGAGGCACTCAGAAACACAACTTTAACCCTCGTGCTCCCCATCCCAGAAATTCTGAATCAGTCCAAAAAAATTATTTTTTAAACTATCTTGCCCCTTTCCCTCCCCCCAATACTTCTTTTCCTTTTTCCCTTTTTTATTGGTGTTAGGCATATATATATATATATATATATATTTATTTATTTATACTATATATATATATATCTTTAAAAACTATAATGTGTATCTGATTTAATAACAAGGATCTCAGCCAGTTACATACAGCTGGATTTTTACACATAGGCAGCAAACACCGAGGCTCCCACCCAAATACAGTTAGATAAAACTTAAGTTCCTCTGCAGGACTCAAGTTAGTCCGTTTATTTCCATAAGACATTGCCATGATTAACTGTATCTGGCTTGGGGCTAGCCCCCCAAAAGCAAAAAAAAACATTTTTTAATATAAAAAACAAGCTGTAATAACAAAAGAACCCTTTAAACAATCTACAAGGGCTGAAAAATACACAGCCGTCCCCACCCCTTCTAAAAAAATATATCTTAATGGGAATCAAGTTACATTTTGTTCTCTGCATTGCTTGAACCCCTATTTTTGTTAACAAAACATGTTACATTTTGCCATGACATTGTTTTGCCCCACAACTTTGTTTTTTTTTCTGCTTGTCCCTTTTTGTCTCCTAAAACCCCAAATCCCCCCTCCCCCAGAAAAATAAATATCCCAAGAGACTTTGGGACACATCTATATTACAAACCTAAACTGGTTTCAAACCCGTTTCTAGCTACAGCAGCTCCCAAATAAAGGGAATCTGCAGAATGTAGTCCTAAGAAGAGGGTCCCGTTGGGAATGAGAGGACATTCATGAGCCAAGAACTCTCAGCATCCTTATCGACCTGCAGGATTCCTCCAGACCAGTGTTTCTCAACCTTAGCAACTTTAAGATGGGTGGACTTCAACTCCCAGAATTCCCCAGCCGGTTAAGATGTGTGGACTTCAACTCCTAGAATTCTGGGAGTTGAAGTCCACCCATCTTAAAGTTGCCAAGGTTGAGAAACACTGCTCCAGACAGTTAAACTGGTCTGAAACTGGCTTAAAGCTTGTACTGTAGACATACCCTTGGAAAGGTGCTCCCCTTTCAACAGAAATACTTTTAAGCAATCAAAACAAAACAAAACATAATTAAAGGAAAAGCTTGTTTCATGCTGGTGGACTAGAAAGAGATTTGGGGAGATCTGGCACTAGAAGGACATTGCCACCCTGTCTGCTTTGCAGAACCACATTCCCAAGGTGGTGGTATGAAACCTAGTGGCAGCCACGCGGGGCTTTCCCCTGTGGGATTGCACATGCCATTCTGCACGCTCCGTCCGCGCAAAGCCGTTTGGACCCAGCGTCAACCCCATCCTGGTTTCAAATTTGCCCCTGGAGCAGAAAGAGGGAACAGGGAAGGGCAGAGTTTCTCTGGATGACCTTTGCCAGGCTGGCACAGAGCTTTCCCTTTCCTACTTCCTTGAGAACTTTCCTATTTCCAGTTTTGTGCAGAAGTGCCGCACTGAATAAACGCCCACTCCTGCGGTCAGAAAACAAGAACTCTGCAATTAGCTCAAAGGAGATGACAAACAGAGGAGACAACTGCCAGCTTTGCTTGGCCAGGTCTACAGGGTATCCTTCGTTAAGAGGAGGTTACAATGTGTGGCCTTTTCTCTTTTTTTACAGAGGGGTCGAGGCA
Organism: Charina bottae; assembly: GCA_023362775.1. NCBI lineage: Eukaryota > Metazoa > Chordata > Lepidosauria > Squamata > Charinaidae > Charina > Charina bottae. Next base: position 5,896,801 of record JALMGJ010000040.1, read on the forward strand.
GACATTTTGCAGATTCAGCAGGGAAGGCCACCCCGTGGAGCCCTTTATGGTAAACCTCCCTCCGTGGCATTAGAGGAAAGAGAAGCGGCCACGGGGTTACCCCGAACTATCCAGCAGACACTACCTCCTCTTCTCCAGTCGTAAAAAGCGACATGCGGTGAGAACGTCATGGCTCACATTTTCAGACCGTGCTCCCTTCAGCTAGCTCCAAATACCAAGTAACCCAAGGCAGCGTTTTAGCTACACGTCAGGTGTGAAGCGGACCCCCTGCAGATGGGCCACAGGACGCCTTTCTTCTTCCGCCCCTCCCCAGGCGTGGGGCAGACCTACAGGGACTTTTCTGGAATCAGGGAGACGTCAACATTCTCCTTTTCTGTCCATGAAAAGTGGGGGAGATCTTCCACGCGGGCACGCAGGGAGCGCTTGACCAGCCCCACCAGCATATTCTGGGCTGCCGAAATGCAACGGCGATGGCAGTGTGTTCTGAATACACGTGGAGCATTGCCATGCTGGGTCCGAGAGTTCATTGATGCATCTTCTTTGGTGTCTGCACGACTGTGTGTCTGGGTGTGTTTTCACAACAGCGACTTGGACTCTGCATGCCACATGTCTCCCTCTCCCACTCTGGCGCTAGCTAGCTAGCTAGCTAGCTAGCTAGCTAGCTAGCTATATATATATATATATATATATATATATATATATATATATCTGTACGTATATATATATTTCTTTGCTGGATGAGGCTTTCTTGTTCCTTTAATCCCATGAGGTCTTTGCTCTGACTGTAACCTGCCAGAATCTTTCGCTTCCTTTTGTTCCGCATCAATTTACGCCGGTGCTTTAAAAAAGCAAGTGGTTATTCGTCTCCTTTGTGCCTGCGGAGGACTTCTTTTGCGAGCTCCCAGGTGCTGCCCTCCGACTCAAATCCACGTTTTCCGGCAAATGTTCAGAAATGCTGTGTGTAGTTCTTTGTCTTTTGTTAGAAGGGATTGTAAATACTTTGGGTGGTGGGGAAGATGGGAGCGGGCAGGACGCAGCAGAAAGTTTCCAAGAATTGCTACCGGTGCATCCTTTGCAGGAAAGACAAAAGCCACAACGACACACAGACTAGCAGCTGATGGATCCGTTTGCCGTCTCCCTCCAACCCCTCCAATACTCCAAGTGGCAAAAAGGAAGTGAGGTGATATCAGCAGATTCTCTCTCTCTCTCTCCTTTTTAATCATAGCCAAGTGAAGATTTTATTAACCTGCCTAGCTAGATGCACGTGACTTTCTCAGAGCCCAAACGCCACCTCGCTTGCACCAATCTCTTCTTTTGTTTCTTTTCTTTTTTTAAAAAACATCCAGTCTCTTAATACAAACTTTTAATATTTCTGGTTGATCTTATTTAAAAAATAATATGCAACATTAACTATAGAAACAGCAGCAGAAAAAGGCATGGGGAATCAGTCAAGTCTCTCTCTCTCTCTCTTTTTTACATTTTTTTTTGTTGTTGCTTACAAAACAGAGATGCAAAAGAAGCTTTTTAAAAAAAACAAAAAAAAGGCATTACTATGTTTGTTCTACATTTAAAAAAATTATTGTAACTAATGTTCTTTTAAAAAAAGAAGAAAGAAAGAAAGAAAAAGAAACGCATAGGCACAATTTCTTCTGCTGGCCTTTTGTGAACACAAGCCACTTATAACTCTCCCCCCCACCTCCCACTGAAGGATATGCATTGACAGTTCCAGAATATACAGTTAAGGCAATCTTTGCTGTTGGGTTTGTTTGTTTGTTTTTTGGATAAAGTTGTTGCTTTTCCTTTCTGGTGGAGGAAAAAAAAGTTCCTTCGAGCACACTGAATTTCCATTGCCATGTCAGTATTTCAACAAGACTGCAGTTTCTGGCGTGGACACCCAGCAGGGGTGTGTGAATGATACAGTCCTCCTTTCTTCCTACAGACATCTGCTTCCAGGTCAAGGAAAGAAATCATCTGTAAAGAGACAAGAGGAAAAGATATAGAAAGCCTGATGTTCTACACCAGTATTTCTCAGCCTCAGCAACTTTGAGATGTGTGGACTCCAATTCCCAGAATTCCCCAGCCAGCATGCTGGCTGGGGAATTCTGGGAGTTGAAGTCCACACTTCTCAAAGTTGCTGAGGTTGAGAAACAGTGTTCTACACAGATCACTTTATAAGAAACAGCAGAAGCAACCAGCTAGGTCTTACAAAAGAACTATCTTCAGCATTCTAATTTTATTTTACATCAGTGTTTCTCAACCTCGGCAACTTTAAGGTGCATGGACTTCCTTTTCAGAAACTTCCCTTCCGAAAGGGAAGTTTCTGAAGCTATAAAAGGATTAAACTAGGAAAGGTGCCTGGACCAGATGGATGATCAGGTTCCTATTATAAATGTTTTGAGGGTGAACTTTTACGACCCTTACAAAACACGATGAACTCTATCTTACAGGGAGGAAAGAGGTCAATATAGCACTAATACCTAAAGAGGAACAAGATTTGACTTAAGAAGCTACAGGCCGATATTATTGAATAATGACTACAAGTTGTTCACAACAATTCTAGCTGATAGAGTGAAAATAATTTTGCAAGAATTTATTCATGAGGATCAATGTGGGTTTTTACCTAAAAGACAGTTAAAGGACAATGTTAGAAATGTGTTGGACATTTTGGAATATTTGGAGCAACGTAATGAAAAACAAGCCACGTTGATTTTCTTAGATGCAGAGAAGGCCTTTGATAATTTGAACTTGGCATTCTTGTTCAAGGTTTTGGAAGATATGAATTTTGGAGAGAACTTTATAAAATGGGTAAGATTGATTTACACTTCACAGAAAGCACAAATAATTGTTAATGGAGATCTCATGCCGGCCACATGACTGTGGAAGCGTCTTCGGACAACGCTGGCTCTTCGGCTAACAAACGGAGATGAGCACCGGCCCCTAGAGTCGGACACGACTGCACAAATGTGCGGGGGGAACCTTTACTGATGATTTGGTGTTGGTTTTGGAAGATCCTTTAAAGGAAATTGAAACATTAATGGGCAAATTAAAAGAATTTGGTGTATTAGCAGGTTTGAAGATTAATAAACAGAAGACAAAGATGTTAACAAAAATATGAAACTAGAAAATCAAACAGAATTGATGAATAAAACAGGTTTTAAGATTGAGAAGAAGTAAAATATCTGGGTATCACTTTGACAAATATGAACTGTATGTTATTTCAAAATAACTATGTTAAGACATGGAATGAAGTTAAAAAAGATATGCTAAGGTGGGAGAAACTACAACTGTCATTGCTGGGAAGAATTTCTGTGATAAAAATGAATGTTTTGCATAGGATGATGTTTTTGTTTCAGACAATACATTTTGACAACTGATGCACCATTTAAACAGTGGCAGAAGGATATATCTAAATTTGTGGGGCAGGGGGGAAAGCCAAGAGTTAAATATAAGGTGTTAATAAGATGCAAAGGAAAGAGGAGGATTGGGTCTACCTGACTTGAAATTGTATTTTGCAGCTTGCTGTTTGGTTTGGATGAAAGAGTGGGTGCTGCTGAGAAATAGAAGGCTTTTGGAGTTAGAAGGACATGACCTGAGATTTCAGTGGCATGGATATTTGTGGTATGACAAAGTCAAGGTTAACGTGTACTTTAAAAATCATTATGTTAGACATATGGAATAGATACAAACCCAGGTTGTGCCCAAAAACACCTCAGCACAAGAAGCATTTTATAAACGAGAAATAATAGGCAAACACAAATGGCTAACTTAGTGTGAGATACTAGAATTTTGTTAAGGGGAATGTAAAATAAAATCAAGAGAAGAACTGGTGGCAGAGGGATATAGTTGTCAATGGTTCTCTTATTTAGTTATTAGAAAGATTTAAAGTAGACAAAAGAGTTTATGGTTTTGAACATTGTAAGACTGAGTTTGAAATAGAATTGTGTACAAAAGATGAACATATAATTTATAAAATGTTTAAACTTTTATTGAAATTTGAAACAGAAGAAGAACAAGTGAAAGAAGATATGATAAAGTGGGCTAAAAACTTTGGTTATAATATACAGATGGAACAATGGAAAAATATGTGGCTGAAAGGACTGAAATTTACACTGTGTATATAACCTTAAACAGAATTTTTATAAAATTATGTACCGTTGGTATATCTCACCAGAGAAATTGTCTAGAATGTATACAGGGACTTCAAAATTATGCTGGAAATGTGAACAACAAGAAGGGACATTTTATCATGTTTGGTGGACGTGTAAAAGCTAGAAAATTCTGGATTCAAATACACCCACTGATTCAGAGGATTTTAAATATTAATATACAATTGAAACCAGAGGTTTTTCTTTTGGGATTGATGGACAAACAGTTGGAAAAAATCATGGAACAATGTTTTTGTACATGGTAACTGCAGCGAGATTATTGTATGCACAAAGATGGAAAGATTTGGCACTACCCACAGTGGAGGAATGGTTGGTGAAGATGATGGAACTTGCTGAGATGGCTAAACTGACTTTTTTGATCAGAGAAAAGACATTATCTATGTTTATTGCTGACTGGAAACCCCTTATAGACTTTTTGCGTGAAACAGAAAAAAATGAACTTATGATTTATGGTTTTGATGATTAGACAGGATAGATTATAGAAAGAAGAGAGTTATGTTGTACCATAGCGTAAGAGTCAATTTTATAATTGTACTTATAACTGCTGTAAAGAAGATTGGAAGCTACTTCTTTGTATCTTTTTTTCTTTCTTTTCTATTTTTCTTTTAATTTGTTTTCCTTTCTTGCACTTTTAGCTTTCTGTTTGACTTGTTTCTTTTTCTTTTCTTTTCCTTACTTTATATTAGTTTGTATTAGTTTTTATCTTCCTTTTTAAAAATCTTTAATAGAAGTTATGTATGCTGGCTGGGGAATTCTGGAAGTCCACACATCTTAAAGTCGCCAAGGTTGACACACACTGTTCTATAGCTATAAGCTTCTCTCCACAGAGCTCTGGAGGGGTTTTGTGGGAGTGAACGGCCATCACTCCGCCTATTGTGCTATGGTAGAGTTGCGTTTTTATTGGTCTCCACTAGAGTGTGGGTCCTTCCATCTCAGGACCGCATCGTACCTGACTTGGTCTCGAGGTATGTACAAAACGGCCGTCTCTGCCCATCGTGTCCAGGATGGACTCGGTGCAGAAGGTGAGCAGGGCCAGAGCTTGCAGGCTATTTTTCAGTTGCAGCCCCCACGTTATGGAAGAGATCCCCTTCCGGAAATTAGGTTGTCACCCTCAGAGGGAGACCTTCCAGACACAGAGCTCTGGAGGGGTTTTGTGGGAGTGAATGGCCACCACTCCACCTATTGTGCTATGGCAGAGTTGCGTTTTTATTGGTGTGCATGATGTAAAACACGGAGTTGTTTCTGGATCTGGCAGTAAAGGAGTCAGCTGTCTAAACTGACTGGCGGCAATCTCCAAAGTGAAGTGCAGAAGGATCCTTCCCATCAGTTGTTATCTTTCAAAACCAAAGTATCAGGGGCCTTGAGTGTGGAAAGCTTTCAGTTCCACCATTGTGCTATGGTAAATCATCTGTTACTTTTAAAAGGTAAAGGTTCCCCAGCACAGTCGTGTCCGACTCTAGGGGCCGGTGCTCATCTCCGTTTGTTAGCCAAAGAGCCAGCGTTGTCCGAAGACGCTTCCACGGTCACGTGGCCGGCATGACGCACGCGGAACGCTGTTACCTTCCCACCGAAGTGGTACCTATTCATCTACTTGCATGCTTTCGAATTGCTAGGTTGGCAAGAGCTGGGGCGAGCGCGGGAGCTCACTCTGTCACGCGGCGCTCGGGTCTCAAACCTCCGAACTTGCAATCTTCTGATCGACAAGCCTGGCGTCTTACCCGCTGAGCCATCGCGCCCCCGTTACTTTTACGTCCTCATATGTGGTCATTCTCAACTATTTCCCCATCTTGGCACAGAAGACTTGTTGTGTATCTTCAGCTAATGCCCTGAGGGAGACAGGGTAGTCTGAGCAGTGATTCTTGCTCCCAAGAACCCTGCTCATGCATTAAGATCTGACTCGACAGGCCCTTTTCCAGGGTTTCTTGAAAATAAGGATTCATAGAAACCAAAGGCTTCTCTGCGTTGGCTCTCGTTTGAGAATTCTGATTTTTAAGTGAATCATCTCTTGTTGTGTAGACTGACCGACATCTGCTCTCTCACGACAGCCCTTTTTATATTTTACGGTATTAAGTCTAAGTAACCGTACTAATGGTTTGAGGAACAGTGGGTGGAAAAGCAGACTGTAAGCTTCCAAAGATAAGTAACACTTTCCATTTTAATCCACACAGCACTGCTATGAGGCAACCAAGACTAAGAGAACGTGGCGCTTCTCAAGGTCATCCCGTGGACTTCATGGTCATGCTGGCTTAGAATTCTGCAGTTCCGGGCTTCCGGTGGGGAATGGCAGAGTAAGCGGTACTGCTTTTTTAAGCAGCGCCAACGGCGCAGCATTTTCTCGGCACGGGCTGGGTCCCTGCAGCCTGAAGAATTATCTGGGTAAGGAGAATCCAGGAAATCATCCCTTTTGTTCTCCAGACAGCATTTTCTTGCAGGGGGGTCGCGGAACGGAGTCCCTGTGATCAATCTGTGATTGACAATGCTGGGAGGCGCGGATGTCATCAAGTTCGGGGCTGCACCGAAGCCGTAAAACAGACACTAAATCTTGCCACCCCATTTCTAAAACACCAAGGGTTTTTTTTGTTTGTTTATTTGTTACCGAAGAGAGGCCTTTTGCAACAAAGAAATGCGAAGCTCTTGGTGATTTTCATTATTTTTGGAATTTACTAATTTGGAAAGTTGGTCTTTTTAATATTTAAATTCTAATATTGGGATTTAAAGATTTTTGCTGTTTTGTTGCCGTTTCCTTAATGTTTTGAGGATTATATAAGATTTATCTACTTCGTTGAATCTGCGGAGTTGAATTTTGAGCTATCTGCCTCTGCTTTCCTGTGAGAACGGCTTTCGTTTACATCTTTTTTCTCCTGATAACACACTGTGGAGAGACATGGAAGACATGAAAGCGATCTTTAAAGAACTCTATCTTGACGTCACCCAAGCCCTGGATCGTCTCTTAGAACTTGTGGAGTCTAAAGCCTACCAACAACTTGAAAAAGAAGACAAGAGTGAAAACTACTTTGAGAGTAGTGCTCCTTCTTTAAAGAAGAAAATGAAGATTAACGTTTCCAAGTCAAAAAGCGAAGGGAGAAAAATTGGACTGTGGAGAGTTAACTTTGACTCTGAAGAAAGAAGAGTTTCGGGCGCAAAGGGAGAGATACGATTGGCTGTGTTCCTGGAAAATCGAGACCAAGAATCAAGGCTGGCAGCTGAATTTGAGACTTGTAAGGGGAAAGCTTTGTGTGTAAATGCCTTAGTCTATTTTGAAGTCGGATAATTGTTTAAATGTGTTTATCAGGATAGTCTCTTAAAGGTTTAGACCAGTGCTTTCCAAAGTGCCGCCGTTGGCGACACAGCAACGGCGGCAGTGGTGGTGGTGCGGGGGGGCGTGCGCATGCACGGCAGCGGTGCGGGGGAACGTGCAGCGGCCTCGTTAAAATGCGGAAGTGTCACTAAAGTGTCGCGACACACAGTTTGGAAAGCTATGGTTTAGACTGATGTTTTTGGGATAATGATTTTACCTTGGGTAAGAGGACATTAACCAAATGTAGATAATTTATTTTTTGTTATTTTAGTAGGCAGAGAGGAGTAAAATTTTAGTGAAGTAGGATAATATTTGAGTATTTGCTTATTAGGTGAATAATTATGTTAGAAAAGTTTTTTTATTTTTTTAAGAGGGATAGTTTGTTTTAGAGGAGAATGTTATATAGAGATGGAAATGCTTTATAGAAATAATGTTTATCTTAGTTTAAATTAGAGTAAGAGATTGATAAAGTGTTATATATACTGTATCTTTGTTGTAGAAAGTCGGAAGCCACCATGTAATAGTCTTCTCTGTATTTTCGCACTTTAGTTTTCTTTTTTCTTGTAGTATTTGTTTCATTCTTTTTAGTTTTTATGTATTTTATGTATATGTTGAAAAAGTAGTAAAGCTTTATTAAAAAAAGAATTCTGCAGTCCCACCATACCTGGAGGAAACCACCCATTGATTTAAATGATGTCCGACAGCAGAAATTCCTGGTGGATTTTGCCCCCTCCCCTTCCTCCCCATGTCAGGGATCAGGTCATGAGCAACGGGCACGTGAAAGGAATTCACATATCACACGTGAAGGAGCTGCACATTCCATTTTGTCCCTTCAAGAAAAGCCTCACAACAGGTCCCAGGAGACAGTTACCTTTACATATGTCCCACGGGGTTGTGCCCATCTCCTAAGCCTGCATGAGATGCTGAAAGTGCCATCTGGGGATCGCCCACCACTCCGGACACTTTCTCCTCTTCACGACGTTTCAAGCAAGCTGCTTTAGGGTTCAGATTGCGTTCTGAGACAGAGAGAAAAGACACATGCCATGGGAAGGAGGAGAAAACCTAGAGACAGGGTAAATATCTTGCAATGATCACATTCTTTCTGCCGTCCTCCCCAAGAAGCGTAAGAGTGGAAAAACAGAGAATGAATGAATGTACATGCTGCGCGAGTGAGAGAGAGTCTCCCAGCACGGGAAACAGCAGTTTTGGGGGGAGCTGCAGTAACCCAAGGCTACAACTACCAGATCTGGGCTGCTATCAATGCAGGTGATCACTAGAGGGCAGCAAAGAGAAACAGACAATCTCATGCTTTGCTGCCCCCTAGTGATCAGCCTTTTTACAGCCCTGTAAGCAGGCAAGAGTGCCCTGGATAGCGAGTTTGGACGGATAGACTTAGACTCCGCGTACTCCCACCTCTGAAAAGTCACGGGCTGTTTGGCAGATGGTGTTGACGAAGAATGATCCTCAACCCTTTGGGGATCATTTCTGCTGTGGTCAATTTGCAGCCAACAGAGCAGGAAAGCAAAGCGAAACCAAAGGACGCATTCCAACCAAAATCGCTCAACGGAGCGCCCAGAGCAAAGGAGGGAAGGAGGGACAGGCGTAGAACACACTCATGCGAATAAGGGCACGTCGGGGACATCCCAGAAAGAGACAGCCTCCCGCCCATGCAAGAGAATGACCTCAGGGTGGGGGAGACCCCTCGCGCCGTACCTCGTACTTGCTGCTCCAAGCCTAGAATGACTTGCACTGCTTGCTGAAGGATGATGAGTTTGGTCTGTGCTTTGTCTGTTTTTAAGTGCATCTGGCACATGCGTCCCAGCTCTTTAAAGGCCTCGTTAATGTCCCGTACGCGCACCCTCTCCCTGGCATTATTGGCCATCCGCCTCTCCCGGTCCCTCAGATCTTTGTCCTCCAGTGATAGCGCCTCATCCGTACTGCTGGGTTCACACAGCACCACAGGGGTTAGTCAGGGAGCAAAAAGTGACTCGGGAATCGGGGTGGGGAAGAGAGATGGGGACGGTGCCAAGGTGTGGTGGAAAAATGTCCACAGCAACTACAAGCCAAGATGGGCCAGGCCAATTGATTGTAGGAGGACCCTTGAATAATACCTCAGAGATAAGAAGCTGCCAACGACTCTGGGGCAGGATTAATGTCCTTGTGCCGTTCGTTTCCTAGACCAGTGTTTCTCAACCTTGGCAACTTGAAGATGTGTGGACTTCAACTTTCAGAATTCCCCAGCCAGCATGCTGGCTGGGGAATTCTGGGAGTTGAAGTCCACACATCTTCAAGTTGCCAAGGTTGAGAAACACTGTGCTAGATGGTCAGTTTTTGAATTATTACTTAAAGAAATAGAAAACTTGACATGAAATTAATTCCCTCCTGCATCGGATGAAACCATAACACTTGAAGCTAAAGTTATGACTCCCCTTTGCAACTTGAGAGAATCACAGTTTACAAACAACAAGCCAATCAAGTAATGCAAAGGTGGGGAACTTCTGGCACCCCCACCCCAAGATTGTGGCTGGTGGGAATCACAGTTCAGCAGTATCTGCAGAACAATAGGTTCCCCACTGCTACAGCAAAGGATTAAGCCTTAAACATCAGGAGCCTGTATCGTGCATTTGTGTTTTTTTCTTAGGGAATTAAAAATCAAACTCGCAATGCCTTTCTCTCTGCCTTAGAAAGGGAGGGGGGAAAAATAAAACCCAAATTAAGGCATTAAAAACAACTGGTTGTAAAAATGGTGGGCAGCCCACAGCCTGGAGCCCCCCTACCGTTTGGTGGCCTCCAGAGCTCCCTCAGATTGTGCCCTTTGGCAGTACAGTTGTTTGCATGTTTAAACAAAAAGAAGATTTAATAGGAGGGTAGAACCTTGTAATTCATCCTCAAAAATAAAACAAGCGATCTGTGATGCCACTTGATCCCCAGCCATGATCCCTCAAAGGCAAAAAAACATAAAGAAATGGTGCGCCAAAGTTGCCTAGCCTGTCCAAAATGCCCCCAGGAAACTGATCCTCATAACTTCCGTTTTTGCTCCTCTACCATGAGTCCCCAATGCACGCAACAAAGACCACACTGCCTATGACAAAATGCCAATGGTGGACCATCCAATGAAATACAAGATCCAACACTTAAAGAGCATATCTACAGAAGGCGATGAACCAGATTCCAGAGAATCTGATATACAGGCTGTGAAATGCATGCGGATGGATTCTGTCCCATCACTCCTACTTGATTTTTCCTTGCTTCGATAAGAAAAAGTCATCTCCTGGATTGTCAATCCCATACAATACAGAAATTTTAAGCGAAGAACAAACGTTGGTTTGTGGGTTGGTCCATTAAGCCTTTTCTTGCTGTTTTACTGAGCTGCTCTAACTGATAGGAGGAGTCAGAGAGAAACATCTGGACAATGTTCTCCAGAATGCTCCTCATGAGGTCAAGATTCTCCAGCACTGTTGCTTAGCTTGTGTGTTTGAACACGGCCTCTCTTCTGAAATCTGAATCCCGTCATTTTGAACTTAAACTTCATTTGTTGAATGCCTTAAGTGATCCTCAGTTAATGGGAAAACAATTGCACTGACATGGGTGTGAAAGCAGAATGAGAAAGGAAGAGGGTCATTTGAGAACGGAAGAGAAAACCACACCTTGCAATTGGTTTTGTGAAGTGGCTTCCAACACCTGCTATGAATAGAGCAGTGTTTCTCAACCTCAGCAACTTTAAGATGCGTGGACTTCAACTCCCAGAATTCCCCAGCCAGCATGAATTAGCATGAATAGAATTCTGGGAGTTGAAGTCCACACATCTTAAAGTTGCTGAGGTTGAGAAACACTGGGATAGAGTCTATGCAGCAGAAACAAAAACTGTCTTATACCAGATCAAACTATTCTGCTTGGTATTGTCCACTGGTGCCGGCAGAGAAGAATGGTTCTCTTCACTCTCAAGTTTCCTTATCATCTGCTCTAGATCTTTAACTGGGATTCAACCAAATACCTGGGAACGTGGTCATGGTCATTGATCAGCCCTTGCCTTCAGCTCAATACCCTTCAGAATTGCATCACTGACAGCAGAGAAAGACATGCCACCCACTCTACTGAGGCCTCCTCAAGGGGAGGGTGTGCATACCAGCTCCCTTAATGTAGCTCAGAACACTGTAAAGGTTCCCTGGTCTGCAAAGCACCCCTGTAGATTTTGCTACTAGCTCTGGAAGGACCTCCACCTAAAAAAAAAAACAGCTAGCTTGTCTGAAATGTTCTCCCTTTCCCCCAAGCCACCAAATCAGGCAAAAGTAAATAGATCCCAGGGATAGCGAAACTCGGCATCAAGATTGATCCTGTCTAAAACAGTTATGAGCATTGGCAGCGCCTTAACCTCTTGGCATAATTGAATCAAGGGAGTCCTTTTCCCCTCCCCAATAGCCCCATCACATCCAAGACCCTTGTTTTTGTACAGGGACAGCCTTTTTCCCCAGAGCAAAAAAAAAAAGAAAGAAACAAAAACAAAAGAAAACCTTGAAAAGGTAGGTATAATTGTCTTCATCTGACAAGGCGTGGTGGATGTCCCCAATGAACTGAGGACATGAAGCAACCATTTTGCACATGAAAAGATGATTTCCTATCGAAACAGTGTGTGAAGGCACAATTCTAGAACCCACATAGCCTGGAATTAAGCCACCCTTTTCTTATACAGCCAGCAAAGCAGAGCTAGGGTGCTCTTCATTTCTAGCCTTCTAAGCTACAAAAGACAACCCAGAATAATATCCAATCCTGGTAATTGTTATCTCTTGATTTTTAATATCCAGAACCACCCAAGACAAACTTGTCAGCTACTTTATCTTTTCAGTGACCCACTAACTTTAGGAAACTTCCCTCTTAAGACATCCCTTCTGGTGTAGGCTTCACTATTAAATGACAGTCTGGATTCTCATAGGAACGTGCCTGGGAATTCAGCCTAAACCCAGAATGAATTTCTGATCCAATGGTTTAAAAATTGTGGCTAAAAATGTAGGGCTTTTTTTTATGACTTAAGTGCCATCCCTTTCTGGTATGTCTTAAAAAATCAGGCAAAGTATAGATTCACACAGTGTACTAATCTGAGTTACAGAACTAAACCCACTATCCCAGAATTAACACACAATACTCTGAACTACAAATTATTCAAGCAAAGAGATTCAAAGACACTCTCAAAGCTAATTTTTAAAAAATGTAATATCAGCATTGAGAACTGGGAAGCCCTAACTCATGAGCGTTTCAATTGGAGGTCAGCCTTTACTAAAGGCACTATGGACTTTGAAGAAGCACGAGTACAGGGCGAAAGGGAGAAAAGAGCTAAAAGGAAGGCACGTCAAGCAAACCCTCATCATGACCGTCTCCCACCCGGAAACCTATGCCCTCATTGTGGGAGGTTGTGCGGATCCAGAATTGGCCTTTACAGCTACTTACGGATCCACTGTTAAAATTTTACCCTTGGAAGACAATCTTACTCGGCTACGAGTGATCACCAATGAATTCACAACACACTAAGCCACAGAAGAAGTAACCAAATTTGAAATTAACCAAGTTGACTGTTGTTATCGCAATAATAACCATGGTCTGGTTAAATGGAAACCAGGCCACTTTGTTATACCTGCTTGGGAGTTATCAATACAGCTTAGAAGCAAGTCCCATTGGATGCAACAGGACGTACGTCCAAGTAAGGGCCACATTTTAAGTTAATGATTACTTTGAAGGGTTGTCAGATTCAATTTAAAGATAAACCTACTACCCAAATCCAACAGGAACGGTAAGTTAACTCTGATTTGAAGAAGTATAAATTGAGGACTATAGCAAAGAAAATTGAAGCATTTGGAACATTCTTGGAGCAATGTCCAAACTCTTTGGGTTGCATTTAACTCTTTGGCTCAGTGGCCCGTCACAGAAGGAATCCAGTCCTTTCATGTGCTATAGTAACCCTGTGCAAGCTTGCTCTTATCCCAGGGTTCCTCAACCTCAGCCATTTTAAGATGTGTGGACTTCAACTCCCAGAATACTCCAGCCAGCAATGCTGGCTGGAGTATTCTGGGAGTTGAAGTCCACACATCTTAAAATGGCTGAGGTTGAGGAACCCTGTCTTATCCCAAAGCAAACTTAACTATATCAGAGTATTGAGAATAGCTATGAGTTGTTGTGTTGCCTGAGTAAGACCAGCCAGATGTTCCGCAGTGTCTTGGCCTTTGTAAAAAAAAAAGGTAGTGTAGTCTCGAAAGGATAACAACATAGTAAGTTCTTGGTAATTGGGGGGGTTGAATGGAAGAAGAGAAAGTCCTGCAGAAAACCCATCCAATGTACTATAAGAAGTAGATCCCTGTGTTTAGCAAGGCTCCAATTCTAACTTCCTCAATCTTGACTCAGTTTTTGCTGGAGCAAATGTTATGGGCTGCCTTTTCTAGGACAACAGATGTCAGCTCTCAGAAATATGAACCTCATCTGAGGGATCCTAAACTCTCTGATCAAAATGCCCAAAGGGATCAAAAATATCCAATTGGAAAATACTTTTTCAGGTGGATTAAATGTAGGAATGCCAACTGCTGATCAGTCATGGCACCGCTTCACTAATCTTCTACCCCAGGTGAAATGATACGTATTTTTTGAAATCGAAAACAAAGAGCAAGAAATCCGGACGAGAGGACCACGCGCCCACTCTTCCACTCGCAGACCTCACCAACCCACTCCCCCACTCCTGTTTTTCCTCTCTTTGAGCAAGCAGCAAGTACAAGGTAGAGGGTGGGAACCACCGAGAGGTCACGGCTGGGGACTGTCTGTAGGAAAGCAGGTGAAGGGTGGGGAAGAAGGGGAGAAGAACAGGAAAACATTGGACGAGGAAAATAAAAGTTATACATGTTATGACAGGCAAAAAGGAAAACAAAAAAAGTGAGAGAGAGAGAGAGAGAGAGAAGCATAAATGAATTCCAGCATTGCAACATGACAGCAGAGTACAAAACAGGCTGTGAATCTTGATGGCAAATACAGCCGCCTCTCTTGAGGAGGAGGAGGAGGAGGAGGAGGAGGAGGAGGAGGAGGAGGAGAAAAGAGTCAAACCTCCCAAGTTGCCCCCACGGGGTGGGTTCCAAGAAAGGAAGGTTAAATGCTCGCATGCACAGCCAAGCGTTTGCAGGCATTCCCGGCAGAAAAGTTAGCCCAGCTACACTTGGCGGGAGTCTTGCCTCCCCTCTAGGGTAGCTGCAGAGACCCATTTCAAATGCCCTTCCCTCCCTGGATCAGGGGCCCTTCTGCACCCCAGAGTCCCCTGGCCAGGGCTGTGGCCCTTGAACTCCGTCTCTGCAGGTGTGAGGACTCCTGAGGTCAAACTGGGACCTGGAACCATGGTGGGGTTGGCAGACTTGGGTGATTGGCAGAAAACGACCTTCAGAGCCAGAACCTCACGCATTTCGACGTAAGTAAAACCCCCCCGTTTTCTTTGCATCTTTCGCTGCTTCGGGGTGCTAGCACCAGGTCTTAAAACTACCACAAGCTTGGACCCACTGTGTCTCCCAGGCACATGTTCCCTATTCTTCTCTTTGTATTTGTATTTACTTATTATTTATTTTATTATTACATTTATATCCCGCCCATCTCCCCCACAAGGAGGGACCCTTGTGTATACCTCGTCAAGGTATCTCACTCATGCTCCAAATTCAGTCATTCCTGATGATGGGCAGAGCATGCCCCCCCCCCCAATAGCTACACCACAGACTACAAAACGCCTGTCTTGAGGCTATACTAGGCAGAGGGTTTTAAAGAAATATAGGTTTCACGGGGAACTTTCACCACAGGGTGAGAAATGCTCCCACCAATGTTTCTTAGAAACAAGATCTCGAATGGGGAAGCAGAGATCGTAAGTTTGAAGGAATGGCACCATTTGTTTTCAGTGTCGAGGATTTCCCAAACACTAACCCTACAGTTTACTACTGAAGAGGTGTGTAAGAAAACGCTCCAGTCGGCAGGGGCTGGAGAGGGAAAGAATTACAAGGGAGTCCCCATCAAGAAGAAGGATATGATGTAGATGGATTTGTTGTGAACTCATCCTCGGTAGGCGTGAGAAACCTGATCTCCCAGAAGCCGCCCTCTCCCGATATATAGCCACGAAGCACTCGGGTTCAAGGGGGGCTGCCCTTACGGCGCTATGTAGCAGAGCAGGGAGGAAGGCAGAGGAAAGCAGAGTCCTCGCATAGGCACGAGGCTGGCTGGCATGCAGAAAGTGCAGCTTATTTCTTATTCCAAATGCAACACAGGAATAACAGGGGATGCAAAAAAACAAAACAAAACACGGAACAGAGAAGTAAAACACAAAACCAAACTAAGGCATCATCATAAAAAAGGATGCAGGGAAACGTCAGCGGGATGGAGAGCATCGGGCAGGCCTGCCCACGACTGCGGGCCGGGGCAAGGCTGGAAGGATCAGACAGACAGCCCCATGCCGTTCCGAAACGTCACCACATCGGAAGCCTCCACTGACCTCTAACTTGTTGTTCCAGATTCAGAATAACCGACACAGCCTGATGTAGAATTAGCAGTTTGGTCTGTGGTTTTTCGCTGTTAAGGTGTAGCTGGCACATGCGCCCAAGCTCTTTAAAGGCCTCGTTGATGTCGCGGACCCGCAGGCGCTCCCGAGCATTATTGGCCACCCGCCTCTCTTTCTCTCGCTCGGCTTTTTGCTCTGGGGGAAGAAGGTCGTCTTCCTCATCCTCATCTTGACTGATAATTTGAAATAAGAATGAAACAAGGAGAAGGGGGGACATTTTTCTTGTGTGCACACCTCGGCACCGGAATTTGTTCACAAAAAAAAAAGGAAACCTGTAATACATACAATACAACCATGTGCGCACCCATGTTCATGCACACGCAACAGAAAACAAACATATCACAACAGTTGTTTTTTTTAAAAGATCATTGCAATGGAAGGGTAGAAACTAATCTATTTTCCCACCTTTGGTCCACATTTACTAAATGTATGCCTGACACGGCCCAAACATGTTCTTAATGCAGCCATATTCCCCAAACAAAATCTGGGTTGACTGTTCTAGAGCACATTTTACATTTGTGTGGGGTAAAGGAGAGGCTCTAGCAAGCGAGCCATGCCATGACTTCCTCCTCTACCCAGGACCTTTGCAGGGAAATGGCAGACGGGGCAAAGGATCGGGGAAGATCGGTAGAACTGAAAGCCACAAACTCCACTATCTGGGTAGGGTGGAATAAAGCCTTCCGCTCCTCCACAATTTCTCAGGGAAGAGGAGCGGAATTTGAAAATATGCATACACCCAATAAAACTAAAGTTAATTGGAAAAACACCAGCATCGTTTATCTTTTTAAAATTAGCCAGCCAAACTAATTGCCTGAGCTGGAGAATTAGATGGAGTTTCCTCCTGATCCATTTCTCCAACAAGACATCCTGCACCACTTTGGCAAAGAAGTTGGCCCGTTAATATTTGTGGTAGGGTCCTAGAAGTTTGAACCTTGTGGGTGGATTCCCTCCAAGACGGAAAGACTCTGGAGGAGGCTGTTCTGCCTTGGGCTTTCCCCTCTGAAGGTCGGGATTCTGTCCTGCCCGGTTAGCCTCCAAAGGGAACAGAGAAAGGCTGAGACCTGTTCAGTGAGCACCTTGTTCTGTTTCGAGATGGCTTCAGTTCCTTTTTCTCCTCTTCTGAATTATCAGCCACGGACGTGTTTTCGTCATCCTCCTTGTCCTCCCGCTTGATCTCGCTGGTGCCGGACGAGACGCTGGCCCTTCCCAGGCCCCCGGTCAAGCCTGCAATGAAACCCAACCAAGCAGAAAGTTGAGCCAAGGAGGAAATAAGAAATGTAGGAAAATCACTCTTTTTCCTCCCCTACAACCCAATCTAAGCTGAAGATCTTCAGCGTAATTTTTGACTCTGAATGGCGGACTCACACGGAGAGAGGGGATTAGTTTCATAGGGAAGAGTCCATTCACTTTGGTTCCTCTCTTCAAGTTATAAACAGAAAAGATAGACCAGTGTTTCTCAACCTTGGCAGCTGGAAGATGTGTGGACTCCAACTCCCAGAATTCCCCAGCCAGCATAGCTGGCTGGGGAATTCTGGGAGTTGGAGTCCACACATCTTCCAGCTGCCAAGGTTGAGAAACAATGACATACACGGTAATTCTGCAAGAGGCTGCTATTTCCCTTGTGAAATATGCTGTCCGAGCATGTTGATAACAGACACCACTTTGGAAAGCTTGCAGTGAGAGTTAGAAACATTCATGCAGGAGAGGCTTCGTTAGTTTCAGCGCATGATCCCAAGTCTTACCATTATGACCAGTCCAGGTGTTCTACACAAAAAATGACAATATAACCAAGAGACCAGGATTTTGAGCTTCAGCACTCCAATTGCACAACCCAGCCTTACCGCTAAAGGCATCTGAAGACTGGCCTCTGCTGAGGTCAGGAAGCGAGCTGGCCTGGGCAGGGAGGGCCACATGGTTGTGGAGGAGACCAGGGTTGCTAGAGAGGCTGTCTTCAGGGTGACCTCCCCCCACCTGCCAGAAAGAACACCAACAAGGTCAAGAGAAGCCATCGTGCAGCCCTAGTGAACAAGCGTAGGGGGCCGAGATGCGTGTTATCAGCCGCTATTTTAGAGCCTCCATTTTCATTAGTTAACCATAGCAAATGCCTCAGGTACAAATGGTGATCACGTCTAATAATACGCCTGGATTATTTTAAGTACTGGTCGTGGAGTCCTTGGTGGTTTGCTTGCAGACATTTTGTTACCCAACTAGGCAACACGTAGTTGCTTCAGCCCTGAAGATGTTACCTAGCCGGGTAATGAAACGTCTGCAAACAACCCACCAAGCTCAGAGAGCACCAAGGACTCCACACTTCAACCCTGAGCTACAGATATTCTCTTTTTATTGGTAAGTACCGGTTGTTAATCAAACAATAGAATTCAGATTTGAACATAATGCTATTCCAGTATTCCTACATTAGGACTTCACATAATGTGCGAACCAGGCCTATAGGCAGGATTTTAGATGCAGCAGCCCTTTCATAGAATCACAAGGATGCATGTTGACTATCAAGCCCAACTTTCTGCTCACTGCAGGAGTCCAAATCAAAGTATCCGTGAAACAGGCAGTCTAGCCTTCCCTTGAACGCTCCAATGAAGGCAGGGTGTCTGCAGGAGATGGTCAAAAAGGGCAAAATGGCAGCCACAGAGTTGCTATTGAAGCTCCACCTGGTTTTAGGTGCGCCACGAAGCACGTAAAAAACAGGCGGAGCTTGATTCTCTCTCTCATGGTTGTCATCTTGCCTTTTATGACCACACCCAGCAGACACCCCTGTGTGAAGGGGAGCCCACCACCACCGTCCTAGGTCACTGGATCCATGTTGATTTGATCTTATTGTTGGGAAGTTTTGTCTAACATTCCATTGGAATCTCCTTTCCATTATTCTTTCTGCCAAAACTCCCTTCCACTATTCCATATCCTGCACTCTGGAAATATGGAGATCAAAAATCTTCCCCTATAGGTAGTCCTCACTTAACAACCATTCATTTAGTGATGGTTTGGACTTACAACGGTGCTGAAAAAAACAACTTATGACCGGTGCTCACACTTACGACTGTCGCAGTGTCCCTGCGGTCACATGATCACAATTTTGGTGCTTGGCAACCAGTTTGCATTTATGACCTTTGCAGCATCCCATGGTCACATGATTGCCATTTTCGACCTTCCTGGACGGCTTCTGGCAGCAAAATCAATGGGGAACCATATGATTTGCTTAATGACCATGTGGTTTGCTTAACGCCCGCAGTGATTCACTTAACCACCAGTGCAAAAAAAGGTCATAAAATCGGGTCAGATTCGCTTAATGACTGCTTTGCTTAGCAACCGAAAATCCGGTCCCAATTGTGGTCGTTAAGCGAGGACTACCTGTATTTTGGTGTAGCATCCTTTCAGGTATTTGAAGAGCACTGTTACAATTCCTATCTTCTCTTCTTGAGGCTAAACACCCCCAATTCCTTTAACTGCTCTTCACAGGACTTAAGTGTCTAGTCCCCTGATCCTCCTTCTTGCCCTTCTCTGAACCGGTTTTCACAGACGAGCCCTCAATGACAACATTCAAAAGGTACTTTCATGGAGGGTTGGCACTGCCCTGTTCTTCAGGACTTCTCAAAGACAATGCATACAGATTCAGCCACACATCAGCAAATCCCATATCCTAAAATGCCATTCATTTGGCCTGAAATTTAATTCAAAGTAGATATTCCCTGAATGCATTTCTTTTGGTCCCCAACTTCAGTCCTGCCCTTTGCAATTATCTAGGGCAGTGTTTCTCAACCTTGGCCACTTGAAGAGGTGTGGACTTCAATTCCCAGAATTCCCCAGGCTGGGGAGTTCTGGGAGTTGAAGTCGATACATCTTAAAGTGGCCAAGTTTGAAAAACACTGCGCTAAATTAACTGTAATTGACTTTAGTTCCCCTTAAAATCAAAAACTCAAGCTTTACTTAGTCGCTTTCTCTCAATGTCCCTGTTATTTCCATTTCCTTGATCAAGTCTTTCCTATTGACAAATACCAAGTCAAGAATTGCTGAAGATATGCCTTCTTCCACCTTCTGAAGGAGAATTTTGTCAGCAAGACAAGTCAGAAATTTCCTGGTAAACCCATGCTTGGAAGAGTTTGTTTCCCAACAGACGTCAGGGCAATTCCCCATTACTTTAAAGGCTACAGCACATGTCAATTCAGTTTCTGAATTTGGAGGGGGGGGGGGGAGGCTAATGTTCGAAAAGGCTGTTGGTGGCACATCTGACCGATCCATCCACTTGGTAATTCTTTGTTTTTTCTGTAACTTGCAAAGACTATGAAAATAATGCTGCATGTTCATCATGTATCTTCATAAAAGTATTTCAGTCACAAAAGCTGATATTTGACTGATGAGGCTGGGGGGAAAAAAAACATTTTACCCAGACAGTTCTCTACAACCAAGTTCTGAATAACCACCTTGACATTTTGTAGGAGGCAACCAAAATTGGGAAGAAAAGAAAATCCTACTCGGCTATGAAACTCTTAAAGCTGTAAGAGAAAGTGAGGATAGAATTATGTTGCTTAATGTGGGGGCCATTGGAAACTGCCTTTTGATATCAAGATGTCCTTCCCCCCATCCCTCAGCCTTGTATCATAGGATGGTCTCTGTTCTGCCTCTTGACTGATACAGCAAAGTCCCATCCCACAGGGTTTGGTAGGAGAGCATACAGTTCATATGCAGAATGTTACATGGCCTGCAAGCAGCATTTTTAACAGGGACAGACCATAGCTCGGTGGAGGACACAAGATGCTAACCCCAATCTCCAGCATCTCCAAGGAAAAGGTGGTATGAAAACTTTCCACTGCCAGTTACACCAAGCTAGATTAGTCATAGATAACTTCTACTCTTCAGATGCTTTGGACCAACCGAGTCCCACCAACCCCAGCCAGTATGCCCAACGGCAATAAATTCTAGGAACTGTGGACCAAAATGTCTGGATCAGGTGGATTAATAGCGAAGTCATGCAAATGGACCTTGAGAGTGCTCCTTGAAAGGAGATGTCATCAAGGTTTGAATAGTAGAGCACATCTGAAACCCCCCATTCCTATCTTACCAAGTTTGCATGCCGACTAGCAATTGGCAAGACAGAAGCCGGGGAGAAAGACTGGCTAAGGCTGCCCACAGAAGTGCTGTGCGCAGAAGCGGATGCCAACAAGTCGTGAATGTCCCTGTGGTTGCTCTGGCCCACTGCGTGGCTCCTCAGCACGTGGATGGCTTCGTCCAAGTGGTCTTCCATTTTGTTTTGCTTGAAGGACGGAAGAGAGGGAAAGAATGTGAAACAGGGCCCACCACGACAGCTGCGTGGAGGTGGTGGGGCTGCATGCCAACATTTGAGATTCAGGCACCAAACCAAGCAAGAAGGGGGGGGGAATTAAATACGGGCAAAGTTTGAAGATGGGACACAAGGCTTTCTTTTCTGCTTTCCCTGACAAAAGAACCGATCAGGTAGGTCATTCCTGTGCCCATTTTACAAGCAGAAGAACCCAGGCTAAAAAGAAAGCTGCTTTTGAGATACTATCAGGCAACAGAGCATAGATTGGTGGACAATCAAAACTGTGCTGGCTACTAAGGTTCCCAGGTCCACTGCTGTCTGCTAGGAATTTACTGATTTACTGCAAGAAGCAATGGCAAGTATGAGGTTGAGGGATACTTACCAAGGTATGGAGGGTGCCTTCGTAGCTTGGGGATAAGGCACCCTGTCCACCTGTCCGGGGCCACTGCGAAGAACCTGAGTAGAAGACAGAGTGCGGACATTTTGCCCATTAGCATATACGTTAGGATAGATAGCATAGACAACTTTTCTCTTCACAACTGCCAGGAAGTACTTTCAGGACAATAGAACAGAAGATCTACAGCTCAGGGTTGAACTGTGGAGTCCTTGATGCTCTCTGAGCTTGTAACGTTTCACTACCCAACTAGGTAACATCATTGCAAGCAAACAACCAAGCTCAGAGAGCACCAAGAACGCCACACTTTCAGGACACATCAAAAGCAAGGTGTAACCCTCAGGCGTTCCATCAGGATCAATCACTCCTTATAGGCCAGTGTTTTTCAAACTTGGCAACTTGAAGATGTGTGGACTTCAACTCCCAGAATTCCCCAGCCAGCATGTTGGCTGGGGAATTCTGGGAGTTGCCACACATCTTCAATTTACTGAGGTTGGGAAACGCTGTTATAGGCCTTTCCTTCCACAAGGAATGTGCTCACTCCCCTGTTACAGACATGCAACAAGGAGGCATCACAACGCCTTAGCAACCCATTTCATGTTTTAACGATGCCTTTTTTGAGAGTCCCAAACTACCCACTATTTTGCATTGTCGCCTTATTTTAATCTACCATTAAAAAGTCTGGACAAAAAAAATTCGGCAGGGAAGAGGATAAAGATGGAGCCTCATAGGTATCAGTTTTCACAAACTGAAACCGGGGCACTGGATGCAGCCCCAAGCTACAATGCTTAGTGAAGACTGTTGTGTCTGAACCTGCCTTGCAATGTGTTTACATGCAGCTCTTCCACCTGACACCAGGTGGAGCCAACAATTCACAAACTTCAGATCTGTTGATTCACACATAAACCTTGGAGCAGTAACTGTGACAGACCAGCAAAGCTTTAATAAATCTCAAGTTAAGGCTGTCTCAATCTCAGGTTAACAGGACGTTTCGTGGTGAAGGGGCTGCCTTTAGCTAATAGTTCTGAGGAAAATTCATTGGTGTTTTACTCCTCTGTTGTAGTTATTACATAGCACCTTGAGTCTTTGGAATGGAAATAGAGAAATTGTATTTCCACACACTTTTAGCCCAGTACAAAACCAAGAATTTTAAATCATTCTCAGCAAAATCTTCTGTTAGCTTTAGTTAAACCCACAAGAACTTATCTGTGTTATACCCCTACCTCTCCTGAGTCCTATTCATATGCAAAAGAATTAAAGGGCATATTTTTCACCATATCTTAAGGAAGAGGAAAGAGAGAAATTCACGGGCGACCAGCTTGGGTGGGTAGATGTTTGGCTGAAGTTTGGACCACTAGCACTTCGGGGGGAATGGGAAAAGATGGATTTTAACTGCAGCATGTTGTTGTTTATTCGTTCAGTCGCTTCCGACTCTTCGTGACTTCGTGGACCAGCCCACGCCAGAGCTTCCTGTCGGCCGTCGCCACCCCCAGCTCCCCCAAGGTCGAGTCTGTAACCTCCAGAATATCATCCATCCATCTTGCCCTTGGTCGGCCCCTCTTCCTTTTTCCTTCCACTTTCCCTAGCATCGGCATCTTCTCCAGGGTATCCTGTCTTCTCATTATGTGGCCAAAGTACTTCAGTTTTGCCTTTAATATCATTCCCTCAAGTGAGCAGTCTGGCTTTACTTCCTGGAGGATGGACTGGTTTGATCTTCTTGCAGTCCAAGGCACCCTCAGAATTTTCCTCCACCACACCACAGTTCACCACACCACACCACAGTTCAAAATGTGAACCGCCCAGGGTCCCCCAATTGGGGGAGATGGGCGGTAATACAAGTTTAAACAAACAAACAAACAAACAAACAAACAAATCTATCAGTAATACAAGTTTAAACAAACAAACAAACAAACAAACAAATAAATCTATCATCTATCACCTTCCTTCCTTCCTTCCTTCCTTCCTTCCTTCCTTCCTTCCTTCCTTCCTTCCTTCCTTCCTTCCTTCGCTCAGCCTTCCAAGCAGCATGTTATTTAATTAAAAAATCCAAATTCCTTCTTAGGGCAGATCATTCCCAACCCTGAGGACCTTGTGTAATCTCACATAATGGCCTGGGAATTTTCTTCCATTAAAAAAAGAAAAATTCACAAAATTCACAAGACTTGGATGTATTTGCAGAACACTTCACAACTTTTACAGGAATGGGAGACCACGTTGGCCACCCCTATTTTAAGAGTAAACCCTCCTGAAGCAGCATAGAACCGAGCAGAATGGAACAGAAAATCGTATTAAAATGCTTAAGCTGAGAGTAACATGGACACCATAGTTTGGCCTCCCAACCTTTCTTGGAGCTATAAAAGGCCATGGTGATCTCCCAGGAAGGGACGGGCCAATCTCCCCCCCCCCCGTTTTTTTGCATTTCTGGGGAACAAAGGTGAGAGGCTTCCGAAGCAAAATGTTTCTAGTCTTGTTCCTAAACATGCTAAAACAAAGCATGTTTTGTTTTGTTATTCTTAAACATCCCTTCCTCTATTATTCTTTGTTTTAATTTGGGTTTTTTTATACCTTTTAATGTAGTTATTGACTCTTTTCAGCTTTGTTGTACGCCGCCCAGAGTCTTGTTTGTGAGATGGGCGGCTACATAAACTGGTTTAATAAATAAATAAATAAACTTTTTTAAAAAATGGCCCTCAAATTATATCCATGTTTGGTGCCCAAATGGCTACATTTCATTGGCACAATTTCAGCGTTTTTTTTTTCAGATGGGGGTTTAGGATAGGAGCAGGCACAGTCTGTTCCCAGAGACTTCCCACTCCCACTCTGATTCTTAATTTGCAGCCACAACAATATTAGTAATGCTGAAATCCAGCCATTTTGGTGCTGGATTGCGGTGGTGTGATCTTTGGGTAAATGGGATGCTGTAAATGGGATGCTCGGGGGTTGGGGGGATGCAGCCTTCAAGATGCTCACACAGTGTACATACACTGGCCTCAATAGAATCCTATCTCAATTGTAACCCAGAGGAACCAAGTGAGTCTCTAGACCATACCTTTCCAAACTGTGTGTCACGACACACTGCTGTGTCGCAGGGGAACCCAGAAGAGGAGGCCATGTACCACGTGGAGTCCCACCCAGCCCTTGCCGCGCCGCCGGTCCCTGCTCCGTGCCCAGCTCTCACTGCAGAACCCAGGTAAGGTGCCAGTCTGGCAGGGCTGCAACTGGGGGAGGGGGGGCAGGGACGGGACTAGGCCACCGCGCTGGAGGGTGGGGGATGCAGGGATGCGACTAGGCTGCCGTGCTGGGGGGTGCAGGCAGGAGCCAATTGCGTGGGCTGAGGGGCGGGGTTTGGAGCCAGGAGCCAATCGCGTGGGCTGGTGGGCGGGGACCCCTCATTACTGGCATGGCTAAAAGGTGTGTCACCAACATGAAAAGTTTGGAAAGCCCTGCTTTAGACCAGTGTTTTTCCAACTTAGCAACTTTAAGATGTGTGGACTTCGACTCCCAGAATTCCCTAGCCAGCCATCTGATCTAGATCTTGCTCAACAGCCTGTAAGGCAGGGGTGGGCAACGTCAGGCCCGCAGGCTATATAAGGCCTGCGGGGCTCCCGCCCACAAACCCTGCCCCTTCCACGCGATTGGCTCCTGCCCACAAACCCCGCCCCCCAGTGCTTGTGATTGGCTCCCGCCCGCAAACTCCAGGCCCCCGTCCGCGGAAATCCCAGAAACCCTGCCCCCCACCCCACCCGGTCCCCAGTTATAAATATCCAAATGGCCCTTGGCAGAAAAAAGGTTCCCCACCCCTGCTGTAAGGGGTGAGCTTACAAATGGAACACTTTCCTCACTCTGCTGTATCCAGACATTTGGTACAGATGGAGATTCTAAACTGTCTACAGGTAGTCCTCGCATAACGACCACAACTGAGATCAGAAGTTTGGTTGCTAAACAAAGCAGTCATTAAGCAAATCTGACCCAATGTACCCAACCTTTTTTGTGGCGGTCATTAAGTGAAACACCATGGTTGTTAGGTGGACCACGTGGTTGTTAAGCGAATCACGTGGTTCCCCATTGATTTTGCTTGCCAAAACCTGGCCGGGAAGGTCGAAAATGGCGATCCCATGACCACGGGATGCTGCAATGGTCATAAATGTGAACCGGTTGCCAAGCGCCCAAATCGTGATCGTGTGACCATGGGGATGCTGCAATGGTCGTAAGTGTGAGCACCAGTTATACGTTGTTTTTTTCAGCACCGTTGTATGTCTGAACTATCGCTAAATGAATGGTCATTAAGTGAGGACTACCTGTACATGGACAGCCCCATATTGTGCGTGTTACAGGCCGCAAATCTGATCATGGGACTACCACTGGGCTGAGTTCAGAATCAGAAAGGTGGTCTGTCTTGAAGGACCACTGGCACTCCAGCCAACAACTCCAGCTCTTCCTCTGAGATCTTTGCACCCAGTTTGCACGTGCTTGATTTGTACTGCTTTTCCACAGGCAGAGTTTTACAGCTTACCTGTTATTCCCTGAGGGGAGCCCACCGGAGTGGATGGGTTCGAAGAGAAATTATTGCTAGAGTGATCTGGAGAGTAGATCTGGGGGGAAGGGAAAAAAAAGAGTTTGAGAGAAGGGAATAGAGGGGAAAATATAGCACCTGATATAACACTCCTGAAAAACCAAGCCCTCTTTTTTGCTTGCTGTTGAAAGACAAAAAATATCTAGCCATGAATCTATATCCCAAATGGATGTTGGAGGTTAAATCCTTTCTAGATATTTTAACAGAAGTCATTTTTATTTATTATAAATTGGCACAGTGTTCTCTCACAGGACAGTCTGGTTCCAAAACAGATCATTCGGAGCATTCTGGAAATGATCTAACCTCACCACGCCCAGAATACTTGGGCCAGGCCCCTTTCAAGGCCAGAACACTCGGGGAGGAGGTTTCGCCCCCTCCTAAATCACCGTAATTCACAACAGGTGCTTAGGGTCCCTGCTGCTGCCCCTGAAGCACGGTGCAATACCTGGGTAAAAACAGAGCGAAGTTCAAGGCAACGATTTCTCATGTTCCTGAACCTCTGTCACTTTTTTTTTTTTGGAATGGGGAGATAACAGGATACACACTTGCCACACCCACTTCATGGTAAAGGCGGCTTCCTTAAACAGGTACCTTCCAGACTGGTTGTACTGCAACTTTCAGTATTCCCAACCCTGAAAGGCCAGTGGGGTGTTGTGGCTCACACTGGGAATGGAAAGGCCCAGGCTCAGGACTTCAAAACACTGAATGAACTTAGGCCACTTACTCTCTCTCAGTCCACCCTATCTGGCAGAGTTGTTGTTATGAAGATAAAAAGAGGGTAAAGGTAAAGGATCCCCCCGCACATTTGTGCAGTCGTGTCCGACTCTAGGGGCCAGTGCTCATCTCAGTTTGTTAGCCGAAGAGCCAGCGTTGTCCGAAGACGCTTCCATGGTCATGTGGCTGCATGACGCGCACGGAACGCTGTTACCTACCCACGGAAGTGGTACCTATTCATCTACTTGCATTGCATGCTTTCAAATTGCTAGGTTGGCAAGAGCTGGGGCTAGTGCGGGAGCTCACTCTGTCACGCAGGGCTAGGGATTTGAACCTCCGAACTTGCGATCTTCCGATCGACAAGCCTGGCGTCTTACCCGCTGAGCCACCATGCCCCTTAAAAAGAGGGAGGACCCTTTAAAAACTGCCTTGAGCTTCTTAGATCAGTGCTTCTCCACCTTGGCAACTTTAAGCTGTGTGGACTTCAACTCCCAGAATTCCCCAGCCAGCCATTTTAGTAGCTGTAGTTCCAACAAATCTAAAGTGTGCTAGTTGTGGCAGTCTTCCCTAAAGGATGTACAAAGACCCTGCAGCTAAAATCAATGGTTTTTAGAATGAGAAATTATAGAGAGACTCACTGAAGCTAATGCTTTTCCAAGTGCATCCCCTGAACTGCCAGCGGTGGTTCCTCGATTACCTGAAGGAAGAGAATATGAAATCAGGAAGGAAGAATAAACAAATGGAATATCAAACCCAGAAATGTTAGGACTATGAAGGAAACAACAAAGAGAAATTCTACGTTTGGAACATCCCCGCTGGAAAGTTTCTTTTAAAATCTCTTGAATAAATTTGTTTTGTTGGTACTAGAAACACGTTGAGTATTCTGCATGCAGAATTTTAAAGAAGCCCTTTGATCACCCATTCCTGTTGAAGCGATGCCAAAGTAGACGGCATGGTAGTCCAAGTTGAATGCTACCTATTGCCCAACATACAAAAAAACTTACCAAAGAAATTATTTTTTATTTATAAAGAAACACAAAACATAGTTAAGGTAGGATGCAAAAAGTATATTTTGGCTTAATTGTTGCTCCTGCTGGGAATTTTAACTTTTTAAAAATTAAATATTACTGTATTACATTTTTAATAGGTTGTTATGTAGCATTGACTACCACCTCCCAAACATTATGACTATAGGAAATAACTCTATGGGCCAAGACTTGTTTCAAGCTCCCATTTTTATATAAGAAAGTACACTCAAATGCTCTATTTTATCCAAAACTTGGAAAGTGTTTTATCCCAAGGGCCAGGCAAAGGAGAGATTGCCTAGAGTTATCACTTGCTTCCTCCCACCCCCTGCAGAGCAGAGAGATTGGAGAGGAAGAGATTTCAAGAGTACTGTAAGCTGTTTAAGCAGGCAGGCTCCCAGCCCCAGGCTGCCAGCGATCGCATTGCTCTCAGTGGGTAGAAGAGCAAGCAGCTTCTTTCTTGCAATTCCTTTCTCTCCAATCAATCTGCTCTGCAGGGTGGGGGGAGAAAAAAAACCACAGGTCAGGCACAAGGCAACACCTACTGACTGTAATGGCGATCACGTGACTGAGGGACGCTGCAAAGGTTGTAAATGGTCATAAATGGGCCGCAAAGTTATTTTTCCAGCACCATCGTAACTTTGAACAGTCGCTGAACGAATGGCTGGTAAGTGGACTACCTGTATCCCTGACATGTTGAATGAGGAACCATTTGCAACCAATTCCAAGCCCCAAACTCAGGCTGTCCCTTTGCCCCCCTCACGTGGCAGAAAGCTAGGAGTATTCTCATGCGGCATTGGTGACAAGGATTCAGCTTCACAAGAACTTCAGTGGCATTCAAAAATAACCAAATAGCTAGTCCTAATGACTGCAAAGATGCACAGAAAGTGCCTGCTTATCATCCAGAAAACCTACAGGCATTTCTCTCAGTGATATGCCCTCCTAACCTAAATAGTTATTGTCTTGTGTGCTGGGATGGGGTGGATGCAAATGCCTTATGCAAAACACGAGAGAGATGTGCTCTTTTTCATTCTTTAGTTAAAACCTCCTTCCTGTACAGCAGGGGTGGGCAACGTCAGGCCCGCGGGGCTCCCGCCCGCAAACCCCGCCCCTTCCATGCGATTGGCTCCCGCCCGCAAACCCCGCCCCCGTGCTTGTGATTGGTTCCCACCCACAAACTCTGCCCCCCCCCGGTTTGCGGAAATCCCAGAAACCCCGCCCCCCACCCCGGTTATAAATATCCAAATGGCCCTTGGAAGAAAAAAGGTTCCCCATCCCTGCTGTACAGGGAGCCGGACAATGCTCGAACTGGCCCCTTTCTGCTCAGATTCAATGACCAGGGTAGACAGGATGTGTGAGGGGGTGCCAATGCTTGGTGACTGAGTACCCAGTGTCAAATCCCTTTTCCGGGCAAACTGACGACCTACAAGCCCTCTCACTGACTCTCCACCACCAACGGCTTTCCCAAAATCTATAGGAGTTTGAGACTCTTTCAAAGGAATTGCAGTTCTTGATTTAACTTCCTGATCGCTGGGAAATCAACACTAAGAAAAAGGGTTTGTAACAGGTTCACGAGAACATGAGGCGACTAGAGTGCTGGATTCAACCTGAGCCCCCAGCATTTTCCCACCTTGATCTGAAACCACCATACCGCCCCCCCGATCCCCGCTCCTCTCCCCCGATCCACATTATCCCCCCTTTCTAATCCTTGTTTAGTAAGAGCAACTCCCAGGGACCTCTGTATTTGTGCCACCTCGTTGCCTCTATGATTTGATGTGCCTCGATGGCTGAAGTTGATTAAATTAAAAATGTGCGCTCCCTTAACGTAAAGCAACTTCCACCGCCCTGTGTAAAAACGATTTTGAGTTATCTTGTGGATGAATCTAGGCGAGGTTTAGTCTCTTCCCTCCCCTCCCCAAGCAAGCAGTGTGTGGGGGGAGGGCAGGAGGATTAAAAAAAGGCTCCAAGTCTACATGTAATAGGCGTGTGAGGGATGAAGGTTCTATGTCTGGCTGTCAAAGAGGGGAGGCATTACGGAGTCCGTTCCCCAGACAGGGGCTTACGGCTAAATAGATCTATTTCCGCCTGCTTGGCTCCCCTGGACACAAGCCACTCCCGAGGGATTAACCTTCATGCGCCACGAAGACACGAGAAGGGGAGGACGCTGCATTAGAAGGGTGGCAGAGCACCCGAAGTAGGTTATGTGGGAGTAAGATTAGGAGGCAGACATGCCCCCCGTTACTCCTGCCCCATCCTTCTCCCTCCCACCACAGTTGGGGCCCCACAGCATGCTTCTAAGCCTTAAATCCACTCCAGTGCTTGGAACTCCCATTGACTTCAACCGTCTCACTTAAGAACATGCCTGGGTCTGTCTCGTCTCTGTGAAAACCCACAAGTTGGATGGGGTGAGGAACAGAAGGAAGGCTCTGTCAGAGCAGCTGAAACCTCTTGCTACTCCAGCACCTGCTGCCCTAGAGGCCAGTGGGGTGCCCTAGTGCAGGGGTCCCCAACCTTTTTGGCGCCAGGGACCGGTTTCAAAAGACGATTTTTCCGCGGACCGGGGGGAGCGGAGTTTCCAGGATTTCCGCAGACGGGTGTGTGTGTGTGTGTGTTTCCGGGCGGGAGCCAATCACGTGCATCGGGGGCGGGGTTTGCAGGCAGGAGTCAATCACAAGCACCAGGGGTGGGGTTTGCGGGCAGGAGCCAATTGCACGGAAGGGGGCAGGGTTTGCGGGCGGGAGCCCCGCGGCCCAGTTCCTAACAGGCCGCGGCCCACAGGTTGGGGACCCCTGCCCTAGTGGGTTAACCACAAGCTGACATGACTGTAAGTCTTCTGCTGCTGACCCTTTGGAAGTGCACTTCCTCTGATTCTGGAGACAGCAGGACTATCAAAAACCTCAACCTCTACCACAGAGGTGGGCAAAATGGTTTTCCTTGGGAACTACACATCACCTTTGTGCCCCATCTGGCAGAAAGGAACATGGCTGGTGAAGTCACCAGAGTGGGAGAAGGTGAAATTTTGACACACACAGACTTTGTTGCATTCACTGTGACTTAATGAATGGGAAAAATAGGTGTCCCTGTTGTGGTCTGCATAAAGATCACTAAAAAAAACCCGGTATGCTTCGTTTAATCTTATTGGAACTACTGCTTTCAATCATAAGTAGGGTTGTGACCAAGTATGTGTGCACAGGTGGTGATGGGTTCAAAAAGTCAAGACGTTGGCTTCCAACGCATGGTTGCGGCTGCTATTTCGACCCCTCCCACCCTGTCTGCCATGAAATTAAACAGAGATCAAGAAATCAAAATATCAAGACATATTTTATTAACCACCCTTGGCTTAAATCAGAGAGGTGGGGAGGGGTTTTTGGCTAGCTATCTGCTCTTGAAAATATCCAGTCTTTGTAGAAATCACCAATTTGGATTCCCAAACTTTGCAAGTTCCTGTGGCAGCTCTACCCTTAAAATGAAAAAAAAAGCACTTAAATGTGTTTCCATGGCTTTGGAGAAAAAGACAAAATACTTACCCATAACATTTTCTGTCCCACCAATCGGGGGTGTGTGACTGGACACTCCATACTGAGTGGAGGCTGAAGAAAATCCAGGGACGGATGGGAGCCCACCGTTAACTTCGCCCGAATGCATCTGATAATTCTAGAAGGGGTGGTGAGGAAGGAACGAAGAAAGCCATTTACAAAGGGAGGAGGGAACGAAGAAAGCCATTTACAAAGGTGAGGATCTTCCATTCACATTCATCCTTTCAGACTCACTTTAGAATTTTAGGAGACAAAACTTTGTGACTTATTCTTTCTACTCCCAACGTGAACCTCAGGAAACTGGTATGATCTCCTTCTTATGAAGGCGGAGAAGTAGATCATGGCCCATCATGGGGGGAAAAAAAACTTCCTGACACACTAGTTTTCTTGCCAGTTTACATTCCACCCTGTCAGCCACCTCCTAAAACCTGGACACCAAATCCATCCCTGGCACAAGTGCCAAACTACCACATCAGAGCAAAGTGGTATGTTCCCTCTTGTTGATTCACAGTTTTTCTGGGAAAAGGGAGAAAGGAGCACTGAAGCACATCCTCACACGTCCTTCTACTCCAGAGCTTTCCAAACTTTTCATGTTGGTGACACCCTTTTTAGACATGCATCATTTCGCGACACACTCTTACAGCAGGGCATCATTTCGCGACATACTCTTACAGCAGGGCACAAGGCAGGCACGAGGACCTGTGTGGAATCACAGCAGGTTTGGAGGCAGCAAGGCACAAGGCAGGCACTAGGACCTGTGCGGAATCCTGGCAGGGCTTGGAGTCAGCAGCAGCCGCGACATACCCAGACACTGCAGCCGACACACTAACGTGTCCCGACACACAGTTTGGAAAGCTCTGTTCTACTCCATAGACTACTGGTCCCTAGGAACAACTTGGTTCCCACTTCCTGTGAACTTCTAAACCAGCTCTTAAAAGAGGAACTGGAAAGGGGAGGTTGGGGCAAAATGCGTGTCAGCCCTCCAAGGTAGAACGAACTTGGAAACTAAAGATATACATGCTAATACTACTTTTATTATAAGGCTATAGTTACAGAATCTTGCAAGTCTGAATGCACTTCCCCCGTCCCCCCCTTTATCTTCATGAAAACTAGGGAGGGTCTTGTCTGAGACGTTTTCTCAGGTTACATTTCTACCCTGGACTCAGGTTTCTTTTATCTGAACGTTATTTCGGTGGCAGCTCCTCCTGCCGATTACAATAACCTTCAAGTTTCTACAGAACTGATTCATCTTATACAAAGACTGAGCAATTCTAATCCTGCCCAGGCGCCATTTCCTCCTCTTTTTCTCTCTAAGTTGGGAAAGAACATTCTCTCCAAACCGTTATTTCCTTTGTTTTTGTTACACTGTCCCATTTGTTTATTATTCATTTGTTAAAATCACATTTGTTCTACTCATAGCACCTGTTCTTTTCATTATCAATGGAGAACTGGGTAACTAAGATAAGAAGATATTTGCTGGGAAGTGGGAATTGTATGTGCACACAAGAGTGGTGGTGATTTGCTCCTCACCAGTGGGTGCCAATTACCAATAAACGTTTAACAGAATGGTTTGTCACCCCTGGAATCTCTGGGCATTTCAGAACTTTTCCAGGGTGCGGGGTGTTTTAACTTTTCCCTAGCCCCAGTGAACTCCAAACAATCACCCACATTACACGCGAATGAATAATTTTGTATTCGTTCAGTTGCTTTGGCACATAGCCATCTTCCACGTCCTGTGGGCAAGGTCTGGGCAGGCTCGGAAGTCCATAGCCTTCATGGCAACCATGTGCTTGTTCCGGGTATCTCTGGCCTGATGCAAACAGGTAGGCGCCTGCTGGACCTTGCTTTTGCCTCAGAGCAGTTGATGTT
Organism: Charina bottae; assembly: GCA_023362775.1. Lineage (NCBI taxonomy): Eukaryota > Metazoa > Chordata > Lepidosauria > Squamata > Charinaidae > Charina > Charina bottae. Next base: position 5,930,226 of record JALMGJ010000040.1, read on the forward strand.
TGCTCTAAGGATGGAGGACATCCCTCTGAGTCTGTTGCTGTGGTCAGATCACTTCCTGGTTGAGATGAGCTGGATCACCACCTGGGACCTCAACAGGATGGGAGGACTGGTTAGATGGTCCACTCAGGTGCCTTATGGAGCCTGATGGATTCCAATGAACTCAGTGACCAGACAGGCAATTCTATCAAATGCCTGGTTGAACTGGGGAACCAGGAGATGGCCAGTGCTTTTGATGTGATTGTCCAGGAAGCAGCACCTGGAGTATTGGTGGAGGAAGATGGAAACTGAAATGAACTTGACCAAGCATGGGTACGAGCTCATGTTTTAGCCTTAAGGGAGGTGAAGCATCAGTACTTCTCTATCTTTACTGCATCAGCAGGTTGTCTTCCAAAACCCTGTTTAAAGCAACCACTCCCTGCTGGGAAGAAATGAGCACAAAGTCCTGTTGGTGGGTCTCAGTGATGCATTTATACAACGTTTTGTTGATAAAGTTGCTCAAATTTGCCAGAGTCTTGACTCTTCATGGGTGGAGTCTGAAGCAGTGATTAGGGCAATGAAATGCAGTATGATGAGTGATTCAATTTGGCTCAGATGAAGTGGATAGATGCTCCCTGGCATGCGCTCCACCACCTATGGCTCAGAGCCAAGCCTTTGGTGGCTCCTTCAAGGGGTGGGTGCAGTGTGAGCAGCTGAATCTGGGAAGTGGTCAATGCCTCTTTCAGTGAGGGGGCTGCACCAGATACCTTTAACGCAGTGCAGCTATTTCTGAAGAGGTCTTCCCTGGATCTGGCTATATTGGGCAACCTGTCTCCAACTTTCTCTGTCTAAAGAAAGTTGTTCAGAAGGTGGTGGAGTTTCACCTACAGAGTGCCTAGAGGAAGTGGATTACAGGTAGTCCTCAACTTACGACCACAATAGGGACTGAAAATTTGCCGTTAAGCGGTGAGGTCATTAAGCAAGTCATCACGTGACCACCCCCAATTTTACATTTTTTGCGGCAGCTGTTAAGCAAATCACTGTGGCCATTAAGTGAAGCATGTGGTCGTTAAGTGAATCACATGGTTCCCCATTGGTTTTGCTTGTCAGAAGCTGGCTGGGAAGGTTGCAAACGGCGATCACATGACCCCGGGATGCTGCAACTGTCGTAAATACATGCCAAGTGCCTGAATTTTGATCATGCGACCACGGGGATGCTGCAACAGTCTTAAGTGCGAGGACCGGTCGTAAGTTGTTTTTTTTAGCAGCGTCGTAAGTCCAAACCATCGCTAAACTAATGGTTGTTAAGCGAGGACTACCTGTATGCCTGTTAACAGTTCTGGCTAAATGAAACTTTTCTGGGCCAATGTATATCTGAAGATCAGATGTCAGTGATAAAGAATAAATGCTTTCAACTACTAAGCTGATGAGCCTCTCCTGGGAAATCAGGCTGAAAACACTATGCTGGGGGGGAGGGGGGCTGTTACTCTGCCCCAAAGGCTGCTGTTCCTCTCCATTCAATACTGTATGTTTATCCAAGCAGTTCTCGCCCTATTCAGGGCGGAGGCCAAGAGATGTGTAGCTAGGTGTCATCAGCATATTGATGGTACCTCACTTCAAACTGATGTGTAACCTCTTCCGGTGATCTCATGTAGTTGTTAAAAATCAGTGGGGAGAGGACCGTTCCCTGTGGGACCCCACAAGGGAACATCCCCCAGGGCACTTCACCCCTCCCATATCGTGCCCAGGAGTGAGTGGAATCATTACAAACCTTGCCTTCAAGCCCCAACCCTCCCAGGCCGTCAAGAAAAAAGACCCAGTCAACGGTAGAGAATGCTGCTGAGAGGTCAACTCGGACCAGCTGGGGCACATCCCCCCCCCCCCCCCGGTCTTGACAGAATTCAACTAACGCCATTTTCACCCCATGCCTGGGCCTAAACACGGACTGCATGGGGTCCACCTACAGGTGATCATTTGGTGACTGGAAACCTCTTATGGACTTTTTGCATAAGAAAAAAACCCGATGTATCGTCGAAGGCTTTCACGGCCGGAGTTTGATGGCTGTTGTGGGTCTTCCGGGCTGTGTGGCCATGTTCTGGAAGTTGTGGTTCCTAAGGAAGGAATCACAACTTCCAGAACACGGCCATGCAGCCCGGAAGACCCACAACAGCCAAAAAAAAAATGAACTTGCGATTTATGGTTTTGATCATTAGACGGGATAGATGATAGAAAGAGAATCATGGTGTAATATGTCTATGAAGGTTCTCAGTCATCCAGGTGGAATTGTCTGTAGCTTGAATCATGTCAACTGGATTTCTATTTTCTCAGTGGAAACGTTTCGCTCCTTATCCAAGGAGCTTCTTCAGTCTGAGTAAAGTGTAACTTTAGAGAGAAGTAGAATTGTACTTATAACCCTGTGAAGAAGATCGGAAGCCACTTCTTTATATCTTTCTTTATATCTTTTTCTTTTTTTCTACTTTTCTTCTTTTTGCCCCTTTTATCTTTTTCTTTTATTTCTTCCTTTCTCTTCCTTCTCTTTCCTTCTCTTTTACTTTGTATTAGTTCTTATTATTGTTGTTAAAACGGTCAATAACAATTATATTAAAAATAATAAAGAACTCACAGCTACTGAAGGTTTTGCAGATGGAGTGGGGGGGGGGGAGCTTCACCAGCTGTGGCTGGTGTGCCAGATGTGGCCTGACCTAAAGCAGGCAGCTATGGCAACAGTACCGCATAAGGCCTTCAACACCACCAGAGTGGACTATTGCAATGTGCTGTACGTGGGGCTGCCTTTGAAGACTACTTAAAATGTGCGATTTGCGCAGAATGCAGCAGCCCGTGTGCGACTACAGGTATCTAACGCCTATGCTGTGGGCCCGGCCTCGGCTTCCAGTAAGTTTCCAGGTACAACTCAAAACTGCCATTTCTACATTTTCAAGCCCTAGATGGCTTCTCTCTCAAGTATCTTCAGGACTGTCTCTAAAGGCAGAAGGAAGCCATCCTGTGTGCTCATCCCAACTGAGGATGAACTGAAAACAGTGGACCCTGCTGTGGTCCCAAAAGGACTCTTTTGCAAGGCATTTAAGATCTGATGTTATGTTGCTGTGATTAACTGCACTGGCAACTTAGTTGTTATTTACCAATTTTATTGTTTTTTGCTTCCCTTGATGGACAATTTTAATTGTATATTTGTTTTATTTTACAGGTAGTCCTCGCTTAACAACTACAACTGGGACCGGAATTTCAGTCGCTAAGTGATGCAGTCGATAAGCAAGGCATCACGTGACCCGATTTTACGACCATTTTTACTACAGCCGTTAAGCGAATCACGCGGTTAAGTGAATTGTGGTGGTGGTGGTTAAGCAAATCAATGGTTCCCTATGGATTTGGCTTGCTGGAAGCCAGCTGGGAAGGTTGCAAATCGCGATCACATGACCGCAGGACACTGCAACTGGTGGTAAATGCGAGCCAGTTGCCAAGCACCCAAATCGTGATCACGTGACCGTGGGGGTGGTGCAACGGTCGTAACTTCGAGGACAGGCTGCAAGTAACTCTTTTAGCCCCGTCGTATCTCCAAACCATCGTTCAACGAATGGTCGTTAAGGAAGGACTACCTGTATGTTGCAAACTGTTGTGATTCCAGACACGATAAGGAAATAAAAAAAAAATAACATGAAAGCATAAAGTTCTATTCATTTTTGTAAAACAAAAAACAAAAAACCACACATCTTTAATTTTGGGTAGTTGCATGTGCCTGCATAGAATCTACCGATTTCTACAGGTACTCATAACACACCAGAGACCCAGAACCTCTTACCATGCGCTCATGCTGGTGAAGACTGCTGAAGTTGCTGGACTGGGGAAGCGGGGAGGAAGAAGCGCCCAAGATGGCCCCATAATTGGACTGGCTCATGCTGCTGGAGGAACTCCATAGATCTGCTGAGTTGTGAAGCCCATCTGCAAGACAGGAAGACGAGAATCAGAAACACTGGTGATTTTGGGGTGGAAGGAAAGGAGTCAGCTTCCCATTCCACCCAACACCCTTGCAAGCAAGGGAAGGTTTCGTAGCTGGAATCCGTAAATCTACTTTTGGACACGCAGGCACCGGAGATCTCAAAGCCCAAGAGTTCAAAGTTCAAAGCCTTCTGGTAGCCAGGAAGCCAAAATAAATGCTGACGTGGGTTCAGCTAAGGATCGTTCAGCTGAACCTTCAGTCTAACATCTTCTTTTCCATCAGAAGCCCTTCGGACAGTCTTCCCCAACCTGGAACCCACCAGTCATGCTGGACTGCAACTCTCAGAATTCACCAGCGATCGTTTTAATTATTTAGTTTTATTTTTAAGTACCTATCATACTGTGAGATGTTGCGTAATGGTGACTGCTGCCTGACAAGGTTCCTAGCTCCTGACATAAATTACAAAAAATCTCTCCCCACCCCACTTTCCCAAAAGCCCAGCTTTTTCCAACCCAGCACTCTCCAGAGCTACCAATTCCAAATCCCAGAATTCCCCAGCTAGCATGGCCATTGTGGAGAATTCTGGGAGTTGGTCAACCGCTCTGGAGGACATGCAGGTTGGGGATGGCTGCAATAGTTGAATTGTTTTGCTCTAGGTTACTTACCTGGCATGTAGAAGGCTCCAGGGTAGACAGTGCTGGGAGGCTTGGAAGGTGCGTAGCTGGCTGATTCCCTGCTGTATTCGTCACCTGAGTTGGGTGGATACACCTTGGGGGAAAGCAGGAGGAGAAAGGGGAATTACCTTTTTCCAAATTATGTTATGTTTCCAGTAGTTTGTTTCTTTTTGGGTTTTTTAAAGAAGCCCTGCTTCCTTCTGGTTCTCCGATTTCTTTATTTAGAGCCTTTATCGTCCATCTTTCCATTCCAAGAAAGATGAATAATGAGGTGGTTATAAATTCAGGAGATCCCTCCCTCTGCCCAAAATCAGTACAACATTTAAAAGTGTTAGAGATCTTCTTTACATATGAAAGCATATTAAAAGTGGAAGCATGCTAGGGCTAATTAGCAGATTTATAGCCAACGGCTTGATCCAGTCTGTCAGATGAAGGTTCCTGTGGGTATTTTAGACCTCTACTTCCCATCATCTCTGACCATCAGCCATGTTGGCCAAATGTAATGGAGTCTCAACAAATCTGAAGGGCTCCCAGTGGGCTTTAGCTGACAAATAACTCGATAAACCTAGAGCTCTGCATTTGCTCTCCATTCCTTGTTACCAGTTGACCCACTGAAAACAAAATAACCTAAGTACTCTCCCCCAAACACGTGGATCATTCATCTGAAGTCCCCCGGTGTAAAACCCTGCCTGTTGATTAAGCAATGAAAACCATGCAGCTTGACTCTGGGTTTACTCAATGCACTATCCCATAATATGGGTCGTTTTGCTTTGCTTAGGGTGCTGTGTGAACCCAGCAATTGTGGATTATTCAATAAAGCCCAATGGAAGCAATATATCAGCTTTTATGAGGAGAGGTCTTCCCATGAGAACTCGGTCATCTCCACCAATGCAACCCATGAGGAGTTCACACTTGGGCGAAACTGAGTGAATTTATTGGCAAACTGTTGTCCTAAAACCTCGCAGAGGCCTGTTGGCAGATCTTGCTGACTCTCACTATACAACACAGGGTAGGTTACTCCCAGCAAGCTACTGGGGCACAGTCTACCAACCCAACAACACTGGAAAAAATACAAGTGCTTCACCACCTTTACTGCCGCAGTATAGACTCAAGCGTGAGTTCATACGAGTTCCCTTCTGGTCTTCCTCCAACAATGCTTGAGGTGTCTCTTTGCTACTTCATCTCCATAAGCTCCTCAGGATCAGCAAACAGGGTAAGGCTGATCAGGATCACCTTACCAAGCACTGTGGTCACTTCCATAGCTGGACCAGGTGCTTGGTAGAACTGCCTCCCAAATTGCTGGGAGCTCCCCGTGCACCTGTTGGGATCTACTCAGATCCATAAGCCTCCTGGGGCAAGCCAACTTTTAATGGGTCTTCTATCCTGCAGGGGTCGGGGACAGTGACTAATCTCAGGTGAACCAGGAAGGGATCCAATCACAGCAAAGACTCACTGAAATGTCCTCCATCTTCAGAGTACATACCAACTGCTCCGAGGAGAAGACAAGATCTAAAGTATGACCAAAGATTACTTGGGACAAGTTCATGGCTGCCATGGAAACTGTGAATTCCTGAGTTTTCTCATGATCCCACCCAGAGGCATGGAAATTAAAGCCCCCCAACACTATAAGCCAGGGAGACTCCAAAACCAGCCCTGAAATGAGGCCCAGGAATTGAGGAAAGGTGGATGTTATACAAGCAGAATCCCTTAAAAAGTGTTTCTCAACCTTGGCCGCTTTAAGACGTGTGGACTTCAACTCCTGGAATTCCCCAGCCAGCCATGCTGGCTGTGGAATTCTGGGAGTTGAAGTCCACACGTCTTAAAGTGGCCAAGGTTGAGAAACACTGCCTTAGCATGTCTCTCCAGCCCAAGGACACATATAAACATTCACAGCCCACCACCTCCGAAGCAGGGTCCTTAGTCACCAAACTTCCTCTGAGGATCATTGCCACTCTTCTGCACCATCTTGGGATTGTAGCTGATGCAAGATCCAAAACTAAGGTGGTTAGATCTCTGAGAGTGCAGTGTTGTTGCCCTCACCCAACCAGGTTTGAGTAATGCTCTCTTAGTCTCCCCCTTCCTTTTTGATCCCATTGACAAGAGTGATTCTATCAGGGGTTCCCATCAATGCTGCTCTGAGGTTCATTGGACTACTGAGCTCTCCCACCATATCAAGGTAATTACCCTTTAATAGCTTCCAATCCAGCTGTCGAGTACCAAACTGCACAAATGCCTAAAGACAGAGCTGAGCACACAAACCTTTAGTAACGGTAAAGGTTTTCCCCTGCACAGTCCTGTCCGACTCTAGGGGCCGGTGCTCATCTCCGTTTGTTAGCCGAAGAGCCAGCGTTGTCCAAAGACGCTTCCACGGTCATGTGGCCGGCATGACACGCGCAGAACGCTGTTACCTACCCACCGAAGTGGTACCTATTCATCTACTTGCATTTGCACGCTTTTGAATGGCTAGGTTGGCAAGAACTGGGGCGAGTGCGGGAGCTCACTCCGTCACGCGGCGCTCGGGTCTCGAACCGCCGACCTTCTGATTGACAAGCCTGGTGTCTTAACCACTGAGCCATCAACCCCCCCCCTTTTTTTTTACAAACCTTTACAGTGGGAAAATGCTGGTTCCTGTTTTATAACTCAACTTTCTAGTCCTCAAGGATAGAGGCAGGCTTGCAAGTTCCCAGTTGCTGGGAAACTACATTTCTGTGTCTTCCTGCCAAATGGAAAAAAACTCACACCACCCTCCTTGGACATTGGGTATCAGGTCAAAGCAAATGTTATCTCCGCCCCCCCACATCAAAATTTTGCAAGATGATGTCCTTGTTTAATCTCTTGGTTCTGGCTGGTTTAAAGGAGTGGCACACCTCTGTAACAGGGTGTCTCCCCTGTTCTGTTTTGGGTGCTGCTGCATCTATGTGTTTGGGAGAGATTTTATCTGTGGAACTACAATTATAGTTTTTAGCCTCTGAAGGGTAAAAAGCTGAAAACATTTTAAATCCGTGTTTCATTTGCAAATACAGGCAAACGTACAGGGGCAATGCATTCAAATTGCCACCTCTAGTCTAGCTTTCCTGGTGTACGCGCTGGAATTCCCCCTTTTGGGGCGGGGGGGGGCAGGAGCAGTCCTATGGATAAGGAAAAAGGCTTGTGCTACACAATGTGCAACCGGCTCCGATCAAGTAAGACAGAGTAGGCGACTTTTGATGGCTAGGAGCCAATCAACATTTTTTGGGAAGGCAAGGGCTGAGTGGGCAGGACCAATGATGCAAGGTAGGCAGGTCAAAACTTTCTGTTGTTTTCCCCCCTCTGGGTTTTCTGTGTGTGTGTGTGTGTGTGTGTGTGTGTGTGTGCGTGCATGCATGCATGCATGCATGCATGCATGAGTCTTTGTTTAGCTGGGTTAAATCTATTTTAGGCTTTTGCATCTAACAATTCAAAATGGCAGGAACCCGTGATGTCAATTTTTGGCAGTTCGGGTTGGAGCAGATTCCAGCAGATGCAGAAAAAGAAATACAGGGGTTACACACAACTTGGCTCTAATGGAAGAGCGCCAAGTAAGAGCTGGCAATTGTGGCCTTTGCTCCAAAGACTGGCAAAGGGGTGTTTAGAAGCAGGATCAGAGACCAGATTGGCTTTTGGTCTGATTCGGCAAACAGAAAAGGCAGGCAACCTTCTTGTGACGGATGAGTGTGCGCGTGTGTTTTACAAAATTTAGACCTCTGAAGATCCCCATCACTGTTATGTGAAGCTAGTAGCCATCAATATTCAAGCTTAGCAGGAAGTGGCATCCTACCGGCTTGATTCTAGCATCTTTTCCTTCTTTCCCTGAATAAATTAAGATGGCAGCTAAAAAACCTTGAAAATTCAGGAGAGGCATCCTTGCCCTGATGAAATGCCCCAGTAGTTAAGCAAGATCCAAATCGCATCAGTTAAATAAATACTGTAACTTGTCTTTTCGGAAGAGAGTAAGCCTGTGCTGAAAATGGCAAGTGAAAGGCAAGGCTTTGGTTCGCTCAGAGGCACAGTCAAAAACACTCAACATCAAGAGATGGGGAGATGGGGGGTGGGGGTGGGGGTGGAGCGAGCAGCAGGCAACTCGACTAGACAGCAGGAACGGGTGGATTTCTTGCAGAACGGCTTCTAGGTAGAGCAAAAGCTGGACTTTTGGCTGGAATACTAATCACAGAAGGGTCATCTGCTTTGGGTACAAGAGTTTCTGCATCAGTCTGTGCGTTTCTAGGGCAGTAGGGAAGATCTCTCTCTGCTTAAAACCCTAGATTTCCCCCCAGCTATGTTGAACGACGCTTCCAGGCATCCCTGCCCACAGGCCACACATTTTTATTACTGTTTTTATATCTCTAATCCACCAGGAACTGAAAATCTCTGAAGGTTAGAAAAGCTGTGGGCAAGCTTACCACCCTTCTGTGGGGACAGAGACTCCCAGAATTCCCCAACCACGATGGGAATTATGGCGGTTGCAATTCCGACATATCTGGAGGGCATCTCACTGGGGAAGGATGCCTCGGAGAGTTGCTCACACTCAAGGACAGTATTTCTCAACCTCTGCAACTTTAAGCTGTGCGGACTTCAACTCCCAGGGTTCCCCCAGCCAGCAGGCTGGCTGAGGGAATTCTGGGAGTTGAAGTCCGCACGGCTGGCTGAGGGAATTCTGGGAGTTGAAGTCCACACAGCTTAAAAGTTGCAGAGTTTGAGAAACACTGCTCAAGAGGATACTGATCTCTCAATATCTGGCACTCTTCAGATACGCTGGTCTGATTCCACAACATCCTCCATCAGCATGGTGGAGAAGGATAATGGTGGCTGCTGTCCAACCCATCCCGTGATATAAGGCAGTAATGTGGTGTTATGCCATTTTAAGGCTTAACTGGGGCACTGGAACCAGGGGATCAGCCCTGAGCATAAATATGACTAATCAAAGGAATGAAAAGAAAAAGAAAAAAGCATCACTCATGCCCTCTCTTGATACTGGTCAGGGAGTTTCAGAATGAGCACAACTTGCAAAATTAGACCTCTCGAAAGATTCTCAGGCATTTTAAAAAAATGATGTGGATTTCTGCTTCATTTGCATGTGTTTGGGCCTCGTATTTTTCAAGGATTTTTCTCCCCATATGTTGGCCTGTACATCTTAAAGCCCCTTGAATTATCTCTTCCAACATGCTGTCAAAGGTGGAAGGATTGGATCAAAGAAACCAACTTCACTGACAATTCCAAATTTTTACCTTCTGCAGTGTGCGTGCGTGTGCGTGCGTGTGTGTGTGTGTGTGTGGAGTGGGGAGAGAGATGTATACTAAAGAAAGAGGTGGGGGTGGGAAACAAAGCAGGGGAGTTGTGGGGGGAGAAGAAGAGCACTGGAGAGACTTGGGGAGGCAATGCGGGGGAATGAAACTCGCTGCAAAGAATAAGAAATCCAGTAAATTGCCTTTTCCTATAATTTGATTAAATAGCAGGAGCTGGGACTGGGACTCTGAGCGAAGGAGGAGGAATAATAGCCGTGCGCCATCTGCCAGTGCCTGGCACCTGGCCAGTTCTGCAGGCAGCTGTGTGGTGCTGGGTTGGGAGGAGGGGAGGAGAGGAGAGGAGAGACAAAAAAAAAGAAAGAAAGGAAGAAAGGAAGGAAGGAAGGTGGGGGCATGGAAGGGGGAAAATGCAGCTTAAAATTCAAGGCATTTCCAACTTCTCATATTGGAAAACAGGGAGGAGGGGGGAGCAAGTTCCTTACTTCTGCGCCAGCCTCTTTAACAACCATCTGTGGGGAAGGTGGCTAAAACTGGGGGTTCATCTGAGATAGGAAAGTTTGTGGGTTGCATTAAACATTCTCCCCACCACCACCACCACCGCCACCTTTCCTCATAAACATTCAAAGACTGAAGCCTTTCATTTATTGACAGCGGCCTGCTCCAATCTCTAGCACCAATGCACCCAGAGTTTTCTGCCACTACCTTATTTCTATCATGTCTCTATTTGCAAAGCAAGGGAGGAGCAGGCGGGGGTGAAAGTGTGACTTTAAATAACAGTAAAAAAGAGAAGGAAAATGAAAAGAGAAAGAAAGAAAGAAAGAAAGAAAGAAAGAAAGAAAGAAAGAAAGAAAGAAAGAAAGAAAGAAAGAAAGAAAGAAAGAACACATGCATAAAAATGATGATTGGCCAGTGTATATACTTAAGTGTATTTTTTTTAAAGAGTTGGGTATGAAAAATATGAAAAAGCAGCAGACAACAGATTTGTTCTAAGGTAAAATAATAAAATACAACAGAAAGAGATACGAAATCTTGATTCTCATCTGTGCGCTCTCTCAATTAAAGAATTTTTCTAATCCCTGATAGGATTTCCAAGTGCTCAAGCTTCTTGAACATCTAATTTATGGGAGTGCAGAGAAGGACTGGGACTAGTGTGAAACATCTTAAGTTCCCTCCCCAACACACACATACTCCCGATCTATGAATTAAACCTCCATCAGATCAGCCTGAGATGAGATGATGGTACGGGAGTGCCAAATAAAACATGGGGTTTGCCCTGCTATAAAAAAGTGGAGAGAAAGAGTGAATCCCAGGCAAATTCATGCCACGTTCGCCTTCTTCCCTCCGGAGTGAAACCAAGGAATGGGGGCCACAGAATGAACCCCAAAGCATCAGATGCAGAGCTGCTGCAGAAAGCGAGCGTTTCCTTAGCCAGAGCCACTTCTGAAAAGGGGCAAGGACAGAATCTTACCCAAACAGGAAACACTAAATCAAAGTCTATCTCCCCTGGGTGAGTGTTATTCAATCCCACCCCTATTCCCCCCACCCCCCACAGACCCACCCATCCTCTCCAACTCAGACTTTATGCCTCTGTCAGCAAAAAGGAGGGGGAGGAGGAAGTGGAGACACCTCCAGGTTTTGCAGGCAAGATTCCTTCCTGCCTTTAAAAACTACTCATCTGAAGAGCAGAGAAAGGGAAGGGCTGTCCCACCTCGCAAACCTCACCCCCTCCCCCTTAAAAAATAGAAAACCAGCTTGCATCTAAAATTTTCTGCACCCCCTCGTTTGGCTGCCTCCATCTGGGTGTAAGTGCACAACCCTCGCTGGGGGAAATGTGAAAACGTATCAAGTAAGGGCATTCACATCTAGGGAGCGAAAAAGATCCTGCAGCAAAAGGCAGGACCTTTGGAGCAAGAGAACAGTGTGGGAAGACCGGGGAAGAAGAGGAAGAGGCTTCCTGCCCCAAAATAGAAGAGGGAAGGTTGGAGGAGAAGAGCATAAATATTGGGTACAAGAGTGGCTGCCAATAATTGGAAAGTCTGATTGAGGAAGCAAGATTTTCATGGCGATGCATTATCAGTTTTATGGACAGCACTGCTTTTATACTTATACAGGTAGTCCTCGACTTATGACCACAATTGGGACTGGAACCTCCACAGCGAATCACTGTGGTCGTCAAGTGAATCCGGCTTCCCCCATTGACTTTGCTTGTTGGAAGCTGGCTGGGAAGGTTGCAAATGGTGATCACGTGACCCCGGAATGCTGCAACCGTCGTTAACTGTGAGCTGGTTGCCAAGCGCCTGAATTTTGATCATGTGACTGCAGGGATGCTGCGACAGTCATAAGTGCGAGGACAGGTCATAAGTCACTTTTTTCAGCGCCGTCGTAAATCTGAATGATCGCTAAAGGAATGGTTGTAAGTCGAGGACTACCTGTAGTGCTTTTCCTGACAACACCAAGTTAAGGTGCTGGGCTAGAAACCAGGAGTCTGTGAGTTCTAGTCTTGCCTTAGGCATGAAAGCCGGCTGGGTGACCTTGGGCCAGTCCCTGTCTCTCAGCCCAACTCACCTCACAGGGTTGTTGTTGTGGGGAAAATAGGAGGAGGGAGGAGTATTAGGTATGTTAGCCACCTTGAGTTATTTATAAAAATAATAAAGGCGGGATAAAAATTAAATAAATAAATAAATAAGGAATTCTATTATCTCAAAATCTTAGTTTAATCTAAAAGTTACTAGTCCTGATGATTATGGATACACCTCAGAAACAGATTTGGTAATGCACAATGGGGAGCTGAAAAACAGCTCTAGTAGTTGAGCAGAGGAACAGAAGTGGGCAGTCCAGATGACAACTCTGGGCCCCCACCTTAATCAGAACAACCTTATGTCATTAAGGGGTCATATCTGTGTAACTTCATGTAGGCAAGGAATTCAGCTGTTGCAGGATTTCAGAAGCTTGGGGACTGCAACTGGCTTACTGGAGGCACCAAAACAGACAGGTGGAAAACTTCAGTTTAATATTATAACCCATTTTCCTCCTTAAAAAAATAACCCAAAGAACTTGCATCAAAAGGACGTGTAACACAACAATGCAGTCATAAAAATGATTCCATTACAAGCCTTTGATTTGCTTAGGAGTGAGAAGGCGGTGATTCATATCCTGATGGAATACAACTTCTCTCATTCCAGCCTCTTTTACAAGCACAGGCACCTAAACTCCCAGGCAGCATTAGAAGGTTTTTCCAAAGCTGCTTTCTCTGAACACCAGTCCTTTGGGAATGTTGGACTGCAACCCCCATCATCAGAAAGGTTCAGGGGTTCTTCCCCTCGGCTTTGTCGCCACTTATTTGTAATGGAAACAGAGGTACCATGAGCAAAATATCACACACGTGTGGACTGCCAGAATGATGCAAAGTATGGTTACACAAATACAGGTATCCCAAAGAATCTGACCTGGCTAGATCAAGAATACTGAAATGATTATAACCCTGTTAATATTATAATCTGTGTTCAGGATCTTGGCCTCCACCCCTTTCTAACCCCTGGTATAAAAAGCTGCTTGGCTGTTCTTGGTTAAAGCTCTTTAAACCAGGGATTGGATGGACACCTATCCAGTATTTTCCAGTAGACGACTTTCTGCCCTGGCAAGGGGTTGAGCTAGATGATCTTTAAGATGCCCTCCACCTCTCTGATTCTGTCCTCCACCTCCACTCTCTGCCTCATTACAGTGTATCGCTGAGTGAATCTGTTCCCTTTCCCACCCTCCCTCATATCCTCCCACGGCTTTTACTGACTCATCCACACCCAATTCTGGCCCCTTCGTCCCCATACCACAAGCTTCCTCCCCTTTACTTAAATCACTCATGGGCTCTTCCGAAGTCTAGGGCTGGTGCAAAGAACCTCTTGCAGCTAAACCGGCCTTGTGCTCTGCTTATACTAGTTGCAAACAATTTTGGCACTCTGCCAGCAGCCTTCTCCCCACCAGCTGCTCTCAAATGTTCTCTGACATCACAGAAGTTCCGCCAATAGGAAAGAGGAGAAGATCAGGAACTTCCTTCAATGCAATAACAGCTGGATTCCTTATCAACTCTGATAGGTGGGTAGAGAAAATAGTGACTTACTGAAGAGGGGAGTCCGGGAGGCACCTTTCGAACTTTTTTCGGTTGTCCATCTGAATTTGGAGTGGAAGGAGATAAAAAATAACAAACAAACAAAAACAAAGCCAGTTAGAGAGAGGGTTAGGAACAGTACTATATAGTAGGGAGATTTAGATCCAGATTTCAAAACTCACTTTGCAGGATGGTTACCTTGATTTTCTCAACTGTAAAATGGGAGCTCCATGGTTTTATTTGTACTGTATTGGATGCTTAACCAAAGAAATATATTTTCTATCACCAGAGCTTAATAAAAACGATGACAACAACAGCAGCACTTATTTAAGAATTTGTAGAGTGCCGTACCCTTCTAAGTGAATGTTTGGAGAGATTTTTTTTAAAAAAAATCACCCTCAAAACATGCAGCTGAAGGCATTTGGAATAACTGCTGGTAAAAATCACCAACTTTAAAATAATTCGATGCATTTTTCCACCTTGTAAATCCGTTTTTGGAAAAATAAAACTCAGCTAAAACAGAGTAATGGAATAACCCTGCATCAACATCAATTCTGGTTTCATGTTTATTTTTCACCTTCTTCCCTAAAGCTTAGGACAGCATATATGCTCCCCGTAACACACACCCCATCCTGACAACAGACTTGTATGGAAGGTTAAAATGAGAAATCTCAGCTCGGCCAGGGTTGCTCAGCAAGGATTGGAATCCTAGTCTCCTTGACTTCAACTCAAATGACTAACCCAATGCCTGTTCGGACTCTGGTTTGCGCTGATGGGTTTCACAGCCAAAAGGGAAGTAGAGGTGGAGTTCCCATGAAATCAAGAAGCAGAAAATTTGGAACAGAGCAAATAAAGAAGCCCATCCAAGGAAGTACAAGGAGCCTATTAATTTTAAGCCACAGATTTAGATGGCTCTAAAAAGGGGCGAGACAAACTCATCAAGGAGACTTGGACCATCTATTAGCATTCATCAGCCAGGGGCAGCTAAGTAGGGTCCATCCTTAACTCTTGGAGGAAAAAAATAACAAAGGAGTGATTCCATTTACTCACTCTCTTCACACCCTTACTAAGGACAGAGTACTGGGCTAACAGGGCTCTGCTTATGACGGCTGAACTTGATGTTTTGAGATCTATGCAGTATGTATTTTTGGCATTCACAGTTTCACACCGTTTCGTCTTCCTTTCGTTCTTGTTAATTATATACCATTATTTGTGAAGCTTGCACTTCCAGTGATATTTATTTGTTAAATTTCTAAAGCCACCCGACTCCATAAGGACTCTGAGCCACGTACAATATTAAGAGCAACGGGGAAAACCATTACAGCCAGCAAAAAGAGTAACAGACATCCAGGGAGAGCAGTAAAACTGTAACCCTTGCCCCCACATATTCCCAAAGGGGGACTGATGTACTCCCTAACCCACGGACTGGGGGAAGAACCAGTTCTTCAAGACTTGCTTAAACAAGGTCAGGTTAGGGACCATTTGAACCACTGGAGACACTGTGCTAGAGGGCAGATGCTGTGACAGAGAAGGTCCGCCCGCTGTGGCTCTGTTAATCAATGGGACTGGGACTCAAAGCACGCCAACTTTGAATTGTATAAGGCAGTCACGACAGGAGACAGACGGTCCCTTAAACATTCATAAAATATGAACTGCCTTTGCAATCATGACGTATTCTTTAAAACGTTTTAGGCCCATCCTCCTCTACTCAGCACTCCCAAAATCTGATGGGCTACACTTTTGTAACTCCCTAGCTAAGGAGGTTGGCTTTTGTAATTCAGTGTACCTAGAGAGCACTGGGCCTTCTGGATGATCATGGAGGGTGTTTTCTTCTTCGTGAGAACATTGGTGACGTGCAAATGAGGGGAACAAATTGAATCATTAAATGAAGCAAGCATTCCCCCCCCCCGCAGTATCTTCATAAATGAAGAGAAAAGAAAAAATGATCCAGGAAAAAAACTGCTAGGGTTTTACTCATTTGTGCGAGGCTACGCTCGCCTCTCAAACGGAAGAATAAGGGTGAGCATTACGAACTCTTTTTAGGGTTAAAACGTGGTTCTCCTTTTGGGGTTTTTCTCAGAAGCAAGAAAACAGCTCCCTTAAAAGATCTATTCTGCAGGAAGAGAGGAAAAGAGAAGAATATGGTGGTGGTGGGTCAGTTCTGACCCCACCCCCACCCCCCGTTGCTCTTTCAGACTAAACTGTTCACCTTTGGGCATTTGTTAACTCCCAAACCTTCAAGATAACTTTTTATCAAATTTCTAACTGGGGAGAAATATTCTGACCCCCAATTCAGCTCACCTGTTATACCTGCATACTGGGGCTAAACATTTCATTTTTATAGTACGAAAGAGAAACTCCCTCCTTGGCTGTTTGGCACATCCTGCTTCCTTCGCTTTATATTAAGCGTAGAATAGGCTGGCCCCATCTGGCTTGCTCTGGCAATCAGAGCAGCCAGCAAACAGATGCCACCGGTTAGGTGAAAGTGGGGGTAGGCAGCCTTTTGTGGGCTGGGGGCTGCATCTCACCTCCCCAAGACCACAGGAGGCCTTCCAGGGAGCTGATCTCCCCACAGGAAGGGGCGGAACAGAGTTCTCTGGACCTTTTGGGGGGATGGGAGTGTAGAGGTAAGCTAGAAATGGGAGCAGGCGGCCTCCAGAAAGTGAACCCCTTCGAACCCCCCCCTTAAAGCGCCTGAAATCACGTGGCTTAAATTTGGTTGCCAAAATTCAGCTTCATGATTTTCATGGAGACATTGGGAGAGGGGCTCTGAGGGAGGAAATAGGAGAGGTTTACCTCCCAGGTAATTGAAGCTGAAGCTCAAATACTTTGGCCACCTAATGCAAAGAGGAAAAGACCCTGGAAAAGACCCTGATGCTGGGAAAGACTGAAGGCAAAAGGAGAAGAGGACGGCAGAGGATGAGATGGTTAGATAGCATCACCGATGTAACGAACATGAATTTGAGTAAACTCCGAGAGACAGTGGAGGACAGGAAGGCCTGGCGTGCTATGGTCCATGAGGTCACGAAGAGTCGGACACGACTAAACAACTGAACAACAACAACCTCCCAGGTGACCCCCCCTCCAGAACCCCCCCCCCCCACCATTCAACTCTTTAAAATGGTCTACTAGTGAAATGTCACCATTTAGCTTCTGGACTTCAGGGGCACAAAAATCAAATACGATAAATGATTGTTTTCCAATCCTATATAATTCCCCACTTTGGTACTGTAGTGAATGTTGGAAAGTCTCTGAAAACTGCCCCTAAGGCTTCGGGGGCAATGCGCTGCTTTGGGCCCTGAGACTGGGATCTTCTGGCCTAGAAAAACACATGGATGGGTGGGGGGTGGGGGTTAAACGTACAAATGGAAGTAGTTTACCTGGAAAAATCCTTCTGCTTCCATTCCCCCCCCTTTAAAGTGGGGGGGGGAGAAGGGCAGGACCAGATCTAGTGGGTTGAAGCTACAAGGAAAGATCTCAGGAGGAATGTCTCGACTGTATGAGCCACCAGAAGTGGCAAGTTCTCCTTCCATGGAGGTCTCCAAAAGATGGAGAGTCATCTGACAGAGACACTTTGAAGGATCCTGTTCTGAGCAGGGGATTGGACTAGATATTCTCCAAGATACCTTCTAACTCTATGATTCTGTTACTCTGTGATTTGATGCATTTAAAAAAAATGGTGGGGGGTTCCTGGTTTTAATTTTTTTACATGTTCATAGTTGTTCAATGGTTGTTAGCCACCAACAGTTATATTCATCTACTGTCCCATCAGGTCCAACACAAGGGGCATGTTACAGGTCCTGTCTACTAAGGAGTTTCATCTGATGGGACCCAGGATCAGAGCATTTTCTGCCACGGCACTCACCCTTTGGAACATCATCCCCCCGGATCTTAGATTGGCCCCAACCCTATTGGTCTTTCGCAAGTCCCTGAAGACATGGCTTTGCCATCAGGCCTGGAGATCCCATGGAGGTATGGATCCTGCAAGATGGCTGTACTGTTCACAAGCTGTTGGTTGGCACTCTCCTGGGTTTTATGTTTTTGGTTATTTTTTTAAAACTGTTTTAATTTTTTAAATCGTTTTTTATTTACAGTATATGACTTTTGTTTATTGTCATTTTAACTTGTGAGGTGCCCAGAGTCACATATGTGAGATGGGCGGCTAAATAAAAGGAATTAAATCAATAAACAAACAAACAAACAAATATTGTATGAGATGGGCAGCCTTATAATTTTTTTAAATAAATACATATTCTTCAAGGTAGTAGAAGTTTTGCATTCCAGCAACATGCCAATTTTTAAAACAGTTTTCCCCAACCTGATGAGCTGGACTTCAACTCCCATAATCCCTAGCAAACACAGCCAATAACTGTAGATGGTGGGAACTGAAGCCCAACACAAAGGTTAGAATATGGGCACTAAGACCCTGAAGGGTGGAGAGCGAAGGACTTTACAGAATGAACCCTTCAGATGGAATAGGTGGATCTCATAAATATGCATGCAGAGGGATAACATCTATCTAGTGGTCACTAAAAGTCAACACTGACTTGATGGCACATAGAGATAGTCCTCGTTTAACAACCACAATTGGGACTGGCAATTTGGTCATTAAGCAAAGCAGTCACTAAGTGAAACCGCAACTGTGCTTACATCTTACTTCAGCTTTCCTTTGCTTTACAGATCTGTGAAGGTAGTAAATGCGAGAACTGGTTGTAAAGTTACTTTTTATCATCGTCATAACTGCAAATGGTTGCTAAATGAGGCAGTTACTAAACAAGGACTACCTGTAATCAATCAATCAATCAATCAATCAATCAATCAGGGTGGGATCTAATCAGCTGGAGAAGGATGAAAGGTGGCCAGTTTTTAAAAATGCCAATCCTTTGCGAAACTAATTTAGATTAATTACATTTAAATGCAATTAATATTAATATTTTTCAGTCATATATTTAACCATTTCCCAGTTGGGTAATACATTTCTGAAGTCTCTGGAAAATGCACCCTAAAGCTTTGGGGATCCTGAGATTGGGTTCTTCTGCCCTAGAAAAAGCACACGGATGTGAGATGAAAAATCATCTGCAGAACCAGGCATATTTTGCAATTCCCTAGAAGGAACAAGCTCATAGAACAAGCTGTATCAAGGGGAGTGCTAATGTGTGTGCAAACACGCCAACCAAGTCAGTGCAAGGGTTAGTTGTGTCATCCAGACTGGGTTGAGGAGGCTTTTTTCTATGCTGCAGGAATAGATACGGAGTCCTAAAGTGGATTTGCAAAATCAGTGACAAAAAAATCAGTGAGTATGCAATGCTAATGAATGCAGATAAGCCTGTACTTGGGAGGATCGTCTATCTTGGTTGGGTGTGTCACACAAACATCACTGATGAGCTGTGAGGCTCAGGACTCAATGCTCTCAGAATCTCAGATTCTTTATTTTTCTGAACGTTCTTGGTACCCGAAGCTGAGAATATACTCTCAAAAGGAGGCAAGCATAAGGATTAAAAGGCTGACTAGCAATCTCCCTAAAAGGCTGAGGCTGAAGCAGAATTTGGACTAGATAATAAATTATTATTATTATTATTATTATTATTATTATTATTATTCAAAGTATGCAGTGTTCAGATCTGAAGCAGGAAAGGTGGTTTGGATCTAGGATGGGTGCGCTTGTTTATCATGCTTACGCCAGATCTGAAACATTGCTCCCTCTTTGGGCCAGATGCCTGCACACCTCTAATTATTAGTTTTCCATTGTTATGGTAATTAAGGTTTTCATCCTTCCAGTCCATCCTTCTCTTCATCCCTGGCTAGTATGGCCTTGCACTCTGCTGCTGCCTGCTCCTGTCTCCATTTCTCCCATTTCCATCCCTGTTTCCTGGGTCCATTTTAAACGGTAAGCCCAGGGAGAGGGGTTAGGGACTTAGGGTTAGAGTGACACCTGCTCTTTGAGAAACACCACCTACCTAGAAAGCATTATATGCGTTAATAATGACTGCAAACGCCTGCTTTCTCCCCCACCCTTGGCCCTTGCCGCTGAGTGGCGGAGAGAAAGCCACACGGCTGTGTTCACTAAAAGGTCTCCATTCCTGAGATTCTTTTCCATCGATGAACGCCAGATGTCCGAGTTCTCCTGAAGGCAAAACCGAGCAACTACCTCAATTCCACCTCATAAAGAGCAGGCGGGGGGGCTTGAAAAGATTTGGGAGGTTGGCTTTTTAAAGGAAGATCTCCAAGCCTCCGCCCTGTGCTCGGCTGAATCGGCCAAGGCACCCATCCAGCAGGTGGGGGAGAATAAAGGGAATATTTACATGGAGCTTGGACTTGGCTTGCAGAATTGCTTGCCAGGAGGGAACTGCTGGAAGGTCTCTCAAAATATCCCTACGAGACCCCAATTCATTTTTTGTCAAGTCAAGCTTCTCTAGCTGATGTGGCTTGTAGCTTTCTTGGGGGTTGACCTCAAAGCAATGGGGCTGCAGGATTCCAGGCTGAGCTTCCCAAAACACAGAGCACCTGAAGATGGCTTCTTGCAGGAAGTGGTCCCACCCAGCTCACTTATCTTCTGGCCCTCTCCATTTCTTCCATGCCCCGCATGACAAAGTGGATGGAGGAGTATGAGGAGACCTGGATTCAAATCCCATCTTGATTAGTAAAGCTCTGTGGACTGCCTTACGATGGCCCCCTTCGCTCAGCAGAACCCACCTTGCAAAGCCAGTAGGTGAATACAACTGGGAGGAGGGACCATGCCTGCCAGCTTCAGTTTCTTGAAGGGAAAGACGTCATGTAGTAATAATGACGTTTGGACTACTATGTTCTCATTGTACAGTCGTAATGTTGTTAAAATGACAATAATGTTGCTACTCTTGCTATAAGGCAAAGGTTTCTTGGACTCATGGATTCCACAGAAGACTTTACAGCGGGGGTTCCTAAACTTTTTGCCATTGCACCTCCCTTTAGTGTAATCTTAATGTATACACCTCCCCTAAAAATCCAAACACCAAAATGAGCAACACAAATCAACAATGGAAACAATGCAACGAAACTTTGGGAAAGGTGGATCTACAGTAACCAATATACTAAAAAAAGTTCTTCACACCTCCCCTGGACTCTGTCTGCACCTCCCCAAGGGAGTTATGCCTCACAATTTAGGAAACCCTGCTTTACAGTGTCACAAAATGATTGTTTCTGTTGTAACAAGTGTACGTGGCCATTTCCCTCTGTAAAAAAAATATTGCTGCTGCTGCTGCTGCTGCTGTTGTTACATAGCATCAATGACATGCTATACATCAGTGGTAAGGCAACACCTGTTTTGGAGACCCAGGACCATACCTGGTAGAATCGTTGGACAGAGAAGCATACCTTGTAGGGTTTGGGACACAGACTCTACAAGTCAGCATCGCCAAACTGGTTAGAGCCTTTCTTTCTATACTGGTACCTCTCCAGATGTGTCGGGACCCTAACTCCCTGAATTCCCAGCCAGCAGGACCTTCACTTTCTTAGACTTGTGGTCACAGCACATCTCGGGGGACACTAGTTTGGGGAGAGCTGATCTACAGTGTGAAGATATTCTGTTCTCTCTCTGTCTCATATTAGAACCTTGGGTCATCCAATGGCAGGAAAACAATCACCTGAAGAAGAATATATCCCAAACGGTCTCAGTACAGCCTCTAATGATATTATGGGAACTCACTGTCCACTGGCTTTAAAAAACGACTAGACAAATTCATTTTGTTGTTGTTCAGTCGTTTAGTCGTGTCCGACTCTTCGTGACCTCATGGACCATAGTACGCCAGGCCTTCCTGTCCTCCACTGTCTCTCGGAGTTTACTCAAGTTCATGTTCAGACAAATTCATACTTTGGTCTATTTGTGGCTATCGGCCACGATGATTCAAAGGAACCTCACTGTCTGGAGGTAAGGTACCCTTGCATGCAAGTTGTGGGAAGGAACTTTACAAAGGCCCTTCTGCCCTCATCCACTGCACTGGGATGGCTGCTCCCCTTAGGTAAAGGTGCACCCCAGCCAGCACAAGACGTTTCGAGCTAAAAGCATCCTTGACCAAATTCTTTTAAGACGCGATTTTCTCTGGTCACTTGGATGTGGAATGCAAACTCTCTTCTACAGGGTCCTACAGGCTGGGAGGAGCTGCCGTTCTGTAGGGCAGGGAAGCTGTGGGTCTTTGAGGAGCTCTGCACTGTCCCACCAAAAGCGACGGTGAGCCCAGCAAAAGGGTTTTTTTTTTTTTTTGGCATCCTGGCAATGTTTCTTCTCTACAGCCAAGGCTTATCCTGAGACAGGCGGCTTTCTTTCGACTCCCAGCCCGGGCAACGCCAAGTTAGCGCAGACAAGACAGCATTTCAGTATGTCGTCCACCAAGCATAGCACCCACCCACACGTCTGGGGGGCACTCAAGGGGGTGGCCACATCTGTGCAATCAATGCTCTGCCCTTTTTCCAAAAAGGGATGGGGCTGCAACCACATGGCCGTGGATGTTATCTTGACTTTTTTTGACCCCCCCACCCCCCCACCCCAACCTGCTGTTGGTTGGGTTTTCACGCTACATGTTAAGCCATAAAGGAACTTTATGGAAGGGCTGCAGCGAGAGCCTGGCAGGACACACGTTTTGGCCTTCTCCCCTTGCAACTAAAAGCTTCTGTAACGCACACCCCACGAGGGCAACTGCTCCAGCCAACACCCTCCGCCGAGGCCACATACCTATGTTGCTGTCTGCAACTCTCCTGCGAGGGTTGTTGGTATATGGGTAGTACTGCGAGCTTCCCTTCACCCCCGTTGGGGAGAGCGTGCTGGGACTCGAAATCCCCATTTCACTAGGCAGAAAGCCAGGCTGCAGAAACAAGAAAAACAAGAGTGCACCATCACAGCCTGAACAAAACCCAAATCTCCTGCGGAACATGGTTTTCCAAAACGAGGAGAAGCCAAGCGCCAGGTGTGGACACATGTGAGAGATACTGCCAGGTTTATATTCCTGTTTGGCTGGTCGAGTGCTTTCACACCTTTGCCAATTTGGCAGAAATCCACAGCCACCTTCCCCAATCATAGCCTCCAGGTATGATGGACCTCAGCCTCTGCAGGAGCACAGGGATTGTAGTCCAAGACACGCAGTCCTATCCAGCATGGCCAACAGGAAAGGATGCTGGCAGCTGTAGTTCAGCAACATCTGGCAGGCCGCAGGTTCCTCACCTTTGGAGAAATGGCACTCTCCAGTTTGTGGACTATAATTCCTACCCACTACAGTCTCCAGAGTCTGGCTCTTGTAGCTAAAGAGGAAAACGTCTGTGGCTGGTGAGGACCATTCCTTTGCAGGCCCATGTAAAACAGATCATGGCTGAACCTTGCTAGTTCTGACCAAACGTACACCTTGTCTGAAGAGCGGCCTCAGTTAGATGCCTCTGAACGTGGAGGTTCCGGTGTTTTGTGTATTGGCTGCAAAAGTCTTGTTTACCAGATGCTGGAAACAAACAGGACAGCAACTAAATCTTTGCTCTATTTATGCTGCTTCCCAAGGCATTTGGCCTGGTGGGGCTGGAGACAGGACACCAAGCTAAATGGGCCTTTAGTCCTTCCTCGCAAAAGTGGCTTATTACATTTATTTTCAGAGCTCGGATACAAAACTGGTATGATCAGAAAGTGCACACTCCATACTCAGTGGTGCTGAACCTGATCACCACATCTTGAACCCCTCGGGCATCTTATCCAGCCCCTCCTGGAAACAGAATACTGGGCTAGACAAATCTGCTGGGTTACAGCAACTCGGCTTTTCTGATAGTCTTCTTAGCCATGCTACTTAAGCGTGGCACCTCCTTGTTCCACTGGCACAGCAGTTCTCCAAACCAGGATAGGTATCTTTTGTGGTGTCCAGATACAACTTGACCATCCAGAAAGCCACAGGAAGCCCTCTGCCAAAGGCCAGGCTGTATTAGTGTGTGTGTGTGGGGGGAGGGCTTAAGAGGAAATGTAAATGGTTTACCTCCTAGAGATCATCTGCTGTCATGTAGGTAGGTCAGTAGGAAGGAAGGAAGGAATTGAGGGGGGGATTAAAGGTTTGGAGGGTTCCCACCATCTTAGCCATCCAGAGGGCCATGAAGACCTGCTCTTCACCCAAGCACTGGTCTAGGATAGAAGTGAACTCAGCAAATGTAGATTTGGTTTTACTGTAAACCGCCCAGAGTTCCCCTTCCGGGGGAGATGGGCGGTAACAGAAATTTAATAAATAAATAAATAAATAAATAATTTGGTGGGACCTTGTAGGGCTGTGGTGGGAAGTATAATGTCTTTGGTGGGGTTTTCTTTTTATGGAATGTTGATGTGAGCTACCTAGGATTATCAGGCATAAGACAGGTGGCCATATAAGTTTTCCAAATAAATATGTAAGCAAGCAAGCAAACGGTGGGATTTCCACTTTTACTTTTGAAAAAGAAAAAAAGGCATTGCTTAACATTTGGCAGCAAGATCTTGGAGTGTCACAAATAGGATGCCAGGGGCTCATTTCTACTCTAAACCTTAGACCAGAGCTTTCCAAACTTTTCATGTTGGAGACACACTTTTTAGACATGCATCATTTCGCGACACACTCTTACAGCAGGGCATCATTTCGCAAAACACTCTTACAGCAGGGCACAAGGCAGGCACTAGGACCTGCGTGGAATCACAGCAGGTTTGGAGGCAGCACGGCACAAGGCAGGCACTGGGACCTGCGTGGAATCACAGCAGGTTTGGAGGCAGCAAGGCACAAGGCAGGCACTAGGACCTGCGTGGAATCACAGCAGGTTTGGAGGCAGCCAGGCACAAGGCAGGCACTGGGACCTGCGTGGAATCACAGCAGGTTTGGAGGCAGCCAGGCACAAGGCAGGCACTGGGACCTGCGCGGAATCACAGCAGGTTTGGAGGCAGCACGGCACAAGGCAGGCACTGGGACCTGCGCGGAATCACAGCAGGTTTGGAGGCAGCCAGGCACAAGGCAGGCACTAGGACCTGCGCGGAATCCTGGCAGGGCAGGTTTGGAGGCAGCAGGGCACAAGGCAGGCACTAGGACCTGCGTGGAATCACAGCAGGTTTGGAGGCAGCCAGGCACAAGGCAGGCACTAGGACCTGCATGGAATCTTGGCAGGGCACCTGTCAGGACACAGAGTTTGGAAAGCTCTGCCTTAGACTTTGGGAGACATCTAGTAAAGGGCAACTGTTCCTTTTCAATGTCTTGCTTGAGGACAATCTGAGAGACACCCGGTTTGTCTCATCAGAATGCTCACCTCTTATCAATTCTTACATGACCAGTAACTAGTAAGTGGGGGGTGGGGAATGAAAACTCCCTGTTCAGAAGCAGTCTACCATTGAGGAGCTGATGCTGGAGGTGTTTATACTGTGTCTCGCCAATAATGTTGGACTTGGCAGACCATTTGCCTGAGCAACTTACGCTATGGTTCCTTTGCCCTGATTTATGGTCTGCATCATCGCAGCCCAGCAAGAGCTTTGCTTTCCCCACCAACTATTCCATTCATGACGTCACCCTTTCAATCATGCCTCTCTCCTCCTACCAGAAAACAAATAAAAAAAAAAAAGCAACTCCAAACCCACACTATTTCAACACATGGCCGGCTGGCAAGTCTCCTGTTCTGTTTTTAAAATTATATCCACTTTGGCACCCATAGCGGTCCTCGCACATCTGCTTTGCAATGCAGAAGCCAAAAAAAAAAAATCCTCCTGTCTCAGAAGTTTTGGAAAAATTGGTCTAACATTTTGAAAAACCCTCTTCTTTCTCCCGCCACCATTTTAAGATGTTAACTGATTTTTCCTTTAGAAGAAAGGAAAGGTTTAGACGCCAGCGTGTCTGCCTGCTGCACAGCTCTGCTCAGACAGGAACAGGTGAGGATGAGATGGGAGAGCAAGGAGCTGCTCTGTATAAAATGGAGCCATTACTCACCGTAGACTCCCTTCCCCAACCTAGCACCCACCAAATGTGTTGGTTGGGGATAACAACTGTAATTCCCAGCTGACACGTCCATTAGGAATGATGAGAGTTATCACCCAAAATATTTAGAGCACATCAAGTTGCAAAGAATGACTAGCGTAGCGCCCGATTCTTTCAACAAGTCATTTGCCTGAACCTCATCCCTGTGTCCACAGATTGTAACATAAACCATGAAGGGTGAGTCTCCAGGTTCATTTAACCCAGCATCCTGGGCTGACTGCAAGAAACCCACAAGGAGACCAAGGAGGTACCAGCTTACAATGCTCAGAGACACACAGCTCTTGAACCCAGCAGCTCAACGGAGCTAAATACAAAATTCTTTCAAGATAAAATCATTATTTCAACACAATTAATTTATGCACTCCTTGTCTGGGTGGAATGGCTAGCAGCTTGATATGCAGATTTTAATTTTATTTATTGCATATTTATTTATTTATTTATTTATTTATTTATTTATTTATTTGATCCGTTCGATCGTGTCTGGTTCTTGGAGACTCCCTGGACGAGTCCCTGTAGTTTTCTTGGCAAGGTTTTTTGGAAGTGGCTTGCCGTTGCCTGCTTCCTAGGGCTGAGAGAGAGTGACTGGCCCAAGGTCACCCAGCTGGCTTCATTCCTAAGGCAGGACTAGAACTCATGGTCTCCTGGTTTCTAGCCCGGTGCCTTAACCACGACACCAAACTGGCTCTCATTGCATTTTTATACTGCAGCAAAAAGGACTCGCTTTTTAAAGGAGAGGCAGGCAAACACAAGGAAGTGAAGCCCAAAGGTATTTGGACATAGAATGTAATGCAAACTCCATTTGCAGGGATAGTATGAACTAGTAGCAGATCTCAGGACAGTCAAAATGAGGGCTGTTCCCTTCAAACTCTACTTGTGAAACTCCCCAGATCCTGGTCAGAGTTGAGAAAAATGGATGCTGGATTAGCTGGACTTGGTCTGGGCTAGCAGATCTCTCTAGGATAAACAGTGTGGAAGGCCAGAGTTAGTCTAGATTGGGAAGTTGGACAGCCAAACAGGTGAATGGTGGATTCCCCCTTGTAGGAGGCTTGATGGTGGCTCCCCCTTGTGGAGCTTTTCAAATGGGGGTTAAATAGCCTCCCGTGTGGAATGATTTAATGGTTTTCTGAAATAAGCAGAGGGCTGGACTAGATCAGGGGTCCCCAACCTTTTTGGCACCAGGGACCGTTTCCGTGGAAGACAATTTTTCCACGGACCGGGGGTCGGGGTTTGCAGGCGGGAGCCAATCACGTGGACCAGGGGTCAAGGTTTGTAGGCAGGAGCCAATCGCGCAGCCGGGGGCGGGGTTTGCAGGCGGGAGCCAATCGTGCGGCCAGGGGGCGGGGTTTGCAAGCAGGGGCTAATCGGGCCTCGCGCTCCTCGGCCCGCCTCTCCGCCCTTCTTTGCCGTGCGCTGATAGGTGGAGGTGTTTCCCCTTCAGGGTCCCCACCAATCGGCTGCTCAGGCTCTGTCTTTGCTCCTTCCCAGCTTCTTCCTGCTACCAGCTGCTCTTCCTCTGACTCATGGAGGCAGGGACAGGCTTGTTCCTGACACCACTGCTCACCTCCTGCTGTGTGGCCCACTTCCTAACAGGCCGTGACCCACTAGTGGGCCATGGCCCACATGTTGGGGAGCCCTGGACTAGATGACCTATAACGTCCCTTCCAATTCATATGTTCTATAATGCACCGTAGAGGAAAAGTGAAGCTTCCTTGTTCTGCTTGTGAGCTCCAAGAGATCAAAACTTTGCAGAATAAATCTTTGATTGAAACAGGTTTGAAATTAATTAATTAATTAATTAATTAATTAATTAAGATAAATGAGTAGTCCTGCTTACCTGATTGATAGCTGGCATGCCGGCATCTCTTCCAAATGGGTAGGTGCCTCTTTCTGTACCTTTTCCTAGAGATCAAGAAACAAGGGGGAAAAGTCTGTCTGGGGAAATATTAGGATAGTTGTATCCCAAACTGACAGCATGTGTGTCTCCTCATGGGGGGGGCGGGGGGACTAAGTGTCCTTGAAAGCACCTTCCAATTCTGTTGCATCTTTTTAATCAGGCACTCTCAAAACCAAATGCAACGTTCTAAAACTCAAGTCAGGGTTAAAAATAGACACAATTCAAGAATACCTCAAGGCAGCCTATTTATGTACACTGGGGTTCCCCAACAGTTCCCCAACAGGTGCTGATAGGGAGAATTCTGCATTTATTCTCACGTCCAATCTGCTGGGGGGAAATGGGAAGTGCTGGGGGAAAACTATCACAAATGGCCACGTAAGTCAGAATACAGTGAGAAAACAAAGAATCTGCTCTTCTGCTGGCACCTTGCAGGGAAGCCGTGTGATCATCTTTTTTTTTATCCCGCCTTTATTATTTTTTTATAAATAACTCAAGGTGGCGAACATACCTAATACTCCTTCCTCCTCCTATTTTCCCCACAACAACAACCCTGTGAGGTGAGTTGGGCTGAGTGTGTGACTGGTCCAAGGTCACCCAGCCGCTTTCATGCCTAAGGCAGGACTAGAACTCTCAGCCTCCTGGTTTGCCATTGGCTCCTTCCTAGGGCTGAGAGACAGGGACTGGCCCAAAGTGACCCAGCCGGCTTTCATGCCTAAGGCGGGACTAGAACTCTCAGTCTCCTGGTTTGCCATTGGCTCCTTCCTAGGGCTGAGAGACAGGGACTGGCCCAAGGTCACCCAGCCGACTTTCATGCCTCAGGCGGGACTAGAACTCTCAGTCTCCTGGTTTGCCATTGGCTCCTTCCTAGGGCTGAGAGACAGGGACTGGCCCAAAGTGACCCAGCCGGCTTTCATGCCTGAGGCGGGACTAGAACTCTCAGTCTCCTGGTTTCTAGCCCGGAGCCCTAACCGCTAGACCAAACTGGCTCCGGTTTTTCTTGTTGGAACAGCAGCATCTAGGAATGCGCAACCCTTTGGATCTGAAGCCAGAAAGTTGCTATGGAGGTGTGCGCGTTGCAACAGTTGGCGCATCCTTAAAGAAGTCCATGTTTTCCTAGGCTTGCGTTGTTCCTGCAGGCTTGCAGGAAAATATACATTTGAGTTGTACCAATAGCACACCCATGCCTGCTCTGAAGCAGCTTCTTGCATCATCTGGGTGCCTCCATAACTCAAAAGAAAATAGAAATCCAGTTGACATGATTCAAGCTACAGACAATTCCACCTGGATGACTGAGAACCTTCATAGACATAACTCAAAAGGATATTTTCCTGGCTCTACATGAGCCCAGAAAAAGACACAGCTTCTCAGAGGAGGTGCTGATAGGTGTAGCAGCCATATCTGTGGCACCTTTTCAGTTTTGGATCCAAATAATTGCACTTCCCTACCAACAACCAATACCCCAGACCTTCTCAAACCAGCATTAGTGTGCTTTCTAACCATATTCCAGGAACACAAGATGTAACACCCTTATTCCTGCAGTACAAATTTCTAGCTGAGAAGACCCCGTCTTCTCCATGCTTTAGCTGAAAACACCCCAACTTCTCCATATTCTAGGTGAGAAGACCCCATCTTCTCCATATTTTAGTTGATAAGACCCTTTCTTTTCCATATCCTAGGTGAGAAGACCCCATCTTCTCCATATTCTAGGTGAGAAGACCCCATATTCTCTATACTTTGGCTGAAATGACCCCATCTTTTCCATATTCTGAGAAGACCCCATATTCTCTATAATTTAGCTGAAAAGACCCCATCTTTTCTGTATTCTGAGAAGACCCCATCTTCTCCATACTTTAGCTGAAAAGACCCCATCTTTTCCATATTCTAGATGAGAAGACCCCATCTTCTCTATACTTTGGCTGAAAAGACCCCATCTTTTCCACGTTCTAGGTGAGAAGACCCCATCTTCTCCATATTCTAGGTGAGAAGACCCCATATTCTCTATACTTTGGCTGAAATGACCCCTTCTTTTCCATATTCTGAGAAGACCCCATCTTCTCTATACTTTAGCTGAAAAGACCCCATCTTTTCTGTATTCTGAGAAGACCCCATCTTCTCCATACTTTAGCTGAAAAGACCCCATCTTCTCCATATTCTAGATGAGAAGACCCCATCTTCTCTATACTTTGGCTGAAAAGACCCCATCTTTTCCACGTTCTAGGTGAGAAGACCCCATCTTCTCCATATGCTAGCTGAGAAGACCCCATCTTCTCCATTTCTTTTGAGAACTCTTCTATGCTACTGTATATTGAATCAATAAAGTATAATTATTTTGTGGCCCTGGGCAAAACTCTAAACCTTATTTGAGACATGGATGAAGCATCTATAACCACACTTATTCCCTCTGCTAAAAACTTCCAGTTCCCTATGCCAAATCTTGTAAAGAAATGAAATAAAACATCTTTCAGTGGGCCCCTTTATTCTAGAAACAGGAGCAATGTTTTATACACAGACAGGGTATTTACGGGGCATAGACGTAACATTAAACATACATTTTACATCCACAGGAAAGAGTGCATGCCGAAGTCACACTCTCACTGATGTATACACACACATACAAACCTCAGATTGCACTTGTAACACATGGAGATAAGAATCAAGAAGTTTAGTGTCAGTTACCATTTTTAAAAGGCAAGGAAGTCAGGACAGCTCAGAGACTCTGCTTTCACAATTTTTCAAAATCTTCCCAGTATCTGCCTTCTTTTTTGCTTGTCTCCCACTCCCCACCCCCACCCCAAATTAGGCTGCAGTAGTTGATATCTCTCCCCACTTCTAAGGTTTTGATCCTCCAAGCAATCTAATCAGGGTAAGATGGAGTGCTGGCCAAAGATATCGTAAGGACTCAAACCCAGCTTTCTCCCTGTCCAGTGATCTTGCTATTACTGCGCATTGCAATCTCCTAACCATCTGCTGACTGAACCCCTTCATTCCATCTAATTCAAAGTTTGTCTTTTATGGGGAGCCAGCCCATGTTGGTGGGGGGAGGGGGCTCAGACGCAGCCTTCACTGGTTCTCCTGCCAGAGCTCCTAACTCTCTAACTGCCTTCATACAGGAGGTCCCACTGAATTATCAGAGCCTCGGGGAAGACCACCCTGTCTTTCAGGACCTCCTTTCTGCCCCTTTCCCCCCCGCTTCATGGCATTTGTTTCAAGACTTAGAGGCTGCTGGACTTTTACACATGACCAACAACATGTCTTGGAGCTGAAATGATTCCAGCTACTTCTCCCATGTTGAAAACTCACACTGAAATAAATGTCATTCACGTGGACATAAATGGTGCTCTGCTGGACTGGACCCCTGGCCCATCTCGTCCAGCAGCCTGTTCTCACCGTGGCCCACCAACTGCACCAGGAAGCCCACCAGTCTCCCAGCAGACGGTCTTCAGAGCAGTCACCCCGCCACCAAGGCTGATAGCGCCTTTCCTGGAAAGCGCTGGTTGGAAGACCCAGGGATGGTCGGACGCTATTCAACCACCAAAGGGCATTATGCCACCCACATTCCCATTCATTTGAGAGGCTTAGCATTAAGTAAACAGGAGGTCAAAAGGTTGTAGGGCGAAATCTTTTAACTGACCTAATTTTTTAAAAGCGGTTTAGGAACTAATTTTGCCATATGACTGCCCTCATTCTCCTCTCCCCACCCCCCACCCCCCGCACAAAAATAGCCCTGGTGGTTTTTGCCACTATGCTGACTGGGGTAAAACCACAACAGAGAAGTTCAGGAGCATTCGAAAAGCAAACGGCAACATTCTTCCTTCCAGGTTGGAGTTTCTTTAGTGGTGCACAGGAACTAATCTTGACAAGATCAGGATGAGAGTGGCGGAAAATGAGTGGGGCAAATTTTCCTCTTTCTCAACTCTCCTAGCCCAGGAAATAAAGCACTAGAACTAGAAATTAGTTCCTGGCTCGGAGCGAGTCCATGTTTTTTTTCTTTTAATCAATTGGCACATATTTGCTAGTAAGTCCAAGTTAATATTATCTTTGTGGCTGGGCATTTGTACTTTAATTTTTAATTTAATGTTAATTTTTTCCCCTTGGCCTCTGCAGGGGATATGGTGGGTGACTGAATGATGTCCCTGGAATGAGCGAAGCTGAAATGTTCACCCAGTTTGGGGAGACAAAATAGATACACCAAGCACTTCTAATGCACTCATTTCCCCCCGTATTTTAGCAAAAAGGGGGAAAAAGGAGAGGTAATTTTGTATCCCTGAAAATCAATGTTTTTGCAGCCAAATTTCAGAAGTACAATTTTGGTGACAACAGGGGGAGGGGATGCCCATAATCTACCCACAACCTGATGCCCATCAGGTCTCAGATGTCCTCTTTTGGCTGGAAATGGGGAAACATTTTAATTGAATTAATAGAATTATATAATTAATAGAATTATATAAAAGAATTATATAATTCTTACACCTTTAAGTTCTGTACAAACTAGACAACAATCATACACTGAAAGTGGCACTTTTGTGAATTCAAAAAATGGGGTTATTTGGGCAAACCCAACCCTTAGTGAGAAATCGCTTCTAAAGAATGCACATATTGGAAAATTGCATACAAAAGTAGATATATGAGGAAAAACTGCACAATATGCATGCACATTTTTATGCAGATTCTCTTGAAAATTCATAAACCGGGGAGGAAACCAGGCAAAATAATCTTAAGACTGGGAAAATGAACAGCTGAGCGAAATGGAAGTTGTCAGATTCTCTCATTAGTATCTTTGGCTCCTTTTCAAAGCCTTTGGGAGCTGAATTAAAATACAAATATATTTATTTTTTCAAATTGGAATGAAACGGAAATAACAAAGGGCTAGCCCAACGACTGATTGTTGTTAAATAAGAAATCTGAACCACGTAAGGGCCATTAGGATGCAAATGACGGATCATAGCCGGGTCATTATTACAAAGAGGCGGACAAAATGGAAATTCTATGGGGCTTTGCATGCAGCCATTTCTTGATTTTGGCACACGGCAAAGATGAATCGCCACGAATCGGTTCTGCAGAGTTGCAATACGATTGAGGTAATGGCCCTAGCTGCATGCATGCATGCATGCACACACACACACAAAACATTTGGAGCTGCAACCAATGGATCAAATTAAAGTAAAGCTGCAGAGAGAGAAACACCAACGACAGCAGAGCTTTAGGATCTTCCTCCATTTGACAATGGATTTCATCAGTGAAGAACAGGTGTGCTCAACGCAGGCAATTTGCTACGCCCACTGGGAGTTCACACACGGATGCCTTCAAATCAGGGCTGCGGCTTAGCCATGAAGTGGGGATGGTGGGAGGAGAGAAATGCAGTCATTTCTCCTTCCTTGCCCCCCGCCCCCCGCTCGTTCTGGAATACTGGTACAGTCCCAGTATCTTTCTCCCCATCAGGCAACTCTTAGATTTGCCCATTTAATTTTAAATGCACCACTGCTAACTTCAGGAAAGTATGATGAAATCTACACTGCTAGTCCTGTAAGGGTGGTCAGTAAGAGGTACGCACGAAACAGAAAATGTGTTTGGTTCTGTGCATGGAACTAACACATTATGGCAGTGTTCCTCAACCTTGGCAACTTTTAAGATGTGTGGACTTTAAGCAAGGCTGGCTGGGGAACTCTGGGAGTTGAAGTCCACACATCTTAAAGTTGCCAAGGTTGAGGAACACTGCATTATGGCTTGGAAGCAGGTTGCCTTAGCAGGAAGAAGGCGATGTTGAATCTTGATTGCATCTCTAAACTAAAGGATGTCAGTTTCTGGAAGGGTTAAGAATTCTTAATAAGGGGACAGATTGGTTGTGGGGGTGGGGGGAAGAGAGAAGGCAATTAATCCAATAAGTAGGTTGGAAAAATTAAGAATTCCAGATCTACTCATCACAGGCCTCGTGCAGACGTATATTTGTGAACTTTTTGGTTTAACTCCAGCAAAAGTAGAGTCACTGTCCAAACAGCAGCTTAATTTGGGTTAGCAATAACCATGGTTTTGTTGCCTTCACCCTAAGGTAAGGATTTAAAATTTGCCTTCACCCTGAGGTAAGGATTTAAAATTTATATCGCCGCCCATCTCCCCCCGGTTGGGGAGATGGGTGGTGATATAAATTTAAATAATAAATAAATAAATGTATCATGGAAACTATGGTTTAGCTTGTTCTGCCCAGTATGTTGCTCACACTGAAGACTATGTATGCAAAGATACAACTTATTAGCTCTCCGTCAGAGAGGTCGAGAAGCTACCTTACATGTAGGGATTTTTAAAAAGTCAAGATACAGGTAGACCTCGACTTACGATCACAACTGGGACCGGAACTTTGGTCACTATGCAAAGCGGTCGTTAAGTGAGGCACCACTCGACCGTGCCCGATTTTAGCACCTTTTTTTGCCATGGTCATTAAATGAATCACATGGCCGTTAAGTGAATCCAGCTCCCCCACTGATTTTGATTGCCGGAAGCCGGCTGGGAAGATTGCAAAAGGTGATCACGTGACCCTGGGACACTGCAACCACCGTAAATACATGCCAGTTGCCAAGTGCCCAAATTTTGATCACATGACCGTGGGGACACTGCAATGGTCGTAAGTGCGAGGACTGGTCACAAGTCACTTTTCCCAGCACCGTTGTAACTTCGAACGGTCGCTAAACAAATGGCCGTAAGTCGAGGACTACCTGTAGAATGTTTAACTAAGCTTGGCATTCACTGGCTCATCTACACAAAACGCTATTTGTTTGGCACCTGGCTTTCCATGATCGATGAGCCTATCTATTATTTAGCATGCTGTGTAAATGAAGGCACTCCGGATCTTTCAACATACAATGTTTGAAAAATTCTGGCTGAGCATTATGTGAGGACACAGCCAATGCAATAATAGGCATGAGCAAAACCCAACATTCCAGGATTGAATATTCTGGACAGAGGCCAGACCTCGCCTGGAACACCCCGAACAGGTTCCGGTTCAGAGGATTAACTTCCAGAAAAAGTGCCAGACCACCCCAAGGCAGCAAGATTGGCAGAGTCAGGAGAAAAGATACGAGGTTAGCTTTTGTACCCCCTGCCCCCCAAATGGCTAACACGACTCAGCTTGGGGCCCAACATGAACATCTGGATATTTAAGGCTACGGTTCAAGGAACACAAAGGGTTTCCTTTTGACTATGGCACATGCGAGAAAAATGAGATTTTCAAAAGCAATCATTCTATTAAGTATATAATTCCTAGCCAGGGAACAGAGGAGGAAAGATAACATGTTGAGATTAAAGGCAGTTGGGAGGGAGGAGCAGAACACCGTGAACCGATTAGAAGCCATTGTCCAGGATGCTCACCAGTTACAATGCTGGCTAGATTAGCAAGCTTAGCCCTGAAAAGGAGTTAATTGCTAGAAATAATTACTTGAAAGAGATCTACTCAGGCGGTTCAGTTTCCTTCCTAACAGTTAAATAATTCCCACCAACCCCTTTGCTTTCCTTCCTTCCTTCCTATTGATTAATTCACAAATACTCTCAGGAGATGTGGGGGAGGAGAATCAGTTACACTACCGCAAAAATGTGCGCCATGTTGCCTTATATTAGTGTTTCTCAACAATGGCAACTTTAAGATGTGTGGACTTCAACTCCCAGAATTCAATAACGTGATCGCCATTTTTTACCTTCCCAGCCAGCTTCTGGCAAGCAAACTCAATGGGGAGCCGCCTGATCCGCATAACGACCACATGGTTTGCTTAATGCCCACAGTGATTTGCTTAATGACCGCCGCAAAAAAGGTCATAAATTGGGTCAGATTTACTTAATGACCGCTTCGCTTAGCAACTGAAATTCTGGTCCCAATTGTGGTCGTTAAGTGAGGACTACCTGTACATTCTTCTCTATTCCTACCATTTATTTGGTAGGTTATGATCCTCCCTGACCTATAGAACTTTTTTTTTTGCCCCAAAAACCTACAAGATCAGGCTTGGGTTTCTATGAGATGGAATGGGTGTTGAGGACCACCACCAACTTCCTGAAGCCCACAAATGCAGGAGTGGATTTGATGGTGGATGGGAGAGGGGAGGAGATAGAAGGGCAAGAATAAAAAAAATATATATTAAAACAACAACAACAACAATAAATAGAAAACCAAAAAGCAAGACCGTGAGAAATAGCCCTGGAAGAAACGTGATGCTGCCTGGTTCCATTCAGTCAGACCACTGGGGGCAGGGGGGGAAGTTCCCACTCTTGTTAAAAAGTCCTGCAACAATTCCTAAGAACATTTATTTTTATTTATTTTATACTGATATTTATACCCTGCCTATCCCCTCCCTAATGGAGGACTCTAGGCGGCTTACATTCATATACAGTATATACAATTCAAATTATACAATTCACCAAATTCAATTCACTGTGCGTGAAGGAAGGGGGGTGAGGGAACCGACTCTACTAGGCTCCGGACTACAATTCCCAGGATGCCTTGAGCCGGCTGCTGACGTCCTGTAGCTGTCACATCCGGGTCCGTCGTCACCACTGCCATTCGATCTTCCTCCGATCCTCTCCTCCGGTGGAGCCGACTTCCCAACAGGACGCCAGCAAATTAGCCCACTTAAGGTGGTACCCATTTTATCTACTTGCTAGGCTTTCGAACTGCTGGGTTGACAGGAGCTAGGACTTAGCAACGAGAGCTCACCTCACGTGCGGGGTTCGAACTGCCAACCTTCTGATCGGCAGCCTACAGCTCAGCTGTTTAACCTGCTGAGCCATCCGCATCCCATAATATAAGGATTCTCTTGACCCAGAGCAAGACCTATTTATCCCATTCTTCCCACACATGAGACAAGGGAATCGAGAAAAGAGCCAGTTTGGTCTAGTGGTAAAAGCTCCAGGCTAGAAACCAGGAGTCTGTGAGTTCTAGTCCCGCCTTAGGCATGAAAGCCGGCGGGGTGACCTTGGGCCAGTCCCTGCCTCTCAGCCCTAGGAAGGAGCCAATGGCAAACCAGGAGACTGAGAGTTCTAGTCCCGCCTTAGGCATGAAACCAGCTGGGTGACTTCGGGCCAGTCCCTCTCTCAGCCCAACCCACCTCACAGGGTTGTTGTTGTGGGGAAAATAGGAGGAGGAAGTACTATTAGGTATGTTCCCTGCCTTGAGTTATTTATAAAAATAATAAAGGCAGGATAAAAAAAATAAGAAATGGTTATGGCTGAGAGACAAGTCAAAGAAGAGCCAGCAACAGAGGAGGCTGAGAAAGCATCATCAGAAGGCTGATGAGATTACCAAGGAAGAAATCAGGTAATTTCTGCTATCATCTGTTCTCTCCACCCACCTGGTCAAACTGCACCAGCCCCACCAAACTACAGCAGTCGTCTTGCAGGTGGGTAGAGCTCTAGATGAGCAACATTTTACAATGTCGAAACTTGTTCCAAACAGTGACACTTACCTACTATTCCAGACCCCAGGAATGACGACGAAGATATGCTGTTATGGGATGGCAGGTCCCTGTGTTCACTGTAGTGTGAACCTTCGCCATAACCCTGCTACAAAAAAAAAATAGCATCCATATGCACAAAGTTATGAAGCACACTCCCATCTCAAGCAACAAGGCTAAGGGGTAGGCAACCCAGAACCATTTTCTAATCAAAATACATCTTCAAAATCTAATTTAGTTGGGTCTTGTAAAGAGTAGCTATCTTGGGCTGGGTCAGATCGACTCCAGCTGACCATCAAACCATTCCTATACCCTCATTTTCCAATGTAGACAAAAGTTTGCAACAAGTAAATTTTCGAAGGAGGTGTGTGCCAGGATGGCTTTATTAGCCCATCTCAAATTCAGCCAGTTCAGCAGAAGTGCCGAAATTCTTACATATTGCTTCAAGTCTCCTGTAACTGAAGTGCTACAAAAGTTCAATGAATAAACACTCTTCCCCGAAGCCATGCTGCATCAGGGTTACGGAGGGAGGTGAGGAAATCACAACAACTCCAAAACACATGCAGAATGTCTCCATCATAGGAGATAGAACCCAATCTGGTACTCTCCAGAAGAGAAAAGGCTGGTTAAACCATTCTCGTCACCTGCTATTATCTTGGGGAAGAAAAGAAGTCTAGTGTAGCTCAAAAAAATGGATTTATTTATTTAAATTTATCCCCGCCCATCTCCCCGAATAGGGGACTCTATGGATGGTTAATGTTGGAAGGAAGACAGATCAGATTCAAAAGCAAGATGACCAAACAATTATTAACTCATTAAGCTAAGCATAACCTTAATGCCCACGGACAATCTCTCAGTGAGCATCAGCCGTTCTGTTGGGCTCCATGGGATATCCCTCAGCTCTGTTAAAATATCAGCTCCATCAGGGTCTTCTTCTCTCTCAACTACTTCCATTCCAGCAGATCATTTTATGACCTTTATGCTGGTCTTTGACTGTAATACAAGATTTGATTTGATTTGATGAGCTGAACTACCATAGAACTTTAAGAATTGATGCTCGAGCCTGTCATTTCCCACTTCCTTCTTCATCCCTTTTTCTTTCTGTGTTAGACTATAAGCCTGAAGGAGCAGCACCGATCTTGCATGTAAGCAGATCTAGGAGCTTTTGGAGCTGAAGAGTAAGGTAAAAATCCTTTAAACGTGACCTGCTAAGCATGTAGGAATGGGAAGGTGGTGGTGGTTTTCACCCCGCTTGTGGATGGGTTTCCTAGAGGACATCTGACTGGATGCTCTCAGAAGAATTAACAGGCAAGGTGTATAGATTCCTCAAAATTAAATAGCTCAGTAAGAACTAGGGTGAGAGGAAGGCTACTTGTCCTATGTTTTCAGAAAAAAGGGTTGTTCACCTTCCCATCTCAAAAGATACAAGTGTGGACAGACAAACCCCCAAAGATCCATTTGCATCTCGCAGTGAACAGATCTTCCCAATCCTTACCCTGACTTGGTCAAACGTAGAGTTGTTCTGATCTCCTGTTGCCCAAGAACCTGAGGTCGGTCGCTCATCCAAACCTTCCGGGGGAAAAAAGGGGGGGGAAGAAAGATTACGTTGATCCACAGGATCTTCAAAAGACAGACTTTCTCAAAGTTAACTCTTCCTTTCACAAATACAAAAATATTTGGATGAAAATCCCAAACCAACACTGACCTTTCCTGTTTTGCAAATTTTCCACACAGATTCAGCTTCAAAGGAACCTCAGTTGATATGTTTGGCAGAACCGTGAGAGGGCAAGTTTTATTTAATGTTTGCAACACCTCAAGGGAGCTGTAGCACGCACGACTTATCTTCCCCATGGCTGCCTTGGCCAGGAGAACATTATAGGACCAGAGGGGGGAAAAAACCAGTGTGCTCAAATTATGGGGTGGAAACAGTTAATGAAATCAATTACTTTCCCCTCTTAGCCAAACCTAACTTGTCCACCACTTATGTTCTAAGAAGAAAAAAAGAAGCCAAAAGGGGGCATCAGAAAGAAGAAAGACACCTTCCTCTTTTGTTGACATCTCCATCCCATTTAAGCACTGACTGAACTTCACCTGCTCCTGGGCATGGAATGAGGACTCCAAAAAGCAAATCTCCTTCCCCAGAAGTCTGAAGAAATACTGCAGCAAAATAGACTTCTTTATTTCTCATCCACATGGAGATTTAGTTCCTGGTGTTTGTTAGGGAAGCAGCAGCACAGCTGCAGATTAGAGATTCTGGGAAATGGTTATGGACATCAGCTTAGTAGGTCTCACTGTTGTATCATATACATTCATGAACACTATGAATTGTCCATTCCAACTGAAAATTCTGGGAATTTTAGTCCCAACGCATCTTGAGGCTGCCAAATTGGGGAAGGTCCAGCTCACATACTGACATAAAGTACAAGAAGGTTCAAGAATGCACCCCTGGCTTCCCTGCAGAGGAAGATGGCTTGAGATGAGCAAACTGCCTTTTGAAGAAGCTTTTCCACCATTTTTGGTGCCCTTAGAGTAGCTCCCCCCCCCTCCCGCCATCAAGCTGCCAAGTGCTCTTGTATGGGAGCAGGATAAATTCTGCAAATAAATAAATAAATAAAGCCACTACAAAATAGCATGGTAACCCTTTGCTGGTCTCCTCCCTTTGAACAGCTGCAGCCATTTCAGAGTATCTCAGAAGGACCATTTTCAGTCCTGCTCGGAGATGATTGCAAATCAGCCGTGCCTGGAATCAAGACTGTCCCCTTCCGTATCCAAAGGATTCCTGGCAGGGAACGTCTCGTGTGTGTGAGGGGTATCTTTCATTTCCAACAGGATATTTCCACTCTTTGACTGATGCTGGAATGGGATCTGGAAATCAGCCAAGACCAAGATGGCAAACCAGTTCCATTTGGGGCTTGTGTTCATCTTGAAACGATTCCTTAATTTCCATCTCATGCTCAGATAGTAACTACAGCTCTATCATAACAATGAGGCTGTTAAGTCTAACTCTACTATGTTTGTATACGTGTATTTTTTAAAGCATATTATTATGAGAAACACACCATCTTTGTCTCTCTTTCCCTCTCCCTACTGTTCATTTAACCAGAAATTTCTTTCAAAATTACATGCTTCCATTCCGAAGCCTTTTGTGTTAATCATTTCCCCAGAGAATTGGTGTTTAATTGCTGTCTAATTTGCATAATTATGCATATTAATCTCCACTCCTAATGAATATTCATAACTCTCATTTAGAATTTGTTTCCTAATAAAAAATGTTCCGATGTGATTACGTTGCAGAATTGAGGGTGGTGGTGGGATAAGATGCTTAATGCAACTCAGAGTAACACCGAAGCACTACCTATTCTTTCTAGTGTTGACAATACAGTACTGTAACTTTTGCTTTACTAATGCTTTACTCCTTTCCTCCCTTCCAGAATAATTTCAGCTGTATTTTCTGGAACTGGTAGTGGGGGGGGGGGGATCAAACCCAAGCACGTGGCACACACATACAGACAAAATTTAAAAGGCAGAAAAGGTTATAGCGTTCAAAGACTGTTTGCAAAATTATTATTTTTTTCCCACATGCCTGGGTCTTCTGTTAGCAAAAGGACTCTGCCCCAAGGAGTTGCAAAGTTCACAGCACAGGGAGGAAATACAGAAATGAAGGTAACAAGAAAGGAAAGGGCAGCTGTGATCCAGATACCTTTTACGGAATGGACGTATAATTAGCCACTGTGTACAAATGAAGTAAGGTAAAGGCAAAGGTTTCCCCCCCTGCGCACATTTGTGCAGTCGTGTCCGACTCTAGGGGCCGGCACTCATCTCCGTTTGTTAGCCGAAGAGCCAGCGTTGTCCGAAGACGCTTCCACGGTCATGTGGCCGGCATGACGCACGCGGAACGCTGTTACCTTCCCACCGAAGTGGTACCTATTCATCTACTTGCATTTGCATGCTTTCGAATTGCTAGGTTGGCAAGAGCTGGGGCGAGTGAGGGAGCTCACTCCGTCACGCGGGGCTAGGGATTCGAACCTCCAAACTTGCGATCTTCCGATCGACAAGCCTGGCATCTTACCTGCTGAGCCACCACGCCCCAAATGAAGTACTCAAGTTTAAAAACAATGTAATGCAATATGTAAGGAAACATAAGAGGGGATGTTTAACAAGAATACAAAAGCTCATTTTTATATTCACTTAACACTTTTTTTAAAGTGAAACATATGCAGCAGCTATCTAGGAGTTAATGCAGGGTTCTGCAAAGAGAAGAGGTTGATTCTTGGCATCAGTGGAGACTCCTTATGAATCTAAGCCCAGGCGACTGACTTCTCCCATCTTGGAAATATCAACCTGTCCCAGCAAAGCAGAGTTTTCTCAACCTTGGCAACTTTAAGATGTGTGGACTTGAACTCCACACATCTTAAAGTTGCCAAGGTTGAGAAACACTGCTGGAAAGCATAAGCGTAACTGAAAGTAGGCAGGTGGCCAGGTAATATGGGGACATGTCTGGTGAAGGCCAAGATCTCCACACTCCTACTGAACTTTTCAACAGTGAATAAACCTACTCTTCTTTTGTTTGATTACCATAAATCACTGTTCCCCAACCTGGTGCCCCCTGGAGGTCTTAGGAAGTCACAAATAACATGGATGCACCAGGTGGGTGGAGCCAGATCTAAATGGCCATCTCAAATAAATTCAGAACCACATCATGGCTGTTTCCCCCTTATAATAAGTTTCCTTAAAATAAAATCTTCCACTCTGCCTTAAATTGTGCCATTTCCACTTCTTACGATGGCCAACAATATTAAAGTGTAAAATATACTGTTCAAATTTCACAGTTCAAGAGGGAAGACCACCAGCTGAAGGAGATGGTTTGTCCCATTAGACTGGGGCCTGAGAACTTAATCCGTTCCAAAATGGTTTGATGTTTTGCGGGCACCCCTTCATTAAAAAAAGAAACACCCTCCCCTGTACTATGGGGCCCATTCGGGAGATGTTCACAAAGAGCCCTCCAAGCCCTAAACAGACTAAAAACATATGCACTGCTATGTACGCTCTATGCAGCCACATACGTATGCACATTGTAAGGTAAAGGTAAAGGTTCCCCCACACATTTGTGCAGTCGTGTCCAACTCTAGGGGCCGGTGCTCATCTCTGTTTGTTAGCCAAAGAGCCAGCGTTGTCCGAAGACGCTTCCACGGTCATGTGGCCGCATGACATGCATGGAACGCTTACCATCCCACCAAAGTGGCACCTATTTATCTACTTGCATTTTCATGCTTTCGAATTGCTAGGTTGGCAAGAGCCGGAGCGAGTGCGGGAGATCACTCCGCACG
Source organism: Charina bottae (assembly GCA_023362775.1). NCBI lineage: Eukaryota > Metazoa > Chordata > Lepidosauria > Squamata > Charinaidae > Charina > Charina bottae. Next base: position 5,972,818 of record JALMGJ010000040.1, read on the forward strand.
CAGGGCTAGGGATTCGAACCTCCGAACTTGCGATCTTCCGATCGACAAGCCTGGCGTCTTAACCACTGAGCCCCCACGCCCCCATGCACATTGTATCTACATGCAATTCAATGCAATATCTAATGCAATTAATGCAACATAATGCAACACACATAATGTCTTCATACATTTTTCCAGTTACAGAAGCTTTTCCCAACCTCTAGGTTTATTCTACTACACTTTCCATCATCCTTAGCCAGCACAGACATGTTTAACTGTGGTTTAACATATCTGAAACACATCAAGATGGACGACAGATTAGAGTACTAGATTAGAAACAGGAGATTTACATTCAAATTCTCATTTAGCCATGAAGCTCAGAAATGATTGGGGGCAAATCTTATATAGGGAGGAAAAAGAGAGCATTAACTGGAATAAAAATAAAAGAAACAGGAAAATAAGCAGCAGATAATGCTTTTAGCTTGCCAAAACTTCCCAATATCACGTTATTTACCAGCCTGGAAGGGATAAGAAAATACTCTGTTTCTCTCTCTGCCCCTGGCCTTGCACATCCCCATTCCATTAATAGAGTTATTAAAATGGGGGGTGGAGATAGAAACTCTATAGATTAATTATGCATTTTAATAACCCCAATCATGAATATTCATGAAGCACTCTGTGCTCATGTTCTAATTAAAATATACTAATAGTATAAGATGTAGCTGTCAGAAAGAGAGAACATTCCCCACCACCACCACCACTACCACCAGCCACCGCTGAAGGATTTTTACGCTGGAGTGGACGCATGTACACACAGACTTACTGTACCCAGTGGCCCACTGCACAGATAAAAATACTTCACCAAAGTTCAACATTAACATTTTTAGGCAGGGTGACTAGGAAAATGTAGGCAGTAGGCAAATGCGCAGGCGCACACACACACTATACTGGCGGTTTTTTTAAAAAATAAAAGGAGTAGCAGCTGCATGTGATCCCGCTGAAAGGAAGAGTTAAGATCAGGGTCAAGTGCTTGTCACTATTTGCAGCCACAGAGAAAACCTGTTCCACGTGATACAGTTCCTCTGCTAAAATTTGCAACAAAACGAAAACGAACGGTACAAAGAAAGGTTTGGTGACTCAGGGGGAGGGAGGACACTCCATTCTCCATCCTCGATTTTGGTCATTCTTAAAAGTTCAGTCTACTTGCACGGAACCCAAGAGGTGGTACCCAACGGCATAGGGAGGCGGAGAGGATGCAAGTTGGTTACTCAGCAGGTTGGTACAGTAAACCAGCTGCCTACCCCCCCCCAACTGTGAACCATCATAAACAGGGTGACCCAGGGAGCCAGTGGCATAAAACTTGAAGCCCCACAACTTTATGTGGCCCCAAATCTCCCAAGAACCCTCACTGATTGAACAGCAGGGGTGAGGTTTTCTTGCCTTTGGGCAAAGGAAATGCACAGAATTGGCTGAATAAACCATAAACCAAAAAGAAGACTTTTTAAAAATAATTTGAATATTTTTAATTAATCTATAAAGGAGACTTGAGAGAAAAAGAAAAGGAAGGGAGGCGGCGGTGGCGGCCTCCTTAGAAATCCCAATTTCACAGAGGAGGCCCATTTTGCATCATTGCTCCATCATGAACCATCCTTTCTGGTTCTTGCCTCCCCCAAAGGACAAATGCTCTTCTAGCTATTTGTCCCCATTCTACCCCACCTGAGCAAAACAATCCACAAAACCTAGCAGCACCTGGTGCCTCAAAATCCTTTACCTCTTGGAGAGAGGAAGGAAGTGCAGTTTTTCACTCATTTTCCCTATGCGTGCACACCCAAACTCAGCACGCAAAACATGATATGCTTGGATTTTACAAAGCTAGAAGCCACGCCTTAAATGCTCATGGAAGGGAGGAGATGAGACCCAATGTTAGCATCCTTCTGGTGTCAGGATGCACTACCTAGCCCCTTCTTGGGGAGCGGGTAAGGGGGTAGAATTGCTGATGCGGTAATTTGATTTGAAAAAGAGGTGGCAGACAGCTGCCACGATAAACACTTTCATAATAAGCCGCTTTTGCTGCCTAATCAGCCTGAGAATCGGGCTGGGACAAGCAGACTGCTGAGTGAGATTTGGAAAATCAATGAAATTAGTTGACTGATAATTAGCTTTAATTCTCATGGCAAAGTTGTTTTCCCACTGGCTACCCCGCTCACAATAGGAATGTCATTCTTCCACAGATAGCCAAGGATAACCATTCCTCTGGACCACGCTTTGCAAAAGAGGAAAACACATCCGATTGCAGGCACACTGACAGGGAGTAAATTCCCCCCTGCTTTTAAACTTCTTGGTAGGTGTATTTTTATCAGGGCTTTCTGAGAACCACCAAGGTGGCATGCAGAAATTCAAAAGCAGTAAAATAAGAATCCCCCTCTAAGCCATAAGATTTTGGGACCTGAAGGGTGACATGTCAGGGCCACCCTGCTATTGATTCTGTGTCTAAATTTTATGATGTTAATTCTAAGCTGCCTGGAATCCTTGGAAATGGAGTGGCATATAGGGTGAAATAATATCTAAATAAATACTAGACACTTATAGAACACTGGAAAAAACCTTTCAAACCAAAGTTGGGAGTGAGAGGATGTGAAGACTTGCAGCCAGGAGGCTCAAATTACCCTCTTCCATGCTGTGAATATTCATGCCTGTTTCCGCTGTAGGGACATGAATTTGGAGGCCTTGCAGAGAGAGCATCTGCACATGCTAATCCACTACTGCAGTATCTGCTACTAATCCACACCTGAAAAATGAACAGAGATGTACATGTGTGCATACATACATATACACAAATGGTTTTCCAACTGGTTCTGCTCCCTTAAGCAAAGCTTCTCTTTCAATCTTTTGGTGGAAGATGGGGTGGGAATACCACAGAGAGACTCTTTGCAGAGGGAGAATTTAGAGGTGAGATGCCTCTGCTGTGTTCAATTCCTCTGATCTGGATATTATGCTTTTAATGGAGCATAAGCTTTTATTGCGGCTGCTTCATGCTGTTTGCTCACATTTATTTAGTTTAAACCTGTTTACCCCACTTTTCCATTTAAAAAGGATTCCTAGCGGTCAACAAGGTAACCAAGAAGAGAATTAAAAGGATAGCCTACATTTAAAGCACTTCAGCATGTAAAGTATACTTTTAAAACTCCCTGTGATCAATGGAAAGTGGTACTTCTTCTACATCCAGGCTCAGGCCTCGGTGCTGTTGAACTGCAGGCCAAACATGCAAGTATCACCTCTACAGATTGGGGTCCAACCTGTGATAAGCTAGGGAAGGGCAATTTTTGATTGGCCAGTTTTTTAAGGGGTGTCTGAGGGTCATGGGGTACAACTAGTGGTGCCATGATGTCATTGGAGAGGGTGGTCAAACATTCCTACCTATATTTTGATGGGACAGAGATTGAGGGCGTTTTAAGAAACAGAACCCAGTTTAAAATTCCCAAATGTTTTGAAAAGTGGCGGGTCGGGTTTTTTTAAGGGTGAAATGTGTCCCTTAAGCCTCGATGACGCCTAAGGCACCTCTTTTGCCCTTTCAAAACACTGCCCAAATGGGTCCCAAATGTTGGTCTCAACCACTCTGCAGGTTGCCCGCCTGGGTTAACCCATAATGGGATGGGTTTGACTTCTATTTATTATGACTTTATTTACTTATTTTTGCAATTATGTCCTGCCTTTTCCAGCTCAAGGGAGTGCACGCGAGGGTTTCTTATTTTATTCACAGAAGAACCTTGTGAGAGAGTTTGGGCAGAGCGCAGGGACATCCATGGGCGTTGTGGGTGTATCCAAAAAATCAAGGTTGGTAAATTTTCCAGGGACTGGGTGCCATTGTGCAATCTTAAGGTACAGTGTAGGGTACTGGTGAAGATGCTGGAATAGGAGCAGAGAGACCCAGCTTCAAGTCCCCCCATCGGCCACAGAAGCTCATTGGCCGACATTGTCCCTCTCCAGCCCACCTACCTCACAGGATGGTTGCTGTGAGGAAAAAGGGGAGGGAATGCTATTTGTGACACTTGGAGCTCCTGGAAAAAAAAAAGCGGGACATAAACTTATTAAGCAAAGAAATTAATGAATTAAAATGCTCAAATCTCATGAGATTTGTTGTGATCCCTGTGATGCCCAGGGATCTTGAACAAACTCACGTGGGAAAACTGAAATCTCACAATGTTTTGATTATTTTTTTTCTTTTAAAAGGCTTTTGTGGGTGCCTTTTAAGAACATTCTTGTAAAAGACAGAATAAAATACAGTACTTCTAAAGAGTCAGTCGTCAGTCTGTCTGTCTGTCCGTCTACAGTACGTATGTACCTGCCTACCTACCTACCTACCTAATGTGGATACTTCTCCCTGTCTGCTCAGAAAATAAACTGGAACACGATTATGAGCAGGCCCATGGGGGACCAGTTCAGACCCAAATAAATAAATAAGCTGATTTAAATAAATAAGCTGACTTCACACAGAGACAGACAATTTAAGTTTGTGCTGTCTCATTTCAGTACGTGGGAAGTCTCACAGGGCTAAGTCCTTCCACATGATAAAATTCCCGCATGCAGAAAACAAGCACATTTGTTTTTATATACTGGGCGTTTAAATATAATCACAGAGAAGCAATCCATCCATTCCTACCATCTGCAGTAGCACAGCCTCGACAGAGATATAGTGCCTTACTATGGAATAAGCCAGAATGAACAGCCTTTAAGGAAACATTTCCTCTGTTTCTTGATTTATGGCATCTAGGAACTGCTGAGGCTAAGATATTTGAGGAAGCCCCTAAGGAGAAACATATTCCAGAAGGATTGGCTGACTGTATAGGGTGGTGGGCAGGGGGCCAGAATATCCACCAGCTGTGGGTGCATCTTCCAGGCCATTAAGGGTAGCAAATCTATTTTCTGTCACATCTCCCAAGACTTAATTTCTGGAAGGGAAATTAAAAGAAAAAGAAAAACCAGAGTTCTTTCCGGCTGTGGCTCATCCACTGCTGTGCCTTTCACCAAAGTCTTGGCCAGGATATTTTTCTGTATACCTCACTCATCCAAGCTAAAAAACATTTTTAAAGGAAAAAGTGCAGTGGAAGAAGTAAATGGGCGTTGCATGTAAAAGAAAGAGCAAGAAAGAGGAGAAACCGAACAGCTCACAAATCCAGGTGGATTGAATTATCAAGTGCTTCACCTGCCTGTTAAATATTTCTGCCTCCAGACTGGAACTGAATAAACCTTATAGCTGGTGCTAGGTGTGTGTGCATGCATACACATGCAGGAGAGTCAGGAAATGTAATTTTTTTGCTGACCCTGCCTCCTGTGTACCAAATTCATCCCTCCATCCGGGATCTACTGTACATCATCAGCCCCAAACTGGACTCCTACCCATAAGATTGCCTCTAGGTTCTTTCACTGGCCATTTCTTTTTTTCTTTTTAAATTCGATTCATCCTGCCTAGTTGAACAATGTAGAATAGACAATCTGAGGGAGTCAAATATAGGCTAGTCATCCAATACAAGGATACCACCATGATGTATCACTATCTGCAGCCCAGCACCATGGATAGGAAAATCAAACTTCATCTGTGTGGCAAATGCCAGAGAAATCGTTTTCCTGCCTAAATTACTGTACTTTGAGGCAACAGGCAATCTTTTACATGCAGATAGGAAAACTCCATATAATATCACAACAGGCTACTTATTAACTGAGGCAAAAACACCACTTTTTTTTCTGTAGATCACCCAAAGAGAAATACAGATCTCCCATGAGAAGAGGACTGAATGCAGGGCGGGGGGTGGGGGTGGACGTCTGGCAAACTGACTTTTAAAGTACATCAGGTACTTTTATAGGCATGACCAAGGGACACACTCCTTGGAGAAATAAAGGAGGGGAGGCTAAACATGGCCGAATCATAGAATCATAGGGTTGGAAGGGACCTTGGGGGTCTTCTAGTCCAGCCCCCTGCCCAAGGCAGGAATCCTCATACCATCTCAGACAAATGGTTGCCCAATCTTTCCTGAAAACCTCCAGCGATGGAGCACCCACAACTCCGGGAGGCCAGCTGTTCCACTGCTTAATAGTTCTCACTGTCAGGAAATTCCTGCTTATTTCCAGGTTGGATCTCCCTCTGACCAGCTTCCACCCATGGCTTCTTGTCCTACCCTCAGGTGCTGTGGAGAATAAATAGGCACCCTCTTCCCTGGGGCAGCCCTTCAAGTACTGGAAGACTGCTGTCATGTCATTTCATTTGGACACGCAGTAAAGTTACGTTATTCCCCCCAATTATATCTCAATAAATATTTGGTCACATCAACTTGGCCAAAATCGGCCAAGGATTGATCTCCATAGGCCTGACCTCTTCTGTTCTCTATATTCTCTATCTTGAGCTCTGCCATGATGTGGAAGATGCTCTGCAGAATGTACTTAATGTTATGCATATTGCATGCATGCCCCGCCACACACACAACACATCTTGGCTCACACTCGCATGAAAATGTCGCATGGGGCTGGGGCTGGGGATTTGTGAGCAGAGGAAGTGCTTTTTTAAGCTTGAAGGGGTAGTTCCCCCATGTAGGCCAAATCCTGTTTGGGAGAGGGGAGAGTGAAAGGGGATTTCCCACCAAGCTTGTGGGACCAGTTCATACAAAGGACAGACGTAGAGACCCTCTCCCACTGTCCCCCCTTTCTCACCATTTGCTCATTTAGCATCCAACACCACTGCGCTGTTGGCCCCACCACATAGCCGTAATTGTTTATTCTTTCATTAAACCTCTGGCTGTGCTCATTTTTTAATATTGTCCAGCAACTGTTGCAAATTACAACGGTTTCACTCCAGTCAGCACCCTGCTGCAATGAAATTATCATCCTCGAGGTCCTTGCCTCAAGTAAACAGTATGCCGCAGACCAAAAGGCCATATTGGGAATCACCTCACCGCCCTGGAGGACCAAAGTACAGATTTTAGAACAGGGCCTTCAGTCAAGGAGAGAAAGCATGGGTCAGACCAGCCACTGCTATTTCCTGCTCAAAGCAAAGGAACATGGGCCTTCTCCGTGGTGGCTCCCTCCCTGTGGAACAGGGCTTTCCAAAGTTTTCCCGCGGCGACACACCAACCGCCGTTGGTGTGTCGCCGCGGGAAAACCCGGAAGTGCCGCCCTTGCGGCAGCGCGCAAAAACCCGGAAGCGCTGCTGCCCCACTTTTGTGTTGCGACACAGAGTTTGGAAAGCTCTGCTGTGGAACATCGTCCCCGCAGAGATAAGATTGGCCCCCACCTTAATACTCTTCCGAAAGGCCCTGAAGACATGGTTTTGCCTGGGGATCCCAGGTTGATGTGGAGCCCATCAAGCAGTTTGCTTGAATGTATTGTTCTGCCAGGGGGTGGCGGTGTAGTGGGCTTTATATTTGGGGTTTTATTTCTGTAGGCCGCCCGGAGTCACCATGAGTGAGTTGGGCGGCCATATAAATCTCTTTAATAAACAAACAAACATAGGGAACCACCAGAGCCATCCTTTTGCCCATCCAGACAAGATGGCTGCAAGTTACTTCTGAGTTTTCATGCTCAAGACAGGCAGTTGTTAGAGTCCACAAAGACTGCTGTCCTGCTGCAAACTCATTGTAGAGCCTTTCCTGAACAGGGTTGGAATACTAGAAATTTTTGGAGCAGCTCCTCCCAATCTGGTGCTCCAGTCCAGATGTAGCAGAGGATGGATTTCATCGCTCTCAAACAATATGGGAAGCATGGCTGGGAGCAGTGAGGTCTGTGGTAGAACATGTCCCCAAGATGATGGGCTGGAGAAGATAGTTTTCGCTGATACCCGGAGGGAGCAAAAGAAGCATTTTGTGGAGGGGAGGAAGTGGGAGAACCTGGCTTTGAACATTTTCAGAAGAAACAGAAAATATGTATGTAATCGATTCAGCTAGGGAGGGGGGAGGGGAGAAGAGTGGCACCTGGGGAGAGTGGAGAAGTAAATCCAGCGCCCTAAACACTTCCCGGCAGCTGTAAAAACAATTGTGCAAACAAAGAAGTCCAAAAGGAACAGCACTGAGGGGGGAAAAGGGGGGGGAGTTCGTACAATAAAATCAGATTTAAAAAAACACACCGAAACAAAACAAGCTATGAAATGTGTATGGGGCAACAGGCACACAATTATGGATGGTGTTGTGACGTCCTCTGCAACCTGCTTGTTTCACAACTGGAGACGGTCAGAGTGCCAAAAGTTCCCGACCTCCGTCTTGGTTCATCAGCCCTTCTTTGGGTCAAGTGTCTTCAGCGGGAGAGATTTTTGTTACAAGGGATGGAGACAACGAAATGGATCTTTCAACATTAGATTCATGCGAATTCATGGACGCAAGGCAGTAATATATGTTGAGGTCCACTTGCCTGATTGTAACCCAGTTATCAGGACCGTATTACATTAGCTCACATCTTGGAAGCAGCAGATACTCTGATATTGAGATCGCACAACATGCCAGACCAGCGTTCCTCAACCGTGGCAACTTTAAGATAGTTGAAGTCCACCTATCTTAAAGTTGCCAAGGTTGAGAAACACTGCACTAGACTAAAAGGGGATGGATAGTGGGTGTGTGAACCAGGTTTCATATTATGTCATGATGTGGTTTATTTGTTCAGCCACAGCAAATTACATGAACGCAGGAATTGGATTAGGTTCAACCAGGTTTAACATGCTAAGAGAAAAGGAATTGGATTAGGTTCAACCAGGTTTAACCCAGGCTAAGAGAAAAGTAAGTGTTCTATTAAACAATAATTTTTTGTTTGTTTATTTAAATCTATATAGCATCCCAGTCCATTTTACTAATTCATACTGTGTCATAGCAGTGAAAACTGATGAGATATATAAAATTCAGAAAGGAAACATCTGTTGGATGTGAGATGTCAGATTTGAAGGTGTTAAATTTCTATCCTGGGTTCAAATCCCTGCTCAGCAGTGAGAATCTGAAAGCAACCACAGAACAGTCACTTCCTCTCAGCCTAATTTAAACACGTGGGCAAGTGGGCAAGTAAGATGATTAAGGGGCTGGAGCAGCGTCCCTATGGGGAGAGGTTGTGACACTTGGGCCTTTTTTGTCTAGAAAGGGGGTGAACGAGAGAGGACATGATTGAGGTGCACAAGATTATGCATGGCGGGGATAAAGTGGACAAGGAGAAACTATTTTCCCGTTCCTCAAATACAAGAACTAGAGGTCACCCAATGAAGAATCAGGACAGACAATACTATTTTACACACTGCATAATTCAACTTTAATTTCAATAGTTTAATTTAATTCAAATAATAATTCAACTTTGGGATTTGCTACCATGAGATGTGGTGCTGGTTACCCACTTGGCTAGCTTCAAAAAATGTTGGACTGTTTCATGGAAGTCATGGGCATAAACGGCTATTAGAAGGCCCTAAGGGCCACCTAATGCGAAGAGAGGACTCCCTGGAAAAGACCCTGATGCTGGGAAAGACTGAAGGCAAAAGGAGAAGGGGACGGCAGAGGATGAGATGGTTAGATAACATCACCGATGTAATGAACATGAATTTGAGTAAACTCCAGGTGACAGTGGAGGACAGGAAGGCCTGGCGTGCTGTGGTCCATGCGGTCACGAAGAGTCGGACACGACTGAACGACTGAGCAACAACAACAAAAAAGGGCCATCTGCTGGGAGACTAGTGGGCTTCCTTCTGCAGTCGGTTGGCCACTATGAGAACAGACTGCTGGACTAGATGGGCCAGTAGTCTGATCATGCAAGGCAATGCTTATGTTCTTACGCTTGCAAGGATAAACTGAGCGGTGCTTTCTTGTACCATCTCAAGTTCCTTGAAGGAAGGCTGGGATATCTCAGCTAATAATTGCAATAAAAAATTAACTCTTCCTTTTTAAAAAATATATTTATATACCCCTTTCAGCTCCAAACCAAAATAACTTGAAGGAACAGTAATAATAAAGCAGTAAAACAACGAACAACAGTTGTAGCGGGATAGTCTCAGGCGATGAACCTGGATGCAAGAAAATGTGTAACACATGGCCCAGCATCCATCTTACTTTTAAGCACTAGAGAGCAAGTAAGGCACTCAGGAAATATAAGAAGGAGTCATGATCCAAGGGTCGCTTCCGGCAAGTAAATTGCTCACAAGCCAGACAGTGACTCACGGCGCCGGAAAGAGATAAGAAGAATTGTTCAGCACAAGGCAGGACAATTCTTTGTGTACCAAAAAACAAGCAATCATGCCCCCCCCTTCCTTAAAACAAAGTGTTCCTGCGCCATCACCTGCCGCTTTAAAAACTGGCGGAAACTCCTTCTGCTGGCAACCTTTTGTTAGAGGCTGTTGTTTCAACTCCAGTTGCCACAACAAAGGGGAATGATTACTTTCTTTTCTTGGGGACACCCTGATGTTGTTTTTTTTTAAAACTAATGTTTAAAAGCCTTCTTGCTGATGCCTGGAAGCATAAGCCCATGTCCTGGACCTATGGACGCATGTTTAAAGGGCAACACATTTCCTTCAGAGGCAGGAAAACTTAATGCTGTTTTTCAGAAGCTCTTCGCTTTTATTAGGTAAAGGTTTCCCCTGCACAGTTGTGTCCCACTCTAGGGGCCGGTGCTCATCTCCGTTTCTTAGCGTTGTCCGAAGACGCTTCCGCGGTCATGTGGCCGGCATGACGTGCGCGGAACGCTTTTATTAGACATGTTTTTTATTTATTTCTGAGCTTTAGAGGCCGCCCACCTTCAAAATGACTTTGGGCAGCTTGCATGAAAATAAAGCAAGCAAGCAAGCAAGCAAGCAAATACAGCAAGAAAAGCAGCCTAAGTATTTTGCAGGTGTCACTGGGAGAATTCACCTACGGAAAACCAGCCACACAGCGTTTCAAGTCTAAGACTTAAGAGATTCCATTCCTGGCTGACTTGGATCAAACCCCCAAAACAGGATACTCAAGCAACTTTGTTGTGGCATCAGCTTGTATCAAACGATGGCAAAATCTTCCAGATTAAGAGGTCCATAGAACAAATCTTTAGAAGAAATCTAGAAAAAGACTCCCAAATATCTTGCTGGATGAAAGCAAGACCGGTTTGTGTATTGCACAATTCTAATGTGGTTTGTTTGCATTTTGGTTCAGGTGATCTGGGAACCCAGCAATTGTGGGATGTAAATCATGGTTCATGGCTTAGTGAGATGTGTGAATCAGGCCACTATTTTCAACAAACCATGGATAAAACCAACCAATATTGTGAATCCAGCCCAGAACCTGGCTTCCATCAATGACCTTGGGCCAGACACTCTCTCTCAGCCCAACTCACCTCACAGGATTGTTGTTGTGGGGAAAACAGGAGGAGGAAAGAGTATTTGGTATGTTTGCCGTCTTGAGTTATTTATAAAAATAATAAAGGCGGGATGATAGATAGATAGATAGATAGATAGATAGATAGATAGATAGATAGATAGATAGATAGATAAGCAAGCAGGCAGGCAGGCAGGCAAGCAAGCAAGCAAGCAAGCAGGCAGGCAGGCAAGCAAGCAAGCAAGCAAGCAAGCAGGCAAGCAGGCAAGCAGGCAAGCAAGCAGGCAGGCAAGCAAGCAGGCAGGCAAGCAGGCAGGCAGGCAGGCAAGCAAGCAGGCAAGCAAGCAGGCAGGCAAGCAAGCAAGCAAGCAGGCAAGCAAGCAAGCAAGCAGGCAGGCAGGCAGGCAAGCAAGCCAAATTAACACTTGAACTCTAGAACATTTCTAGTTCAGCTGCACTTGAGTAAGCCCTGTTGTATCCTGTGATTCCAGCTGAGTTGGCAGCTATGATACCACCCGCCACCTTTCCAAGTGGTGGTGCTGCCACACTAACTTGGAAAATGCCAGAGTTTTAGCTGGTTCAACGCCCTTTGTATTTTAGAGGTAAGTAACAGGCGTGAGCCCTAAACTTGTTCTCAATGTCTTGAATGCAGCAAGTGAATCTCAGAATACACAAATCTAGTAAACAGGACACAGGAACTCAAAACGGCAGTGGCCCAGACCACAGATACTACCATGTGCAAAGGTAGGATTCAGAATATATAACCATTCTGCATTTCAAAATTACACACACACACAAAAATCTAAATCACAGGCTGTACAATAATTTAAGAAAGATTTCATTCTTCTCATTCTCATAATACAAATTCCAGCAAATGACAGTGTGTGTGTGTGTGTGTGTGTGTGTGTGTGTATATACACAGACACACACACACACACACACACAGTATAAAATGTAGAAGTTAATGCCATAAGAAACAGCAATGGGAAACTGCATAAAAGAGGTTCTATTTTTCTAATTCTTGAGTGGAATTAGATCCCAGTCTATGTTGGGTAGGTTTACCTGAAGGCCCAGTGGCCACCATAACTAACAGCCTCCATGTACAGTGGCAGTCTACCTCTGAGCAAAGTGCTAGCAGTAAACAGCGGAAGGGTAAGGCCTTTCTGCTCTGTCTGAGCACTGTCCAGAGACGTCTCATGGCCAGAAACACAACAAATCTTACACTAAAGCCTAAAAGTACCCTTAAAAAAATCAAATATGGTTTGCTGAACTGCAAAAGTGTTAAAAGTTAGACTCGTTCAAACTTGGGCCAATCTGGCAAGATCTCACCCTCCCCACTTATCAAGGAGGGTCTGAGCCAAATCCTCCTCCTGCTGAAGCCAATCAGTCCTGCTCTCCTAGGAGAAATATCACAATCTCAGGAAAGTGACCCTCACCATCCAGAAGCCAGGGTGAAGAGAAAGAGGGGCCAAGACAGAAGAAATTCCCAAGCCAATTTAAAATAGCATGTCAAATGGAGTTAAAATTAGTTTTTCAGGCTCACTTCCTGGCCAGAAGCGCTATTCCCCAGATCTGGAATTGTCATCAGGGATATAAAAGACCTGGCATGTTAACTATGCAAGCCTTCCTCTGTGGCGAAGTTATGAGAGCCTTTCGTTCGAATCTTCTTGGCCTCTCCTGGGGAAGAGAGTGCTGTCCAGGATTAGGAAACAGATCCTGGAGGATCTGGACACCTTCCGGGAAGAATGAACCATCTTCCCAGGCCCTTGCAGACCATTCTTGAAATGGAGGGCAAACCCAGAGCAGGGGAAAGGTTTCACTTGCTTGAGTGATGAAACAGCAGGTTTCAACTACGTACGCTTGGCTCGGCCAATCCACAGCTTCCAACGACCAGCTGGGGAAGATGTGGCATACATGGTCAACAAATCTAAGCCACACCACATTAATGGCCAAAGGGAGTTACCAACTTTTAAGCTGGGCTGGAGGCACCCGCCAACTTCCAGATGTATTTGGACTCCACTTCTTATCAGCCCCAACCACAATGGCTGATGGGATTTGGGTTCAACTACATCTACAGATGCTTCATTCTCAAGAGTTTTTTTTTTAATCCATTCAATCATGTCCGATTCTTGGAGATTGCCTGGACAAGTCCCTGCAGTTTTCTTGACAACGTGTTTCAGAAGTGGTTTGCCATTGGCTCCTTCCTAGGGCTGAGAGACAGGGACTGGCCCAAGGTCCCCCAGCTGGCTTTGTGCCTAAGGCGGGACTAGAACTCTCTGTCTCCTGGTTTGCCATTGGCTCCTTCCTAGGGCTGAGAGACAGGGACTGGCCCAAGGTCACCCAGCCAGCTTTCATGCCTAAGGCAGGACTAGAACTCACGGTCTCCCGGTTTTTAGCCCGGTGCCTTAACCACTACACCAAACTGGCTCTCTCTCACATTGTTGATGATGATGATGATGATGATGATGATGATGATGATGATGATAATAATAATAATAATCATAATAATAATCATAATAATAATAATAATAATAATAATAATAATAATAATAATATCATCCTGTCTTTAACAGTGTTCCTCTGCCATTTTTCTCCATAAGAACCCTATGAGGTAGGGCCCAAAGTCACCCAGGGAACTTCCATGGCTGACGGGTCTGGAACCCAGGTCTCCCTGTTATAGCCCAGCATCTTCCCCACTACAGCTTAATAACAAGCAGCTCTTTAACTTTTAAAGGCAAATTATCAGGACAGGTTGGTGACTGAGTGAGCAAGAAAGGCTCTATATACGCATTTGCAAATAAATATTCCTCCAACAGCTCCATGCGGGTGGTGAGACTCATTTGACTAGTCCAATGTCACCCATGGCCATTTTGGGGGGTGAGAGGGATTTGAACCTGCATCTCCGGAGTCCAAAAGAACTTTAACCTCACTATGCTCTAAAAAGCTAAGTCAACTGGGAAGAGCTTCTTTGCACAAAAACATATGCCAAAACCCACTCTTTGCTGATAATTTGCACAAGATATCATCTTCTTCTACAGTATAAGAAAAAAAAACCCTTCACCTCTTAAAAAAGGAAAACGTGCACTCCAGAAAAATAAACAGATTCCAATTCCATCAGGAAAGTACACTGAATCCCCCCCCTTCTCTCTCCCCCATAGCAACCCAAACTTGGAGGCTGCTCATATGGCGAAAATCCCAGCTCCGCTCTGAAATGCAGTTGGACTTTCAAATGCAAATACCGACAGAAGCATAACATATGGTGGGGGTTAGCTCTTATTTTTCCTAATTAAATGGTGTACTGCTGTTTCGTATAACAATGTTAATAGGGTATTTGCAAGCTTTTGGAAAGGAGACCACTGTGATTGTCAAGAAAAAAGAGGAGGAAATTGATTGGCAAGAGCTGGAGAAAAAAGGGAGCCCTGATCACTCATCGCCACCATCCTTTTCCATTAGCACATTCCCAGTAGCGTGGGGGGGGGGGGCAGGAAGCAGCAGCAGCAGCAAGGGGTCCCTCAACTAGAGAGGGGGACCCTCAACACAAGGCTCTTTGCTTGCCCAAATGATAGGGTTTGGATTTTCCAAATGCCGTTTTCCAAAAGCCTAGGGGTTAATCTACAGTTGTGTTGGCAAATCCTTCCTTGGGGCCCCCACAAATGGAGGGCATGATTTTTAGGAGAGAAGCTAGTTTACCCCCCCTTTGGCTGATTTTCTCTCTGGGAATGTCCTCTCTCCCAGGGGATTCCATGAAAACAAGATGGGGAGAGGAAGGAACCCAGAGGCAAATGAAGAGTTAAGTTTGCCAGCCAAACTCAGAGATTGGTAGAGATTTCTTAGCTCAGTTGCCAACTGCTTTTCTCTTGCCCGTGTCTTGCACAGACTGGCACAAGTGCGGAGTCAACTTGCTCTCTTTCACACGCACAAACCAACGTTGGTCACAAAATGAACTCTCCGCCGCCGCCGCCACATTGGACTGCCCCTAATTCAGATCAGGCTTTCCAACTATGCCAAACTAGTCGTCCGATGTTGTGATCTTGACTGTGGCTGGATTCAGACATCATGCTAACCCACGGTTTGTTTTAATTCTGGTTTTGTGGAATGAGCCAAAGTAGTCTGACTCGGAAGATCGCAAGTTTGGAGGTTCGAATCCCTAGCCTCGTGTGACGGAGTGAGCTCCTGCACTCGCCCCAGCTCTTGCCAACCTAGCAATTCGAAAGCATGCAAATGCAAGTAGATGAATAGGTACCACTTCGGTGGGTAGGTAACAGCGTTCCACGCATGTCATGCCGGCCATATGACCGCGGAAGCGTCTTCGGACAGCGCTGGCTCTTCAGCTAACAAACGGAGATGAGCACCAGCCCCTAGAGTTCGACACGACTGCACAAATGTGCAGGGGGAACCTTTACCTTTAGCCTGACTCACACATAATGCTAAGCCCTCCTCTACACTTTATAAAATTGCAGTGGCAAGACTCACACATTACAGTAAGTAAAACACCAGGCAAACCTCACTAAGGTGTACACTGTATAAAACAGGAATATGAAAGATCAAAGGTTACAAAGGCTTTTGAGCAATGTGTTGGGGGTTACACACCAAAATGTAATACGTGGGACAAAATCGAATTGAATTTAATCTCAATGACACGTTAGTTTCATTAACGTTATATAGCTATAATGCGATTACTCTCCAGTCATGTATTTATAATTTTCCCCTTAGGTCGTTTAAATTACAATTTGGTAACAGCTTTTGGGAGTCTAGGGCTGCATTCAAAGCTTTTAAAGGAGGGCGGCCATGTGGCCTTAACCTGTGCATCCTTAGTGTAATCATATATGATCTTTAATACCTTGGTTTGCAAGCCCAGAGAGAAGCACGCACCCATTTCTTTTCCTTATATAATATTTAACAGACTTAAAGTTCCTTTTTTTCAATTCTGGTTTTAGCAGGAGCAAGCAAGCTGGAGCTCTCATTCCTACCTTGGGAACAGATAGCAGACAAGGATAAATTTGGGGAAACAGGACCCATCCTTGGTGCAAATTCTGGGTTTGACCCAAGATTTATCTTTTGATACACACACACACACACTATAAGAAGAGAGCTGTGTGGCCAAAAATCAGGAGTCCGACAGCACTTTATCAGGTTAACAAATGATATCAAAAGGCATAACTTATGAAAGTGAGCTACGCCTTTTAATAAAATTTGTTGGTCTGAAAGGGTGCGATCGGACTCCTTCTGATTTTTGACACACATACACACCCCTCAAGAGGGTTTTAATTTAGTCAAAGTCTTCGCTGGAGACCATACCAAGGGCATTATAATAATAGGACAATTTAGGTGAAATGGCTGTGATTTGTGAATCCAAAGCACATTTTCTTCTCCACTGCACTCTGGATATGACTGCTCAGAATTCCTTGCTATTTCCACTGGAGCAGATCACAGAATTACCCACTGGGAAATAAGTCTAAAAAAGTCACTGCTGCAAAGGTAGCACATTTCCTGAAGAAGACCTGGAAAATTCAGAAGACTGACATGCCACCGGAACGCCTTTAAAGCCAAACCAGGGGCCAAGCGGATTGGATTTGGTATTGTTTTAAATGAGATCCAGCTCCTTTTTCGTTTTCTGCTGGCCATGTGCACCACGTTACTTCACTACAGCCTAGCTAGAACCTGAAGCAAATAATTTGATGGTGCCAACTGCTACTAACCTCCACCCTCAAAACCTGGGCTGTGGCAGTAACACGGGCAGCAGGATTCAAAGGCCTTGTCACAAGATTGAGCAGGTTGGAGAGGTTTGCACAACTATTAAGACAGAAACTGGAATTTTAGTTTTATGCATGCACAAGAGATAGAGCAACCTGGAGAACCTCCAGACACCTTGCACAACTCAGTTAAAAAAACCGCAACTTGCTCGTTTTCTTCCAGTATGTTTACTGGGCAAAAATGGATGTGTGTGTGTGTGTCACACTCTTGCAGCGGGCCCTGAAATCCAAATTGGACGCCTGTCAAACAAGATGCACCAACAATGCACGATGGCTCTTGCCGCTGAAGGCAAGTTAGGACTGCTTTTGGGGGGAGATCTCGTTTTACTTTGCATTATTGGGCTTGGAAGAAGAGACCGAGAAGAATCATGTGCCTCAAAAATGCTTTGCCGGACCGAGCCAAGGATTTGTTAGACTGGCACCTTGTTTCTGAGAGCAGCTAGCCGCCTTGTTCTAGAAAGGCTGCGAGCAGGGTTGGAAAACATGGATGTAAAGGTATCGTGCTCATTAGAGCTTTCCTTGACATTTGTGTAGCTCTTTATAAAATCTTGCACAGAGATCTGAACTCCCTTAAACCCAGGAGGGACAGCTCTACAAAACACGCGCTGCCAATTTTTTATTTTAAGCAGGTGAATAGAAAGCCTGGTATCATCCTCTACAGTAAAAGGTGGAGACTTTTTTTTTTCCTATCCAGGTTAGCAGTTTAATTCTTTGTTTGGGAGATGGAGGAGGGAGCGAGGCTTGTTGCAGGGACGTTGCAGCTCTCAGAAGCCCTGCCAACACCTTTCTTTCTTTCTCCTTTGGAAAGAGATCAAAGCGTGCCAGGTTAACAATTAAGAAGAAAATTCAGAGCCGTCCCCAATACATTTTTTTTTTGCCAAAAAGGTAGCTAAAAAGGCAGCCAGGGGATTACTGGGTCAAGAGTTGGGAGATGGGTTGGGTGGGCCTGGAGATTTGAGCAGCACAGAAATCACGCAGTGGTACTTCAGCCCAGGGCTATACGTAGCTTTATTTTTAAAATCTGTACTGTATTTCATCCCTCAAAACCCAGCTTTCCTAGGGCAGCTTAAAGCCTCAGATGCGGTGCCCAGAAGCCTCTAAAAGTTGTGCCCAAATAAATGTTAGAAGCTTGAGCCAATTTTGTCAATCTTCTCTTATTTTGCCCTTGCTATTCTGTGTGGCAGGAGGTGTTATGGGGCACAGGGAGGGTCCAAGAAGGAACATGATGCACTGCCACCATACCCCCAGCCTTTAGAAAGCTTTCTTAGACTTCCCCCTGAGCCTTCAGCTCTCATTCTTTTGAGATATGGCCTCAATCTTGAGGACTAGGAACTTAAAAAGAAAATGATTGGGGGAAGCTGAGTCCTGGGTCTCACACCTTCTCTGGCACTGCAGAATATGTGTGGTGGTGCATCCAAGTTTCACCTTTCATGTACATACTTTTACTTTGTTGTAAACCGCCCAGAGTCCCCCTCGGGGGAGATGGGCGGTGATAAATCTAATTAAGTAATAAGTACGTACGTACGTACGTACGTACATACATACATCCTCTAGGCCAGGAATGTATAGACTGATGTTCCAGAAACTGCAAAAGTGGCTACCACATTCTAATTTTTAAGAGAGGTAACCATGAAAACCACACTGAGTTTAATTTTAATGACACTGATGTGCACAAGAAAGCCATTTGTTTTCCCAGCCCTGTTTACATTTCAAAATATGCCCCCACTCCCTGGCAGCACTCTTGTCCCCAAAATTGCATGCTTAGCTTTGTGTATGCAGTTTCCAAAGCATGAATACCAAGACAGGAAAGATGTTTACATATTGATTTATATCCCACCTTTCTTCCAGGAGCTCAAGGCAGTGTATAGTATCACTCCCTCACACCAACCTTGTGAGGTAAACTGGGTTGAGAGTGAACGGCCAGTCCCCAGGAACTTCCATAGCTGACGTGGGACTAGAACCTGGATCTTAAGCGCTCCTAGTCCAGCTCCTTACCACTATACCTGATTGCCTCTTGGGCTGAGAGGGAGGGACTGGCCCAAAGTCAGCCAATGAGCTTCCATGGCTGAGAGGGGACGAGAACCTGGCCCGCCCACCCAATCTCCCATCCCTTGACCCAGTAATCCTAGTTCAGCCCCTTCACTGCTCTTGATTGGGCCCCCAGGAAGCTCTCATGGCTGCGATGGGGGGAGCCAAACCCCAGGTCTCCACACTCGCAGTGTAGCTCCTTAACCCCTGCACCACATTGGCACTCATTCAGTGCCTGTCAACTGTATGCACTGTTTTATTTTTAAGAGAGGAAGGATACTGGCATTTACCGGGATATCCTCTGATTTTCTGTTTAGCATCACACACAAACATAGGAAGCTAATTTACAGCAAGGCAGGCCATTTAGGCATCCAGTTCAGTACTGTCTGTTCTAACCACCACCAGCTGCACTCATACAAGACACTTAAACCGGATCATTTAGGGACCTAATGGCTGCAGTGGAGCAATGTGTTGAAGGCTGGTTAAGGGTTCAACCTGGCCACATTTTTTTTTTTGGCTTAGCATGAATGAATGAATCCAGCCTGTTTGGTTGGTCTATATTGCAATGCGTTCTGTGAACCCAGAAAAATGAGTTAATTTAGTAATAAAGGTAAGTATGTTTTATGAACCCGCTTCTTGTCTCCGGCCTTATTTTTCCACTTGGAATTGAACCTAGGATCTTCTGTATGCAAGACTGGGACTCTGCCCCTGTAGACGGCAGAGTGGCTCACCAGCTCAAGCAGAAAAATAGCCTGTCCGATGCTGGTGCCTTGTCCTAAAATCAAAGCCCTTCTCCAGAGACCTTAAAGCTTTGGACTGTGAAAATCCAGGCACCCCCACCTTCCTTGCCCAAATGACTTTATGCATCTTTGGAAACTCAGTTAAACTGAAAGAACGCTCTGACCTGTGCATACATGGGATACAAGCGCCAGGATAGGGTTCCCTATTCTCTCCAGATGAAGTGTGGCTTCCCTGGCTGTGGGTCAGGAGCCGCAGAGGGCTTTACCTGTGCGGTCAGAGAAAGATGGCATGCTCTGGGTCCCGCCCGTGAAACAATGCCACCTGAGGGGACCCAGGAAGTGGGTTTTCTCTGTTGTGGCACCTGCCTCTGGAACAGTGTCCCTCCACCCCAGGCTTCGGTTAGGATGGGGGTGTGGGGCTCCTTGAGAATGTGACTGTGATCAGAGAATATGGGGCATTCCCTCTGGGTTAACCATTGGCTTTTGTTAATTGGCATGCTTTGATATCCAGGGTTGTCTGGAGTCAGGTGGCCTTATGACAGACAGATTATCCCTAATAGCTGCTATTCTTATTTAACCATCCATTACATACACACTTTGAGATAGACTTGGGACTTTATTCTTTTTTTTTTAAATGAAAGGTTGAATTCTGTCCCATGTTTCTCAAGCTCTTGCGCCATCTCAGCACATATTCTACCTGCCACAGATGCTCCAGGAGGCTGTAAGAGGCCCAGCCTGCTACTGTTGAAGATGCTCCAGGTCGGGGGCGAGCTCAAATCCAAACAAGGTGGGAGAATACAAGAGGAAAACCCAGCAAGACACCCCCAGATTGAGGCGTGGTGACCCAGAGCACTGTCAACACACCCATGGGAAAAAGAGCAGATTCCCAACTTTCCAAAGAAACAAAACAAAACAAAAACATTAAAGCAGCAGGCAGACTTGGTGAAGGTATAAACTTTTTCTGTGCAAACGGCAGGGAAGATACATCACTTCCCCCCTTTCCTCTCTCACTAGGTTAGCGCAGCTTTGCTCAACCTAATACTCTGCAGGTGTGGTGACAAAAACCTCTGGAGGCCCCAGGTTTAGGGACATCTGCGTGAGGGGAGAATGTGGGAGTTACCCCAAAAAATGGTTTCTTGAAGAATCAGGACAAAAAAGGGAAGCACAACTTGACAAATCGCTACCAGAAGAGACAAAGACCAGATGGCCTTTTAGAAAAAGGATTTATAAAGTCTTCTTAGATTCCCACCTTGGTCTGGCTCATTGGACCAAGCCTTGTTTCTTTCTTTCTTGGCTGGGTTATGACTTCTGCTAAATCATAAACTGTAGCTCAAAAAGCATGATGGTTGGATTCACACAACTCTCAAACAAGCCACATTATGGCTTAGCATGTTGGGAGGACCAGGCCACTGTTTCTTATGACTAGTAACTTGGCCCCAGTATTTGCCAGTATTAACCATCTAGAGAAGGGAAATGATATGGTATGGCCCACATTTTACATGCACAAGCTTCCACTTTTAGGCAAGACACTGGAGAAATTATTTTTAAACCCTGCTTGGCATCACTTTTCTTGGGCCAACAGGCTGATATAACCCCCAAAGACCAGAAGCTGAATCCAAATAAATAAGTGAGTTAGGCCAGGGGAAATAATAGAGCTGATGTCTATGAAGGTTCTCAGTCATCCAGGTGGAATTGTCTGTAGCTTGAATCATGTCAACTGGATTTCTATTTTCTCAGTGGAAACGTCGATGAAGGTTCTCAGTCATCCAGGTGGAACAGTCTGTGGCTTGAATCATGTCAACTGGATTTCTATTTTCTCAGTGGAAATGTTTCGCTCCTTATCCAAGGAGCTTCTTCAGTCTGAGCAAAGTTAGTAAGGGAATCCTTAAATATGTTTCTAGGTAAAAAACATAGAAACATATTTAAGGATTCCCTTACTAACTTTGCTCAGACTGAAGAAGCTCCTTGGATAAGGAGCGAAACGTTTCCACTGAGAAAATAGAAATCCAGTTGACATGATTCAAGCTACAGATAATAGAGCTGATGTAATTTAATTACATAAACTAAATGCAGGTAAATGTAATCCCCATGCATTTAATCTTCTTGCCCCTTCTCACTTTAAAAAATCACAATCCAGAGGCAACCTGTTGAAGGCTTAGGGTGAGAGGAAACACAAGGCTTTGGAAAGGGGTGGATGGCATGAGGCCTTACGGTTACCAGTTGTCCTCTGGTCAAAGATACCCCAGCCAGCATCTCCAAGAGCCAGCATGACAAGAATTCTCATGGAGGAACAGAGGCTGCAACCCCTCTGTGATGATGGTGCTCCATGGAACGACATCCTTTCTATCCAGGTAAGAGTGCAGTGTTTCTCAACCTTGTCAACTTTAAGATGGGTGGACCAAGTCCCAGAATTCCCCAGCCAGCCATGCTGGCTGGGGAATTCTGGGACTTGAAGTCCACCCATCTTAAAGTTGACAAGGTTGAAAAACACTGGAATAGACCTTACAGCATTTGCTATCTCCAACCTGGGACTCTCCAGAAGGGCAGGCCTCTTGCCAAAACAAAGCCAGACCACACACTTTTCTGCTGTCCTCTGGGGCCATTCCAAAATCCTACCCACGCAGTCCATTTGCCCACAAATGTCACACTTCCATCCCCACGTCCCCAAACTAAGGCTAAAAACACAGTAGAAGCTTCTTTGCCATGCTGTGAGCAATTATACTGAAGCTTTCCTCCCTCCCTCCCTCTGTCTTTCTTTTCAAAAAGGTCATGTCTGCTGTGTTTTTGATATTGCTGCAAGCTGCCTCAAAAATACAGAGGAAAGGCTTTTTTTTTTAAGGCTAAAAGCTATGTTTTGCAAAATCCCCCCCCCAAACACACACACATGCACAGACAAAAGAAATCCTATTTCTTATCTCAGATGATGTGGGAGGTCCCGGGCCATTCTAGAACAGCAAGCTGTAGGGAAAATTTTCACCATAAAAATTCTTATTTATTTATTTATTTGAGTTCTATACAGCCTTTTGTGGAGAAGTTCAAGGTGGCATACGTAATGTACCATCCTCCTAGTTTTCCCCACAACAACCCTCCCAGGTTGGACTGAGAAAATGGACTGACGCGAAGTCAGCCAATGAGCTTCCATGGCTGAGGCGGCACTAAAACCCACTGGAATCCCTCCTATTCCAGTCCCTTCACCACTGCAGCTGATTGGTTCTTGGGCTGAGAGGGAGGGATTGGCCCAAAATCGGCCAATGAGCTTCTGTGGCCAAGGAGGGACTAGGACCTGGGTCTCCCTCTCTCCAAATCCAGCCCCTTCCCCACTAGACCTGATTGGTTCTTGGGCTGAGAGGGAGGGACTGGCCCAAAGTCAGCCAATGAGCTTCCATAGCAGAGGAGGGATTGTGAACCTGGGTTTCCCCAGTCCTAGTACAGCACCTTCCATAGGACACCGCTTTGTCTTAGAACCCAAACCCGCTCCAGGGCATCCCACATGCACATAAAAAGGGGGAGGGGTTTTGACTGTGCAGCTGTGTCCACCATTGTGGCTTTTGGCTCCCCCCTGCCGACTCCCATGATCTCTCTCTCTCTCCCCTTCTTCTTCTCTATTTACCTATACACAGATTATATACACGTAGGATAGTCATTGCATGCCGTTAGAAAAGGTTTGTGTGTGAATAAACCCTGAAAGCAGCAGCGGCAGCAGCTCAAATCTACCCATAACATAAAATCTGGCATAAAATCAAATTAAACTGGGATTATAAATTATCCATCACCCATCAGTGCATCAGAGAAAGAAAAAATCTCTCTCTCTGGGAGAGCTCCCTCCCAGAGTTTTGCTAACTTTTTCTAGGACATCCGGCTTCATAGTG
The DNA here is from genome assembly GCA_023362775.1 of Charina bottae. Classification (NCBI taxonomy): domain Eukaryota; kingdom Metazoa; phylum Chordata; class Lepidosauria; order Squamata; family Charinaidae; genus Charina; species Charina bottae. Next base: position 5,996,478 of record JALMGJ010000040.1, read on the forward strand.
AAATTTGGCCCAAACTACAATGTCATGATTAACATGAAGGTAGTTTTTGAGTGGTTGGACTGCAACTCCCATCAATCCTTACCAGCACTAACCAGGCTGGGAGGGGGTAATGGGAGGATCCTGAGGACAGGGCGTTGATTAAGTAAGTCCTAGAAAAGAGGATATTTATGCAAATTTACTTCTCTGCATCTAAACAAGGTGTCCATAGTACAGGTGATTAGTTGGAATTGCTCTGAAGCAGCATCAGAGAGCAAAAATATATATTTATTTTGTACTGTTTGTTTTTAATTATTTTAACCGTTTCAGGGTTTTTATGATTGTAGGCCGCCCAGTCACTTGTTGAGATGGGTGGCTATATAAAAAATAAAATAAAATAAAATAAAATAAAATAAAATAAAATAAAATAAAATAAAATAAAATAAAATAAAATAAAATAAAATAAAATAAAATAAAATAAAATAAAATAAAATAAAATAAAATAAAATAAAATAAAATAAAATAAAATAAAATAAACATGGGACAGGGTAGGTGAACACTCAGACCTGGTTCCTAGTACAGCACGCTAATTCATAAGATCAGAGCTTCCCAAACTCTGTGTCGCCACAGGTTAGTGTGTCAGCTGCAGTGTGTAGGTGTTGCGCAAACCTATCTGAGTCCCATGCTCAAGCGCCTCCCTGGCTGCTGCTGCCTCTGAGCAGGTCCTAGTGCCTGCCTTGTGCCCTGCTGTAAGAGGGGAGCTCTGTCCAAGCCTTGCCCTGCTGTAAAGGGGAACTTTGTTTCATGAGATATGTTGTATCCCCATACATTTCGCTATTACAATTTATGTATGTGTCCGTATCTCTTATAAGTTAGTTAGTTTAACCTCCGGTTTGCTAGTAAAACTTAAATTACTGTGTTGCGAAATGATGCATGTCTAAAAAGTGTGTCACCAACTTGAAAAGCTTGGAAAGCTCTGCATAAGATTATTGGTTTGGGTTTTGTGTGATGTGTGTATCCAGCAAACCAAAGCTTGCTTTGTTGTGCAAACTTGGGCAAGTATGGCTTGTTCAATAAAGTATGGTTAAAATAGACCACGGCTTCGCACAATGTATGAACAAAACCTCAGCCTTGTTGTTTAAGAGAGAAAAATATCCTTCCGGGTCTGTAACACGCTCTCTCCAGAATGGCAGATCCCATACTTGCTGTTGGCATTTCTTGCATCTGCGAAGGTGTAGCTGATGGGTGTGGCGGGAGGAGGGTGGAGAAAACACCATAATAATTGGGGACATTAAAACCACTGAATGATGGGGCAGAGCCAGCCTGGGCCAATTTATAGGCCGCACAACTGATCTGAGCGGCTGATTGACGCTTCTGTCCTCTGGAATTCACACACAGAACTGATAGGAAATCCTGGGAACATGTCTGGATGGGTGTAAGTGATGGGCGGATCATTCAGAGATAAATCAGCAAAACAGTTGCTCTGAGATGGAACATCAAGTTTGCATGCAGAATTTCCTAAGTTTAACACTTGGGCACTTCCAGTTCAAAAAGATTAGAAAACAGCAGGTGATGGAAGAAGGCTGACTGTTTCAGAGACCCTAGAAAGACCCTGTGGCAATATTGGGCTAGATGGACCTATGTTCTGCCCTTCTTTTCCTTAGACCAGAGCTTTCCAAACTGTGTGTCGCCACACACAGTCTGGTGTGTCGCCACACAACCCGAAAGCGCTGATCATCATCAGCGCTTCCGGGTTTCCCCGCGGCGACACACCAACGGCAGCGCGCAAAAACCGAAAGCGGCAGCAGCGCTTCCGGGGTTTTGCGCGCTGCCGCAACGGCGGCACTTCCGGGTTTTCCCGTGGCGACACACCAACGGCGGTTGGTGTGTCGCCGCGGGAAAACTTTGGAAAGCCCTGCCTTAGACACATCCCCATTTTACCCTGCTCGTCTTTTAAATACAAAGCAGGCAGCCTAAGTCAAAAGGAGGTGACACAAAAGAGGTGGATTTTCCTCCAGTACTAGAGAATGATACTCAGGCAGAGGTGGAGTGCAGACTTATGGACCCATACCCCAAGCATGACTCCTTGGGTATGGAGCCAAAGAACAACACACACACACACACACCAGCAAATATATCCCATAAGGGTTACTGCTGCAAACATCTCCGTTTTGAAACATTTTTTGTTAAAAAGAGCATCAAAGGGGGAAAACACAGCAGACACGACAACCTTCAGGCACAGGGCACGTGGTGGGGAATTTTGCTTTGTTCTCACTGCCTGTAGCTTCAGCATTCAACACTTGCACAAACTTGTATCACCCGCTGGCAGAAAAAAAGGTTTCTCGAACACATGCCCCAAATCAAAGCAATCCCCTGTGACAATGGAGTTCGGTTTTTCGCTTTCATGCGAAAGGACAAGCCTAAGAAGAAAAGGGAGCACTCTGTAGCTTTATGCTGTCGAGAAACAGAAAGGATGGGAATTTCCCCGCACTTTGAACTTTGCTTGGCTCTTCATTCACCAGAGGGGACCTTCCAGATGTTTGGGACTATGACTCTCCAATCACTTGCACCTGGCTGGGAGGCCAGGGCTGAGAGTTGTGGCACTCTGGTTTCCTGAAGGTACCAACCTGCCAGCCCTGGCACTAGCATATACAAACCTGAGAGACAGATGCCTTTATTGCTTAAATCAGTGTTTTTCAACCTTGGCAACTTTAAGATGTGTGGACTTCAACTCCCAGAATTCCCCAGCCAGCATGGCTGGCTGGGGAATTTGGGGAGTTGAAGTCTACACATCTTAAAGTTGCCATGGTTAAGAAAAACTTACTTAAACGTTCAGAATTTATTTTAAAAAGCAAAAGGCAAACAAATAGAAGCCTGTCAGTTAGCCTATAAAATATAACCAACACTTTGCTGAATAAGTAAGTGCATTTTTTAAAAAGCCAACATTTAAAAAACCATAGCACAGGCAAAATGCCAGGATGTCATCTTTCTCCTTAAATCCCTTCCCTTTTCAGTATGAACAAAAGGCAGTATTACTCCGGCATAACTATGGTGGTACTGAAACCAGGGTTGCATAGCAGTTTTCCACACCTTATTAACCTTGGTTTCCTCTAAAACCATTGTCTGCAGCAACAAGAAGCTTCAAAGGAAACACAGCTGAGGTAAACCATGGCCACAGAGCCCCAGCTCAGCAAACTACTTCATTACCTCAGGCTGCAGATATACAGTACAGGTAGTCCTCAACTTACGACCATTTGTTTAGCGACCATCGAAGTTACGATGGCGCTAGGAAAAGTGACTTACAACCAGTCCTCGCACTTACGGCCATTGCAGCGTCCCTGCGGTCACATGATCAAAATTCAGGTGTTTGGCAACTGGCTCACACTTATGACGGTTGCAGCATTGCAGGGTCACGTGATTGCCATTTGCAACCTTCCCAGCCGGCTTCTGACAAGCAAAGTCAATGGGGGAAGCCGGATTTGCTTAATTACCGCGGTGATTCGCTTAACGACCACGGCAAAAAGGTCATAAAATCAGGTGTGACTCACTTAACAACCGCCTCACTTAGCAACTGACGTTCCAGTCCCAATTGTGATCGTAAGTCAAGGACTACCTGGAGAGGGATTGGACTTAAATGATGGCCACCTTCTCCATTATAAAAAATGGAAAAATCCCCAAACACTGAAACTAGCAGGTTAGCCAAGCCTCCTCCCTGGCATGCTAGTTCGTTCAATGCAGAGATTTTGAGGGGAGGGACGCAGAGAATCCAAAGATGTGACCCTCCACTCACAGCTTGATGCAGGACAATCAAAAACAGACTTATGGGTTGCCCCTTTTAACATCAAGCTTTTTCTCTGAGAAATCACCTTGCGGAGCCTTGCCCCGGATCACCTTTTATGTGAACAACAGCCCTGCAAATGCGATCAAGGCAAAAAAAAAAAAAAAAAAGAGGTGATGTTTAAGACTGGGAAGGGGAGAGGGGAGGTCTAAGTCTCTGGGACAGATTTTTAACCATGGTCTCGATATCAGAAAACATGTTACATCTATATATATATATATCAAAGAGCTTGGGCCTTTTCTCCTCAAAGGGAAGAGAAAGTTGAGCAATACCTGATCCACCAAACTGCGTGCTACCAAGAGTCGTGGGTCTGTTTTTTCCATTAGTCACTGGCAAGGGAAACATCTAGGGAAAAAAAAGCAAACAATAACAAGATTAAACACTGAAGAAAAGGGGTGTGGTGGGAAAGGAAAGAAATTCAGCAATTAAAAGCATTCTGAGAGGTAACGCCACAGATTTAGCTATCTAGCCAAGATCCAAAATGAAACAAATCTCTCATATTTGATCAGTGAGCTCTTCAAACTGCTGCTGTTTTTGCAATTGCTGGACAGGCAGTTAATCTTATACGGGGTTAGATTATTGGTCCGCCTATCCTGGTTCTGTTTGCTATTTAAAAACCAGCATGCAAACAATAGGAAAACTCACCCAGAGAACAATGCAATAATAAAATAAAAATCAGGAGCACCAATAATCAAGGCAGTAAATTACAGCATAAAAAAATCAGAGTAAAGCAGCAAGGGTTCTGACATTCTGAAATGGTTCTTAAAATTCCTAGGAAATAAAAAGGTCTTCACCTGGTATCAAAAATTTCATAATAGAGGGGCCAGTTGGGCATCTCTAGGGATGGCATTTGACAGAGAAGGCCTGATCCCGTAAGAGTTAAAGCAGGGCTTTCCAAAGTTTTCCCGCGGTGACACACCAACTGTCGTTGGTGTCGCCGCAGGAAAACCCGGAAGTGCCGCCGTTGCGGCAGCACGCAAAAACCCGGAAGCGCTGCTGCCGCTTTCGGGTTTTTGCGCGCCGCTGTTGGTGTGTTGCCGCGGGAAAACCCGGAAGTGCCGCCGTTGCGGCAGCACGCAAAAACCCGGAAGCGCTGCTGCCGCTTTCGGGTTTTTGCGCGCCGCTGTTGGTGTGTTGCCGCGGGAAAACCCGGAAGCGCTGATGATGATCAGCGCTTCCGGGTTGTGTGGCGACACACCAGACTGTGTGTGGCGACACACTTTTGTGTGGCGACACACAGTTTGGAAAGCTCTGAGTTAAAGAAATAGATGCTGAAGGGAATGTAGGTGAACAACCTTAAGAATGCACTTCTAAAAGGTCTCAGCTATGTTCACGTAGGAATCCTTGCAGAAAGTACAAGGCAGATTTGGTCCAAAGAACAGGTAAAAGCGGGAAGCACAGCTGTTAGCATAGCTTTCCCCAACCTGCTATCAAGGGTGTTATCTAAATTAGGCAACAACCAGTTCCTGAGCAGGTAAGGGGCAGAGTAACCTGAGCAGTGGGAAGAGGGAGGGAGGGAGGACCAACACGCTCAGAAATAACTTCCAGCAGCGGGTGTGTGTGTGTTCACCCCTCCTCCCATGCAGCCTCAGGAGTCACCACGCTGCCTTATATTGGTCCTTCTGCATGGACAACTTCGGTGCCTCTTCACTCTTCTAAGTGTGCTACCCACCATATCCTGCAAAAGGCCGAACAGAGAAGCACCCCATCCTAGAAAATAACTGAATGGTTCGCACAAACCAGACTTGCTAGACAACACTCCTGCCTGGTACCCTCCAGATGTGTTAGGATGAGACCCAGCACATCTGGAGAGCTTCAGAATGGGGAAGGCTGACCAACCTGAAGGTTGCACCAAGGTCTTGGGTTGAATGAAGAATGCTCCTGATGGCCTATCTCTGTTCGGCATTCTGGGTCTATCCAACTGTAATTTCCATCCCTCTATTCCCAGCCAGTCTGGCCAATCATCAGGGATAATATGGGTTGCAGTCTGGAAACATCTGGAAGGACCGCAGACTGGATTCACACAACATACTTAACTAGGTTAGAAGGGGGTGAGTAGTCTCTGGCTCAACATGTTGTTGAAACCAGGCCACCACATTAAGCCCATATATGGCTCTTTTCTTCCAACCTAATATATTATGGGAACATAGAAATGGCGCTTTGTTTTGTTAGGCTGGGTTTAGGGGAGAGCATGTTGTGTGAACCCAACCATTCTGTCTTCTCTATAAGACAGCTGGAGGCCAGTAACTTGCCAGAGGGAAATACCTTCTGCAACTCTAACACTTTTACATGGACATGCCAGGAACTGAACTAAAGATAATTCTGAAGGCTGTATGCTTTCCACCACTCATACTCCATTAGGGGTCAGCAACTTTGTGGGCTAACTCTGAACCAGTCAACAGCTAAAGACACACTTAGGGTAAGACCACAGTTGTCCAATTAACTGGTTCCACTGACAAAGGCTTAATCTATTAAAAATGCTCCCCAAGGAACTGGGCTACAAGGTATTACTCAAACTTTCAATATGAGTACTACCAGCAAGTTGTCAGGCCCTGTCTTGCTCCATCCAGACACCCCCATAACGCCTCCTTCCGATCCAAGGGTTTCTTTTCTGCTTCTCAAAAACGGAATGCTTCTTCTGTAGAAAGGTATTTCCACCTATTCTGAGGAATGGGGAATATGGGCAGTTTATCATTTTTTTTAGCGTGGGGCAAGTGAGAATGCTCTTTTTAGAGAGTGATGGCTGCAATATACATGTGCTTCGTGTATAAAACAAAGGAAAGATGCTTCTTGCTTTAAAAAAAAATAACCTGTCAAGTGAAGTGATTGACTAAGGCCTCTCACTTAGCTCTTGTTTAGAAAGGGAAGATGGGGATTTTTTGCTCAATACCCAGGCACAAAATAGAAGCAATAGGTGCAAACAAATACTGCTGTAATCTATTTTAATTCAAAAGCAGAAGTCTTTTTTTTTGGTGGGGGGGGATCATTTTGCTTCTTATTTTAAACTTTCTTTGAATTTCAGTATTTCAACAATAAACATATGGATAAAAAAACAAATACCCATCTTGGCCTTATTTGCATAGCCCCACCCCCACAAAATCCTTGGGGGTTCTATTAAATGGGACAGGCTGTCGCTGAAGAAAAGATAACAAATGACAAATCTTAAGAACAATAGCAACAGTAAAACAGCCAGCCCTTGCAGTGACCTGCAGAACATGACAAAATTAATTCCATCTGTCTGGGAAATGTTCTCTTTTGGGTCAAGAGGGAAAGAGAGGAAGGAAGGCAGATTAAACCACAGACCAGTTCAAAAACATTTACATGATGCAAAAGATCATAAAAGTGGCAAGATCCCCACATTTATCACTCCAAAAACTCATTTTACCCTTGCTCAACACACATTCACAGTATCACTCCAGCTGGAAACTTCCTTCCAAATAAAAATCTTCCTGCCTGTACCTCACAGGAAGGCCTGTGAAAATACCCATCAATCCAGCACTGGGAAGGCTTCAAAAGAGACATGTTTATAAAATCACATATACAAAATGATATCTATGTCCCAAACTGATAACATGTATTAAAAGCCGGTATGTTTTCAAGTGCCAGCTATTATAATAGCAATTGTGTATCTGCTATTGCTTGCTTTCAAGTGAGATGGTGAACACTACTTTCAAAATGCCAAAAGAGCTACTTAGATACATCTGTTTATCAATTACTGGCTTCCCAGTTCTACTGTGTTGCATGCTATCAATTTATGGCTTTTGATTCAGCTCCAATAAGGCCTCCAACTGGGCCTTCATCCATGTAGATTGCTTGTCAAGCCACCTATCCGCCAAGGAACTCCTCCGCCAGTAAAAATGCCTGCTTATAAGATCTTGAAGCCTCTGTCAGAAAATCCTGCCACTTGTAAAGAAGGATGGATCCTATTCTAAGATGTACACTCAATCCAGAGAAGGGACTGGCCAAGGCTCTGGAAAAGCCTTGTGGGAATAGAGGTTAGTTCTTGCAGAGATGGCCAATGTCTAACTGGAGTGGACCACTTTAGAGATAGCTCACTGAGCTGAATGCTCCTTCAATTGAGAAAAAAAAAGATGCCTAGAAAGATACAGCAAGCCAAGATGGTCTATCTGTCTACACAAACCAGCAACTGCTCTTCAAGACAAGACTTTTTTTCCAGCCCTGGAGATGCAAGAGATGTGATCTTCTGTGTACACACCGTGAGATGCAATATTGAGAAACTTGCATGCAGAAAGTTAACATGGCTTTCTCTGTGGCATATTAGTTTTATGATAGATAATCTCTGCTTGATCACACTAAACTGTATACAGTCCAGGATAGCTATGATGATAGACACGAATACCACACTGTAACAGAGAAGGTGGTACATTACCAACTAGACATCCATTCTCTGCAATGGATGTTGGGGTCATTAGCAGGGAGTTACTGACACTTTTTTCCTTACAATGACCTCTGAGCAGCTTACAAGGGAGAGAGGACACAACCGCCCTACCCTGTTGTTGTTTTCCAGCATCTGGCATTTCATACTGTTGCTCTCAGACAGTGTTTCTGAACCTTGTCAACTTTTAGATGGGTGGACTTCAACTCCCAGAATTCCCTAGCCAGCAAGGCTGGCTGGGGAATTCTGGGAGTTGAAGTCCACCCATCTTAAAGTTGCTGAGGTTGAGAAACACTGCTCTAAGAGAACCACCCTCTCTAAAAGGGAAGTTGAGTTCTTCCTCTCTTCCTATGGAAGAATGCTCTTTTCTGGGAATTGTCCGGATGGGCCTTGTGTTGGGTCAGCTGTTGCCCAGGGGGCAGGACCATTTTAGCAGGTGCACTGAGGGGGAGTGCGGTGAAGATGACGACAGGCTACAGAGTTCTGGGCTGATCCAAAGGGCATGGATGGAACCCAGGTTGGGAAAATTTAGCACTCTTCCAGCGAGAGAGTACAGGACCACCTCACCTTCTGCACACACTAGTTGAGCCCTTAGCTGCACAGTGAGTGACGGTCCAAATTTCAGTCTTAACCCAGGTACGCATCTTGAAGATGGAAAGTCCCTAGGTTGTTTCTAAGTCCTGAAGCTTGATTGGTCCTCACAAAAAACTTTTACATTAATGTGTGTGTGTGTGTGTGTATTGTATTGTATAGCGTATGTATGTATTTATATACATACATAGAAGTCTCCTTGCTTCTAGTCCACTGCTTTTAACCATGACACCAAACTGGCTGTCTACATTAATGTAGGAAATAGCTAATTCAAAAGTCCCTGAAAATGTGTATTCCCCCCACCACCACATTAAGGGGAGTAGAAGGGATTTGCAAAGAATAAGAATTAGAGAATGAGAAAGATGGGGGATGAGAATGGACCACAAAAAGGGTGGCAGCTCTTTTTAAGCAGAAACCTTTTCCTGGCAATGTGGAACAATCATCCAAGTGAAGCAAACTGGCCTTGCCAACCGTCCTCTGTGATATATTGCATGATGCCCCCAAACATTCATAACTGGGAGAGAATACAGGTAGTCCTCACTTAACGGCTATCCGTTTAGTGACCGTTTGGACTTACAACAGCGCTAAAAAACCCGACTTATGACTGGTCCCCACACTTATGACCGTCACAGCGTCCCTGCAGTCACATGATCACAATTCAGGCGCTTGGCAACTGATTCACATTTACGACCATCACAGCATCCCACGGTCGTGTGATTGCCATTTGTGACCTTCCCAGCTGGCTTCCGGCAAGCAAAATCAGTGGGGAACCATGTGGTTCGCTTAACAACCATGTGATTCACTTAACAACTGCACTGTTTAGTGACTGAAATTCTAGTCCCAATTGTGGTCACTAAGCGAGGACTACCTGTACTAACTAATCATTAATACAGCAAAGGGAACTAACCAGAACAGAAGATACACAATCTGCCCACTGCTCCTCCTGTGGGCCACAAAAACTGGGGAAGAAACCATACATTGTGTGCAGAAGAGACAGTGCTGCAATGCCTGGATGTGCCCCATTTGAACAGGCCAAAAGGATCCCCGTAGTCATCCTTTGCTCTACAGTTATCTCTTTATCTCCCTCCGCTATGTGGTCCTGAGTCTCTGCCAGCTTCCTTCCAGAGAGGCTCTTATCTTAAAAAGGCTCTTATCTTAAAAAGCCAAGGTCTCCCACCCCTTGAAGTACAACTTGAATGACAGTTTTCCAACTGCATCTATTCCTGTCAGTGAAGGCTCAAAAGAGGTGGTCTTCCTTGAGGAGGAGGAAGAGGTGGTGGTGGTCCTCCTGGGAGGTACTGGCTGGCTAGGGAATTCTGGGAGCTGGAAGTCCACCCATCTTCAAGTTGCCAAGGTTGAGAAACTCTGATCTAGGGCAAAGGAAGTGCCCTCAGTTATTTCTCTCACCCTTGGTACTTTGTGGTTAATACAGGTATTAACCAAAACGCCATGGAAAAATGCAACAGAGCAGTCACCCCAGTCAATTAATAGCCCCTCTCTGGAAGGATGAAAAATATCGGGGCAGGAGGGGAGCCGCAAAGAGCACCCATTTCAGAGCTTCATGTCTTCTCCGACACATCCCTCTGAATTCCTGCTCCAGGCAACCCTCACTACTCATCTCCCCAAGAGCCCCCATCTGCCCTTCGCTAGAAATTCAGCCGGCAGGGTTTACTTCCCCATACGGTAAACACGAATTAAAATTCTGGGCTTGGCCAGAAAACGGCCAGGGAGGGGCGGGCTCAGGACGAATAAACAATTCATCTTGGTAGCATTTTGCACAGTTACGAGAACCTTGCACTTTTATCTGCTGGGGGAAAATGGTAATGGGCGGAACACCTCCGACTGATTACCTGTTTTGTTTTCTTCCCACCCGACCCAACTACCTCCTTAAGCCTTCACAACAAGGAGACTGTGCAATTATTGCTCCCCCTTGATACTCTTAAGTACAGAGAACAAACAAGTTGAAGCCTGCAGTTTGTGACTCCCAGCTAACCCCCCCTCCCCGCTGCCAGGGGTTTCCTCCACCCCTCCCTTGCAGCCCAGAGCATGCTGGGAACAAAATGGAGCTGCTGCTCTTTTAGACATCTCCTCCCCCAAAAACACAACCAAACCAGAGTCACTGGTTTGAGGTGGGTGGCTATAAAAATTGAATAAATAAATAAATAAATAAATAAATTCAGGGCCCCACCAAGCCCCCGCCCCCTCACTTACCATACTGAAATCCAGGAGGTCACTTAGTTCTTTATCGGTTCCTGCTGCAGCCATTCTTTGTTGCTGGTTCATATTCCCACCGATTCAAATGGTGTCTGTCTTTTTTAGAAAAAGAAAACGGGGGGGGGGAGGGGGGAGGGGGAGAGATGAAAGAGAAAGGGAGCGGGATTGGAGGAGTGGAGAAGAGAAAGATTTTTTTTTTTAATGGAATGGAAGCACCTCAAAATAAGCTCATGTTATTCAATGCAATATGCAAGTATTTCTCAGAATTATAAATCCTCCCGGGCAAAAACTCTCTAGCAAGCAACAAGTGAGTAATTAAAACTCTTGCACACACAGGCACGCACACACACACAGTATCTTGAAGTGCCAATTTCTTGACTTGGATCCACTTCAAAACCAAAAAAATAAAAATAAAAATCTACCAGTAATGCAGGAATGGGGAGACAAGGTTATGGCCCATTCTATTCTGGATCACCTGTTGCTCCAGTTCCCGATCTAAATTTCACTTGGAAAAGTTGCTGATCATTGATTTTAAGTTTCCCAAAGTAATTCTGCACTTAATGCTAATGCTACATCTATTTACAAATCCACCAATCACAATTCCCCCCCTTTTTTTTGGATGCGGGGCTAGAGAATTTGTTGTTGTTTTCTTGCAAACACTGAAGCAAGAGCTTCATTCCCTGCACCCTTAAAAGACACAGTAAGAATAATCAAAATCTGAATTTTGAATTCGGTCTCTAAAAACTAAAAATCAGTATGTGACCCAACCCGCAAAGGGCAGTTATACTTAAAGCTGCAATCTCATACAGTACTAACCTGAGAATAAGCCCTGCTGATCTGCCTGAACTTCTGAGCAGAAATGTACAAGACAGCATTTCTTAGGTGCCAAAATTCAGGTTAGCAATGAATACAAAAATTGCCATCACTTGCAAACAGAGAGACTTTGCTTTATCCGAGGAAGAGCTAGTTGTGTTGAAGAGGAAAAGTTCTCTCTCACCAACAGCTTCATTTGATTACAGCCAACCCTTCCCAGCTTTCGTCCTCTTCCTCCCCGCATAAAAAAAATAGATGGTAGTGTCCTTGGGGCAGAGAGCCTTTCTTAATTTCCTTTCGCCTGCCACATTGCTGCTGACTGTGTGGTTTTTAACCTCTGTCTTTTTGCAAGCTGCCTGGAATCATTTGGGAGTAGGTGGCATGCAAATGTGAAAAATAAACAACAGCTTCTTGCCTTGGAAGGGGCCACGGAGGTCATCAAGTCCACCCCCACCCTGCTCAGTGCAAGAATACAAAATTAAGACCCAAATTAGTTGCAGGTTGCAAGAACCTAGCTGTAGACTTGCACTGTGAGAAAACTGGTTCTTATTGTACCTGCAAGTGAGTAAACATTACAAAACTCAGTAGGAACTACTTCAGAGTGAATCTGTTACAGTCCTAAGCAACCTTAGTACAGAACAGTTTTCTGCATCTGGAGCCCCAGATGTGACGACCACAACTTCCATGATCCCCAGTCAACAAGGTAAGGCTGCTGTAAAGCATTAATGTTTTTTTTTTTGGTCCTGGTTGTGTGAATCCCATCAGTGGGGATGCAGCCTGGGGAATCAGCCAGATAACAGCTTTAAATCTGCAGTCTTCAGAAAAAATTATTTCATGCTGTGATGTGAGATGTCCTCATGTTTAATCTCGCTCATTGGTAAAAGCTACAGATCAGAGAAACTTCAAGGTTCAGGAATTGCAACAGATAATTATTACCATAAGGAATATTTTATTTAAATCCCCCTCATAAGACTAGAGCTTATGGTCACCCACCAGCGAAAAGAACAAACAAAAGGATGTATAACTCACTGCCACAAGATATGGCGTGAGCCATTCATTATATAAAAAAGGAGTTCAAATTAGACAAGAGGACAAATGAAAGATCTCTTAGTACTTCTTAAGCATGAAAGTGGGATTTAATTTCCACACACGCCTTTGATCCCAAAGGAGACATGTCAGGGCACAAAACAAACACTAGGATTCTTAATTTCTTGGAGGCTTGTGAACAGAAAGACACTTTGCACATACGCTTACACGGAGTCACAGACTTGGAAGGACGGACAGAGCCAATCATCCACTCTCCTGCCCAATGCTCATATTTCTGCTCCATGAAAACAGGAGACCCCCAGAGAACTGCAAAAGTGGGGTTCACCCCAAATCGCCACAGCACACCTTCTATAATGCTTGCTCAGTGACAGCTCAACAAATTTAGTTGCTGTTTTCCTGTGAGATTCCTTCACCAGTTCTTCTCTTCCTTTTCTGCCCCCCCACCAGGCCCCATTGCCCCCTGTAAATTAAAAACTCTAACTATGCCTTGTATATTCATTGTTGATATTACGTAACAGACACACTGGGAATAGCCATCTTTACCTTTTCTGCTAGATAGATAAATGTGTGTTGCTTGGGGGGTGGGTAGAAACTCCAGGGGAATTCTAGGTATGTCTACTGGAGAGTAAGCTCCGTGATTGCCAATGGGACTTACTCCACAGAAAACACAATTAGGATTGCAATCCAAACGTTTCAGGCTATGCCATGTAATGGGTAGTAAGGCCCACTGAACCCTACAAGGTTACAAAATTGTGCAGCAAATCCAGCTTAGTCTATAATTTAGAATGGAAAAGACTCACACCCACTCACTTTCTCTATGAACTTAGTGAAGGCAATTGAGTAATGGTGCAATAGAGCCTTTAATTTCAGCAAACTATCTGGCAATTACTTTTTATCTGAAAGTTGCTAAGCGTGTTTCCAGAAACTCCTTGTAATAAGGACCAAATTCGAAGGTGGAAAACAAAACTTTGGATCATTCACCCAGAAGGCCAGATTGTGTTCAGGGAGACCTAGATTCAACTCCACACTCTAGTTACGGAAACTCACTGGGCCTGTCTCGCCCTCTCAGCTCAGCCTACCTCACAGGACTGTTGTGAAGAAAATTTGGAAAAAGGGGATTGCTACGTTGGAGTCCAGTGCTCCTGGAGGAATGGTGGCAATGGAATAAAACAAGCCAAAAGCTGTAGCGTATCCCTAGAGTTCCTCGAATAGATGTACTTTGGGGTGAGGGACAGAGAAGGGTAGAAAGGATTGGTACCTACCAATCTAGGTCTATCTTTTCTTTTTTTACAGAAATAAACGTCCACCTGCTCCATTCATGTACATGTACATGTGTGTGTATGTGTGTGTGTGTGTGTGTGTGTGTATGGGGGGGTGAAAAAGCACCTCCCTAAACGGCTTTTCAGCCCTTCTCCACTGAGGGCACTTGCAGTTAAGCCACTGAGGGCACTTAAGCCAAGGCACAGCAGAATCCCCGGCACGTGCTATCGGTATGAGCATTCGCGCGGATCCGGCCGATGAACCGGGTCCTCTCTCCAGACGTGCATAAGCTAGGAGAGACAGGGGTTCAACCCTGCGAGTTGGCTGCTGCCCTCCCTGCTCTCGCCCAGCGAAGATACGCACCAACAGACCACAAGGGCAAATTTAAGGCGGCTGGACTTCAGGCAGGCAAGGCCGCGTTCAGTTTTCCCCTCCCCCAAATATTCTCCAAACATTTTCCCTCCCCGCCCCCGCCGGAGAAAGCGGCCTTCCCCGGCTGATGGGCGTCCCCCAACCTGCTCCCCCATTCCAAACGGCTCCCCCACCCCGTTGCCCTTCAACCTGACTCATTTTGGGCTCCTTTCGCCAGAAGTGAAACACTTTTTTTTCCTGCAGGACAAAGACTTCAAACCAGCTCGCCCGGACCCACCCCCATCCCCCAGGCCCCTCCTCCTCCTCCTCCTCCTCCTCCCCTCCCCTATTAACATAAAAATTCTAAAAAAATAAAAATAAAAATCCAGGCAGGTTTATCGATATTCGCTAGAACTCTTCTGCTTTCTAAGCGTTCCATCTTAGTGCAGTCGCAAACAGATCAAAAGACAGAAGGGGGGTTGGGGTGGAGAGCGAGGGGAAAACAAATCTAACACAAAGCGAAGTGTGTGCGCGTGTATCGAGGGGGAGGTCTTGCCTCGTGCATTAAAAAGAAAAGTTTGCAATACACACAAAGGTTCCCAACAGCTCCTTCACATATTCGCACGCAGCTTTTTAGAATTTCTTTTTTAACTACTGGGGGGAAAAAATCCACATTATATTTTCTCCCTTTCCAATTTGGTTTAATGCAGCAGACAAGGAATCTCTTATATGCAAGCAGCTGCCATCTGGGGTCTCACCCCCCTCCTCAAATGCAGCAGCACCCATATTACTAGAGGAGAAATGCTCTATCTGAGGGCGTACCTGGGGTCCCCCCTTTCTCTTTCAGTAATTGCGGCCTATTTTACAGCCATCAACAACTTGCCCAAGATGGAGCGGTGATATAAATCGAATTATAAATAAATAAATAAAATAAAATAAAATTCCACAATAAGAATTAATATTATCTGCTGCTATGGGTTGCCACGAGAACATTACATACACACCTATACAGAATATGGTTTTACACAGATAAACATATAGATTTTGCCCATGTAATATATACCTACAGGAACAAGTGATTAAAGAAAACACCATCTAGACAGGTAAGTATTAAGATCCATATACAACTCAGCCTAAACAATGGTTTATTTTATTTAAGGCCCAGGGAATGGTTTCACTTAGAATCTGAAGCATCATTCCAAACTTGCACAACTTTGGGGCCATTTGTCATCTTTCTCCAAAACAAAGAAAGCAAATGTTTATGCCCATTCAGTCGGAAAACGGCAACAACAAACATACAAAACTGAGACAACTGTTTTATACATATAGACACCGATCTCAGAAGAAATAGTTTCGCCTGTAGACGGAAGTTCTCACAAAGACTTCTTCCCAACAGAGTTCCAAAGACCTAGTGATTGCCCTTAAACTCTGAGATATTTTAAAAGTAGGCCCAGATTGCTGCCATATAAACTTCCCAAGCAAATTGCTGAAAGGGGGGGGGTGTCTCCCTCTTGAATACAACCAAGCAGCTGAAATAAATAAATAAATAAATAAATAAATAAATAAATAAATAAAGCAGGCATTTAATCCCAGTCTTTGCATAATTTAGCCCATCACCCAGACCTTGTATCTCCCCAGTTTCCTTTGTGTAGGAGATCTAATAAGGCAGTGGGGAGGAGGGTGGCTTACATGGGGTTTGGTGCATCGAACCTGCTGTAGAAATATTAGAGTTACAAAAGGGATGGAGGCTTGTGAGGGGGAGGGAGAATCTGCAAATGGAGGCTGGAGAAGAAGAATCCATGCAAGCAGTGATATTAATACTGTCTATTCCAATTTTAAAAGTTTCTCACTTTCATTAGTGCGTGCTGTGTTGTTGTTGTTTTTTTGGTTTTTAAGCAATGGAGGGCCCTATACTGCTAAACTAGAAATTATGGTGGGCTGCAGTGGGATGAAAGGGAAAGAATGGCAAACGGGGATTTACAAGGGGAGATTATGCTGTAATCATGTACATCAAACTGGTGTGTGCTCTCCTCTCCGCAGTGAGATGGAGTGAAAGTGCTGAAGAAAGAACATTAAACACTCTTTAGAAAGGGCACCTGCAAAAAAACGGGATGGTCTGGAACACAACCACTCTCCCGAACACCTTCTGGACCCTGCCCTCATCCATACCGTCTTGTTCCTTGCACACTACATCATAATAGCCGACACACCAAGTTTTTGGTGCCAGGCGAGGCATAATAAAAACTTTATTTATTTATTTATTTATTTCCCATATTTCTACACCACCCCGGTGCGTGTGTGTACCTAGGAGTGAATTCTGGGTCCCTTCCATAAAATGGACAAACTATGCAATTGAAAGACCCATCAGTACTCTGCGGGAAGTTAAGACACCACTTCCCATGCAACTGGGTTTCTTTCTTTAACGACAATAAACTTCACGAGGCAAGAAAATGGGCGGGGGGGGGGGGGGAGGACAGCTCCCTTTTGCTTTAGATTACCCCCAGAAGCTGAACTCCCCCCAAAAGCAGATCTAAAGGAAATCTCAATACAGTCAAAGCTTGTTGCCTTTCTCCCCCACCCCGAAAAGAAAAGGAGTTAAAGTAGACCTCCTTCTTCGACCCCCCCCCTTTTGCTTCAGCTAACTTCCCGCCCCATGAAGTTTAATGCCACTTCCGGGGGGGGAAAGAGAGAAAGAAAGGACAAGTGTGCGTTCGTGTGGGGGAAGAATTATAATTAAAAAAACACACCTAAATAATAAAAAACATACACACAGAGAGAGAGAGAAACAGTAATTACTAAGTAAGGGGGAGAGCCGAGGAAAGTAACAAAGTTAAATCTATAGACCCTCAGAAAGAGAAGAAAGACTCAGACCTAAGTCAGATCTGCCCCCTCCGAAAATAAAATAGTTCCGTGGAGAGGGAGGAGTCAAAAACGAACCCCCCAAATTAAAAGCAGAGGCCCTCCCCCAGTTGCTTAACCCACCCCCCTCCCCCAGGCTTACCTGCTCAGCTTTGTGGTGGGGGAGGGTTACATCCACAAGTATGGCTGAAGATTCCCGGGGCGCAGCCGGGGTGGGCGCCCCGGTCGCCCCTCCTGCCTTCCTATTGTTCTCCCGGCGGCGACGGAGACGGTGGAGGCAGCTTTAACAATGTCCAAGCCAACGGAAATGGCTACAATGTAGCAAAACGAGCGAGGGAGGCTTTTTTAAAAAAGGAAAGGAAAAGAAAAAAAGCGAGAGTGGGAAAATAAATTAGGGAGGACGGGGAAAAGGCGCTCCCCCGAACGTTCGGTCTGCCGGCGCCCCTCGGGCCGTTCGTTCGGCCGCGCCGACGTTCGATCGAATGTTTGTCCCAACGTTCGATCGGGTGTTTTGCCCCCCGCCAGGAGCTTTTGATGTGGCCTCTTCAACGTTCCATCCGCGCCTGGAAGATAAAAGTGCTTCTGATCCTCCGGCTGCGGACCCCGCTTAGCGCTTGCTTCGCTGGCTCATGATAGCTGAGCTTCTTTCTCTCTGCGTTTTTCACCCCTCTGCTCGCTGGGGCAGCGGACGGGCGCCCCCTTCTCCTTCGCCGCCGCCTCCTCCTCCTTTGCTTCCACACATCCACACACACATGCACACACACAGACACACGCATCAAGACCTTCCCCCTCCTTCTCTGGCGTATCCTTCCGCCGCAGCAGCCACCATCACTACCAGCTGCACAAGCCCCCAAAAAAAGAGGGGGGGGTGAAGGAGGGAGGGAGGGAGGACGGCTGATTTTGCCCACAAGGCTCTTTTCCTTTCCGCGCTCCCAAGTAGTTGGGGAAAGAATGGGAAGCCCACTGGATCCTTCCCAATGGGGTAATGTTTTTTCCTCGTTTTATTTAACAATCAGCCAACAAAAAAACTGCACGCCCAAATATTTGGGGGGAAAGTGGAAAAGAAGGATGGGGGATGTTGAGTGGCTGTGGTCTAGGACCAGTAGATCTTGCCTGCAAAACTCCAGGCAAACTTTAGATGGGAGCAGAGAGATTTAGACTCCGCCTCCCCCGCCCCCGGCACTCTGCTGCCCTCCACTGATAGTCTGGGGTTTTTGCAACCCAGATCCAATAGCCAATAGCTTTCATGGTTTTGTAAAGAGTCAAGGAATTACAGCCACCGCTTCCCATTCTCAGAGTGTGGAAGAGGGAGGAAGGCAGTGACTGAATGACTGTCCCCATTGGTTTTGTAGGGATCCAAAAATATTAAGACCCACCCCAAATAATTATTAACAAAATGTTGGTGGGTTGCTGGTTTGTGGATGGATAGGTTGTAGGAACCCAGCCATTATTTTAACATGTGTGAACCAGAGCATCATGTTATGCCATAATTTGGGGGGCACAGCATGTCACATGAACACATTATTCCACACAACCACTGCCCCATGGCTAGAGCACATCTTCCTGCTTCCCTCCAACTCGCTTGCCTCTTTTTATGAAATGAAAACGTCATTGCCCGGCTGTCCAATTCAATTAAAATCCCATGCAAAACACATTAGTGATCCAGCAAATATGCAACCCACAGCATCTGTCCCTCCCCCATCAAAAATATAGAACCATCTTAAATTTGAGGAATTGACTGATCTTAAGAAGTGGGCTTTAGCCATCTTATAGGTCAGGCTTTCTCAACTTTTTCACCCTGGAGGAACCCTTGAAATATTTTTCAGGCCTTGGGGAACCCCTGCACATTCGGGCTCAAATATAGGCCAGAAGTTACAAAATGATTATATTCGTTTCATGGGTAGGCCTGTATATATGCACTAACAGTGTTCTTCAAATGAAAATAAAGAATGAAACTTACCTCTTTAATGTGAAGTTGCCCGAATTTGAAGTATAATTTGATTTATTTTTTGAATAAATCGTGATCTCCCAGGGAACCCCTAGTGACCTCTCGCGGAACCCTAGGGTGCCACGGAACCCTGGTTGAGAAACCCTGTTCTAGGTCCTGTCTGAGCTCTGAAGCTAAGCAGGGTTGGACCTCGTTCACAGTTGGAAAGGAGGCTGCCAGAGCTGAGGGCTAGGATGGGAAATTGCAAAGACATTCTGGAAGAAAGTGCTGGCAAACCACTTCCACACTGTTGCAAAGAAAATTGCCTGGATGTGTGTCCACATATCATCAGGAATCAAGCTCAACTTGCAGGAAATGTTAGGATATTTTCAAAACAACAATAAGCAAATGTTCTCCCACTCCGCCAAGCAATCAAACTGCCTTATTTTGGGAGATCTGATCGTTACTGAATGGACCCCACACCAATATACAATTGTGTCTGATTCTCGGAGCCTGCCTGGACAAGTCCCTGCAGTTTTCTTGGCAAGGTTTTTCAGAAGTGGTTTGCCATTGCCTCCTTCCTAGGGCTGATAGAGAGTGACTGGCCCAACATCACCCAGCTGGCTTTGTGCCTAAGGCAGGACTAGAACTCACGGTCTCCCAGTTTCTAGCCTGGTGCCTTAACCACTACACCAAACTGGCTCTCGTTTATATATTACGCTAAGTCATAATGGGGTTTATTTGGTATTGGCTTAGCGCATTGTGTGAATCCACCCATGATAGTGTGGGAACCATGGTTTATATCTTAGTGCATGGTGTGAAACCAACTCATTGGAGCTGAGTCCATGAATCAGACATCTCCAAACTGTTGCCCTCCAGAAATGGTCAACTAAGCCCTAGAATTATTAGCTAGTGTGCTAGCTGGAGATTGGGAGAATTACAGACCAACATCATGGTAGGGCCCAGGTTGGGGAAGACTGCAATAAAACCATGGGTAAACAAACAGTGGCTTAGCACAATGTGTGAACCATTTCTTGTGTCCAGTTTCTTAGACTGGTGCTGTTTTATCAAAGATAGAGCCCAAAGGCAACTGCGGTGTGTGTGTGTGTGTGTGTGTGTTCAAGAACATCAAGATGGCGTCTGCCACTGCTTGATTGAAGCCATGCCTAAAGCTGCCATCTTGATATTTTTGAAGCACCTCCCACCACCAGCCTCCCTGGAGTTGCCCAAGCCTAGACGACAGGCCACAGATACCCAGTACTAATCACAATGACATGTGATGTCACTGTATGATTTGCAGAATGACATCATGAGGGGTATCACACCCGGAGGCCTAGTGACATGGAAGGAGAATGTAAGGATTTGATTCTGAGTCCATTAAATGGGATTCTCCAATGACTTGAGAGGATAAAATCCTGTTGGCTGCTCTCAGCAGTAATCGTAATCTGCTCTGTAACCAACACCTAAATTCAGAGGTTCAGTCTTCCTCTATTGCTTAATCCTCGCACCGTGTTCCTAAAAATTGTCTGTGTCTGACAATGGATGCTCTCTTTAGTTTAGAAGGCATAAGATCTAAGCTCAGTCAGAGCAAAGGCTCAAGTAATGAAGAAGTCTTATTTTTAAAAACTGCCAGACGGATCCTCCACTTCACTTGTCCACCATCCCTTGGTGGCTGGTCCACAGCATCTCACTTTCAAAGCTCTTTGAAAAGTCTCTAAACCATTTTGCAAGCTCAACAGCAGCATGGTAATCTTAACGATCCTCCTTTAGATGATAAAGGGACTTAGAAATAACATCTCAAAATAACCATGACCTACCCCCAGGTGCAAGGTCACACAGCCACCTAGAAACATATTTAAGGATTCCCTTACTAACCTTGCTCAGACTGAAGAAGCTCCTTGGATAAGGAGCGAAACGTTTCCACTGAGAAAATAGAAATCCAGTTGACATGATTCAAGCTACAGACAATTCCACCTGGATGACTGAGAACCTTCATAGACATATCTCTAAACCAGGGCTTTCCAAAGTTTTTCCCGCAGTGACACACCAACCGGCGTTGGTGTGTCACCGCGGGAAAACCCGGAAGTGCGGCAGCGCGCAAAAACCCAGAAGCGCTGCTGCTGCTTTCGGGTTTGGCGCGCTGCAGTTGGTGTGTCGCCGCGGGAAAACCCGGAAGCGCTGATGAGCTTCCGGGTTGTGTGGCGACACACCAGACTGTGTGTGGCGACACACTTTTGTGTCACGGCACACAGTTTGGAAAGCTCTGCTCTAAACCAGTGTTTGAAAGTCTCTTTGGAAAGTCTCTAAACCAGTGTTTCTCAACCTCAGCAACTTTCAGATGTGTGGACTTCAACTCCCAGAATTCCCCAGCTGGCTGGGGAATTCTGGGAGCTGAAGTCCACACATCTGAAAGTTGCTGAGGTTGAGAAACACTGCTCTAAACACAGGGGTTTCCCTGCTGGCTCAGAATTAACCCTTTCTTCTCCTTGATTTTGTCTGGTTAAAAAAACAAATTCATCAAATCTGGACTGTTTTACCTTGTAGCAAGGAGTTCCACAAGCTGACGACCCCTAAACTTAGAGACTGTGAATACTACCGAGGTGGTAGGTAAATTGCATAAATAAATAAATCAAAATAAACAAGGAAAAATATTACCACTTGAGGTGTATACGTCCATGTGACCTTTCTGGAGCACATACAAAGTTTTTTGTTTAAAAATGCTCTAAACTCTATTATTGACCCTAATTTAAATATCTACAGTCTATGATTATGAAGTTTTTATTTTAACATATGTATAACATCTTTCAAAACTAGGTTTTTCCAAGTTGGTTTATCTAAATGCAGTTGCTGCAACTTGAAGATGAGGCAGTTTTTTTCATTTCCCCTTATTCCATTTTTTGTGCTTTATTTCTTCTGCCTGATGAAAAATTCTGGAGAAATTGAACACTTTTTTTTTTAATCTTGAGTTGGTCAAATCAAGATTGTGCATGAATAAAGATTTTGGAATTTTCTGTTATACTGTAATCAGCACTTGCTTTGCTATGCTTAACACTATTCTTCGTGGCATAACTTTCTCTGACCAAAATATAGTTCTTTATGAGGCATACATTTGCATATTTATTATTATTATTATTATTATTATTATTAGTGCGTGGAAGCAACACACACACGTTGAAATCAGATCGAAGAAAAGGTAGGGTGGGAGGAGCTTCTCTGAAGTGGGTGGAACTGGGAGGAGCCATGCCGGGAGGTGGAGGAATACGAACTACTTTTCAGGGCGGAGTGACACAAAGTAAATTGTTATAGGAAAACGAGAGCAGCGTGACGAAATGGGAGCACCGGAGAGATGGAATGATAAGGCCGCGGGGTAGGATCCAATGGAAGGGCACGATGCCGTGGAGTAGCAAGAAGACTGACCAATCAGAGCCAGCCTCCGTTCTCTTTCCTCTCCATCCCTCCATCTGACTGTCTGCCTAACCCTGCGAGCCCTTTTTCGCCCACTGAGCAAGGGGGAGGCCGTGTAGGCAGCTGCCATGATCTTTTGTTTGACGGGTCTCGCCCGAGTTATATTTGTGATTTTTTTTGTTTAGCAATTTTGCTTATTAAAATAAGAATGGGAAGGAGAAATTGAAACGAAACGAATGTAATACAAGTGCTGGAACGAGAGTTATGTTTTTTAAAATAATAGTTTAAAACAGATGGTCATAATTTTGCTTTTATTTCGTTATTTTCTTAACACCTTGCTTATTAAAATAAGTAATAGGAGGTATGAACAGTAAATAAATATGATTTATCTGTTTAGAACGGAGATTTTTTATACTTTTAAAAGAAGTATTTAACAAGTGTTTTAAAACTTTAGATTCCTCAGGAAGTGTTTAAAACACGTGTTCAAAAGCAAATAACAGTGGAAATATGACTATTTAGAAGCAAGGTGCATTGAATTTAATGGGGCCTTTGACTTTTAAAGAAAGGACCATAGGATTGCCATATTAGAGTAAATCCCATTGAATTCAATCAGATTCTCTGGGTAGACCTGCATACACTTATGCTACTAATAACATTTATATAAAGTGTCTTTATAGAGCCGTATGGTGGTTTTTTTTAATCAACGGTGGTTCCTGGCATCATGTATTTTGTAATAGCTTGAACCACTGATATATTCCTGTAATTGGCGTGCATTCCAGTGTTTAGAATTGCATGTGCAAAGTAAGGTATGATAGGCTTTTTTTTTAATGCAGGATGGAGATAGCTTTGTTTTTTCTTAAATCACATCTGATGGCAGGATGGGACAGAATTAGTCCCCCCCCCTTTAAGAATCCAGTCCCAAAATGTATTGTGACTTGGATTGCATTCTTAGGTACTTTTTCCAAACTTATGAGCTGTTGTAAGTTGGTAGGATAGGCATGGAAGCAGTGTACAGGACCTTGCAAACCCATCTTATGGGTGTCTACTCAGAAGTAAGGCCATCTGAGTCTAATGGCTCCTATGGGCAAATAAGCATTGAACGGCTACGGGCTTAAAAGTTTTAATTTTTACTCTTTTGCCCTACCCCTTCTTTCTTTACGAGGCTCCTAGTAGCAAACAAGAAATCAATCTGTCTGGCTTTTCTGGGCTGATTCATAGACCAGTGGTGGAGCGAAAAGAAAGAAAGAATGAAAGAAAAAAAAAAAAGGGGGGGGGAGAAATAGGATCACTTTGGAGAAAAATAGAGAGGGGGAGGGGAAGCTAGGTTTGTTAAAGTTATAGCAGCGTTTCCCACCCGTCAGTCCCCCCCAAATCCCCAAACCACACTTTACTGTAGTTAATTCTCGAACTAACCGTTACCATAGTTCTACAGTATTGTTCTATTGCTGGGGATTCTATGCTGCAAAAAAGTGTCTGCCATGCTTAGAGAGAAAAATGCACATTAGTCCCTCAAAGCTAAGGGAGCTTTGTAAAGTTTGGATTGGATCTGCTTTCTTGTCTGAGTTCTTCCAAATATCTGATTGCTGGGGCATGTTCTCAACTAGAGAACTTCTAGACACACACACACACACAGAGACACAGGGACCAACTTGATTTCTAGAATCAGGGGAAAAAAATTGCATGCCCTCCACATCCCTTTTTATGTGTAAACTATTGAGTGGAAAGGGGTCATTCTCCAAACAAAGATTTGGAAGAGAATCCAACAGGGTAACCACAAAGAACTCTTTTGAGGGTTGATAATCCTGGTCCATCCTCTCATCTGGAGCACCTGAATAATGGAGTCACACCTGATGTATGCAAATGACGTTAGACACCTTCGCTAGAGTGCAGCCATACCGGACAGGAACTCATCCAGAGCCACTGCAGGCAACCTTGTGTTCGAAGCAGATAAGGTTTCTGATGCTCTGAAATAGCTAATAGAGGCCTGAACTGAATTGCCTCCCTGTCCTTATCAGAAGCAGGTCAAAATGTTCAGTCATCCAAGGTGAGAAGCTACTTTCCTCATGCCTTCTATTTATTCCTTACATTTATTTCACCCGGAACTTGGAACGATACATTTCCTTTTGAATTACCCTTTCCCTGTGAAAGGGAAGGGAGGAGAGCTGAATTTTTCTTTTTAAGTATTGAAGGCAATATGGCTCTGCCTTCATTCTGAAAAATTAATGGGCTCTCCCCCCCCCCCAATTTTAACTTTGTTATAGTTCCATTTCCTTGGCAAAGAACAGAGGGGGGGGGGGAGAGAATATCTCCATTTTTGAACACTAGATGAGCACCGCCTGAGAAATATTTAAAATGCTTTCACTCACACCCATGACAAACCCTTCTGAAACTTTAGGATATGATTAGAAACATGGTCATTTAGTAAGTATCTTCCTGAGCTAAATGCACAGTTATGGTATTCCCCTATTCACGTCCTGTTCCCATTAGAGCTGAACATGTCATCATTCCTCTACCTATGGCCAAAGAAGACAGTCAACTTTGTTTCCCCTAAGTCTACTTTCCCAACATAGGCCATGAAATATACAACTTCCCTCACACCCCTAAGCTAAAGAACTAGCCTAAGGATGAATCGTGGGTCTGTTTCTGGAAATCCCTAGTCTCTACTGATCAGATAGATTGCTCCTGCTCAGAAGGCTCACTGCAAGCTGGCAAGATTTATATATTTCACATTTTGTCTTCCCTTTCTCTCCCCTCTGCACTATTTAAAGTGGAGGTTGGGGGCAAATGACTTGGTGAAATTCTCCCCAAACCTTTATGAGCAGAGAAATTAGATGGACAATTTTTTGGAATTTCTCCAGGGAAGGATGAGTCTGATACCACTTTTTCCGACTAACAAATTTTATTAAAAGACAGAAGCTTTCCTGAGCAGCAGTTCACAAAAGCTTATGCCAGAGCTTTCCAAACTGTGTGTCGGGACACGTTAGTGTGTCGGCTGCAGTGTCTGGGTGTGTTGTGGCTGCTGCTGCCTCTGAACCCTGCCAGGATTCCATGCAGGTCCTAGTGCCTGCCTTGTGCCTTGCTGCCTCCAAACCTGCTGTGATTCCGCGCAGGTCCTAGTGCCTGCCTTGTGCCCTGCTGCCTCCAAACCTGCTGTGATTCCGCGCAGGTCCTAGTGCCTGCCTTGTGCCCTGCTGCCTCCAAACCTGCTGTGATTCCGCGCAGGTCCTAGTGCCTGCCTTGTGCCTGGCTGCCTCCAAACCTGCTGTGATTCTGCGCAGGTCCTAGTGCCTGCCTTGTGCCTTGCTGCCTCCAAACCTGCCCTGCCAGGATTCCGCACAGGTCCTAGTGCCTGCCTTGTGCCCTGCTGCCTCCAAACCTGCTGTGATTCTGCACAGGTCCTAGTGCCTGCCTTGTGCCTGGCTGCCTCCAAACCTGCCCTGCCAGGATTCCGCGCAGGTCCTAGTGCCTGCGTTGTTCCCTGCTGTAAGAGTGTGTCGCGAAATGATGCCCTGCCGTAAGAGTGTGTCGCGAAATGATGCATGTCTAAAAAGTTTGTCACCAACATGAAAAGTTTGGAAAGCTCTGGCTTATGCATTCCTTTTAATAATTAAAAAAAAAGGTGCTACCAGATTCCTTCTGATTTTTTGCTACCATAGATTAACACGACTCTCTTCCAACACTGTCCAGATGAAGGAGAAATTCTCCAATTATTTCTCAAGGATAGGACTCCCTTTAGGAATAGCAAGACCGTCTATATTCCAAACACTCCAAAAGAAGAGTTTTCTGCCTTGGAGCATAACTGAAGTGAGAGAAGGCAACGAGTCTGCAAGTTGACAGATAATTCTGCAGTGACTTTCATGCTGGGCTACCTTACAATCAGAAAGTTAAAGAATACCACATTCCACCCATAACCATTTCTCTAAAATTATGTTCTCCTTTGAAAGTACTTTGACACTACTTTCATCAAATACAGACAGTCCTCGCTTAACGACCACTTGTTCAGTGACCATTCAAAGTTATGACAGCACTGAATGAGGAGACTTACGACCAGTCCTTGAAGTTGCGGCCGTTGCAACATCCCCGCGGTCACGTGATCACGATTCAGGCACTTGGCAACTGGCTCGCACTTACGATGGTTGCAGCGTCCCGTGATCATGTGATCATGTCATGTGATCACCATTTGTGACCTTCACAGCCAGCTTCCGACAAGCAAAGTCAATGGGGAAGCCGGCAGCAGGTTGCAAGTTGCAAGTTGCGGTCATGTGACATCTTGCTTAGCGACCGTGTGTAATTTGCTTAATGACTGCAACCGGAACTGTTGTTGTAAGTACGTTGGCGTGGTCGTGTGATTTTCCACTTTACGACTGCATCGCTTAGTGATGGAGTTGTCGGTCCCAATTACTGTAGTTAACCGAGGACTAATGAGAACTAATGGAGGGTGAGGGGTGGGAATGCAGGATATATTCTCTGCTGTTTTGTTGTTTATTCGTTCAGTCGCTTCCAACTCTTCGTGACTTCATGGACCAGCCCACGCCAGAGCTTTCTGTCGGCCGTCACCATCCCCAGCTCCCCAATGGTTGAGTCCGTCACCTCCAGAATATCATCCATCCATCTTGCCCTTGGTCGGCCCCTCTTCCTTTTGCCTTCCACTTTCCCTAGCATCAGCTTCTTCTCCAGGGTATCCTGTCTTCTCATTATGTGGCCAAAGTACTTCAGTTTTGCCTTTAATATCATTCCCTCAAGTGAGCAGTCTGGCTTTATTTCCCGGAGTATGGACTGGTTTGATCTTCTTGCAGTCCAAGGCACTCTCAGAATTTTCCTCCAACACCACAGTTCAAAAGCATTTATCTTCCTTCGCTCAGCCTTCCTTATGGTCCAGCTCTCACAGCCATAGGTTACTACGGGGAACACCATTGCTTTAACTATGCGGACCTTTGTTGTCAGTGTGATGTCTCTGCTCTTAACTATTTTATCATGATTTGCCATTGCTCTCCTCCCAAGAAGTAGACGTCTTCTGATTTCCTGGCTGCAGTCAGCATCTGCAGTAATCTTTGCGCCTAGAAATACAAAGTCTGTCACTGCCTCCACTTTTTCTCCCTCTATTTGCCAGTGATCAATCAAGCTGGTTGCCATAATCTTGGTTTTTTTGAGGTTTAACTGCAACCCAGCTTTTGCACTTTCTTCTTTCACCTTCGTCATAAGGCTCCTCAACTCCTCCTCGCTTTCAGCCATCAAAGTGGTAATTATCTGCTGTAGAGTTTACTATATCAGAGTGCAGGCCTGGGGCCGAAAAAGCACCTCAGGATATCAGTGCCTAGCCAGCTGCCCCTACTAATCCTTTGAAGAAGTTCCCACCAGGCTGTTCAGCTACCATTTTGAAAAGAGGCTGACTTATTCTGTGCTGAAAAAGGAAGCCTAACAAAATGAAGCATTTGTTTCAGTTATGCTCCCATGCATGGCGCTTATGGCCCCTCCAAGCTGCCATTGGTTAACTTGCTGTGATCTCACGGGCCGTGCCATCCGTGGGAGGAGTTAAGGTTCCAACTTGAAGCCCCCACCATGCCCCTAAGTAACATTGAATTAAGAGATGGCTTCAGGCCACGAGCACGGAATGATAGTTCATGGATGCAAATCCATCTTTCGGCAAGACATTTGTCGCTTGCTGTGGAGATGGAGCTGTGTAACTCAATCCTGTGATTCACAGCCCTGGCAGGCAGCAATAAACCATTGATAAAGCTATTGTAAATGAAAGTCCAGTGGGAATGGCAGGAGGAGATGATGACTGAGGAACTGGCCTCCTTTCTATATTTGAACAGGCATTTTATTGCTGAGTTATTTAGAAATCTGATTTGCATATACTTGTAAGGTAGTTTCCTTTTCCTCCCTATTCTGAAGTAAACGGACTTATATGTTAATAATTTCATTGTGTAACTGACAAAAATATTTATATGTCTAGTTTCATTCACCAACCCCCAAGTCCTGTTGTGCTGCCTCATTGTGGCAGTGTGTGGGTGTGGGTGTGTTCCTGGGAGGGATGAGTGAAGAACGTTGGGTGTGTATGCCCAGGGTATATATTCCCAGCTGGGTCACCCAAGGCATGAAGGTCATCCCAGCTGCCCACCTAAACCAAGCAGGCACCTATTTCAGGCAGCAGCAATAAAGGAAGATGCTGGAGGCAGATGATCACTTTAGTGGCAATGGCAAAGGCATCAATTCATACTGTGTGGGAGAAGGCAATGGTAAACCACTCCTGTATTTTTACTAAGAAAACCACATGAATAGAAAATATGAAATGGTTGACGATATAGTGCCAGATGATGGGCACTCAACATGCTACTGAGGGAGAGCTGAGGATCTTTCGGAGTACTAATGGGGTTTCTGACGTGGCTAGATTAAAACCTTCACGACGTCTAGTTGCTGATGTTGCCATACAGGAAAAGAAAATCCAAAGCTGCAAAGACAGATTTACAGTAGGAACATGGAATGTAAGAAGCATGAACATAGGGAAGCTCAACACAGTGAAAGATGAAACAACCACAAACTGACATCTTAGGTGGCTGTTGTGGGTCTTCCGGGCTGTGTGGCCGTGTTCTGGAAGTTGTGGTTCCTAACGTTTCACCAGCATCTGTGGCCGGCATCTTCAGAGGGCAGGAGCACAGACAGAAGTGCCCAGGTCACTTCTGTGCCCAGTTCACTTCTGTCTGTGCTCCTGCCCTCTGAAGATGCCGGCCACAGATGCTGGCGAAACGTTAGGAACCACAACTTCCAGAACACGGCCACACAGCCCGGAAGACCCACAACAGCCATCGAACTCCGGCCGTGAAAGCCTTCGACAATACATTGACATCTTAGGCATCAGCAAATTGAGATGGACTGGGATCAGGCACTTTCAGTCAGAAGATCACAGTTTATAACTCAGGACCTGAAAAACAAAAAAGAAACTGTGTTGCTTTTATAGCTAGGAAGGGTATAGCAAGAACAGTACTTGGCTACAATGCAATCAATGACCGAATAATATCGATTAGACTTCTGGGACAACCCTTTAATGTGACGATCATTCAAGTTTATGCTGCAACCACCAATGCAGAGGAAGAGGAAGTTGATAAGTTTTATGATTAAGTTCAATTTGAAATTGTTAGAACATGCAAGCAAGATGTGCTGCTTGTGATTGGAGACTAGAATGCCAAAGTTGGAAACATGAAAAAGGAAAATGCAGTTGGACTGTATGGCTTAGGACATCAAAACGAAGCAGGAGACCGACGTATCAATTTCTGCTACCCCAATGATTTCTTCATAGCTAACACTGCCTTCAAACAACCAAAACAACGCCTCTATACATGGACATCATCAGATGGAATATATAGAATATGTAGAAATTAAACTGACTGAATTTACTTTTCTACAGGTAGTCCTCACTTATTGATCACAATTGGGACTGGCAACTCTGTCGCTAAGTGCCGTGGTTGCTAAGTGAAAAATCACATGACCACACCGGACTTACAACATCACTTCTACTTCTGTTGTTAAATGAATCACCGTGGTCGCTAAGCGAGACATCAAGTGACCATGACTTGCAATTTCACTTCCACATTCTCCATTAATTCTGCTTGTTGGAAGCTGGTTGTGAAGCTCACAATGGTGATCACGTGACCGCAGGACACTGCAATGTCATAAATGCTTGCCAGTTGCAAAGCGCCTGAATGGTGACCATGGGATGCTGTGATGGCTATAAATGCAAGGATTGGTTGCAAAGCTGTTTTTTTTCAACCACTGTAACTTTGAACGGTCGCTAAACAAGGCAGTTGGTAAGCGAGGACTACCTTATTGTTAAAAGGAAATGGAGAAGCTCAATTATAGCATCAAAGACATGGCCAGGTGCTGACTTTGGAACAGTTGATGAACTGCTCATGTGCAAGCTCCAAGTTAAGGTAAGGAAGAAGAAGAAAGCCAGTCAGTTTCCACGATATGATCTTGAACATACACCCACCATTTTCAAGGAGAAAGAAGAGGTCAATCTACATTCCAATTCCAAAAAAAAGAGAGGAGACTTAACAGAATGTGCAAGCTCTCATACAATATCCTTAATTTCACATGCTAGCAAAATAATGCTTAGGATCATCCAACATAGGTTAGAGCCCTTTGTGGAAAAAGAGATGCCAGTGAATTTCTGTTGTGCAAGGTGGCAGGACTCAGTTACAGCAGCAATGGGTGCACCATTGGGAGACTTGAAAGAACAGTTTAGGGATAGATCGTCATGGAGAAAATCTATCTATGTGGTCGCTAAGAGTTGACAATGACTTGATGACACATAATCAATCAGTTTCATTCAGTTCATATCTGACCTATTTTGTGGGGGCTCTCTCCATCCATCCATCCATCCATCCATCCATCCATCCATCCATCCATCCATCCATCCTTTTAAATTAAAACTGAAAAGAACCCCAGCAACTACAACAGAAATCCACTGATGAAAAGCTGAATGACAATCCAATTCAAATTCCTACATGAGCATGAAATCATTCTTCTGAAACTCAGAAGCTCAGCCTGGCAGCCAAGACATTTTCCAAGAACAGAGCAAAATTACTTCAACAGATATTTATTTATTTATTATTTATTATTTATATTTATATCACCGCCCATCTCCCCCCAAAGGGGGATATTCCACCAGCAGCTGATCTCTGATGGAAATTTGCAAGAACATTTGAATGGCAAAACAATAGCGTTTGATGTTTATTTGTTTGAAACACTCAGGAGTCAATAGATTTGGATTCCGGCGCTGATTCCCAGGAAGGAGGGAGCGCGTTCCAAGCAGATAAGAGGACTTGCAGTCCAGAGACTGTTGCTGGGAAAGTTAAGAGGTTCAGGGTAGCTCCGCCCTAGAGTTATTTCCCCTTAGGTCAGTTAGAGTAGCTTTAGTCTGGCAAGATTAACTGTATGGTTACTGTATGCTCTCACTGTATGGTGAGAGCAATAAAGAACTGGAGTTTGGAATTCACTGACTTGTTGTTCTTGGGCTGGTCCTGACAATCGCTGAGATTCAGTATGTCTG
Organism: Charina bottae; assembly: GCA_023362775.1. Taxonomy (NCBI): domain Eukaryota; kingdom Metazoa; phylum Chordata; class Lepidosauria; order Squamata; family Charinaidae; genus Charina; species Charina bottae. The sequence continues at coordinate 6,028,204 of JALMGJ010000040.1, forward strand.
TCACTGCCTAAATCTACTGGCTGACCTACTGTGATGTCATAGCATAGTGTCGTTAGGGGCACTCTGGGAAAGTCAGGTACTCCTGAACCTGGCAAGACATAGTAGTATTAGGAAAGGCCGCCTTATTTATGTCAAGGATGCAGATGGTTAGAATTAGTCGAGCAGCTCTCACTGCAGGATGTCATTGTTAAGAAAAAGGAGAAGAGAATGTAAAAGTCTGAGGGTCTTCCTACAATAAAGCAAACTGACATCCATCCTTACAGTCTCTCAGGGGCAGCTGACCACGTTGAAACCATGGAGGGCAGAAGAGGTTTATCCCCTGCTCAGTTTTTGCATGCCAGCTTCCCTCTCCAGAAGCTTTGCGGAATAATATAGTATTGATTATACAATGAGCCAGGCGTCCCAAAACTTTTGTGGCCAAAAGATCTCAGCACCGACTTCTCTCTTCTTGACACAGGTGGCCTCTATTGCTTCTTGGCCTTCTTTCTGTTCCCCTCCTTAATCAGAATCACTCCCCCGCCCCCCAAACCAAATGTTTGTCTTTCCCCATCTTCTCCAGCTTGGTTTTCTCTAGAGCAGTGTTTCTCAACCTTGGCAACTTTAAGGTGTCTGGACTTCAACTCCCAGAATTCCCCAGCCAGCATGGAGTTGAAGTCCAGACACCTTAAAGTTGCCAAGGTTGAGAAACACTGCTCTAGATACTGTATGTTGGAACTGCAACCCCCAGAATCCCTTTGGTCCTGCTAGTTGGACATTCTCGGAACTGCAGTTCGGACACATCTAGATGGAGCCAGGCTGGGAAGGCTAATTATGTGAGAACACAGAACTTCTAGATTGCTAGGCTTAATCTCTATTCCTTTGTCCAACCTCTTATAAGGTAATCTATGCTGATGGAACTGGTTATCCTAAGATGTTATTTATGGTGAGAAGAAACTGCCTTGATTGGTATGTGTTGAATTCTTCTTGGGGATGATTTCAGTACTGAGCAAGGGGAGGAACTGTCAGGAAACACGGCCAGATGAGCTAGTTCTACTTTATTGTAAGGTTACATTAGCAGAATCTTGCAAGTCTGGAGGAAATCTCTCCCCCGTCCCCTTTACAGCCCAAGAAACTAGGGAGGGTCTCTTCTGAGCCTCTTGCCCCATCCACATTCCTGCTGTGGGCTAAGTTGCCTTTTATCTGACCATTCCCTTGGCTGTGTTTCTTTGCCCTGTCTCCCAAGGTCATTCCCACATACCATTACAGGGACACCTAATATTCTGCACATCAAGTGTGCTTTCATCGGAAATCTAGGGTGGTTCAGTGGTGAAGGTGCTAGACTCAGAAAGGAGGGAGCCAGGTTCTAGTCCTCCCTTAGGCATGGAAGCCAGAAGGTGACCTTGGGCCAGTCATTCCCTTTCAACTTTAATCAGTGTCAGGCTCTGTAACAAGCTAGCTGATTAGGCAAACTCATCACATCAGGCATTGGGAGCAACAAGTGTACTTTTATAAATCTCTGTCAAGTTCCTCTGGTCCAACCCTCTGCCCAGGGCAGGAATCTTGGGATGGGCAAGTAGTTGGACTAGAAGAACTCCAAGGCGCCTTCCTGATGGAGTTCTTGGTAACTGCTCCTCGGCAACAGCTTTGTAAGAATGTCCGCAGTCACGTTCCTTGTGGGACAATAGTCTAGTCTGACTATTCCTTGCTCTTGCAACTCTCTTACTACGTGATACTTAACATCAGTGTGTTTAGTTCTCCCATTAATCTTTTCTGACTGTGAGAGCCTAACACAACTTTGGTTGTCTTTGTAGATCCTCTATCCCCACGTCTTCAAGCAGTAGCTTGAGCCATGAAACCTCTTTGCATGTTTCTGCTGCTGACACATACTCCACCTCTGTGGAGGAATGTGCAACTGTATCTTGCTTACAGCTTCCCCAGCTTACTGCCCCACCCCCATAGAAAAATACTTGCCCACTAGTGGATTTACGGTCAGTAATGTCTTCTGCCCAATCCGCATCTGTAAACCCCACTAGTTTAGGATTGTCAGTGGCTGGTAGCTTTAGTTTTAGGTGTATGGTGCCCTTTAGGTACCTTCCCACCTGCTTAACACTAGTCCAGTCTCTCTGTGTGGGTATGCTAGTTTTTCTGCATAGAAAGTTTACTGCAGTTGCTATGTCTGGCCTAGTGGTAGTGGCTAGATACAATAGCTTACCTATGGTGCTTTTATAGCCGTTGTTCTCTGGTAAGAGTTCACTAGGTTCCCGTTGCTTGTGGAAACCTGTTTCCATTGGTGTTGGCATAGGATTGGCATTTTGCAGTCCTAAGCTTTCAAACAGTTCTAGGATCTTTTGCTTCTGGCTTAGAAGAAAACTTCCATCTTCTTCCTTTTCAATCTGTATCCCCAAGTAGTAGCTGACATTGCCCAGATGCTTGACTTCTACTTCTTTGTTCAGGTTGGACACGATTTCATCAAATCATCCACATAACAAAGAATGTACACCTCTTTGCCATTTCTGTGTCTTGTGTAGAGACAGGGATCAGCTTTGCCTTGGACAAAGCCTTGCTTAAGAAGTACTTGGTTCAACTTCTTATTCCATGCTCTTCCTGCTTGCTTCAGGCCATAAATCCCCTTCTGAAATTTGCAAATGAGTTGCTGTGTCTTGGGATCGGCGAAGCCTGGAGGTTGTAGCATGTACAATTCTTCCTCTATCTCTCCATGTAGAAATGCAGTTTTTACATCTAGGTGTTCAACACTCATGTTCCTGGAAGCTGCTAGACTCAGGAGCATTCTGATTGTGGTATGTTTTACAACAGGAGTAAAATATTCATTGTAATCAAGTCCATTTTTTTGTGAATAGCCTTTTGCGACTAGTCTAGCTTTGTATCTTTGTACTTCTCCATTTTCATCTTGTTTGGCTTTGAAAACCCATTTGCATCCTATGGCTTTCTTGCCTTTTGGTAGTTTTGTCAAAGTCCATGTTTTGTTCTTGTGTAGAGCTTCTAGCTCTTCTTGTGCTGCTATCTTCCACTTGCTTGCTTCATCTGGTGGCATTTGCTGCACTTCATCCCACAATGCAGGTTCTTTTGGTAACGACGACCTTGCGAGGTAGGTGAGTCTCTCGGCTGGAACTCCTTTGTTGGGTCATGATGAGCGTCTTGGAGCAGGTTCAGGAGTGGCACTTGGTGGTTCAACCCCTCTGCGTCCTCGGCCTCGTCATCTGACTCTGGTGGAGTTTCTGCCTGAGCTTCTATCTCCCTCTGGGTCGGTGTGGTGGTTGTGTCTTTGGATGTTGGGCTAAACATCTCAAGCTGGTAGCTGCCACTGTTGGTTTCTGCGCAGTCATCATCAGCATGACTATGGTAGCCTTTCTCTCATTCATCGAAGTACACCACTCTGCATGTGCTTACATTTCCTGTCTTTGGGTTCAGTATTCTGTATCCCTTGCTTCCTGGAGCATACCCGATCATGATGCCTTCTTCAGCTCTGGGGTCTAGTTTGGATCTCTTTTCTTTTGGTATGTGTGCATAAACTTTGGATCCAAATTACATCAAAACCTTTGTTATTCAATGTTGAGAGACTCAGTAAATTGTCTTCTAAGTCTGGTACATAGTAAACATCTGCTGCCACAAGATCTTTGTGTTCATTTCCATTAATGCATCACAATGGCACACTTCCTTTTCCTTGAATCAAAATTGAACTGCCATCTGCTAATGTTATGCTTCCTTCTGTGTTTTCACTTAGCTCACAAAAGTCACGTTTATTCCCACATAGATGTCTGCTGGCCCCTGAATCAATTACCCATCGTCTAGGATTTTTATTGGTATCAGCTCTATAAGCAGTGTGTAAAGTCTCCTCATGCTTAACATTTTTCTCTTTGGAAAAACTTTTTTTTTTTGGAAAAACTTTCTTTTTCAGCAATGAATGGAAAAAAATCTATTTGGTAATGTGCTTAGCAAAAAAGACATCTTAAGTTTTTCATTCATGAGATTCTCAACTGTGCTCAGCTGATCAAAGATTCCCTGTATCCTTATCAGGTGGTCATTTACATTTCCATTGTCTTCCAAATTACATGCATGCAGTTCTCATAACAAAGAGATCACTTTCTGATCATCAGCTTCTGAATATAGGGTGCATAAATCTCAATCATTTCCTTAGCAGTAGAAATATTTTTAATCTCTGGGGCTTCCGGTGTAGAGAAATGGCGAGCGGACGCATGAAGAACAGCTCGTCATATTTTTGAAAACAAACGGAGAAAGTTGGTCGATTTCGTGAGCGTTTCGGAGGAGCGGCGAATCGGCTGGGTAGCCAAAATAAGGGTGAACCTGAAAATAACAAAAAATCCTGCAGCTTCTGAGCGGCAGCGGAGAAAAAGCAAGCTGCAATTAAGGTACTTTCACTTTCTCAGCCAGCAAACAATGTACAGTGAAAGTAAGCTGAGAAGCCGGGTGAGCGACTGCCTTCGTTTTTCCCCGTTCGGGTTAGCTGCTGTTTCTTCTACACTTCTATACTGCTTCAAAATTCAAACGAAATCTATTTCAAATTAATAAAAACTTTCTCATCAAGAATCCCTTATTTAGAGGTCCAAAGAAAGCGGCTGAGACGTCAAGTTGCTGACAAGTAGGTAAAAGTGACTATTTATTAATTAATTATTTAAAATCGCCATCTTTAATTGTGTTCAAGAAAACAAATTAAACTAAAACTATTGTTCTATACGTGGAGATTTATAATATAATCAAAAAATGGCTTCAAAGAAAATGTTAAGGAGAAATTCAGACTCGTCTGAAGATAAAGGAGAATGGCTAAAGCCACTATTTGAGGACTTTACAAAGAAAGCCATTCAAAGCATTACAGCAAATGTAAATTCAATACTTGAAGAAAAAATACAAGGCTTTGAAAAATCTTTAGACAAAAAACTAGGCAATTTGGAACAGAGATTTCAAACAGAAATAAAAGGAATGAAAATAAAAATGAAAACAATGGAAAAAAATAAAGAAGAGGAATGGAGTAAATTATCTCTACTGGAACTAAAACAAAAAGAGACTTGTTTAAGAATAAGAGGACTAAAAGAAGGAAAAGAAATTGAAATTAAAAATACAATTACCCAAGCCTTGGCTGACTTGATAGACTGGGAAAAAGAACAACTAGAAGAAGAAATAGAATTAATGTATCAGGTCAATTCAAGATATGCAAGAGAACACAATACAGCAAGAGATCTGGTGATTGAGTTTAGTAGGAAAAAACAGAGAGACTTGATTTTGCAAACAAGGTTTGATAAGAAAATAAACATAGAAGGGAGAGATATCCAAATGTTTAAAGAAATTCCTGCTGCCATAGTGAAAAAAAGAAAAGAATACTATTTTTTGACCGAAGCCCTGAAAAGGGAAAAAATTACTTATAGATGGGAAACCCTGGAAGGGGTAAATGTATTGTACAAAGCGCAAAGGCATAAATTAAACTCAGTGGAAAAAGCAAAAGACTTTCTTAGAAAGCTAGAAAAAGATATTATACCTTCATCAAGAAAAAGCCCCCCAAAAGAAAAAATATCAGAAAAATTTAAAATTTTTGCTCAGGCAGTGGGCTCTCAAGAATTAGATAGTCAATCAGATAATGAATAATGTAAGATGTCTTTCTTGGAATGTAAATGGGTTGAATTCTCCAGTTAAAGGAAATAGAATTTTCCATATTCTTTATAAATATAAATTGGATATAATCTGTTTACAGGAAACACACATTAGAGATAAAGATAGTAAATTATTAAGTAATAAAAAATTAGGATTAGAATTTGCAACGATAAATGACAAAAAAAATGGGATTGTATGTTATATTAAACCAAATTTAAAACCACAACTAATAAAAGTAGATGATAAAGGAAGATTCATTTTAATTGAAATTGAAGTTCAAAATACAAAAATAATACTAGTAGGTATCTATGCCCCAAATGATAATCAGAACAATTTTTTTAAGACATTGATGAATTGTCTAACAGAACTGCCTAATAAAAATTGGATAATGATGGGTGATTGGAATGGTGTCGTTAACCCATTTCTAGATAGAAAATCTGACAAATATATCAAAGCTCAGCAAGGTAAACTACCTCAGGTTTTTTTTGATCTTATGAACAATTTAGAAATGATGGATACTTGGAGAAGAGAATATATAGAAGAGAGTAAAATTAAATTAATAGAGTTTTTTGAATTAAATATGAAAGATAATATAAAGATTAACACCATTTGGGATGCAAGCAAAGCATATATGAGAGGCCATTTTATATCTTTAGGTAGATATCACAAAAAAATGAAACTACAAAAATTTATGAAACTATGTGAACAAATTAAAACAAAAGAAACTGAGCTGCAAAATAAACCCGGAGATAATGATATAAAAAACCAAATTATCATTCTCCAAAAGCAAATAGAAATATTAACAACTGAAGAAATGGAAAAAAACCTGAGGTATATTAAACAGAGAAATTTTCAATATGCAAATAAAGCGGGCAAATGGTTAGCATTTAAGTTAAGAAAAGAAGAGGGAAAAAATTATAAATAAAATTAAAGATAAAGGGCTAGAATTAAGTGATAACACCAGCATCAAAAAAGTATTTTATGAATTTTATACCACATTATATCAAAAACAACAATTGGATGTAGAAAAAGCAGACAGATACTTAACAGAAAGCAATTTACAAAAAATAACTAAATTACATCAAGACAGATTAAATGAACCCATAACTATCCAAGAGATCTCAAATGCAATTCAAAGGCAGAAATCAGGCAAATCTCCAGGTCCAGACGGATTTACCGCTATGTACTACAAAATGTTTCAAGACCATTTATTAATACCATTCAATTTATTACTAAATTCAATAATGATAGGAAATGGAATACCGGAAACCTGGACAAATGCCAACATAATATTAATTCCTAAGCCAGATCAAGACCACACCTCATGTAAAAATTTTAGACCAATCTCATTATTAAATACAGATTACAAAATTTTTACTAGTATTTTGGCAAATAGATTAAAAGAGGTTTTACAAGATGTAATTAATATGGATCAATCGGGCTTTTTACCAAAAAGACATATCAAAGACAACATTAGAACTATCATAAATCTAATTGAATATGTCAAAGTTCATAAAGAAAAACAAATTCTACTGTTGTTCTTAGACGCAGAAAAAGCCTTTGACAATCTAAATTGGGATTTTATGATTAAAATATTAGAAAGATTGGACTATAGGGACAAATTTATAAAAGCTATTCAAGCCATATATACACGGCAAATTGCCAAAATAGTAGTAAATGGAGATACTACCCAGGAATGTTATATAGGTCGGGGCACCAGGCAAGGTTGCCCGATCTCGCCACTCCTTTTTATCTTGGTATTAGAAGTTTTATTAGAAAATATAAGAAAAGATAATTTAATAGAAGGGATAAGAATAAAAAAGGAAAATTATAAATTAAGAGCTTTCGCTGATGACATGGTTATAACTCTACAAAATCCAGAAACTTCGATTAAACATTTATTAAAAAAAAATCAAGATTTTGGTGAATTGGCGGGGCTCAAAATAAACAATCATAAAACAAAGATGATAAATTTGAATATGAACCAAAATACTATTCATAATATGGAACAGATTACGGGTTTTGTAAATGTTAAAAAACTAAGATATCTAGGAGTGGACATAACATCTAATAATTCAAATTTATTTAAAAATAACTATACAAAATTATGGACCAATATAAAAAATGATTTAAAACTATGGAAAAATCTAAATCTATCATTCCTGGGTAGAATTTCAACAATAAAAATGAATATATTACCAAAAATTATTTTCTTATTCCAAACTATTCCAATTGTTATAACCCAAAAAACCTTTCAAAATTGGCAACAAGAGTTGGCAAAATTTATCTGGCAAGGCAAAAAGCCAAGAATAAAATATAAATTCCTACAAGACACTAAAGAGAATGGTGGTTTTGATCTTCCTAACTTAAAAGTATATTATGAGGCATGTATTCTATGGTGGCTTCGAGATTGGATAAGACTGGATGATAGAAAACTACTTAATCTGGAAGGTCATGATTTAAAATTTGGTTGGCATGGATACCTATGGTATAACAAAATTAAAGCAAATGTAGCATTTAATCATCATACCATTAGGAAATCAATTATAAGAATTTGGAATAAATATAAAAATACAATCTTACCAAATATACCTCTTTGGATTTCACCACATGAAGCTTTTATTTGGTATGGAAATTTAAATATAGGTAATTGGATAACATACAAAGATCTACTAACATTTGAAGGATCAAACTATAATTTAAAATCAAGAGAAGACTTACTAAAAGATGGAATAAAGTGCAATTGGTTTTCATATGCACAAATCAAAGAACAATTCAGAGTGGATAATAAAAACTTTAAATTTAAAGAAAGTGCAAACAATTGGGATACCGTCCTATGGAAAGATAAGAACCACTTAATTTCAAAAATGTATAAGATATTAATATCAAATAATTTGGATAATATACAAAAAAGAAATGTATATGTAATTTGGAAAAAAATTTAGGTCACAAGATCCAATTTGAAACCTGGGAAAATATCTGGCTAAAAGATCTAAAATTCACATTGAATTATAATATGAAAGAAAATTTCTATAAAATGATGTATAGGTGGTATCTAACGCCAAACACTCTGTCAAAAATGAATAATAGACTATCTAACAGATGTTGGAAGTGTAAAAAAGAAGTGGGCACTTTTTTCCATCTTTGGTAGTCTTGTAAGGAAACAAAAAAATATTGGTTAAAAATACATCAAACAATAAGTGAAATATTGGAAGATGATCTAATAATTGAACCAGACATGTATCTATTAGGATTTTTAAAACCTGAGATACGTAAGAAATATGGGAAATTACTATTTTATTTAATAACTGCGGCTAGAATTATATTTGCTAAACACTGGAAAGAGGATTGTTTACCTACAATCGAGGAATGGTTATTAAAAACAATGGATTTAGTTCAAATGGCAAAATTAACAGATTTATTAAATGATAAGAATCAAGAAGAATTTAACTTATGTTGGGACCCATTTTATAGATATATAGAAAAAACTCAAAAAATACAAATAGTGAATTCAATGTAAATAAGATATAAAACTGTATAAATAGTTAATTATATAACATATAGAACCTATTGTAGAAATTTTTGATGAAAAAGTAGGAAGTCCATTTTATTTTGTTGTTTTGTTGTTTCTGTTTTATGTTGTTCGGTCATAGCAAAATTATAAGAAAGAAAGAAAACAGAGAATTAGGGGATCACAGAAAGAAGAGAAGGGTAAGAAGGGAAACATGAGATCTTAGAAGGTACAAGTATGTTGAGAGGAGTAGGAGGTAAAGGGTTAAAGGTTGAAAGTCCTATGAGAAACTGTATTTAAATGCATTCAGAAAGTGGAAAGTTAATTAGAATGTTTTGGTTTGATTGAAGAGGTTGGAGGTATGGAAGAAAGAAAAGATATATACACACACACACACACACACACACACACACAGCTCAAAAAAATAAAGGGAACACTGAAACAACACAATGTAAGTCCAAGTCAATCACACTTCTGTGAAATCAAACTGTCCACTTAGGTAGCAACACTGATTGACAATCAATTTCACATGCTGTTGTGCACATGGAATAGACAACAGGCGGAAAGCATAGGCAGTTAGCAAGACATCCCCAATAAAGGAGTGGATCTGCAGGTGGTGACCACAGACCACTTCTCAGTTCCTATGCTTTCTGGCTGATGGTTTGGTCACTTTTGAATGCTGGCGGTGCTTCCACTCTAGTGGTAGCATGAGACGGAATCTACAACCCACACAAGTGGCTCAGGTAGTGCAGCTCATCCAGGATGGCACATCAATGCGAGCTGTGGCAAGAAGGTTTGCTGTGTCTGTCAGTGTAGTGTCCAGAGCATGGAGGCGCTACCAGGAGACAGGTCAGTACATCAGGAGACGTGGAGGAGGCCGTAGGAGGGCAACAACCCAGCAGCAGGACCGCTACCTCCGCCTTTGTGCAAGGAGGGACAGGAGGAGCAACTGCCAGAGCCCTGCAAAATGACCTCCAGTGGGCCACAAATGTGCGTGTGGCTGCTCAAACGGTCAGAAACAGACTTCATGAGGGTGGTATGAGGGCCCGACGTCCACAGGTGGGGGTTGTGCTTACAGCCCAACACCGTGCAGGACGTTTGGCATTTGCCAGAGAACACAAGATTGGCAACTTCGCCACTGGCGCCCTGTGCTCTTCACAGATGAAAGCAGGTTCAACTGAGCACATGTGACAGACGTGACAGGGTCTGGAGACGCCGTGGAGAACGTTCTGCTGCCTGCAACATCCTCCAGCATGACCGGTTTGGCAGTGGGTCAGTAATGGCGTGGGGTGGCATTTCTTTAGGGTGCCGCACAGCCCTCCATGTGCTCGCCAGAGGTAGCCTGACTGCCATTAGGTACCGAGATGAGATCCTCAGACCCCTTGTGAGACCATATGCTGGTGCGGTTGGCCCTGGGTTCCTCCTAATGCAAGACAATGCTAGACCTCATGTGGCTGGAGTGTGCCAGCAGTTCCTGCAAGATGAAGGCATTGATGCTATGGACTGGCCCGCCCGTTCCCCAGACCTGAATCCAATTGAGCACATCTGGGACATCATGTCTCGCTCCATCCACCAACGCAACGTTGCACCACAGACTGTCGAGGAGTTGGGGGATGCTTTAGTCCAGGTGTGGGAGGAGATCCCTCAGAAGACCATCCGCCACCTCATCAGGAGCATGCCCAGGCGTTGTAGGGAGGTCATACAGGCACGTGGAGGCCACACACACTACTGAGCCTCATTTTGACTTGTTTTAAGGACATTACATCAACGTTGGATCAGCCTGTAGTGTTCTTTTCCACTTTAATTTTTGAGTGTAACTCCACATCCAGACCTCCAGGGGTTGCTTACATTTGATTTCCATTGCTTTTTGTGTGATTTTGTTGTCAGCACATTCAACTATGTAATGAACAAAGTAATTAATACGAATATTTCATTCATTCAGATCTAGGATGTCTTATTTCAGTGTTCCCTTTATTTTTTTGAGCAGCATATATATATATATATATATATATATATATATATATATATCAGCTTATATATATATATATATATATATATATCTCAGCTTATATATATATATATATATATATCAGCTTATATATATATATATATATATATCAGCTTATATATATATATATATATATATATCAGCTTATATATATATATATATATATATCAGCTTATATATATATATATATATATAGCAGCTTATATATATATATATATATAGCAGCTTATATATATATATATATATAGCAGCTTATATATATATATATATATATACACACACACACACACACACACATTAATGTATATATTTAGAAATTATACAATACATTGTATAATGTATAATATGTGTTGTATGTTGTATTGTATTATTGTTGATTTATGTCTATGTTAACGATGTTTAATAAAATTTATTTTAAAAAAAAGAAATATTTTTAATCTCTGCTAATCTGTGATCTGGAAGAGATCTAGCAATGAGAATTTTAACTTTCTTATCCTTTTTCTTCCACTGTGTTTTGGCTTCCTCCCCATCCTCTGGTTTAGGTTCAGGTAAATCCAGAACATCCAAACAATCTTCAAAATTTATCTGCATTATCAATCTGAATAGCCATGCCAAGTAATTATCCTCAGTCAATCTTGGTATGGGGGGGGAGCCCCCTCCTCTTTCTCCATTGTTCAGAGAGAGGACAAAAAATTCTGAACATAGCTTTTTAAATGTGCAAGTGGCTTCCCTTTTTGTGGCTGTGAGGCCAACAACAAAAAAACTTTTAAAGAGATCAGTACTGCACTGGTTTGTACTGGTCTTGTACTGGTCTGTACTGGTCTTGTACTGGGCCCGTAACCCTTGATGGAGTTTTGAAGGTTAATAAAAGAACTCCAAGCAGCTAACAACAATCTTGCAGAGTAGAAGCATGAACCAGCAGGGAACTTGCACTTTAACCTTAATTATGTTCAGAAATAAATTTAGTCTTCATACATTAGTTAGATGAAGAAAAATAGAGATAGCTTACATTTATTCAGTAGATCTGGATACAAGTAGACTGAGTCAAATCAATTACACCCCCCCCCCCACTGTAAGACAGACTGTGCCATTGTGATCGAACCTGGGGCGGTTTTACCAAAAACCAAATTATATTCCATGACACATAAAGAATTACAAGAACTGAGAAAATTCATTGATAAGAACCTGGAGCAGGGTTTCATTGAGCCGGCCACTTCGCCAATGGCAGCCCGTTTTATTCAGGAAAAAGAAAGATGGTTCATTAAGACTGTGTACTGACTATAAAGGTTTAAATGCCATTTGTATTTCCAATCAGTATCCTCTGCCTTTGTTGAAAGACATGCTGGCCCACCTCACAAAAGGGAAAATCTTTACCAAGTTGAATTTAAGGGAAGCGTACTTCAGAGTGTGCATACTTGAGGGGGATGAATGGAAGACTGCCTTTAACTGCCAATTTGGGTGCTTCCAGTATCAGGTCATGCCGTTCAGCTTGTCTGGAGCCCCTGGGGTGTTCATGAATTTAATGAATGAGGTGCTACACGAATTTTTATATAGAGGAGTACTGGTCTACCTAGACAACATTTTAATCTATACTGAAACAATGGAAGAATACGTACAATTGGTACGTGAGGTGTTAAAGAGACTGTTAGAAGCCCAACTGTATGTTAAATTGTCAAAATGTGAATTCCATAAAGAAAAATTGGATTATTTGGGATATAGAGTATCTCACCAGGGGATTGAAATGGACCCAGCAAAAGTATGCAATGTGTTGGGGTGGGAACCTCCAAGAACCGAAAGGCAATTACAATCATTCCTAGGGTTCTCAAATTTCTATTGTCAGTTCATACCCAACTTTGCGCAAATTGTCCTACCCTTAACTGATCTTTTGAAAACGAAAAGTCAAGGTGAGGGGCAGAAAGCAGTGAAACCGGGGGCAGTGCTGAAATGGACTCCAGAGTGCCAGGCTGCTTTCGACAACCTGAAGGTGCTTTTCACAGTGGAGCCGATTTTAAAACACCCTGATTCTGAGAAACCTTTTGTTATTCAAACTGATGCTTCAGATACTGCAGTGGGATTCGTGCTTTTACAACGCAATGTAAATAATGTATTAAGACCTTGCGCTTACATCTCTTGCAAATTTTCAGAAACTGAGAGACGTTGGCATGTTTGGGAGAAAGAGGCTTTTGCAGTACGCCATGTATTGGCCACTTGGAGGCATTTATTGGAGGGTTCTCCCCACCCGTTTGAAGTGTGGACTGATCACAAAAACCTAGAAGCACTAAAATCTCCACGTAAATTGAATCCAAAGCAGGTGTGCTGGACTGAGTTCTTCAGCTGATTCAATTTTACTTTAAAGTACCTTCCCGCAGGGAAATTTTTTTAGCAGATGCCCTTTCTAGATTGCCAGAACATGACAGCCAAAGGGAGGAGGTCATTAATACTGTAATGTCTCCCCAGCAACTTGGTATTGACCCAGAACAAGTCGAAAGGGTTGAGAATCCCTTAGAAATTGGTCCGAAACCACAAGTGGGGAAAGCAACAATCACCCGCAATAAAAAACAACCACCTGATCCCCCTTTAGAAACAGCATTGACGAAAGAATTAAGAACTGAAATACAAAAAGATCCTTGGTGGGTGGTGAACAAACAAACTCTCCAAGAGAGCAATGGATTGTGGTGGAATGGGGAGAGACTGTACATTCCTGGTGCTTTACGAAAGTGCATTTCGGTGCCTTCCGGAAACAACTGAAGACCTGGCTCTGCCACCTCGCTTGGGATGGGAGGAGTAATAGCTCCTCTTGGGGTTGGCTTGCTCCGTAGAGTTCTTTTAAACTTACATCAGAGCCTCTTGGGTCTTATATATTTAATTAATTTATATTGATATATATTATGTATTGTATTTTATAAGTTTTTATATTTTTTTATTGCTGGCTTTGTGTAAACCGCCCAGAGTCCCCTCTGGAAATGGGGGGAGATGGGCGGTGATATAAGTTAGAAATATAAATAAATAAATTTTTGAGAGGTGTCACGATGACAAAGTAGTTGGTCATTTTGGGTTTGTAAAGACACTGCACTTGGGCAGAAGGCAATTCTGGTGGCCCACATTAAGAAAAGATGTAAAAGACTATGTAACTACTTGTCCTATATGTGCCACCACAAAGAAATCGACTGGAAAGCCAGTAGGACTGTTGCAATCAGTGGCAAACCCTTCTCAACACTGGAAGCAAATAGCTATGGACTTTATAGTAGATTTACCAGAAAGTAAAGGAAAGACTGTGATTTGGGTTGTCACGGATTTGTTTTCTAAGCAAGCACATTTCATTCCATGCAAAGGTCTGCCTTCTGCTAGTCAGCTTGCAAAACTCTTTATTCAACACGTCTATCACCCTCACCAAGTCATCTTGTCTGCCTCCTGAGGAATCTGTATAATGACCCAGTAGCAACGGTAAGAACAGAGCACGGAACAACGGACTGGTTTAAGATTGGGAAAGGAGTACGGCAGGGCTGTATACTCTCACCCTACCTATTCAACCTGTACGCAGAACACATCATGCGACGTGCTGGGCTTGAGGAATCCAAGGCTGGAGTTAAAATTGCTGGAAGAAACATTAACAATCTTAGATATGCAGAGAATTACCACTTTGATGGCTGAAAGCGAGGAGGAGCTGAGGAACCTTATGACGAAGGTGAAAGAAGAAAGTGCAAAAGCTGGGTTGCAGTTAAACCTCAAAAAAACCAAGATTATGGCAAACAGCTTGATTGATAATTGGCAAATAGAGGGAGAAAAAGTGGAGGCAGTGACAGACTTTGTATTTCTAGGCGCAAAGATTACTGCAGATGTTGACTGCAGCCAGGAAATCAGAAGACGTCTACTTCTTGGGAGGAGAGCAATGGCAAATCTTGATAAAATAGTTAAGAGCAGAGACATCACACTGACAACAAAGGTCCACATAGTTAAAGCAATGGTATTCCCTGTAGTAACCTATGGCTGTGAGAGCTGGACCATAAGGAAGGCTGAGCGAAGGAAGATAGATGCTTTTGAACTGTGGTGTTGGAGGAAAATTCTGAGAGTGCCTTGGACTGCAAGAAGATCAAACCAGTCCATACTCCAGGAAATAAAGCCAGACTGCTCACTTGAGGGAATTATTTTAAGGGAAAACTGAAGTACTGTACTTTGGCCACATAATGAGAAGACAGGATACCCTGGAGAAGACGCTGATGCTAGGGAAAGTGGAAGGCCAAAGGAAGAGGGGCTGACCAAGGGCAAGATGGATGGATGATATTCTGGAGGTGACAGACTTAACCATGGGGGAGCTGGGGATGGTGACGGCCGACAGGAAGCTCTGGCGTGGGCTGGTCCATGAAGTCACGAAGAGTCGGAAGCGACTGAACGAATAAACAACAAAATCACCCTCACGGTGTCCCCGACAGGGTAATTAGCGACCGCAGAAGTCAATTTACTTCCAAATTTTGGAGGGCATTTTTAAAATTAATTGGAGCAGAACAAAGTTTAAGTTCGTCATTTCATCCTCAGACGGACAGAGCGACTGAATGTCTGAATGCTGTATTGGAACAATATTTAAGGTGTTATATTAGTTATCAGCAAAATGACTGGGTTGATCTGTTGCCGTTTGCTGAAGTTGCGTATAACAATGCGGTGCACCAAAGTACGGGGTTTTCCCCTTTCAAGATTGGTACGGGGCAGGACTTTGTGCCAATACCTGATTTGCCTTCTCCCCCTTCTGGAGATGGACCCAATCCTTTGTTGGCAGATGAGTGGATTGCTAAAGTGACAGCCAATTGGCCAATTATGAAACAGACTTTGCAAGAAGCAAAAAACACTTATAAAAAGCTTGCCAATGCAAAAGGATCCCGAGTGGCAATTAAAAATCGGAGAAAAGGTTTACCTGTCAACGAAGAACCTCTGTTCTACACAACCTTCTTAAAAACTTGGGCTGAAATATGTAGGACCGTTTACAAATCACCAAAATTATAAATCCAGTGACTGCTCAATTAGACTTGCCAGAAAATCTAAGGAAAGTGCATCCCGTGTTCCATATCAGCCTGTTAAAACCTGTGAAATCTTCCGACAAGTGGCATCCCAAACAACCCAAACCTCCCCCTGTTATGGTGGAAGGTGAACAACACTTTGAAGTAAAAGCTATCCTTGATTCCAGGCTTCACAGAGGAAGACTTCAGTACTTAGTTCAATGGCAGCATTTGCCGAGCAGCTTCAACGAGTGGGTGGAGAAACGACACGTCCGTGCTCCTAGACTCACTGCTCAATTTCATTGTAAGTTTCCTGATAAACCTAAATAGATTCTTCCCTTGTCATTAATGGCTATTCTGTTTTCATTTTACCGGTCCTGGTGCCATGAACCTGAACTGAGCCTGCATTTTTTATTGCATATTATTCTCCTTCCTTTCTTTTCTTTGGGGGGCGGCATGTCAGGGTTCCAGTTAGAATCCTGCCATGTACATTCACAGATACGTGTCAGCCTGAACTTGAATGGGAGAGGGAGTGCATTCCAAGAGCCACGCCAGACTGTTGGAGCCTGTTTTGCAGATCGTCAAGGTTGTCCACCTGCACGAGTTGGAGGGGGCTTGAATGGAGTAGGAAAGTAACAGACAATGAGATCATGGGGTGAGGTGGCTGGCACCAGGGGGCGGGGAAAGCTAAAGGCAACCTTTTGGCGGGAAATGTTATTCAGGTCTTTGAGAATGCTTTGATTTACATGTATCCTTAATAAAGCTTATTCTGCAATTCAAAAGAACTGCATGGAGAAGTGTTTATTGGGGCATTGAAGTCAGGGTCATCACAGAAAGGGAATAGGGTGTTGGGAATGACTGTGATAAGCAAAAGAAAAGGAAATAAAGCAAAATTCAGTTCATACCAATATCATCCATTCCTTCTCTTTCCATACCTGCTTCCATCACATCCACCCACTGCTTCATCCACTGTCTTTCGTTCATTAAAGTTCTCACCTGCCTCTTTTGAGAACTTCGCCAACTCCATCCCACCACGACTTCCTCAATCTTCCTCTTCCTTTTGACCATTCTCTCTTCCTTTCTATATTTGTTTTTCAAATATATGCACACTTCAGTGTACCTCTTTTGTTCAGGTCACTCACTTTTGTATTCGGTCCAAATTCTTTTCTTTTGACCTGATCTCTTCCTTATTTTACCACACATAGTTCCTACATTCCTACTGTCTTTACTTACTTCTGTTTCTCCCAAAATACTCTCGCTTCCAGGTAACAAAGTGAGCATAAGCATGCTCTCATACACAAACATTTTCACTTCTTTCAACATTCATTCCTCATAAAGATGGCACACTTCCTCCTACCTTTCTACAAGCTTTTGCTCATTTCTCCATTTCCCCATCATTGCTAAGCATTCTACCATAAATTTATCTACTTGCTCTAAACGTTTGCCCTTTACGTTGCAATTGTTCATTCATTTTTACTTTCTAACACAACTACCTTGGTCTTTGAGAAGTGTTTGGTGTGGATACAGCCACTGACTAGGTTCACAGAATAAGCTAGACTAGGCTAAAATGCAATTACAGGTAGTCCTCACTTAATGACCATTTGTTTAGTGATGGTTCAGACTTACAACGGTGCTGAAAAAAACCGACTTATGACCGGTCCTCACACTTATGACCTCCATGGAGTCCCTGCGGTCACATGATTACAATTCAGGTGCTTGGCAACCGGTTCACATTTATGACTGTTGCAGCACCCTGTGGTCACGTGATCGCCATTTTCGACCTTCGCAGCTGGCTTCTGGCAAGCAAAATCAATGAGGAACCACGTGATTCATTTAAGGACCATGTGGTTCACCTAACGCCCGTGGTGATTCACTTAACAACTGCCGCAAAAAACGTAAAATCAGGTCAGATTCACTTAATGACTGCTTTGCTTAGCAACCAAAATTCTGGTCCCAATTGTGGTCATTAAGAGGATTACGTGTATGTGATTTGTAGTTCAGTGTCTTGTGAGAATGAGCCTGTTTCTCAAAATGTCATGAAGTGTGAACCAGGCCATCATGTTAAGCCATAATGCATTTTTGGCTCAACTCTTTTAGGCAGGCACATGGACACAGTACACATAAAAAGCTGCAGGAGTTTGGATTTGATCATGTGGTTGCAGCTGCCATCTTGACTTTTTTGACTCTGGATACCCCTGGCAGAGCATGTTACATGTACTCAGGAAAGCTCTTCTTTTAAAAACTCGATTTAGGATTTACTGTGTTTTCTCCTTAGAATTTCTATCCCCAATTTCTCTGTCTCTAATGTCTTCTTCATCTTATCTTGTACTAAGCTGCAAAGATGACCCCTATTCTTTGGATAGATTATAGCAGGGTTTCTCAACCTTGGCAACTTTAAGATGTGTGGACGTCAACTCCCAGAAATTCTGCAAGTTGAAGTCCACACATCTTAAAGTTGCCAAGGTTGAGAAACACTGGATTATAGAGTAAAGTTACAGTTGTTCCCAGCATCTGCATTTCTACAAAGAACCAGTCTCCCTCCCTCCCTCCCTCTTTTTTCCTTCCTTCCTTCCTTGGAAAATGTAAGACACTGAACGCATGACAAAGGGTTCAGACAAACTGGAACAGGTGCAAAGTAGGACAACTAAACTGAGTAGGGGACTAAAAACTAAGTCCTACTGTAAGAGATTGAAGCATCAGGATGGTTTGAGCCTTGAGAAAAGATAACCAAAGGCGATATAATAGCAGTTTTCAAGTACCTGAAAAGATGTTGCATGGAAGATATCCAAGACCTGCTCCCTGTCACCTTGGAGTGCAGGATAGGGAATTAAAAGTTTGATTCCAGCTGAATGTCAGGAAAAATAATATACGGGAACGATAAGGAGGTTTGACAGTTAAACCAGTTCACTAGGGAGGTCCTAAGTGCAGGTCTGTGCAAAGCTTCAAAGGGTGGGTGGGTGGGCTTTGTTTTGACAAAACTCCATGCAAAACCCCTCTCCAAGGCCCCTTCAGAAAGCAACATGGCTCCTTTACTTCGGAGAGCAATGCAACATTGCAGGGTATGGTCAAAAGAGTCAAGATGGCTGCCCCAACAGTGTGATTGAAGCTCTGCGGTGGCCACCACCTCAACTGTTTTGACCGTACCCCATGGACATCCCACGACATTGCTTCACTCCATCTTGTTTCTGATGGTTACCGGAGCAGCACCAACATTAAGGCTTTGAGGCAATACCGAAAGCCTCACTGGGGAAAATCTCAGTTGCTTCACATCACTCTCGTGAGCTTCCTTTCTCTTGCTGTGTTCAAGCCAGAGGCGGCCAAGGTGTGTTTGTGTGTGCGTGAGTCAAAAATATCAAGGGGGCCGCAGCCAGGCAAACAAAGTCCTGGGATGGGGTTTTGATCACACGGTTGTGACCGCCAAGTTGACTTTTTTGATCCGCCCTCCTACGGATGCCCCTTGTTCGAAAGGATGCTGCCCTGCCTTCTTTGGGGGATGTTTTCAATAGGGGTCAGCCCTTCAAGGTAGGCCATGTCAGGAAACAGACTCTACAAGTTTGACAGGAACTCTACTTTATTGACATAGTAGGGTATAATACCCGAATCTTGAAAGCCTGACTGTGTTTCCCTTCCCTCCCTCTTATAACCCAGTGAAATGAGGGTGGATCCAGCCTGAGCTGCTTTCTTATGCTTTCTCTGTTTCCCATGCAGAGAAAACATGCTTTTATTTCTGTAACCATTTCTTCATAGTTTCTCCAAGGTCATCTCTCTCTCTCTCCCCCTCTCTCTGCCTTCGAGTCAGTTTTTGACTCCCGGTGACCGCCAGGACAAGTCGCTGCAGTTTTCTTGGCAAGGTTTTTCAGAAGCAGCTTGCCATTGCCTCCTTCCTAGGGCTGAGAGAGAGTGACTGGCCCCAAATCCCCCAGCTGGCTTTGTGCCTAAGGCAGCACTAGAACTCCCGGTTTCTAGCCTGGTGCCTTAACCACTAGACCAAACTGGCTCTCCTACAAAAGGATTATAGTGCTGATCGAGGGGGTTGGGTCCCTCCGTGTCCCCTTCCAATTCTATAATTCTATACTTTTGGGGATTCTGATCCTTGCTTCCTAATCTGCCCTTATGGATACAATCAGGAAGATTCCTACTAGGTTAGTGGGAGATGGCAGGGCCCAACCTGAAAACTTTTCCCGAGGAAGCACGGTTCTCCCTGTACTGTGGTCCTTTTTCTGCGCCTTCGTATCTCTCAGTCTTCCTCGTTTCCATCCTCCATCCTCCACGGGCTTGCAGAGAGCGTCTTCCCATCTTGGTTGCTCTGCTGGCAGGCAGCATGCATCTTAATTTTGCAAGAGCGATGCTGGCGATCGTTCTCCGACACAAACCCGGCGGAGCCAAGCACAACTGGACTCTGTTTGGATCAATAGCCGTGGTTTTCCCCGTCCTCTCCTTTCCCCCACAGGGAGATATTTACTGTCATAATTCAGCTGATAGAATTATAATCATGCCGAGGCTGCCTCAAAATGCTCCCGGAGCCTGTCAGCGTCTGTCGTTGATAATGAATAGCCCCCAAAGGAAACATCCACCCAGCAAAATTAATGATCCTTTGGAAAGAGAAACTGGCAGAATGATGGCCGTTGCAATCGAAAGTGAGAGGTTATAAAGCGTTTTTAAGAGAGATGTCAGAGTGATTCCAGGGGGTCCACTGTGCAAGAGCCAGGGGGGTGGGAAAAGGTCCTGGAAGGATGGAGCTGCGGGTCTGTAATCTGCTGGGTTCATAGATTCTATAACCCACTCTCCATGACCGGTATACGCAAGGTCTCAAATGGTGTACTGCACAGCTTTCCAAACTTTTCATGTTGGTGACACACTTTTTAGACATGCATCATTTTGCGACACACTCTTACAGCAGGGCACAAGGCAGGCACTAGGACCTGCGTGGAATCACAGCAGGTTTGGAGGCAGCCAGGCACAAGGCAGGCACTAGGACCTGCGCGGAATCACAGCAGGTTTGGAGGCAGCCAGGCACAAGGCAGGCACTAGGACCTGCGTGGAATCACAGCAGGTTTGGAGGCAGCCAGGCACAAGGCAGGCACTAGGACCTGCGTGGAATCACAGCAGGTTTGGAGGCAGCCAGGCACAAGGCAGGCACTAGGACCTGCGCGGAATCACAGCAGGTTTGGAGGCAGCCAGGCACAAGGCAGGCACTAGGACCTGCGCGGAATCACAGCAGGTTTGGAGGCAGCCAGGCACAAGGCAGGCACTAGGACCTGCGCGGAATCACAGCAGGTTTGGAGGCAGCCGGGCACAAGGCAGGCACTAGGACCTGCGCGGAATCACAGCAGGTTTGGAGGCAGCCGGGCACAAGGCAGGCACTAGGACCTGCGCGGAATCACAGCAGGTTTGGAGGCAGCCGGGCACAAGGCAGGCACTAGGACCTGCGTGGAATCACAGCAGGTTTGGAGGCAGCAGGGCACAAGGCAGGCACTAGGACCTGCGCGGAATCACAGCAGGTTTGGAGGCAGCCAGGCACAAGGCAGGCACTAGGACCTGCGTGGAATCACAGCAGGTTTGGAGGCAGCCAGGCACAAGGCAGGCACTAGGACCTGCGCGGAATTACAGCAGGTTTGGAGGCAGCAAGGCACAAGGCAGGCACTAGGACCTGCGCGGAATCACAGCAGGTTTGGAGGCAGCCGGGCACAAGGCAGGCACTAGGACCTGCGTGGAATCACAGCAGGTTTGGAGGCAGCAAGGCACAAGGCAGGCACTAGGACCTGCGCGGAATCACAGCAGTTTTGGAGGCAGCCAGGCACAAGGCAGGCACTAGGACCTGCGTGGAATCACAGCAGGTTTGGAGGCAGCAAGGCACAAGGCAGGCACTAGGACCTGCGCGGAATCACAGCAGGTTTGGAGGCAGCAAGGCACAAGGCAGGCACTAGGACCTGCGCGGAATCACAGCAGGTTTGGAGGCAGCCAGGCACAGGGCAGGCACTAGGACCTGCGTGGAATCCTGGCAGGGCTCAGAGGCAGCAGCAGCCGCGACACACCCAGACACTGCAGCTGACACACTAACGCGTCGCGACACACAATTTGGAAAGCTCTGGTGTAGTGGGGAAAAAGGTTCAACTAGAGGTGGGGAGAGATAGATTTGACTCCCTCTCAGCTAAGAAAGTTCCCAGGGAGATTTTCGGCCAGTCCCTCCCTCTCAGCCTTAAAGCCAGGATGGTGTAGTGGTGAAGGCACTGGACTAGGAGCAGAGAGACCAGGTTCCACTCCCCCTCAGCCAGAGAAACTCCCTGGAGGACTTTAAGCTAACTAGCCAAACAGGCTGGGTTCATATAACACACCCACACCAAACTCTGTCCAAAAATGTTAGTCAGTTGCCAGGTTTTTAGCCAAACCGGTTGAGCCTAGAGTGGGTGCACGGCCACTGCCTCCCTTCCCTTGGTCCTTTGGATCTTTTGCATTGGACATCCTGGGACTGAACTAGACCAGGGTTTCTCAACCAGGGTTCCGTGGCACCCTCGGGTTCCGCGGGAGGTCACTAGGGGTTCCCGGGGAGATCACGATTTATTTAAGAAATTATGTCAAATTCAGGCAACTTCACATTGAAGAGGTAAGTTTCATTCTTTATTTTTAGTTTAAGAACACTGTTAATGCATATAGACAGGCCTACCCATGAAACGAATATAATAATTTTTTAAACTGCCAGCCTATATTTGAGCCTGAATCTGCAGGGGTTCCCCGAGGCCTGAAAAATATATTTCAAGGGTTCCTCCAGGGTCAAAAGGTTGAGAAAGGCTGAACTAGACACACAAGCCAATGAGCTACAAGCAGCCTTATAAAATGCCATGCGATGAGCTCTGACCTCATTCCTCCTGGCAGCAGGACTTCCCTTGGGTTTCAGCCATCACTGGAGATGCCCAGAAATCGGAGCAAGGCGTCTCTCAGAGTCAGAATGTTTGCTCTGCATGCGAGTGGTGCCATCTTTGGCATCTGCAGTCGGAAACTGCAAGGAGGAAGCCAACAAGCAAGATATGCATCAGCCTGCCAAGGATGTACAAAGAGATGAGTTCTGAAGGTGCTGTTCCACTTGGCTGGAATGGCTGCTAAGATGGCTACCTCTGTGGAATGCAGCCCTCCCTTTTTGCTCCCACCTCTTCCACCTCTATGTATCCACCCGATGATCAAGAAAACATGCAAACAAGTAACCCTGAACCTTCTAAGTTGTGAGGGCATCAAGGCAGAGTGGGAAGCCTTCTTCCCATGGCTGAGATGTTCCATCCTTTCCAGTTTCTCTGCTGTCCCAGTCACTCTTGGTCTTGCTTTCCTCTTCTTGGTTCACAAAACCTGTAGAGTAGACTAAAACAGGGTGGAATAGCTGTGGGTCTCTGTGTTGTGGAAATATAGTCATCGTCTTGGTTGAAGAAACTGGCTCAGGGGGACATGCAGGAGTGGTAAAAAAAAATCAACACGGTGCGATCAAAGCCCCACCTGTTTAAATGTGCATTGCATGTTAAAAAGGGGCGGGACTTTGATCACATGGTTGGGGCCACTTTTCTGATTTTTTTGACCCTCCTTTCAGACCCCCTGAACTGGGTTATCATGTTCAGCCATACTATCATTTGGGAATAACATTCTGGATGAAGGCAGAAGGCTGAGCACTTCCTGTGTTACATGAACAGCCTTATACTCTTTTCAACACCAACCCCCATTCCTCTGCCCCCCCCCATTCCTCTCCTTCTGACACTCTTTCTTTCCCTACGATGTCATTTTCTCTGTGTCTCTCTTCCCCAGGGGGAGCGTGTCACATTTTAAAATCCATATTCTGGTGTCATTTGGATATTGCATGCTATGCAAACAGAGCAATGGGCTTTTATTCACCTGGTTTGAGAATTTAGTATATGCTGTGAACCCCACCCAACTTCTCTGCTCCTTCTCTCTGCATCCGTTTAACAGGCTTGAGCCCTGGTTGTTGTTGTTGTTGTTGTTGTTATTCCTCCTCCTCCTCCTCCTCCTCCTCCTCCTCCTCCTCCTCCTCCTCCTCCTCCTCCTCCTCCTCCTCCTTCTTGAGAATATTTGTAGCTCAGGCTTGAACTGTGGAGTCCTTGGTGCTCTGAGCCTTGTTGTTTTCTTGCAGACGTTTCATTGCCAGACTAGGCAACATCTTCAGTGCTAAAAGGGAGTGGGACTTGCTCTCTGTTTATATACCCTGGCTTGTCCTGCTTGTGTTGGTGGAAGTGTTGTTCTCTCCCTAGGAGTTCCTTGATTGGGCTGTTGTTTGCTGCTTGGTTGATTGACTGAGTTAATAATCCTCCTCCTCCTCCTCCTCCTCCTCCTCCTCCTCCTTCTTGAGAATATTTGTAGCTCAGGCTTGAACTGTGGAGTCCTTGGTGCTCTCTGAGCCTTGTTGTTTTCTTGCAGACGTTTCATTGCCAGACTAGGCAACATCTTCAGTGCGAAAAGGGGGTGGGACTTGCTCTCTGTTTATATACCATGGCTTGTCCTGCTTGTGTTGGTGGAAGTGTTGTTCTCTCCCTAGGAGTTCCTTGATTGGGCTGTTGTTTGCTGCTTGGTTGATTGACTGAGTTAATAATCCTCCTCCTCCTCCTCCTCCTCCTCCTCCTCCTCCTCCTCCTCCTCCTCCTCCTCCTCGACTTTGTGCTGCAAAATCAACTGTTGTTTCCAATAGCTTTCTTTCAGCACAGGGACTCGGGTTGGGGGGAAGCCAAA
Source organism: Charina bottae (assembly GCA_023362775.1). Lineage (NCBI taxonomy): Eukaryota > Metazoa > Chordata > Lepidosauria > Squamata > Charinaidae > Charina > Charina bottae. The sequence continues at coordinate 6,053,033 of JALMGJ010000040.1, forward strand.
CAAGAGAGAGAAACTCTGCTGCTGATTTTTGTTAAAGTGTGGCACTGATTTGAAGCCAAAGGTGCGGGAATTTTTTTTTACTGCAAATACCTAATGGCCCAATTCTTAATAACAGCACAACTCCATTAAAGATAACACTGCCAGGGAAAATTCCAGACCATCGCTGAATGGCAGCCCAGAGTTACAGTGTTCTGCGTCTTTTGCTGCCATCTAAGATAGAATGTGGGAGTTGGAGACCATCTAGTCCCACCTCTTGCCTAGTGCCAGAAGTGGCCATTTGGATTTCTGCCACTCAGATATAGTAGCTCTAGCCAAGGGTTGTAGCCAGCTTTATTTGGAATCTGGCTCTCTCTCCATCTAGCCAAGTCTTCTCTGAGTAATGGAGCTTCTGAAGACCTCCAAGAAAAGGTCCTTACCTTCTCCAGCAACCAGCATTCTTCTAAGAAAGAAGGGCCTCTAACAGGAGATGCTAGGATTGGATTTCTCCTCGCAAAGGAGGTCTTCTAGCACCAGTGCAGCAGAAGTGTCTGTTGAGCATATGAAACTGCCTTGTATTGGCTGTGTTCACACGGGATGATTAACGTGGATAGGTAAAGACCATGTAGCTGCATTTGTATAACATGCTAAGCCTGGCAAACATTAAACCGTCATTTCCTTGTGGTTTAGCACATTATGTGAACCCAGCTTATTTGACTAGTCCAGTGTTTCTTAACCTTAGCAACTTTCAGATGTATGGACTTCAACTCCTAGAAGCTGGCTGGGGAATTCTGGGAGTTGAAGTCCACATACCTTAAAGTGGCCAAGGTTGAGAAACACTGGACTACTACATAGTTTTATATCTTGTGCAAATGCAGAAAATGATTGCTATTTAAACACACTGTGGTGCCAGTTAAACAAAAAGAAAATATATGCCCTCAAGTCAAGCTTGACTCCTGGTGACTACATGAGAACATCCCTGTAGTTTTCTTGGACACACAAAGAAGTCTTCGAGATTCCTTTTGACTTTCCAGTCTAATTTACAGCCCTAGATTTCCTGAAGATTTCCCAAGGACTAGCTAGATCTGACTCTGCTTAGCTGCTCAAGATCGCCAAGGGTGGCTATCTCCTTTATTGTTTATTTTGAATAGTTGTGACACTTCCCATCAAATGTTAACAAGGCCTGTTCAACTGCACAAAAAAAGGGTCCTAAATGAACCAAACACTTAGCCTGCATTATTTGTTTGGATGGCAGCTGCTTTCTGCCATCTCAGTCAGAGCCTTTTCTGTCTCTTACTACAGAAGATTCTCCTGTAGCTGAAGATGCAAAGGAATTTAACTTGAGACCCTCTTGATACAAAGAGAGCCGTAATACTTAAAGGCAATTTCCAGTTATTTGAAGTAAATAAAAATAAATTATTTACATGGGAGAAGGCCAGAAAAAGTGGATTTTCAGACAAAATAGTAATAGCAGTAAATAACACCACCACCACCACCATCAGCATTGACAAAATCACCATCAGCTTTACTCGGAACAGCTTTCACCCTGCAACAATACCTTTAATATTATTAAACAACAACATCTGCCTATCCCAGGTCCTTGGGAAGGACTCGATAGGTGGACAACAATGCCAAATCCAGTCTAAACATCTGGCTGACTGTGCAACCAACAACAACAACAACAACAACAATATCCTCCAGCCTTTCTGACCATATGGAGTTCCTGGAGATTTTGACTGATTATGTGCCATCATGTTGGTACCAATCGAAGAGATTGTTGGTACCAATCAAGTTGGTGTTGATTCTTAGCAACCCATAGACCTTCTCCAGGGCAACCTGTACCCAACCTGGTCCTTCAGGTCTTCTAATGGTGCACCCATCACAGCTGTAACTGAGTCCACCCCCTCGCTGCTGGTCTTCCTCTTCTTCTCTTTCCTTTCACATTTCCCAGCATCAGAGCCTTCTCCAGAGAACCAGATCTAGAACATTAAAGCTCCCCCCCTTTAAAAAAAAAACAATAAAATTATTATTAAGGTAAAATCTCCTTCCTGTTGAGCTCATCTCCTGGCATGGATACATCTATATATTTTTCTTGGCAGCAAAATAGAAATGAGTTCTCATTACAGGCTTCCAGGATGTTTTTTCCCCCCATAAAGTGAATCTGGTTGAGCCTATTCACCTTTTCCCACTTATGCAGAGTTGGAAAGTGGACTCCCTTGAGTCAAACTCTGATCCTGGCAACAAGGATCTCTATTCCCTTCTTCTGGAATGATTGTTGACTTCTCTACAGCCCTAAAATTTCCTGGAGGTCTCCCATCCAAGTATTCCCCACATCCAACCCTGCTTAGCTTCCAAGCTTAGACAAGCTCAGCCAAGTGCAATTTTCGATAGAAGAGAATATACTGTATGTCGCTCAGGGTTGAACTGTGGAGTTCTTGGTGCTCTCTGAGCTTGGTTGTTTGCTTGCAGATTTGCAGTGACGATGTTACCCAATTGGGCCTTGAAATGTCGACAAGCAAACAACCAAGCTCAGATTGCACCAAGAACTCCAAGTACAATTTAAAAGGCCGGCTTAAAGATAACTTTTTGTTGTTGAAAGTGGGTTGTAAAAGACACCAAGGCAGGATTGGGGCTGGAAAGCTTCTGAATATTACAATTAGAGCACAGCACAGCATTCCATAAAGAATGTGCCTGTTAGCCAATGGAGACAAGACTAGTTAACTGGGAATTAATCCACAAAGAAATGTGGATGGCAATAATTTCAGAGCGCTCTCTGGATGGGTGGCAAAAGGGTGAGCGTAGAAAGCATAGATGGTGATCGGAGGAAATGGGGAAGCCTCACCGGTGTCTGGCTGGAAAGTTTCTCTCTCTTTAAAGAAGAGAGAAGGGAACCCTTTGCTGCTAGTTTCAGGTGGCCCTCCCCTTTCTGCAGGCACGCTGAATATAGAATCCGCCTACAGACTCAGGAAACCTTTTGTACTTTGCTGTATGATCGCAGCGAACGGGGGATTGCCCTCTCAATGGAAAATTGAAAAACGAGAGAAACTCCCAGCGCACAAAGAGACACGGAAGGCTGACTGTTATCACACAACAGAAATGGGCCCTGCCCTTTCAAACGTGGCCTTCTCCCGAGAGTTGGCTCTGTTGCCGGCTCTTACAACCCCCCCTCCCCTTCTTCTTTAAATTCACAAACATTGTGATGGATCTGCTTTTGGTCCCGTGGTGATTGTTGCCCCTGGACAGCATGCCCTTTGGATTGATACACGTGTGTACTGCAGAATCTAACACATCTAACTACAACCCCACATCCCTCACACCCTTGGGGTGGGTTTCACATAATGCACTAACATTTTGGCTAGTGAGTTGTACAAACCGAGTGTTGTATAACCACAAGGTGAAATACATTCATTTCTTCTCATTCTAATGTTTAGCTGGGGACATTGATCGCACAGGGTGGAAATGTGGCACCATCTGCATACAAGAAGAGGGCAGCCACAGGCTTGGGAGAGCCCCAAAATTTACATATGTACAAAAGCATATTTCGGGGGAAAAATCAGAGGGGGCAAGATCTTCCCAAATGGCTAAATTAGGTTTGAACTTCCCTTGTGGCCACAGTATGATTGGTGAGAATTCCAGATGTGGGTATGGAATGGCTAGCATTCTAAATACTTTATTTGGTAATATTTTGTTGCAGGCCCACTAGTAACATATGTATACACACAAACACACATCACAATAAGTATCTGAAAGGGTGTGATACAGGAGATTGGAACATCTTCTCTGTTGCCCCAGAATGCAGGACACAGAATAGCGATCTTTAGTTACAAGCAGGCGGGTTCTGTCTCAGGGCAAAAAAATCTGGACAGTGACGATAACTCAGCAAGTGGAACCCAATCTCCAGGGCAGTGTTTCTCAACCTCAGCAAGGTTAAGATGTGTGGACTTCAACTCCCACAATTCCCCAGCCAGCATGGCTGGCTGGGGAATTCTGGGAGTTGAAGTCCACACATCTGAAAGTTGCTGAGGTTGAGAAACACTGGTTTAGAGACTGTTCAGCTTTGAAAGTGAGATGCTGTGGACCTCCAAGGTCCCTTCCAATCCTAAGATTCTAAGATTCTAAGATTCTAAGATTCTAAGATTCTAAGATTCTAAGATTCTAAGATTCTAAGATTCTAAGATTCTAAGATTCTAAGATTCTAAGATTCTAAGATTGACTGTAAGTCAGTGTTTCTCAACCTCAGCAACTTTAAGATGTGTGGACTTCAATGCCCACAATTCTCCAGCCAGCGTGCTGGCTGGGGAATTGTGGGAGTTGAAGTCCACACATCTTAACCTTGCTGAGGTTGAGAAACACTGCTCTAGGGAAAGGTTTTGTTTGCTGGATATGTTCAAACAAAAACTGGGCGGCCACCTGTCAAGGATGCTATTGTTCTGGATTCCTTTCTTCAGCAGGAAGTTGTTTTAAATGGTTTAAACGGTCCTTCCAGCTCTTTGGCTGGTTTCACACAACATGCTAAATCCTCACTGAACACACCATAATCCCTGTGTTCATATATCACGTTATTTATTTGTCCTATTTCTTTACCGCCCATCTTGTAAACTCTGGGCGGTTTACAGACAATTAAAATAAAAGAATAACATATTGCTAAAACAATGCAATATAAATATAAATATAAATATAAATATAAATATAAATATAAATATAAATATAAATATAAATATAAATATAAATATAAATATAAATATAAATATAAATAATATAAATATAAATAATATAAATATAAATATAAATATAAATAATATAAATATAAATTTCAAGATATAAAATATAAAATTCAAGATGGCGAATAAGGATCTTATCATTGGCCCCATCAAGGTGCCAGCCACCCCCATGACTGGCTATCCCCCCTCCCACTCCAAGCAAGGTGGCACAACCAGGAGGTCTTGACCCCCTTCTGGAAGGGCGGGAGAGTGGGGGCCTGCCTTACCTCTGGGGGTAACTTATTCCAAAGGGCGGGTGCCACGGCAGAGAAGGCCCTCCTCCTGGACCCTGCCAATCGGCAGTCCCTCATGGACAGGGTCTGTAACATGGCCTCTCTGCCTGACCGGGTGGGACGGGTCGATATAATGGGGGTGAGGCGGTCCCTCAGGTAACCTGGACCCATGCCATATAGGGTTTTAAAGGTGATAACCAGCACCTTGAATTGGACCCAGAAGCAGACTTGCACCCAAATGCAGCTCGCGCAACAACAGTGTTATATGTGCCCTCCTTGAGGCTCCTAAAACTGCTCACACGGCTGCATTCTGAACCAGCTGTAGCTTCCGGACACTCTTCAAGGGCAGCCCCATGTAGAGCACGTTGCAATAGTTTATACGGGAGATGACCAGGGCATGAGTGACTGTTCGGAAGGACTCCCGATCCAGGAAGGGGCACACAGCACAAAGCTGTGCAAGGGCTCCCCTGGCAACGGCTGCCACCTGCTCTTCAAGCAGGAGTCATGAGTCCAGGAGGACCCCCAGGTTCCGCACTGGATCTGTCTGGGGCAGTGCAAGCCCATCCAGAGCCAAAGATGGTAAATTCCCGGATGCCCGGGAGCCCCTAACCCACAGCCACTCCGTCTTACCAGGGTTCAACTGAAGCCTGTTGTTATGCTCAAACAAAGAAACTATACTGTATTACAGCTCAGTTTGGTGGCTTGATCCGCATAGCACACTAATTGGGCCACAAATGACCCAACCTCATTTCAGACTAGTCTGAAATGGGTGGGGTGGTGGGTTGAGTGCAATCCATTTGGAGGGCACCATGCTAGACAAAACTGTTCCAAAGAGATACATAAAGGGAGACAGGAGCCCAGGTACCAGTTGGGCATGAGTAAAAGGTACCCCAGATGCCGCCTTCTCCTCCTACCAAAAACTTGGCTCAGAGTTTTACTAAGATTAGATACAAGAAATGAAGGAGTCTCTGTGCTGAGAAGGACCATTTTGGTGTATTATCATGATTGGTGAGTCCTGTCCAAGGACTCCAAGCTGCTTGTTATTTATTTATTTGTTAAATTGTTTTTAAAAAAATCTCTGAGAAGTCAAGGCAGCTTAGAAGTAGGGTCTCTCTTCCATAGCGACAAGGCTGGTCAGGCTGAAAAAGACCGACTAGCCCAAAGTCCCCTGCAAACCTGTGTGAAGATTTCTACCTGTTCCTGACATTGGTGGGTTTGAGAAGGGACAGCCGCCAACGCAGGTTCATCTTTTCTAGGTCCTGCTTGAAAGCCAGGCTGAAATACTCCGCTGAATGGCCCAGCCCTGTCAATGCCCCTGTTTTCTTAACCCCCTTGGCCGAGGATGACACATTTGGATCTGACCCCAAATTGCACCGATCTCCTGGGAATGCTACCCCGCACAAGGGCAGCTATGACTAATGGTTATAGTCAAAGGTTTTGGAAACCTGGCAAAGCCCAGCTGCCTAATTCCAGACCTGTAGCTTGGGCAGAGAGGAAAGTGCTGTGCCTAGGTGCTTAAGAGGAAAACGTTTTGTAAACGTCCTTGTTGACTTTCAGAGAGATTTTTCCTTCCTTCCTTCCTTCCTTCCTTCCTTCCTTCCTTCCTTCCTTCCTTCCTTCCTTCCTTCCTTCCTTCCTCCCTCCCTCCCTCCCTCCCTCCCTCCCTCCCTCCCTCCCTCCCTCCTTCCTTCCTTCCTTCCTTCCTTCCTTCCTTCCTTTTTTTAACATAGAATAAATCGTTCAAAATGTAACTCATCCCCCTCCCCCAAGTCCAATGTAGGTCTTTCTGGCCTCAGAACGCACAAGTTACAAGTGTGCAGGCTTTGTGCTGCCAAAGGGCGGGAGGAACTCAAACTCTGCTGAAGGCGAAGAGGGGAGAGGTAGCGCTGTGGTTAACCCAGAATGGAAACAACATTCTCCTTGTGGGTAAAGATGGGCCAGCTGTAATTAGAAATCCCACAACCCTTTGCAGGTGGCAAGGGCAGCTTCTACTAGTCCCCCCCCCCATCTGTTTCGCTTCTCTGCTGTTTCAGGGAATGGGGGGAGGGGGTAGCATGGGGAGGGGGGTGAGGGGACCAACGGCACAGGGCTAACTCTAAATTTAGGTGTGGGTAACCCACTTTGCAGTAGGTTCTACTTCACCAGAAAGGAAAGGAGAAGCAGGTCAAGATGCTGATGGAGAAGATGGGTAGACCTTTCTCCTTAGCTTGTTCACCAGTTGGGGGTTATATCTGCACCAAAACAAATACTCAGAAGGGAATTGTGGAATCCCAACTTTGAAACCTGCACAGGGCACTTCATATTTATTTTAAAAATCTTGTTTTCAATGTGTTGATGTGTATTTTTTATTATTTGTACTACCAAGCCAAAGGTCTCACCAGCCGACAAATATGAAAGCTCATTTGCTTTATACATTATGTGGTGGCTCAGCGGGTAGAGACGCCAGGCTTGTCGGTCAGAAGATCGCAAGTTCGGAGGTTCGAATCCCTAGCCCCACGTGATGGAGTGAGCTCCCGCACTCGCCCCAGCTCTTGCCAACCTAGCAATTTGAAAGCATGCAAATGCAAGTAGATTAATAGGTACCACTTTGGTGGGTAGGTAACAGCGTTCCGCGCGCGTCATGCCAGCCACATGACCGCGGAAGCATCTTCGGACAACGCTGGCTCTTCGGCTAACAAACAGAGATGAGCACCGGCCCCTAGAGTCGGACACGACTCTACAAATGTGCGGGGGGAACCTTTACCTTTAAGGTGATTTGATAGTTCATAGTCTGATGATTTTTAACATATTTTTATTCCTGTTTCTGTAATACTACTACTAGAGGCCGTTGTTGGGGGTTCCTGTTAAATGCTACAGACCAAGGCAGTGAAGAATATCACATGTCAGTGATCAAATGCTGTCTGAACCAAATACTGAAATTAAGTCCCATGAGAAAGAAATGTCTACCCCTGATTGATCTGCAAAAGAGTGAGAGGATAATCTGCCTCAGAATAAGAACAGATTCATTCATTGCAAGACTGCAAGTGTTTTTATCCATGGCTCCGATGCTGACTCTGCTCTTTATGGATCCAACCCAGCTCTCCTCTTCTCCAAGTCTTTTTTGGCTACTGCTGATGTGCCATTTCACCCATTTTAAAATAGACAGCCATCCTCATCAGGACCATCATCCCACACAAGGGACATCATCTGTGACCTTCTTCTGTAGCTGTAGCTGGAGACTAAGGATGGGCCTCTATCCTGCAGGATGAGATTCACCAAGAACAACCATGGAATCTTCCTCCAGCTTTTTTCCTCTGTCTACTAATGCTCTGATATTACATACAAGATTACCCCTTTATGCTCTTTCTTCCTTTTAAAAAGCAAGTCTCTAGGCCTCACGGCTTTAGAAGTAAGCTTCAAAAATATGTAATTAATACAAAGTAGGACCTTTGAGGGAACAGAATTTCCTGTACGTGGGGTGTGTTTGTGTCTGTGTGTGTGTGTGTGTGTGCAAAGCTTGGGTGCCAGTTGGAGGTCCTTGCTCCTCACCATTCAAGAGGATTCAAAGAGGATACAGGAAAGTCTCCCTTCAAATCTGCAGCTACCACTAGGTTATTTTAATAGTAATTTTATTAAAAATTACAATTAAAAAGATAAAAACTAAAAAAAAACTAAAAAAAAGAAAAAATAGAAAGAAAAAATAGAAAGAAAAATGGAAAAGAAAGAATAAGAATATAGTAAAGAAAAAGAAAAGAAGTAAAGAAATGGCTTCCCCCTTCATCACAACAAGTATAAACAATTTTAGTAACTTATCACCTTCTTTTAAAATACAACAAATGATCTCTTCTTCCTGTATCCCATCTCTTATCTATAAACAAATCCTTAAAGCCTCGTTGTTCAGTCCTGATCAACAAAAGTCCATTAAGGGTTACCAGAGATAGCAACATATCTATTTTAACCTTGATCAAATAAACCAACTTTATATTCCTTCCTTTTACTTTTAACAAACTTGATCTTTAGTCAAATAATGTCCTAGAACATGGCTTTCCAAAGTGCCGCTGCTGGTGACACACCAGCGGCGGCGGCGGCAGTGCGGCGGCGGCGCGTGCGTGCACGGCAGCGGCACGGGGGTGTGTGCGGCGGTGCGCGCGTGCACGGTGGCGGCACAGGGGGCGTGCGGTGGCGTGCACGTGCATGGTGGCGGCGGCAGCCTCCGCTAAAACGCGGAAGCACTGATCCCGCGCCACTGCTGCTGCCGCCGTGCACGCGCGTGCCGCTGCTTCTGGGTGGTGTGGCGACACACCACGCTGTGTGTGGCGACACACTTTTGTGTCGCGACACACAGTTTGGAAAGCTCTGTCCTAGAACTTGATTTCTTTTCATTTTTTCTTTGTCCCTTCTCACAAAATTCTTCAAAGCTTTAACAAGTTTCTTTTGTAAATCCAATATAGGAATATAGTTATCCAGGTCACTCTTTTGGTTTTGTTATTTGTATATCCCTTTTAATAATTGAGAAATCAGCCGGTTTCGTTTGTATGTCCAGTGTAGCATCTCATCTCTCAGAGCTCTAAACCCACCGGAGACTGCTGTCTTGCGGTCTCCTTATGAGAAGCAACTGTATGGAGCACTTGTGGGTGATCTCAAGTCCTCTCCTTGTCTGGAGAGGAATTATGAAGAGCCGGTCTACTCACCGGCTCTTCATTCTGCTGCAGTCATTGGCTCCACTTTTAAGGGACCCATCTTCAGTTCGCCATTTCTTTCCCAGAAGTCTGCAGCTACGACAAGTGATGGATTTTGCTGGCACTGTTGGCTATTGTTTAGATCTAGTTTCCTTGTCCTTCATTCCTTTACTTATTGTGTATATATCCTTCAATATTTCATGGATAAAAATAGGGGCAGACCTAGTGATCTGGGAGACTGTTGGAGTTTCCCCACCTGTTGTGCAGCATCAGCTACTGAAGCAAGGAAAATGTTAGGAAACGGTGCAGAATGGTTTCCTAAAAGTAGAGCATTTAGTCTTATTCAACATCTCATTAAATAGCAAGGTGTGCCTGATTCAAACAGAAGAGTTGTAGATCATCGCAACACATTCAGCCTCAGTTCACTACCTCAATGGCAATTGGCATGTGTATTACATTTTATTTTGCCCTGTGGGGAAATTATAACTCAGCAGTGGACCACTTTCCATTTTCTCTTGCTACGTTGTAGAGTTGAAACTTGCACTCGAAACCCTGCAGGTTTCCCATTTCTCTCTTCTGTATCCTGGAACCTCCATTAAACCTCTCCTGCTTTCTTGCCCCCCCCCCCAAGTTCTTGTGGAGGGCAGCCCCAGCTTGCCGTTGAAAAACTAACCCCAAAAGTTTTGCATGCCTTCTTTAGCTCAATCAAGAGGCCTTACGTCTTTTCGTACCCAAGATTGAACCACTAGAGATCTGGTGGAGCGGATACAAATGTTAGGCCACCTCACATGCATATGGACCTTTTTGTTGTTGTTGCTTTTGAAGGCTTTGCCCCCAAAGAAAATAAGGGCAGAGTTTGAACAGGGATGAGTTCCACAAAAGAAGGGGCCTTCCCTCTTGTATTGGGACAGCTGGAACGCGTGCTGGGCGAGATCAAGCATGGTTGTAGCGCGATGGAGGGAGGGGGGGGACGAGAACTGTAGAAGCAACTGTTTAGTGCTTCCATCTCCAGTTCTTCTCTTGATTAATGACCACAAAAGTGCTAAGAAAATGGAGGGGGTCTCCGAGCCCTCGCTTCTCACTGACACTTCCCCCACCCCCACTGGCCCCCCTTGCCACCTCTGCTGGTAACAGCTGCAGACTCATCGAGTTCCCCCCCCCTCACCACACCATTTCCCTTCTTTGCCCCCCTTTTCTTCCTCCCTCAAGTGTGATTTTTCATCCCCCCCGCCCCATCCTAGGGCTGAGGCAACCCTTGCCTGGGTTCTCTCGCTGGCTGACATTTGAAAAACGACAGGCTTAAGATGCGAGACACCAGCTGCAAGGTGGCATCAAGCCAGCCCTGTTCATTTTGAGTGAGGCTTTGCTTTTCAGCAGCGATGGAAAGAAAGAAGGGAATATTCAGCTGAGGCTGAATCCGGGAATCGATGTTCAACCTAAATCCAGCAGCAATCTTAAGTTGCTAGTCCCTCAGCCTTTTGAAAGAAGAAAGCCCAGCCTGGCTCAATGGTGTACTATAATAGGAGATCCTTCTTCATTTTTTTTATCTGCTTCCTCACTTCTCTACAGACCAGGAAGAGCTCTTTATGTTTATGCGTGTATGCACACACACACGCGTGTGCCAGAGTCAGTCTTGTATCTGATCAGTTCTGTTCTAAGAGTGATGCCTTGTCAAAGTAGGAGAATACACAGAGAGGTGATGATTTCTACATTCTGTATATGGCAATCGATTTCTGCAACATCATGTAATTTCCAACCAAACTGGATTACTGTTAAGATCCCCAACATGGCACCCATGGGCCCCTACATACCCAGAAAGGTTCCCTTGGCATCCATCAAATTCCGTGCCCTACCTGCCTTTTAAGAAAATATATTGTTTTCAATGACTGACTGACTGACTGAGACTGTGCTCTGTAGCAAAACAAATAATTGACCTGACGCATCATGTTTGTTTCCTAATATGACTTTGGACATTCTTACCAGTGTTTCTCAACCTTGACAACTTTAAGACGCGTGGATTTCAACTCCCAGTATTCTTTCTCCCATTCTGGCTGGCTGGGGAATTCTCGGAGTTGAAGTCCACGCGTCTTAAAGTTGCCAAGGTTGAGAAACACTGTTCTTACAAAGTAAAATTGGCTACTTGTAGATAGCAGGGAGAATAAGTCTTGGACAAAGGTAATGCAAGTGCTGCTAAGAAGGACCCTGATGGACTTGAGGAGAAGACTCAATGGCAGAGTAGTCTAATGGTTAAGGCAGAGCTTTCCAAACTGTGTGTCGCAACACGTTAGCGTGTTGGCTGCAGTGTCTGGGTGTGTTGCAGCTGCTGCTGCCTCCGAGCCCTGCCAGGATTCCACGCAGGTCCTAGTGCCTGCCTTGTGCCTTGCTGCCTCCAAACCTGCCCTGCCAGGATTCTGCGCAGGTCCTAGTGCCTGCCTTGTGCCTTGCTGCCTCCAAACCTGCCCTGCCAGGATTCTGCGCAGGTCCTAGTGCCTGGCTTGTGCCTTGCTGCCTCCAAACCTGCCCTGCCAGGATTCTGCGCAGGTCCTAGTGCCTGCCTTGTGCCTTGCTGCCTCCAAACCTGCCCTGCCAGGATTCCGCGCAGGTCCTAGTGCCTGCCTTGTGCCTTGCTGCCTCCAAACCTGCCGTGATTCCACGCAGGTCCTAGTGCCTGCCTTGTGCCTTGCTGCCTCTGAGCCCTGCCAGGATTCCACGCAGGTCCTAGTGCCTGCCTTGTGCCTGGCTGCCTCCAAACCTGCTGTCATTCCGCACAGGTCCTAGTGCCTGCCTTGTGCCTGGATGCCTCCAAACCTGCCCTGCCAGGATTCCACGCAGGTCCTAGTGCCTGCCTTGTGCCTTGCTGCCTCTGAGCCCTGCCAGGATTCCACGCAGGTCCTAGTGCCTGCCTTGTGCCTGGCTGCCTCCAAACCTGCTGTCATTCCGCACAGGTCCTAGTGCCTGCCTTGTGCCTGGATGCCTCCAAACCTGCCCTGCCAGGATTCCACGCAGGTCCTAGTGCCTGCCTTGTGCCTTGCTGCCTCCAAACCTGCCAGGGTTCCACGCAGGTCCTAGTGCCTGCTTTGTGCCCTGCTGTAAGTGTGTGTCGCAAAATGACGCATGTCTAAAAAGTGTGTCACCAACAGGAAAAGTTTGGAAAGCTCTGGGTTAAGGTTTTAGACTAGCACCAAGGAAGGGTTGCGTTCAAGTCCACCCTCAGCTCTGGAAGCTCAATAGATGATCTGGGGACCAATAATTCTGCCTCAACCCAACGCATCTGACTGGATGGTTTTATTTGGGGAGGGTGAGATACAAATCTGGCAACTAATCATAGGTTGACAAGGAGGCGTTTTGGGACTGATGCACTCATCACAGCAGCCGTTTGGGAAACGTGATCATGAAATGCCCCTTCCAAGCTTTAAATACATCCACTAGTCCCCAAACCCTTGAGGGTCTCTGCTTTATTTATTTATTTATTTATTTATTTATTACATTTATATCCCGCCCATCTCCCCCACAAGGAGGGACCCTGGGTGGTTCACAACAATTTAAAAGAATTAAAACAATAAATATCAATAATAACAATATAAAATTACATATATATATGTATATGTAATGTACATACACATACACATACACATACACATACACATACACATACACATACACATACACATACATACATACATACATACATACCTACAGCATCATATAATTTGATCCAAAGGTGGTAGATCTTATTCCACTGATCAACAAGGCTGGTCGAAGCAGATCTAAGGGGCCAGCCAACCCCAAGACTGGCTATTCCCCTCCCCTCCCCACGCCTGATGACATAGCCAGGTCTTCAGGTTTTTTCTAAAGTCCAGGAGAGAGGGGGCCGATCTTACTTCCCGGGGGAGAATATTCCAAAGGGCAGGGGCCTTTACTGTAATGTCTTGATTTCTGGGCTGTTCTTGGCAACAGTTTTGACACTGCAGCTACAATAGGACTTTGCTTCTGAATTTGGGTTAGAACTCAACACCCATTCTGAAGGAATTCCATTGGTGACTTCTTTGCTACCGAGTCTTAATAGCCGTACCTTGAACCCTTAAATGGCTTCGGTCTTACCTATCTGAAGAAATGCCACATTCCATATTGTCTTGCCCAGCTCTCCCTAAACGGAGCTCGCTCTATAATTCCAAGCATTCCCCAGTCAATAGCTGTTGCTGGGAATTCTAAAGTCTACACATCTGAAGGGGAGGCTGTTGTTGTTTATGTACTTGGATTGTCAAAAAGAGGCTCTCCTTCATGTCTTGCCGCTGAGAGAAGGGGATAGCATATTTACAAATAGGAGAGCTTTCTCTAGAGCAGTGTTTCTCAACCTCAGCAACTTTAAGATGTGTGGACTTCAACTCCTGGAATTCCCCAGCCGGCCATGCTGACTGGGGGATTCTGTGAGTTGAAGTCCACACATCTTAACCTTGCTGAGGTTGAGAAACACTGACTTACAGTCTCAGAATCTCAGAATCTCAGAATCATAGGCTTGGAAGGGACCCTGGAGGTCTTCTAGTCCAACCCACTGCCCAAGGCAGGCAGTCCTAGTTCCATGAGTTCAGTAAAGCTGCATCAGCCTTCCTCACTCCAATTTACTCCCTTCCTTGCAACCATAGCTTTTGTCATCCATGTTCCTGCCTCCTTTAGTAGGACACAATCTGCCTGCACATCTTTCTTCAGCACTCATTTCTGCAGGCAGCTTCTTTGCTAGCAGCCAACAAGTACCCAAAGCCATGAAGGAGGCATATTTAGCCTTCCCATTAACTAAAACAGAGGGTGTGAGGAAGAAACTCAAGATTGCCCTGCCTTGATTCTGTTTGGTATAAGAGGGGGAAGAGGGAAACACTAGCAGGCTTTCAAGATTCTGTTATCATACCCTATAACAGAGCTTTCCAAACTGTGTGTCGGGACACAAAAGTGTGTCGCCACACACAGTCTGGTGTGTCGCCACACAACCCGGAAGCGCTGATCATCATCAGCGCTTCCGGGTTTTCCCGCGGTGACACACCAACGGCAGCGCGCAAAAACCGAAAGCGGCAGCAGCGCTTCTGGGGTTTTGAGCGCTGCCGCAACGGCAGCACTTCCGGGTTTTCCCGCGGCGACACACCAACGGCGGTTGGTGTGTCGCCGCGGGAAAACTTTGGAAAGCCCTGAACTAAAAGCTGTGGCAGTTTTTTTTTAAAGTGTTAACCTCCCCTCTCTCTTTTTCTCTGCAACTTTCCCCCTTCCCTGCCCTTTCTCTCTTTCCTAAATGGCACCATTGGTGCTTACAGATTCTCAGTGACCTGTTGAAGACCTGTTGAAGAAGTTACCTGTTCTTATGGGATTGTTTCAAGAATCAGAAGGTGGAAAGAATTGTAATGATAGGAAATGGCAAGTGTGAAGGAAGGATGTGAAGAAAGGTTGAGAAAAAGAGAGAAAGGTAGCCCATGAGTCTTGTAGGACAGGTTCCACCATAAGGGAAAGCAACAGAAGGAAGAGAAGAATCATCTAATGAAGCTTTGAGAGGGCTCTGTCCCGATAAGGGGGTGGGTGAGAGGAGAAGAGTTTTAGGAAAATGGGATACTCTGAGACATTGGGAGAGGTTTTGGGCATAAATGCCAGCATGGAGGGAGGGGGAATCATTTAAGTGACAAGGGTATCTATGGAGGGCTTGGGGAGAGTCTAGAGCAGGGTTTCTCAACTAGGGTTCCGTGGCACCCTAAGGTTCTGTGAGAGGTCACTAGGGGTTCCCTGGGAGATCACAATTTATTTTAAAAATTACTTCAAATTTGGGCAACTTCATATAAAAGAGGTAGGTTTCATTCTTTATTTTTAGTTTAAGAACATTGTTAATGCATATATGCACGCCTACCCATGAAAGAAATTTAATAATTTTGTAACTTCTGGCCTATATTTGAGCCTGAATGTGCAGGGGTTCCCTGAGGCCTAAAAAATATTTCAAGGGTTCCTCCAGGGTCAAAAGGTTGAGAAAGGCTGGAAGGGAGAGAATGGGAGAATGGAAAGAGAATTGCATGCAAACGGGAACTTTCTCCTTTGAAACCACTGAGAGATGTCCTTTGTGTGATGATGATACCCAATTACATACCTCCATCCCAAGCTGAGCAGGAGATGCAGGAGATGTCCTTACTTAACATCTGAAGACTCCATGCAATTGGAGGGTCAAAGCAAGTTGAAATTACACCCCAGGAAAATGGTGTATTCAAAAACCATATGGCATTCTGGGGGCTCTTACGCTGGCTCTGGACGGGATCATGTTCCCCCTTGGTTGAGACTTGACTGTTCCTCTGGATTCATGGCTCCTAGTTGATTATTTGATGGGCTTAATGGGCAGAGAAGCCCTTATGCTGGTTGGGACTCTTTGCGGGGAGGGCGGAGGCCCTAATGACAACGATTCATGTCTTCATTACCTTGAGACTGGATTACTGCAACAAGCTCTTCATGGGGCTGCCCTTGAAGACTACCCAGAACCATCAATTAGTGCAGAATGTGGCAGGCTGTATGCTGGTGGGCAAAAGTCACTTCAGCCATGAGACACTTTTATTATGGATGCTGCACTGGTTGCCAATACATTTTTGAGTACCATCAGAACCAAGTTTTGGTTCTCATCTAGAAAGACCTTTTTGTCTTAGGGTGCCATCTCCTTCTGCCTGGGAAGGGATGCTCTGGGTCCCCTCTCCTCAGCAGGTTAGAGGTGCCTGGAAGTGGGCATTCTCTGTGGCATCACCAGTTCTCTGGAACAGCTGACTCCCCAGAAATCTAGATGGCTCTTACCTTACTAATATTCAGGAAGGTGGTGAGGACCTTGGTTTTCTGCTGAGCATTTGTGGCCTGAGATCTTTGACTTGTGGGACCACTTTTAATTAGGGTTTTTATTGTGGGCCTTTAAAATTATTGCTTTATGGCATTATCATATATGCAAACTGCCCAGAGTTTGTGTGAGTAGGATCTAAGCCAGTGTTTCTCAACCTTGGCGGCTTTAAGGTGTGTGCACTTCAACTCCTCCTGGGGGTGGTTAATACCACAATGTCCTCCCTATTATTTAAGATCAACTCACCAGATTGGATTTTATATTTATTTATACTGTGTTAATAATTTGTAATTTTCTATTTATATTTTAACCTTGGTTTTATTGTAAACCGCCCAGAGTCCCCCGTTGGGGGAGTTGGGCGGTCGTATAAATTTAAATAATAAATAAATAATAAACTCCCAGAATTCCCCAGCCTGGGAGTTGAAGTCCACACACCTTAAAGCCGTCAAGGTTGAGAAACATTGATCTAAGCTATGGAAACGAATAAATAAATAAACGTTGAGGTGTGAGTACCCCTTTCAAAATAACAGAGGCAAAATGGGAGGCATTATTGAAGGGAAGGGAAGATCAGAAATAGGGGGGTGGAAAAGGAAAGTCAGGAAGTACCCAGGGAGGGTGGATGACTCTTTGTTGACCAAGAGCTGAGCCTTTGAACGACTTTCGGGGGGCCCTTCTGAAATGGACGGGGTGAGACATGGAGTGGCTGTGGCTCAGGGGGAAATTGCATTGGATTGTGGGAATGTCCTTGGGGGTGAGGAGTGGGTGAAAAAAAGGCAAGATGGTGGCCAGAACCGTGCGATAGAAGCCCCGCCCTATTTTACATGCGTCACGAGACCTATAAGAAACAGGCAGGATTTCAACTGCACAGTCATGGTGACCATCTTTACTTTCTGCCCCCTTCCCCCCCCCCCCCCCCCCACGGATGACCCTGTTGGATTGCATTAAGTAGTGGCAACAGAATACAAGTTGAATCAAATGAATTAAAGATTACTTCCTGCAGTTTAAGGATTTCCCACTTCATTTTGGCAGCAACGTTGGGGGGGGGAAGAGTCGGCATTCAGGCCTGGGGGTGGGTGGGTGGGTGAGCAGGTTAAACATCTCATATATAAAATCCATTAAAAAATAGCAATAATATAGCCAGGGGTTTTATACTGGATGTGGCAGGGGGCCAAGGAAAGGATGGGGGTAGGGGGCATCATAGAGAAACTTCAACACACAGAGACATACACACATGGCCCCTTGCCACACACCTGTCACTTCCTTTCTCCGCACATCATATATGTTACCCTCCCTCTGTCCCTATTGACACAGCTGCTAAAAAATTTGAGGGCTGTCAAAAGTCCAGGAAAAGTGAACATCCCCCCAAATGGTTGAAACTGAATACATA
The DNA here is from genome assembly GCA_023362775.1 of Charina bottae. Taxonomy (NCBI): domain Eukaryota; kingdom Metazoa; phylum Chordata; class Lepidosauria; order Squamata; family Charinaidae; genus Charina; species Charina bottae. The sequence goes on from JALMGJ010000040.1 coordinate 6,070,885, forward strand.
ACTTCCCAGAATTGCCCAGCCCAGGGAATGATTTATATGTCCCCTCCTTGGAGTGTAAAACTGTTTCTGTATCTTCAGGAACTCTAACCATAGATTTTCATTTTATCTGTATTGTATGTCTATATTTACATATTTAGAACAAAGCAACTTCCAGTGATTTTTGAATTTTCAAAGGGGTCAGACATACCGATGGAAAAGACATCTACAGCCATCCTGGCTAATCAGGATGGCTGTATATTATTCAGTATCAGGGACCTCTTGGAAGAGTTTTTAACCTGCTCTTTAGCTGAAAGCGCATCATCACTGGATGGAGTTCCAGTATCCACCATCTCAAGGGGCCATTCAGCTGAATCATTCTCTACCTCTACCCCCCCAGTCAATCAATTAATTAATGGAAAAGAAAAGACCATATTGACAAAATATCAGCAGAAGACCCCTTTAAGAAAGAAGTAAGCCTGGATGTCGATGAAGGTTCTCAGTCATCCAGGTGGAATTGTCTGTAGCTTGAATCATGTCAACTGGATTTCTATTTTCTCAGTGGAAACGTTTCGCTCCTTATCCAAGGAGCTTCTTCAGTCTGAGCAAAGTTAGTAAGGGAATCCTTAAATATGTTTCTAGGTGGCTGTGTGACCTTGCACCTGGGGTCATGGTTATATTGAGATGTATTTAAGTCCTTTTATTATCTAAAGGAGGATCGTTAAGATCACCATGCTGCTGTTGAGCTTGTGAAATGGTCTTAATCTTCCTAGGCACAGAAGACAGAGCCGGGAGAAAGAAGGGAGAAAGATTGTGCTATATAGTATATAGTATAGTAAGCCTGGAGTGAAGCGAAAATTAATCATATCATGGCTTCCTCCCTCTCAACATGGATTCTTCCCCACCACTGAATGGTATTTAAAGTGGGGGGAAAGCCCACTGAGCATGCATCATCTCCAAATAGGGGATAGATCAGTTCCATTTCACTGTCTTTTTGAGGAGAAATTTCTAATCCAGCAATCTTTTTTTTTTAAGTTAAGAATCCCTAGGAAAATTTGGTAGAATGACCTAGAGCTGGATAGAGATTGTGTTCATGTCCTAAACCTGACATGTTGTCCCGAACAGCCTATTTTATCTTTAAGAAAAGTAATTGCAAAAAAGGACACAGTTTTGCATGATCACGTGACCAACCCTGGAAACGTCAGAGAGGAAATCTTTACACTTCAAAGAATTTAGGACTGTTTTAAGTGCACTGAGGTTTGTAACAGTTTTTTTTTTCAGAGAGAAGAAACATCTCAGCCACCTCATAACGTTTAAAATGTGTTACTTCTTCTGTCTCTTCCCAAATATTTTCTGAGAAAGGACAAATATTAACTGGACTTAGTTCTGGTTAGTATTTAACCTACCACGGATCTACTATAGTGAATTTTCTAAATCTGTTCTTAGCAGGATCCATAGCAGATTCGGTTTTCAAATTTTCATTTTATCTGTATTGTATTTCTATATTTACATAGTTAGAATAAAACAACTTCTAGTGATTTTTGAATTTTCAAAGGGGTCAGACATACCGATGGAAAAGACATCTACAGCCATCCTGACTAATCAAGATGGCTGTATATTATTCAGTATCAGGCACCTCTTGGAAGAGTTTTTAACCTGCTCTTTAGCTGAAAAAGAACTAGGGGCTTCTACAGAAGCAATATTAAATAAAATCCATTTAAAAAAGGCAAAGGTTCCCCCCGCACATTTGTGCAGTCGTGTCCGACTCTAGGGGGCGGTGCTCATATCCGTTTGTTAGCCGAAGAGCCAGCGCTGTCCGAAGACGCTTCCACGGTCATGTGGCCGGCATGACGCGCATGGAACTCTGTTACCTACCCACCGAAGTGGTACCTATTTATCTACTTGCATTTGCATGCTTTCGAATTGCTAGGTTGGCAAGAGCTGGGGCGAGTGCGGGAGCTCACTCCACATGCAGGGCTAGGGATTCGAACCTCCGAACTTGCGATCTTCCGATCGACAAGCCTGGCGTCTTACCCGCTGAGCCACCACGCCCCTTCAGCCTCTGTCCATGCAGGATTATAATTATGACACGAAAGGAAAAAAGGAGGGGGAGGGGAAGGGACACTGTTGGGTCCAAGGATGGCCTCTTGAGAAGGGGGCGCAGCACCCCCTTCTCATCTTTCTAGGGGTTCCCTTCAACCTACACCAAAGATCTCCAGGAAATATGAAGGCGTGTCTTTGATTTACACTGTTTTGTCCAGCTTTTGAACCAACGCCCATTTGGAACCCCCTTCGCACAGATATGGCCCTGGCTCCAGTGTCAATGACTGAAAAGCTGGAAGGACATCTGGGGTAACCGAGCTTCCTGCGATGCTCATCCTGGCCAGGTTGGCAGAAAGGTTCCACATTTTCTCACATGTTGCTGCGCCCTGCAAAAGGCCACCTCGCTGGAATGTGGCACCAGTGCGCCGTGCATGCCAGCATGGAGATGTTCCCCATATGTGAGCTTTCTTGTACATGAGCTGGCAGAGATATGGCGCCTAGCTGCAGGGAGGGGGCAGAGTGCTCTGTTTTTCTCATCCTGTTTTAGGAGCGCCCCCAACCCCTTCTGCCTGTACCTCCCCGCTGGCCCAGGAGGCAAACCATCCTTGCAGCAGGGAATGAAGCAGCAGTGCCCCCACACCGTCTCAGCCCCTCATCCCAGCTTCCAGCCCATTTCCAAAAATGGGGATTGAGGGCACCCTGTTTTGATCTTCCTAGTTTATATTCCTTTAAGCTACCACCAATGCGCCTGGCTGCTTTTCCCTGACAATAGAATTCATTATGATGGAAATATCCTCCTGAGGACGGTGGCTTAATTACCTCCTCATTTGCATTTTTGCATATTAATGATTGCAGTGCTGCTAATTTTTTTTTTTTTTTGCTGCAGTGTTTTTCCAAGGCAGAGCGGGAGATTAAAGAAAGAGAGAGAGAGAAAAAGAAAGAAGAGGAAGACAATGAAGAAGGGGAGTCTTTAGCTGAGTTCTTGTCTTGATGTCCTCCATTTTCTTCTCCTTCCTTCTCCACAGATGATGCTCCCATTGAACCATCCCAATGACAAAAATGTAGGATGGATGGATGGATGGATGGATGGATGGATGGATGGATGGATGGATGGATGGATATATGCACAATGGCTAGTTTCTGGGCAATAGAAAAATTTGCCCTGAAGTTCTTGGCCTTCACCTTTCCAATATTATGGTCCTCAAGTTTCCCATTTGTGTAAATGATATTGCTTCTTTTGTCTTTGTGGCCTGATACAGCTGGCCATTTCTTCCAGATGCCTTGCCTCTAATTCTCCCAAACACTTCTCCTCACTGCTCCTTACACCTAAAAATCCTTCTTGTTCTGCATGCTCCAGAAATCTGCACCGTGAAGGATGCCTGTGCTCCCTCTGATGCCTAGAACTCCCCCCAATTTCATCAATTCCTTGCTTTTTATCATCTCACCCATTCTCACTTACTGTTCCTTGCACCAGGTGCTTTCTCCCACTGCCCTTCATTCTGCTGCCTTTAAATAACTCGGCTATTCCCCAAAAACATCTACACTAATTCTCTCAGTAATCCATGTTCTGAACATTATCCTACAGCTGGGACGTCTGTCGCTCCCTTTTTTGGTGCCCCTTACATTTTCAACACCTTTCCAGAACTCAGCTCTTGAGATTCCCATGTAGAAGCCCACCCGAGGCCTTTTGTCTTTAACAGGAAGGCCATGGCTTCTTGGAAAAGGCGTGCTTTGTATGTAGAGGATTTTAGGAACAGCAACTGAGAATGGAGATATCCACAGCAGAGCTTTCCAAACTTTTCATGTTGGTGACACACGTTTTAGACATGCATCATTTCGCGACACACTCTTACAGCAGGGCACAAGGCAGGCACTAGGACCTGCGCGGAATCACAGCAGGTTTGGAGGCAGCAGGGCACAAGGCAGGCACTAGGACCTGCACGGAATCACAGCAGGTTTGGAGGCAGCAAGGCACAAGGCAGGCACTAGGACCTGCGCGGAATCACAGCAGGTTTGGAGGCAGCAGGGCACAAGGCAGGCACTAGGACCTGCGCGGAATCACAGCAGGTTTGGAGGCAGCAGGGCACAAGGCAGGCACTAGGACCTGCACGGAATCACAGCAGGTTTGGAGGCAGCAAGGCACAAGGCAGGCACTAGGACCTGCGCGGAATCACAGCAGGTTTGGAGGCAGCAGGGCACAAGGCAGGCACTAGGACCTGCGCGGAATCACAGCAGGTTTGGAGGCAGCAGGGCACAAGGCAGGCACTAGGACCTGCGCGGAATCACAGCAGGTTTGGAGGCAGCAGGGCACAAGGCAGGCACTAGGACCTGCGCGGAATCACAGCAGGTTTGGAGGCAGCAGGGCACAAGGCAGGCACTAGGACCTGCGCGGAATCACAGCAGGTTTGGAGGCAGCAGGGCACAAGGCAGGCACTAGGACCTGCGTGGAATCCTGGCAGGGCTTGGAGGCAGCAGCAGCTGCGACACACCCAGACACTGCACCGGACACACTAATGTGTCCCGACACACAGTTTGGAAAGCTCTGATCTACAGACTTGGAGGGAGAAGACTGCAGGCATAAGAGGCAGCTAGAGAGGAAGCTATCAGGGGTCTGACTCTGAGCAGCAGCTGTAACAAAGAAGAAAAGGAACTAGCTGCAGGGGCAAGATGTATTCTGCCCAACTTGGGAACCATCAGGAAGCTGGTGTAGATACCCATCAGCAGAATCCCTGAGCTGGAGAGTCAGTAACGTCTGGCCAAGTTCTCACAAGGGACTAGATCAACCTCCATCCACTGCCTTGAAGTCCCTAGATTAACCCGCCAGTTCAAGCAGCAAAGCAGCAACCCACGTTGAACCGTGGACTGCAGACTCTCCAGACCAGAGCAATTAACCCATTAAGGTTCTCCACGTTTCCAAAAAGTGGAGGAGCCTGGCCGAGGCAGCTGGTTTCCATGGACTAAAGGGTCTTGGTTTCCAGTTCTGATGGAACAAACCCTTGGCTAGAGGTTCTCCATGCTGTAGCAAATGACTAAGCACCCCGGGGTTCTAGTCCTTGGTGGAAAAAGACAGAATCTTTTATAGAGATTCAGGAGGGAGGGGCTTCCAGAAAGAGAAGAGTAATTCATGAGCTTGGCTGGCAAGGAGAACAGGAGCAAATCCCTTTTCTTGGCTTTTTTCAAAGAAAGGGTTGTTCAATCTGTCCCCACACAGAGGGCAGCATAGCAGGGGAGCAGAAATGGACAAACCCCATTTCCTTTCGGGGAGTCCTTCTTTTCACAAAAACCCTACAGTTGCGACCCTACAATATGCTTAACCAGGCGAGTTAGTCCCAACAGCTGCCTGTGCATGGCGTGCCAAGCTTGGTTAGAGTTTAACCTCAGTCAGTTTTGTCTGTGTGTATATGGCTTGGCGTATAGTGTACAGTATGTTTTTTTTTTAATGGCTCAGTGCATTCTGAGAACACAGAAAATGGGTTAATTCCAGGGGCATCCACAGAGGGAGGAGTCCAAAAGTCAAGATGTCGGCCACAATTGCACAACGCTCTGCCCCTTTTTAAAGTGTGTTGTGCATGCAACAGATGTCAAAAAGAGCTGGGGCTTTGATAGCACAGTTGTAGCCTCTCTCTTCACTTTTTGGGCCCTCCCTGGAGGATGCCCATGCTTAATTCACTCTCTAGTCCAGTGTTTCTCAACCTTGGCCCCTTTAAGACATGTGGACTTCAATTCCCAGAATATGCCAGCCAACCATGCTGGCTGGGGAGTTCTGGGAGTTGAAGTCCACATGTCTTAAAGTGGCCAAGGTTGAGAAACACTGCTCTAGTCTGTGGTTGGAGGCAGTCCATGTTTCATACTGCACAATGATGTTATTGAAAGTAGGGCCCTGAAATAAATAATCTCCTACACACTTTTTCCTAACAGTTCTCACTCAGTCTGATGAAAGAGAATTTGCTTTTGAAGATCTCCTTCAAAGGGGAAACGAATGTTGAATAAATTCTACGGATGGAGTCTAAGGTTCTGGAACTTCTTTAGCTAAGAACGGGTGTCCATCTGTGATCTGCCTCTTACTGTACCCATTTCTCCCCAGTAGCCTGCAGTCTGCCCGGCTTCTCATGCTGCCATTAAATCCCAGAGGAAACCATCACGAGGGCATTTCCCCAGGGAAGTTTTCAGTCTGGGAAGCCTTTGCTCCTAGGGAGGCCCCTAAGGAATGGAAAGGTGTGTAGCAGAAAACGAAGCCCGTGAAGTAGCACCCTCTGGTGTCACCAGCGATAAAGTCACCTCGAAGATACCATCCAGAAACATTCAGAAGAAATTCCAAAACAAACGCTCTGGGAGTGGGGTTTAACAATAGGGACCTTTTTTTTGCAAGGGAAGGAAGCTTTCAAGAAGTTGGAAGACTGAGCTTGTTCCAGCATGAATTGAAACCTTACTGGATGTGGATTGATAGCTGTAAGGAGCGTGGCTGGCTGGGGAATTCTGGGAGTTGAAGTCCACACATCTTAAAGTTGCTAAGATGAGAAACACAGTGGTAGATGGTGATGTCATTGATCTGATGCATAGATCTATGCAAAAGATGCATGGATGCACCTGATGAAGTGAGCCGCAACACATGGAAGCTGATGCCTTTTAATAAAATTGGTCAGTCGGAAAAGGTGCTACCGGACTCCTCCTGATTTTTTTTTTTTTTTTGCTACAAGGAGCAGGAGACCAACGAACGTAACTCTCCACCCATCCTCCCTCGTTCCCTGCCATCAGGTTTTCTGCTCTTATGTCAAACGCGGTTAAGGTTTCTCCTCCCCTCTACCCATCATACAAGCATCTGTCTCTCTGAGGGTTGCAGTTGGGGTTGGTGTAGTGGAAATAACACAGTGTGACAAACCAGCTGAAAAGATGGCTTGCCAAACAATGGGTCCCAAAGCGGAGGACGCGATGGCCGCTTTCCTCACTCTGTGACTCTCCTTTGTCCCCATCTCTTCCCTCAGCCCCCTTATCCCAACCTAGAACTGTATCAACAACGTTGGGCGTGAAGATTAGAGCCACCTCAAACTCTGACTCCCTAATCCCATGGATGCATTATAACTAATTCCACAGTTGCAGCCTCAGGGGACATAGCAAGACAAGCCAGAGTCTTGACCAATCCAGCCCTTGAGACTGATCTGCAGCAGCCTTTTTGAGACACGGCCAAAACCACATATTTCTTGCAACCTTTTTCCACTGAAGGCTGCACCTGGGAACATCTGAGATGCATGTATTTATTTATTGGGGAGAAAAACTGTTGCTGTTTTTTAGATGTCATGAGCACACAGTCTTCTTAAAAAGATCCAGAGAAACCTTTGGGTTTAGAGCAGAGCTTTCCAAACTGTGTGTCGCAACACGTTAGTGTGTCGGCTGCAGTGTCTGGGTGTGTTGCGGCTGCTGCTGCCTCCGAGCCTTGCCAGGATTCCGCGCAGGTCCTAGTGCCTGCCTTGTGCCTGGCTGCCTCCAGACCTGCCCAGGATTCCGCGCAGGTCCCAGTGCCTGCCTTGTGCCTTGCTGCCTCCAAACCTGCTGTGATTCTGTGCAGGTCCTAGTGCCTGCCTTGTGCCCTGCTGTAAGAGTGTGTTGCGAAATGATGCATGTCTAAAAAGTGTGTCACCAACATGAAAAGTTTGGAAAGCTCTGGTTTAGAGGAACAAGTCTATCTGGTCCAGCATTCTGTGTACTACAGTGACCAGTGGGGTGGATTTAAACTGGTCAGATGAGTAATTGCCCTCTTCCACTGTCACTTCCTAGCAGCTTGTATTTAAATCAGGGTTTCTCAACCTGGGCCACTTCAAGATGTTTGGACTTCAACTCCCAGAAATCCCCAGCCAGCAACACTGGCTGGGGATTTCTGGGAGTTGCAGTCAACCCATCTTAAAGTGGCCCAGGCTGAGAAACCCTGATTTAAAGTATGTCTCCTTGTTTCAGCCAAGATCAAGATGGCCTGATCCTCCATGAATACATCTCGCTTCCTTTAAAACCATCTAAACCAGGGTTTGTTTATTTATTTATTTATTTATTATTTCAATTTATTCCCCGCCCATCTCCCTTGCAAGGGACTCTGGGCGGGTTACAACAATTGAAGTTTAAAAAACACAAAAACAATATCTAAAATACATCTAATAATAAATTACATAAAATCCAAGATGGGGGGACCGTAGGATGGATTGTATTACTACGGGGCCAGCCAACCCCAGGAGGCACTGCCGCCTCTGTCGTCCCAGGCCCGGCGGCAGAGCCAGGTCTTAATGGCCTTCCGAAAGGCCAGGAGTGAAGGGGCCAGTCTCACCTCCGGGGGCAAGATATTCCATAAGGCGGGCGCTATCGCAGAGAAGGCACGCCTCCTGGACCCCCGCTAGATGGAATTCTCTTGTCGAGGGGGTCCGAAGCATGCCCTCTCTGCATGCACGGGTGGGGCGGGCTGACGTTATTGGGACGAGACGGTCCCTCAGGTACCCTGGTCCTATGCCATGTAGGGCTTTAAAGGTAATCACGAACACCTTGAATTGGACCTGGAAGCAAACTGGTAGCCAATGCAGCTCGCGTAGCAGAGGTGTTACATGTGCCGATCTCATGGCACCCATAACTGCTCGCGCCGCGGCATTCTGCACCAGCTGAAGCTTCCGGATACTCTTCAGGGGTAGCCCTCCCCTAAAAATCCAAACACCAAATGAACACAAATGAACAATGAAAGCAATACAATGAAACCGCCCAGAGTCTACCATGGTAGAGATGGGTGGGGATAAATTCAAATAATAAATAAATAAATAAACTAAATTTTTAATGAATTTTTAATAAAAAATTAAAAGCAAAGGTTCTTCACACCTCCCCTGGGCTCTGTCTGCACCTCTCCAAAGGAGGTATATGTCACAGTTTGGGAAACTCAGTCTTTTGCATTGTACTGCATTGCACTAAAGTAAATTCATCATCTATACATCCAACATAGTATCTCCCCATGTATTGTGACTCAAACACTTGAATTTCTAGCCAGCACATCTGGAAGGCGGCAGGCTGCTGCCATCTAAATCAGTGGCCTTCTCCATATCTGAAGGCAGTGAATACAATCCATTAACACTTTGTTGTAAGAGTCATTTCCCAGGCTGATAATGGTTCTGGAGACCTTCTCATTAATAGCAAAGAAACCCACCTTCTAGCTGGATCATAGGAAGGCTGATAGAAAAGAAATCAGAATGTCTCTATCTTAGTATGCAAGGAGACATGTTGGTTCTAAAGGGGAAATACTTCAGTTGCTGGAATTCTTGTAACTCTACCCCTTTCATCTCAATAAATCTTGTTAAAGAGAACTTGGTGAGAATCTTGCTTGGAAAGAATCACTTTTGGTTTCAGACAGCTGCCAAACAGCCTCATGCTTGTTTTATTGAACTAAATGGAGGGAGGCAGGGTCCATTATTCACAAGTGTCCAGTAAATCAGAGAGAATGTTATAACAGAGATTTACATCAATTTATGCTCTTCGGCTAACAAATGGAGATGAGCACCGGCCCCTAGAGTCGGACACAACTGCACAAATGTGCGGGGTGAAACTTTACCTTTTTTATGCCATCTGTGTCAATTTATATTATTTATTTGAGGGCAGTATTACACAAATGATGTAAACCACAATGGAAATGTGGTGTGTTGCCTATGAAGCTGGTTCTGTCCAGATCCAGTAAATCAAGATTTCCCTTGGATATATGTTGCGCAAAGAAACAGCTCCTAAATTTCCCACCATTTAGGCTGAATAGATGAAAAAGTTTTAACATTGGGAGAAAGAAAGAACAATATTTTTCTGTCTGCATTTTCCCTGACATGTTTAATTTTGTATACCTCTATCATGTTCCCCCCACAAACATTTTAATTTTGCTTCTCAAGAAGTATGTTCTAGGCTCATAGTAATTTAGGCTGCCTAGCGACAACCACACAGAAACAAGGGGAGGGGGGATAGAATGATGAAAGCAGGATTACACCATTGTGAAGTAAACCCTGTGCCTTTTGTACGCACATTGTGCCACGTATGTATGTACAAAAGGGGTGAAGCTCGCTTAACCATGGGGTGAAGCACGCTCCTTTCATCATTTTGATGGAAATAGCAAGATCCTGTGGATGCTCATATGACCACTCTTACTTGCATGTCTTCCATCTCTACAATATATTTCTCAAGGTTTTGTGACCAGAGTTTATGCCTTCTAAAGCTCTATATAGTACTCAAGTACTATATACAGTAATCAACTGAGATTAGCTTCTCTGTCCTGCTGCCATCCAGATGGGCTGGTTCAAGGTGTTTGGGTCACATTACAAATGGAGGATATAAGGTTGGCCTGATCCTGCTGGTCTTCATTGGTGCCAGTTTTATTGGTGTTGCCACCTGCAGAGCTGTAATAGAATTTGGGGTTCCAACTGCCTATTAATTTTGGTTGTTATTTTTAACTGTATTTTTTTAGCTGTTTACTGATTATATGCTGCCCAGTGTTACAATTGTTCAAGTTGGGCAACCATATAAATCCAAAGGAGGAAGGAGGAAGGAAGGAAGGAAGGAAGGAAGGAAGGAAGGAAGGAAGGAAGGAAGGAAGGAAGGAAGGAAGGAAGGAAGGCCAATGTAGGCTATAAATCAATCTAATACAATAAAATGCAATGCAGCGCTAATGACTAATATTAGACAACCATAATAATAGAGCAGATAAAAGTGTGAAGCAGATTGAAGGATTTTATCAGAGCTTGGTAACATGGCAACTGCTGAGAAGAGGTTCCTGCATCATCCATAGATAATATTCGAGGACCAGAACTAACTAATAATTAAAAAAAACACCTGATAGCCAAATCTTGTGAGATTTCAGCACTCTCACATGGAATCTTGTGAGATTATAGAGGAGGACACCAAACCCTTGATAGATAAATGTCATGTCATCTTGATGTTCTGACCCAAGATCTCTAAGAAGATATTATTTTGGGATTCTCATGTGCTCAAATGAAGTTGGATAATGACGCTTAGAGTCCAAAGAGACTGCTAAGATAATCCTGATGCTGAGAATAAGTCTTCTCGGATTGAATGAAAGAACAGTAAAAGTTTTCTAACAAGTTAAAAGAAGACAACAATGGCAAGCAAACTCTGTACCCAACCAGTGATGCAAAAATATGGCCGTAATATGGCAGTGATGGGCGTCGTGACTCAGCGGGTAAGACGCCAGGCTTGTCGATCGGAAGATCACAAGTTCGGAGGTTCGAATCCCTAGCCCTGCGTGCGGAGTGAGCTCCCGCACTAGCTCCAGCTCTTGCCAACCTAGCAATTCGAAAGCATGCAAATGCAAGTAGATTAATAGGTACCACTTCGGTGGGTAGGTAACAGCGTTCCGCGTGTGTCATGCGGCCACATGACCGTGGAAGCGTCTTTGGACAACGCTGGCTCTTCAGCTAACAAACGGAGATGAGCACCGGCCCCTAGAGTCGGACACGACTGCACAAATGTGTGGGGGGAACCTTTACCTTTACCTAATATGGCAGTGAGCGATGAAGGTTCCCAGTTCTGGCTTTGTGTTCTGAGAGCACCGAACACCGCCAAGCTAGAATGGGGTCAGCAGTAATAAAAACAATACTAAGTCTGGCCATACAAAATCCTTGGTCCACATAAGCAGTGGAGAACTTGTAGTGCATCCCAACAGCGCACACACCGCTGGCAGAACCCAGCTCTCTTTCCCATCGAACTTCAGTGCATCAAATTTTGTTCCATCTCCTGTATCGTTCTAGTGCTCTTTTGAAAGCACGCTACAGGTAGTCCTCCCTTAACAGCCATTCGTTTAGTGACGGTTCGGATTTACGACAGTGCTGAAAAAACCGACTTATGACTGGTTCACACACTTACAACTGTTGCAGCATCCCCACAGTCACGTGATCACAATTTGGACGCTTGGCAACCAGTTCACATTTATGACCATCGCAGTGTCCCATGGTCACGTGATCACCATTTTCGACCTTCCCGGCCGGCTTCTGGCAAGCAAAATCAATGGGGAACTGCGTGATTCACTTAACAACCACATGATTCGCTTAATGCCCACAGTGATTCACTTAACAACCACTGCAAAAAGTTCATAAAATCGGGTCAGATTTGCTTAATGTCCGCTTCACCTAGCAACCAAAATTCTGGTCCCAATTGTGGTCGTTAAGCGAGGACTACCTGTATACCCATGTAATGAACATGAATTTGAGTAAACTCCGGGAGACAGTGGAGGACAGGAAGGCCTGGCGTGCTATGGTCCATGAGGTCACGAAGAGTCGGACACGACTAAACGACTGAACAACAACAACAACCTGTATACCCATGGTTATGAGGAGCTGCATAAGAACTGACAGATTCTACAAAAAAGGCCGATTGCTGGCTGGGGAATTCTGGGAGTTGAATTCCACACATCTTAAAGTTGCCAAGGTTTAGAAATACTAGAACAATGTTTCTCAACCTCTGGAACTTTAAGTTGTGTGGACTTCAACTCCCAGAATTCCCCCAGCCAGCATGCTGGCTGGGGGAATTCTGGGAGTTGAAGTCCACACGGCTTAAAGTTACGGAGGTTGAGAAACACTGCACTAGAAGCTCAAAGTGAACACAATTCTCACCAAACCTCACTCTAATCAACTTTTTGTTTTCTGTTGGGATGAAGACAATCACAACTGCCATCTGAGGAAAGAGGAGCAGCCTTTTGAAAGAGAGAAAACGTGGGCTGGCAGTAGTGCCAATACTTCTAAGTCGGTCAGGGTTGGCTCCATGCAGGGATATCCATAGGGTAGGGTCAAACAAGTCTTCTCGTTCCTGTTTTATGTTATTTATTTATTTATTTATTTATTTATTGTCTGCACACGCAAAGCACATATAAAGCAGGTGCAGCTTCAGGTGTTCTCTGGCCGCCATCTTGACCTTTTTGACCACACCCTGTGAAAAACCTCAGGCTCCACAGGACCATTCAGGGGACCCAATCTGTCAAAATCTCTATCATATATTTATATATTGTACCTGCTTTAATGTACAGTAATGTGGATTTTTCGGTGTATTGTTCGTTATTGCTGTATGCCATTCAGAGTCATATCCTTTGAGTTGGGTGGCCTTATGACCCTGGTTAATACATAAATCAAAGGGCCATGTGGCTCAACACCTTTGTGGAAAAGTGGGGCTTAAACAAGGAAGAAACAGGCAGAAAACTTAGTCTATAGGCTAAATGTCCATTTATTTAGGGCAGAGGAAGGGGCATCTCAAGAGAATTGTCTTTTAGGACTTCCTGCACGGACCTCTATGGACAAATGAATCGAGACCTCTTGATGTCTGAGAAGGCTTGGGGTGCCCCCTGCTGGCCATAATGAGAAATGATGCCCCTTTCAACTGACGGAAAACCATCATAGCTGTTCACAAGAGAGGGAGAAATCCAAAATTCACAGTGGAGGATAATACTTTACCAACTCAAATGGCACAAAAGAGTGGTGCAGTTCTTCAGTTATTCTCATCAGGCAAAACAGGTAAAAAAACTAACAAGGGATGGGGAAAACAACTCTTTTCTATGTCCCTGAATGTTAGAAGGAACCAGATACCCGTATGGCTAATTCTAACTTGGCATTCAGTTCACTATCGCCATGGGACTGATGTCTATCTGCAGACCTTACAGTCAAAACATCCGCCCTAAATTTTGACTTGCTGCTTCAGGAGCATCCATGGGAGGGGGGTTTAAAAAGTCAAGATGACATCACAACCATGTGATCAAAGTGCTGTCCTTTTTAACAATACATAGCAAAAGAGGAAGGGGCTTCGATTGTGTGGTTTCAACCACCATCTTGACTTTTTTGACCCACCCTATGGATACCGGTGTGCTACTTCCTCATCACCTATTTTTAATAACCTCTTGCCTGATGAAGAGCTCTGGAAATGTGAAGGAATTTAGAGCTGACCTGGATGGAGGGAGGGAGGGAGGGAGGGAGGGAGGAGAGAGGCATTAAGGAGGGATTGGAGAAGTGTTTGCACAATCCAGAGAAGTGTTTCTCAACCTTGGCAACTTGAAGATGTGTGGACTTCAACTCCCAGAATTCCCCAGCCAGAATTTTGGGAGTTGAAGTCCACACATCTTCAAGTTGCCAAGGTTGAGAAACACTGGTCCAGAGATTGAAGCAAGCGTGAGAAAAAGACTCAAAATAACCTCACCTTGATTATGTTTGGTATAAGATGTGACAGAGATAAGATTTGGACAGACTTTCAAGATTCTTATACTGTACCTTACAACAAAGAAGTAGCATTCCTGGAATTCTTGCTGTATCTGTTTCTTGACCTGGCCTACCTCATAGGGCTGACAGGAAAACTCCTTTATGCTAGTTGGTTGGTCCTAAGATTAGCTGTGCCAGTAACAAGCTGTAATAGTGTCAAAATGTCATCCTCCCACCCATGATACAATTATGTACTTGTGTCACAATGTTCAATACAAATCTCAAAGACACATTGTTTGCCTAATGATGTCGTGGTTCACGTGTCATTGTTTGCCCCCCTGCCTTAATGCCCACGCCTAACAACATCCAGGATAAAACAACCAGGACAGGGCTGCCAAGAAAGCAGAATGCTGTAACCAGGAGCTAAGTTTGACTGGAGGGCATCTTTATCTTGTTTAAATAAAGTTATTAGCTAACTACGGATGTTAGCTGATAGAATTTCCCTCTGGGTACAGCAGATGGCTGCGTTAAAGTGCAATCCACCAGTCCTTGAGCTGGCAGAAAAATATATGCCAGCATAACATTTGCTACCTGGTGGCTGATCCCTGTGCTGCATCAGTAACTAGGATAGTGAGTGCTCCAGTCTTTACAGTTCCGGTCAGGCAAATTAAGAGAAAGTGATTGGTAGATTTCCCTGGCTTCATTTCCCCTCCCACAAACAACCACTCATCAGTACAGGTAGTCCTTGCTTAGCGACCACAATTGGAACCGGCAACTCTGTTGCTAAGCAACCCGGTCGCTAAGTGAAACATCAAGTGACTGTGATGGATTTATGATGTCACTTCCCATTTGGTCATTAAGTGAGTCACCACAGGTCATTAAGCAAGACATCATATGATTGCAATTTGCGATTTTACTGCCGACTTCTCCATTGACTTTGCTTGTTCGAAGCTGGCTGTGAAGCGCGCATATGGCGATCACAGGACCGTGGGATGCTGCAACGTTGGTAAACGCTGCCAGTTGCAAAGCACCAGAATCTCAATCAGGGGATGCAGGGAATGCTGCGATGGTCGTAAATGTGAGGACTGATCGTAAATGTGCTTTTTCAGTGCCGTTGTAACTTTGAATGGTCACTAAACAGGGCAGATGTTAAGTGAGGTGTACCTGTATCCTTAATGCATGATAGGGCTAGGATGGGCTGGGTGGGTGCTTTAAAAGATGGATTTAGCCACTTGTCAAGTCGCCTGACAAGCAGGTCACAGGTGTGGAGATGGTAATTCTGAATACAGGTCTAGTGTTCTTCCAAGAGTGCTAAACCAACATGCAAATATAGCTTGGCTGACAGGGTGCAGAGGAGAAGCATGGACTGGCAGCTCTTCTGATGTGTCAAGATAGCGACTGCTAAACCATATTGAAAAAAACAGATCTAGTGTTATTTCAAAAAAGCGTCAAACATGTACTGTATATAGAAGGAGGCTTCATATGACCTGACAAACACTTCAGAAAGAACCAGTCAGGTTTTGCATGGGCAAATGTCTCTGTAGAAGCCAGGTGCCCAGTCTCTCCTGCAGCGCAAGCCAACGTAGCCATAGAAGGCAGTGCCTGGCGGCAGGAGGGAAGAGGACATGCCTATAGCAGCCTACGGTGGCCATTAGGAGCTTAGCAGATCCCAACCCTTGGTAACATCAGACACCACACTGGTGGTGAATCATGCCAAATCGTATCCATGGCAGAAATCGTGTTGGAAGAAAAGAGGAAACACTCCTTTAAACCAGGAACGTCGAAAGATAACTTTAAGCTGCCTCAGCTGTGGGCTGGGCATGAGATGAAGACATGTAATAGAAAGACACGTAATAGAAAAAGGTACCAGGGTGTGTTTGGGATGTGGTTAGGAGAAAGTCAGGATAAATCCATACCTTCTTATTCTAACTTGTACTTCCATCCCTCTATGGCAGAGCTTTCCAAACTGTGTGTCGTGCCATGTTAGTGTGTCGGCTGCAGTGTCTGGGTGTGTCCCGGCTGCTGCTGCCTCTGAGCCCTGCCAGGATACTGCACAGGTCCTAGTGCCTGCCTTGTGCCTTGCTGCCTCCAAACCTGCTGTGATTCCGAACAGGTCCTAGTGCCTGCCTTGTGCCTGGCTGCCTCCAAACCTGCTGTGATTCCGCGCAGGTCCTAGTGCCTGCCTTGTGCCCTGCTGCCTCCAAACCTGCTGTGATTCCACGCACGTCCTTGTGCCTGCCTTGTGCCTTGCTGCCTCCAAACCTGCCCTGCCAGGATTCCATGCAGGTCCTAGTGCCTGCCTTGTGCCTCGCTGCCTCCAAACCTACTGTGATTCTGCGCAGGTCCTAGTGCCTGCCTTGTGCCTGGCTGCCTCCAAACCTGCCCTGCCAGGATTCCATGCAGGTCCTAGTGCCTTCCTTGTGCCTCGCTGCCTCCAAACCTGCTGTGATTCTGCGCAGGTCCTAGTGCCTGACTTGTGCCCTGCTGTAAGAGTGAGTTGCGAAATGATGCATGTCTAAAAAGTGTGTCACCAACATGAAAAGTCTGGAAAGCTCTGCTCTATGGAAAAGGACATTCTCATCTTTCCCCAAAACAGCTTCCATTAGCAACTTTTCATGCATCTTCCCCTGGTTTAAGTGAAACGACACCCAAAGGTCTTCTGTTTTTGAATGTTCTGGTTGAGGGCTCATAGGCTTAGCTAAAGCCCCGTTAGTTTGGTGGAACTCAAGTTAAAAAGTGTTCCGAGAGGCTGGTGGAACATTCTGACGGTGGAATGTTCAGAAGGGGTGGAGTTTGGGGCAGGGTGTGAACAGCGTGGGAAAAAATCTCCCATGTTTCCCATGTTCCCCCCAACCATTTCTGACTCCTTGGATGGCAGCACTTCACATTGAGTGCAACCCTTTCCCTTTCCCTTCCATTGATTCCACCTCCTTCCATGTTTAGGTCTTCCTTTCCAGCAAAACCTTTCAGTGAGACTGATGATGATTTTATCTACTGTTTATCCATTTCTAAATGAATTTAAACTATTTTACATTGGCTGTGTTCACACCACATGCTTAACCCAGGACAGATAAGGACGTAGGAGATGCACTTGCCCAAAATGCTATGGGAGGTTGGTTAGCATTCAGTTTAATAAGATGTTTGATAAGTACTTATTTTGAAACTGAATTCCTTACGTGCTGGCTTGATACCCACAACTTGCTAAATCTGAAACCCAGGTGAACAAAGCACACTTCCTGTGTTCATTTAAGCTGCTATGCCAAATAAAGAGATCATACCATAGCTTAAGGCAGAGCTTTCCAAACTTTTCATGTTGGTGACACACTTTTTAGACATGCATCATTTTGCGACACACTCTTACAGCAGGGCACAAGGCAGGCACTAGGACCTGTGCGGAATCACAGCAGGTTTGGAGGCAGCAAGGCACAAGGCAGGCACTAGGACCTGCGCGGAATCCTTGCAGGGCTCAGAGGCAGCAGCAGCCGTGACACACCCAGACACTGCAGCCAACACACTAACGTGTCCCGACACACAGTTTGGAAAGCTCTGGCTTAAGGTGATGGCCTGATTTACACAACTTGCTAAGGCAAAGGATGGATATCCACAATATTCCAAAGTACAATCTGCCTAATCCCATTTAGCCTAGATCAAACTGCAGGGACTAGTTGCTGGGAGTCAACATTGACTCGGAGGCATGCACACACACACACACACACAAGTATTAGGTGAATATTATATTTAGTTTCCTTTCAAATAAGTCCCAAGGAATAAATAGAACTTAGTTCTGAGTAAACATAGACTGTAAAGTTTTCGAAAATAAATATTGCTGGTCACCTAAGAAAACTTTGGTCAGGCCATCTTTTTAATTGACCAAAAATGTTTAGACTGCAGTTTTCTGATTATCCACTCAGAAGAAATTCCCGCTACATTACTCTCAACTCTGGAAGACTGAATCCTATCACTAAATGGTTGATCAATAAATTAAATCTTGCAGCTAGCTAATGACTGCAAAAAAATAGTCCACCTTTTAAAAAGTATCTTCCTTTTCAGGCGGTGGCTGCTGCAACCACCTAGTCTGAAACCAGGTTTTAGAAAGATTTGTTTATTAGATGTATATCCTATCAGGATATACATGATTTCAGGAACTCATGGTATTATACATAATGCTCCCCACCCCTACACCCCAGTAGCCCTGTAAGGTAGATTGGATTGAGAAAGAATGACTTGTTCATTGCACAATAAGCTTGTTTGGTTTTTTTTTCTGCAAGAACAGATGAGATTCAATACTGCACAGCAGTGTTTCTTAACCTTGACAACTTTAAGATGTGAGGACTTCAACTCCCAGAATTCCTCAGGCTGGCTAGGGAATTCTGGGAGTTGAAATCCTCACATCTCAAAGTTGTCAAGGTTGAGAAACACTGCTGTACAGTTAACTTGTGTCTGAGGGTAAAATTGTGGAAAACAAGGTGCATAGCCTTGCCACAAGGTGGCAATAGCTACCAACAAATTTAAGAAGGTATTAGGGTTAAGAGACCTGAAAGAAAAGTTAGGGATAGATCATCCTGGAGAAAATCTATCCATGTGGTCTCTAGGAGTCAAGAACGACTTGATGGCACACAATCAATCAATTAGGGTTAAAACTAATAGGTGCTGGAGTGATTTTCCTTAATTCCTTGCTGCTCTAATTACCTACCACAGATCTTAGGGGGCAAATAAAAGCCCCCAAAGCATAAACCCCTGGCTCAGATTCAGATTGTGAGTTTTAAGAGAAGATGCACACTTCTCCGCCGACCACCAAAGCAATGTGAAAGGACACTCTGCAATTTTAGTTGGAAAAGTTCTGTTTGGCCCTGTTTGCAGGCCACGTTTAATTGAGTCAGAGAGGGCTTTGAATGCCATCTGAACACCCAAACCCGGGCAGCCGACCCAGACCACTATTCCAGAGAGGAATACATTTAGCCTGAAATAACCCAGGAGGCTTTTGAGGTGAAAGTAAAAGAATCCCCCTTTTTGGGGGGAGATGGGCGGTGATAGAAGTTGGATGGATGGATGGATGGATGGATGGATGGATGGATGGATGGATGGATGGATAAATAAATAAATAAATAAATAAATAAATAAATAAATAAATAAATTTTAAAAATTTTTTTTTTTGATGATTAGCATGTTGTGTGAATAGCATAGTCAGAGTGAATTGCTCCTTCCTCCTCTTAGACAGGTTCTTGCAAAAAGGCGGCTGTTGCCAGGGCTTTCTGTAGGTGGGGTCAAAAAAGTTAAGATGGCAATTGAGACTGTGTGATTCAGGTTAAAGGTAAAGGTTTTCCCCTGCACAGTCGTGTCCGACTCTAGGGGCCGGTGCTCATCTCCGTTTGTTAGCCGAAGAGCCAGTGTTGTCCAAAGACGCTTCCGTGGTCCTGTGGCCAGCATGACATGCGCGGAACGCTGTTACCATCCCACCGAAGTGGTAGCTATTTATCTACTTGCATTTGCATGCTTTCGAATTGCTAGGTTGGGAAGAGCTGGGGCGAGTGCGGGAGCTCACTCCATCACGCGGCGCTCGGGTCTCGAACCGCCGACCTTCCGATCGACAAGCCTGGTGTCTTAACCACTGAGCCATCGCCCCCCACTGTGTGTGTGTGTTTGTGATTCAAGCCCTGCCCTATTAATAATAATAATAATAATAATAATAATAATAATAATAATAAGTATATAGCTGCCCATCTCATATACATGATTCTGGGCAGTGTACAATCAAACAATCAAACAATTATAAAACAACAATATAATACAATTAAAACAATTTAACATAGTTTAAAAATGCATTGCAGCATAAAAAAGGAGGGGGGCTTTGATCATGTGGTTGTGACAGTCAAATTGACCTCTCTCTCTCTCTCTCTCTCTCACACACACACACGCACACACACACACAGACACCCCCGGCGGTTGCAATTTCAATAAATTACCTGCCTGTGGCTACAATGGGGGTAAGTAAGCAGCGATGTGCTGTGATTTGCCCACTATGGGTTCTTTTAAAGGGGTGTGGGTGGGGACACAGGGAAATGATAGCCTTCCTACTGTCTTGGGCTTGGGCAGGGGGTCGGACTAGAAGACCTCGAAGGTCCTTCCAACCCTCTGATTCCATGATGCTCCCTGTGCAGCAGCTGGCAAGTAACTGGACCAGGCCTGTTGTGTGAATATGGCTTTTGGGAGTATGTCAGGAAAAGGGCCAAACCCATCAGCTGCACATACATAAATGACCTGGACCACTGGATTGGAAAGAAGTTAATCCAGAGCAGGAACTCACACAGAGTGGCTGCAGGCAACCTCCTCAGAAAGCCGGCCATTGCTTTGACTCTTTCTATTGGAAAGAATTGAAGCTGGGATGGGGAATTGCATCCCAGGGACCCAGTGAACACCCCGGGCCTCTCTGTCTGGACATCCAGGCTTGTTCCCTCCAAGCCCTAAACACAGATTCCACTTTACACACCACTCTTAACTAAGTTAGGTGTAGCAGATGCAGTCTCACAACATGCAAAACCTGCTTAGGGTTAATCTTGGTTAGTTTTTCCTGGCTTAGTGCCACCACTGTCTAATGTCTTGTGCAAACTGAGAAAAGATTCAGCAAAGACACAGAGTGTGTAGTGGGAATGCAGCCATTGTATACTTTGTCCTACTCTGTTTCTGTAATGGTATGTGAGAAAGACCTTGAGAGAAGGGGTGAAGAGAAGCTGCCTAGGCCAGATAAGAGAGGGAGTAGCCTGCAGCTGCATAATGGATGGAGAAAGAGGCTCAGAAGGGATCCCCCTAAGTTCTCAGGCTGTAAAGAAGACGCAGAGACTTGTACTTTCAGATTTGCAAGAGTCTGTTAATGTAGCCTTACAATACAGTAGAATGAGCTCATGTAGTTGTGTTTCCTGTCTGGTCTGCCTGGGAAGGCTGACAGTTTCCCAGCTATAGACTGATGCAGAGAACCTTGAGTTGGAGAAGAAAATGCTCAGATACGAGTGCTTTCTTTTCTCCTGCTGCAACGTGAATCAAAGACAGGATATGGGACTTCACTTATTGTGGCTGAGATGGCTCTGCCCGTTGCTAGGGCTAGAGGCCAAACAGAAAGAGATGCCACGTTCTGGTTGGCTAGGTGGCACCGTGACTCAAGGAGAGCTGCACAACCCCACCGATGTCTGGGACCCTCCTCAGGCCTCCATTTCAGCCATTTCTGACTTCTTCTCTTCCCCCCCTCCCCCGGCCCATGCCCTGCAGGCCAACGAACCTGGCCTCGTGCCTGCAAACGGTGGCTGAATTACTTCCTTCTAAATGACCCCTTTGGAACATCTGATTTCCGAAAGGAGCAAGGGTCTGAATGGCAAGGTCACCAGGGAGGTCAGGCTGAAAGGTCAGAGGTGGTGACATGGTGGGAGGACGCCAGATGCCAGCAAGTCGTTGGGGGTGGGGGGGTGGGGGGGAGAAGCCATGTGGAGAGAGTGCACGAGCGTACATGTAGACCCCAAGGAAAAGAGGGCTCTGCTTTGTTTGCAAGGCACCATTTCAAGCAGCAGGACTTCAGAGGTAGAACTGGTCCATCCCTTGAAGATGCGCTGTGGCCTGCGATCCCCACCCAGAGTTTCTTTCAGGCCAGAGATCAAGGACGGAAAACCCTCTTCCCCCTTTAAGCTTCTAGATCTCATTCTTTAAAAATGACCCGTAGGATATGTCTGGGGAAGGCTTTTGAGCGAGGGAAAGGAGCCATGCTACAGGGCTGAAATGTAAGAAGTGTGAGTGTGCAACGGGCCAAATGGCACGATAGCAATCAAGTTCTGGCCTTGAACTTGCAAACAGCTCATTTCTGAGATGTTTAGAGCTGCTGTTGGTCGATGCTGGAAGGATGCAGAGTATAGTTTTCCACCTGGCTTCATCCCTTCTGATTTTTTATTTCAAAGAAATGCTGGTGGGAAGTGTAGGAGAGAAAGTTTGTGTGCATCCATAAGTAGTGTTCAGCAGAGCCACTTCGGCAGGATGACAGTTAGTGGAACTTGATAGCCAAATGGATCCTCCATGGGCAGGGGCAATCTGCCTTTGACTACTGTGAGCAAACAACCAAACCGCTTTCAGGCCTCCCTTGCAAACATCCTGGAGGCCTCTGCTGAGATGCTCTTGAAAGAAGGACGCTGAATGCGAACCTTTGGGGTTGCTTCATTCAGGGGCAATCTGCCTTTGACTACTGTGAGCAAACAACCAAACCGCTTTCAGGCCTCCCTTGCAAACATCCTGGAGGCCCCTGCTGAGATGCTCTTGAAAGAAGGAGGCTGAATGCGAACCTTTGGGGTTGCTTCATGGAGGCTAGGAATGTTAAGGGACACTGCACTCATTCAACACTAGAGGGTGCAGCAGGGTAGGCTCCTGGATCCCATTGCAGGTGTAAAAACCCTTCATAATTTTGGGAAATAGGTTTGGGTGTGTGTGGGGAGGTCTAAAAAGGGAGATCAGCAGAGGCATTGAGGATGCTGACCCATCCTAAAGAGCGCATAGCGTGCAGACGGTCACACAGCTCAACTGGTCCTTTTCTTCCCCAGCAGCATGAGATTTCTTTCTTTTACTTTTAGATTAGCCATTTACTTAGTTATTAGACACTTACATAGTCCTCCATTTACTTCTGTGATTTTAAATCAGCATGCACAACTGCAAAGTCATTCTCTTCCTTTGTCCCCTTCTTTGGCAACGCAAAAGCCGCTGCTCTGTGAGAAGGAATACCTGCCGATGTGGCACCACTGTTTATGAAATTCAGCAAATTAAAATGGACATATTTTAAAAGGATCCGCAGCATAATTGATTCAAACTTGTAGAACAGCATTTTAAACCTAACTTTAGCCAGAAATTAAGTGGCCTTAGATTCCCTTTGCTAAATTCTCCTTTTCAGCCTCAGTTTCCTTCCCCATCTGTAAAATGGGAGCAACAATACCAGCCCAAGTCACTGAAATGCTGGTGTAGACTTTTCTGAGAGAACAGATGTTGGAATACTTGCAATATGAATCCAGATGTTTGCAACCCTACTGCCACTGGATATGGGAGTTTTGCTATCCTGACTGATAGCCATTGGTATATCTAGTCTCTTTTCTGAACCTTTTTGAACTTGCTTTAGATAGCCATCTAAATTAGGGGCAACCATTGCATCCTGTGGCGGTGAGTTCCACAGATTAATCCTGCGCAGTGTGAGGAACTGCTTTCCTTTGTCTGTTATGGATCTGCGGCTGAATATTATCATCGACTCAGCATTCAAAAATATGTCATTAATCTTCTCTCTGTTCACTCCTCACCCACATTTTCCATTACAGTCATATCCCATCTTTCTTCCAGGGAGTTCGAGGCAGTGTATGTAGTTCTTCCGTTGCCTGTGTGGTGGGTGAGATTAGAAGAAGGTGATTGTCCTGGTAAATCCAGGGGCCTTCCTGTGAAAAATTTTAACCTGATCTAGTCTGACACTTGACTTAAAACTCCTTACCATCATTTTACAAACCTCTGTCATTCATCCCTCCTAAGCTTTAGCTGCAATAATAGAAAATAGAAAGGGAAGGGATCTCGGAGTCCGTCTAATCCAGCCCCTTCTAGTGCTTAAAATAGCTACCTAGCCTCAGCTTAATCTGCAAAGGAGAGACTGCCCTTTTCCAGGGCACATTTTATATTTTATATTTTATATATATATATTTTTATGTTTTACAGGTAGTCCTCTTTTAGCAACTGCCTTGTTTAGTGACTATTCACAGTTACGATGGTGATGAAAAAGTAACTTTGCGACCAATCCTCGCATTTATGACCTTCGTAGGTCTGTAAAGCAAAGGAAAGCTGAAGTAAGATGGTAAGCACAGTCACAGTCTCACTTAGTGACCACTTCGCTTAATGACCGAGTTGCCAGTCCCAACTGTGGTCACTAAACAAGGATTACCTATATTGATTTTATTGCAATGTCTTTGTTTAAATTGTTATAAGCCACCCAGAGTCATCCAGAATCGGGTGGCATACAAGTTTAATATATCATCATTATCTTCTCACTGTCTCCTCTCTAGTGGAGAATACTGCCTCTTAATTTTTTTCCTTGTCTCTGGACCTGCTGGTTCTGCTCCTCCCAGTTGGAGGAGCAGAAAACGAATTTGCTCCGTCAGAGCCCTGAATGGTCTTCCCTCTTGGTGGGAAAACTTTAAACCGCCCAGAGTCTACCATGGTAGAGATGGGCGGGGATAAATTCAAATAATAAATAAATAATAAATAATAAACCTGCACTGGTCAGGATTGGGGTGGTGGTAAGAAATTGGGGGGCTTCTTTTGTTCTTCCCATTGTTCCAATGTTGAAGGAGAAGAAATGTTTCCACATCTGGCCTGGCATGGTTTCCAAAACTGGAAGGGCATATTGGAGAACCTCTAGAACAGTGTTTATCAACCTCTGCAACTTGAATGTGTGGACTTCAACTCCCAGAATTCCCCAGCCAGCTGGCTGGCTGGGGAATTCCGGGAGTTGAAGTCCATACATCTTAAAGTTGCTGAGGTTGAGAAATACTGTTCTAGAGGTTCTCCAATATGTCCTTCCAGCTTTGGAAAGGTTGAGAAATACTGCTCTAGAAAATTGGCTCCCCAGCTGCATTTGACCTCTCCCGGACCTTCTCTCCTTATTTTAAGCCCCTTCTAGTGCTTAAAATAGCTACCTAGCCTCAGCTTAATCCCACAAAGTGGTGGGATCAAGAACCTGATTCTTGATCCCACCACTACTGGAGCACCATTTGTGGGAGAAAGAAAGCAGGATCTTTCCATAAACAGATCTCTCTTGATCTCTGAGCTCTCCTCAAATATCCAATGAATGTTCACTTCGTTTGCACCTAGACTCATGGTTTTTATTATCAAAATTCATCAAAATGCATTGCACCGTTCTGTTGTTTTGGTCTCCAGGGGGTTTTCTTCACTAGCTGGAAAAAAAAGTCAGAAACAGTGCTGAGGAAACAGGGGAGGGTCACAAATAGAGGACAACATAATTGAGAACCCAGGAAAAGGGTAGACAAATGTTTTGAGATATTTGGGGTACTGATAGATGCAGAGATGCACACACAAAATGGCTGCCACATTTTGTCTTTTCACAAAATGGCTGGTATAATGGGCAAGGTCCTTTATAAAACATTTGTTTTCCCAGAAATCATCATTGGCGATCACTCGTAGCCGAGTAAGATTGTCTTCCAAAGGTAAAATTTTAACAGTGGATCTGTAAGTGGCTATAAAGAATTTGAAGAAGCACGAGTACAGGGCGAAAGGGAGAAAAGAGCTAAAAGGAAGGCACGTCAGACAAACCCTCATCATGACCGTCTCCCACCCGGAAACCTATCCCAGAAAGCACACTTGTGTGTGTGGGGAGGGGGGGGGTGTCCCCATTCCTTTGTCTTGCAATGCTTTCTACCAACTTTTGTTTTGTTACATTGGATACATAGGTAGGTGGGCACACTTCCTACAGAATATCGATCTATAGCAATTTAGTATTTTCCATTTTTTTCTGTGAATGTCTGTGGGGTCCGTGTGGGGCCCAGATATACCCTTGGAAAGAAAGATGAAGTTAGTGGCTGGTGTTCTGCTTCGTAATGTGCCAGCTTTCTACAGCATTTTTCAAAATTAAAAGTATATACAAATTAAGGAAATCAGCGTGAGGAGGCACGCTGTTTCCTGCTTGCACTAAGTTATCATCCTGGCCCAGGCAATTCTATGAATGGGGAGGGAGAATGCACAGTCAAAGCTTTATCCGGAAGACTCTATTAATGAGGAAAAATGCCTTTAATTAGGGGCACCTTGCTTCTCTAATTAATTGGGTTGCCTTTCTTTTCACTTTTCCCAGCTCTGCAGTATGTTTTCGGAGATGGGACAATCAAATCTGTGCATGCTGTTTCCAAATAGTTTCATACGTCATTCTGCAGAATTGCCCTTGGGTATTTTTTATGTCAAGATGGGGTCTTCATCCAGGCTTTTCTGTGCAATGGTAGTTTAGATGGGTGGAGGGTTCCTTTGCTTCATAACTTGGATGATCTTAATTATGCATTTAAAAAATGGCCTCCCCTTGGTGCTGACAAAACGCTCTGAGATAAATGTTATGCAGGGCAATATATAAATGTCTGAAATAAAAGAGGTAAGCCATCTTGGGCAAATTGCACTGAAGGGAGGTTGCTAAGCTGGCACAGTTGAAGGGATGTTTTCGAGACAGTTATCCCCATATTATAGTTGGAGCAACTGATGCAGAGTGAGCGAGAGAGAAAGGTATCCAAAGTCACCAAGGTAGTCTATAACTACAACATTATGAGGAAGGGTCTCTGTGGTTTGCTGCTCAAGAGCCCCTGACATGTTGGTCAATCCTGATGGCTTCTCTCCACAGCTCCTGATTCAGGAGTACAAGGGGGGAAATGGATGGAGGTTGCCTTGGCAACGGGAGCTGGTCAGCATCTTAGTGACCTCTGATACTCAGAAGAGACCTTTTCTCTGCCAGGGTTCAGAAAGGTCAATTGATTGCATTCAAATGAAAAAGGTCACTGCAGAACTCGGATCGATGGGCCTATGCATACGTGGAAGGAAGCAAAGGAAAAGGCCCGACAGCTTGGTAAGAAAAAGCAAAATGGAGAGAGGGGTTGAGGGATTTGAGGTGGGCTCCCTTACAAAGATGCGATTCTGAAACGGTTGGTCAAAGGTGAAGGAGTTCAGAGATCTGGGCCAGGTCTCCTTAGGCCAATCAAGCATTTGAGCTGGTCTGGTTTTCCCCGGGTCCCTGCACAACAGTCCCTCCATGTCTCTTGACCACATCCTGGGGCAGTCTAACTCTGAAGATCAGCAACCATGCTCTGCTTCTGGTTCCTTCAGCAAGACTTCTCTTCTTAGGAACGATGTTATTGTTCCTCAGGAGAGCTGAGAGGCAACATTCAGTTCCTAAGAACTGAATTCTGGCCAACTATAATCGGAACAGCGTGGCCTTTGGTCTCACCCAGCTCTGTCTCTTGCTAAGCTGCCTGCCCAAATGACCTTTCTCCACAGCAAGAACTGTAAAAACCTGTAGTCTGTAAAAACCATAAAAAAACTGCATCCACGAACACCAACTAGCAGTCAGAAGACACAATGAAAACTCCTTAATCTCACAACACATAGACAGACTTAACCATAATTTCAACTGGGAAACTGTGAGCATCTTAAACCAAGCCAAATCCAAAAATGCTAGAGAATTCCTGGAAGCTTGGCACTCCGACAAAGCAGCCATCAACAGACACATAGAGGTAAACAACATTTACATACCATTCATAAGAGACAATAGAAAAGCCAGAAGACCAGAACACCTCCTTGCCAGCAATCAACAACCAGATAGGCAAAGATTAACACCAAGATTAGCACCAGAGGAGCAATCAAACAACACAATAGACCCTAATCAAGGAACTATTAACTCACTCAATCAACCAAGCAGCAAACAAAAACCCAATCAAGGTACTACCAAGGAGAGTACAACACCCCCACCAACACAGGCAGGACAAGCCAGGGTATATAAACAGAGAGCAAATCCCACTCCCTTTTCGCACTGAAGATGTTGCCTAGCCTGGCAATGAAACATCTGCAAGAAAACAACAAGGCTCAGAGAGCACCAAGGACTCCACAGTTCAACCCTGAGCTACAAATATTCTTTTTGATTGAATCCTGTAATCGCCTGGCATGTTGGTTATATTGGTTAAGGCTGATAGAAATTGGGATCTCACAACATTTGGAGAGCCAGTTTTCCTACCTGATTTTCAGCTTGCCTAAAACGAGCATATAGTAAATTTGTAGCAGAAATAATATTAAAACTGGACCTGCATTTTGGGGCTGTAGTTTGCGTGCTTGACTGACGTGTCCCGTATTCCTGGTGGAATGTTAGCTGAAAATTTCTTACTGGAAGAGGAGTGTGGAAGGACAGGCTTGCAGCAGAGTGCAGGCACCTGTGTTCGTCTTCCTCCCCCTCTACTTCAAACATTCCTCAGTGTAAGGATGGCAATGAGTTTGTTAAAAAGGGCTTTGTTAAGAACAGCTGGGGGGAGGAGAGAGGAGAGAGCGAGGAGGAGGTGGTGAGGGAGAGAACAGAACGTGAGAAAAGAGCTGGTGTATTGTTGGAGTTTGCAGCTGCCAGCCAGAGCAGAGACAAGCCGCAACCAAGGGAAGTTTGTTTTTCCAAAGAGAGGTGGAAGGTCTGAAGAAACAGATAAGCAAAAGCCGAAGTCTGAAGAGGGGCAAGTGAGAAAGCTGTCTTCTTAAAGGAACCTTGTGCTGGTCGGAGTAGCAAAGGTAGTAGTATCGAATAGTGTTAGTTATAGTTATATAGGAATAGTGATAGTGTAGTTAGTCTCTTACATTTATTAGATAAGAACAGGTACAGTTAAATAGTCTAAGCTGGGTAGGAATATAGGTTAGTTTAGTAGGAACCAGAATTGTATTAGTTAGACACATAGGTAACAAGAGCACTTTTCTACTGTGAATAGTTGTTAATAAGTAAAATAACCCGCCCGAACATATAAGGGGAGACCAAAGTTTTTTGTGTGCAGTGTTTCATTGGGGAACTTCTTGGTTGAGTCTGAATAACCAACCCAGGGTACAAAAGAACCCGTGACAAGGAGTTCATTCAATGGGACCACTTAGTGAAGGAGGTAGCAAATGTCCTTCGCTAGATGGCTTCAAGCAGAAGCAGGAAACCATCTGTGGAGGACCCCTTGATTTGGACTCCTGTGCTGAGCAGAGGACCCCTCTCCATGGCCCCTTATGTAACCATACCTTACAGGGCACCAGGACGAGGCTGAACTTAGTACTGGGAGCTAACACAAATAAGAAGATGGCATGTTAAGAGTAGGTCCCACAGCAGCTGCTGGCTCCTGAGCAAAGATTGTGCCAACACCAGCAGAAGTGGGAGCAGCTGTCAACAGAGTGGACCGTGGGAAAGATCTGCACAGCAGTCGAGCAGTCTGTATGGAGCCTGTGGGTTTTCCATCACTGGAAATTTTTGAGGAGCTGGGACAGCCACCTCTGAGGGATGGTTTAATTGATTTCCCTGCACAATGCAGAGGGTCAGACTAGATGATCCTTCTGGTCCTTTCCAATTCTATGATTCCATAAATATTTTGGATCTCTATAGAAACACTGAAAGCTACCTTATTCTTGGTCCAAGTAGTCCCATTCTGTTTCTTCTGGCTGCAGCTCTGTTATTCACTCCTTCCCATCACATTCCACCTGAACTTCTATTATAACTGGGGACTCTTCAGTTGAAAAGAAAGCAGGATGTGCTACCACTGATCCTGTGGCCCTGAGTTCCACAGGCTTCCCTGCTTGGGTTTTTACAACATTAGAATGCCAAGAACTGGGGTCAGGCAGTCTGTTGTTCCAGTGTTACAGGAATCCAAGCCGTTGTCTCAGCATGCTGTGAGAACCAGCTGATCCCGTTAAGCCATGGTTTATTTGCTTGGGCACAACATTCTGACATTTGTGGTTTGTTACACTGGGTTTACTGTGCAATTTAATTCATTTACAGGATTTCTAGACCACCCCAAACAGTACAATTCTGTGAACCAACGTCGGCACGCGAAAATGCTTTCTTTTGAGACCTATGTCAATTCTACTTCTTTATTATCACAAAGGTGAGGGGATCTCTGGATTTCTGTCTTCTGTGCATCTTCTTCTTCTGAAGGACTTCTTTTCCTTGTTTTGCCATCCGCATGCTCTCCATGGGGGTGCCTGTCAGGGCAATTCTTACTGTGGTTTCTCTGCGTCTCTTTGCCTGCCCGGTCGATCCTCAGACAGATTCCTTGCCTTGCCTCGTGCGCTATTTCTCGTGCATCGATTTTCTTCGAGTAAATGAGTTTGCATGGATCATTCAGCAGGGAGGATGGGATTTCCGTTGGGCAAAGCAGACTGCATGGACAGAGGCCAGCAAGGCTGGGGGCTGTGGTAGTGGTGAGGGACGGCGGGGGTAGGAAGTGGGAGCGAGAGAGACAGAGAGAGATGAATAGTTAGGATCAATGTGCTGGGTGTGAAGTGAATTAATGGAAGTCATGGATGTTGGGATGAAGAGGCAAGGGGGTTCCTGTGGGACTCAGATGTGGCCACTTCCAATCCAACCAGGAGGTCTGCCAAACCAAATGCGGAGACATTTGTGTCTCCACCAGTTTCAAGAGGGGCATCTGCATTATGGCCAGTGAAATCAGTGGACATAACTTGATTCCCAGAAAAGCTTTTAAAAAATAATCAAACAGAGGATGGCATTTTTTTTAAAAATGGTCCTTTAATTATTGTCGGCTGGCAAAAATGCAGGCCAGCAGCAGCAAATGCTGCCAGTCTGCTCTTGGCTGGTAATTGGCAATTGCAGGCCGAAAACAAGCCAGCTGGTCTGGGTGGCCTGTTTTTTGCCAGCAAGCAAAGAATAAGATGTGCTTTGGGGGCAGCTGAGAAGGTGCAGTGACATCGTTGTGTAAGCCTCGTCCCGCAGCAGCATCATAATGCAGGGACGTCAAGGAGGGGTTTGCACAGTGACATCACTGTGGGGATGAGTCTTGCTACACCTTGTCCCATTTCACTGTGGGAGGAGTCATTTTGGTGTTCTTACAGGCCAGCAAATTGGGTATCCTTGTGTACCCATCCCTTTGTTTGTTATATTATTCTTGCCATGGATGAGAGAAAGTGCTTGGAGGGTTTCTCTTCATATGCTAGCATAACCGGGTTAGCTGTAGTTACCATGAAGACTGCAATTGATTGACTGATTACATGCCATCAAGTCATTGTCAACTCTTAGTGACCACATAGATTTTCTCCATGATGTTTATTTTTATTTGTTTATTTGTTTTCTATCCCGCCTTTATTAATTTTATAAATAACTCAAGGCGGCTAACATACCTAATACTCCTTCCTCCTCCTATTTTCCCCACAACAACAACCCTGTGAGGTGAGTTGGGCTGAGAGAGAGGGACTGGCCCAAGGTCACCCAGCCGGCTTTCATGCCTAAGGCGGGACTAGAACTCTCAGTCTCCTGGTTTGCCATTGGCTCCTTCCTAGGCCTGAGAGACAGGGACTGGCCCAAGGTCACCCAGCCGGCTTTCATGCCTCAGGCGGGACTAGAACTCTCAGTCTCCTGGTTTGCCATTGTCTCCTTCCTAGGGCTGAGAGACAGGGACTGGCCCAAGGTCACCCAGCCGGCTTTCATGCCTAAGGCGGGACTAGAACTCTCAGTCTCCTGGTTTGCCATTGGCTCCTTCCTAGGCCTGAGAGACAGGGACTGGCCCGAGGTCACCCAGCTGGCTTTCATGCCTCAGGCAGGACTGGAACTCTCAGTCTCCTGGTTTGCCATTGGCTCCTTCCTAGGGCTGAGAGAGAGTGATTGCCCCAAGGTCACCCAGTCGGCTTTCGTGCCTAAGGCGGGACTAGAACTCATAGTACCAAGTGAAGAGATTCTCACAGTCTCCTGGTTTCTAGCCCATTGCCTTAACCACTAGACCAAACTGGCTCCTAACCTGGTCCTTCAGCAATTCCAATGGAGCCCCCATCGTCACTGTAACAGAGTCCATCCACCTTGCAAGGACTTCCATTAGTCAGCAAAATATTGTAAACCGCCCAGAGTCCCTCTTTCGGGGGCAGATGGGCGGTGGCGGAATTTGATAAATAAATAAAATAAATAAATAAAATATCACTTTCCCATCTTATGTGCTCATCTCTCTCTGTCTGGGACTATGTTTGGGCCACACCCTCACTTAAAGGCCCCCAGAAAACTGAGGAGCAGAATGCATAACAAGAGAGTTCTTGAGCATGAGCAGAGTTGCCTCATCTCTTACAAATATTAGGAAGACTGCCATGTGGGGTTGTACATCCAGTTGGTCAAGGAATTTGTGTGTCCATGTATAGATATGTTTTAAACAGCTTTCTCGAATTAGATCTGTCAGTCTACAACTCCCATCGTACCCAGGCAATTGGGTTGGGATGTTGGGAAGTTGTAGTCAATACAATTGGAGGGGACCAAGTTGGCAAAGGCTGGTTGAAAAAAAATACCTGCCAGGCAGAGAATCAGAGTTGTTCAGAACACACCTTTTCCCCTGGAATGCAGAAATATCAGAATAAAATGGAATAGTCATAATTTTATGTGACAAGGTCCAGTAACTCCACTCCTATTTTCTCAAATGGGATGGAGAAGAAAATGTAAAACCTATAAAGCGAGTGATTGCTTTAAAAATGGAGATTTTAGGATAAAAGTCAGTGTTGAATTCTGGATGCCTTGCATTCTCCTTAGGGATTGGAGTCTGCCTCTGTTGTCTGGAGGGGGCTGGAAGGAGGGATAGACGTTGAAAACCACCTGTAACGGCATGTCTCTTAGGAGCATGGGATGATAATGTGCTGCGAGCATTTATAAGACAGGGCACTGCAATACTGTTGGCTCATTCCTGGTACCTGGAAAGATGCAAATATAATACTTTACTAATTCTCTTATTTTACTGAGATTCAGATTCTTAAGGCTCTGAGACCCCTTTCCCTTTTTGGTACAGTCTTAGAGTTATATATAATGGAAATGTCAATTCTGTATAAACCAGCCTTGGGAGTAGAGGGTCATCAGAGTTCATCTTGTAAAACATGGTGATGCTGCTGAAGTCTAGTCTCAACAATAGAGAGAAAGGGTGAGTGGTTGACACTATCAGTTGTAAGTCTGCTCTTTCTTGTAGCAATCGGCACCTTGATTTACCAGGAGACTGAGAGTGATGAAGTGGATAGGTAGAAGACTGGAGACCAAATGGAAGAACTCCATGAATCAGACCAAGCACAAAATAGGGCTTGCTTTCAGGCCCATATCAAATCCTATTCTTTACTTCTCTGTCTCCATTGGGCACAGAACAGGCAGGCAGGCAGGCAGGCAGGCAGGCAGGCAGGCAGGCAGGCAGGCAGGCAGGCAGGCAGGCAGGCAGGCAGGCTATCTATCTATCTATCTATCTATCTATCTATCTATCTATCTATCTATCTATCTATCTATCTATCTATCTATCTATCTATCCATCCATCCATCCATCCATCCATCCATCCATCCATCCATCCATCCATCCATCCATCCATCCATCCATCCTCTCTCCCTCTATCATCTATCAATCATCTATCAATCATCTATCTATCTATCTATCTATCTATCTATCTATCTATCTATCTATCTATCTATCATCATCTTTCAATCTATCATCAATCTATCAATCTATCATCAATCTATCAATCTATCAATTATCAATCTATCAAATTTCACCACCGCCCATCTCCCCCAAAGGAGGGACTCTGGGTGGTTTACAATAAAGCTATAGGACCTTTATTGAAAAACCTCTCCCTCAACACGGAAGATCTTTCTAATCATATTCCATCCTGGAGTAAGGTAATTAAGACAGTGGTGGCTCCACAGCTCCAGAGCCATCTGGATAAAACTGGTTTTCTGTACCCATTGCAGTTAATTTCATCCAGGATAAGGTACTGACACTGCTTTGGTGATCTTGGTATAGACTGGAAACTGGATCGAAGGAGCATGACCCTACCACTTATCTTGGATTTTTTGGTGGCTTTTGATACTACCTACTATGGTATCCTTGTGGCAGGGTTGGACCTCAGGGTCACTGTTTTTCGGTGGTTCCAGTCCTTTCTGTTGGGATATATAAAGAAGGTAATGGTGCAGGAGTGCTATTTGACACCTAGATCATTGACCTTTCGTGTTCCACCGGGTTCTATTTTGTCTCCTGTGTTCTTTAACAAACACGATGGGAAGTCATTTGGAGCTCCGGAACGGGATGCCATTTATGTATTTATGTATTTATTTATTTTTTATCCCGCCTTTATTATTTTTATAAATAACTCAAGGCAGTGAACATACCTAATACTCCTTCCTCCTATTTTTCCCACAACAGCAACCCTGTGAGGTGAGTTTGGCTGAGAGAGAGGGACTGGCCCAAGGTCACCCAGCCGGCTTTCCTGCCTAAGGCGGGACTAGAACTCTGTCTCCTGGTTTGCCATTGGCTCCTTCCTAGGGCTGAGTGAGTGACTGGCCCAAGGTCACCCAGCCGGCTTTCCTGCCTAAGGCAGGACTAGAACTCTGTCTCCTGGTTTGCCATTGGCTCCTTCCTATGGCTGAGAGACAGGGACTGGCCCAAGGTCACCCAGCCGGCTTTCGTGCCTCAGGCGGGACTAGAACTCTCAGTCTCCTGCTTTGCCATTGGCTCCTTCCTAGAGCTGAGAGACGGGGACTGGCCCAAGGTCACCCAGCTGGCTTTCATGCCTCAGGCAGGACTAGAACTCTCAGTCTCCTGGTTTCTAGCCCGTTGCTTTAACCACTAGCTCTCTACCTTCCAGCTCCAGTAAAGCAATCAGTACTCTTGAAGGTTGTCTTATCTCAGTAGTGGGCTGATGAGGAAGAAGCTGAAACTAAATCCAGACAAGATGGAGGTACTGTTGGTAAAAAAAACAAGTGGACTCTGGAATTCAGGCAAATCTTGTTCTGGGTGGACCTGCACTGCCCCAGAAAAAACAGGTTGGTAGTGTGGAGTGCCCTTTGGCCCACAGTTCTCACTAGTTTTGGAGACGGTGGCTGGGATGAAAGGCTTGCCTAATTAGAGCCAGTCATTTCTGAGCTAGCTGGACTTAGTGACAGCTACAACCCATAACTACTGCAATGACCTTTACTTGGGGTTATCTTTGAAAAGTGTCAGCAAACAAAATTGGTGCAAAATGTGATGGCCATGGGTTACAAGGCACAGGGTTCATACGGTATTTGCATTGAAAGCTCTCCCCTGGCTAGCAGTAGCCCACCAGGCGCAGTTTAAGGTGCTGGTGTTCACCTTTAAAGCCCTCCATGGCTTAATACTGGATGATCTGTGGAACCACCTTTCCCACTATGAACCTGCCCAGTTACTTGGATCAGCAGAAGACGACCTTCTGAAGTTGCCCTCACTACCAGAAGCTTGACTATTGGGCATGAAGGCAAGTGGGGTCTTTCGTATGCCTTCCAGTTTATAGATCTCATCCTCCCAGTATTTAGGACAGTGTTTCTCAACCTTGGCAACTTTAAGGTATGTGGACTTCAACTCCCAGAATTCCCCAGCCAGCATGGTTGGCTGGGGAATTCTGGGAGTTGAAGTCCACATATCTTAATGTTGCCAAGGTTGAGAAACACTGATTTAGGAGGATGGTAAAACCCAGTAGTAATGTATGGCTGTGAGAGTTGGACCATAAGGAAGGCTGAGCGCCAAAGAATTGATGCTTTCGAACTGTGGTGCTGGAGAAGACTTTTAAGAGTCCCTTGGACTGCAAGGAGGTCAAATCAGTCAATCCTAAAGGAAATCAACCCTGACTGCTCATTGGAAGGACAGATGCTGAACCTGAAGCTCAAATACTTTGGCCACCTAATGCGAAGAGAGGACTCACTGGAAAAGACCCTGATGCTGGGAAAGACTGAAGGCAAAAGGAGAAGGGGACGGCAGAGGATGAGATGGTTAGATAGCATCACCGATGTAACGAACATGAATTTGAGCAAACTCCGAGAGACAGTGGAGGACAAGAAGGCCTGGCGTGCTATGGTCCATGGGGTCACGAAGAGTCGGACACGACTAAACGACTGAAAAACAACAACAAAAATCTGTTTCATCAAGCTTTTGTTAATTATTTTAAGGGCCAATTCTAATTTTATTTATCAAATTGCATTATCCCACTGCAGTTCCAAAAAAGACTCAGTGGCTTATATAGAATAAATAATGCAGTTAAAACATCCACAGGACAGTCTAAAAACCTGACAGTCATAAGGGGAAAAAAAAAGCCCAATAACAATAAGCAACATAAACAAAAGCATTTTGGTTTTGGTTATAATTACATGATATTCTGTATTATTGTGCTTTGTATTTTTCAAATTGCTGTAAGTCCCCTTGAATATTGGAATAAACAGGAAGGTGATGTATAAATTCAACAATAAATAGAATTTTATTTATTTATTATTCACATTTCTATCACCGCCCATCTCCCCCGAAAGGTATAAGTCAACAAGAATAAGTCAACAAGAATTAAACACTGCTCCTCACTTAGCCAATCGGGGAAGGTGATTGAAATAATGATGTCTCATTGGCACTCAACTGGTGCAAGGGCTCAGGAGATACTAGGCTCTGTGGTCCTCAAAAGATGATCCTTGATCTGATCAGCCTGAGTGTCCTGCCAGAGCCAATAACCAGGAGCTTGTTGTTTATTCGTTCAGTCGCTTCTGACTCTTTGTGACTTCATGGACCAGCCCACGCCAGAGCTTCCTGTCGGCCGTCGCCATCCCCAGCTCCCCCACGGTCGAGTCCGTCACCTCCAGAATATCACCCATCCATCTTGCCCTTGATCTTCCTTTTGCCTTCCACTTTCCCTAGCATCAGCATCTTCTCCAGGGTATCCTGTCTTCTCATGATGTGGCCAAAGTACTTCAGTTTTGCCTTTAGTTTTGCCTTTACCAAATTGCCTTTACCAGGAGCTAACATTGGGTTAATGGCTGACTGGGTTAAACAGGTTGCATGAAAGGCTCAAGCAAGCCCCACCCAGCTGGACAAGATCAAGGAAGCAAAAATTGCAGCAACTTAAGGAGGTGCCTTTAATGCTAGTATTGAAGTACAGAATCTTGGAAGCTGCAAAAGGAATTTCCAACCCTTGTCGAGGCGGAGTCCCTTTGCATGTTTGAAATGCACAAGGGTTTATGTTTCACAGCTCTCACGGGATGCAGCCAATTGGGTGCTACTGGGGAAAAAAGGCTTCTCATGCATTGGCATCTCCCATGTTTTCCAAGGCCTCCCTGTCCTGCTTGCAACTTCACCCGTGCATCTGGCAGGACTCTGTGAAAGGCAGATGGATCCTTGCTCTGATTCCAGAGGTCTCAATAATTAAATAGCTGATCAGATCAGGAGCAGTCTATCTCTATGTTACTGTCTGTCCCTTGCTGAGGGTTGGACTAGATCAGTGTTTTTCAAACTTGGTAAGGTTAAGATGTGTGGACTTCAACTCCCAGAATTCCCCAGCCAGCAGGCTGGCTGGGGAATTCTGGGAGTTGAAGTCCACACATCTTAACCTTGCCAAGTTTGAAAAACACTGAAATAGACAATCCTCATGGTCTTCTCCAGCTGTACAATTCTATGATTCGATATGCTTGGGAGGAATATAAGGAGAAGGGTTTTGCTTTCATGCTCAGCTTGAGGAGTCACCAAAGGCCACCATCCACTGTCACGGGACGTTGGGCTGGAGTTGGCCACGAGCAACCAGAAAACGCTGCCATTTTGTTCCCTCCAGACATTTGGGGCTGTGCTGCAAGAGTCAGCTGGGAGGAGCTGGGAAGCTGGCTGAGGAAAGCTGTTCCTTTAAGAGAAAAAATTTTCGGCATTGGCCTGCTGAGTTATTGATCGGCGCTATGGTAACGTATATTAGATTATGTATAGCTGGAAATGCGTGGTGCTTGTTTGGGAAAGCAGTTGGGCTCTTCTTGTAAACCGGCTCCCTGCAGAGGGTCTCGGGGATGGAAGGGGTTTGTGGTGTGTCGTTTAATGGAGGAAGGGGAGGCAGAAGCCTGGAGTCTGTCCACAAGCGGTTGTGTGTGTGTGTATGTGTGTGTGTGTGTGTGTGAGGAAGACTGGAGAAGAAAGGAAGGGAAAAACCCCACATTAGTATTATGGAGGGAATGAAAGCAAGTTCATTAGTTCATTCAAACTTCTGGGGACTCATAATAACTCACGCAAACTTTTTAGAAACGGGCAATAAAGAAGAGAAAGGGAGAAGAGAAGGAGAAGGTAATAAATAACATATACTCAAAGGCGGCACTTTCCAGGGAAGCCGATGGCTTTGTTCACGTAACATGTTGAACCTGGTCCCTGGATTTGCACAATTGGTTGAACCATAAACTCACCAAAGGGACCAGGTTCATCTTACACACTAAGCCAGAACTAACCAAAGTTAAACCAAACCAGGCTTAGCACTGCTGTACAAATGCAAGTCCTGG
Source organism: Charina bottae (assembly GCA_023362775.1). NCBI lineage: Eukaryota > Metazoa > Chordata > Lepidosauria > Squamata > Charinaidae > Charina > Charina bottae. The sequence goes on from JALMGJ010000040.1 coordinate 6,109,114, forward strand.
TTTGGCAGCTGACCTGGTGAAGACTCTTGGGTGAATACAGCCATTTTTGAAGATACAAATTATGGGCAAATTATACTTGAGGTTTTATCTCTTTTGTTCACCTCCAAAATTCCAGGTAATTTCTTCTTCTTTGCATTTCATTTTTGCAGGTGACCCTTCTACTGTGCATAACATTGAAATCAAGATACTGTGGTCTTGTACTTGCAATCTTCATGTCTTTCCATTGCTTCTCAGAAAGAGGGGGGGGGGAAAGAACAAAATTATTCCAAAGAGGGCAAGTGTAAATTAATACAGAGAAAAATGTAGAATGATACACTATCATTTAAATAGATTTACATTATGACCACTTCATATATCACAATGAAAACATGGTTAAACTGTGGTTTGCTCAATAAACCACAACTGGCTGCTCTGAAGCATGGTTTACAGAGCCAAAATCAAACAAAACCTGTTATAGTTTAGCATGATTGTTGTACCCAGCCATTAACCTGGGGAGGAAGGGCCTGGCACTAACCTTTGAGGGAGAACCTCAAAATCAAATGGCTCCTGATGCTTTTTATTCTTTCCAACCCAGTGGGATACAGGTAGGTCTCGATTAGTGCGATTAATGAATTCCACAAATGGTTGCATTGTTTGAATTCACACTATTCAAAGTGATATTTCTATGGAAAATCGAGTAATTGGTTCCAGCTTGATGGAAATAAGCAATTAAAAAAATTAAACATAAATGTTTACATGTTTATAACAGTAAAAGAGGATAAATCCATATGCAAAGCGCACCTGCCATTTCCTGTATTCTGATGTGCTGTAGTTCTTCAAAGTGAGCCTCCTCTTTTTTGAGCTTTCCTCAAATGGGACTTTCCTTTTCTCCATTTTGCGAACACGAAGGTTAGCCACATCTGAGACCCAACGGCAACTGAACATCCGTTAGCCTCAACTAGCCTTCCGCTACCTGAATTTTGGCTCACATTAAACGTGACCTGGTATCAATTTATAAACAGCACTAAATTGAATTTCACACTATTCGAACTCGCACTAACGGCACTTATATGTGGAACGAGGCTCAGGATTCGGTCTGGCCATCAGCAGGACAACTCTCTGAAAACTGAGCAGAATAGAACCAAAATTGCTGTAGAAGCTGGCCAAAGAAAAACCAAATTCCAAAATAGGCTGGGTTAGGCCTGGGGCTGTGGAGAAAAAAAATCCTGATGGGAGAGGCAATTGGGTAGCAACATTCTAAGAGACCCTTCATCCTGGTTATATGACCCAGAGCAGAGTTGCTGTTAAGGGTTGGAAGGAATGTTCTGCAACCTTCCCTGCCTTGTTTACCTCACGATCACATTTTAGGAGACCACTGAGAATGGTCTTCTGACAGGTGTGAAGTCTTTGGATCTACCTATTTTCTTTTCTTTTTTCTTTTGTAGAGAGTAAGGGACAGGGCCGCAACTGGGGGGGGGGGCAAGTGGGGCATGTGCACCAGGCACCGTGCTGGGTGTGTGTGCCAAAATGATACCTGGGGGGGCACCAAAATGACAAAATAACCCATGGGGGGGGGGGAGCGGAATCCATGTTTGCCCCGGGTGACACAGACCCTAGTTCCGTCCCTGGTAAGGGAGATGACCCTTCCAGAAATATGCAAGAACATTGCCTAGGCAAAGAGGGTGGAAACATTCTCTAAATACTAGAAAGCAAGATGATATTTAGAAGTGGCTCAGGCAAACACTTCCCTCATCCACTGGATTATAAGAATGGGAAGGAGGTAAAGCACAATTAGGCCTGCAAGATTCTATTATTATAGCCCATCTCAAATAGAGTTCTAGTCTCCCTAAGGAATTGATTTTTTGGTCTGGTCTACCTAGTGGGGTTGACATTTTTATTAGAATGCTCAGTTCCATCCATTGGCCCCTCACATCAGAAACACAATGGCTGTGTTCACACATGATGTAAAGGCAGGGCTGGATATAGCAGACTACGGGCTTGCCCAGAATCCAAAATATCCAAAGATACTGCTGCCCAAATTCAGTTTTGCTTTGCTTAAAATCGTAGAAAATGACTGTGTAAGGCTTTTGCCATTGACATTCACATCTCCAGGCCTTCAAAACCTTTAACAATGAGAGCTCACAATTTTCGTTTTTACATCTTTACATGGCCATGCATGCTCTCAGGCAAATGATGGGGATAATAATAATAATAATAGAAATCTGTGACCTGCTGACAGAAAGTTGCCTACCTCTGTCCCAAGCCATGGTATGATCTAATCATGATTGACTGAATAATCCACAATTGACTGGGTTTACATGAAACAATAAGGCATCAGCCATGGGTTATAACTACACAATACACTGATCCCGTACTGAACCGACCCCAATATGGCTCAGTGTCTAATCGTCCGAGGTCAATAGAGGTCTGATGGAAGCTATAATGATGCAATTCATTTATGCAATAACATCATGAGACATATGATGTCACTCATCCTTCTTTCTCCCTGTGAACGCAGTCCTAGAATTAAAGAATTCTGAGTCTAGGCATTTATTGCAAATCTCATTGGAGTTCCAAGCTCTTGCAGATGAACCATCACATCTATGGCATAATTAAGTGAGGTGATAGCCATTATCTCTGTGTCATTATTTTTATTGGTGATCACCAATATCTATTGGTTGATTTGGCTCTACCTTGGCTGCTTGTGAGTTAGGGGCCAACCCCCGAGAAGACCCATGGCCACTGTCCTTGAAATAATCTCTTCAGAGACATGCAACATTTGTGGAGAGTAAATTGAGCCACTGAAATTAAAGCCCAGGATGTGTCTATACTTGGGAGAAAATAAAAAAAGCACCTTAATTAATCCTTCCCCTAAAATCAGACAGACTTAATAAACAAGAGGATGCGCAGGACCAGACTTGGGCGAAATGGGAATTTTGGAACTGATCTGAACAGATCTGGGTTATTTATTCTAAACCTGGCAAATGCAGTAACCTCTTCTTGTCAACCATTGGCAGTCATTCCCGTCTGTCTTTGGCATCGGTGCCCAAGACTGCTCTACACCCCAGTCTGGTTCCTTCATAAGGTCCCAGTTTCAGAAGCTGAAGCTCCCAGTTCACAACCAGACATCACCGACATCACATTCATGTTGAGAGATTTGACGTTCATCCCTGTCTACCGAAGCGGAGGGAGAGTAGTAAAATTAGACACACAGACACACACACACACACACAACCAGCCAAGCTTGTCTAATCCCAGATGCTGGGATGATTACCTGCATTTAGCAAGTGCCTTTCAAAAGCAGCACTTTCCTTCCCATTAACTGCCCCCCCCACCTCCCCACCCCAGCATCAAGATTTTTACAAAAAAATAAAATAAAAAAAAAGAAGGCTTTGACCTTGAATACAATGGGGGTACATCTTCCTTTCTGTACTGAACCTCTCTTGGCTTGTCTGTGAAGCAAAGCCAGATCAATACAGGAGAGAGGAGTGTAAAGTAGTGCCTCTACGGATGGAGAGGATGAGAAAAGGGAAATATACAGTATACGTGTGTGTGTGTGTGTGTGTGTGTGTGTGCGCGCGTGTGTGTGTTGAGGGGGTGCATGCGCGTATACATGTCTGTGTTGTTTCTGCAGAGAGTTAGAAAATAGAAAGAGGGAGGTCTGGAGAAAGTTCTCCAGCTTGTGCACAGGGACCCTAAATGACAAATGTAACCAGAACAAGAGCAAAGAGATCCTGGTGTTTTCATGCCGTTGAGTGATTGAGGGATTGTGCGCTGCCAGCGACTGGGCCATGAGACAAAGGAGTTTTGAAAAAAAAAATCTGAGCTAAAGATATTTGGAAGCAATTATCGGCAATTGGTCTGTTGCTCAACGCGGCAATGCACCCCGTTCCCCCCTCCCTTTAATGTAACATAAAAATGTATTGATCTGCTCAGCTCGCAAGTTGTATGAAGGAAATGGGGTGTGTGTGTGAAAGGGAAGGTTGTTGAGAAGCCATGATGACAGGTGCACATTGGAGGTGGTGGTGGGGGGGATGGAAGTCTGGAAACCCTGCGAATGCCATACTGAGTAGAAATAATAATGACAATGATAACAGCAACAACAATATTGCAAGAGAATGAAACCCCCAGAGATATTGGCACTGAAATATTCCATTTAAGGGAAAAATGTATATTGAGTACTTTTGTGTGAGCGTTCATTTTAAAAAGGCACGTTCCCTTCTCTGTGAGATGTACAGTACATGCAGGCGTGCTTTCAACAGCTTGGCAAGGTAGGCTGGGTTGAGATAGTGATTTACTCCAGATTTTCCAGGGAATATGGTCTCAGTTCCCAAATACATCGCTCTGTGGAAGCGGCAGCATTTATGTATCTGTCATGCATATTAAAATGGTCAGATTCCTTGTGCCATGTTCCTGAAGACAGCTTAACAATTTACAGAGCTGTTACGGTTAAGCAAGAAAACCTACTTAATAGTTACAAATATCTAAGAGTAATTTATGTAATGTTAAAAAATGCAGTATGAAGAGGGATATTCTTTTTTTTTTTAATGTAGCCTGTGCACAAAATGAGGAAAGGGGGGAAAACATACAGTTTACATAGTAGCATTAGATAGAAGGATAAATTTTAAAAAAAGGTTGCCAAGATTACATAGTATACAAGATGGTTAAAACTTTTTTTAGAACCATTTTTAGAAGCAATATACTTCTGAGTATCAGAGGCTAAAGAGTGAACAATAGGATGCAGAACTGAGATGGAGATTTATCCTGACTTCCATATGGGTCCAAATCCATTGTTTAACATTTGGATGTTATATTCACATACCCACACACAGGTTTTGCTCTCAAAGTTAGAATATCTAGAAACAACCAATTAGCATTCTAGAGTTCATTGGAGTTGGATGGCTAATAAATTTAAACGAACAAATAAACAATTATTAGAAAGTCATAACAGGAGAGGAAAAGTGATTGGAAGGGCAGAAAACAAAAACCTTCTCTAGAAGTTCTGAAGACCATCAAGGTGGAATCAAGCATAATGGGCTGCTACTTGCTTTCTTTTAGTGGAATTTGAGCACTAGCCTATCACCGACATTATTACCATGAAGTAATAGCATTTCTGTAATTTTAATATCAGTATTCCACATAATTATTACCATATTTACCTAAAAAGAGTAGATTTTTTTCAAATAATTTACCTTGAATGTGTGAGGGTTGGCTTAGATTTGCTGAGAATACAAGCACATCTGCATTAATGCTGTTTCCACTCCATTTTCCAAAATGATTGGAAAATAAACCATAGTTGTCTTCACTGCTGCTGACTACATAGCACCAAAAGCAAGGAAAAAATAATCATCCAAATAATCATTTACCTGTCCTGAGTTTTCATCAATCTGCAGCAAGAAAAATCCCCCCAATCAACGTGATTGAGAAAAGAGATTTGACCAGAGCTGTTTCAACTGAGTTATGAGAGGGAGCTGCAAAGCTGTCAAGACATCATTCCCCTTACAGGACCTACAGTACTGGGATGGCTGAAGCACAGGACCCTGGAAGAGGATTGAGGTATGAGTTTCCATTCCCTGGCTCTACAGAACTGCAGCATTTCCAACTAAAAACTGGTGTCAGAGAAGTTCATTCTGTACACTAGCTAAGCCAAAAACAAATTGGTGAAAAGGAGAGAATGTACTTGTTCTCTGTTGTCCTGGAGTGCAACACCACATCCAATTAGTTGAAACCACAGGGAAGTAGATTTAGGTCAGATACTTTGAGGAATTTCCTGACAATAAGAGTTGTCAACCAGTGGAGCAGGCTGTTTTGTGAGTGGCATATTCACCTTCACTGAAGGTTTTCGAAGAGGAGCGGGAGAGCCATCTGTTCAAAATGGTTTAGCAGTGTCAGAGTAGCGCATGTTGTGCCATCCACTGAGTGGTCACGAAAGAAATCTGCTTGGAGTCTGTGGCTTCAATATTTATAGACTTTACTATACAGATCTATATACAAGCAAATCCTTTACCATACATAACCAACAATACGCAGTAATACTCTCTAGAACAGAGCTTTCCAAACTGTGTGCCGGGACACGTTAGTGTGTCGGCTGCAGTGTCTGGGTGTGTCGTGGCTGCTGCTGCCTCCGAGCCCTGCCAGGACTCCGTGCAGGTCCTAGTGCCTGCCTTGTGCCCTGCTGCCTCCAAACCTGCCCTGCCAGGACTCCAAGCAGGTCCTAGTGCCTGCCTTGTGCCCGGCTGCCTCCAAACCTGCCCTGCCAGGACTCCGCGCAGGTCCTAGTGCCTGCCTTGTGCCCGGCTGCCTCCAAACCTGCCCTACCAGGACTCCGCGCAGGTCCTAGTGCCTGCCTTGTGCCCTGCTGCCTCCAAACCTGCCCTGCCAGGACTCTGCGCAGGTCCTAGTGCCTGCCTTGTGCCTGCTGTAAGAGTGTGTCGCGAAATGTTGCATGTCTAAAAAGTGTGTCACCAACATGAAAAGTTTGGAAAGCTCTGCCCTAGAAATATTTAACAACACTCAGCAACACCCAGCAAGAATACGTTCATCTCCCACTGCTTATATACATTGATATGTGCTGAGTCATTTACAGAAACTTCCTAGTAACAGTACAGGTGCTAGAAATTAACTCCCATGGTCCTTCTGAGCTAATTACTCATTATTCTCAGCTGTGTACTTTTGCCTTGTCATTCCCTTATTCACACAGTAAAATTATCTATACATTTTCTGAGCATACCCTGACAAGCAGATCCTCCACCAAACATGGGGTTGGACCAGATGACCTCTAAGATACCTTTCAACTCTATGATCCTTTGATAAAGGAGACAAACACTGCCTTTTCTTTCTGCTTTATCTTCCTTTTTCATGACAGACAGTTCTTCTTCTTCATCCTTGCTTGGGTTGATATACTCCCATATTTATATACCCACCCATATTTACGTACATGCATACATCTGATGGGGCGTGGTGGCTCAGCGGGTAAGACGCCAGGCTTGTTGATTGGAAGGTCGCAAGTTCGGAGGTTCAAATCCCTAGCCCCGTGTGACGGAGTGAGCTCCCGCACTTGCCCCAGCTCTTGCCAACCTAGCAATTCGAAAGCATGCAAATGCAAGTACTGTAGATGAATAGGTACCACTTCGGTGGGTAGGTAACAGCGTTCCGTGCACGTCATGCCGGCCACATGACCGCGGAAGTGTCTTCGGACAGTGCTGGCTCTTTGGCTAACAAATGGAGATGAGCACCGGCCCCTAGAGTCGGACACGACTGCACAAATGTGCGGGGGGAACCTTTACCTTTCTATACATCTGAACTTGTTTCTGCTCAGGATTTTAGCCATCAAACCATGTTCCTTTCCTGGATATTCCATTACAATTCCCTCTCACCTGGTTTTCTATCTTCAGAAACAACCAATTAGCCTTCTTTGGGGACAGTCTTTGTTCCTATAAATCTGTGGCTTTGACAAGCCTATCTCTTGTGTCGAGCTAATGCTGATCTGGCTTCAAAAATGTTTGCACAACTCATGACCAAAGATGGGAAAGAAAGGAAATCAGGTATAAAATTCCCTTTTTCTATCCTTCTTTCTCTCCTTCCTGGAGTTTAAGGCAGAGTACACAATTCCCTACTTTTATCTTCACAACAGCCCTGTCAGGTAGGTTAGGATGAGTTGTAATGACCAGTACAAAGATGTCCAATGGACACGTTACATTGCAATGCAGATTTGAAGCCTGCTCCTACCCACCCACTCTTTTTGAACCATTTGAGATGCAGCAAGACGATTGTATGGCAAATGACAAAAGAAACATTTTGCATGAGAGAGTAAGAGGACAAAAGGAACAAGCATTCTGGATTGTGCAACAATTGTAAAATGTACCTCTTACATGGAAATTAAGGAAGGCAAACAGAATGCAGATCTATGTATCGAATGCTGGGTTCTTTTGAAGTATCAGATCAGATGGATGGGTTATGTATGCTTAAAATAATCAGAGTGAATTGTTCTATATACATCTGCATATTATGAAGCATTCTATATCATGTTTATTAGATAATAAAGACAGCAACATTGATAACAACTCAGCAGAAAATGTTTGAACATACCCACATACCCAATTAAGGCAATCTAATGAAAATGGTGCATTGCTTGATTTGATGTTTTGACCCCTTCGCATACATGAAAAGAAAAAGAAAAAAAACTCGGCAGAAATATGGTGCAATCGTATGTTAAGATTCTGTCCAGCCAATTTTGGGGAAGGACCCTTTTGGCTGTCAGAAGGAAGAAGTGGGGGATGAAAATAAGATGGAAGTGAAGAAAGGATGAAGAAATCACTAAAACGAGAGCAACGTGTGATGAATGCAGAGTAGAGGCGAAAGTGGCTCTCGCCCGGCTGGTGCGTCTCCTGTATGTGGCTGGAAACGATCTTCTATCAAGTGCGGACGATCGATTCACCCCAGGCGCTGGGACTCCTTCAGATCTATTTAAAGGATCTGTCTGACTGGCTCTGAAAAGAAAGAGGCACCTGATAACACGCACCACTCTCTCCTCTAGGCTCCCACTCCATTGGAAGCCTGTGACTTTTGACAGAGCAGTGGGAGGAGGAGGGAGAAGAAGGAGGAGGAAGAGGAAGAGAACAAGAGGAGGAGGAGGAGAAGGAGGAAGGAGAAGGAAAAGGAGGAGGAGGAGGAAGGAGGAGGAGGAGGAAGAAGAGGAAGAGGAAGAGAACAAGAGGAGGAGGAGGAGGAAGGAGAAGGAAAAGGAAAAGGAGGAGGAGGAGGAGGAGAAAGGAAGGAGAAGGAAAAGGAAGAGAACAAGAGGAGGAGGAGAAGGAGGAAGAAGGAAAAGGAGGAGGAGGAGGAAGGAGGAAGGAGGAGGAAGAAGAAGAGGAAGAGAACAAGAGGAGGAGGAGGAGGAGGAAGGAGAAGGGAAAGGAAAAGGAGGAGGAGGAGGAAGAAGAAGGAGGAGGAAGAAGAGGAAGAGAACAAGAGGAGGAGGAGGAGGAAGAAGAAGGAAAAGGAGGAGGAGGAAGAAGGAGAAGAGGAAGAGAACAAGAAGAGGAGGAGGAGGAAGGAGGAAGGAGAAGGAGGAAGAAGAAGAGGAAGAGAACAAGAGGAGGAGGAGGAGGAAGGAGAAGGAAAAGGAGGAGGAGGAGGAGGAGGAGAAAGGAAGGAGAAGGAAAAGGAAGAGAACAAGAGGAGGAGGAGAAGGAGGAAGAAGAAGAGGAAGAGAACAAGAGGAGGAGGAGGAAGGAGAAGGAAAAGGAGGAGGAGGAGGAAGGAGAAGAAGAGAACAAGAAGAGGAGAAGGAGAAAGGAGAAGGAAAAGGAAAAGGAGGAGAAGGAGGAGAAGGAGGAGAAGGAGGTGGAAGAAGAGGAGAAGAAGGAGAAGGAGATAGAAGAGGGGAAGAAGAAGAAGGAAGGAGAAGAAGAAGATGAAAAGAGGAGGAGGAGGAAGGAGAAGGAAAAGGAGGAGGAGGAGGAAGAAGGAGAAGAGGAAGAGAACAAGAAGAGGAGAAGGAGGAAGGAGGAAGGAGAAGGAGGAAGAAGAAGAGGAAGAGAACAAGAGGAGGAGGAGGAAGGAGAAGGAAAAGGAGGAGGAGGAGGAGGAGGAGGAGAAAGGAAGGAGAAGGAAAAGGAAGAGAACAAGAGGAGGAGGAGAAGGAGGAAGAAGAAGAGGAAGAGAACAAGAGGAGGAGGAGGAAGGAGAAGGAAAAGGAGGAGGAGGAGGAAGGAGAAGAAGAGAACAAGAAGAGGAGAAGGAGAAAGGAGAAGGAAAAGGAAAAGGAGGAGAAGGAGGAGAAGGAGGTGGAAGAAGAGGAGAAGGAGGAGAAGGAGATAGAAGAGGAGAAGAAGAAGAAGGAAGGAGAAGAAGAAGAGGAAAAGAGGAGGAGGAGGAAGGAGAAGGAAAAGGAAAAGGAGAAGAGGAGGAGGGAGGGGCTGGAAATACATTAAGGCAAGCTGGGTCACGCTATGGCCTCAATACTCCAAGATCTGGTTTCTGTTGAGTGGCCAGGCCAGTGAGATGTTTCCAGAAAACCCAGAAATAGGATGCAAGTACAGTCTTTCCCTTATTGTTTGTACCAGACAAGGAAGCTCCACTAATCTATCACGGTGGACATCTGTGGGTCAACTTCTGCTCATCATGGATTTGTCTTCTAAATATGCACGTGACTCAAGATGTCTTGGGCTGTCAAGCAAACTCTGTGATTATGGGGCTGAGTTGGGCTGATGTCCATCTCTGCCCTTGAAGACCGGACAGTGATGGTGGCAGGAGGGGGTCAGTGGTGATGGTGAGGGTCCTGCTGAGGTGTGTAACTGTGCAGTTTCCTCAAGGCATGGTCTTAGGGCTGGAATCCCCAAAATTATGCCTGCAGGCCCTTCTCTTAGTGTCTTCCTGGCTTCCTTCCCATTTGATATTTAAGCAGATTCAATTTAAATTAAATTTCCCATGAAACTTCATTCCATTTCCCATCCCATCACCTTTCTCTTGTCCGTGGGGTGGTAGCATTCTGGAAACATATGGATCTGCTGCCAGAGGACTGCATTTGCTATTAGCACGTAACAGCTTTCCCCCAGTGTGAGCTCGTCCAAAATGTGTGAAGCTCAGCTTCCAGAATTCCTGAGCAAGCATGGCCATTGGTGAAGATTCTGGGGGTTGAAGATCCTGAATTGAGGTAGGTTGGCATATAGGATAGGTTGACCTTCCCATAGGCTGACCATACGTCCCATTTTGAACGGGACACTCCCATTTTTTAAGCATTTTTCAACTGTCCTGTTGTTTTCATAAAAATCTCAATTTTGTCCCGTTTTTCAAACCCGGCGGGAATGGCGCAGAAGGAGGATCTGAGCCGGAGCGCGGACTGGGCGGCGGGGTTTGCAGGTGGGAGCCAATTGCGTGGACCAGGGTTGGGGTTTGCAGGTGGGAGCCAATTGCGCGGACCGGGGGCGGGGTTTGCAGGCGGGAGCCAATTGCGTGGAGCGGGGGTGGGGTTTGCAGGTGGGAGCCAATCGCGCGGACCGGGGGCGGGGTTTGCAGGCGGAAGCCAATCGCGCAGACCCGGTGCGGGGTTTGCAGGCGGGAGCCAATTGCGCAGACCAGGGGCAGGGTTTGCAGGCGGGAGCCAATCACGCGGACCGCGGGGCGGGGACCACTGTCTTTTTTATGAATACGGAATATTACATAAGACCCCGTCCCGTTTTGTCATCCTGAAATATGGTCAGCCTACCTTCCCAGGAAGTCTGGATGAGCCTTCAAACTTATTTTGAACTGTGCATCCTGTTTCCATCAGCACTGAACAGCGACTTAGAAGCAGGCGCTGGAAGACTATTCAGAAATTTCAACCAGGCAGAACATGGCGGTGCATGTTCTTAGAGTTTGGTTGCAATCCTGCCATGTTCAACATCTGCTGTGGGAGCTGCACTGCTTACCAGAAACTTTCCAAGTGCAATTCAAGGTGCTAGTTGCTACCTATAAATTGTTTGGGTATCCTACAGACTGCCTTTCCCCAATAGTTTCTGCCCATCCTACCTGAACAACTTACTATGGGGTGCATGTAAGAGACCCACCTACTGGAAGGTATGGCAGGAGTAGGAATAGTAGATGGCCCCAACAGTCCTAGCACTCCGGAAGCAGGTGGAAACATGATTCTTCTCCAAGGCCTTTGGAGATTAATTAAAACCAGAGGCACCACACCCAATACATTTTAGTTCCAATCGAAGAGAATATTTGTAGCTCAGGGTTGAACTGTGGAGTCCTTGGTGCTCTCTGAGCCTGGTTGTTTTCTTGCAGCAAACAACAGCCCAATCAAGGAACTCCTAGGGAGAGAACAACACCCCCACCAACACAGGCAGGACAAGCCATGGTATGTAAACAGAGAGCAAATCCCACTCCCTTTTCGCACTGAAGATGTTGCCTAGCCTGGCAATGAAACGTCTGCAAGAAAACAACAAGGCTCAGAGCACCAAGGACTGCACATTTTAGTTCATTTCTCTTGGTATTAAATTTATTTATTTATTTATTTATTTTTCAAATTTATTCCCCGCCCATCTCCCATGCAAGGGACTCTGGGCGGGTTACAATAAATAAAAAATTTAAAAACTATACAAAATATCTAAAAACACAAGCATAACATAATAAAATAAAATCCAAGATGGATTTGGACCCGCAGAATAGATCGTGGAGCTACGGGGCCAGCCAACCCCAGGAGGCACTACCACCTCTGTCGTCCCAGGCCAGGTGGCAGAGCCAGGTCTTAAGGGCCTTCCGAAAGGCCAGGAGGGAGGGGGCCAGTCTCACCTCCGGGGGCAGGATATTCCACAAGGCGGGCGCTATCGCAGAGAAGGCACGCCTCCTGGACCCCGCTAGATGGAATTCTCTTGTTGAGGGGGTCCGAAGCATACCCTCCCTGCATGCACGGGTGGGGCGGGCCGACGTTATCGGGACGAGACGGTGCCTCAGGTACCCTGGTCCTATGCCATGTAGGGCTTTAAAGGTAATCACCAACACCTTGAATTGGACCCGGAAGCAAACTGGCACCCAATGCAGCTCGCGTAGCAGGGGTGTCACATGTGCCGATCTTCTGGCACTCATAACTGCTCGCGCCGCTGCATTCTGCACCAGCTGAAGCTTCCGGATACTCTTCAAGGGTAGCCCCATGTAGAGCGCATTACAATAGTCTATATGGGAGATGACAAGGGCGTGAGTGACTGTTCGGAGGGCCTCCCGATCCAGGAAAGGGCGTAACTGGCGCACAACTCGCAGCTGTGCAAAGGCCCTCCTGGCCACGACTGCCACCTGCTCTTTGAGCAGGAGTCGCGAGTCCAGGAGGACCCCCAGATTCCGCACTGGATCCGAGTGGGGTAGTGCAACCCACCACCCCCCCAGAACCAAAGATGACAACTTCCTGGATCCAGGGGGGCCATCAATCCACAGCCACTCTGTCTTACCAGGGTTCAGTTGAAGCCTGTTGTTCCCCATCCAGACCCCCACAGCCTCCAGGCACTGAGATAAGGCATTGACCGCATCACTTACTTCACCCGGGACGGAGATGTATAACTGGGTATCATCAGCATATTGGTGATACCTCATCCCGTGGTGACGGATGATCTCGCCCAGTGGCTTCATGTAGATGTTGAATAGGAGAGGAGAGAGAACCGACCCCTGTGGCACCCCACAAGTCAGGGGTCGCGGGTCAGCTCTCTCCTCCCCTATCAACACCGACTGGGAATGGCCCTGGAGAAAGGAGGCAAACCAGCGCAAAACCACGCCGCCCGCCCCCAACTCCTCGAGCTGCCCCAAAAGTATACCGTGGTCGACAGTATTGAAAGCCGCTGAGAGATCTAAGAGAGCAAGGATGGACGCACTCCCTCCATCCCGCTCTCGCCAGAGATCATCCATAAGCGCGACCAATGCGGTCTCCGTCCCATATCCCGGCCTGAAACCTGACTGGAAGGGGTCCAGATAATCCGTTTCCTCCAGAATCCTCTGGAGTTGCAACGCCACCACCTTCTCAACCACCTTTCCTAAAAAGGGAAGGTGGGAGACTGGGCGAAAATTGCCCAGGATTGTAGGGTCCAGGGAAGGTTTCTTGAGGAGGGGGTGCACCAGCGCCTCCTTAAAGGCAGCCGGGAACACCCCCTCACTCAAGGACGAATTAATCATCGCCTGGACCCAGCCACATGTCACCTCACTAGCTGATTTCACCAGCCAGGAGGGACATGGGTCAAGCTGGCATGTGGTGGCGTTTACAATCCGGAGGATCCTGTCTACTTCATCAGGCGCAACAGGATCAAACTGTTCCCAGATAACGTGGTAAGTACGAGCCTCTGGCATCTCCCCAGATCTTGTCTCACGCTTGGAGTCCAACTTGGAATGAATCTGAGCAATTTTGTCCTGCAGATGCTCAGAAAACTCTTCCGAGCGGCCCTGTAAATGGGTCTCCCCCTGCTCCCGACCCAAAAGTGATCTTGTAATCTTGAAAAGGTCCGTCGGGCGGCATTCTGCGGACGCAATAAGAGCAGAGAAATATTCACGTTTCGCCGCTCTTACCGCCACAAGGTAGGCCTTGACTGCGGCTCTAGATTGTGTTCGGTCAGATTCAGTCTTCAGCGGCGCTCTAGACATCTCTTAACCCTCTTCAAAGCCCTTAACTCTTCCGTGAACCACGGAGAGCGGCGGGCCGAGCAGGGCTGGAGAGGTCGCATAGGCGCGATCTTGTCCAGGGCTCCGGCTGCTGCCTTATTCCAGGCTGCGGCCAGGACCTCCACTGGACCGTGAAGCAAGTCCTCGGGAATAACCCCCAGCTCCTTCTGAAACCTCACTGGGTCCATCAGTCGCCGGGGGCGGACCAATCGAATGGGTCCCACCTCCCTGCAGAGTGGGGCAGCACAAGAGAGTCTCAGGGTCACCAGGGCGTGGTCTGACCATGACAATGGGGAAAGATGTAACTCTCCCCTCAGATCACATTGCCACTGCTCAGACAAGAAAACTAAGTCCGGGGTGAGACCACTGTCACGAGTCGGGTCACGAATAATCTGAGACAGGCCCATAGCTGCCATGGTAGCTATGAACTCCCGAGCTGCCTCCGAGGCCCATCCCAGAGACGGCAGATTGAAGTCCCCCAGAACCATAAGTCTGGGGAACTCCACCGCCAACCCCGAGACAGCCTCGAGCAACTCAGGCAGGGAGGTTGCTACGCAGCAGGGAGGCTGGTACAGCAGCAACACTCCCAACTGCTCTCGGGAACCCAACTTGAAAAACAGGGTCTCACACCCGGTCACTTGTGGAGCAGCGCCCCTGAAGGCCACAAGGGACTCTCGGATGACAACTGCCACCCCTCCTCCCCTGCCCCGGTGTCTCGGCTGATGCCACACCCGAAACCCGGCTGGGCACATCTCCGAGAGGGCTACTCCCCCCTCTGGGCCCAGCCAGGTCTCGGTAATACACGCCAGGTCGGCCCCCTCCTCTATGATTAGATCACCTATAAGGGGGGCCTTGTTGTTCACCGACCTGGCATTCAGCAGCAGCAGTCGGAGACCGGAGCCCATGAGGATCTGCTTACCAGGGCCTGGGTATGAACATGGGGGGCCGGAACGCGCCACCGGTAGCAAACTCCGGGGGCGCCTTCCCCGATGATGGCCTGCCCTCCGGTTCCCGTCATACCGTCCCCTGCCCGTCACCACCTGAATCAAATAGCCCGCCATACAGCCCCCAGAGATTCCCGGCTCTGGCCTAGTAGCCTCCACTCCCAGGCCTCCGGAATTCTTGGGCTTAATCAAGGGTCCCTTATCCCATTCATCCATCATCCAGTCCCACACAATGTCGGGCAGTGACAAGACCCCCCAGTGCACCAGCTCTCGCTCTCGGCACTGTTAGGGTCCAGCACCACCCCCATTCACACTCTGTACCTCTCCCTCAACTTCTCTCACTGGTCAGGGAGAGGTACCAACACCCACCAACAGTCACTCCTACCCCACCTGGCTCTCACCCAGGGGGTGCTCTTACATACCCATGCAATCTTGGCTCCCCCTCCTCGTCTCTCACCCGGGGGTGTGTGTGTCCACATTCATACCAAGGGACCCCTACGAACCTTCCGCCACCTTAGCTTAAATGGGACGACATCCAGAAATTAGACTGGAGAATTAGATTTGGATTTTTTTAGAATTTACGTAGATTGGAAAGGGACTGCAAATGACTCTGGGCGCTTATATTAATGTTATTATGTTCATTGTGCAATGATATTAGAATTATAATAATTCATTTTCTGACTCTTTTTTTTTAAAAGTAAGGCATCTAGAGACTGCTTGGTTTCAAGTGGTAGAAAACCAATTAAAAAAAAAAAGACAATCTGCCCTCTTTCACTCCTGTGCCCAGAAGCTGGCACTGGGTGGCTTAATGTCTTATATTTTGAAGGATATAAATGTAGTGATCACGAACATCAAAGGTACCCTTTCATTGGGGTCAGGAAAGAGGACAGGGCATCTCTAGTACCAATTCAGGAGAGGTGAATCTGTCAATGTTGTTTTTTCTCGATTTCTCATTTGTGCAAATCTGTCAATTTTGGTTCCTCTCATTTTTTTTTCATTTGTGCCACTCTCATCTATGTTCCATTTCCTCCTTTTCTCTGCTCAGTTTGCCCCATTCCTGTATGAGTTTGAGAATTTTTTAAAAACACAAAGAGGTCTAGCATTGGTGTCCTTTTGGGGTATGTTTCTCCAAGCACGTACATATTGGCTTCCAGTTTTTTCTTAACGATCACAGTTCCTGCAAAACATTTCCTGGAAATAAACACATTTTTATACAAACCTTTCCTGGACATATTTCAGTTGGTGAACTGCATTGCAAAAACAAAGGTTTTCTTTGTGTATTGGTAAAAAATGCTGGAGATAGGTTTGTGTTGAGATGGGAACCAAAGTTCTCTCCCCCCCCCGCCCATAATCATTACCACCCACCTCCCCCAAAAGAGGCTGTTGTTTTCTATAGTAGCCCTGACACTATGAAATATTGCATCCTGGAAGGCCCTGAAAATAATTTTGTTTCATGGAGACTTTGGCTCATGGTGAGATAGTAGGCAGCCATCTGATTTGATGACATATGACTGTGGCTTTGGGTTAATAACCTTGCAATTTTTGTTGTGCACCGCCCAGAGACTTCTCTGTTTGGGGCAGTTCACAAATATTGCAAGCAAGCAGATAAATGAATGCATGAATGCATCCCTCCCCCATCACTACAGGCTCTGTTTGAAAATCCAGGCCTGCACAGCTCCGAAAGGGACAGCTACTCTTCCCCAGTTCTCCAAGTACACCTTTCTACTTTCTTCCACTGCCGCCACATCCTCTTTCACACTTCTGCACACCTCTCCTGCTCTTGACCCCCTAATTAACCAGATTGCAAAGTGTTTTGAAAGCTTCTCTTGGCCGCTCTCCC
The DNA here is from genome assembly GCA_023362775.1 of Charina bottae. Taxonomy (NCBI): domain Eukaryota; kingdom Metazoa; phylum Chordata; class Lepidosauria; order Squamata; family Charinaidae; genus Charina; species Charina bottae. The sequence continues at coordinate 6,126,001 of JALMGJ010000040.1, forward strand.
CTGAGCCGAGCCTTGACCCCCCCCCCCCACTGCCCCCCATCCAACTAGAGCCATTTTCCCGTCACATTCATTAAGACTCGACAAGTACAGTGCCAGCAGAAGAGATGAAAGCCAACCGGGGCATTCATCACTACACATTGGAATGGGATAAAAGCAGCTCTTATTCCTAACGAACCTCTTGAAAGCAGAATGCAGATGGACCCTCCTGCTTTGCCTCGACTGCCTTTAATCTTATTACGACCGCTTTCTCTTTCTTTCTTTCTTCCTTCCTTTCTCTCTCTCTCTCCTTCTTCCCGGGGCTCTTAGCCTCCTCCCTCACTTTCTCTCTCCACACTCTTGGTCCAATAAAGACGCACATTTTTGTTGGGGTTGTTTTGTTCAAACAGATCAGAAGTATGATATTCCACAATGAAGTAAAGGCTGTTTAAGAACATAGGAATGGAGAATGAAACTTTAAAAAAAACAACAGGTTGGATTCTGAGAGTGTTTTTTTAAAAAAAAATAATCAATGTCTGTGCTTATCTTTACAATCTTTAGGACTATTGGCCACACTTTTTAGAAGAAAGAGATGTTGTCTCTTTCTTGAGGGCTAGCAACTTGCACTACCACTCTTGTTTTAGAGAACCAAGGTTCTCAGGATGCTGCGATTTTAATAGGTTTTACTCACTGGCTTACTGAGAGAAGGAGATCAGATTTAAAACTGAATCAAAACTGTGTATCATTTCTCTTTTTAAAATTCTCCCCCCCCCCACAATAGTAATGTTAGCTAGCAAGAAACATATTAAGACCAACCTACCTTCCCTCAAAACCAACCCTAGGAACTAGATTTGTACTATTGAAATGTCATTATTCCAAAAATAATTTTAAAAAATGGACAGTTCTGCAAGAAATGTGTTCTTCTGCTTCTTGAGACATAGGTCAATCTGCAGCCCAATCGTGTGTGTTTAGAATGCAGCTTCTGCATTAAAGTAGTTTCCCAAACTCATTTTTTGAATTTATTGGAAAACAACAGCACTGTGGTTTCTATTGCTTCATTAGATCTTTGCATAACAAATAAAAATACTACCGAATGCTAAATTATATCCCCAAATAGGTGGCAACAATTTTTTGCAGCACCACTCCTTTGTAAGCTCCAATGGGTATGTTTAGCCTGAAGAAGAGAAGCTGAATGGAAAATATATATATATATATATATATATATATATATATATATATATATATATATATGTATATTGAAATACCTTATAGCTGTTGTGCAGCAGACGGGCTCTGGAGCAATTGCTCCAGAGGACTAGAATCCTGTCTGGGAATTAAAATGAAACCTGGCTAAAAAGTTAAGAACAAATTATTGATAGTAAAAGCTATTTGATAGTTGGTTCTCCTTCACTGCAAAGATAGTCATTTTTGCAGGGTGCTGCAATATGACACGGACTGAACAATGGGCTGGATTAGATGACTTCTATGGACATTGCCAACTGCATGATTCTCTGATGCAGTAATGAAAGCTGACCAGCATTTGTATTTTCCCTTCTCCGGATCCTAGAAAGAAGTCAGACTGAGAGCTCTGAAGCTCTGTAATGGTGTCTGACCAATTCACATCCCCTGCCCTGTCAGAAAAACCTACTGAACCTTTGTGAAAATACTATAAATTATTTATATTTGTTTATTATTGGATTTATATCCTGCTTTGATTTTGTACAACCCAAGGCAGTGTACATAATGTTCCTGCCCCCTGTTTTTCCCCTGTGAAGTGGGTTGGGCTGGGAAAGAACCACTGGCCCAAAGTCACCCAGCTGGCATCCATGCCCAAGGGAGGACTAGAACTCATGGTTTTCTGGTTTCTAGTTTCTGGTTTCCAGCCCATAAACCATTACACCAAACTGACTCTCATTATGGACCACAGTAACCATAATAGGCACCAAAACATTGAACAAAGCAATGTTGCACACAAATACACTTCTCATTTTTACCTTGCCTTTTACTGTCGGGGTGGTGGTGCGATGGCTCAATGGGTAAGAGGCCAGGCTTGTCAATTGGAAGATCGCAAGTTCGGAGGTTCGAATCCCTAGCCCTGCGTGCGGAGTGAGCTCCCGCACTAGCTCCAGCTCTTGCCAACCTAGCAATTCGAAAGCATGCAAATGCAAGTAGATGAATAGGTACCACTTCGGTGGGAAGGTAACAGCGTTCCGCGTGTGTCGTGCCGGCCACATGACCGTGGAAGCGTCTTTGGACAACGCTGGCTCTTCGGCTAACAAACGGAGATGAGCACCGGCCCCTAGAGTCGGACACAACTGTTCGGGAGAACCTTTACCTTTTTTACTGTCAGGATCATACATCTGTTTCTCCATTCGCCCACCCCATTCACTCATCACACCAACCCCATAAGGTAAGTTAGACAGAGATTAACCTAAAACACAGAGAGCTTCATGACTGATGTTTTTTTGTGCCTTCGAGTCAGTGTTGACTCCTGGTGACCGCCTGAACTAGTCCCTGCAGTTTTCTTGGCAAGGTTTTCGGAAGTGGTTGCCATTGCCTCCTTCCTAGGGCTGAGAGAGTGACTGGCCCAAGGTCACCCAGCTGGCTTTGTGCCTAAGGTGGGACTAGACACTGTAAACCCCACGCTCCCTCGCACTGATGATGTTACCTAGTTGGGTAATGAAACGTCTGCAAGCAAACCATCAAGCTCAGAGAGCACCAAGGACTCCACAGGTCAACCCTGAGCTACATAATTCTTCTACTGAATCGCCACTGCTTGCAACAAAATTATAGTATTGTACACACATGCAAAAATAATAACCAAACCATCCAAAGTTGCTAAAAACAATCAAATGATATAGGATGAAGAGACAGCTTCCCCTTTTCAAATCAAGCGACTGAAGGTTGGGAAAACACAACTCCCGAAGTTGGATTACAAAAGAGGCAACATAAGTGTAGGATGCACCATTGCAACTTTGAAAAGAAGAGGGACGCTGCTCTTCAATGAACCGCTGGCAAATGCTTTACGTGCACCTTGACCGGAACCCCATCAGATCCTGGTGCCTCAAACGGCAACAGAGGAGCACCTACTAACTTGGGCGTGGTTTTTCAGGGACCTTTTAGCCACAAAGGAGCAGAAGCTTTGGACAGACGCGATCCCAGTGACACCATCTCTGCAACTTACCACTGGCACGCGTGATGTTTAAATCATTCTGACGGCAATGTAGTTAAAGCACCAGTCTAATGAAATCAATTTTAAAATGGGTTTAATTAAAGCTAGGGACGCCTCAGTGTGCAGGCTTGCTGTGCCGCTTGCATGACTGGTGTGTTCAGCGGAGGGACAAGAGCCAAGAGCCTATTCATAAAACTGGCCTCCGCCTTCTAAGAGGGCCGCTGCAGATCTGGGAATGCACATGTTATGATTAGGGTGATCGCTATTCATATTGCACTCTTATTACAGGTAGTCCTCACTTAACGACCACAATTGAGACCGGAATTTTGTTTTCTAAGCGAAGCGGTCATTAAGCGAATCTAACCCAATTTTACGACCTTTCTTGCGGTGGTCATTAAGTGAATCACTGTGTCCGTTAAGCGAACCACGTGGTTGTTAAGTGAATCATGTGATTCCCTATTGATTTTGCTTGCCAGAAGCCAGCTGGGAAGGTCAAAAATGGCAATCACATGACCATAGGATGCTGTGAGTGTCATAAATGTGAACCGGTTGCCAAGAGCCCAAACTGTGATCACATGACCGTGGGGACACTATGATGGTCGTAAGTGTGAACACCAGTTGTAAGTCAGTTTTTTCAGCACCGTTGTAATTCTGATCTGTCACTAAACACATGGTCATTAAGTGAGGACTACCTGTAATGCTTTATATATTAATAATACTTTACGGATTTATGCCCTACTTTAAAAACAACAACAGAGACTGCAAAAATGGGGCTTAATAGGGAAGTTAATATTTGCACCAATATTCAGCTAGCTCTATGTCCAAAGTGGATTATTTGCAAAAGCCTGCCGAGACAGCTCCTTAAACAGAGCTAATTTCCCCCCCTCAACTCCGAAAATTTTCATTACTAATGTCAAGGGTGTGTGTTCGCTAAATATGCTCCTGTTGTTATCTGGCCAAGCAAACACTGATCAGATATGCTCAGTTTCATGTTTGCTATCCCAAAGAGCAGCTGGGTTTATACAACACATTCAACTGCCAACCACATTTTACTTAAACGTGCTGGATGCATCCTGCCTGGTAGTTAATTAGTTTTCTGTACAGCACCAGCCCATGAATGCTTAAATCATAGAATGTAAGGAGACCTTAGAGATAATCAGGTTCAACCCCCTGCCAGTGCAGAAATCCAACCCTACAGCATGCCCGACGAATGGCCATCCCATCTTTGTTGAAATACCTTCATGGAAGGATTCTGTGATTCTCAAGGCAGTCAGTTCCATTGTTGAACAGCTGTTATTGTTATAACGTTCTTCCTCTTTCCAATGAAATCTACTTCTTTCTAAATTCCTTGGGTTGAGAGTAAACCACGGTTAGGTTAACCATGGATAAGCCTGACATGCCAATGCAGGCAGTGTCTGACAGCAGATGCGTGCAAGAGCTTAGTAAATGTTTTACTCTGCTACATTAATTATGCATCTAATGGCTGAGTTCTCAGAACCCCACCCGATCAGCTGAACATCTAGCCGCTGCGTTTCTGCAACCTGCTAAGCTTAATTCGTTTTAATCTTCGTTTACTTTCTCTTTTTTTGCTGCTGCTGCTTATGCTATGTGAAATCCCAGCCCTTCTGATTAATGTATGGTTCAAAATAGCGTGCGAATCCAGCAAATGGATTAATTTAATAATGGAGTTAAGCGGGCCGCGTAAATCCAGCTATGTGATCTACTGAGAGGGGAACTTCATTAAGTTCAGTAGGGCTCCCTTTAGTAACACACAGGTTGTTGTTGTTTGTTCGTTCAGTCGTTTCCGACTCTTCGTGACTTCATGGACCAGCCCACACCAGAGCTTCCTGTCGGCCGTCACCATCCCCAGCTCCCCCATGGTTGAGTCGGTCACCTCCAGAATATCATCCATCCATCTTGCCCTTGGTCGGCCCCTCTTCCTTTTGCCTTCCACTTTTCCTAGCATCAGCTTCTTCTCCAGGGTATCACACAGGATTGCACCTGAAATTAACAAGCCGAATCCAGGATATCTGTATCTGGAGGGTGACGCCAAGCTTTGACGACAAAACCTGAATGTGAATGTCTTTGCCGACTTCTAGTCTGGTCTAGAAACAACCACTTTCTATACTCAGTAACTTTTATCGATCTTCCTGGGAAGAATCTGTAAGACAAGAGAAGTGAAAGACTTGTGTAAAAGACCTCTACCTTCATGGCCCACTGACTGATAGACTTGCCTTTATGTTCCATAGGGTCATCGCAAGGCCTGACATGCTCCATAAACCTGGAGTAATAGACATTCCCCAGAAATATCACAGCTTCGTGACATCTCAATGGCTGGAATGGACTGTGAATGAACCAAGCAGAATGAACCGATCTGACGGAGCACCTTGGTGCTTCTCTGCCAAGATAAGAAGAAAGCTAGCCTCTGAGGGATTTGGGAAAGATGTCCTTGGTTTGTAGGCTATTCCCCCCCCCCTTCTGCTTAGAATATAGAGCCCAGGAAGAATCCTTGTAATGCATTGGACCTAATGAATAAATAATAAAATCTGAAAGCATCTTGGCTCCTCGTTCTTTTGTTTAAAACAGTGTTTCTCAACCTTGTCAACTTTAAGATGTGTGGACTTCAATTTCCAGAATTCCCCAGCCAGCCTGGCTGGGGAATTCTGGGAGTTGAAGTCCACACATCTTAAAGTTGACAAGGTTGAGAAACGCTGCTTTAAAGTGACATGTGTGCCTTTCGGATGCAAGTTAGGTGTGAATTGCCTCAGTTTTCGTATTTTGTATTTATTATGTTTGTATTTAATTGCACTTTGTTCTTTGATATTGGTTTGTGCTGTTAGCTGCTCAGAGTTATTCGCTTAAAGGTAAAGGTTCCCCCTGCACATTTGTGCAGTCGTGTCCGACTCTAGGGGCCGGTGCTCATCTCCGTTTGTTAGCCGAAGAGCCAGCGTTGTCCCAAGACGCTGCCACAGTCATGTGGCTGGCAAGACGCATGCGGAACACTGTTACCTACCCACCAAAGTGGTACCTATTCATCTACTTGCATTTGCATGCTTTCGAATTGCTAGGTTGGCAAGGGCTGGGGCGAGTGCGGGAGCTCACTCCGTCACGCAGGGGTAGGGATTTGAACCTCCGAACTTGCAATCTTCCGATCGACAAGCCTGGCGTCTTACCCGCTGATTCGCTTAATTTGGGCAATTTATTACATTTTCTTAATAAATATATAAATAAAAATAAATACTCCCCTGTCCCAGTTTTCCCTGATCCAAATAAAAGCTAGTGGTGCCATTAAAAAAAAACTTTGTTCCTGTGCAGAGAAATGAACAAGCAAGAATTCTTTGTGTCTTCCCTGCCAACCCCTTGCAATATCATTTAAACTCCATTCCCATCACATCAAGTTGCTCTACGGCATAAATATAGAGCTATTTTTAAAATGTTGAGAATTGTCCATTGTTTTCTTCTTACCTGTAGAGATATTAGCTCTGGAGTCAATACGTAGATATCTTTTTGTGATGGGTGGTTGTCTTCTGACTGTGCTCAGTACCCTGGCTCTAATTATAGCTATTTGTTAGTGAACTAGTTCTATCTTTCTGGTTAGGAGAAAATTCAACAGAGATTGCTGGACTGCTAGAATTGGGATTTTATATTGAACAGAGCTGGGCTTCTCTGGAACAGCTGGCCAAAATTTCAGTAAGCTATCTTGGGCTTGAATTGCCAGGAGGCTTTTGGTGAAAAAAAAAGAGGACAAAAATGCCTTCAACTCTCATTTTTTTAAGGAAAGGAAGTGTGTGTGTGTGGGGGGGCTTCTCCTTCCTCTTTGCTGTTTTGGTTACCATTTTTAATTCTCTGGAACATCTCAGAATCTCAGGATAACTTTATTCTAAGGAGCATAGTGGTGGGCGATCGCACAGGACCCCCTCCTTTCAGCACATTATATACGTTCCATTCGACCCCTCCTTTAAGAAACCACCCCTCACCAAGTCACCCATTTCCCACCTTTGCATCATTCCATATTAGGAACTTCCTTCCTTCACTCCATCTTAACATCACTCCATATAAGGAACTTCCTTCCATCCTTGCTAGGGCCCCTTGACCGTTATTGAACAATACCTTTCCTCTGGAGAAGCTATCTTTGGAATGTACACCTTATCTTGTTTCTGTGGGCACAGCTATCTATCAAGGCCTGTTAGAAAGGAAGAGTAAGAAAGCCAACAGAACTCTTCAAGGAAATAAAACATGGTTTCTGAGCCATAATAAGAATGCAAACGTTCTAATATATGAATACTAAGTATAACATATATGAATATGAAATATATTTGTATTTAAGTTCTATATATGTAAAATATTCTATCAGTGGGGGTGGGATAGGTGGTACTTCAGAAAAGGCCATGGTTGCTGGTACTTACCAACATAACAGCTTTCCCCAATGACTCAAAGTGTAGGGCATCCAGTGCCATTAAATTTAGGCATGCTGATGAGTACAGGCAAGGAGGGTACATGAAACAGAAAACACTTTTGGTTACTGTAGAACAAAACAAGCCCTCTCAAAACATCCTCTTATGTTCTGAGTTGGCTGTGTTCTAATGACACAACATTAAAACCTTTCAAGTGTTCTGCCATAAAAAAAAAAGGGGGAACTTGGAATAAAACCTTTGCCATCTAGTTTTTTATCCCATGGCAACAAGAGTAGCTGGGTGATAGTCCATGCTGACTGCTATCTACAACTCAACCTTCAGAAAACTGGCCAAGGGAATGTTTATTTATAATAATGTATAAAAAAATCCAATTTCTCCATACGAAAGAATTTAAGATAGAGCAATAACTTACCTGTCAGGCAGTCAGGAAGGCATGCAGTGTTTCAGCCCTAAGCCATGTGCATTGTCCCTGTTGTTTTGCCCCAGCACTCCACCGCCACATCACTGAATGCAATCTAAATCAATAGCAGCAGGGACATAACTGCTCCTGGCTGCTGTACTGGATAGGCTGGAAACATAATTTTAAAAAGTAATCCAATTACAAGCCAGAAAACAATTGTCTAGTTACAACACATGGGACAGCTGGAAAACTCAAAGCAATGTTGCCTGAAACGGTCAAGTTTTGTTTTGAGTATAGAAAAAGACTCGTAGAACATGCTCATTTGATTCACAACTTGTACAGGTAGTCCTCCTTCAGTGACTGTTCAAAGTTATGATGGTGCTGAACGAGGTGACTTATGACCATTCCTCATAGTTGCGGCCATTGCAGCGTCCCCACGTTCATGTGATCGCGATTTGGGTGCTCGGCAATCAGCTCATAATTATGACAGTCGCAGTATCCTGCGGTCATGTGATCGCCATTTGCTGTCAGCTTCTGACAAGCCAAGTCAATGGGGAAGCCAGCAGGAGGTTGCAAATGGCAATCGTGTGATTGCAGGATGCTGCCATTGCACGGGATTCGCCTAACAACAACAACTGGGACTGCTGCAACTGCTGTCATCAGTCGGTGCAGTCATGTGACGTCGTGCTTTACGACCGCATCGCTTACCGATGGAATTGGGTCCCTCCTTGTGAGGGAGATGGGCGGTAATATAAATATGATAATTAATTAATTAATTAATTAATTCTCGGTCCCAATTACCATCATTGAGTGAGGACTACCTGTACGCTCAAAACGGCTGTTTCAACATTTTGCACACCCCTAGTGAAAGTTGTCCTTTCGATTTCCTCGTCCCACACATTTAGGATAGGGGAGGGCAGTTTTTGTTATGGATAAGGAGATTAAATCAAAACAACGACTTTCTTTTGGTGGCTGATTCTTACAATGGATAGGATAGTCATGCCATGATGTCACAAGAGTAATTAGGAGTGGATGCTTCATTCCATTGTCTAGTTTTCTTTCTTATGCTTCTCCTTGAAAATCACTTTCATTTTCCAGTGTTTTGTGAGCCACATTTGGCCAACCTAAGTAAAGGTAAAGGTTCCCCCCACACATTTGTGCAGTCGTGTCCGACTCTAGGGGCCGGTGCTCATCTCCGAAGAACCAGCGTTGTCCAAAGACGCTTCCGCGGTCATGTGGCCGGCATGACGCACGCGGAACGTTGTTACCTTCCCACCGAAGTGGTGCCTATTCATCTACTTGCATTTGCATGCTTTCGAATTGCTAGGTTGGCAAGAGCTGGGGCGAGTGCGGGAGCTCACTCCGCACGCAGGGCTAGGGATTCGAACCTCTGAACTTGCGATCTTCCGATCGACAAGCCTGGCGTCTTACCTGCTGAGCCACCACGCCCTATGATGAATCCTGGTTCATGGGCCACCCAGTTGCCTATCCCAGGTGTAGGTTCTGAGAATTAGCGTCAGCACCTTAAATTGGGCCAGGAAACCAACAGCCTGTGTCACAGGAACAGAACGGCTGTAGTGGGGTCAAAGCAACTGGCTCCTGCAAGCTTTCTGCACCAACAGAATCTTCCAAGCTGTCCTTAAGGGCAGCCCCAAGCCCTACATGTTCCAATAATGCAGCCATAAACAATGCATATTGCCATCATGATGACTGGTACGTTGGCAACCTCTGGTTTAACCTGCCAAGACCCATTTTTAAAGTTCAGTTGTCAAGCCTGCAAAGCAGAATTTTGCAAAGCAGAAAGCAAAGTTTTGCTGCATCTTGAATTTCCACACTCTCCCCCAACCCCAAGTCCCCACCGGACTTGTCATCTGGCAGACATCCATTGAGCACACAAAAAAGTCTCCAGGCTCCTTCATCTCTGTGCCCCAACCCCCCTGTCCCAGTAAAGCAAACATCTTCATTACAGCTCCGAGTTGTTTAAATAAATGAATTAATATTGACAAACCATCAACGGGTCTAATAAATGATTAGTTAAAGGCATATATACATCACATTACGGTTAGCAGTAGCCCAGCTTAATTACTACAGCCGAGGATTCCATTAGACAAGGAGCTTGGCGTCTTCTCTTGAAACCACTCCACAATTCGTCCCCTCCTCTCTTCTCCCCCTTCCCTCTGGGTCTCCAAGCTCCATTTAGCAACTTGGATCCATATACCTGTACAGTGTTGTGTTATCTCTATCTCAGAAGAGATGGGAGTGGGAAAATGCACTATGCAGGCCCAAAGCATTTGGAAAGAGAGAGAAAGATGGAGGAAGGAGTAGAGATTGGCAAATCTAACTATGATTAGGAATCATATAGCAGAGCTCGTACAATGAAGCCCTTTCTACCATCCACCACATCATAGAGTTGACCATGCAGAATGGCCTTTGGGAAGTAATCCATCAAATAGTGAACTGTGGTGGTTAGCTGTATGATGATACAAGTACAGGTAGTCCTTACTTAATGACCATTCTTTTAGTGGTGGTTCAGACTTACAACGGTGCTGAAAAAAACGACTTACAACCGGTGCTCACACTTACGACCGTCGCAGCATCCCCACAGTCATGTGATCATAATTTGGGTGCTTGGCAATCGGTTCGCATTTATGACTGTCGCAGCTTCCCATGGTCATGTGATCGCCATTTTTTACTTTCCTGGCCAGCTTCTGGCAAGCAAAATCAATCGGGAACTGCGTGATTTGCTTAACGACCACATGGTTCGCTTAACGACCACGGTGATTCACTTAATGACTGCTGCAAGAAAGGTCATAAAATCGGGTCGGATTTGCTTAATGATTGCTTCGCTTAGCAACCAAAATTCCGGTCCCAATTGTGGTTGTTAAGCAAGGACTACCTGTAGCATCTTCTTTGGAGTTCTTTGAAAGCAAATATACCTCCCTTTCAGAACCCCCTCTCTTGTAGTGTTTTCCCCATGAGCTTCTTTTCCTATCACATTTTTTAACATGGCAGTGGTGAGAAAATTTACTGGTGGGCTCTGTATGGCTGGGTTTCCACATGGCTTACTGAACAGACTTCGATCACTGCATTTCCCCAGCAAACCAAGTCAAAAAACCCAAATAAAACCAAACTGTACAGGAATAAGGAGGTAACTTTGAAGAAGGAATGCAAGAACTGTTATGAGAAAGGAAACAACTCAGTCCTGAGAAAGGAGAGGGTGTGAGGAAGAAACTCAAGATTGCCCTGCCTTGATTCTGTTTGGTATAAGAGGGGGAAGAGGGAAACACTAGCAGGCTTTCAAGATTCTGTTATCATACCCTATAACAGAGCTTTCCAAACTGTGTGTCACGACACAAAAGTGTGTTGCCACACACAGTCTGGTGTGTCACCACACAACCCGGAAGCGCTGATCATCATCAGCGCTTCCGGGTTTTCCCGCGGCGACACACCAATGGCAGCGCGCAAAAACCAGAAAGCGGCAGCAGCGCTTCTGGGTTTTTGCGCGCTGCCGCAACGGCGGCACTTCCGGGTTTTCCCGTGGCGACACACCAATGCCGCGGGAAAACTTTGGAAAGCCCTGCCCTATAACAAAAAAGCAGAGTTCCAATAATTCTTGTTATGTGTTCTAGGGCCTGGTCTACCTCTAGGAGCTGACCAAATGCATACACTCCACATTATGGCTTACTGTCCTGCATGAATTCAGCTGTGGTCTTCTTTGTCACCTGGAATATTCTAGCCCAGTGTTTCTCAACCTCAGCAACTTTAAGATGTGTGGACTTCAACTCCCGGAATTCCCCATGGCTGGGAGAGGATGAGAAACACTGATCTAGATGGACAGTATTCCAAGACTTAGGGTCTTGGGTTATATAGTCAGGTACCCTGGGAAACTCTGTTTTCCTAGAAGTTCCTGATGCATGATACTTAGGTTTGTAGGGAGACCAGGAGCCTAGAAGGCCTCTAGAAATATACCCCCACTATTGCAACGAAAGTGAGGGAAGAAGGAGCTTGCATGGAGAAGTGATATAAGAGTTTGCAGACCCAAGGCTCAGAAGAAAACCCTGTTTTCTGATTATGTTTTAAATACTGAACCCAACAGGAACTGAGTGAGAGTTTCCCCATTACTAGTCAATGCAACCTTATTCTCTTTATGTTGAATAGTTCTATGGGAAGTAGGGAGAAAAGGCAGAAACTGCCTTTGGTCAAGGATCTCAACCTGAAGCAGCTTTCTCGAGATGACCTGCCTACGCTACATGGGAATTATAGAAAGTGAAGTCCAATACGTATGTGGAACCAGATTGGGGAAAGCTGGATTAAATCTTTAGCTCATAAATGAAATTTCTGTCATTATCACTGCAAAGATCACAAAAAAGTACCTAGGCAGGCATGTGAACAGAATGACTGCACTACAGAAGTGTTGTGACTTTCTACTGCTTTTTCTCCAAAGAACTCTGGGAATTGTAGTTTACTGAGGACACTGGACACCTTAGGAACTCTTGTATACTCCCCATAGAACTATGACTCCCAAGGTCCTTTAAGGCAGCGGTCCCCAACCTTTTTGGCACCAGGGACTGGTTTCGTGGAAGACAATTTTTCCATGGACCGGGGGGGAGGGAATGGTTTTGGGATGAAACCATCGGAAGTGGTAAATAAAATAATGGGTGGGCCACGCACAGACTAAAATAAGTGTTGGATTCTGACTTCTCATAAGGAGCGCGCAACCTAGATCCCTCAATTGCGCAGTTTACAGTAGGGTTCACGCTCCTAGGAGAATCTAATGCCGCCGCTGATCTGACAGGAGGCGGAGCTCAGGCGGTAATGCGAGCGATGGGGAGCGGCTGTAAATACAGATGAAGCTTCGCTCGCTCGCCCACCGCCCACCTCCTGCTGTGTGGCCCGGTTCCTAACAGGCCACGGACTGGTACCGGTCCGTGGCCCGGGGGTTGGGGACCCCTGCTTTACAGGAGAAAACATGACTATCCAATCAGGTTAATGTCACCATTGGATCTTATTTTGGTTGAGTTTGGTTCTCATCTCTTGTTTTACTATCCTGTTTGGAGGACATCCCCAATGTCAAAGATTACTGCCTGAGATTCACGTTTCAGCTGTAATTAATCATTTTATTTCTTTATAGAACTTACATGGACTGTAATTAATCACACAATACCCATCTAAAGTTGTAAAGAACTTGTAAAGGTACTGCAAACTAAAATTGGACTAAGGTAGCTACCAGATCTCCATTACTGTAGAGGGAAGAGGGAGCGGCCTTGAAGGACAGGAGGAAGATCCGCTACCAAGGCAACAGTCAGATGAGCAGGTCTTGAGCCCATTCCAAGAAAGCAATGTGAGAAAACGTCTCGGACAGGCCCCTCCCTAGTTCACACAAAGATAAAGTGAGGGAGGAGGGAAACACATACAGACTTGCACGATTCTGTTTTTGTAGCTCTTACAATAAAAGTAGTCCTGATCTATATGGCATAGGCTTCTTAGTCTGGTCTACCTTATAGGGCTCTAGGTGATCACTAGATGGCAACAAAGCATTACTTAAAATTGTTGTTCTTGCTGACATCTAGTGGGCATCTGGATTTTGGCAGACCAGATTTGGTAGCCTTAGACTAGATAACCTCTGAGTCAAGCCTGAATACAGATAGTCCTTGCTTAATGACCGCAATTGGGACCGGCAACTCCATTGCTAAGTGCCACGGTCGATAAGCGAGATATCATATGACTGCGCTGGCCTTACAACATCACTTTTCCCCATGATCATTAAGCAAATCACCATGGTCATTAAATGAGGCATCACGTGACCATGAATTGCAATTTCATTGCCGGCTTCTCCATTGACTGCTTGTTGGAAGCCAGCTGTGAAGCGTTCAAATGGTGATCACGTGACTGTGGGACGCTGCAACAGTTGTAAGTGCAAGGACTGGTCATAAAGTTACTTTTTCAGTGCCGTTGTAACTTTGGTCACTAAACAGGGCAGTCATTAAGTGAGGACTACCTGTACTAGAGTTTAAATGAACATATCCATATATTTTTCTTGGCAGCCATGCTGGAATGGTTTACTGTTGTCTTCTTTAGGGATTTTTTTTTTCAACTTCCCTGTCCAGCCTACAGGCCTGAGATCCCTGGTAGTCTCTTACCCATGTATTAACCTGACCCTGCTTAGTTTTTCTGTGATCAGCCACAGGTAGCTTGGTTTTGTAGGATTAGGGTTTCTAAGATTCCCAGTGTGGTTGACCTCAAAGGGCTGACATCAGCTGGGGGAATTTGGGCCAATCATTCTTTTTCAGCCCAACCTACCTCACAGGACTGTTGTTGTGGGGACCAACACCACCTTGAGCTCCTGAACAAAGGGTGAGATAGAAATCTAACAAATAAGTAAATGTGATGAAAGGGAATGAAAAGAATTCCAGTGTTTCTTAGCAACACAGCCCTGCAATTCTTGAGTCCCTTTGGTGGACAACACAATCAATAGGCACATCCTGTCATTCATTGCGCAATCCTCTCTCCAGCAGTCTACAGCCATCCGGGTTTCCTCACTTCAATTAACACCTGAGAGAAGATATGTCTCTAGATTGCAAGGAAGAAAACTCTTTGGGGCTCCATCCAAAATCGTAATGTGTCCCAGGCCTTGACAGTATCCATTTTTCCTTTTTAGCAAGCTGTAGAAGGACCTGGATAGCCCCACTGTCTTCATGATGAAGCCAGGTAACAAGACTGAACATGGATTAATGTTAGCCAATCCCCCTTGCACATGGTTGCTGATCTATAGTGAACATAGTGCTAGAATATAGTGCTGTACTAAGGGACAGGTTCCTGTGACTACAACTTTGAAGAGCTTTTTCAACAGCCCTTCTGTAGGTCCAGGTGAGCAAGTAAGGTCTGAAGGTGAGGTCAAGAAAGTTAAAATGGCACCTTCACCCACTGTGGAGGGCAGAGGAAATGGTCTTGAAGGACAGGAGGAAGAGCCGCTACCAAGGCTATGGTCAGATAAAAGGGGCCTGAGTCCGGGCCAAGAATGTAATGTGAAAAAACTTCTCGGATAAGCCCCTTCCTAGTTGACACGAAGATAAAGCCTGTCCAGAGTCTATTGTTGTGGAGATGGGCGGTGATAAATTTGAATAATAAATAAGTAAATAAATGAATAAATAAATAAAGGGAGGGAGGGAGGGAGGGAGGGAGAGGAGAAGCACATTCAGACTTGCAAGATTCTGTTGATGTAATGGGCTGTGAGAAGAACCTTGAGGAGCAGGAAGAAGAACTGCAGTCCAGACAATGGTCTGATAAATGGAATGAGTCCAAAGCAGGAATGTAATTTGAGAAAGCGTCTCAGACTTGGCCCTCCCTAGTTCTCTGGAACATAAAGGCAGGAGGGGGAGAGGTGCAGTCAGACTTGTAAGATTCTGTTACAGTAGCCTCATAATAAAAGCAGTATTGGTATTCATGATTCTGGTTCCCTGGTCTGGACTACTGTACCTCAAAGGGTTGACACCCACAGGTTCAAAGCCCCTCCTCTTTTTAACACGCATCACATGTGCACCACGTTAAAAGGGGCAGGGCTTTGACTGTGGGGTTGTGGCCGCCATCTTGACATTTTTGACCCTCCCCCTGTGGATGTCCCTATATAATATGCCTTAAGAGACACTAAGTTGAGGGGAATATAGCATGTAAAAGGTTCCCTTTTCTTCATGACCTTCATATTTTCTTAGTGGTCATGAAGAAAAGAGAATCTATATATCTCTTTTACATACATGCTATGTAAAAGAATTGGGGGTGGGGGGCATAACTATCATGCAATGATCTCACCAGAAAGACAGGATTTTGAATTCTGACAGAATTTCTCTTTGATTGGTACAGAATTTTGAGTCATTTTCCTACAGTGGTTTGTCTGGATCAATGTTTCTCAACCTTGGCAGCTTTAAGATGGGTGGACTTCAACTCCCAGAATTCCTGGCTGGGGAATTCTGGGAATTGAAGTCCACCCATCGTAAAGCTGCCAAGGTTGAGAAACACTGGTCTGGATGCTTAATATAGTCACATTATTTCTTAATTTGCAGGAGGGAAAAATACAGCATATCACACCGCCCTCATTGGGTGGTTTGCCACTGAATTTTGGCAATGTGGTCTCTGGAAGCTTTGGGGAACCTGGGTGAGAGAGCGTGTCCTTTGGTTTGTCTACTGCTGAACTGAAGTTTGCAAACTGTTATTGCAAGGTGCTTCTGGACCCTTTGTGGGCCAAATGGTGACTCAGAAATGAAATCACACACACACACACACACACACACACACACACAGACACACAGGGAGGTCTAACTGAATAAATTTGCACACAATAGGAGGTTAGATATGTCTATGAAGGTTCTCAGTCATCCAGGTGGAATTGTCTGTAGCTTGAATCATGTCAACTGGATTTCTATTTTCTTAGTGGAAACGTTTCGCTCCTTATCCAAGGAGCTTCTTCAGTCTGAGCAAAGTTGGTAAGGGAATCCCTTACAAGAGGAGGATTCCCTTACCAACTTTGCTCAGACTGAAGAACCTCCTTGGATAAGGAGCGAAACGTTTCCACTAAGAAAATAGAAATCCAGTTGACATGATTCAAGCTACAGACAATAGGAGGTTAGGTTATGCTGCCATATCAATGAAGCTACCTAAAGGAAGTTTGGTCTAGTGGTTAAGGCAACGGGCTAGAAACCAGAAGACTGAGAGTTCTAGTCCCGCCTTAGGCATGAAAGCCGGCTGGGTGACCTTGGGCCAGTCCCTCTCTCTCAGGCCTAGGAAGGAGCCAATGGCAAACCAGGAGGCTGAGAGTTCTAGTCCCGCCTTAGGCATGAAAGCCGGCTGGGTGACCTTGGGCCAGTCACTCTCTCTCAGGCCTAGGAAGGAGCCAATGGCAAACCAGGAGGCTGAGAGTTCTAGTCCTGCCTTAGGCATGAAAGCCGTCTGGGTGACCTTGGGCCAGTCACTCTCTCTCAGCCCTAGGAAGGAGCCAATGGCAAAGCAGGAGACTGAGAGTTCTAGTCCCGCCTTAGGCATGAAAGCCAGCTGGGTGACCTTGGGCCAGTCACTGTCTCTCAGCCCTAGGAAGGAGCCAATGGCAAAGCAGGAGACTGAGAGTTCTAGTCCCGCCTTAGGCATGAAAGCCAGCTGGGTGACCTTGGGCCAGTCCCTCTCTCTCTGGCCTAGGAAGGAGCCAATGGCAAACCAGGAGGCTGAGAGTTCTAGTCCTGCCTTCGGCATGAAAGCCGGCTGGGTGACCTTGGGCCAGTCACTCTCTCTCAGCCCTAGGAAGGAGCCAATGGCAAAGCAGGAGACTGAGAGTTCTAGTCCCGCCTTAGGCGTGAAAGCCGGCTGGGTGACCTTGGGCCAGTCACTGTCTCTCAGCCCTAGGAAGGAGCCAATGGCAAAGCAGGAGACTGAGAGTTCTAGTCCCGCCTTTGTCATGAAAGCCAGCTGGGTGACCTTGGGCCAGTCCCTCTCTCTCTGGCCTAGGAAGGAGCCAATGGCAAAGCAGGAGACTGAGAGTTCTAGTCCCGCCTTAGGCGTGAAAGCCGGCTGGGTGACCTTGGGCCAGTCACTCTCTCTCAGCCCTAGGAAGGAGCCAATGGCAAAGCAGGAGACTGAGAGTTCTAGTCCCGCCTTAGGCGTGAAAGCCGGCTGGGTGACCTTGGGCCAGTCACTCTCTCTCAGCCCAACTCACCTCACAGGGTTCCTGTTGTGGGGAAAATAAGAGGAGGAAGGAGTATTAGGTATGTTCGCCGCCTTGAGTTATTTAAAAATAATAAAGGCGGGATAAAAATTAACTAACTAACTAACTAACTAACTAACTAACTAACCTACCAACCAACCAAGAGCAGGCGAAAACTTTTCTGGAAGATGAAGTCAATTTCATCCAAGTTTCCTTACTTCATTTCAGCTCTGGCCATTCAAACCTTAAAAAAATGTTTTCTCTTCAAGTAGATGTGGTAAATTTACAAATGGGAGATGTTTCCCTTGGAATGGCAATGGCATGACTTGTAAAATCTATTTGTGTGATTTGTTTGGAATCAACCTTTTTATTCCTCTCTGTGTTTGGCCCTCCCCAAATGGCCAATGCAGTCCACAGATCCACACCAGGTCCTCCACTTGTGCTTATGTCCCCATGATTTAAAAGATTTGGTGTAGTGGTTTTGAATGCCCCGAAGCCTGAAAATTAATATGTGCAATGTGTAAGCACATACTTTCCTTTGTTCTCCATTCTTAAAGATGCATATCTTCTTTTTCTGACAGGGTGCAACATAAACACACCCCATAGCCATCCCAAATGAAATCCACCAATGGAGGAACAGTTCCTTATACACAGCCTGCATTAGCCCCTTTGTTGAGGCCTGGGTGTCACATAAAAGCTGGACACTGAAGGTTGGACACAGGGAGAGGAATGGAGGGGGTCCGGATGGCATTGGACATCCTGCTCCAAGTGGTGTCTTCCAACCACATTGAAGTACGAATCCCATTCTTCTCTCTCAACAGGACCAATGGTGATGCTGGTTGGAGTTGAGATTATGGGAACAGTCATCCAATGCTTTTGGCAGGCAGTACGTTGTGGAAGGGTAGAAAAGGTGTCTGCAGTGAAGGCACTTGGAAGGAGGAGGGGAAGCAAACAGAAAACACACACCCTGTCTCTCCACCCCCCAGCTGCCTGATTCCCTATTTTATGACTCTCCCCGCCCCCCCATGCTATATATCTGCTTTCTGAGGGTCCCATTTATCAGCTCGCCCTGCTATTGAATGGGGGCTGCTCACGACAGGTTGAAATTGACTTGTATGATATTGGAATTACTATTGATTGCTTTGGCACCTTGCGACGTGACAAGCTTGGCGCCCTGGATTCAGGAGGTTGGGGTTTCTACAGGGCTGGGAGACCACCTCTTTTTCCTCCTACCTCCTGCCTTTCACACTCAGCACACACACACACAGACAGACAGACAGACACACAGACATCACTGGCATAGCTCCAAAAAGCAATGAGCTGCTCTCTACATTCCCTTCAATTCCAAGTAGATTAGGCCAGGTGAATGGGTGTGTTTGTGTGTGTGTGTGTGTGTTTGTGTGTGTGTGTGTGGAATGATGTGTAGATTAATGGTCCCTCCCCACTCTCCTGGGGTGTCTGCAGGGTGTGCTAAAGAAAGCCAAGATGTCAGCCACAGCAGTGCAATCAAAACTCTGCTTGTTTTTTATATCCGTCATACATTAAAAAACATTAAAAACAAACATCCGATTGCACCATTACGGTTGCCATTTTGACTTTTTTGACCATGCCCTAAGGACAGCTGTGCCCTCCCCAAACTGGGAGTAAAAAAGGAGAATTTTTTTTTTGTGCATAACCAAGAGCTATCGCATTATAGACAGGCTGGAAATGGTTAACTTGCCCTAATTAATAATACATCCCAACACACGTACTGTTAGGTGTGGGGAAAAAACTACAATTTTATCACTGCATGTTATAGGGCCTCTGCCTTCCCCTTGGGACCAGAAGCTACCCTCATGTCTACAGACCCATTATCATATTTAAGACCAGATCAAGGGGAGTTGTGTGGTGTAGCTTAGACCCCAATCTCTCGGTGGCAGGTTAGGCTAAGAGAGACACATGGCTTGGAGCTCTTCGGTTCTAATTAGTGGTAAGCTAAGTTGTCCCCACAAACCCCTCCCTCAGGGCCCAACTGTCAGCCTTCCCAAGTAGACCACACAGGAAACACGACCAGGTGAACTAATTCTACTTTATTGTAAGGCTACATTAACAGAATCTTGCAAGTCTGAAAGTACAAATCTCCTGCCATCTCTTTTACAGCTTGCTACGTTTGGGAGGGTCCCTTCTGAGTCTCTTTCTCTGCCCGTTATGCAGCTGGGGCTATGCCCTCTCTTATCTGATCATTCCCTAGGCAGCATCTCTTCCTCCTGTCTTCCAAGGCAGGGGTACCCAACCTTTTTGGCACGAGGGACCGGTTTCGTGGAAGACAATTTTTCCATGGACTGGGGGTGTGTGTTTGCAGGCGGGAGCCAATCGCGCAGATCAGGGGCGGGGTTTGCAGGCGGGAGCCAATTGTGCAGAGCGGTGGGCGGGGTTTACAGGTGGGAGCCAATAGCACGGACCGGGAGTGGGGTTCAGAGACCGGCATGGCGGCCCGGTTCCTAACAGGCCACGGACTGGTACCGGTCCGCGGCCTGGGGGTTGGAGACCCCTGTTCCAAGGTCTTTCCCACATACCATTACACCAACTCACCTGACTTTTTCAAAACATTCTTTTAATTAAGAAAAGCATCAGCCTCTAGCATCACCTTTATTTCCAGCAATGCTTCTGGGTCTCCCAAAGCCACAACCGGGATCAAAAGAAGCATCTTGAGGAGCTGTTTCATGTTTTCATCAACTGATGTTTTATAACAAGATGGGTTCCCTATGGCAGCCACTGGGGAACTGACAAATCTCCATGGCAGCCATTTTGGGAGTGTATCTACCCCATGCTCTCCAAATGTCAAATGTACCTGTGGGCCAAATAGGCTGCCAACTTCTCTCCTAATCCAGCATGCTAGCGACTATACCATACTGGCCTTTTACACTTTCTCCCTGAAGTATCATCTGGAAAGGTGCCCACATTAGGAAGGATGCACATTGGGGGCATCAGGTGTGCCCAAATGCAGACATTGTGGCTGGTGCCAAGTGCTCTCCCAAAGTCACATTCGTCTCAGAAGTGAGCATTCTCTGCCAGAGGTCCCATCAAGTGGAACCAACGCCCCCCCAATAACATTAGCACCTTATTGTTAGTGAAAATTTGGCTATTTAATCAGCTTATTCAGGGACTGAGATGTTCAGTGGGGGTGGGGGAATCAACAAGATGGCACATGTGCATGCAGAAAATGGGCGGGGCTTGCATCACGCTCTTTCTGCCATCTTGCTGATTTTGACACCTCCCCCCTGCAGATGTTGCTGGATTGATGTGAGTAACAGTGCTGCTGTTGTATTGTTACTGTGGTTTTTTAAAAATTAGATGTTGTTTTATCAATATTATATGTACTGTATAGCTTATTGTTGTATTGCCAAGTGTTCAAGCCTTGATCAGATGCTCGGGCAATTGGTTCTTTTAGATCCAGAGATAATAAGCATGCCAGTGGATAAAGAAACTTTAGCTTTATTATAAACTTAAGCAAACAAAGTCAAACAGAAACACAGTTTAAACAGATTATACAAAAGCATAACAAGCATAGCATACAGAAAGAAATCATACATACCAAGCAAAGTCATACCTAATCTCCTATAGGCTGCCAGGAGCCCCCTAATAAGGACAGCGGAGATACCCCAAGGTGGCAATTTTCACAGCACCCAACTCTCAGGCCTGTGTGGACTCCCAAACTCCAAAGACAATCCTAAGGTTTTTATCAAAGCCTGGCTCCCAAACCCCATGACCAAGCCCAGCCTGACCTTGACTGGGATTCCTCCTGGGGCCTGGCACCTGTCTATGACATCATTCCCAGAGCCTGGGAAGCCATCAGATAAGCCAGTGCCTAAGCATAAACAATCTCTTATCATCCCCCCCCACACACACACACATTCCAAGCTGCTAGAGGGGCAGCTGGAGGACTTATGAACTTATGCTTAAACTTAACAAGCTGGGGGTTTTCTCTCCTCCCCACTTCCAACAAAGATATGTTCTGGAGGGCTGTTGGAGGAGTGGGTATATTCTTCTTCTCTTCCCCCTCCCATGCCAAGCAGAAATAAAAACAAGCCAATTAAACATCAGTATAACTCAAAATAAACTCTAATCTCCTAGGTGTGGTGGGGAGGAAAATCAAAACATGCCACCTAACTCCTCGAGATACAGTGGTCTTCCGCAGGTTGCCACTACAATTGTACACTGTTTTTGGAAGCTGCTTACATTCATTTTTCAACTGCATAAAAGCATTGGTAATAAATAAGTAAATGACTAAATGACTAAATAAATAACAACTTTCCCCATATCTTATTCCAGAGGACAAAATCTATTCAAGTGCCCTGGATAGTCCCTGTGTCAGGAAGCAAAAAAGTTTAAGGAGATATCAAGATCCAACATCACATTCCTCCGAGGGTGCCTAGCCACACACATGAAAACCAGGCGGAGCTTCAATTGCACCTTCATGAACACCTTGTTGACTTTTTTGACCTCACCTGGTAGACACCTAGCAGTGAAGGATTTGAATTCTCACTAGATCTGATCACAAACGGAGAGTTGAAATTCTCCACTGCATTTGTGGGTGTAGAATTTGGGGAAATGACTTCTCATAACTTATCCCTGGAAAGGAGAATTTATCCCAAATTTCTCAAGGGTGGGACTTCTTATTTTATAAAAATTCCCTTCTCACCCCTATGGGTGGTATGTGTCTTCCTCTACCAGAGGCCTGGGAGTTTGAGGGTTCTGCGCAGGATCTTAGCTAGGCTGACCATATTTCCTTGAGACAAAAACGGGACTTTGGGATAGCAAAACGGGATGGGGTCTTATGTAATATTCTGTATTCATGAAAAAGACAGGGGTCCCCACCCCCGGTCCACACGATTGGCTCCCGCCTGCAAACCCCGCCCCTGGTCCATGCAATTGGCTCCCGCCTGCAAACCCCACCCTCCTTTGCCACGCGCTGATAGGCAGGAGGGCTTCCTCTTCTGGGCTGCCTCCAATCGGCAGCTCTGGCTTGGATCCTCCTTCTGCGCCATTCCCGCCGGGTTTAAAAAACGGGACAAAATTGAGATTTTTATCAAAACGACAGGATGGTTGAAAAATGCTAAAAAAACGGGACTGTCCTGCTCAAAATGGGATGTATGGTCAGCCTAATCTTAGCTGTTCCTAGCACTGCACTCTTCTGGACAGAGAGCTCTGAGGTTGTTCCTGGGATCTGTTGGAGCCACTCTCCCAGCTTGGGAGTCACAGCCCCGTGTGCTCCTATCACCACTGGGACCACTTTGGCCTTCACTTTCCACATCCTCTCCAGTTCCTCCTTCAGGCCCCGGTACTTCTCCACATAGACCTGCAAACCCCGCCCCCCAGTCCGCGCAATTGGCTCCCGCCTGCAAACTCCGCCCCCGGTCCATGCAGTAACAGTAGTCCCACTACTGAAAAAGTCCCATGGAGAACTAATATATTTCCTTGAGATTGACTAGAAGCAAGGGGGTAGGGCAGTGTGGCATGGACAATGAAAGACAAGACATTCATGCAGGTCCCTTGGCTACCTTGAAACTAAATAGGTGCGTGAAGTCCACACTCCATCTCTGAGAATTTCTCCCAAATCCCTTCTGCTTTGAAATGGTGCTATGGATGCTGAGGAAGTAGGAAGAGTGCAGAGAAGAGCCACGAAGATGGTGAGGGACCCTGGAGGCTAAATCCTATGAAGAAGTGAATGGAACTGGGTATGTTTGGCCGAAAGAAGAAGGGAGATGTGAGAGCAATGTTCAAATACTTGAAGGGCTGTCCCCGGGAAGAAGGTGTGGATTTCTTCTCTGTTGTGCCCAAGGGTAGGACCAGAAGCAATGGGTGGAAGCTTTAGAGAGGGAGATCCAAACTCTTGGAGTCATGGATGCTCCAACTGGAGATTTTCAAGCCAAGGTTGGACAGCTATTGGTCTGAGATGCTCTGACAATTTCTGTCCAGGGCAGGGGGTTGGATTAGAAGACCTCTCTGCTGGGCACTGATTATTACCCCCATCCTTTTCAGAGCCAGGATGCACCACCTTCAGACAACATCCACCAGGGAGCTGAATGTGGAACCTGCCAGCCACTCGCCTGACATTGTTCTTACAGCTTTCTACCACTGCTGCCTCCACAAAGCTTACAAAGACCGATTGAGAAGGAGGTGGAGTGAGGGGTAGGGGTGGGGACAAGTGGATGGCTGAACATTGCCAGGTGACCCTTTCCCAAAGCAGGGGGAGCCAAGAAAAAGAAGCAGGAATGCCTGGAGAGAAGCAAAACTGAATTTAATTTAAATTAAATTCAAAATATAAATTACGTTATATTTATGTATCTGTATCAGTGTTTCTCAACATGGATCTATATCATAGAATCCTAGAATGTACACATTAGAGGGGAGCTTATGGGTCACCTGATCTCAACTCATTTCTTAATGAAGGGGGCCACTATAGTCATCCCCAACAAGTGGCCATCCCTCTTCTAAGCAGTCCATTCCGCTGCTTCCAACATTGCAGCCCCAGGAAACTCCTTCTAATATTCAGCCTAAATCTCCTTTCTTTTAATTTCGACCCACCGGTCCTTGTCTTGCTCTCCGTGTCAACAGGGAACAGGTCCAGCCTCTCTTGCACGCAACTGCCTTGTACCTATTTGTAGATGACTATCTCTTTTCCAAGTTTTCTCTTTGGCAAGCTCAATGTGCCCAGCTCCTTGAAAAGTTCCTCACTGGACTTGGTCCCCAGATTCCTTAGCATCTTGATAGTTTTCCTATGGCGTTGCTCCAGCTTCTCCATGTGCTTTTTAAAGTGGGGCTCAGAAAGCTCTTCCTTCTAAAGGATCCTGGGTAATATGCAAAGTAATAAAAATGAACTAAATACAAAAGCACAATATGTAATTGAACATAGGTGGAAGTGGGGGCATAATAAGTTTAATAATAACTTATAAATAAAAAAATCCACCACTACAACTGAGTCCATCTCCATTACTGCTTCTCGTCCTCTTCTTCCCTTTCCTTCCACCTTTCCAAGCATTATGGACTTCTCCAGAGAGCTGGGTCTTCACATAATGTGCCCAAAGTAGGATAATTTGAGCCTGGTCATTCATGCCTTGAGTGAGAACTCTGGGTTGAAGTGTGTTAAATGTAGTCAGTGTAATTGACTGTCATTGTATTTAATCATTTTCCCTTTTTCTCACAGTAAAATATTAAAATTGTACCAATTTGGGAAGGTGATTCAGGGACTGCACTCAAAGCTTGGCAGACATACAGGTAGTCCTTGCTTAACGACCATTCGTTTAGTGACAGTTTGGACTTATGATGGTGCTGGAAAACAGATTTATGATCGGTCCTTGCGTGTACGACCATCACAGCATTGCTGTGGTCACGTGATTGTGATTTGGGTGCTTGGCAACCGGTTTGCATTTATGATCATCACAGCATCCTGTGGTCACATAATCACCATTTTCAACCTTCCCAGCCAGCTTCCGGCAAGTAAAATCAATAGGGAACCACGTGATTTGCTTAACAACCACATGGCTTTCTTAATGACCACAGTGATTCGCTTAATGACTGCCACAAAAAAGGTTGTAAAATTGGGTCAGATTCACTTAATGACCGCTTTGCTTAGCAACTGAAATTCCAGTCCCAATTGTGGTCGTTAGGTGAGGACTACCTGTATGTGGCACCATGGCTACATGTTGTGGCCCCTTGTTCTCTAGAACATTTGCCCAAGGCTGCTTCAAAGGTGAGTCAGCCAGATGATCCTACAAGCATAGAAGTAGACAAAGTCACAATTTACCTCTCTGCTCAGTGCAGGAATCAAATTGAAACAACCCCGAGAAATGGCTATCCAGACTCTGCCTGAACACATCCTGTGAACAGGAGTGTTGACACCATCTCACTGGGAAATTGGTTCCTGTCTTGAACTGCTCTGATTAGCAGTTTTGTCTGACATACAGCTGGAATTTGCCTTCCTATAATTCATTATTATAATTCATTATTCTGTATTCTGCACTCTGGAATGATAAAGAATGGGTTTTGATCTTCTATGGAACTGCAACCATATCTCCTGCCTCCCCCACATCTTGTCTTCTCTTCTCAAGGACTCAAACACTCTAAGTTCCTTTGATTTTTTCCCTCCCATTGGCCTCAGTTTGATAGTCTCCGTTGTCCTTCTCTGAATCTGTTCCAATTTCTCTGAATCCTTCTTGAACTGTGGTGCCTGGAACTGGATGTAGCATTCAAAATAGAGTCTGGCCAAAGCAGAATGGTGTGGATCAATTACTTCCCATTATTTGGAAATGATATGACTGTGAAGCAGCCTAAAATTGCATTTGCTTTTTTCGCAGCCACATCACACAGCTGGCTCCTATTCAGTTTGTAATCAACTATTATTCCAATATCTTGTTTGTATTACCAAGCCAGCAATTCCCCATTCTATACCTGTGCATTTGACTTCTGTTTCCTAAGTGACAGACTTTGCATTTGTCTCTGTTACATTTCATTCTGTTATATCCAGCCCATTTCATTCACCCATCCTGCTCATTTTGAATTTTATTTCTGCCTTCTAAGGTGTTAACTACCCCATCTAATTTTGTGTCATCTGTAAATCTAATAAGCATTCCCTCCACCTCTTCCTCCAAATCATTAATATAAATATTGAAGAGTTCACAGGCTGGGAGTAAACCTTGTGGCATCACATTTGATAGTCATCGGAATTTGATGTGTAACCATCAAGGAGCACTCTTTGAATACAATTTTCAAGCCAGCTATGTATCCACTTAATTGTCATGCCATCCAGACCTGTATAATTAGCTTGCTTCTAATCAGAGTGTCATGGGAGATTTTGTCGAAAGCTTTGCTGAAATCAAGATATCATTATTGGTTTGTTTGCTTTATTTATACAGCCACACTCCCAAAAGACTCTCAACATAAAAACACATATTAAAATACTTAATAGAATTATGCAGCACATATTTTATAATGACCATAATGATACTAGGGCAGGCATCTCCAAATTGAGAGGATCTCAACATTAAAAGCTATTCTGAACAGTCCAGAACAATAGTTTTAACTACTTAAGGCTGGGAGGGAGCTGTATAGATCCCCAGAAGATGGGGGCTATCCCTGAAAACCCCTGACTTTTGGCCCCTCCCCCTGAATTTCTCAAGATGGGGGTGGGTGGGACACTCTTAGCAACTGAAAATCCATTGAGGAAGTCAGAGAATTATAACACAAAATCAGGTAAGCCTGGGAACATTTGTTCTCATCAAATCCATGTTGACTTTGGCTAAGGATCACTTTGTTTCCAAGGTGGTGACAGATCAGTCTGTTTATCATCTGCTGCCATCCCAAATATTGACATCACTTTGTATATTCTGCAGTTCCTTACAAGGGTGTCCACAGGTAGGGTCCAAAATTCAAGATGGCAGCTGCAACCACAAGATTGAAGCCCTACTCCTTCTCTACATGTGCACAGTCACAACCGCCACCTTGACTCTCTTGCCCACCCCTGCCCAGGTGCCCCTGGGTCCTTGGATCTGCATCCCAGCCTCCTCCCCCCTGCTTTTAAATATAGGAACACATTTGCCTTCTCCAGCTGTCGGGCTCTTCATCCGTTCTTCAGACTTTCTTAAAGATAATATATAAAGGTCCAGCCAGACCACGGACAAGGTTCTTCAGGACCTTCTGGACCTTCTCCTTCCTGGAGATTCAAACTCATAAATAATAAACAGGGATTCCCCGGCAGGTTCCTAAGAACCCCAAACTTCAGTTGTGCCCCTTTGTTCTTCTCTGGCGGAACATGTACCCCCCCCCCAACATTGTTGGAGATGACAGAGCCCAATTAGAAGGAAGCTAGTCCTCCTTGTCTTTGTCACCTTCATCTTCACTGGGCAGATAGCTTGCTGAATATTTTCTTTTCCTTTTGAACAGAGCCCTTTATTGTTCTGTTGCTCTTACCAGTTTCAGCTCCACCTGCACTTTTATTTTCCTGACATCATCTCTACAGTTCCGGGCTCCTGGTCTGCATTCTTCCTTGGTCTGCTGACCCTCTTTCTATTGTGTAGATCTGTCCTTCATTGTGTGGCCACATTAACTTCTTCTGCTATCATCCTTTTTTTTTAAATGGCTCTGTTTGCAATTGTGCTTTTAGTAGGTCCTTTTTTTAGCATCTCCCACCTATTTCAAGCTTCTTTGCCCATTAGCTTCCCCGGCCAAGCATCCCGTCTTATCATTCAAAACCAGCCCATCATCAATTCTGGAGTCCATTTATTTTGATTGTCATGAGAGGGCCATTTTTATATTCTGCCCCAGGCATCCAGAACGCCTGGGGACATTCCAAAGCTGCAGGAATGGCTGGGTGGCGCTCAAGAGTTTTTGATCAGCACCTAAAGCAGCAAGCATGAAAGCAGGAAGGTCAATAACAGATCAATAAAACAGGTTACTGCCTCAAATATTCACTACATTTTACTTTGGGGGAAATGAGTGATTCTAGTGGGCTGATGTTTCTCTCCCAGCATAAGGTGGATTTCTCAAGTCTTCCCCCCTTTTTCCTCAAGCTTCAATTATTTTTTTCCTATTTGTTATCCTTTTTTAGATAGATAGATACTTTATTGATTTAGTCTTTTGACCATATCAAGTAAAAAAAAAGTTAAAATAAAAAGCCATTTTAAACATACAAGTGGATATGAGTAAATACAAATAAAACTATAATACAGATTCATATCAAACCATCACCCCTACAGTCAACTCCAATCTGGTCTATGTAATCTGTCCTCTTTAGGATTGCCTTTGATATGAAGAGTGCAGTCTTGCTAGTAATGAGCTGGTTCTTACCCTGTAAAAAATAAGAAAGTTTCTGCTGGCTGCTCCAGTATTTTTTATTTTTTAAATATAAATCTAAGTGGACAGTCCTTTCTACAGAATATAATTTGCAATCAAATAAGATATGTGCAGTATCTTCAACAGCTGGGGCACCACAAATACATAATCTGTCTTCATAAGGAACTCCTTGGAACCTCCCATATCTTACCATGGAGTCTAATTGATCGAAACGAGCTCTAGTAAAAGCTCTTCTGAGATGTTGGGGGAAGGAAGTTGTTAAATACTTTTCTAGTTGAAAGACTGATTTGTGTTGGGCCAGCCACTTCAGGGACTTAGCATGTTTAAGGGCTGCTATATCCTCTTGTGCAGCCACATCCAAAACCCTTTGTTTGAAATTTTTCTTAGCCTTCAAATCTAATTGGGCTGGAAAATGAGCTGAAAATCCATATTGTGAGATGGTATTGGTAAGTCGGGCCGCCCAAGCACGAGGAGGCATATTCTGCATCTGCTCTTCAAGACAAAGCTTGGGTAATCTGTCTGAGTCCATGGATAGGATCTTCAGCCAGTAATTAAATACTTTAGTTACCGAGTGGCTTTGTATGGGGGGTATACCTAACTCTGCTCTTACTGCTCGAGTTGGAGTTGACTTGTCCACCCCCAAGATGCATTTCAGAAAAGAGGACTGTATCTGTTCAAACAAAGGGACATTTACGTGACCCCACAATTCTGCACCATATGTGATCATTGGGACTATTTTACAGTTATATACCTTTATTATTGGGGTTAACGATCCTGGGTAGCTATGGTTGATAAGCTGCTTTATGGCATTGGCACAGGCTGTAGCCTTTAGGGAACTCCTCTTGAAATGAGGGAGCCATGATCCTGTTTTGGTAAAAACAATCCCTAGATATAAATAGGACTTAACCTGGTCTATATGTTCCCTGTCCAGAGTCCAGTTATACCTGATCCTCCTCTTCCCAAAAACAACTACCTTAGTCTTGGATTTGTTGATGGACAGGTAGTTACATGTACAATACATACTAATCCTGCGTAGCAGTCTTCTCATTCCTACTTGGGTATGTGACATCAATACCATGTCATCAGCGTAAAGCAGTATGTTTACGTGTTTGTTTTTAATTTTAGGCATGTGTGTGTCAACTGAATATAAAAACTTTTGGATGTCTCTTATATATAAATTAAACAAAATAGGGGCCAGTATGCATCCTTGTCTGACCCCTTTGTGGGTATTAATAGTCCCTGTTAAGGATCTGTTTGCTCCAGTACGTACCCTTAAGCAGGAATTTGAATACAATGCCTTGATTAAAGAGAGGAGTCTGGGTTCCATATTCATATCTGTTAGTTTCTTCCAAAGGAGTTCCCTATTTATTGAATCAAATGCTGCACTAAGGTCAATGAAAGTTGTATACAGTTGGTTCCCATTGGCTGTGTATTTGTCTATTAAGTGGCATAAGATAAAACAATTATCAATGGTAGAGCGTCCAGGTCTGAAACCAGATTGCTCTTCAGGTAGCAGGTCCTTTTCGTACACCCAATCCTCAATCTTATATAAAAGATATTTAGCATACAGTATCCTTTTTTAAATATATTGTTATTCTTCCTTATTGGTGCTGCTGTGGCTTCCAACCCAGTTTTGGTTAGGCTGAGCTTCCTTCCTCCATGGATTGAAGGTCTAGCCCAGTGTTTCTCAACCTTGGCAACTTTCAGATGTGTGGACTTCAACTCCCAGAATTCCCCAGCCAGCATGCTGGCTGGGGGATTCTAGGAGTTGAAGTCCACATATCTTAAGGTTGCTAAGTTTGAGAAACACTGGTCTAGCCAGTCTGGGATCCTTCTCAATGGAACAATATCACAGATTTCAATGGGAGGATATCACATATTTCACAGCCTCTCAGATTTGGCTGAGTCTCACCTCATTGTGAGGTTCTTGAGCCAGTCCATCCCAACTTTGGCTCCTTCCAGATGTGGTTGTGCTCATTTTCCTGAGAATGGCTATAAATACAGAATCTGGCAAGTCTGATTGTGCTACACCTCCTCCCCTTCTTATACTCCTGTGAATTAGGGAGGTGTTCGTCTGGGCTGCTTCCGAATGTTATCTCGTTGCTTAATGTTTCAGCCCCTTTTATGCAGGTAACGTGCATGTTTCCATCAAGGTCCTCTTTCCCCATACACCTGGAGCATGCCCATGCTGTGTGACCTTGCAGGATGGGCAGAAACAACCAAGAACAGATGGCAGGTAACCTGCTCAGGTGCCATGTAGAGCTTTCCTGGTGATAACCAGCACTTCGAGCAGTCTTTTGTTGTACATCTCAATGACTATTAGGTATGGCAAACAAAGTGGAATTTATATGTCCAGGTGTAGCCTATCCTCTGCCTCCCTGATGCTTACAGCGAGGCAGGTCCTGCTTGTATTTTATTACCAAGGGCTTTGGGATCACTAATGTAGTGGTATCCACATCCACATCTCCGGCCCATGGAGGATCATATAATCTGGACAAAGAAGTCCCACTCCCAAGCAGCTTACAGTATAATTTTCAGTAGAAGGAAGAAAATGCAGAGGGCCAATACAAAGGTACATTTGATGCTTCTAATATTGGGGAACAACGATGGATGGATGGATGGATGGATGACAGAGATAGAGATAGAGATAATATTTTGAATGCACAAAAGGAACAAGAGCTAGGAATTATTGGGGGTTGGTGAGGTGGGCACTGATGGCAAGGAGAGGTCACAATTCCTGGAAGTGCAAACGATAATAGAAAGACAGGCCTGCAGGAAGTAGCGTCTATTGACCAACACACATTTCTCAAGCCTCACTGCCAAATCCCTCTGGAGAAGTCGCTCTGGATTTGCACTGAACTGTTCCCCCCCCCCATCATTTCCTTTGTAAAGTAGTTAAAGAAGCAACTGGAAGAGAGACCTGCAGCATTCAGCAAGAATCCAGCAGCACTTAACTGCCTTTTCATTGGAACGGAACATGTTCTGCAAGTTTATTCAGGTCCTTGGGGAGTGCCTTTCCTCTTTGGATCATTTTGCTTCTCCTGGGGACCATCTGGGGGCCTCCAGGAAGCAAGCAAGCAGGCCAAGAAGCTCCTTTGCTGTTTGCCTCCCTGATGCTGACAACCTGAGATATTCTGCCTCTGAAGATGGAGGTTCTATGCCAATATTTAGTGGATGCAAGTCAGTGGCAGGGCACGATGGAAGAATACTGAAATCCCCACGGTGGAGGAACGGATTGTGAAAAAGTCAGAATTCACAGAAATGGCAAAACTGACCTGGTTGGTCAGAGAAAAAACATATTTTCTGAAAGTTTTTTGAAAGACTGGAAACCTTATATGGACTTTTTGCTGAAAGAAGAAATGAAACGATTTATGGATTTGAAGATTAAGAAAGACGTGGATTAAATGATGGGCTGAAGCGACTTGTATAACATCTAAGAGGGAGGAGGGACAATAAGATTGTAATTATCTGTTGAAAAGAAGGCTGGAAGTCATTTATAGATTCTTTAACTTTACAGGTAGTCATCGACTTACAAACATTTGTTTAGCAACCGTTCAAAGTTATGACAGTGCTGAAAAAAGTGACTTACTACCGGTCCTTGCACTTATGACCGTCACAGCATCCCTGCGGTCACGTGATCAGAGTTCAGGCGCTTGACAACCGGTATGTATTTACGACAGTTGCAGCAGTCCAGGGTCACGTGATCACCATTTGCGACCTTCCCAGACAGCTTCCGACAAGCAGTCAATAGAGGAAGCTGGATTCACTTGACCATGTGATTCCCTTAACAACCGTGGCAAAAGAGGTCATAAAATTTAGGCACGATTCATTTAATGACTGCCTTGCTTAGCGACGGACATTCCGGTCACAATTGTGGTCGTAAGTCGAGGACTACCTGTAGTTTCTTTTCTCTGTTTTTTATTTCTTGCAGTTTTTTCTTCTTTCTTTTCTTTTCTTTTCTTTTCTTTTCTTTTCTTTTCTTTTCTTTTCTTTTCTTTTTTTCTTTTCTTCTTTCTTTTCTTTCAATTTGTCTCTTATTCTATGGAAAAATATACATACATACATACATACATACATACATACAGTCAGTGGCAGGACGTCTGGAGAGTGAGGTAATCCAAAAGCTCAAATGAAGCTGCCGTCACATAGTCACAGCCACCATTTTGACTTTTTGGACCCTCCTTCCCCAAGGATGCCCTAAGTGGGGTGGAGTAAATTAAAGGAATCCTCTTTCCTCATCACAGCTTTAATAAGGCTGACAAAGAGGGAGTGAAGCTAAGCTAAATTTGCAGAGAGAGGTGAAGAGGGGTGATGTATTCCAAGCTAATTTATCAAGTTTACTTATGCTTACCAAAATTCTAATTCCTATTGCAGTTATTAAAAAGAAAGAAAACAATCAATATTTTCCAGTTTACTGGTGCTTTGGGACCAAAGATATGGTAGAAAGAGCTGTATTGAGTTGAGAAGATGAAGCAGAGGAAAAATACACCAGAAAGACGTATTTATTTATTATTTTCTTTTCTTTACTGGGAATATTTGTATGCTGCCTGCTCCTTTTTGGGAAGGAAAGGACAAGGTGAGAAATGTGATTTTTAAGTAGGAGAATAACAGGAGGAATGATGAAACAAACGTTTCTGCATTCCCTAGAAATATTTTCCAGTTTTAGAAATGTCATGATTTAAATGCCAGGCGTCCCTGCTGTAAAATAATAAATTTCAGGATATAACAAAATAACATGTGAATTGCAGAATTGGAGAGCAGCTCATCCCAGTTTCCTAACTGGCGAATGTTAGTAAGCCTTGCCGAGAAATCTTGCAACGTGGCAGGCCGCTCTTCAGGGATCTCCTCCAGGGTACCCCATTGCATTTCCTCTCCCACTCTTGTCCCTAAATTTTCCCCTCTGCTCAAATAGCTTGCTGTTTATGCCCCATCCTTCTTGGATTGGTTCTCTTTAGACTCTTTAAGTCTAAATCTTTTTCCTAAGATTTCTGATCCCTTTCTAAAAGTCAAGGCTTCTCTAAGTCTGCTGATACCTCATAGTTCTGTGAGGGTGGTTCTGCTTTGGCCTGTAAGCACCAGCATTCGCAGCCTTTTTGTTGTTGTCCAGTCGTTTAGTCGTGTCCGTGACCTCATGGACCATAGCACGCCAGGCCTTCCTGTCCTCCACTGTCTCCCGGAGTTTACTCAAATTCATGTTCATTGCATCAGTGATGCTATCTAACCATCTCATCCTCTGCGGTCCCCTTCTCCTTTTGCCTTCAGTCTTTCCCATTCGCAGCCCACACAACAGAAACAAAGGAATCAGTGGACAGTGCTACAAATCGTTGCAGGGTGGTGACTTCCCTTCCCTTCCCTTTCCTTCCCTTCTCTCTATCCTTTGCCGTTCTTTTCTCCTCCCTCCCTCCCTCCCTCCCTCTTCCCTTCCCTTCCCTTCCCTTCCCTCCCTCTTCCCTTCCCTTTATCTGTTGTTCTTTTCTTCTCCCTCCCTCCCTCCCTCCCCCCTCTTCCCCTCCCCTCCTCTTCCTTCCCTTTCCTTCCCTTCTCTCTATCCTTTGCCGTCCTTTTCTCCTTCCTCCCTCCCTCCCTTCCTCCCTCTTCCCTTCCCTTCCCTTCCCTTCCCTTCCCTTCCCTTCCCTTCCCTTCCCTTCCCTTCCCTTCCCTTCCCTTCCCTTCCCTTCCCTTCCCTCCCTCTTCCCTTCCCTTTATCTGTTGTTCTTTTCTTCTCCCTCCCTCCCTCCCTCCCCCCACTTCCCCTCCCCTCCTCTTCCTTCCCTTTCCTTCCCTTCTCTCTATCCTTTGCCGTCCTTTTCTCCTTCCTCCCTCCCTCCCTCTTCCCTTCCCTTCCCTTCCCTTCCCTTCCCTTCCCTTCCCTTCCCTTCCCTCCCTCTTCCCTTTATCTGTTGTTCTTTTCTTCTCCCTCCCTCCCTCCCCCCTCTTCCCCTCCCCTCCTCTTTATCTATCCTTTGCTGTTCTTTTCTCCTCCCTTCCCTTCCCTTCCCTTCCCTTCCCTTCCCTTCCCTTCCCTCCCTCTTCCCTTCCCTTTATCTGTTCTTTTCTTCTCCCTCCCTCCCCCCTCTTCCCCTCCCCCCCTCTTCCTTCCCTTTCCTTCCCTTCTCTCTATCCTTTGCCGTCCTTTTCTCCTTCCTCCCTCCCTCCCCCTTCCCTTCCCTTCCCTTCCCTTCCCTTCCCTTCCCTTCCCTTCCCTTCCCTTCCCTTCCCTTCCCTTCCCTTCCCTTCCCTCCCTCTTCCCTTTATCTGTTGTTCTTTTCTTCTCCCTCCCTCCCTCCCCCCTCTTCCCCTCCCCTCCTCTTTATCTATCCTTTGCTGTTCCCTTCCCTTCCCTTCCCTTCCCTTCCCTTCCCTCCCTCTTCCCTTCCCTTTATCTGTTGTTCTTTTCTTCTCCCTCCCTCCCTCCCTCCCCCCTCTTCCCCTCCCCTCCTCTTTATCTATCCTTTGCTGTTCTTTTCTCCTCCCTTCCCTTCCCTTCCCTTCCCTTCCCTTCCCTTCCCTCCCTCTTCCCTTCCCTTTATCTGTTGTTCTTTTCTTCTCCCTCCCTCCCTCCCCCCTCTTCCCCTCCCCTCCTCTTCCTTCCCTTCCCTTCCCTTCCCTTCCCTTCCCTTCCCTTCCCTTCCCTTCCCTTCCCTTCCCTTCCCTTCCCTTCCCTTCCCTCCCTCTTCCCTTTATCTGTTGTTCTTTTCTTCTCCCTCCCTCCCTCCCCCTCCCCTCCTCTTTATCTATCCTTTGCTGTTCTTTTTCCCTCCCTCCCTCCCTTCTCTTCGCTTTATCTGTTGCCCTTCCCTTCCCTTCCCTTCCCTTCCCAACAACAGCCTGCTCTGTCCTTTTTGGATTATGTTTTGGCATCTCTCTACTACCCTTCCCCCTCCTGGAGATGTTTTTGCACTTCTTCAACCAGTTCCCTCCATGCCTGCTGATGTCTTTTTTTTGTGCCTGAGTAGCGCCATTTTGAGGTCATAATCAATGGCCCTGAGGGTTGCAACGGGAAGGAACCACCTGGCGGGTAAGTGAGCAGGGTGCAGATTGTCTGGCGCAACGAACCATTTGCCCTGTAGAGGGGAACCCTGCTGTTGCATGATGGCATTATGGTTTCATCCTCCCATAGGAAGGAACACTACAACCAAACCAAAGCAGGAAGAAGAAACAAAATAAGCTTAAACTTCCAAGAAATTCAGGTTGAGTCACCTGGGCCAGACACTATGTTCAGACATCCACATACATACAAACCCATCACACTATAAGTAGTCCTTGTTTAGTGACTGCCTCATTTAGTGACCGTTCACAGTTATGACGGTGATAAAAAGGTAACTTTGCAACCAATCCTCGCATTTACAACCTTCGCAGGTCTGTAAAGCAAAGGAAAGCTGAAGTAAGATCGTAAGCCCAGTTGTGGTTTCACTTAGTGACCACTTTGCTTAACAACCGAATTGCCGGTCCCAACTGTAGTCGCTAAACAAGGACTACCTGTATTCCCTTTCAGAGTAAGCAACATTATGCAGAAAAGGAGTTAGAAATGGAGAGCCAAAGAAATTAAAACCAGGAGATAAGAGAAAGAAAAAAATATATAATGAAAGCTTATTTACATCAAACCATCCACTATACCTCTCCTTCCCTTTTTATCTTTGTAAACTGTTCTTGCTTTTCCCACATCATTATTATTTATTTTATTCATTTAAAAGATTTGTATAGCCACCCATCTTGTGTAACATAAACCTGTGCAGCTCACAACAGGAATAAAAGAATAAAAATAATGAAAAGCATAAAAACCAACAAAGACAACAGACATGCACATATGTATCACAATTGTAGAGCTTCCCTGGGCTCCAGCCTCACATCCCCCCAAGGCTTGAGGGAAAAGCCAGGTTTGTACACGTCATACACTGCTTCATGCATTTCCTTTCTTTCTTTCAACTGCTCACCTCTCTCTTTTTAAAGATATCTTCCATTCATTCATTCTCCCTTCATTTCTTTGTGTTACAATTTGATCCTCATTCCTTCTTTCTCCCCATCTCAGTGTTTCTCAACCTCGGCAACTTTCAGACGTGTGGACTTCAACTCCCAGAATTCCCCAGCCAGCCAGGATGCTGGCTGGGGAATTCTGGGAGTTGAAGTCCACACATCTGAAAGTTGCCAAGGTTGAGAAACACTGCTATATATGATCACACCATGATGTACATAAAAAGGGGGTGGAGCTTTGATTGCACTGTTGAGACCACCATGTTGACTTTTTTTGACTATACCCTACAGATAACCCTGTCTACTGGCCACTCACATTTGTATGCAACCCACATTCATTCAGCGCCCATTCACTCTTGCCCTGCTCTCTTCTTGTTTTACCACATACATTATTTAAGCACCCCATTCAGTTTACTTCTGTGTTTCATCTAACATATCCATCTCTCACTTCCGCGTAAAAAGTGGGCAGAATTACACTTATTCATAGACGTTTTCACTTCGTTCAACAAACATTCATCCCTTGCAACAACCACATACTATCCACTCCCTTTCTAACAGCCTCTGAACATCTTGAAATCTCTCCATCCATTTTCCCAATCTTAGTAAACATTCTGCCAAGATAGACAAACTCATCCATTTGCTCTAACTTTTCACCATTTATGTATCACTTGCAATATTGTATTCTGTTTTCCTGTCAGACACAACTGCCTCAGTCTTTAATATGTTAATTTTGAGATCTTGATCTGATCACTGAGACATAATTAGCCTTAATCAGAGGGGATTGAGTAAGCCACAATGGCGGGTCTCACACAACATGCCAAGGCAGAGCCAAACAAACCCCATTTTGTCTAGTACGTTTATAAACCCAGACAGAGAAAGATGACTTCATTCTGGGAGAACATGGTGAAAGGAGATTATAATTGTACTATACCTTTGTAGCATTAACTGTTAACTGCAGGAAATGCTGTCTGCAGCTTTTAGTTCTGAAAGCTAAGAACAAAGAAGACAAGCCAATCCCTCTCAAATGTCCATTGCGAGGTTGCTGGAAAACATCTGACTGACCATGTTTAAAGACAGGAAGATAGACTAGATGTATATTTGAGTTGACTCACCAGGTTTTTTCTGACATATACTTTTTAAAAAACCATTTGATTTGTTCCCTCTCCTCTGTTGAGTTTCAGAGTAATTTTATAAGGACTAGGAACAACACATTCAATTGGAGGACTCTCCAGGAGAAGCTGACATTATGGATGGAGATGAAAGAGATTTGGATTTTTGCATCAGCTTGCTTGGAGGCTGGATAAGCTATTGATTGAAGAGGAAACTCTCCACACCGCTGTGGCCGGAGGATTAATTTATGTTTGTCGAGAGAACCCTAATTAAGTCTCTTTAAGAGAAAGTTAACTTTAATGTACCCAAGTAACTGGGATGATGTGGATCTTGAGGTGAAATGAGGCTTGGATGCCCTCATTTGCAGATGCTGGCATAGGACAATTAGGCATTGATCTCTGGGGAATGTATTATATTATTTTGAACATCATCATCATTATCATTATTAACATTATTATCATCTCCAGATAAAAAAGGTAAAGGTTCCCCCCGCACAGTTGTGCAGTCGTGTCTGACTCTAGGGGCCGGTGCTCATCTCCGTTTGTTAGCTGAAGAGCCAGCGTTGTCCGAAGACGCTTCTGCGGTCATGTGGCCGGCATGACGCGCGCGGAACACTGTTACCATCCCACCGAAGTGGTACCTATTAATCTGCTTGCATTTGCATGCTTTCGAATTGCTAGGTTGGCAAGAGCTGGGGCGAGTGCGGGAGCTCACTCCGTCACATGGGGCTAGGGCAGAGCTTTCCAAACAGTGTGTCGCGACACAAAAGTGTGTCGCCACACACAGTCTGGTGTGTCGCCACACAACCCGGAAGCGCTGATCATGATCAGCGCTTCCGGGTTTTCCCGCGGTGACACACCAACTGCAGCGCGCAAAACCCGAAAGCGGCAGCAGAGCTTCCGGGTTTTTGCGTGCTGCCGCAAGGGCGGCACTTCCGGGTTTTCCCGCGGCGACACACCAATGCCGGTTGGTGTGTCGCCGCGGGAAAAACTTTGGAAAGCCCTGGTCTAGGGATTCGAACCTCCAAACTTGCGACCTTCCGATCGACAAGCCTGGCGTCTTACCCGCTGAGCCACCACACCCCTCTCCAGATAGTCTTTCTTTATTTCTTTCTTCAATTTTATATTCGGCTTTTTATTCAGGAGCACAAGGCAGTGCGGCCTCTCTTCCCATTTTTGTTCCATCAAGAACCCTGCGAGGGAGGTTGAGCTGACTAAGAGACGGCCTGCCCCATAGTGCCCCCAGAGCTTCTGTAGCTGGAGGTGGACTGGGACCTGGGCCTCTCTAGACCCAGTAAAAAATAATAATCAGGAAATAATAATAATAATAATAATAATAATAATAATAATAATAATAATATCAGTGTGAGAGTTCCAACAGAAAAAAAATCATTTCTCTGAACTTTGGGTCGACCTGGGATGCTCTCATTGTGGCTTGAAACTGTAAAAGTGTGAAACTTCAGCTCAGCCCTCTTGCCAGCTCCTTAGGGCCAGTGGGTGTTTTACTCTGTGTCTATCCTGGTATAATAATGATGCTATACCGGTAGTCCTTGACGTGGTGGCTCAGCGGGTAAGACGCCAGGCTTGTCGATCGGAAGATCGCACGTTCGGAGGTTCGAGACCCGAGCACCGCGTGACAGAATGAGCTCCCGCCCTAGCTCCAGCTCTTGCCAACCTAGCAATTCGAAAGCATGCAAATGCAAGTAATTAAATAGGTTCCACTTCGGTGGGTAGGTAACAGCGTTCCGTGTGCATCATGCTGGCCACATGACTGCGGAAGCGTCTTCGGACAACGCTGGCTCTTCGGCTAACAAACGGAGATGAGCACCGGCCCCTGGAGTCGGACACGACTGCACAAATGTCCGGGGGGAACCTTTACCTTTTTATACAGGTAGTCCTTGACTTACAACCACAATAGGAATTGGAAAATTTGTTGTTAAGTGGTGCAGTCATTAAGCAAGGCATCATGTGACCGCACCCAATTTTACGGCATTTTTTGCGGCAGTCGTTAAGCGAATCATGCAGTTCCCCATTGTTTTTGCTTGTCGGAAGCTGGCCGGGAAGATTGCAAATGGCAATCACGTGACCCCAGGATGCTGCAACCATCATAAATACATGCCGGTTGTCAAGCGTCTGAATTTTGAGCACATGACCACGGGGAACGCTGCGACGCTCGTAAGTGTGAGGACCGGTCGCAAGTCATTTTTCCCAGTGCTGTCGTAACTTCGAACAGTTGCTAAACAAATGGTCATAAGCCAAGGACTACCTGTATCCATTTTAACTGCGATTAAATGATAGACGGGCCAATGCAGCTTGACCCAGAGAGGCACCTGCCAGTGGCAGCTTCAGCTGGAGCCACGCCATTACCCTTCTAAGGCCAGTTGCAGAGCGGACAACATTTACACCTTCTATTACGCTGAAGTGTAAAGGCCATTCCTATAAGCCCTCTCTCTCTCTCTTCCATCTCCCTGGGCTTCCCTGGTGGAGAATTGCAACGATCTGGGCCCCAGCGCCCGTTATCTATGGAACACTTGGCACTTCATAAATATTAAACTATGACATTATGGACCGCAGAGCAGGGAGTCTGTAAACCCAAGAAATCAAAGGCAGATAAATAACCAATCAACACCCCCGGCTATCACTCAAACAGGGCTGAGGAATTGTTTGCTACGATCTGAGCCAGTGAAGAAGATTGAGGCAGACGGACATGAGGGATGGCAAGGAGAGATGCTGATGGTTGGAAATGGTACCCCAGTTTCTGTGGGCCTTTGTGGCTGGTTCATTGAAGCTCTGAGACAAAAGTAGGCTTGGCAAATCAAGTCTAGTTTCAATCGAAGAGAAGTCTAGTTTAAAAAAAACAGGGAAAATGAATTTTAAACCCATCTGTATACTTTAAACCCATTTGTGAATTCACACTCAGATGCCACTTTACTCAGCATGATACCACATTCAGGAATAGAATCTAGGTCTCAAATCTCCTCTTTTAACCCTTAAATTATAAGAAAACTCATGGTGAATCCCAAGATGCTGAAATTGTGATGTTTGGTTTGCAGAACTAGGCAAGAGATGAGATACAGGGGAACTACAGTTCCCAGCATCCCATGCCTTTGGCCATGCGTTTGTTGGGAGTTGTAGTTCAGCAACCTTAGGACAGCCCCAAATTGCACCCTACAGATCTATAATGTTGTTGCTTTAATCTTAAAATGCTTGGGAAATAGAGTCCTGGCGTGTGGGATACTGCAGGCTAGATACTCTCACTCTTCCTGTGTAACATCTACCTGAAGCCTCTGGGAGAGGTCATCCATTGGTTTGAGATCGGTATTTTATATTAAAATGCTGATGACAGCCAGCTGTATATCTTGATCCTGACCAAGTGATGCTATCATGGTCTTGCAATGTGCTTTGCGTGGGGCTGCCCTTGAAGACCACTCAGAAGCTGTCAGCCCTTTAAGGTAGTCCAGACAAGAAACCATGAGTACCTACACTACCTTTATTGAAAGGTTACAGTATCAGAATCTTGCAAGTCTGAAAGCACATCTCTCCCCCCTTGCCTTTACTTTCCAGGGAACTAGGGAGGGTCCCTTCTGAGATGCTTCCCACATCTCCATTCCTTCTGTGGGCTGAGATGTCTCCTATCTGACCATTGCCCTGGCTGTGGCTCTTCCTCCTCCTGTCTCTCAAGAGTATTCCCACAGACCATTACGGAAGCTGCAGCTGGTCCAGAATGCAGTGGCATCAGCAATTATGGGCTTGTCACAGTATACCCAAGTTACACCTATGCTTTGTGATCTGCGCTAGGCTTCCGGGTGCAGTTCCAGCTGCTGGTTACCACCTATAAAGCCCTCCCAGGATTAGAGGGTCTGGCTATCTGGGGGGCCACCTATCACTCATAGTTTCTGCCTATCTTGTACAATTCAAAAAATAGGTGCACGTTGAGTCCCATCAATTAAACAATGTCATCGGATGGGACCCAGGAAGTGGGCCTTCTTTGTTGCCATGTCTGCCCCTTGGAACAGCATCCCACCCCCCAAGAGATGTATGGCTGCTATTCCCATCTTCCTTTAAAGCAGGGGTGGGGAACGTCTGGCCCGCGGGCCATATAAGGCCCGCGAAATCATTTGGTCTGGCCTTAGGAGCTCCCACTCAGAAACCCCGCCCCCTTCTGCACGATTGGCTCCCATCCACAAACCCCGCCCCCTTCCGTGTGATTGGCTCCTGCCCGCAAACCCCGCCCCTCAGTCCGCGAATCATATTATAAATATCCAAATGGCCCTTGGCAGAAAAAAGGTTCCCCACCCCTGCTTTAAAGCATGGCTTTCCCCCCAGGCCTTGTCTTAGGGTGGGTAGTGAGCTTACAAGATTTTGTCCATTGCGCTGGATGTTTCTCCCTTCAGGATGGGTATAATCTCTGTTCTGCTTTGTTCTGTGGTTTTCATTCTAAGCTGCCCAGAGTTGTCATGGAGTTGGGTGGCCTTCTAAATAAATAAAATAAATAAAGAAGCCTTCCAGATCTAGTCTGCAAAACTCTGGATGACCTCTATATCAGGGGTCCCAACCTGTGGGCCACGGCCTGTTAGGAAGTGGGCCGCACAGCAGGTGAGCGGTGGTGGTCCGCACGATTGGCTCTCGCCTGCAAACCCCGCCTCCCTGTCTGCGCAATTGGCTCCTGCCTGCAAACCACCACCACCCCCCGTCCGCAGAAAAATGGTCTTCCACGACCAGTCCCTGGTGCCAAAAAGGCAAAAAGCAGGTACCCCTGCTCTATATGACAGCACTGTGAGGCAGAAAACCATCATTCTGTGTGGCTAACTGTTGATTGTCTGCATCAGTTAGCTGTATGGCTGTTTTTGCTTTCAATAAGTCAGTGTTGGCTGGAAGTGTTGGGAATTGTGGTCTAACGCATCTGAAGGTGCAGAACTGGAGAGGTCCTAAGGGTTTAAAAGTAGATGACATATTATCATAATTACGCTTTAAAAGAATTCAATCCATTCTGATTGGAAGGGAAAACAGTTATGGGATGCTGACTCAACTGATACATCTAAACCAGTCCATTTTTACAGCAATGTTTTTTCTTCAGCTGTTATTTAGTCTCAGATCGCTGTTCACTGTTTATTAGAAGGGAGAGGAGGAAGAAAGACAGAAGCTTAGACTTGCTGTTTGCTCTTAAAGGTGCTGCTTTCTCCTGTAAATGTCACTTTTGGAAGCAAATTGAAAGAGGGAGGTGTTTGGGATGTCCAAATCTGGGGTGCATTCACACAACATGTTTCACAAGGCAGCAGATGCATTTGCACAATATGCTAAAACTTGCCACCCCACTGGTGATCCCTGTTCTGCACAGGAATGATGCCATCAATTGATGCTGTTTGTATGAATGGTGTACAGAGAATGTTGAGGATGGAGACTGGTGGATTCTCATGGCTTATGGCGCTATGGAGTTTGGAGAGCTATGGAGAGCGAATTTGGTAACAGATTTGATCACTGCTAATCATTCCTTCTCTACCTTTGTGCCCTCCATACATGGTGGATGGTGGATGGGGATGATGGGAGCTTTAGCCCAACAGGTCAGAAGAAGTACTAAGGTGGGGAAGGTGCATTTAGAGCAGTGTTTTTCAAACTTTTTCAAACTTGGCAACTTGAAGATGTGTGGACTTCAACTCCCAGAATGCTGGCTGGGGAATTCTGGGAGCTGAAGTCCACACATCTTCAAGTTGCCAAGTTTGAAAAAAGCACTGATTTAGAAGGATGCTGCTCCCCTTTCCATCCAGGGCCACGACTGAGGCATCATCACAGCATCCCTTGTCCCAAGAATGAAGATCAGGAGGCTGAAGACTGGCTGAAATCTTCAGGCAGCTCTCCCTACATACCAACCTCTCTAGCCGCATTTTCCTTCCTTAGCTCCCTTCGCGGGCCTCCTCCCCTCTCCTTTCTGTCTCGGTGCCTCTCCCGTCAGGTCAGTCTCGGCCGCAACGGGCCCCGTAATGTATCTCCTTGAGTTTGCCTGCCAACCTCGCCCGGCTGCTGACGGGAAGCTAGGCCCATCTCAGACACTCTTTCTGCGATTGTACTTCCTGAGACCTGACTCCCTGAAGACACGGGCTGAGTGAAAGAAGACGCGGTATTTCCAGTAGTTCATTGCTATCTTGAGGTCTTGATGTGGAA
The DNA here is from genome assembly GCA_023362775.1 of Charina bottae. Lineage (NCBI taxonomy): Eukaryota > Metazoa > Chordata > Lepidosauria > Squamata > Charinaidae > Charina > Charina bottae. The sequence goes on from JALMGJ010000040.1 coordinate 6,169,718, forward strand.
AGGCATTTATCAGAAGAATCAGCAACCAGGCAGGGGGGGGGGGGAGGCAGTTTGCAAGAGTGAGGAAGAGACATATGGGGAAGGGCGAACCCCTTCCCTCCCACCCCCAAAACATTGCAAGGAGCAATCTTGCATGAGCTGAATCTAGCCTTCCCCAGCTTGGTACCCTCCAGATGTGTTTGGCTATAAGAACGATCATTTGCATCTGGGCTGGCTGGGGATGATGAAATTGGCAGTCCAACCCATTCAGAAGTTACCTGGCTAAGACTAGATCTTTCTTACTTACTTACTTACTTACTTACTTACTTACTTACTTATTTATTTAATTAATTTTTATCCCGCCTTTATTATTTTTATAAATAACTCAAGGCAGCGAACATACCAAATGCTCCTTCCTCCTATTTTCCCCACAACAACCTTGTGAGGTGAGTTGGGCTGAGAGAGAGTGACTGGCCCAAGGTCACCAAGCCGGCTTTCATGCCTAAGGCAGGACTAGAACTCTCAGTCTCCTGCTTTGCCATTGGCTCCTTCCTAAGGCTGAGAGACAGGGACTGGCCCAAGGTCACCCAGCCAGCTTTCATGCCTAAGGTGGGACTAGAACACTCAGTCTCCTGGTTTGCCATTGGCTCCTTCCTAGGGCTGAGAGACAGGGGCTGGCCTGAGGTCACCCAGCTGGCTTTCGTGCCTAAGGCGGGACTAGAACTCTCAGTCTCCTGGTTTGCTATTGGCTCCTTCCTAGGGCTGAGAGACAGGGAGTGGCCCAAGGTCACCCAGCCGGCTTTCATGCCTAAGGTGGGACTAGAACTCTCAGTCTCCTGGTTTGCCATTGGCTCCTTCCTAGGGCTAAGAGAGAGGGACTGGCCCAAGGTCACCCAGCTGGCTTTCATGCCTAAGGCAGGACTAGAACTCTCAGTCTCCTGGTTTGCCATTGGCTCCTTCCTAGGGCTGAGAGACAGGGACTGGCCCAAGGTCACCCAGCTGGCTTTCATGCCTAAGGCAGGACTATAACTCTCAGTCTCCTGGTTTGCCATTGGCTCCTTCCTAGGGCTGAGAGACATGGACTGGCCCAAGGTCACCCAGCCGTCTCTCATGCCTAAGGTGGGACTAGAACTCTCAGTCTCCTGGTTTGCCATTGGCTCCTTCCTAGGGCTAAGAGAGAGGGACTGGCCCAAGGTCACCCAGCTGGCTTTCGTGCCTAAGGCAGGACTATAACTCTCAGTCTCCTGGTTTGCCATTGGCTCCTTCCTAGGGCTGAAAGACAGTGACTGGCCCGAGGTCACCCAGCCGGCTTTCATGCCTAAGGCGGGACTAGAACTCACAGACTCCTGGTTTGCCATTGGCTGCTTCCTAGGGCTGAGAGACAGGGACTGGTCCGAGGTCACCCAGCTGGCTTTCATGCCTAAGGCGGGACTAGAACTCTCAGTCTCCTGCTTTGCCATTGGCTCCTTCCTAGGGCTGAAAGACAGTGACTGGCCCGAGGTCACCCAGCCGGCTTTCATGCCTAAGGCGGGACTAGAACTCTCAGTCTCCTGCTTTGACATTGGCTCCTTCCTAGGGCTGAGAGACAGTGACTGGCCCGAGGTCACCCAGCCGGCTTTCATGCCTAAGGCGGGACTAGAACTCACAGACTCCTGGTTTGCCATTGGCTGCTTCCTAGGGCTGAGAGACAGGGACTGGTCCGAGGTCACCCAGCTGGCTTTCATGCCTAAGGCGGGACTAGAACTCTCAGTCTCCTGCTTTGCCATTGGCTCCTTCCTAGGGCTGAAAGACAGTGACTGGCCCGAGGTCACCCAGCCGGCTTTCATGCCTAAGGCGGGACTAGAACTCTCAGTCTCCTGCTTTGACATTGGCTCCTTCCTAGGGCTGAGAGACAGGGAGTGGCCCAAGGTCACCCAGCCGGCTTTCATGCCTAAGGTGGGACTAGAACTCTCAGTCTCCTGGTTTGCCATTGGCTCCTTCCTAGGGCTAAGAGAGAGGGACTGGCCCAAGGTCACCCAGCCGTCTCTGATGCTTAAGGCGGGACTAGAACTCACAGACTCCTGGTTTCTAGCCCAGCACCTTAACCACTAGACCAAACTGGCTTGTCCATCCGGCCAAATTGGGCAGCACCATGTTGTAATGGCGTGGCTGAAAAGACCCTGCAGAAAATCTTGAAAGAGGGCAGTATTAAAACAAATAAACAAACAAACAAAAACTATATTTCTGGTTGCCTACTTCGAAGCCAGGTGGTGGTGGTGGGGAGGGCAGAGCAGTAAGCTCTGTTTATTATAAAGAGATTTTATGATAACTTTAAATTGTTCTTACATGAGTTGGCAGCCAGTGTCAGATGGCTGAGAGCAATGTGTTTGCTTCTGAATGAAAAATAAGGGCAGCTGTACCTCGATTTCTTCAAAAAGTTTTAGGTTTGAAAAGAAGGAGAATGGAGCTCTCAGCACAGACCTGACTCCAGGTTTGGGGCTGCGGTCTGCAAAGGAGCTCCATGGAGTGCCATTGTTTGGTGGAAAGGTGGGTACATGTTCAATCCATCAATCAGTCAACCGGTTTGGAACAGTCCTTTTACTTTTCCTACAGTGCACCCAACTTAGCATCATGCTGGGACAAGGGTAACTAAGCCATTCCAGATGTGGCTGAACTACATCTCCCAGCACCCCACTTGGCCATCTTTCCTGGCTTTGAGTAATTGCTTGAGTTGAAAGGCAGGGTAGAAATAGAATGAATGAATGCTGCGAGTTGTCGTTCAGCAACACCTGGAAAGCCACAGATCGTCTAGCTCTGCTCTGGGGTATTGTGAGAAATTAAAATGGCAGCCCCAACAATATGTCAAAGCCTGCATGTCTGTCTGCCTCCCTGAAGAGAGAGAGGAGGCTGCCTAGCTGTCCAATTCAGTCTTGTCTTTATAAAAAGTAGGCAATTTGGAGCCTTCCAGATGTTTTGAACAGCAATTCCCACAGCCCTACTCAGTAGTTCTGCAGGCTGGAGGGTTATAGAAGCTGAAGATCTGCATTTCCATAGAATAAAGACCACTGGGGGGGAAGGGAAGCTATAGAAGTTTACTAACATGTGGCTTATAGGATATATGGATATACTGTACCCAATGCCTTTGTTTTGTTAGACTGTCATTTCATGGGATGTCCTTAGGGTTGTTGTGGGTTTTTTTGGTAGATAGTTTTAAGTTGTGTAAACTTGAATTGAGCATAGGCATCAGAATGGCATGGTTAATTCAGTAGTTATTGGTTTTTATTATTTGCTCATGTTGTTGTATTGATTTTTGTGCTGGTTAGTTTGATATCACTGCTCTGGGTCTGGGATGTTACTGAAGAATCTAAATCAGTGTTTTCCAACCTTGGCAACTTGAAGTCCACATATCTTCAAGTTGCCAGGGTTGAGAAACACTGATCTAAATGGACCTAAATCAATGGTCTCCAACTTCTTATGCTGCTGGACCCAGATGAACACGGACTGCATGGCATGAATATTGTCACAAAATGGTAGCCATGCAATTAAAGGCCTGCCCTTTCCTAAAATGGCTGCCACAAACTGTGGTCATAAAACTGTAGGAATTCTGGGATGGTAGTACCAGAACTCCACGCAGCTTCTTATTAGTATATAGCAGAGTAGAAGCGTTCCCAGAAACTTGCACAAGGCTTAATCACTTCACACGTTAATGTAAAGTTACATAAAAAAGAGTTTACAATTTTATTGTAACTCACAGTTCCTCAGTAGAAATGGTCCATGCGTGTGAGCAAGAAGGTTCTGACCAAACCCACATGCTTCTTTAATGTGGCCTTGCTGTATGGAAGTATGAGAAACACGTGGACAGCCATAGAAAGGCCATCCTCCCTGGTGGAGATTCAAGCAGAAAGGAGAAAGAGAAGGGAACAGGAAACAGGAAACCGGGATTCAGCCCCTCCCACACAAAGCAAGTAAGATTAGGTTACAGCAAAGGCTGCCTCCTCCTTCAAGCTTGTGTGAGACGTGCTTGGTTGAAACCCGATCTCTAACAAAAACACCCACTTACTAGAAGGCAAAAGTATGTGGTTGCTCCCTGCCACCTCCTCTTGTCTTGCACCAAGTTACTTCTTTCTTTGCACCCCTAGCTCACGTCTGTTTTGTGGGTGGAACATCAAGCATCAGAATGTGGCCACCTCCATTTTCATTTTTATTCATAGAGTTTTTCCTCTTCTGGGAGAGAATGAACATGTTGGAAGCTGCTGCTTTGTTTCGAAGTACCCCAATTTCTCACTTTTATTAAACTAAAATAATCTTTTAATTTTAAAAAATGTCCCCCCCCTTTTTTTTTAAAAGAAGTCAGATGGAACAGGGACAATTGCAAACAGAGGGGGGCTGTCTGCAGGCACCTATTGGGAACCCAAAGTGCAAATAAATATTAAATGAAGAAAGCAACAGATAGATCTATGGTCTTTCATTCCTGATTGTCAGCTTTCTGGACACATTTGGTGGTATACGTTTGGAGACAGGAGGCTGAACTAACTCACATTCCCTTAAGCCAGACCACTCCAGATGTTTCGGACCATGAATTCCATTCATTAAGCTGATGGTCTACTCCAGGAAATAAAGCCAGACTGCTCACTTGAGGGAATGAAATTAAAGGCAAAACTGAAGTAGTTTGGCCACATAATGAGAAGACAGGATACCCTGGAGAAGATGCTGATGCTAGGGAAAGTGGAAGGCAAAAGGAAGAGGGGCCGACCAAGGGCAAGATGGATGGATGATATTCTGGAGGTGACAGACTCGACCGTGGGGGAGCTGGGGATGGTGACGGCCGACAGGAAGCTCTGGCGTGGGCTGGTCCATGAAGTCACGAAGAGTCGGAAGCGACTGAACGAATAAACAACAACAAAGCTGATGGTCGGAGGTAATATAGGCCAAAAAAATCTGGAAAGACACAAGTTCTAGAAGCTGAATTGAAAGGAGCAGAGGACTGATTGTGATTGCTATTCTTGGAAAGATGGCAAAGGTAGATTTGGGAGTCTGAGGTAAACGTGAGGAGGAATTCTGTGGCTAAAGAGGAGAGTAGTCATCAGTGCCTTTAAGATGAGATATTGTCTCTTGCTGATGGAAGGATACATTTAACTCCCACCATGTTTGTGCCTAGGTCCTCTCAGAAGAGAAGCTTAGACCATAAAAGATTAATGACAAAGGTCTCAAGAGTGAGTGCTTATGAATATCTGTGTTGTGGTGGTGGGAGTAATGAGAATTGGGGAGGAAATCCAATGACAGACTATAAGGGAAATGACAAGAGAAAAAAAATAGGAGGAGGAAGATTTTGACACCAGAAAGTGAATGGCTGCTGGTGGTAGAATTAACATGTACAGTTTATCAACCTTTCCCTACCTGATAGCTTCCAAATGGATGACAGTTTCCATAGTTCCCAGGGGATAATGGGAACTTGGACCAAAAAGGTATTTTGAGCACTGATTGGGGAAAGATCCAGTCAATATTCTCAGGTATGCTTTGGTCGGTTAGTTAATTTATTTTGCATTTCTATACTGCTCAATATTTGAAAATATCTGGTTTCATGCAAAAAGCAGAGCTCAAAAGATAAGAGCTGAAGAAAGTAAAAACAGGAACCCAATAAATCCAAAAATACTGTAAAACCGATAGTACTGTAAAAGTAGAAAAACTGCAACCATACGTTGAAAACCAAAGTAAAACTAAAAATAAACTGGGCGAAGTAGCATCTTCCCATACCCCAGGCACCTTGGCTGGCCTCCCATTAGCAACTCAGAGTAACCTTGGCTACTTCATTTTAACTCCCTGAGAGTAAAATTCAAGAGGCAGGACACTTCATGTATAAGGGAAAGCTATTCAGCCATGAAAGGTGGATATTTTGTAACTTGAATTGCACTAGGAGATTCTTGCTTGCACATTTTTGGGTGGTCTTGAGTTGAGTATTGCTGATTGCATTTGGAAGGAAGCACGCTTTGGGCCCCAAATAGGTGCATTTATATACACAGATACCTATTAACAGTTTAAAAAAGAAAACAGTCTTGGTGTAAGAAATGTGGGTATCTGTATGCATGCTCCAAAGTCCTTATTGATTCATCTCTGAGACTTCATGCATGAAACAGACATATCTCTATCCATAAAAATAGCATTATCATATGTTTGCAACATCGTTTTGTACAAATGATAGTTGCTCAGTGTTAGCAAATCCATGAGTAGGGAGTTCTTATCAACTTGGCTCCATGTTGTTGTTTAATGCAGGTCCCATTTATAAGGAAGGAGGTCACCTTTAAAGCCCTACATGGCACAGGACCAGGCAGAGCCACCCTCTCCCTGAAGGTATCTGCCCATCCTACCAGATTGGATAGGTTAGGCATGCTCCAGGTCCCTTCTCTGAAATGTTGCCACGTAGTGGGACCTTGGAAGCGTGTCTTTTCGGTGGTTGCCCCTACCTTATGGAATATACTCCCCCCAGCCATCCGGCAGGCCCCCACCCTGTTAGCCTTCTGGAAGGCCATCAAGACCTGGATTTTTAACCAGGCACGGGGGTAGAGTTTTGGGCTGGTTGTCGGGGCTTCCCAAGGAGACGACTGAGGTGCTGCCTTTCGGTTGTGTTTATGGTTTTATGATTTTTATAGTTCCGGGTTTTCTTGTGAGCCGCCCAGAGTTGTGTTTTAAGATGGGCAGCCCTTCAAATCAAATCAAATCAAATCAAATCAAATCAAATCAAATCAAATCAAATCAAATCAAATCAAATCAAATCAAATCAAATCAAATCAAATCAAATCAAATCATAATAAAGTTTAAAAATTATACACCAAAGGAGTCTCTCCTGGGCCAGCCTGTACCGTGCTTCAGCCCCCCTTCCCCTTCCCCACCCCCTGAATTGCTCACTGTTACTTGAAGATGTGAGCAGAAGAAAGCCTGATGTCCTTGCCCTGGAGCTGGAGGTTTGTTCTATATTTCATGTGTCTGGATTTAACTCAGATGGGGGCCTTTGGGAAACAGCAGTGTGATGAAGAAAAGGCTTGCAAAGGGAATCGGTAAAGAAAGGCAGAAGCAGTGGCTGTTTGCAGAATGCCATACAGTTATACAGTGTAAACTGTATAACTTTCTATACTGCATATTTTACATACAGGCATAGCTTTCAGGGTTGCCCCTATTCCATAGGGTCAGAATAGAGTCACAAATGTGAGATGAATGAATGAATGAATGAATGAATGAATGAATGAATGAATGAATGAATGAATGAATGAAATAAAAAATCTTTGCTGCTTTGACTTGCTTAATCTGGCCTCCCACAGTTCTCACACAGTACTAGAAGCTGACATATAAAACCAAACTCTAGAAAGTCTCCAATGAATGGGTTCCACTTTGGAAATAGCACCAGTTGATCAGAGAGAAATGCAGAAAAATAGAATTTCATTTGTATCTCTTCTGTTTTCTCACTTGTCATGCAAACCGAATGTTGTGCATAGTAAAGCAATTTCAACCGAAGATCTTGGTTTGTTAAATCAAGCTTTTCCCCCAACCAAGTTGTGTTTTGGCCTGTTTCATTTCCATCTTGGCTCCCCATTTTGCTAAGATTTCAGTTCTGTAGTCTGCAACTGATGACACTCTGCCAAGATAGATTTTTCTTCAGATCTACATAGCAGCTTAGTTCTGAGAAGTAGTGATCTAATTCATAAGGAGAAGCCCTAAAAGGTCATGCAAGATTTACCTTTGGAATTTGTTATGGGGTGGGGTGAGAATGAAATGCAAAGAAAGCCAATTCATCTTCCCATTAATCAAAATTTTATAGGTAGCCATGTTCTCAAAATTCCACATGTGCCTACCAGCACCAGAAGTGGTGATCCCTGTTACATTAGAAGGGCTGTAATATCCATGTCCAGTTTCAAGATTGTTGTTGTTGTTCAGTCGTTTAGTCGTGTCCGACTCTTCGTGACCTCATGGACCATAGCACGCCAGGCCTTCCTGTCCTCCACTGTCTCCCGGAGTTTACTCAAATTCATGTTCATTACATCGGTGGTGCTATCTAACCATCTCATCCTCTGCCGTCCCCTTCTCCTTTTGCCTTCAGTCTTTCCCAGCATCAGCGTCTTTTCCAGTGAGTCCTCTCTTCGCATTAGGTGGCCAAAGTATTTGAGCTTCCGCTTCAGCATCTGTCCTTCCAATGAGCAGTCAGGGTTGATTTCCTTTAGGAAGTTTCAAGATAAAGAACCCTAAACAAAGGATTTCATGGAATTGGAAAGTTGTCCATCATCTCTCAGTGGTATCTAGATAGCTAACTGAGCATTGAATTTATAGGTCCCTCAACTGCATCATTCACCAGGTTGTTAGTTGCAACTCAGCTACCAGCTTGCATTTGCTCTGTCCTTGGTCCTGATACGGCCACCACTTCTAGGCTTCTCCATCTTGATCTAAATGATGACATTGGAAGCCACCAACTTCCTGGATTGGAAATATTCTCCATGAACCTTTCCCCCTAGCTAGTGGCTCCTGTAGTAGACCTCAAGCATGGACCATTAGGCCATTAAAGAGGTGTCCCTTTGCTGCACAGGATATGCCCGAGCCTGGGAAATGGTGTGGAGACGAAAATATGATGTTGAAAGCTATGGCAACTGCACTGTGCTTGAATTAGCTGAAGCACAAACATAATTTAAGTATCTAAAGTGGGGTATCCATGCATGCAAATGATCAATAGATATTTGTCAGACGGGGAATTGACAATAGCCCCCACCCAGCTGGTCTATCAGAGATTGTCCATGGAGCTTAAGTTGACATCTGGTTGCCATCTCATTTCTTCCCTTGAAGCCGGAATCAAGCCACCAATGTGGAATCCTCTCAAAAGAAGCTAGGCAGAGTTGGAAGCCCTATCTCCTCTTAGAAGCCATCAGTTCCTGTATTGCCCCCGACATCATGGCTGCTGAATGCCCTAATGGGCCATCTCCGATGTTTTATTGTCTCCTTTAAAAGTGTAATTAGTTCAAGTGTAAACAAAAAAAAGCTCCTTGGTTAATTAAGAATTTTTAAACAGGGAAAGAGACAGTAACAGAGAGATATTCCGGAAACATTAACGAACCCCAGGCAAGTATCATAAAATTGATTGAGGGAAGGGTGGAAGTGTGGGGAGGTGGAGAAAACTGACCGACATCTAAACAACAGAACTTGCGGGAGAGCAATCCCCACTGAAAATGGATCTTAGTTTATTCTCTTTTTCTCTCTCCCCCACCCCACTCCACGCTTTCATGATGGAGTGCATTTTGAGGTCTCTGTTTATGGCACTGGGTCTCCATAGAAATGGCTAATGATTTTTTATGCATTAATGGGAATAATGGACAGCAGTAATATATTGTTTAAGGAGATGGATAGGATCCTTTTAACGCTGACATGTATATAGATCTCAAGAGTGCCCAGGGAAGGCCTAGCTAGCGCAGAGCCTCCATCTCCGTTCAACCCACGGTAGGCCAAACTCTCTGGCCTGGATCCAGCGCCGACTTGTGCTGTTAAAAGCCACCGAGAAGCAAATAAAAGAGGCATCTTCTCAGTTTTGCTCCCATTTCTTCTTTTGTTTGCCTTCTATGGATGAAAACTAAAAATAACTTTATTTTCTCTTTCCCATTTGCTGGATTGCCAATATCCCAGGTAGCAAATGATCTTCCCTTTGAAAAATCTCTTTGGGGGGATGGATTTAGAGAAGGTTGACTGCTAGAACGACAGAAGGTGGATTGTCCACCATCTCTGCTGAACAGAGATTCTGATTCCATACATGGTTGTATGCTCAGAAGAATCATAGGTAGATGAGTATATACTACATAAACAATAAGCATAAGTTCTCTGCAGAACAGAAAGTCCAAACATTTAAATTCATATTTAAATTTGTATGTAGCGACCATGGCTTACTGTTGACTACTTTTTATCACAGGGCAAAATAAACTCCAAAATGTAATGTGGTCTGGAAATAAATCTTTGCTTTCGTTTGTCTTTAAAGTACCGCCATGGGACAAGTCCATTGGTTGATCTGCACTTTGGGGGTGGTTTCCTGATAACGGTCTGCCCTAAGAGGAAATTAGGCTTCGTATGTATGGACAGATTTGCTATAACTGCTTTCAAAACAAGAATCTGGGAGTCCATCAGATAAAAAATAATAGCTGGAAAGAACAGGGAGAGGGGAAGCCTGTCCGATATAAAATAATAATTGAAGAACAGAATGCATCTGAGCATTTCTGCAGCTCAAGGTTTTTTTAAAAAAATTATTATTACTTTGTATCAGAACTAAGCTTCCACACCTTTCACAAACAAATCCACTCCTCCTTTTCCCCTCAACCTTCTTAATTGCAGCAGTCTAATTGGGTGGGGAGGAAGAATATCCTTTTATTGCTGCAGTCGTTAAACATGGAGGCTGCAAAACCCTTGCCGATCTACTGTAGGATATCCATGAATCTTCCTGTAAATCCTGATTTAACTTTTGGTGACCAAAGTGGTAGATATCCTTTGAAATCCCTTCCCGTTCTTTGATTTCTGCATCATCCTATTATGAAAGATGGAGAATATTTGTTTTTCTGTCCTTCCACAGTTTTTAAAAGTCTTTAATTGCATTTCATTACTCACAGTAATGTTTCAGGTACGTTTTAGGTTGTAGGTCTCACAGGGCAGCTTCCATAGACAGCTGTAATATGCATGTTATATTCATTAGATAAGAGGATGAAATAGTCATCATCTTGCAAAAGTCAATCTGAGATAGGTGACAGGAAGGAATCCCTCCCAGTCTGGTGCCTTCTAGAGCTGGCCATATCTTCTGTGATATACCTGGAAGGCACCAGATGGAGAAGCCTGGATTAATCCTCATTAAAGTCTTCTACTGTAGATAAGTTTCAAACACCAAGGCAAAACCATAGAGAAGCAATCTAGAACTAGGAACACAAACTAGAACCACGGTGCTAATACAAACGGTGCCAGAGGGGGCAAACACAGCCAAAACAGCTCAAGTAGACTTATTTTTTTAGATTTTCTATCCCGCCTTTATTATTTTTATAAATAACTCAAGGAGAGGAACATACCTAATACTCCACAACAACAACCCTGTGAGGTGAGTTGGGCTGAGAGAGAGGGACTGGCCCAAGGTCACCCAGCCGGCTTTCATGCCTAAGGCGGGACTAGAACTCTCAGTCTCCTGGTCTGCCATTGGCTCCTTCCTAGGTCTGAGAGTGTGTGACTGGCCCAAGGTCACCCAGCCGGCTTTCATGCCTAAGGCGGGACTAGAACTCTCAGTCTCCTGGTTTGCCATTGGCTCCTTCCTAGGCCTGAGAGACAGGGACTGGCCCAAAGTGACCCAGCCGGCTTTCATGCCTAAGGCGGGACTAGAACTCACAGACTCCTGGCTTCTAGCCTGGAGCCTTAACCACTAGACCAAACTGTCTCTCTTTGTTACTCAAAACACAAACCCGTGAGACAGGAAACCCTTTTATATTCCTTCCTGTCTGGAGTGAGCCATTGTCCAATGAGTTGGGTGGACCAGTCCAAATTCTAGAATATTCTTCATGTTTAACTAAGGGAGCGCAACACACCTTCAGAGAATGTCATACAGCTGAGACTTATCCCCCAGCAAGTTAAGAAGCAAGCAAAAAGGAAATTAAAGGAAGAGAAAGAATCCAAGAACATCTGAGTTGGCTAACAGGGTCTTCACAATATTTCACACACAGAGGCCTATCCCAGCAGTTGTTCATTCCAGTAGCCTTGGTCCTTCTACGTGCAAAATGTGTGCTCTGCCACCATGTAATGATGTATTAAATTATCTTTTCTTGTTGGACCAGATTAGTGTTTCTCAACCTTGGCAACTTTAAGCTGTGTGGACTTCATCTCCCAGAATTCCCCAGCCAGCATAAGTCCACACAGCTTAAAGTTGCCAAGGTTGAGAAACGCTGGACCAGATAACTGAGTCCACCAGGCTGTTATCTCCACTGACTAACTTCAACATTGGGGGTTTCTGGCAAATAACAGTTTTTCCCATAATTTCCTACCTGATTCTTTTTTAAAACAAAAACAAGGGCTTCCCAGGACTGAGGTTGGGACTCTCCATATGTAATGCTGTTGTGTTCTACTGTTGAGGTATCACCACCCTTGAAGGATGATTTGGGCTGGAAAAAGAGTCAAAGAACCTGGTTATGAGATACCAGCTCTCTTCCAAATCACTGCAAATTATTTTTCATCAAAGTCTTTCAAAAGGTCAAAACCAAAGCCTGATTCTTTCTTTCCAAGGAGAGAAGGCTTCCACATGAGGTTTCTGTTCCGTAATTCTTCTCATTCAGGGAACCTAAAGGAGAATCCAGATCATTGTTCACAATTTTTTTTCCCCTCTCATGTTTTCCACCTCTTCCTTTGTCTTTTTGCTTCTGACAATCCATTAAGGGAGGATGAAATCACCATGTTCTGTATTTGGATGGAAAGCCCTTAGAAACCTAAGGAGAGTCCTACGTATGATCTCCCCAAACCCAGTGGTGATCCCTAGAGTTGTTCCTAAAGCTGCTACTGGGTACATCAGAAAAAAAACTATTAAAAATGATTAACTCCCATACATTTAATATTAATATAATCATATTGACTGTATTTTTAAAATCCGTTTAATCGTGTCTGATCCTCAGTGACTGCCTGGACTAATCCCTGCAGTTTTCTTGGCAAGATTTCAGAAGTGGTTTGCCATTGCCTCCTTCCTAGGGCTGAGAGAGAGTGACTGGCCCAACATCACCCAGCTGGCTTTGTGCCCAAGGCAGGACTAGAACTCACAGTCTCCTGGTTTCTAGCCCAGTGCCTTAACCACTACACCAAACTGTCTCTCTATTAACTGTATACTATTGATTTAATTGTAATAAGATTTTGAAGTAAGTTGAATAGAGGCAAATATACTGTAGTTTTTGCCCTTGCCTCTTCTTTCTGGAGTATGCATTCACTAAGATGCCTCTGTAAAGCCAAGGATGCTTTGGGCCTGAAAAAGCACCTATTCCCTCCCTTCCCATCAGTAGAGTCTTTCCTGTTTTTCTGGAACGGGTGACAGACAGTAGTTCTGAAGAAAGATTTTGGAGGCAGATCTCATTTCCCTTGCTGAAATTCTTTTGTGGCCTGTGTCCGACAGGTTTTCAAAACCACCCAAAATGAATGAATGAATGAATGAATGAATGAATGAATGAATGAATCCTGTTCTAGCAAAATCAAAAGCATTCCGAGAAAGGAAAACAAAAATCCGGTTTTAAGTTTCTGCTCTCTCTCCATTATTCCATCACAATTTTCCTGCTGGTCTTTCTGCAATCTATTTTTTTCCTGCCTTCCTTCCCTTTTCCCCATGCCTCTTTTTTGATCCCCCGGCAAACTCGCCTCTTTTCCGATCTTCTCTTGCTTGTAGCAAGGGTCAATTTTAACCATCTCACCGCCTTCCCTCCATCCGTTGTGCAGCCTGTTAACTGTTGGTGTCACTGTTTTGGAACTATTAAAAACATTCCTTTAGAAGGGGGCCAGAAAAGGACATTCTCCGTCTCATGAGAGGGACAAGAGGAAAAAGATTAAGGAAGATCAAACCCAACTTAATGCTTTCCACTTTCTTTCCCTCTATGCTCTGCTCCTTCAGTCACATATATGACTACTGGCAAAATCAATAGCAGCATACAGAGAGTCAGTAATGGAATTTTTTTACTTGTGGTTCCCTAAATTGGAAATATGTTTTCAGGAAACTCTGAACAGGGAAAGTAAGCTATGGCACAAAATGCTGCAGGGTTGGAAAGATTTCCCAAGGTTTTTAGGAATTATAGCTTCAGTAGGGTTAGCAAATATCTCCTGGAAACACACGTGGGTGAGAAAACATCCCAAAACAATGTTCGTTCAGAGATAGACTATTCCTGAACACGGGGGTAGGGGGAGTCCATTTAGGAATATGCAAACACCCTGCCAATCTAGTCTAGCATTTATTGCTGAAAGAGATACGTTGGAGAAGCTCCCAATCTGAGTAGATGAGCGATCGTGCTCTGCCATCAGTTTGCAAAAATCATCGATAGTCTTCCTCCTCCTCCTTTTAAAATTTGTCTAACCCCTCTTCAAAGTGGTCTAAGATGGGCATCAGGAGGGATGGGAGAGAAATCCGTTTCATTCACATTTGAATGACTATATTTCTAATTCCACATCTGCAAGCCAAAACCCAAATTGAAATAAAATGATCCTTCCAAATGTGTGTGTTATTGTCCCCAGATTTTGCAGGGCGGTTTGCCAATTAAATAAAAATAAATATATTAGGGACAGGTTTGCACTCAAAGATGCATTAAATTGAAGAAAGTTATGGAAACTTGTCTACATTAGATAAAATTGCAGACTGAAATGCATGGGTTTGTGGAAACATGCACTAAAATATACCCAAATTTTAATTCGAGGTTTTTTTTTTTATTAAAAAAAATCTCAGGTTCAGAAAGGCAATTTGTAAACACATTTGTCAACATTTTGCATTGAGAAAAATGGAACTTTGTAGATTCAGGAACAAACAAACAAAAATCCAAGAGAAAGTGAAAGGGACACATTTGCTCATCCTATGTCTCCATCGCCACATCTCGTGGCTGCAAGGTCCATAAATTAATCCCATGCCGTGCGGAGAAAGATATTTTCCCATCTATGTCGCACCTGCTCCCTACTGCCTCTTCCTGGTGGGTGAATCTGACTTCTAGCATTTTGAGGAAGGAAGGAAGGAAGGAAGGAAGGAAGGAAGGAAGGAAGGAAGGAAGGAAGGAAGGAAGGAAGGAAGGAAGGAAGGAAACACAAACAGCCCACATTGTTTTTTCACCCTTTCCTTTGAACGGCCTTTTCCCTCTCTCAAGAGCACTTCCATCTTTCTCTGCAGGGAAGGTATACCCTCTCCTGATCCCCGGGGTCGCCTTTTCATCCTCCGTCCCCCCTCCCATGGCAAACAGGAGTCTTCAAGGTGAAGCTCACCTCGCCTGCCTGACTGACTGCCTGCACTGGTCCATCTAGCAGAAGCCTGGTGTCGTGCATCCTTTTCTTGGCTGGCTGCATACAGCTATTGATTTGATCGACAGAGCTGGGGTTGACAAGGTGTTCTGACAAGGTTCCCTGCTGGACCTAATTTCAGAAGGGTTTTTTTTCCCCTCTGTGTTTATTCTTTTCTCTCCTCCTCTCCCCCCTTTCAAATGTGGATTAGAGAGCGGTTCCACCGCTGCCTTCCCACTTTAACACATTATCTCTCCTAAATTGTCCCTCATGGAGATGAATAAAACAAGCTTGGAGATTGCCTCTCTAAAATGGGCAGGTTATTCACATTTGCCACCTTGGGTCGGCATCTATATACTACTAAAACTCTTGTGTCTGTTTGTCACCTTTAACTGGGCAAAATGGTGCCTCGTAGGGCAACAATTTTTGAACCAAGGTACCTCAAATGGGCTAACTTACAGAATATGTCCAAAATCCGGGACCCATGACTCCCGTGGAATTGAAATTTGGCCAATTTTATAAAACATTTTAGGACATCATACAAAATGTCATAAAACTTTTCCTGTGGTCAGCTCCTGATGTTTGACTGTACTATACAATTCAATATGAATGACACGGGCTATTTTCAAGGCAGATACATTTCTGAATATCTCCCTGAATTTTTAAGACCTTTACCAGCGAAGGCAGTACATTAGAAGCTCTGCCATTGTTGAAGGCCTTGAGGAACCTGGTAAGGAAATATCTCTGAAACGATGACCCAACAGGTCACAGGTTGTCTAGTAAAACTCTGTGAATCTCCTGGCTGGGTTGTGTCAAGGATTTGAGCCCAGGAGTCTAATACTGTAGCCAGAGTAATATTCAAGGCAAGACAGGGTGATCCACACTCTGGTGTGCTACGTATCTTCTCTGCTTTTTTTCTGGAAATGTGGCCCTATCATTATCCTCAGATGCAGAAGATGAGTCTTCAAAAGCACTTTTGGTTCCTTGATCAACTGAAAGAAAAGCTGGCAAGGGGATTGGAAAATAAGCAGGTAGCTCCTCCAGGGAACCATGTCACGTGAAGCTTGTCTAAGACAGAGCTTTCCAAGCTGTGTGTCGGGACACGTTAGTGTGTCAGCTGCAGTGTCTGGGTGTGTCGCGGCTGCTGCTGCCTCTGAGCCCTGCCAGGATTCCACGCAGGTCCTAGTGCCTGCCTTGTGCCTGGCTGCCTCCAAACCTGCTGTGATTCCACGCAGGTCCTAGTGCCTGCCTTGTGCCCTGCTGCCTCCAAACCTGCTGTGATTCCGCGCAGGTCCTAGTGCCTGCCTTGTGCCTGGCTGCCTCCAAATCTGCCCTGCCAGGATTCCACGCAGGTCCTAGTGCCTGCCTTGTGCCTGGCTGCCTCCAAACCTGCTGTGATTCCACGCAGGTCCTAGTGCCTGCCTTGTGCCCTGCTGCCTCCAAACCTGCTGTGATTCCGCGCAGGTCCTAGTGCCTGCCTTGTGCCCTGCTGTAAGAGTGTGTCGCGAAATGATGCCTGTCTAAAAAGTGTGTCACCAACATGAAAAGTTTGGAAAGCTCTGGTCTAAGAGTTCAGAAAGCTTCCTTTTGCTGAAACACCATTTCCCTCCATAGTTGCACTAGACCCACAAACCACTGCTGACCCTGATCAGTGCTTCGTTCTGCTTGGGAGGAATACAACCTGACCACGGCAACTTCCCTTTCAAAACCCGTGTGACTAACAGGAGTCAGAGTCCGGCCCAACGGTTTCAACCTACAGGAAGCCAGGTGCCTAACAGCAGGGATATCCACATGTGTGTGTTCGTGTGTCCAAAAACTCAAGATGGAGGCTGCGTACGTGTGACCGTAGCCCCACTCCTTTTTTTCGTGCATTGCAAAGTACATAAAAAAGAGGCAGAGTTTTGATCACATGCCTGCAACCACCATCTTGACTTTTTTGACCCTCCCCCAGATACCCCTAGCAGCAGAAAGCACAGCAACTAATTCATGCTGCTTGTCTCCAAGCATTTAAGTCATTAGAGCAGTCTTTCTCAAAATCATGCTGGCTGGGGAACTCTGGGAGTTGAAGTCCACACATCTTAAAGTTGCCAAGGTTGAGAAACACTGCGTTGGAGGTGGATTTCTTCTGCATAGAGGAGATTTTATATAGCTATTCTGGAGGGTGACAATAACGGATTGACCTCTCCTTAAAAACAATTTCTTCTGATTCAGTACATCTTGTTCGGAAACCCATAGGTATGGCATTAGAACAACAGCATTCCCTTGATGCTGGTATGCCAAGACATGCTTTTTTGTGGTGGACTGCTTGTGGAACAGGGAGATTTATTTGGTTGAGGTTTAGTATAGGCTAGGTGCTCATTAGGGGCGTGATGGCTCAGTGGGTAAGACACCAGGCTTGTCGATCGGAAGATCGCAAGTTCGGAGGTTCGAATCCCTAGTGCCGCATGACAGAGTGAGCTCCCGCACTCGCCCCAGCTCTTGCCAACCTAGCAATTCGAAAGCATGCAAATGCAAGCAGATGAATAGCTACCACTTCGGTGGGTAGGTAACAGCGTTCCGCGCACGTCATGCCGGCCACATGACCGCGGAAGCGTCTTCGGACAGCGCTGGCTCTTCGGCTAAGAAATGGAGATGAGCACCGGCCCCTAGAGTCGGACACGACTGTGCGGGGGAACCTTTACCTTTACTTAGGTGCTCATGATGATTGGAGAGCAACAGGTACAGTTTTGAATAGTTATCCCAGGATCCTGCCTCCAACAATGTTCAGCCAGGGGTCCCTCTTAGACCCCTTGTGTTTGACTTCTTAGAGTGGAAAATTTGGCACTCAACCCAAGGATGGCTAAGGATGGGGCAACTTTGAAAGGGCTGAAGTTCCTACAGTCATGACTGGTGGAGAGGGAGAGAGAGAAACTCTTGCGGGAAGAGCTGAATAGAATTTCCATGGACAGAGGCAGTCTACCTGCACAGGCAAGAGGTTAGAGAAGAGCAGAGAGTGGTTTCTGTCGTTCTTCTGAAATTCCTGAGACGTACCTTATTGTCTGCTGTTGGGGTCATGCTGGATTTGCTCATCTTTCATTCAATCAAGGTAACTTTAGTTACTTAGCAGGGTAACCCAAAGAACGCATCACTGTTTAAGAGTGAATCAGCCACCAGTGGTTTCCCTGGGCCTCAAGCAGTCGATCATGCCTGTAATCTGAATCAGTTAGGGTAGGACCGAGGCTTAATTTGACCACCCTTCAAGAAGGACTAGATCAGAGCTTTCCAAGCTTTTCACGTTGGTGACACACACCAACGGCGGCGGTGCGGCCTGCGGTGTCCTGATGTGTCGCGCTAAAACCCGGAAGCGCTGATGGGGGGAAGCGGCACCCCTGCCAATCAGCATGGCGGCGGCTCTGATCGGCAGGGGTGCCGCTTCTTCTGCTTCCCCCCATCAGCGCTTCCGGGTTTTAGCGCGACACACCAAGACACCGCAGGCGACACGGTAGTGTGTTGCGACACACACTTTGGAAAGCTATGGCCTAGACGTTCAGTGTTTGGGGACCACTTGTTCTGTTTCTTCCCCTGCCCTCCCCAGTTCCGACCCCCTCCTCTCCTGCATCTTCTAGCCCACCCGGCTGGAATTACTGGGCTCAGCTTTTAGAGACCTCTTGTTTTGAATAGTTAACAGTGGCCAATTCTATTTGTGTCTATATTAGCCATCTGATTACTCTCCTGTGGAAGACTAATTTACAGACAATGGAGACAAATGGAGCTCAAACCATCAGCAAAAAAGAGCTAATTTCCACACAACTGACTTTTAAAATTTACTTCCTTCTTGGTCTCAAAGGGAGAATAAAAATGAAGGGGCAGAGGTGGGGGGAAAGCAACATTTTAAACACTCTTTGGGCCCAGCGCCAGAAGCTCTGGCAAAGAATCGATGTGTTTTCTTCTGGTCCCAAAAGTACTTTCCATGTTCAGAGGTTGTATATTTCTATGTTTTTGATCTCACGCTGTGGTGTGAAAACCCTAAGAGGTTGCAGCCCCTCAAAGAGTGGCAGGGAGTTCCAAGGGAACCAGCCCTACTGTCCTATTTTAGATATGACTGTCTTTTCCTTTTGGATCTGATAAACCAGGGTTAGCCACATTTTCAGATCCTGGGTGCCCACAGCCTCCACAGTGCCCCAAATCTCACAAGATTGCTACATCTCTAAATATTTTGCCTTTCTTATTTTGAAGTCTTGTAAAATCATGTAGATCAGTGTTTCTCAATATATATATTTAGACTGTTGATTCATCTAGTTCAGAGCTTTCCAAACTTTCCATGTTTGGTGACACATGCATCATTTCGCGACACACTCTTACAGCAGGGCACAAGGCAGGCACTAGGACCTGCGTGGAATCCTGGCAGGGCAGGTTTGGAGGCAGCAGGGCACAAGGCAGGCACTAGGACCTGCGTGGAATCACGGCAGGTTTGGAGGCAGCAAGGCACAAGGCAGGCACTAGGACCTGCGTGGAATCCTGGCAGGGCAGGTTTGGAGGCAGCAGGGCACAAGGCAGGCACTAGGACCTGCGTGGAATCCTGGCAGGGAAGGTTTGGAGGCAGCAGGGCACAAGGCAGGCACTAGGACCTGTGTGGAATCACGGCAGGTTTGGAGGCAGCAAGGCACAAGGCAGGCACTAGGACCTGCGTGGAATCCTGGCAGGGCAGGTTTGGAGGCAGCAGGGCACAAGGCAGGCACTAGGACCTGCGTGGAATCCTGGCAGGGCAGGTTTGGAGGCAGCAGGGCACAAGGCAGGCACTAGGACCTGCGTGGAATCCTGGCAGGGCAGGTTTGGAGGCAGCAGGGCACAAGGCAGGCACTAGGACCTGCGTGGAATCCTGGAAGGGCTCGGAGGCAGCAGTAGCTGCGACACACCCAGACACTGCAGCCGACACACTAACGTGTCCCGACACACAGTTTGGAAAGCTCTGATCTAATTCAATGTTGTCTATAAAAGAATGGAAGATATTTTTACATCTGATGGCTGATTTATTTTAAAAATGTTTTGGTGGCTGAGACTGCAGAAAGTAGGGCAGTGGAAAATATAGCAGGATTTTTTACTCAATTGTCACCTTCTTATTTTTTGCTTTAATAGCTAAATTAAGCCTATGGAAGGCTTCACCCACCTATTTATTTGATTTTTCTGCCAAAATCAGCTGAACAGAAATAATTCCACAGCTGTTTGGTGCTTTACCTCTGAATTTTTGCTGGCATGATTTTGCAGAATTTGGGCGGCTGGAAGAATAGAGCTCCCTGGCTTGCATCTTGCCTGCTCTGAACCACATGACTGGTAGAACTATCTAGCATTTCGGAACAGGAATTTTTCTCCATCCCTACCTGGCAAAGGAATCTGGGATCTTCTGCATGTGAAACGGGTACTGTTCGTGGATTACAATGCTTTGCCTTCTTCTGAATTCATCTTCTCCTTGGGGGTCTTTAGGAATCAAACTTGAAGCAGGGAGAGGATAGAAGGTGGCTAGATGCAGAAGAAACTAGGACTCATTCACCTTTCATAGCTACCCTAAAGAGCGAATGTGAACTGGTGCAGCTTGCAGAGGAATCTAGTAAGTAAAGGTAAAGGTTCCCCCCGCACATTTGTGCAGTCGTGTCCGACTCTAGGGGCCGGTGCTCATCTCCGTTTCTTAGCCGAAGAGCCAGCGTTGTCCGAAGACGCTTCCACGGTCATGTGGCCGGCATGACGCACGCGGAACGCTGTTGCCTACCCACCGAAGTGGTACCTATTCATCTACTTGCATTTGCATGCTTTCAAATTGCTAGGTTGGCAAGAGCTGGGGCGAGTGCGGGAGCTCACTCCGCACGCAGGGCTAGGGATTCGAACCTCCGAACTTGCGATTTTCCGATCAACAAGCCTGGCGTCTTACCCGCTGAGCCACCACGCCCCCTGCAGAGGAATCTGCTTACGTCTAAATATAAAAGACAACAAAAACCCTGTTCTCTTTTAGGATGGGCAAAATCTGGCCCTCCAGATGTTGCTGAGCCCTCACCAGATCTAATCAGGTGAAGGATGATGGCAGTAGTGGTCCAGAAGCACATTGGACAAAACACTATGCTTTGCCTATCCGTGTTTAAGAGGAAGTCTAGTGAAGACTGTCAAGGTTCCTGGCCTTAGAGGAAGATTAGGCACATTTCGTGGAAGAGAAAACTATCAGTAACAATTGGTTCTTTTAAATATATGTGTCCTCTAGTAGCAGGTCTACCTTCCTGGGACTAGCAAGAAACCCAAGCAGAAGATAATTAATACCTTCATGTCCTGATTGTGGGCTTCTTGTCAGCAACTTTGTCTGAGTTTGATCCAGCAACCAAATTCTTCCTGTGTTCTTCCTCCAGCACACTCTTCAGGCTACTGTATTTATTTCACACCAAATAGTTGCTGAAGCCTATTAGCCATAGCCCGTTATAAGACGACTGTCAAAACCCATAGCAGGGATTAGAGCAACTGAAAATGGCCTTCAGACTTTGAGTTTCCCAGGGTTCTTCAAAAGATTCTATCAATGGATAGACAAGACAGGGTCACGTGTGACCTCTGAAACTATATTTCGCACACTTACACTTAGAGGGTGGTTTGACAATGACTGTTGGAATTCAGAGAATATTCTCCCTATTTTGAGCAGAAAACGCAGACCTAAAATCCTTCTACTGTCAATCTTAAAATAGGTGATACAGTTAAAACAAAGATACCTGAACCCCAAGTTAAAAAACCCCAGCCAATCCTGTTCCCTTTTGAACTGTGGTGCTGGAGAAGACTCTTGAGAGTCCCTTGGACTGCAAGGAGGTCAAATCAGTCAATCCTAAAGGAAATCAACCCTGACTGCTCATTGGAAGGACAGATGCTGAAGCTGAAGCTCAAATACTTTGGCCACCTAATGCGAAGAGAGGACTCACTGGAAAAAACCCTGATGCCGGGAAAGACTGAAGGCAAAAGGAGAAGGGGACGGCAGAGGATGAGATGGTTAGATAGCATCACCGATGTAATGAACATGAATTTGAGTAAACTCCGAGAGACAGTGGAGGACAGGAAGGCCTGGCGTGCTATGGTCCATGAGGTCACGAAGAGTCGGACATGACTAAACGACTGAACAACAAAATCATATTGTATATATCATATATATAGTATATCATATATAGTCGTTTGACTACCCACCTTAGCATTCCAGTCTCCTGTAATGAAAATAATATCTCTTTTTGGTGTATTATCCAGTAGGTGCTGCAGATCCTCATAGAACTGATCTACTTCTGCTTCTTCAGCATCTGTGGTTGGGGCGTATATTTGGATCACTGTGATGTTAAATGGCTTACCCTGAATTCGAATTGAGATCATTCTATCGTTTTTTGGATTGTATCCAAGCACTGCTTTAGCCAGTTTATTATTAATTATGAAGGCTACCCCATTTCTTCTGTGGTCCTCTTGTCCACAGTAGTAGATCTGGTGGTCATCTGATGTGAAGTGACCCATTCCAGTCCATTTCAGTTCACTGACACCCAAAATGTCTATATTTAATCTTGACATCTCACCAATAACCACATCCAATTTGCCCTGGCTCATAGATCTTACATTCCAGGTTCCTATGGTGTGTTGATCTTTAGAACATCGGATTCGTCGTTCACCACCAGCACCGTCGGCCGCTAGCCGTCCTTTCGGCTTTGAGCTAGCTGCGTCATCACATCTGAGGCTAGTTGAACTTATCCTCTGTTCCTCCCCAGTAGCATTTTGACCATCTTCCGACCTGGGAGTCCTTCTTCCGATGGTATACCGACATATCTCTGGTTGTACTGATCCATTTAGTTTTCATGGCAAGAATACTGGGGTGGGTTGCCATTACCTTCCCCATGGATCGTATTTAGTCTGACCTCTCTGCCACGACCTTCCCGTCTTGGGTGTCCCTTCACGGTTTAGCTCATGGTTTCATTGAGGTGCTCAAGCTCCAGCACCACAACAAGGTAACGATCTCCTTTGCTGGAGATAACAGTAATAAGCCTATAATATTACTTCAGAATTAATGCTCAGCATTATAATAACAAGGAAAAAAGAAAATGGCCTGGAAAACAACTGTATAAACAGAAGCACTCCAAAAAAACGTGTCCATTTTAGGTGATCACAGTAGAAATGGCTATAGAAGGTAAAAAATCACAGTGCTCCATTGTGCAAAGCCTATCATGAGGAAGGAGAGATGTATGTATGCATAGGGGAAAAGTTTCCATGGACTGGCATCACAAGAGGAGGCAGATTAGAAGAAAAGAGCAAGAAAACTCTAAAAGGCTGGAAGCCAAGAAGTGATCTGCTCTGTTAGGAGAACAAAAAGTTACCTTATTCAGAGGAGATCTTTGATCAAGGATAATTCAGCAAATGCTGTCCAGCTTTAGGCACAGTGAGAAAAATGTTGCTTCAATGAAGACAACGTTCCAACTGGGCCTATCCGTTTCTGATCAGCATCTGGATGGCAAGAACAGAGTCAAATGCTGGATTCAGAGACAATCCCTGTGATGCCAGATGGACCTCCGTGCCTTTGTCTTTGGGCTTCTATGAGGCACATTCATGTTCTCAAAGTTCCGGAGGCGATCCTAGATTTTAAATAGAGGGATGGACTTGCCAAAATCCTTGGGTTCCTCTAGTGCTATGAATTCTTGGAGTAGGATATTCCCCATAACTGATAATCTGGGGAGGGTAACCAATGTTCACTGACCCCCACAAAGTTCAGCAATAAGAGACTCCTTTTCTCAAAAACACCTAGCAAAGCAGGTTATTGGAAAGAATCAGAAAGGGCAGGGTGGATGATAGCAGAAGCTGAAAATAGAATTAGAATTATAAACCACAACAAGGTTTTTCATCTAGTACGTTAAAGATTTCGGCTGCCGTTCTACCACACACTTCATTTCCAAAGCTCTTTAAATGCATTATCTAATTAATTTGCGTGGTACTCCTGGGAAACTTTGAAGTAGATAGGTAAGAAATGATAGGCTTGGGAAGGAAGCCTTGTCTGACTCAGCCACAGATAGGAAGTTGGATAAATCTTGGTTTGATGACTTCCTAAGCTCTACAGAGTATGTGGACCAATTTGTCAATCGTGTAGTGTTTGTGCTTACCTGGGATCCTTCTGTACACTCTAGGGGGAAATGAAGGGAGTCTTGTGCGAGATCTATATTCCCTGCTCCCCAGCATGATGGAAAACATATTTAAGGGAGGAGGGGATATTAAAGTCTCTCTCTCCCCCTTAGTGTTAGTGGGGGAACATTGATCCTGCTTGCATTGGGATTCCTGATGAGGGTGTATGAGGTTGAAGCATCTCTAATTATTCAGGGCAGAGAAGAATGGAGGGTGGGCAATTTTATTGTGGTCAAGGCTGACCTTTTAAATTTGGTCTCTGAAAGCTTCCAGGGTTTGGCTAGTGTTGCCACAGAGGCATTGATAAAGCTGACCCTAGCCTCCTTCTTGATAAAAGAAACAATATAGATGAATGGTCCCACCACCAGCTCCAGCAAAGGAGATCGTTACCTTGTCGTGGTGCTGGAGCTTGAGCACCTCAATGAGCACCATGAGCTAAACCGTGAAGGGACACCCAAGACGGGAAGGTCGTGGCAGAGAGGTCAGACTAAATACGATCCATGGGGAAGGTAATGGCAACCCACCCCAGTATTCTTGCCGTGAAAACTAAATGGATCAGTACAACCAGAGATATGTCGGTATACCATCGGAAGATGGGACTCCCAGGTCGGAAGATGGTCAAAATGCTACTGGGGAGGAACAGAGGATACGTTCAACTAGCCCCAGACGTGATGACGCAGCTAGCTCAAAGCCGAAAGGACGGCTAGCGGCCGACGGTGCTGGTGGTGAACGACGAATCCGATGTTCTAAATATCAACACACCATAGGAACCTGGAATGTAAGATCTATGAGCCAGGGCAAATTGGATGTGGTTATTGGTGAGATGTCAAGATTAAATATAGACATTTTAGGTGTCAGTGAACTGAAATGGACTGGAATGGGCTACTTCATATCAGATGACCACCAGTTCTACTACTGTGGACAAGAGGACCACAGAAGAAATGGAGTAGCCTTCATAATTAATAATAAAGTGGCTAAAGCAGTGCTTGGATACAATCCAAAAAACGATAGAATGATCTCAATTCGAATTCAGGGTAAGCCATTTAACATCACAGTGATCCAAATATACGCCCCAACCACAGATGCTGAAGAAGCAGAAGTAGATCAGTTCTATGAGGATCTGCAGCACCTACTGGATAATACACCAAAAAGAGATGTTATTTTCATTACAGGAGACTGGAATGCTAAGGTGCATAGTGAAATGACACCTGGAATTACAGGCAAGCATGGTCTAGGAGAACAAAATGAAGCGGGACATAGGCTGATAGAATTTTGCCAAGACAACTCACTGTGCATAACAAACACTCTCTTCCAGCAACCTAAAAGACGACTTTATACATGGACTTCACCAGATGGTAGACACTGAAATCAGATTGACTACATCCTTTGTAGCCAAAGATGGCGGACATCTATACAGTCAGTAAAAACAAGACCTGGAGCTGACTGTAGTTCAGATCATGAACTTCTTATTGCACAATTTAGAATTAGACTAAAGAGAATAGGGAAGTCCACAGATCAGTTAGATATGAGCTCACTAACATTCCTAATCAATATGCAGTGGAAGTGAAGAATAGATTTAAGGGACTAGATTTAGTAGATAGGGTCCTGGAAGAGCTATGGACAGAAGTTCGCAACATTGTTCAGGAGGCGGCAACAAAAAACGTCCCAAAGAAAAAGAAAACCAAGAAGGCAAGATGGCTGTCTGCTGAGACACTGGAAGTAGCCCAAGAAAGAAGGAAAGCAAAAGGCAACAGTGATAGTGGGAGATATGCCCAATTAAATGCAAAATTCCAGAGGATAGCCAGAAGAGATAAGGAATTATTTTTAAACAAGCAATGTGCGGAAGTGGAAGAAGATAATAGAATAGGAAGGACAAGAGACCTCTTCCAGAAAATTAGAAACATCGGAGGTAAATTCCAGGCAAAAATGGGTATGATCAAAAACAAAGATGGCAAGGACCTAACAGAAGCAGAAGAGATCAAGAAAAGGTGGCAAGAATATACGGAAGATCTGTACAGGAAGGATAATAATATCAGGGATAGCTTTGACGGTGTGGTCAGTGAGTTAGAGCCAGACATCCTGAAGAGTGAGGTTGAATGGGCCTTAAGAAGCATTGCTAATAACAAGGCAGCAGGAAACGATGGTATCCCAGCTGAACTGTTTAAAATCTTGCAAGATGATGCTGTCAAGGTGATGCATGCCATAAATTTGGAAAACACAAGAATGGCCATCAGATTGGAAAAAATCAACTTATATCCCCATACCAAAAAAGGGAAGCACTGAAGAATGTTCAAACTATCAAACAGTGGCACTTATTTCACATGCCAGTAAGGTAATTCTCAAGATCTTGCAAGGTAGACTCCAGCAATTCATGGAGCGAGAATTGCCAGAAGTACAAGCTGGGTTTAGAAAAGGCAGAGGAACTAGAGACCAAATTGCCAATATCCGCTGGATAATGGAGAAAGCCAGGGAGTTTCAGAAAAACATCTATTTTTGTTTTATTGACTATTCTAAAGCCTTTGACTGTGTGGATCATAACAAATTGTGGCAAGTTCTTGGTGGTATGGGGATACCAAGTCATCTTCTCTGCCTCCTGAGGAATCTGTATAATGACCAAGTAGCAACGGTAAGAACAGATCATGGAACAACGGACTGGTTTAAGATTGGGAAAGGAGTACGGCAGGGCAGTATACTCTCACCCTACCTATTCAACCTGTACACAGAACACATCATGCAACGTGCTGGACTTGATGAATCCAAGGCTGGAATTAAAATCGCTGGAAGAAACATTAACAATCTCAGATATGCAGATGATACCACTTTGATGGCTGAAAATGAGGAGGAGCTGAGGAGCCTTATGATGAAGGTGAAAGAAGAAAGTGCAAAAGCTGGGTTGCAGTTAAACCTCAAAAAAACCAAGATTATGGCAACCAGCTTGATTGATGACTGGCAAATAGAGGGAGAAAAAGTGGAGGCAGTGACAGACTTTGTATTTCTAGGCGCAAAGATTACTGCAGACGCTGACTACAGCCAGGAAATCAGAAGACATCTACTTCTTGGGAGGAGAGCAATGACAAATCTTGATAAAATAGTTAAGAGCAGAGACATCACACTGACAACAAAGATCCGCATAGTCAAAGCAATGGTATTCCCTGTAGTAACCTATGGCTGTGAGAGCTGGACCATAAGGAAGGCTCAGCGAAGGAAGATAGATGCTTTTGAACTGTGGTGTTGGAGGAAAATTCTGAGAGTGCCTTGGACTGCAAGAAGATCAAACCAGTCCATCCTCCAGGAAATAAAGCCAGACTGCTCACTTGAGGGAATGATATTAAAGGCAAAACTGAAGTACTTTGGCCACATAATGAGAAGACAGGATACCCTGGAGAAGATGCTGATGCTAGGGAAAGTGGAAGGCAAAAGGAAGAGGGGCCGACCAAGAGCAAGATGGATGGATGATATTCTGGAGGTGACGGACTCGACCGTGGGGGAGCTGGGGATGGTGACGGCCGACAGAAAGCTCTGGCGTGGACTGGTCCATGAAGTCACGAAGAGTCGGAAACGACTGAACGAATAAACAACAACCCACCACCAGATAGAATTTTGTTTGGTCAACATGGAGGAAGGTCTCCAACTGAGTATCTAAGAGTTGTGTCTTGGGCCTAGGGTGCTTTTGAACATTTTCATAAATGACTTAGACAGAGGGATAGAAGAGATGCTCATCAAGTTTGCAGAAGATTCAAAGCTGGGGTGGAGTGGATTACTAATAGCTCAGAAGACAGGCTCAATTTTTACAAGATCTTAATAGACTTGAACATTGGGTCCTAACTAGCAAAATGCAGTCAGTTTTAAGAAGTGGGGTTCTGTACTTAGTTAGGAAAAATCAGATGTACAAGTACAAGATAGGTAGTACTTGTCTCTGCAGTAGTACTAGTGAGATGTCCTGGCAGATTAAGCATGAGTCAGCAGTGTGCTGCAGCTCCTAAAAGAGCTAGTGTAATCTTGGGTTACATCAACAGAGGTATAGTGTTGAGATCATGGGAAGTAACAGTTCTCTCTGAGTTGTACTGGTCAGAGTGCACCTGGAATACCCTGTCTAGATCTGTGTTGTCATATTACAAGAAGGATGCTGAGGAACAGGAAAGAGAGCAGAAAAGAGTAACAAAGATGGTGAGGGCTGGGTGGCTAAATCCTACAAAGAACAGTAAAAGGAACTGGTTTGTTTACTCTAAAGAAGAGAAAATGAAGGGGGGACATGAGAACAGTCTTCCAAAACTTGAAGGACAGTTACAGGGAAGAGGGTGGGAATTCATTTTCTGTTGTGCCCAAAGATAGGACAAGAACCAATGGGTGGAAGCTTTACAGAAGAAGATCCAAACTCAAAATAAGGAGGAATTTCCTGACCATAAGAACTATTAATGTGTACTGATGTATGATTGGATGGAGGGACCCCTAACTAGAGCACCTGGAGGGTTGAGACTGGGGGGAAATGGAAGTCCCGGGGGGATTAGGGTGGGTTACCCTATTCAGGCAGTGACGGTCGGGGGTGTCATGGCGGGGGCCAGAGGGTGGGCCATCATTGGGGAAGGCGCCCCCGGTGTTTGGTACCGGAGGCGTGTTCTGGCCCTCTATGCTCAGACCCAGGCCCTGGACAGCAGACCCATTGAGGCCCTGGCTTTTGGCTGCTGCTTTTGAACGCCAGGTCGGTCAATAAAAAGGCCCCTATCATACGTGAGTTGATCATCGAGGAGGGGGCAGACCTGGCGTGTATTACCGAGATGTGGCTGGGCCTGGAAGGGGGGTTTCCACTTTTGGAAATGTGCCTGGCTGGGTTTACGGTATGGCACCAGCTGAGACCCCAGGGCAGGGGAGGACGGGTGGTGGTTGTCATCCAAGAGTCTCTGCTGGCCTTCAGGGGCCCTGCTCCACAAGTGGCCGGTTGTGAGACCCTGTTCTTCAAGTTGGGTTCCCGAGAACAGTTGGGAGTGTTGCTACTGTACCAGCCTCCATGCTGCGTAGCAACCTCCCTGCCTGAGCTGCTGGAGGCCGTCTTGGAGTTGGCGGTGGAGTTCCCCAGACTTATGGTTCTGGGAGACTTCAACCTGCCGTCCCTGGGGTGTGCCTCAGAAGCGGCTCAGGAGTTCATAGCCACCATGGTGGCCATGGGCCTGTCCCAGATTATTCGGGACCTGTCTCGAGACAGTGGCCTCACACCAGACTTGGTTTTCTTGTCAGAGCAGTGGCAAGGTGATCTGAGGGGAGAGTTACAGTACATCTGACTCCATTGTCATGGTCAGATCATGCCCTGGTGACCTTGAGATTCTCCTATGCTGTCCCCCTCTGCAGGGAGGCCAGACCCATTCGATTGGTCCGCCCCCAGCAACTGATGGACCCGGCAGGGTTTCAGAGGGAGCTGGGGGTTATACCCGAGGATCTCAAATAACCATGACCTAGCCCCAGGTGCAAGGTCACACAGCCACCCTAGAAACATATTTAAGGATTCCCTTACTAACTTTGCTCAGACTGAAGAAGCTTCTTGGATAAGGAGCGAAACGTTTCCACTGAGAAAATAGAAATCCAGTTGACATGATTCAAGCTACAGACCCGAGGATCTGCTGCACGGTCCAGCGGAGGCCCTGGCTGCTGCCTGGAATAAGGAGGTGGCCGGGGTCTTGGACAGGATCGCGCCTGTGCGACCTCTCTTGTCCCATCGAACCCGACACTCCCCGTGGTTCATGGAGGAGTTGAGGGTTCTGAAGAGGATTAAGAGATGTCTAGAGTGCCGCTGGAGGAAGACAAAGACTGAACCCAACCAAACACAAGCTAGAGCCACTGTTAAGGGAGAGGCGAGGCGTAGATGTTTATCTGTGTATCAATGGGTGTAAGCGTAGGTGTGCATCCTGTTCCTTAGTCACCACTAGAGGCACTCAGCACTGTTGCACTGCACTTGGCTCATGGGGGGGTGGAGTGGGGGGGCTTTAGCCAGTTGAGATGATCATTGCCTCTTCTTCTTCTATGCTTATTCCATACATACATGGAGAACGTCCAAGTTATTACCTGCATGCATATTGCTTTTACACTGAATTCAGGAATTTCAAGGATACAACTTTGTCATTTTGAGACTAAATCCCCTTACACCTCTACTTACTTTAGGATTCACATTCAGAGACACCTTTTCCTGTGTATGTATGCCCCTACAGACCAACAAACGTTTTAAAAATAAAAATATCTGCATTTGATATCTAGAGGTAGACTGCTCCTGTTTATGGAAGCCCTATTCAGCTATCATGTCCTTACAGGCAGGGGGCAGAGAATCAAAGTAATACTATGACATAATTTTCAATCTACTTTTTAAGATTTATTTTAAAAAGTAGATTTTAATCTACCTTTCCTGGCTGTGAGGAAGGTGAGCAGGATGTATTTTCATATTTCTTTTTTAAAAAGTGAACTTGTTCATAAAGTTCTCTGCAAAGCTTTCTTTTTTTAAAAGACAAGAAAACAAGTGTTGCGTAATGGATAAAGAACCAGCGTCCCTCCAGAAGCTGCTGAAAGACAACTTCAAGCAACCTCAGCCACCATAGTTTGTGGTGAAGGTTGCTAGGAGTTGTAGTTCAGTAATTTCTGAAAAGCTATAGGTTACTCACCCTGTGTTGTATTATTTAGTTTGTATTGGGTGCCATACTGAGTGGATCCTCCAGAGTAGTGTTTCTCAAACCTGGCAGAGAGCCAGTTTGGTCTACCGGTTAAGGTGCTGGGCTAGAAACCAGGAGACTGAGAGTTCTAGTCCTGCCTTAGGCATGAAAGCCAGCTGGGTGACCTTGGGCCAGTCCCTGTCTCTCAGCCCTAGGAAGGAGCCAATGGCAAACCAGGAGATTGAGAGTTCTAGAGAGCCAGCTGGGTGACCTTGGGCCAGTCTCTCATCCCTAGGAAGGAGCCAATGGCAAACCAAGAGACTGAGAGTTCTAGTCCCGCCTTAGGCATGAAAGCCGGCTGGGTGACCTTGGGCCAGTCCCTGTCTGTCATCCCTAGGAAGGAGCCAATGGCAAACCAGGAGACAGAGAGTTCTAGTCCCGCCTTAGGCATGAAAGCCAGCTGGGTGACCTTGGGCCAGTCACTCTCTCTCAGCCCAACTCACCTCACAGGGTTGTTGTTGTGGGGAAAATAGGAGGAGGAAGGAGTAGTTGGTATGTTTGCTGCCTTGAGTTATTTATAAAAATAATAAAGGCGGGATAGAAAATAATTATATAATATGTCCTTCTATGACATAACCAAAGCAGCTACCAGCCTTCCAGTGGAAAGGGAAGGGGAAGGGGGGGGAGGGAGAGAGAGAGAGGGAAAGAAAAGGAGGAGGAGGAGGAGGAGGAGGAGGAGGAGGAGGAGGAGGAGGAGGAGGAGGGGAGGGAGGGAGGGAGGAAGAACAGAAAGCTTCATTCATTGTTATATAATACAGGAATACTGATATGGCAGACAAAAATCAGGAGTCTGATAGCACCTTTTCAGACTAACACATTTTATGAAAAGACATAAGCTTTTGTGGGCTAAAGCTCACTTCATCAGACCTACAGTATGGGGTGGCTAAAGCGATGGAGAATTTAAACTGGGGTGAGGTGAGAGGGAGAGAAGGGGGGAAGTGCAGATGCAGGTTCCATGTGAGAGAGACTACAAGTACTTTATCAATCAATAATGATATTATGACAGAAAGGCTGTTTTTTTATTTTAGTACAAAAGATAGGAGTACAAACATTGTGATGTTATAATAGAAGGATTCAGTGAAAGGCACTGAATGGTTGGCGTATTTTGAAATCCTCAAAATTCTGCCTTTTTGTTTCTTTCCCATTCATACAGCAGGGAAAGGTGGGAACGAAAATGGTCTGAGAAATGTAGGTAAATTCAAGAAAACCTGGTGTGGACAGAAAAGGGCAAGTTTCTCTGCAATTATATAAATTAAGTATATGACTGTGGCTGAATCAGCAATCACCCCTCCCCACCCCTATCCCCAGCAACATAGCGCAAAAGAAAGATCCTATCTGGATGGTACCAGAGGATGAAACGTACAAGTGAAAGCGATGGCAAGCATTAATATCTTTTCTTCCTCTTTCTTTACTAACATTTATGATTTTATTTTAAATTTTATCTCCCCAGCCCTGGATTTTCTGTTGCCTGCCCCCACCCACGGGCCTTTCGATGGCATTGGAGCTATGAAAAAAAAAATCCACCATGCCAGTGGGACATCTTTCGATACTGGCAATCTAGTTGCAGGGGGAGCGAGTGGCAGTGGCTATCAGATAAAATCCAGGCTGGGGAGGGAAGGATTTCCGCTTCCTGCAAATGCAGGGGCATCCATCCCGTTCAGCCCCCCACCCCACTGTAGAAAAAGGGGGCGGAAAGAGATAACTGCTACCCGTGTCTTTAACGTAAAATGCAGCTTGGAATTCAGCGCAGTACGGATAGTCACAGGTGATGATCAAACCAATGTTTCCTGGGTGAAAAGGGAGGCTGTGTGCTACAGTGGTTAAAACATTTTAATTAGGAAGGTTCACGTTCAAGTCTCCGTTTGATCACAGGGTGCACTGGGTGACTTTGGGACTGTTTCTCATTCTCAGGCCACCTAGAGAAGTTAGAGAAGTTCCCCATGTACATTTCTCAAGTTTTCAGAGAAAAGGCAGGATTTGAATGCAATGAAAAATTAAATAAAATACGAATGCTGAGGTCCCCACCCTCTTTCTTGTAGCTCCCACAATTTTTCTTATATATATATATACACACACACACACACACACACACACATACATACATACATACATAGACACACACAGACACACACACACTGTATATATATACAATATATATATCAAATACAAACTGATATAAAGTAAAGAAGAAAAGAAAAAAAAGAAAGCAAAGAGAAAGCAAAAAGTGCAAGAAAAGAAGAAAATTAAAGAAAAATAGAAAGGAAAGAAAAAAGATACAAAGCAGTGGCTTTCGATATGCTTCACACAGTTATGAGTACAATTATATTTTAACCTCTCTCTCTAAAGTTACAACATAATACCTTTCTTTCTATAATCTATCCTGTCTAATCATCAAAACTATAAATCACAAGTTCATTTTTTTCATTTTTACGCAAAAAGTTCATAAGAGGTTTCCTGTCACCAATAAATGTAGATAGTGTCTTTTTTCTAATGAAAGAAGTTGGTTTATCTATCTCAGCAAGATCTGTCAATTTCACCAACCATTCCTCCATAGTGGGTACAGGTAATTCTTGACTTACAACCACAATAAGGACTGGAAAATTTGTTGTTAAGTGGTGTGGTCGTTAAGCGAGGCATCACATGACCACACCCAATTTTACGACATTTTTGCAGCAGTCGTTAAGTGAATCATGCGGTTCCCCATTGTTTTTGCTTGTCGGAAGCCGGTTGGGAAGGTTGCAAATGGCAATCACATGACCTCGGGACGCTGTAACCGTCGTAAATACATGCCAGTTGCCAAGCGCCCAAATTTTGATCACATGACCGCGGGGACACTGTGATGGTCATAAGTGCAAGGACCGGTTGTAAGTCTCTTTTTCAGTGCCATCGTAACTTCCAATGGTTGCTAAATGAATGGTCGTAAGTTGAGGACTACCTGTAGTGAGTGTCTCTCCCACAACTTTTCCAAAGTTATTTTGCTGAAATAGGGTCACAAGCTACCAAATAACAGTAGTATGATTTTTTGGCATTGGGGGGAGTGAAAAATAAGCAATAAAGCAGGTACATTAAGCCTCCAATAGGCTTAATGAACATTCTTTTACCAAAAAGAAAGAAGGGAAACTTAAATCTACCTCAAAAAGGAAGAAAAGAGGTTATATGTGCATGTCTGAGCATGTGAACATGTATATTTCCTTCTGTCTTATGCAGGGATAAAAAAGGTAAAGGTAAAGGTACCCCCCGCACATTTGTGCAGTCGTGTCCGACTCTAGGGGCCGGTGCTCATCTCCGTTTGTTAGCCAAAGAGCCAGCGTTGTCCGAAGACGCTTCCACGGTCATGTGGCCGCATGACGTGCGCGGAACGCTGTTACCTACCCACCGAAGTGGTACCTATTAATCTACTTGCATTTGCATGCTTTCGAATTGCTAGGTTGGCAAGAGCTGGAGCGAGTGCAGGAGCTCACTCTGCACACAGGGCTAGGGATTCGAACCTCCGAACTTGCGATCTTCCAATCAACAAGCCTGGCGTCTTACCCGCTGAGCCACCATGCCCCCTTATGCAGGGATACAGAGGTTTAATAACATCCCCCGCTACCAGTCCCGTGGTCACACCAGAGTCCCATGAGAATACAATGTATTGCACCATCTCCCTTGTTGAAAAATGTGATCCTACCAGATCCCAACAGCTGTATGGTGGTCTATAGAAAGTGTGTTTGTCCTGGCTAAGGGACAGAATTTCTTGTGGTCCTTCTTTTCTTAAAGCTTGCATTTCCTAAAGTCTACATTACAATTGTCCCTACTGTATTTGAGACAGTGGTTCCATTAGTAGTGGTGGACATGGTGTCAGAGAAGATATGGGGGGGGGGGGGCAACAGGGGACCCCAAGAAAGCTACATGCAGCTTGTGGATTTCCATATGTAGTTTAAATAGATCATTTCTGTTTGCCTATAGTTGCTCATGCCAGAAGAGGACCAAGTAGGCCTTGGTAGCTCCTTTGGGATAATTCAAAATTTGTCTGAATCCTGGCTTACCATATCACATGCACATGACCAGAATGAGCAATCGCCATTTGATTTAATCTACCTGAAAGAAGGTCAAACCAGTCAATCCTAAAGGAAATCAACCCTGACTGCTCATTGGAAGGACAGATGCTGAAGCTGAAGCTCAAATACTTTGGCCACCTAATGCGAAGAGAGGACTCACTGGAAAAGACCCTGATGCTGGGAAAGACTGAGGGCAAAAGGAGAAGGGGACGGCAGAGGATGAGATGGTTAGATAGCATCACCGATGTAATGAACATGAATTTGAGTAAACTGTGAGAGACAGTGGAGGACAGGAAGGCCTGGCGTGCTATGGTCCATGAGGTCACGAAGAGTCGGACACGACTAAACGACTGAACAACAACAACAACAAAACCTGAAAGAAAAAATATATGCACACTTCTATTTAGTTGGAATAACTAGGTCTGGGAATGTGGGTAGACGTCTCATTTCTTCTTTTAGTTTCACTCCGTATTGCAGTGTTTCTCAACCTCAGCAACTTTAAGATTTGTGGACTTCAACTCCCAGAATACCCCAGCCAGCCATGTTGGCTAGGGAATTCTGGGAGTTAAAGTCCACACCTCTTAAAGTTGCTGAGGTTGAGAAGCACTGCCGTATTGTATTTCAGTCCTGAACACGGAGAATTTCCAAATTAGATGCAGGATTGCAGTGTTCCACTCCCTTGTATTTTGATCCTTTACCGTGTGTTTTTCGAAAAAAATGTGCAACCGAAAAAGCAATCTCATAAGCATGGTGACATCAAGGGAGTGTGGTGACGTGTTTTGCTAGGAAACTTCAGTACAACAACACTTTTAAAAAAAAGTGTTAATGTCTCTGCTTTTGATGAGAGGAAGATGGTAGTGGTATTTTATTAATGCATGCTTGCACATCAGTACGAGGGGGAAAGGATGCAAATAAATATATTGAAGAAGAGTTAGGCATGCAAAAAAAAAATCTGAAAATGGAAAGGATGGAGAATCCCTAAGGTATTGGAAATGAAACCAAGTTGGTACTGTACTCCAAAATCCTTTTTCTTTCTCTCTCTCTCTCCTCAAATTTCGTCCAATGGTGAAATTAAAATGTCTTCACTAAAGCTTTTTTTTATTTATTTATTTATTTATTTATTTATTTATTTATTTATTTATTTATTTATATTTATTTCAAATTTTGCCACCACCCATCTCTCCCAAAAAGAGGGACTCTGGGTGGTTTCATTAAAAGAGAGAGAGAGAGATTAAAATGCAGCATTCACTAATATTTTGGCACCTCCAGCCTGCACCCCAGGGAGGGAGGTAGATTCGGACAGTTCGGCTTGTGGCGGGGAGGGGAAGGAACAGGCCTCGTTGCCATGGAAACGGTTCATCCGATGGGCTGCATTTCCCCCTCCTCTTCATTGATCCCAGAAATCTGCTTTTGCATGTATGATCCATGGAAAGGCTGTGGGTCTATTGATCAGGCTCCTGCGTGCCTTAGAAGCTTTGCTGCAGACAGAAACAAAGGTGGAGCGCAATGGAGCTGGAGGGCCCAGCCCCACATTTGAGAAAGGTAGCAAATATGTTGATGGTTAGGACTGGATTGCTTTTTTTTTTTAATGTAACCTTTTTCTTTTTCCTTTTTTCCCTCTGGCCTAATTTGGTGGTCATTGTTTCCCTTACACTTCCTGGCCCGGATGCAAATGCAAGAATAAGTTGCACTAAAAATAACACTAGCAAATTATTATTTATCACAGCTGCACACCCCAAGTCTGTTGCTGAAGATGTCCCTCCCCGTTCTTTCCTTCTTCGAACTATTCAAGCTAGTTTGAATAGAAATTGAAGTGACTGTTATCCAATTGCATTTTCCAAAATCTTCCTCGGCTCAGTTTTACAATGAGGTCAGTGCTCGAATCCTGGTTTGCAGATGCTTGCAGTTGCTTTCTCTAAATCTTAAACATTTTAAATTGTAGAATGTTTTTAATGTTGTTTACTTTATGGTCTGTTTTTTATTGTATGCCGCCCAGTCACGTTTTGTGAGATGGGTGGCTATATAAATATGATGATAAAATGAAATAATAAAATAAAATAAAATAAAATAAAATAATAAAATAATAAAATAATAAAATAAAATAAAATAAAATAAAATAAAATAAAATAAAATAAAATAAAATAAAATAAAATAAAATAAAATAATAAAATAAAATAAAATTAATAAAATAATAAAATAAAATAAAATAAAATAAAATAAAATAAAATATAAAATAAAATAATAAAATAAAATAAAATAAAATAAAATATAAAATAATAAAATAAAATAAAATAAAATAATAAAATAAAATAAGGAAAAAATAAAATAAAATAAAATAAAATAAAATAAAATTAAATTAAAATAAAATAAAATAAAATAATAAAATAAAATAAAATAAAATAAAATAAAATAAAATAAAATATAAAATAAAATAATAAAATAAAATAAAATAAAATAAAATAAAATAAAATAAAATTAAAATAAAATTAAAATAAAATAAAATAAAATAAAATAAAATAAAATAATAAAATAAAATAAAATAAAATAAAATAAAATAAAATAAAATAAAATAAAATAAAATAAAATAAAATAAAATAAAATAAAATAAATCCACCTTGCAGGGTTATTGTTGGAGTGGGTGGGAGGAAGACCCTGTGTTTCATTAGGCTTCTTGCAAGAAGGGAAAGGGGAAAGCATCTTTTTTCCTCTGTGACTCTTGGTCCATAATATGAATCAGAACACAACACATACCAAAAATGTGGGACCAATTTGTAAATCAACAGCACTTTCCTTAAATTAACAACATACTATCTGCCCTTGTTGACTGTTCAGCAAACCTACTTTGGTCCTTCCAAATCTTCTTATTTACACCTAGCAACTTCAGGGATTCTGCCTCTCGTCTGCAAGTAGAACTAGACAGTCCAATTTCTTAATTTTGTGTCTCTTTCCCCTACATTTCATCCTTGCAACAACCTGTGAGTTTTGTTAGAGGAAGGAAAGAGATAGGATCAAGAGCAATCTCATATTTTCTTCCCTTAAAGAAAGTCCCATTGGATTCAACATAGCTTATTTCTGTATAGATGTACTAAAGATTGCACTGCATGTGAGCATCAAAACTGAGCAGGAATTTTAACTTCATTCTCACTATTCTGCCACACTGCCTATTCTATAGTGCTTGGGTGATGTTTCAAGCAGAGACTGTAGGAAGTTTTTTTAAAAAAACTTGTGACACCTGAGTGGCCCTATCATTTATTTTCAGACAATTGATGAGAAAGTGTGTGTGTAGGGGTGAGAATTAATTATCTGTAAGTGGGTGTTCAACTTGCCAGTTGGTGCTAGATGGGTAATTAATTATGTCTCGGTTTTACCATCCTTTCTCCTCCTTCCTCCTCCTCCTCCTCTGTCTAATTCCTTCCCACCTTTATTCCTTCCAAATGGGAATAAAGGAGTGAGAAAAGAGGGCACTGTCCTGGTCAATGAAAACATAAAATTAAAATAATTTGTGTCAATTCTGTTGAGTGGCTGTTAGCCCTAATTGCTATTGACTCACAGCTGTAATTATTAAGGATCATAGAGAGGTGGGATAAAAGGTTGGGATGGGATTGGAGTAGGGACAGGATTCCTCCAACAATTGCTGGTTTATGTGATGGTTGCATTGGCGGGCAAGCTAGCGAGAGAAGTTGAGCCATGGAAACAGGAAATAGGACCAGATATCATTTTGCTAGGTTGAAGAAGTTAAACTCTGTGCTCCAGTTGGGTGATGTCATCAGGAAGGGATACCTTTGTTTGCAACAGAGCCATCGTCAAGTAGATAAGGTCAAAGCTATTGCCAGGGCCTACAAGAGCAGATTCGAAAGCAGTAGAAGTTTATCAATGTGCATACTTGATAGACATTCAAGCTTCCTCAGGCCAGGGATGGAACTAGGGTCTGTGTCACCCGGGGCAAACATGGATTCCACACCCCTCCCCCATGGGTTATTTGTCATTTTGGTGCACCCCCCAGCGCAGCACCCAGGGCACATGCCTTGCTTGCCCCCCCCCCCTCCCCCTAGTTGCGGCCCTGCCTCAGGAAATAAAAAAACATTCAATATGAATTTTGTAGACTTGTAAATCTGAGAGTATTTTCAGAATCAACACGGCAAGAAACTTGACAAATGTGCCTTGCATGATCATAAAGTCAAGAATTGTGATATAGGATGATCAGGGGATTAGAAATTTAAACCATATAAAGGGAAACTGAAGGATCCGGGAGATGGCCTTCAGAAGAAAAATACCTGATGTGGAAGATAAGATTCAAATGCCTGAAAAGATGTCACATAAAAGATGATCAAGACCAGTTCTCTATTATCTAGAGCAGTGTTTTTCAACCTTGGCAACTTTAAGATGGGTGGAGTTCTGGATGGGAATTCTGGGAGTTGAAGTCCACACATCTTAAAGTTGCCAAGGTTGAAAAACACCGATGTAGAGTGCAAGATATGGAACAAAGGACTTAAATTATAAAAAAGCGAATTCTGATGAACTGTGAAAAATTTCTTAGTAAGAAGAGTAGTATGTCAGTGGGACCATTTATCAAGAACCCTGGAGAGCTTCATTTTACTGGATGTAATCAAGCAGAGGCTAGACAGATGTCTGCTGGGGATATTGCTTTAATCTGGATTCCTGCAATGAGCAGGGAGTTAGATTTGATGGTTTAAATGGGCCCTTCCAACTCTATAATTTAAAAAATTATTTCAAATGTGGGTAATTTCACATTCAAGAAGTAAGTTTCATTCTTTATTTTTAGATTAAGAACACTGTTAATGCATCTATACAGGCCTACCCATGAAACAAATAATTTTGTAACTCCTGTCCTATATTTGAGCCTGAATGTGCAGGGGTTCCCCAAGGCCTGAACAATATTTCAAGGGTTCCTCCAAGGTCAAAAGGTTGAGAAAGGCTGTTCTATAGCATACATAACATAGTAGATAAATGGTTTGGAGCCAATAAACTCCAGGTAGATCTAGAGAGAAAGCAAGAAAGCTGAAAAGGAGCAGAAGTGATACCCACCTTCTTCCGACAAGCTTTTTAGTGTCAATTTCAGCATGGGTTTATTTATATAATGCTATCTATATACATTGCTTGACAAGGGATGGGGACTTCAAGACCATATGGCAGTGCTTTCCAAACTGCCGCCGTTGGCAACACACCAACGGCGGCAGTGGCGGCGGTGTGCACGGCGGCGGAGACATGCACAGCGGCAGCGCGGGGGGGCGGCGGGGGGGCGTGCATGGTGGTGGCGGCGGCCTCGCTAAAACGCGGAAGCGCTGATGGCGCACCATTGCTGTTGTCGCTGCCGCCGCCGCCGCCACCCCCCCCCCCCCACGCCACCGCCGTGCACGCCCCTGCCGCCGCTTCCGGGTTGTTTCGTGACACACTAAACTGTGTGTTGTGACACACTAAAGTGTCGCGACACACAGTTTGGAAAGCTATGCCATATGGGGATGGGTGTGGTTTTCTTAATGCCTTCTGTGGTATCTGTGGGATGAAGTTTGGAGAGTGGGAATGAGACTCTAGAAGTGTTTCTCAACCTTGGCACCTTGAAGATGTGTGGACTTCAGCATGCTGGCTGGGGAATTCTGGGAGTTGAAGTCCACATATCTTAAAGCTGCCAGGTTGAGAAACACTGCTCTAGAGTTTTTCTAGCTCTGTGTTGCCTCATAGCTCCTGACTTCTCCAGGGATCTCTCAGATCTCCCTCAGGGTGCAAGGCAGGTGGTAATCCCAAATGGCAGAGCAGAGGGACTTTCTTGTAGTGCTAATCTGTACCTTTTTCTTTTTATCTTCTTTCAAAAAGGATAAAAAGATGGGAAAGGGATGGTTGGTATTATATATGTTTAACCACGATGGTAGTTTCTGTTGTTTGCCAAGACAAACATTTTTTGCGAAAATGAGTATGAGTATACTTTTTAAAAAATCAACTATACGAAGTCAAATGTCTGGGTTCACATTTGATTGTGAATTTATGCTTGAAAGTATGTAGGCAATGTGGAAATCTTGTGAAGACAAAGGAAGATGCAGTTATCTGAAATCATAACATTATATATATTTAGTTTAAAGATTATTTTAAAATGAATAGACAGTCTTTAAAATCTCTCTCAAGGCTGCTTTCAATAATCTATAAAACATCAATAGCACAAAGCTTCAAAACATGAGTAACAGCTGGCAAATCCAAA
This sequence comes from Charina bottae, assembly GCA_023362775.1. Taxonomy (NCBI): domain Eukaryota; kingdom Metazoa; phylum Chordata; class Lepidosauria; order Squamata; family Charinaidae; genus Charina; species Charina bottae. The sequence goes on from JALMGJ010000040.1 coordinate 6,210,745, forward strand.
TAAAATACTCAGCCTAATACCAGTGTTAAAATCCAATGTTGTTTTTTTGTTGTTTATTCGTTCAGTCGCTTCCGACTCTTTGTGACTTCATGGACCAGCCCACACCAGAGCTTCCTGTCGGCCGTCACCACCCCCAGCTCCCCCAAGGCTGAGTCCATCACCTCCACAATATCATCCATCCATCTTGCCCTTGGTCGGCCCCTCTTCCTTTTGCCTTCCACTTTCCCTAGCATTAGCATCTTCTCCAGGGTATCCTGTCTTCTCATTATGTGGCCAAAGTACTTCAGTTTTATGGCTGTTGTGGGTCTTCCGGGCTGTGTGGCCGTGTTCTGAAAGTTGTGGTTCCTAACGTTTTGCCAGCATCTGTGGCCGGCATCTTCAGAGGGCAGGAGCACAGACAGAAGCGAACTCTGTGCCCAGGTAGAGTGGCAATGTCAGTTTTGCCTTTAATATCATTCCCTCAAGTGAGTAGTCTGTCTTTATTTCCTGGAGTATGGACTGGTTTGATCTTCTTGCAGTCCAAGCCACTCTCAGAATTTTCCTCCAACACCACAGTTCAAAAGCATCTATCTTCCTTCGCTCAGCCTTCCTTATGGTCCAGCTCTCGCAGCCATAGGTTAAAAAAATAACCTATATAAAATCCAATAGCAGCTACAACTTCTATTTCTATGCTGTAATGCAATAATATAATTTAGGAAAACCTACCAAGTTCAAATAAATCCAATAATATAATTTAGGACAACCCAATCAAGATCAAAGATCAAGACCCAATAAGGGCCTCCATCTTGTAGAAGAATATGGATGGCCTCTCCCACTTCAAGCTCACACCAGTCTTCTGAGTTCGTTCAGCAAAATAACCATGGAGTGAGCTGTGTGGCTGACCCAGAATTTGAATCTAGATTGCTCTCTAATAGCAATGGATTTAAATTAAAGTTTCTCTAATGTGTCACCTTCTTTCTCATTGTAAATTCAGTCCATCCTGGAAGGAGAAGGAGAAGAAAACTGATACACAATTTTTGTGAGCTTTTCTGCTAACATACCCATTGTACATAATGTAAACATATGCAGCCATATTTATAGCATCTTCCAATTATAGGGAAGTTAAACGCCTTCTCAGTGACGCACTGGTCATGTTAACCAGGTACTGGGAGAGGCTTCTAAGTTTCTGATAATGATGATACCAAGATGAAAATTGGGATGATTGTACAACAGTTGCGTCTTTATGAGCATCCCTTTCAAAAAGCCAATCTTTAATATTTTCTCTATTCTAAGATCTAAGTTCTCCCAAAGGTGGTAGATACCAAAGGTGCTATGTACATTTGTAGAATGGGTGGCAAAAGTTTAGTCCAGAGCTTTCCAAACTTTTCATGTTGGTAACACACTTTTTAGACATGCATCATTTCGCGACACACTCTTACAGTAGGGCACAAGGCAGGCACTAGGACCTGCGTGGAATCCTGGCAGGGCAGGTTTGGAGGCAGCAGGGCACAAGGCAGGCACTAGGACCTGCGTGGAATCACAGCAGGTTTGGAGGCAGCCGGGCACAAGGCAGGCACTAGGTCCTGCGCGGAATCACAGGATGTTTGGAGGCAGCCAGGCACAAGGCAGGCACTAGGACCTGCATGGAATCCTGGCAGGGCAGGTTTGGAGGCAGCTGGGCACAAGGCAGGCACTAGGTCCTGCGCGGAATCACAGGATGTTTGGAGGCAGCAAGGCACAAGGCAGGCACTAGGACCTGCGCGGAATCCTGGCAGGGCAGGTTTGGAGGCAGCTGGGCACAAGGCAGGCACTAGGACCTGCACGGAATCACAGGATGTTTGGAGGCAGCAAGGCACAAGGCAGGCACTAGGACCTGCGCGGAATCCTGGCAGGATAGGTTTGGAGGCAGCCAGGCACAAGGCAGGCACTAGGTCCTGCACGGAATCACAGCAGGTTTGGAGGCAGCCAGGCACAAGGCAGGCACTAGGACCTGCATGGAATCCTGGCAGGGCAGGTTTGGAGGCAGCCGGGCACAAGGCAGGCACTAGGTCCTGCGCGGAATCACAGGATGTTTGGAGGCAGCAAGGCACAAGGCAGGCACTAGGACCTGCGCGGAATCCTGGCAGGACAGGTTTGGAGGCAGCCAGGCACAAGGCAGGCACTAGGTCCTGCGCGGAATCACAGCAGGTTTGGAGGCAGCCGGGCACAAGGCAGGGACTAGGACCTGCGCGGAATCCTGGTAGGAGAGGTTTGGAGGCAGCAAGGCACAAGGCAGGCACTAGGACCTGTGCGGAATCACAGCAGGTTTGAAGGCAGCAAGGCACAAGGCAGGCACTAGAACCTGCGTGGAAGCCAGGAGGCAGCAGCAGCCGCGACACACCCAGAAACTGCAGCAGACACACTAACGTGTCCCAACACACAGTTTGGAAAGCTCTGGTTTAGTCCATTGATTCCCAGCTGTGTAATGGAGAAAACAGAGTTCGGCAAGATGGGATTCTTGAAGGCTTTCTAGTTTCTTATAGTGGCCCAGACTCCTGTACTGAGAGTGTCTTGTCTTGGGTCACTGCATAACAAATTCCCACTGGATCTTAAACTGAATGCCCAGAGAGGTAATTGAGGGAGAAGGTCTTCTATCACTCTGAAGCCTGTAGTGCGCAACCTTTGACCTCCAGGACTATGTATGGTGCTTATGTGGTGCTCTTCCCAATGTTGCCACCAGATTATAATTTTTAATGTGACAGAATAAGTACATGGGGAATAATCCTATAACTTTCTAAACTTCTTAAACTTTCCACTAGAGAATTTTGCTTATAGGGCAGATAACAACAATACAATGTACGGTTTTAAAGTTTATTGTTGTCTTTTCATTAATTTTAGTTGAATCGAGTTTAGTTTTGATCCCGTCCATCCCAATTCTTTGTCTTGGCCCTGACTACTATTTGGAATGCATGTTTTCACCATTTCACTCAAATGTGGCCTTCTGGGCAATTAGTTGAGTAATCCTGCCCTCAGCTATGTAAGGCTTTATATATTAATGCAGCTGCAAGCATCTTGAATATGCCTTGGTACCTTGAATGAACAGTCATTCCAGAAACATTCAATGGAAGACTCCAACAGCAGTAATGGAGAATTTTTTCTCTTGGTCCATCTTCAGCAAAGGCTGTCTGCAAGGATGTGCTTCCTGTGCTAACAAATGTTACCGCAGTATGCTGTGCAAAGCAGTAAATCCTTCTGTTTGTCTTAAGACAGCTGTCAATCCAATCTCACTGAAAGACCTTTGTGTCTCAAACTATTCCAAAGCACATTCAATCCTGCTGAACCTGTCTGCTACTTGACAGTATGATTACCAGGAGTTGCACAGGGTGTGAACTTGGCCAGCAGCACCCCAGCTAGAAATAGCAGAGAGTGGGGTGCTAAAAGAATATAAATGTGGACATTTCAAGTTTGAACTGCAAAACAAAAGTTCCCCCAATTAATTTCAGTTCTCCGGTTGGTGAGTCAGATGTAAGAAGACAGCATCCTTGGCCCACCAAACACAAGAAAAACTTAGCTGAACTCAGGCAAAATCCTTCCTTGAATAGAGGTGGGGGCCTCAGGCACAATCTTTCCCCCATCTTCCTCCCTGCTTTGTCTTCTGTGCCTAGGAAGATTAAGACCATTTCACAAGCTCAACAGCAGCATGGTGATCTTAACGATCCTCCTTTAGATGATAAAAGGACTTAAAATAACATCTCAATATAACCATGACCTAGCCCCAGGTGTAAGGTCACACAGCTACCTAGAAACATATTTAGGATTCCCTTACTAACTTTGCTCAGACTGAAGAAGCTCCTTGGATAAGGAGCGAAACGTTTCCACTGAGAAAATAGAAATCCAGTTGACATGATTCAAGCTACAGACAATTCCACCTGGATGACTGAGAACCTTCATAGACATTTAGCTGAACTCAGTTCTCCCACTCTGCAGCTAAGGGGCTGATCGAGTGGTGGGTGGGGAAAGATAATTAATCTGGGAAGAGAAGAGGGGGTGTTAATACTTCTAAGACACTCGGGACGCCAGCTGTCAGTTATCGCCAATTAGTCACCGAGAAGCCTGTGTGTATGATCTCCGTAGTACGGCCGAGTTGATTACTCTAATTAATTTTGCATTGATCTACACGGATCTGCTGAAGAAAGGCTGACCAAGGAAGAAGGAGAGGAGGGGCGGGAGGAGGGAGGGAGGGGAGGCAAGAAGAGGGTTCACTTCATTCAAAAGAAAATTGTGGGGGTAAAGATGGGTTCCAGAGCATTATAAAGTTGGCCATAGTTGAGACCCAAAGTGTGGGAGTGGGGGCAGTGCTCTAATTACAAATGAGGCACAAGTCCCTATTTGGGGAGATACTAGACGTTCTAGAAGTGTTGCATGGCTAGAATAAGAGAAATCATTTAATTGCTGTGTGGCTTCCATAATTCAACCCCTACTGGTGACTCGTCAGCTCTACGGTGTCACTATGCTGAATTGGCAGGAGCTAGTCAAAAGTCTTCCCAAATTATAAGTACAGAGGAAGGGGAGGGAGGGAGGATCCAGTATAAAAGTATAAAATGAAGAAAGGAGATTTGATGGAAAGGAATCTGATCAAATATCTGAGTTGAATTGACTTTCTGAATTGAACTGGATGCCTCCAAACAGAGAGAATTTGGGTTCTTCTGTATAAGTGGTTTTTTTTTAATCCGTTCAATTGTGTCCAATTCTCGGAGGCTGCCTGGACAAGTCCTTGCAGTTTTCTTGGCCAGGTTTTTCAGAACTGTAGAAAGAGCTTTTTCTTAATTGTTTTGGAAATTTAAATTGAAGTGAGCCACTGTCATGGTTCCATTTGAATATTTGAGGCAAACTGGATTGATTTCCCAAATCAACTGGCATTATCAAAGGAATGGGGCTGTTTTTCCAAACCAGATTAACCATTTGAATTGGATTTTGCCTTTTGGACAGGTCTAAAGACATCCCAAATATATGCATACCTCTAAGAGAGTGTCTTTTAGGGGATGGTATGAGAGGCAGCTGACCTAAACCTCTATGTATAAGACACTATTTTTTAAAAAGAAGATCAAACCAGTCCATACTCCAGGAAATAAAGCCAGACTGCTCACTTGAGGGAATGATATTAAAGGCAAAACTGAAATACTTTGGCCACATAATGAGAAGACAGGATACCCTGGAGAAGATGCTGATGCTAGGGAAAGTGGAAGGCCAAAGGAAGAGGGGCCGACCAAGGGCAAGATGGATGGATGGTATTCTGGAGGTGACGGACTCAACCATTGGGGAGCTGGGGATGGTGACAGCCGACAGGAAGCTCTGGCGTGGGCTGGTCCATGAAGTCACGAAGAGTCGGAAGAGTCGGAAGCGACTGAACAAATAAACAACAAAAATGTTTAGAAAAGGGATGAATATTTCACAATAAGCATTGGTACATTCAGAATCATGTCCTTATACTTCTAAATCCATGTTTTCCAAGAATGGCATAGGATTACATCTCAGTGCATCCTTTGGCCACAAGATACTATGAAACATGGCAGTTCCATGAATCTGCAGAACTTACAGAGGCTAAACCTGTTTTGATGTTTTCAATGCACTGCAGTGCAGAAGTGGACAGCAGATTCTTGGGATGTATTTCTGACCCATTGAAATGTTGTTTCATATGCTTGAGTCCTCTCAATTGACTTTGCTTACAATTTGTTTTGGGAAACTCCTCAAATTTCCCTTGAAAATTCATTTCTGGTTAAAATTTCATTGCCAGCTCTATACAGGTTGTCTTTGCTTAATGACCACAATTGGGACCAGAGTTTCAGTTGCTAAGCAAAGTGGTCATTAAGTGAATCCGACCCAATTTTACTACTTTTCTTGTGGCGGTTGTTAAGCGAATCACTGCGGGTGTTAAGCGAACCACATGGTTGTTAAGCAAATCACGTGGTTCCCCACTGATTTTGCTTGCCAGAAGCTGGCCGAGAAGGTAAAAAATGGCGATCACGTGACCGCGGGATGCTGCGATGGTCATAAATGCGAACCGGTTGCCAAGCGCCCAAATCGTGATCACATGACCATGGGGATGCTGCGACTGTCGTAAGTGTGAAGACCAGTCATAAGTCGGTTTTTTCAGCACTGTTGTAAGTCCAAACCATCACTAAACAAATGGTCATTAAGTAGGGACTACCAGTAGCCATCTCTGGCTAATAGGCATGATTTTCCAAATGGCCCTTGTACCTGGAGGATTGGGGGGGTGTCATTTCTGGAAATTTTCTATTCCTCCATCCACAATTTGCCTTGACTCTTGCCTGTTTAAAATGAGTGGCATAAATTTTCTTCATGCTCACTCTAATCTATTATTAATCAAATATTTAAATAAGAACTGAGCTGGACTACTTGTGCTTCAAGATGGTATTTCTTTCTCCAACTCTGTATTCCCGTTTAAAATACATTGCTCCATTCCCTTCTCTGACCAATTTCTTTAACGCTTTCTTCTGATCCCTTTGCAAATTTCTAGAGTTCTCTTCTTTTTTTCCCAAATGGGTTCCCTAGAGAGATCTGCTTCTAAGAGAAGCATAAAAATATAAGCTGCATACACACACACACACACACACACACACACACACACACACACACACAATAGCAGCCTAGCCAGAAATCAATATTTTCTTCACAGCTGCATTAATGAATAGCAACATTCTGCATTTATTAATTATGAAAGGGAATTTTCCAGCCTGATTTGAGGTTACTTGCGCAGGTGTGCCTCTTTCATGCCCTCATTCTGTTGAAGAAAGACTTTTTCTTTCTTTCTGCCTCCTCCCCCATCCCACCTTTCCGTATGAACCATGCCTGAATATTTACCGATTTTGTCATCAAAGATTGGACGTGCATTGCTATCAAAGAGACCCATGTCTAAACATTGCACTTAGCTATTACTACAAAGGGGCAGGAGATTTTTTTCTTATTAACTTTTAGCCATTCTTTCTCCCCATGTCTTAAAAAACTGGTTTTGAAAGCATTTAGATTCCTTGTAAACCCTCAAAATTCCACTCTATATTTACAATAATTGCTGGATCGATTTCACACTTACTGGCGACTTACAGCCTGGAGCAGCTTTCATACTTGTCATCCTAAATATAAAGCAGATGGCTGTCAAACACTCTTCTTTCCCTCTTAACCTCCCTGTTCTAGCTTCTGCTCCTGCTGTTTCAGTGAGGATGGCCAATTATTGTTATGGACACACATCAAAGCTTTCACCCTTATTCCGCCTCGATTAATAAATCTGGGCTAAACGCTGTCCAAGCAGTTCTCCTTTTGCGTTCCTCAATCTTGCTTCCATATCATCATGACCCCAATGCCCTGGTGTCCGAACAGCTTCTGCTCCATGGTTGGTATTAGAATCCGGAGGCAAATCTGCAATACTTCACCTCCACTTGGTTTTAGCCCAACTCCATCCATTTTCCGATTTGGCCCCACCCACCATTGTAATTTGCTCCACCCACCATAAAATGTAACCCTTCCCCTTTCTGACTTCTCCTGTGCTCATTGCCCTTCATATCAAGGGCACAGCCCCTCAAATCACAGGTTCCGACTGCAACAAATAGGTAGCATAATTATTCATATTAGGTAGCATAATGTATAATTATCATATTTGGACACATTATGTGAAGGCCCAACTCCCTGGAGAAGGCTCTAATGCTGGGAAAGGTAGAAGGAAAAGAGAAGAAGAGGACGACCAGCAGCAAGATGGAGGGAATCAGCTACAGTGGCGATGGGGGCACCCTTGGAAGACCTGAAGGACCAGGTTATGGAAAGATCATCTTGGAGAACATCTCTCTATGTGGTTGCTAGGAGTCAAAAACAACTTGATGGCACATGATCAATCAAAAAGCATAATGTTTAATATATTGCAGCATGATTCAGGAGACCTGGGTTCAAATCTACCCACAACTATAGGAGGCTCACAAGTTGACTTTGGACAACTCAATCTTTCTTTGCCCAGCCTGCTTCACAGGATTGTTGTTGAAAGGAAACACTGGGACATAGAGTGCTATGTATACTGCCTTGATAAAATGGTTATTTAAGCAGGTATTCTGGGACTGAGAAGTGGAGAATGTATGCGGGTGCCATTCATGATGTTATGATGCTGATTTAGTAATATTGTATAGTTTCTCATTCTATACTGCTTTTGTAAACCACTTGTTTTCAATTAAATCACCACAAAAACACTTCTAACAAATAAAAATAAAAATTTCCTGAAAGAAATGAGGGATATAATCTAAATAGTAATAATTCAATAATAAATAATAATTTAAATTCATACTTTCATTTGTATTATTATTAAATAATGCTAAACAATAATAAATTGATTGATTATGTGCCATCAAGTTGGTGTCAACTCTTAGCAACCACATAGGTAGATTTTCTCCATGATGATCTGTACCCAACTGGTCCTTCAAGTCTTCCAAGGGTGCCCTCATTGCCACTGTAACTGAGTCCATCCACCTATTATTATTTTAAGAAAGATTTCAGATTTTAATTAGTTTGATTTCAAGTCAGTCAATCAGAGACGTAGGACTACTCTGAGGTCAACCTGAATTCAAATTCCTCCTCTGCTATGAAAGGTACAGGATGATGTTGGGACTCTCTTTCTCTCTCTATCTAACCTACTTTACAAAGTGGCTGTGAAAATAAAATTAGGGGACGTAATGTGGGAGCTAAGGGGCGTGGTGGCTCAGCGGGTAAGATGCCAGGCTTGTAGATCGCAAGTTCGGAGGTTCGAATCCCTAGCCCTGCGTGCGGAGTGAGCTCCCGCACTAGCTCCAGCTCTTGCCAACCTAGCAATTTGAAAGCATGCAAATGCAAGTAGATGAATAGGTACCACTTCGGTGGGTAGGTAACAGCGTTCCATGCGCATCATGCCAGCCACATGACCGTGGAAGCGTCTTCGGACAACGCTGGCTCTTCGGCTAACAAACGGAGATGAGCACCGGCCCCTAGAGTCGGACACGACTGCACAAATGTGCGGGGGGAACCTTTACCTTTACTAATGTGGGAGCTGAGGAATGGGAACATTGTTTCCATTTCACAATGAAAGCTTTTGAAAATCTCTCTGTGTGAGAGTGTATGGGAATTAAAGTTCAGTGATAAAGTGCTGGCCAGTGTGGATATATTAGTAGCTTAGATGGATAAAGAGTTTTATATGGCATAAGTAGGGAGGGGGCGAATTTCATTCAGTCTGCACTGTTACATGAATCAACTTTATTCATACTTTCTTACACTGTTATCCTTAAAAACGCTTCTCTAAATTTTGCAATGGATCTTTTGGTTCACAAGAACATGCACCTTAGGAAAATTCCACACACAGAAACATACTTTAGGAAACACTGCATGCAAGGTAGTACAGATTGGGAGATGGTTTGGGCTAGAAATATATGTTAAGAGTATTGGCATTTTTGGAAAAATTGTAATTTTCTGTAGATGCAGGAAATGATATACCTTGTGGTCAGATTCTCTAGACTCCGGGGGATTAATTTTGTTGTTGTTCAGTCGTTTAGTCGTGTCCGACTCTTCGTGACCTCATGGACCATAGCACGCCAGGCCTTCCTGTCCTCCACTGTCTCCCGGAGTTTACTCAAATTCATGTTCGTTACATCAGTGATGCTATCTAACCATCTCATCCTCTGCCGTCCCCTTCTCCTTTTGCCTTCAGTCTTTCCAAGCATCAGGGTCTTTTCCAGTGAGTCCTCTCTTCGCATTAGGTGGCCAAAGTATTTGAGCTTCAGCTTCAGTATCTGTCCTTCCAATGAGCAGTCAGGGTTGATTTCCTTTAGGATTGACTGATTTGACCTCCTTGCAGTCCAAGGGACTCTCAAGAGTCTTCTCCAGCACCACAGGTCGAAAGCATCAATTCTTCGGCACTCAGCCTTCCTTATGGTCCAACTCTCACAGCCATACATTACTACTGGGAAAACCATAGCTTTAATTATACGGACCTTTGTCGGCAAGGTGATGTCTCTGCTTTTTAATATGCTGTCTAGGTTTGCCATAGCTTTCCTCCCAAGGAGCAAGCGTCTTTTAATTTCATGGCTGCAGTCACCGTCTGCGGTGATCTTGGAGCCCAAGAAAATAAAATCTGTCACTGCTTCCATTTCTTCCCCTTCTATCTGCCAGGAAGTGATGGGGCCAGATGCCATGATCTGAGTTTTTTTAATGTTGAGTTTCAAGCCAGCTTTTGCACTCTCCTCTTTCACTCTCATCAAGAAGCTCTTTAGTTCCTCTTCACTTTCTGCCATTAGGGTGGTATCGTCTGCATATCTGAGGTTGTTGATATTTCTCCCAGCAATCTTTACTCCGGCTTGTGATTCATCCAGCCTGGCATTTCTCATGATGTACTCTGCATATACAGTAAGTTAAATAAGCAGGGTGACAATATACAGCCTTGTTGTACTCCTTTCCCAATTTGGAACCAATCGGTTGTTCCATGTCCGGTTCTAACTGTTGCTTCTTGACCCGCATAAAAAAAAGAAAGGCAAGAAAGCAAAGTGGCTGTCTGATGAGGCTTTACAAATAGCTGAGGAAAGAAGGGGATTAATACTGAGGTACTAATTGGATTTCCTTCTGCAACTAAGGAACCCTCATGGAGACACAAAGTGAAACATCTGCAGAAAATATGATTAGTACCCTCAAAGCCCAGAGAATCTGGCTCCAAGGTATGTACAACAAACCTGGGCTACCTCTGCTCACACATGAAACTTATGAAATGGATATTCTGTATTCATATATGCATTCATCAATCAGGTATAAAGCAGCTTTGTGTGTCTGTATGGGAAGGATTTTAATTATGAGAACTACAAATTAAAGGCATCTTTGGTCATTGGTAGATTGCTACTATATGACTTTGTGTGTTACTGGTTATTGATGTTTACTGTTATTTACTGGGAATAAAATGTGTATTTTAAAGAAGGATTTCTAAGTATTAGGAACAGTTTCTGTTTTTAACTTTTCTTGGGTATCTTTAATAGTTAAGAGAGAGCTTGGGCTACAATCCTGTATTGCTTGGGAATATCCTTGGAAGTCATAAGATTCCTCAGCTTTTCTCTTCTGAGTTCAGGGATGGACTCCTGACTTTTGAAGAGGAAATGATCCTAGTGATTCTTCTTCTGCCATTCCCAGGAACTTCTGAGCTTCTCCTAAAGTCCAAAAGTTTGATCCCCTCACTTCTATCCTGCCAGTCTGTCACTTGAAGACATAGGGAATCACAGGGGCTCCACAGTTGGTGCTAGGATTGCTGTGGCCAAACGAGAGAAATGTATAAATTTATATGAATGTATACATTCATAAATGTATTTGTCTGAGTCATCCATTGTTATTAGCAAGCTCTCTTGTAGGGAGCTGACAAATGAGACATGGCTTGCACGATCCTCTTAAAACAAGTCACCTAAAAATCTAGCAGCTGCCTTTGCCTATTTGTTGTGAATTCTAACCTTTGTTAGGTTTTTTAGAGCTTAGTGTATTGTGTGAACTCAGTGTGTTCGTTCATTAATTAATTAATTAATTAATTAATTCAATCTGTATGGCCACCCATCTCAACAAGTGACTATTGGATGAGTTTATGGTTCAGTGCATTGTGTGAACCTGAGAAATGGTTGATACCATGACTAGGTTGAGCAACCTGTGTGAACTCAATGGATGAATGGAATCCTCCAAATGCTCAGGCAGGGAGAAAAAGAGAGGAAGTGGGAAAGAAGTCAAGCATTGCTTAGAACTTTCTTCTCAAGTCTTGGGTCCAGTTCTACAGTGCTGTCCATTCAGTCCAATAAGAAGAAAAATGGAGCAGGTTCAGAGAAAGAGAATGATGGGGGACTATGGGAAAAGACTCACAGGGAGCTTTGTGAAAGGCAATTGACTGGGGTCAGGATGGATCTCCTGTATCTGAAGAGGTGTCACCTAAAAGAAGGACCATGCCTGTCCTCATTCTGGAGAGCCTGAGATGGAGTGATACTCTTAAACTGAAAGAAGAGAGATGCCAGTTGCATCTTAAGAAAGGCTTCCTTAAATGGTAAGAGCAATTTGAACGGATGGATGTGGATGTGTTCAAATGAAAGCTGGACAGCCGCCTGATGGGGATGATCAGGGGGGTTGGTTGGACTCCGTGGCCTAAATGACTGCTTTCCACCTAGGATTTTATGAACGTGTATAGAATATAGTACCCCATTTTGGAACCAATGATCTGGCAGTTTTATCGGCCAAGAAAATGCATCTAAAAGGGCAACCAATAGATCTATTTGGTGTCAGGGAGTGTTCTTTCTTCAGACTCAGTGGATCCACGTTGGGCACCTAAAAAAACTAGGTAATCAGTTTGCATTACAGGTAGTCCTCGCTTAATGACCACAGCTGGGACTGGAATTTCAGTTGCTAAGCAAAGCTGCCATTAAGTGAATCCAACCTGATTTTACAACCTTTTTTGCGGCAGTCGTTAAGCGAATCACTGCATGCATTAAGCGAACCATGTGATCGTTAAGCGAATCACGCGGTTCCCCATTGATTTTGCTTGCCAGAATCCAGCTGGGAAGGTCTAAAATGGCGGTCACATGACCACAGGACACTGCGACGGTCATACACGCGAACCGGTTGCCAAGCGCCCAAATCGTGATCACGTGATGTCCTGTTCAGAGTAGGAGGCAACCAGAGACTTGAATAGAATTAAATTTATTTACAAATTCAACTAATTACATCTATAAAGTCTTTTGTAAGGGTGAGCGTTGTAGAATTAATCCCAACCCGGCAGTGTTGGAGCACTGAATGAGACAAACAAACAAGGTTCGATTGGTGATTGTAATACAGCAGCGAGACGAAACGCGGCTTGAGATCGAGGCAAGGAATCTAGAACAGACTTGGCTGGAATTCGTGACAAGACAAGGCTGGACTTGACTGGAGTGCATGGCGGAACAAGGCAGGACTCGACTGGAAGGCACAACGTGGCAAGGCAGGACTCGACTGGAAGGCATGACGTGGCTGAAGAACGTGGCGTGGCAAGGCAAAACTCGGCTGGAAGGCGCGGCATCTCAGGACAGAGCTTGGCTGGAGATGGCGACTTGGCAAGGCCAAACTCGGCAGGAGGGCGTGGCGTCTCAGATCAGAACTCAACTGGAGATGGCGGCGTGGCTAAACAGGGCTCAGCTGAAGTGCGCAGCAAGGCAAGGCAGGGCTCGGCTGGAAAACGTGGCGAGGAGTCACGGCGAGACTCGGCTGAAGAAGAAGGCAACTGGAGGAACTCCGAAATGGTGAAATGCGCTGGCTCTGATTCCGCGGAAGCTACAGAGCAGGTTTTGGAGAGCAATTCCGGCTCTACTTCTGCTGAAGAAGTTGTTAGGTCAGTGGAACGGTTGTCTCCGGCGGTTTGTTCCTTGCACTGGCATCTTTTTATCCTGTTCCCTTCGCACTGTTTATCCTCGGAGACCAATCGGGCTTCTTTCTGTTTGGCGCATTTTTCGGCTCGCCTTTCCCTTGTGCTGATTGGTTGCTTAGAATGTGCTCCCTGGTCCTGGCTAATCAGCTGCTCAGGATTTTCCCGCTCTGTTGAGTCATTCTCGGTTTCGATTTCCCAAGTTTTCTCAGGATAGGTTTCGATTTCCCACTTTTGCTTAACATAGGTTTCGATTTCACCTTGCTCGGCGTCAGAATCAGACTCAACTCTTACACGTGACCACAGGGATGCCACAACAGTCATAAGTGTGAGGACTGGTCGTAAGTCGGTTTTTTCAGCACCATCGTAAGTCCAAACCATCACTAAACGAATGGTTGTTAAGCAAGGACTACCTGTACATTTTGTGGCCCCGGAGGACAAAGGTCTTACAGAGCCAGAGGTGGATGTAGTCAGGAAAAGAAAGACAATTGAGGATTTGAGATCGCCTTATGAAACAGAAAAACAATAGATTCCACAAAGACTGAAGGATGAACTTCACCTAACATGTTGCAGGTCATCCTGGAATTTGCCTCCTCAAGGTGTGGCAACAACCATTCATCGAAGCAGCTTCACAAGCAACTAGATGAATCCCAAAGCATGAATCTACCAACCAGGGCAACTAACTGGAACCCCCATGTTTAGCTGCAGTGTACCTCTAAATGCCTTTGTTAGATGCCAGCAGCAAGAGATGGGGATACAGTGACTGGTATTAGTTGGACCTCTGAGCTGTGCCTTTCATGCTTGGCTTGTGAGTTTCCTGGAACCACCTGGTTGGCCACCGTGGGGATGCTTCATGCTGGATTATACGGTCTTTGGTTTGATCCAGCAGGGCTATTTGAAAAGTCATCTCGGTCCTGCTGTGCCGCTTTTTGATTGGCCTTGGGGGGCATCTTTAAGGCTGCAACTGGAGGCTTGTTCTGAATCCTCAAAAAGCAACGTAGCCTGAAGAGGCGCTCAATATGCCTATTGATCAACCGTTTCACCTCGATCGGTTTTGCCAGCGTGAGCTCCTGCCGCAGTGCTGCATCGTGGGGACAGCTGGGAATGAGAAGAGGCACTGGGCTGGGGGTGGAAAGCATTTTGCAGGGGGTGGGCTGGATGTCAGGAACCAGGCTGTCCCTGTGTATCAGCAGGGTGGTGGTGACTGGGGGAGAACAGATCAGAACATCAGAGGACGTTCTTGCACATTTCAGGTGGGAAGAGTCAGAGACTGGGTTTTAGACAGGCCCAGGGAAGGATGAGTGAGGCCTGACAGAGCAGGTCCACCACAAATGCCTGCCTATGCAAATAAGTGGGTAGCGGCCCAACAAGCCCAGGAGCAGTGAAATGTGACACTGTTGGATCAGAAAAAGAAGCCCTGGATCTGAGAGTGATGAAGGAGGAACTTGGAGGTATCTGCCTTCTCCTGAAGACTAGGCTCTGAGAGCTCTGCCCAGGTGCTTTAGCAAATACCTAAATTTCAGGGATAGCCTCACTAGCTGGATTTGCACAACGTGCTGAACCAGGGCAGGTAAAGATCTAATGGCCAAGCTTGATCAGTTTCAGTCTTAATGTTTGTGCCTACGTGTGTG
This sequence comes from Charina bottae, assembly GCA_023362775.1. Classification (NCBI taxonomy): domain Eukaryota; kingdom Metazoa; phylum Chordata; class Lepidosauria; order Squamata; family Charinaidae; genus Charina; species Charina bottae. Next base: position 6,225,763 of record JALMGJ010000040.1, read on the forward strand.
GGGGGGGGGGTAGGAGGACTTAGTGTGTTATATGAACCCAGTCTCTCTAGTTTGTCTGTGATTCAATATATTGTGCAAACCCAGAAAATGGATTAATTCAATAACCAAGTGAAACATGTTGTAAGTATGTAATGTAACAACACTGACTGTTTGGGAGTCGCCTTTCTGAGTTATTCCAGCTTTCCAAACCCAATGCCCTACAGATGTGTTGGATTATAGCTTTGGCAACCTCAGCTGGTAGCTGTGGTGGCAGACGGTGCTGGGACTCCATTAATTGTTGGTAGGAGGAGGATGCAGGACAGAGAAGGACATGGTAGTACTACACATACATTCCTTCCATTTATGCATTCAGATGTTGAATGTGTTCGACCTATACTTATTCCGTGATCCATAAACCAGATCCAACTACAATCAAGCTAAAATACCACCCAGCTTTGATCAGCCAGTTGTCACCATCTCCCTGCACTAAAATGCTCCATTCATATGGACTCTATGGGGGGGAAATGGTAACCTTCACAAAATAACTGGTCATTAAACCAACCGCCTTCAGTAGCCAATGTAGAGCCATGAGGAGGAAATGAATACAATGTACTGCAGGCAATTAAGAGCCTTTTCTTGTAATATGTAGCGTGTGGGGGGAGGTACTTAATTGCAATGTGTAGAATGTTATCGTGAAGGAATTAGAGGGAAGGTGGTTTATTGTGTTCCTCCAAGACAAACAAGATGTGTCCACATGATCAATCAGGTCTAGTGCCCTCTAGTGTCCAAACTATATAATAACACTATCCATACCCAGGCAGTTACATAGTTCTCTTTTACATGCAGAACCTCCTCCAGGCACCCATCTGTGAGCAGGTTTGCAGTGATTCTGGTGAATGTTGCATGTCCTTGCATGTCCTTACACAGGTCCCTATATCAGGGCAGAAATGGGAAAAAAGGCAGAGGAAGCAGGCCACACAGATGTCAGGAGAGGTTAGAACAAATGGCTTCTTCCCCATATCAACTTAAGCAGTGGTTGTGGTTGTTGTTGTTGCTCAGTCGTTTAGTCGTGTCCGACTCTTCGCGACCCCATGGACCATAGCACGCCAGGCCTTCCTGTCCTCCACTGTCTCCCAGAGTTCACTCAAATTCATGTTCATTACATTGGTGATGCTATCTAACCATCTCATCCTCTGCCGTCCCCTTCTCCTTTTGCCCTCAGTCTTTCCCAGCATCAGGGTCTTTCCCAGTGAGTCCTCTCTTTGCATTAGGTGGCCAAAGTATTTGAGCTTCATTTAAGCAGTGGTACTTGAGCACAATCAGCACATGGGTTTAGGACAGGGGCACGACAATCTTTTCATGGATGACTTTAAGAAGAATTACAGACTCTGAAGATTACAGGGGTATTGCTGATGCCCTGGGAACATCAGCCGATTGGGAAGAACTAAATATATTCTTGTTTGGATTTGGGGGCAGTGGGAAGAGTTGGGTAGGAGCTAAGGATCAAAACAAATGTATTCCTACCTGCACTTGGAAGCCAAGCAGGATCAGGCTGTTTAATAAGTGGGTGGAAAAACTCCAGAAAAAACTCAAACTATAAGCTGAACTGGGAAGTTTAAAAAAAAAACCTGAAAGAAGACAATGGCAAATAATTTCTATATTATTGCCAAGAAAACTGTCCATGAAATCACCAGGATCTGCCCAGAGTCCATTGGAGTTGGGCAGCTCTAATAAATTTGAATGAATGAATGAATGAATGAATGAATGAATGAATAAATAAATAAATAAATAAATAAATAAATAAATAAATGGAGCTATGCTGAGCTAGAAGGCGACTTTCTGCTTTTGCTTTGTAGGTTTGCAAATAACTCACACAAAAACACCCCAATGAAAGTTGCCACTGAATTTCAGTGGCAGCGTCTCATCATGTTGTGTGGCTGCAAAAATGGGTCTGAGGGCTTCCTATAGGCCAGAGCTTTCCAAACTTTTCCTGTTGGTGACACACTTTTTAGACATGCGTCATTTCGCGACACACTCTTACAGCAGGGCATCATTTCGTGACACACTCTTACAGCAGGGCACAAGGCAGGCACTAGGACCTGAGCGGAATCACAGCAGGTTTCGAGGCAGCCAGGCACAAGGCAGGCACTAGGAGCTGCGCGGAATCACAGCAGGTTTGGAGGCAGCAAGGCACAAGGCAGGCACTAGGACCTTCACGGAATCCTGGCAGGGCTTGGAGGCAGCAGCAGCCGCGACACACCCAGACACTGCAGCCGACACACTAACGTGTCCCGACACACAGTTTGGAAAGCTCTGCTATAGGCCATGGTCTGGCAGGAATGTACTCATTAAATTACCGTTGAACAAACATATGAGCAAGGTGCTCTGTCTCTAAATTCAGTGGAGGGAAAAAGAAATATTAGAAGAGATATTGGCTGCATCCTTATGCACACTTAACTGGCGCTAACTTGCTTCGAACCCATTGGGCATTCTTTTTAAGCAGACAGAGATAGGAATATATTGTAAAAGGCAGCCACTGTGTGATTTGTGCAACTAGAACCAGGAACTCATTGTAAGGCAGCATGAAGAAAAAATCTCATTCACAGGAATAACTTCCGTGCTGACTTTATCAGCCAAGATGATTTCACGAGCTCTTATTAGTATGTAGGATGAGTATGTCTATGAAGGTTCTCAGTCATCCAGGTGGAATTGTCTGTAGCTTGAATCATGTCAACTGGATTTCTATTTTCTTAGTGGAAACGTTTCACTCCTTATCCAAGGAGCTTCTTCAGTCTGAGTAAAGTTAGTAAGGGAATCCTTAAATATGTTTCTAGGCTGGCTGTGTGACCTTGCACCTGGGGCTAGGTCATGGTTATTTTGAGATGTTTGTTTCTAAGTCCCTTTATCATCTAAAGGAGGATCGTTAAGATTACCCTGCTGCTGTTGAGCTTGTGAAATGGTCTTAATCTTCCTAGGCACAGAAGACAAAGCAGGAAGGAAGATAGGGGAAAGGTTATGCCTGAGGCCCCCACCTCTATTCAAGGAAGGATTTTCCAAGTTGGCATGAATGGATTCCTTGACCCCTCTCTCAAACCACCTATCTTCTCTGTCTAAAATGTGAACATTAATGTCCTCAAATGAGTGTCCTTTTTCCTTTAGATGAAGATAAACTGCTGACTCTGGTCCTGTGGTGTTACTTCTCCTGTGTTGGGCCATCCTCCTGTACAAAGGTTGTTTGGTTTCTCCAATGTAGAGTTCAGAGCACTCCTCACTGCACTGGATTGCATACACTACATTGCTTTCCTTGTGTTTTGGAGTTTGATCTTTGGGGTGTACAAGCCTCTGTCTCAGTGTGTTGGTGGGTTTGAAATATACAGGTATGTGGTGTTTGCCAAATATCCGTTTGATCTTTTCAGACACGCCAGCCATGTAAGGAATGACCAGGTTCTTCCGTTTACTCTGAGTCTCAGCCCTATCTGTCGCTGTTTTAGGTCTGGTAGACTTAGATTTAGTGAAGGCCCAATTTGGATATCCACAGGCCTGCAGAGCTGTTCTCAGATGCTGCTTTTCATTCTTTTTGGAATCCATGGAGGTGGGGATGGTTTCTGCTCTGTGTGACAATGTCCTGATGACTCCTAGTTTGTGCTGCAGTGGATGGTGGGAGTCAAACATCAGGTATTGATCTGTGTGTGTGGGTTTCCTGTAGATCCCTATTTCTAGCTTGCCACCGGTCCCAATGAGGACTTCACAGTCTAGGAATGCCAGTCTGTTGTCCTTGGTGTCTTCTCTGCCAACATTAGCTTCACCAGAGAAGACACCAAGGACAACAGACTGGCATTCCTAGACTGTGAAGTCCTCATTGGGACCGGTGGCAAGCTAGAAATAGGGATCTACAGGAAACCCACACACACAGATCAATACCTGATGTTTGACTCCCACCATCCACTGCAGCACAAACTAGGAGTCATCAGGACATTGTCACACAGAGCAGAAACCATCCCCACCTCCATGGATTCCAAAAAGAATGAAAAGCAGCATCTGAGAACAGCTCTGCAGGCCTGTGGATATCCAAATTGGGCCTTCACTAAATCTAAGTCTACCAGACCTAAAACAGCGACAGATAGGGCTGAGACTCAGAGTAAACGGAAGAACCTGGTCATTCCTTACATGGCTGGCGTGTCTGAAAAGATCAAACGGATATTTGGCAAACACCACATACCTGTATATTTCAAACCCACCAACACACTGAGACAGAGGCTTGTACACCCCAAAGATCAAACTCCAAAACACAAGGAAAGCAATGTAGTGTATGCAATCCAGTGCAGTGAGGAGTGCTCTGAACTCTACATTGGAGAAACCAAACAACCTTTGTACAGGAGGATGGCCCAACACAGGAGAAGTAACACCACAGGACCAGAGTCAGCAGTTTATCTTCATCTAAAGGAAAAAGGACACTCATTTGAGGACATTAATGTTCACATTTTAGACAGAGAAGATAGGTGGTTTGAGAGAGGGGTCAAGGAATCCATTCATGCCAACTTGGAAAATCCTTCCTTGAATAGAGGTGGGGGCCTCAGGCATAACCTTTCCCCTATCTTCCTTCCTGCTTTGTCTTCTGTGCCTAGGAAGATTAAGACCATTTCACAAGCTCAACAGCAGCAGGGTAATCTTAACGATCCTCCTTTAGATGATAAAGGGACTTAGAAACAAACATCTCAAAATAACCATGACCTAGCCCCAGGTGCAAGGTCACACAGCCAGCCTAGAAACATATTTAAGGATTCCCTTACTAACTTTACTCAGACTGAAGAAGCTCCTTGGATAAGGAGTGAAACGTTTCCACTAAGAAAATAGAAATCCAGTTGACATGATTCAAGCTACAGATATGTAGGATGAGATGAAGACACTATGTGGCCAGAATTCAGAAACTTTTCTCTGTGTGTGTGTAAGTTCCACAGGTGGGAGAGAAGCTACCATTACTTTTATCTCTGTCATTTTCTCGCACCTCACTGATTTATAATTGAACAAAATGTATTTCTTTTCCAATGTGGCTTACTGTAGGTAAAAAACAAGGAAAAATTAAAGGTGTTTGTACTGGGCCTGAGGGAAGATGAATAGACAGGTGCATAAATGGGAACAATTCACCCTGGTAAGACGGAGTGGCTGTGGATAGATGCCCCCCCCCCTGTACCCAGGAAGTTGTCATCTTTGGTTCTGGATGGGGTAGCACTGCCCCATTCAGATCCAGTGTGGAACCTGGGGGTCCTCCTGGACTCACAACTCCTGCCCAAAGAGCAGGTGGCAGTTGTGGCCAGGAGGGCTTTTGCGCAGCTTCGGGTTGTGTGCCAGTTACACCCTTTCCTGGATCGGGATGCCCTCCAAACAGTCACTCATGCCGTTGTCATCTCCCACATAGATTATTGCAACGCACTCTACATGGGGCTACCCTTGAAGAGTATCCGGAAGCTTCAGCTGGTCCAGAATGCGGCAGCGTGGGCAGTTATGGGTGCTATAAGATCAGCACATGTGACACCTCTGCTGCGCGAGCTGCAGTGGGTACCAGTTTGCTTCTGGGTCCAATTCAAGGTGTTGGTTATCACCTTTAAAGCCCTACATGGCATGGGGCCAGGGTATCTGAGGGACCGTCTCATCCCGATAACATCGACCCACCCCACTCGATCATGCAGAGAGGGCATGCTTCGGACCCCTTCAACAAGAGAATTTCATCTAGCAGGGTCCAGGAGGCGAGCCTTCTCTGCGATAGCGCCCGCCTTGTGGAATATCTTGCCCGCAGAGGTGAGGCTGGCCCCCTCACTCCTGACCTTCCGGAAGTCTCTTAAGACCTGGCTCTGCCGCCTTGCCTGGGACGAGGGAGGTAATAGTTCCTTCTGAGGGTGGCTGGCCCCATAGTGTCCTCCTTTTTAAATGAGATTTTACCATCCCTTGGATTTTTATATATTATTTATTATACTGGTTTAGATTGTAACTTACAGTATGTTTACAGGTTTTTAATGGTTGACTCTGTTGTAAACCGCCCAGAGTCCCCCATTGGGGGAGATGGGCGGTGATAAATTTGAAAAATAAATAAATAAATAAATAACTGTTTGCAATACCCCCACCAGTCTAGAACCAACTTCATCCTTGTTTCATAAAGTTGCTTCCAAATTTCTCCACCAATTCCATATGGGCTGTTGTGGACACCAGAAAGACTTTCTCTCCATGGTGGAGCAACGACTTTGCGCAGAGCATTCCAGACTCAGTTCATGACATCTTTTTTCTACATCTAAAAAGGACCTGCTGCCTGAGATGAGGAACATAACCCATTGGGTACCATCTTTTAAAAAATAAAGATGCCAGAATCTGTGATACCATGCTCAGGACTGCCAGCCTCATGAGATCACACAAGATATTGATGTTCGCATGAGATCTGGCCCTCTTGTACGATTCCATGCAAGTCACCCAAATGAGGTTTCAAGACTTCATCAGATCTGGGGGATTAAAAAAAAATTGCTTTCTATTATAAGGGGTATGGCATTACTTGAGGATCCAGCCGTTCACAGTGGACATGAATGTCGCATTGATGGCCTTTTCTTTATTCTGCCACATTTAATTGGATCAAACAATACTGAGATAAAACCAAAACAGCTGATTCAGCTTGTTGCCTGCTTATTTAAATTCACTCTTTATTTGCAACCATGAGGACTGGAATCTCCCTTTGTTTTTGAAGAAGGGTTGAGAGCTCAGTCAGAACAGCTGCTTTAACTGCGTTACGTCCTAAATCTTTGACATTTCGGTTGCTGCAGCTTTCATTCCCTCTATTTCATTTTATAACTCACCTTTCTAAACCACCAGACACTCCTTCCTTGCTCTTCTACAGTATCAAAGCAAATAGGTGCATTGATTGAACACTAACAGGGAAAAAAACAATCTTGAAGTGATCATGGTTGCAACATGATGATTTTGGGGCTGTGTTTAACTGACACAAATACTGTATGTGTCAGTAAATCTATTTTATTTATAAAATAAATAAAATATCCCTCCTCAGCCATGGAAGCTCATTGGCTGATCATGAGCCAGTCCCTCCCTCTCAGCCCAAGAGCCAATCAGGTGTAGCAGTGAAGGGGCTGGACTAGGAGTGATGAGAACTGGGTTCTAGTCCCTCCTCAGCCATGGAAGCTCATTGGCTGATCATGAGCCAGTCCCTCCCTCTCAGCCCAAGAGCCAGTCAGGTGTAGCAGTGAAGGGGCTGGACTAGGAGTGATGAGAACTGGGTTCTAGTCCCTCCTCAGCCATGGAAGCTCATTGGCTGACCTTGAACCACTCCCTCCCTCTCAGCCCAAGGGCCAATCAGGTTTAGTGGGGAAGGTCTTGGACTAGGAGCGGGAAGACCCAGGTTCTAGTCCTCCCTCATCCATGGAGGCTCCCTGGGTGACTTTGGGCCAGTCCTTCCCTCTCAGCCCCAGAGCTAGTGTGGGAAAGGTGCCAAACCAGGATAAAGAAACCCTGGTTCTAGCCCTCCCTCAGCCTACCTCACAGAATTGTTGTTGTGGGGGAAAATAGAAGGAAGGAGTGCTGTGGTGGGAGGTAAATCTAATAATGGGGGAAGGTGGGATGTACAGTAAATCTAATAATCAAGTGCCTTGGCCAAAACATTTAACTGACTATCATTAAAACATTATAAATAATGCTGATGAAAAGTTAGTTTCTTCTGTTTCCAACTGCTGTAGGAATTTACATTGTAAGCACAATTATTGCCAATGTGGTGTGATTCCCTCATGCAACACACTTAACATGGATACCAAATTAACCTGTTTTCTGGATTCGTACAATACATTTAACCATAAACTAATCAGAGGTGGGATTCACACAGTATGCTAGACAGTGTAGGAGGGGAGGTGACCTTGACAGAAATATGCAAGAACTGGTGCCTAAGCAAAAAGTCCTGGGAAACAAGATAATATTCAGAAGCAGCTCAGGCAAATGTCTCCCTGATCTACTGGAATATAAGAAAGAGGGGAGGTACAGCACAATCAGACTTGCGAGTTTCTGTTATTATATATATATATTTCCGTTCAATCGTGTCCGATTCTCAGAGACTGCCTGGACAAGTCCCTGCAGTTTTCTTGGCAAGATTTTCAGAAGTGGTTTGCCATTGCCTGCTTCCTAGGGCTGAGAGAGAGTGACTGGCCCAAGGTCACCCAGCTGGCTTCATGCCTAAGGCGGGACTAGAACTCACGGTCTCCTGGTTCCTAGCCCAGTGCCTTAACCACTACACCAAACTGGCTTTCATCTCTGTTAATATAGCCCAGTCTTTTTCAAACTTGGCAACTTCAAGATGTATGGACTTCAACTTCCAGAATTCCCCAGCCAGCATGCTGGCTGGGGAATTCTGGGAGTTGAAGTCCACACATCTTAAAGTTGCCAAGGTTGAGAAACAGTTATAGCCCATCTCAATAAACTAGTTTTAGTCTTCTCATGGAGTTGATTTTCTGGTCTGGTCTACCTAGTGGGGCTAACAGACAGTAACCTAAGCTGAGTTTTATTTATTTATATTTCAAATTTAGTCAGTGCCCATCTCACTCAAAGAGCAACTCTGGGCGGTTTACAATAAAACACCAACCACGTTAACACCAACCAAGCATATTGTGTTGCATGCATGCACCTGCTAATGCTTTACCTATTCTTGTGTGAATACAGCCACTGGGTATTTTGGGGCCAGTCATTCTCTCTCTGCCAAATCTACTTCACAAGGCTCAGGTTGAGAGGGTAAATAGAAGAGTGTAAACTGCCTTCAGGTCTTTAGAGGAAAGGTATCATATAAATATAAGAAACAAGCACACCAATAAATAATTGAACAAATAAAAACAAGGGTGCCTGCAGGATATTGTCAAGAAAATCAAGATGGCAGCCACGATGCTGCAATTAAAGCTCCACCTGGTTTTTACGTGTGCATAAAAGTGTTGAAATAGAAAAAAATATCTGAAACAATTCCAGTTTGTTGCTATACAAATTATTCTTTATGGAAAAGACCTTGAGAGACGGGGCAAAGAGATGCTGCCAAGGGAACAGTCAGATAAGAGACAGCATAGCCCATAACTGGATAGTGGGTGGGGCAAGAGGCTCAGAAGGGACCCTCCCTAGTTTCTTGGACTGAAAGGAGACGGCGGGAGAATTGTACTTTCAGACTTGCAAGATTCCGTTAATGAAGCTTTACAATATGGTAGAATTAGCTCAACTGGTTGAGATTCCTATCTAGTTTACCCCACGAGGCTGACATCAATCTTGCGAGTCTGAAAGTACAATCCTCCCCTGGCAGCGTCTCTTTGCCCAGTCTCTCAAGGTCTTTCCCACATACCATTACATCTCTTCATCCCTTTGTGTCATGACATTTTGTTTGTTTTCCTTTTCTCTCCATTTAATCATAACATATCTGGGCTTCAAAATATGAATGACCAGTAGATGGCAGCAAAGAGGTAAAATCCATTTTATGTGTCTCTTTGCCTCCCCCTAGTGGTCACCCAGATGTTTACAGCTGAAATAATGTATGCCTGCTCAATTCATCTCTTGTGTTGGGCCTTTTTTTATTATAAGCCATAATGTGGCTTGTTTGGTTTTGGCTTTACACACTGTGGCTTATCCAACAGAACATGATTAAGCAATCTACAGCTTAATATGGTGTCTAAGCCTAACCATACATCATACACAAGTCACTTTGGGGTCATTCTGGACTGAAAATATTTTCTGCCTATCAATGCTTAACCCCAGTCACTTTTTAGATACAAACTCTGTTCTCAGTTATAGCTTAAGTCTTCCCTGGATAATTTTAAAAAGTCTTATTTTTATGGCTTAGAAAAACTAATTGAAATAAGGTAGTGGGGTGGGAAGAGCAGGTCAGCGTTGTTGGTTTTTTTTTAATGACGATCTCTCTCCCCTTTCGTAAGGAAGTGTGATAGCCACCAAGTGAGAAGGGGGGTCAACCATTTAATGATGGCAATTAACACATCTCACATTTAAATTGATGTTATCTCTTTAATAGAAGGGGAAAGAGAATATTGGTGCCCAGAACCCCCTGGGGAGTAAATTCATACTACGGTATTGATTTGATTGTTATCCCCCCCACTCCTTTGCCTCAATTCCATGGCCTCTTGAGTAATAAAGATTAAACTGCAAAGCATTCTGATATGACTTTGAAATGTTGGAAAGATAAAGAGGAAAACAAAATCAGCCACTGTTGGGCCAAGCATTATTATCTTTGGCTAGTTTTCTTCTCTTTTACACCAGTAGTTTGATTATGTCATCTTCCCTTCTTAATTCTGTTTTATTTGCTTTTCTTTATTTTCTCTCTCTCTCTCTCTCTCTCTCTTTCTCCTCCTCCTCCTCCTCTAACCAAGAGATGTGCTTGATGAACTCCCCACTAAATAACTGGGGGGGGAAGCTGTGGCTTTTTTCAATATTAAGTCAGTTTATGATCTGTTGCTGTTCCTGTGAAGGAGAAGGAAGAAAGATGTTTTTGGAAGCAGAAACATGAAATGCCAGGGAGACATTTTGGCTAGTTTTACCTAGGGGAGCCAATTAATCATATGAGCTTTTAATCAATTAATCAGCTGACTGATTAAATTGACATACATTTCCATAGGAGAAAAAGTAATTGCTCAGAAGGGGGGGAAAAACGCATATCTCACTTGGAGATGAAGCTTGCAGGAGGGAATGCTAAATTTCTCCCTACCATAAGGCAGAGGGCAGCTCCTTTATATGGCATATATGGGGGGGAGGGGCAAGAAGAGAGCTGCTGTTATTTTCCCCAAGTCTTGCAAGTTAGCCTGCCCCCCCCCCCCCCAAGTTAGCCAGCTGCTCCTCAGCTGCAGTTCTTGAACTAAAAGAAGGCAAGTTACCTTTTAAATCAGTGAGTAAAATGTTTTGAATTAACCACAGGGAGTGTGTCTTCATTCCTTACTCTCTCTCTCAAACTACTAAAGCAGAGCTTTCCAAACTGTGTGTGGCGCAGTGTCTGGGTGTGTTGCGGCTGCTGCTGCCTCCAAGCCCTGCCAGGATTCCATGCAGGTCCTAGTGCCTGCCTTGTGCCCTGCTGTAAGAGTGTGTCACGAAATGATGCCCTGCTGTAAGAGTGTGTCGCAAAATGATGCATGTCTAAAAAGTGTGTCACCAACATGAAAAGTTTGGAAAGCTCTGTACTAGAGCAACGTTTCTCAACCTTGGCAACTTCAAGATTGTGGACTTCAACTCCCAGAATTCCCCAGACAGCCACCCATTGAGTTGAAGTCCACCCATCTTGAAGTTGCCAAGGTTGAGAAACACTCTACTAGAGAATGCCTCAAAGTTTACCAGAGAATCTGCCAGCCACATTCCACATTGTTTGGAAAGGGAAGGAATGCCTCCTCCAATTTGATCCTTTCCATCTCATCCATCTCCTGCCCCTGCACCCAGAAGAGAATGCCTCTTCTCAGGTGATGCTTGTTGTATGCAGTTTTTATAAGCACAAATGCTAAGCTGTCTGGTCTTGGTGAGAGGCATCTATTTTGTCAATCCAATGGACTTTAAATGGATTAAATGGAGCCAATTAGATTCCTTCCTGAATGTGTGCTGTGAACCTGACTCCAGAAAGGACAAAGAAAGAATAACTGACATTGTTTCCTCTATGATCAGCTTTCCAGCCTCTCTGCATCAGGAATGATGGCACAATTCAATCACAAAGATGGGGTGCGTTCTCTGCCCCTAACATGGGCTGGCTGAAAGTTAAATCTACTTTCACGAGGTTAACTATGTTGCCTGCTCCAGGCCAAAATGACAAAGCACCTTGTAATTCTTTAAAGATGAAGAAGCTTATCAATGCCTCAATGTTCATGGACCACAGTCCCCTTCCTCGGATGCATAGAAAGAGCCAGTTTGGTCTAGGACAGGGGTCGGCAAACTTTTTTATGCCAGGAGCCATTTTGACATTTATAAAATTTATGATATCACTCGAGGGCCAGGGGGCGGGGTTTGAGGGTGGGAGCCAATCGCGTGGAAGGGGGTGGGGTTTGCAGGCGGGAGCCAATTGCGTGGAAGGGGGTGGGGTTTGCGTGTGGGAGCCAATTGCACGGAAGGGGGCAGGGTTTGCGGGTGGGAGCCAAGGGGTTCACTTCAGATTAGCAGGTCTGGAAGTAATAACTAGATTGGACAAAATCGTCCTCAAAAATTCCGCGAAGTGACGCCGGCAGAGATAGGACGAGTTAGAGGCGGGCCCATCGTGCTTTCAATGGATTGGACAGTTCTGCCACCCTGATGGGCCCCGCAGCTCCTCCTCCGCCCTTCCATTGGCTGGTGGAGTGGAACCCTCTCCCGGGGCTGCTCCCGCAGATGGCTCTGACTTAGTTGAGTGGGGAGCGGAGGGGAACGATTGGTGGGCTCGGCGTCTGCGCAGTGGGGAAAATGTTGGCCGAGGTGTGGCTGGCTTTGTCCGCTTGTTTCTTCACCGCGCTGCTGGCTCTGCGAGCGGTGCCGCTGAAAGCTCCGCCCGTGGCTCTCTCGCTCAACCTCGCCGGGCTCTTTCAGGACCTGATCCGGTACGGGAAGACCAAGACCGCCTGTGGGCAGCGCCCTGCCCTTCTGCAGACCTTTGATGTTCCCAAGAGAACCCGCACAAGAGCCACACTCAAGGGGCCAAAGAGCCGCATGTGGCTCGCGAGCCGCGGTTTGCCGACCTCTGGTCTAGGAGACTGAGAGTTCTAGTCCCGCCTTAGGCAGGAAAGCCGGCTGGGTGACCTTGGGCCAGTCCCTCTCTCTCAGCCCTAGGAAGGAGCCAACGGCAAACCAGGAGGCTGAGAGTTCTAGTCCTGCCTTAGGCATGAAAGCCGGCTGGGTGACCTTGGGCCAGTCCCTCTCTCTCAGCCCTAGGAAGGAGCCAATGGCAAACCAGGAGGCTGAGAGTTCTACTCCAGCCTTAGGCATGAAAGCTGGCTGGGTGACCTTGGGCCAGTCCCTCTCTCTCAGCCCTAGGAAGGAGCCAATGGCAAACCAGGAGGCTGAGAGTTCTAGTCCCGCCTTAGGCATGAAAGCCGGCTGGGTGACCTTGGGCCACTCTGTCTCTCTCTCAGCCCAACTCACCTCACAGGGTTGTTGTTGTGGGGAAAATAGGACGAAGAAGGAGTACTAGGTATGTTAGCTGCCTTGTGTTATTTATAAAAAAATAAAAAAGGCAGGATAAAAATTAAATAAATAAATAAATAAAATTTGTAGGTAGCTGTGTGACACTAACAAGCAAACTCTGGATATTACTGAATCAGACACCGAAGACACACTTTCCAATAACTCATGCTATGCAGGCCACGATACCGTATCTTGGGCTGGAAAAATCCAGATTAACTCGCTTCCCTGCTTGGTCCAAAGCCCTTTTTTGGAATCCAATCCAAAGGATTGCACAGCCCTATAGATTACTCTTCACTCCTGTTTGCTGGCGTATCCCCTAGCTTCTGATTTACACCCCTGGACTCATCTCAGAATCTGGCAGAACATCTTGCTTGTCCTGATCCTCTGGAAACCTGGGTTGTGTCACCACGTGCCAAGGAGCAGAAAAGACTCCCCAAAATACCCTACGGTATCATTTCCCAGCTTTGGCCCACAGTATTTGAAGGACCACCACTTGCTATATGTTCCTACCTGTAACCAGAGGACATTCTTAAAGGTAAAGCTATTAGACCTGGCCTGCAAAGATCCAAATGACCAGTGGATGGCAGCAAAGAGATACAAAAACCATCTTCCTGCCATCAAATGGATTTGATAGTTCTCTGGGCACCTCTGTGCTGTGTTTCCACTTACAATGTAGTCCACTTTTAGTAGCTGATATTTTTTTCAGCCATACATGAACCAACCTTCCTTCCTTCCTTCCTTCCTTCCTTCCTTCCTTCCTTCCTTCCTTCCTTCCTTCCTTCCTTCCTTCCTTCCTTCCAACAGAAAAGAAGGAAAAAAGAAAAAGGGGAAAGACAAAAATAAGTTGATGTTTGACTGCCAAGCTATCACTTAAGCCCTTGTTCCTGCTTACTGGGGGCTTATTAAACCTCATTCAATGCCCACAGCCGAGCGAGATCAATAGGTGCTCCAAGCAAAAATGACTCGGTTTGGTCACTGTTGCCCATGTTGCAGAATTGATCCGGCGCGGCTGCTGCATTCGGAAAAATCCATCTCTCCCCCCTTCCCTTCTCCCAGATGGGTTGCTAGGCAACGGGTCTCGTGTGGGTAGCCATTGGTCAGCATCTGCGGACTGGTCTCCAATGTCCCCTCGGTGGTCAGTTGGTCAGTTTGGGCTGCAATCTATCCTCCAAGCTGGCTCCAGGGGTGGGGGAAGAGAGGGAGAAAACGGATCAATAGTAGCTCACATTTAACCTTTCTTCATCTTCTCCTTTCTGAAAATGGGAGGGGGAAACTTCTAGAAAACTATATTGACCCATCCCTTATCGCTCTGTAGCACCAGAGCTGCTTTGTGGGGAAAGGCTGGCTTTCTCTGAGATGCAGTTTGCCACTGGTGATCTGCTCATTCCCTAGCAAAACAGGAGCTGCCCTGTTTACTTTCATCTCTTGCTTTCTGCTCTGAGGTGGTGAAGGGAGAAGTGCAGTTTGATGGGATTCGGAACTGCTAAAACCTGCTTTAAAAGATTCATGGGCATTATTCGGGAAAAGGTCACGTTAAAGTCTTCCCTGACTTTGAGCCAGCCCAATAAATGTGTGGCCTAACGTAGCTGAGAAACGTTGAGGATAACTTGCCACGGAGGTCTTCCCATTAATGTCGTGAACTTTTGAGAATGGGTGAAACTTAAACGCACCCTGCTCCGAAGTCTCCGTCGCTTTCATCTTGTGATTTAAGAATTTGGGGGAATTATCCTAAAATGGTTGCAGCTTGATAATGTACAGCTCTTCAGGCAAACATGTAAAGCCTGTATGAGACACCAAGAGAGCCAATTTGGTTCAGTGGTTAAAAGCTCCAGGAGAAAGTGGGAGACGGTGAGTTTTAGTCCTGCCTTAGGCACAAAGCCAGTTCTTTCTGTTCTTTCTGAAGCAGCAGCCATTGCTTGTCAGAAGACAGCGGTCTGGGTGCTCACTTCCATCCCCAGATGTTCGCAATGCTGCTCTTTCCTCTCTAGTGTCTCCAGTTTGGGGTGTTTCTGCTGCACTGCCCTCTCCATTTTGGCCCTGCTGTAAGAGTTGAACCACATATGGGTCAGAAGATAACCACAAGTTCTTCTGTACTTCTGGGTGACCTTGGGCCAGTCACTCTCTCTCAGCCCTGGGAAGGAGCCAATGGCAAACCAGGAGACTGAGAGTTCTAGTCCCGCCTTAGGTACAAAGCCAGCTGGGTGACTTGGGGCCAGCCCCTCTCTCTCAGCCCTGGGAAAAATAAGGCAAGGACAAACCACTTCCAAAAATGTTGCCAACAGAACTGCAGGTGTCAAGATTGATGTGAAAACACTAAAAAAAAAAGCTACACAGAATTATTAACCATAGAAACATAAGAGTTGCAAGAGGTCTTTGAGGTCTAGTCCAACCCCCTCCCTCCCACTGCTGTATCCACTAGAACAGTGTTTCTCAACCTTGGCAACTTGAAGGGGTGTGGACTTCAATTCCCAGAATTCCCCAGCCAGCATGCCTTATTTTTCCCAGGGCTGAGAGAGAGGGGCTGGCCCCAAGTCACCCAGCTGGCTTTGTACCTAAGGTTGAGAAAGACTGCACTAGAGCATCTCTGATAGATGGCCATTTAGCTTCTGTTTGAAGACCTCCAGCGAGAGAAATTGCACTTCATGTGGAACTGAATGTATCCTGCGTGAAAAAAGCAGCGTTCCGTGTGCGTCATGCCGGCCACATGACTGTGGAAGCGTCTTCGGACAACGCTGGCTCTTCGGCTAACAAACTGAGATGAGCACCGGCCCCTAGAGTCAGACACGACTGCACAAATGTGCAGGGGGAACCTTTTTAAGGGATATTAGACATTGTAGTTCAGTCTGTAGACCATAGGATCTATCAGTGCAAAGGAATATTCTGTACTGTTTTTGGCCAGAGTGGAGCCCATTTCCCCTTCCTTCCTTCCTTCCTTCCTTCCTTCCTTCCTTCCTTCCTTCCTTCCTTCCTTCCTTCCTTTCTCTCTTCTCTCTTCTCTCTTCTCTCTTCTCTCTTCTCTCTTCTCTCTTCTCTCTTCTCTCTTCTCTCTTCTCTCTTTCTTTTCATAGCTCAAGGCAACACATCTGGTCTTCATTCTTTCCTATTACTGTGCTGCTGCCCAGCTGTTCTATGAAGGAAATCTGGTTGAGAGATGAAGGGTTGGGTTTGCATAACGCAATTAACTCATGTTCTGGATCAGGATTTGCCTACGATGGTTTTGGTTGATTTTGGTGTGGTTTGGTGTAGTGGTTAAGGCATCCGGCTAGAAACCGGGAAACCATGAGTTCTAGTCCTGCCTTAGGCACAAAGCCAGCTGGGCAACCTTGGGCCAGTCACTCTCTCTCAGCCCTGGGAAGCAGGCAATGGCAAACCACTTCTGGAAAACCTTGCCGGGAAAACTGCAGGGACTTGTCCGGGCAGTCTCCGAGAATCAGACATCATTGAACGGATAAAAAAAGAAAACTGTGAGCCACCTAGACTCCTGCTGCAAGTAGCAGCATATAATGAATGTAATTAAGTAAGTAAGTGAGTAAATATTCAACAGGCTAAATCACACAAGCATAAAAGACAACCTGAAGTTATTCAAGCTTAGCCGGCATCGTGAATGCACCATGTCTTTAACTGACCTAGATAAATGTACTGTGTGGACACAGCCACTATTCACTGAGCTTCTGGATCAAGCCGGGATTTCAGCCTTGGGCCACCACCCTTTCACATGGTGCTCTAACCCCTGGGCTACACTACCTCTCTTGATTCACGCCTTCAGAGGCCCCTGTCCTGATGTGCAAACCCAGCATCCCGTCACTGCCTCCCCCTCTGAGCTCCCTGGGGAAAGGCTTTCAGTTCACAGAGCTGATTTGTACGCGGGGAATATTTGTCTGAACAGCTGTGGCAGAATGACGGCTGTGCTAAGCGGTTCTTCACTTTGACATAAGTAATGTTTGTGCCAGGTACCACAAGGACCCGCTGTGCCAAGAGGATGTCTCAAGAAGACCATTAACTGCTCTCTTTTTTCCCCTTCTTGGGTGTTTGTTTTCACTTAGGGCTAACATCAATATTTCAATATTTGACTGGCAATCCACTGGCCCTGTCAGCTGCCGAGATCTTAGCAGTATCTCTGCCAGACAGACGGGTGTTCTTAAACCTCAGCATAAATCTTTGCTCTGATCTTGAGCCTCAGCCATCAAACTCCTCCTAATGAGATGGATTCTGCCTGGCCCGGATTTGCAGCAGCCCAGGTCTCGGATGAGGGCTGAGTCAGGGGCGGCATACAGCTCAGTGGTTGACTTGGAGAACCACAGAATCAAATGTAGGGGTCTGCTGGGGGAGGGGAGCAACAAGGGCAAGCAGTGAAACATTGTGATGCAAACCCCACTGTTTGCAGACGGTATTTGCATAGGTTGTCACAGCACAGTTTGGAAAGGGTGGACTTTGCATTGGGACCTCACAACGGTCATATTGTCATCTTGGTTAGCAACAGATGTCTGGGTAATCAAAGAGTTATCAAGTTGGCAGAACCTCAAAGGGCTTCTAACCCAGCCTCAATGTGAGAAATCCACTGCTATAGAACCCCACACTTCTCTTAACTGTGTCCTTTGCGATTACTGCATTGTGTGTGTGTGAGGGTAGGTGGGTGGGTGGGCTGGTGTATCCAACAACCTGAGGTCAGTCCTTCAAAGTAGGCCAGGCCAAGAAACAGACACTACAGGGATTCCTACTACTTTATTGTTATAGAATATATCAGTGTTTCTCAACCTTGACAACTTTAAGTTGTGTGGACTTCAACTCCCAGAATTCCCCAGCCAGCCTTGCTGGCTGGGGAATTCTGAGAGTTGAAGTCCACACATCTTAAAGTTGCCAAGGTTGAGAAACACTGGGGTATATTAACGAAACCTGTCCCAAGCCAGCACTAAATTCCTCTATGCTTAAATCTCCCATTTGGGGGAGATGGGTGGTCATATAAATTTAAATAATAGATAGATAGATAGATAGATAGATAGATAGATAGATAGATAGATAGAGACAGACAGACAGACAGACAGACAGACAGACAGACAGACAGACAGACAGACAGACAGACAGACAGCTATGGAAGAGCAGGCGACTTAGCAAAATTGCCAGCTTCTGTGCTGCCTTCTTCCACCCCCATTTGAGCCTTCTCCCCAGCATCAGCATGGCAGAGTTGCCAATAAATCTGCAACCTTGATACAGGTGTGGGAGGAGATGGGAGGAGAACAGAGGAGATGCGCGTGTTGGAGCTCCGCAGCCACCAGCAAATTGAGTACAGCAGCCAAAGGAAAGAAGGTGTTTTTCCGTCAGAAGGAGTGGAGGGTCCAAAAGAGAGGAAAAGAAGTATAGCAGCCCAGCAAGACAAAGCACAACGTAAAAAAGGTGCAAGAGCTCTACATGCTGGCCATTAACAGGAAAAAAAAGAAGAAATCTCAGAGAGAGGGGACTGTAATGGTATGTGGGAAAGACCTTGGGAGACGGGGTGAAGAGATCCTGCCTAGGGAATGGTCAGGTAAGAGAGAGCATAGGCCGCAGGTGGATAGTGGGCGGGGCAAGAGGCTCCCTAAGAGCAGGTGGCAGTCGTGGCCAGAAGGGCTTTCATGCAACTTCGAGTTGTACGCCAGCTTCGCCCTTTCCTGGACCGAGATGCCCTCCGTACAGTCACTCATGCCCTGGTCATCTCCCATATAGACTATTGCAATGCACTCTACATGGGGCTACCCTTGAAGAGTATCCGGAAGCTTCAGCTGGTCCAGAATGCGGCTGCGCGCGCAGTTATGAGTGCCCCTAGATCGGCACACGTGACACCTCTGCTGCGTGAGCTGCAGTGGGTACCAGTTTGCTTCTGGGTCCAATTCAAGGTGTTGGTTGTTACCTTTAAAGCCCTACATGGCATGGGACCAGGCTACCTTAGAGACCGCCTCATCCCTAGAGCATCGACCCGCCCCACCCGGTCATGCAGAGAGGGCATGCTACGGATCCCATCAGTAAAAGAATTTCACCTAGCGGGATCCAGGAGGCGTGCCTTCTCTGCCGTAGCACCCGCCCGTTGGAACATCTTGCCCCTTGAGGTGAGGCTAGCCCCCACACTCCTGACCTTCAGGAAGCAACTGAAAACCTGGCTCTGCCACCTCGCTTGGGAAGGGATGAGTAATAGTTCTTCCTGGGGATGGCTCGCACCGTAAATAGTTTGGTTCGTAAACATCACTTACAGCCTCTTGGATTTTATATTTTTATATTTTTAATTATTGTATAAAGTGTTTTATATGTTTTTAATTGCTGACTTGGTTGTAAACCGCCCAGAGTCCCCTTGTGGGGGGAGATGGGTGGTGATATAAGTTAGAAATAATAAATAATAAATAAATAAGTTCTCAGGCTGTAAAGGTGATGGCGGGAGAATTGTACTTTCAGACTTGCAAGATTGATGTCAGCCTTACCAGGTAAACCAGACAGGAAGCACAACCAGATAAATTAATTCTACTTTATTGTAAAGCTACATTAACAGAATCTTGCAAGTCTGAAAGAATAATTCTCTCCCCCATCTCCTTTACAGCCTGAGAAGTTAGGGAAGGTCCCTTCTGAGCCTCTTTCTCCTCCCATTATGCAGCTGCGGGCTACTCCCTCTCTTATCTGACCATTCCCTAGACAGTATCCCTTTGCCCCATCTCCCAAGGTCTTTCCCACATACCATTACAGTCCCCTTTTGTTGTTGTTCAGTCGTTTAGTCGTGTCCGACTCTCCCTTCTTTCTTTTGCCCCATTGAATCAGGGAGGAGCCTTCCTGAGTCTCTTCCAAATACTACCTGGTTTCCCAGGATATAAGGGACATTTCAGCCCCCTTTGCTTACATAACGGTTCTTGCATATTTCTCTCAAGGTCATATCCCCGATTCTCTAGGCCTCTGCTTGGACACATCCAGAGAAGAGGAGCACACCACCCCCCTCAGTAATTGGATCCATTATCAGATGTTGTTCAAACGTTTTTTTCTTGTCCTTCGATCAGTATCTGCCTTCCTTATTCCAGTCTTGTGCTCAAGAACAATAGAAAACAGGTCTCAATCTTCTTCTCCATGATACCCTTTCAAGCTGGGGTGTCCGGGGGTGATGGTGGTGTTTGTAGTCAGCAAGGTGGTGCATGGAATGTCTTCAGGCTAAATGTGTCCAGTTCCCCCAGTCCCTCCCATCCCAAGATTTAATTTCCAGTCTTGTGATCATGGTTGCTCTCCTCCTTTGCACTCGTTCTAGTTCTATCAATGGAGCTGGTGAGATCAAGGAAGCAAGAACGGCACTGATTTCCGAAAAGTCTCTTTAATGCTAAAAAGGCTCCCCCCCCCCCCCGCAAAATTGTGCAGTCGTGTCCGACTCTAGGGGCCGCTGCTCATCTCCGTTTGTTAGCCGAAGAGCCAGCGTTGTCCGAAGACGCTTCCACGGTCACGTGGCCGGCATGACGCACGCGGGACGCTGTTACCTACCCACCAAAGTGGTACCTATTCATCTACTTGCATTTGCATGCTTTCGGATTGCTACGTTGGCAAGAGCTGGAGCTAGTGCGGGAGCTCACTCGTCACGCGAGGCTAGGGATTCGAACCTCCAAACTTGCGATCTTCCGATTGACAAGCCTGGCATTTTACCCGCTGAGCCACAATGCCCATCTCACCAATAACCACATCCAATTTGCCTGGCTCGTAGATCTTACATTCCAGGTTCCTATGGTGTGTTGATCTATAGAACATCGGATTCGTCCAAATTGCTACATTGGCAAGAGCTGGGGCAAGTGCGCGAGCTCACTCCGTCACGCGGGGCTAGGGTCTCGAACCTCCGAACTTGCGACCTTCCGATCGACAAGCCTGGCGTCTTACCCGCTGAGCCATCGCGCCCCTTAATCTTTAATGCTAGTCCAAGATAAATACAGAAACGTGAACATTCTGAGAGTAAATTCCCAGATTCAGTTATAGTGAGTTAGTTACGGCAGTCTCTTTGAAACACTTTCCCCCTATGCCTCTTCAGATATAAGAACAAGGTGTTTGTCAGAAGAGGCAACCCAGTCCAGACAAACACCTTGTTCCCCACTTCCCACAAATGCTTCCAAGTTTGTATACATTTTTGTTAAAATACAGTGCTAGAACTGACACAGTACTTTAGCCAGTGCTTGTCCAATGCAAATGGAGTGGAACAATTACTTCCCATTATTTGGATGCTATAATTCTGTTTGGGGCAGCCTAAAATGACCTCTGCTTTTTAGCAGCAGCGTCACCCTGCTGATTCATATTCTGCTTTTAATAAAGTAGGAATCCAAGATGTCCTTCACACAGACTGCTGTAAGAAATGAAACTGCAGATGCAAGAAGAGTTGAATCAGCACTGAGGAGGTGCCTCCCAATCTCAAAGTCACGAAGAGGACACCCATATTTCAACTGACTACAAAAAGCAGGAAAAAAGGCATAGAATTTAAACCCTGAAGCACAGACACATATTTAGGCTTTGATTTCTATGTACCATAATAAGCAAACCTCTGTGTTCATGGCTTCATTCTTGTCTGCAATAAAGTAATGAATCTAGCTATGATTGGTTTGTGAGTATTGTTGTAATCAAATCCCCGAATATAGGGTTAAGAGTTTGGAGAGTTGAGATTTATTGACATGTTTGTCATGAAGCCTGACAGTTACCTCATTCTATTTCTGTGTATTTGACTTCGTTTTTCTAAGTGACGTTAAATTTCATCCTGTTATTTTGAAATCTAGCAATTAATTTAACTCTAATTTTCTATAGAGTATTAGCTACTCTACTCACCCTATGTCTTCCACAAACATGGTAAGCATTTATTTCATCTTTTCATCAAAGTCATTAATGTTGAAGAGTATCAGTCCCAGGATCAAGCCCTGCAGCACCACACTTAATACTGATTCAATATGTTGGGGATCCATTGACAAGCATGGTACACTTTTCAAGCCAGCTGTAGGTCCATCAAATATATGTATTATCTAGTCCATACTCAACTAGCTAGGTAATAAGAAATGTCATGGTGTAAATTATCAAATGTTTAGCAAAAGTAAAGATATATTATGCCAACAGCATTCCCACAGTCTACTAAGGAAGTTACATAATAAAAAATGATATAAAATTAGTGCAATAGGACTTGTTATAACAAATCCATGTTGACTTGTTTCATGTGTATTGAAAATTATACATGCAGAAAGTCTCAGAGCATATTTAATATTTTAGGCAACTAGTTTAGCCCCTAATCATTTCTTCTTTGTCCAAACATGTTGAATGCCTTTAAAATTTCCAGATAGGATTTAAGCCCACTTACCATCTCTCTGACCTTCTCTGGGCATATTCCGTTTTATTGGAATCCTGTTAGAGCACAATGACCAACATTTGCCAGGGTTCTTCAGATTTAGTCTTGCCTTCCCTTTGCATCTTCTAACCTCAACAAAGCTACAAACAGGGACACATTCCTTGTCCTTTTCTTCCATATTAATATGACCATTAAAATAATTGGCTTCAGGCAAACGTAGCACAAATTACAGTTTATTATATTCAAGAATAGCAACCATTGTAGTTGGAACTGGATTTTCCTTTCATACAAACAGTGGCTGCCTTATATTAATTGTTGGGAGCGGCTGACCACACAAGTGTATGCATTCCTTTGACCAAATCTAGACGTTGTTTTACTAAAACATCATTTTCTAATTTGATGATCTTTGTATGTGTTGGACCTCAATTCCCATAGTCCTCTACCTAGCATGATCAATAGCTGGAGGGATTTGGGGGTGAAGGTACTTTGTGGTCTCAGGATGTTGGGCGGTTCCCAGAGACATGTGCTGCTTCACCATTCTTCCTTACTTTATTCAGCTTAACATTTGGCTTCAGAAAAGTTAATCCACAGGCAAGAAAGCTAGAGCTTCCCATGTTGACTCCATGACTTCTCCAGCTCTGGATTCTGAACATGGATGATCCATTTATTTGTCCTAGCTCAGAGCTGTATATTGATCTGTCTTCTTCCATTAATTTGTCTTACATGTGGATAGTGTCAATATATAATTGAGCCACTAGGAGGCACTGGAGTTAATTGAATCTGGATAGAGACAAAAAACGTTACCCATTTTTATTCTTATTTGGAAGGAACAATAATATTCTTGTCTGGCTTCTTGATTGATGTATTCTACATGATACTATAACACTTAAGCCCCCTTTAAAGTGACTAAACCAGGGTTGACACTACAGTTTGGTTATAAAATTCCAAAAGCTAAGAAGTCAATGTTCTGATGGACTACAGTAATGCAGCTGGTTCTCAGGAAGGAGGGATCACATTCCAAGGAGGGGAGCGAGATAAGAGAAAACACAGTCCGGGAAGTGATTGTGGGGAAACCAAGAGGTTCAGAATTACCCCGCCCTAGAGCCTTCCCAGGTTATTTCCCCTGAGGTTAGGTAGAGTAGCTTTAGTCTGGCAAGATTCTGTCTATACAGTGTGAGCAAATTAAGAACTGAAGTTTGACTGGATTGATTCTTTGAAGTTCTTGGGCTGGGCCTGACAATGTTGAAATAACAATGTTTTAGATTCCCACAATCTGAGTATCCAACAGTGGTGGAAGAATTTTGATTGATATTGCAATGCAAATTAAACTCATTTGTCCTGAACCCATTATTTATTTATTTATTTATTCATTCATTCATTTTATTTAATTTATCCCCGCCCATCTCCCCAAATAGGGAACCATCTCCCCGAATTATGTCTGAATTAGGCAACCTCTGCCGATCAGTAGGTCGGCAGTTCGAATCTCCGCGTGGCGAGGTGGGCTCTCGTCACTTGCCCCAGCTCCTGTCAACCCAACAGTTCGAAAGCTAATGCAAGTAGATAAATGGGTACCACCTTACGTGGGAGAATGTGCTGGCGACCTGTCGGGGGTCGCCCTCAGCACGAAGAAGATCCCGTGAATGGTGGTGGAGGACGACGAATCCCGAATAGCAACATCCAGGACGTCAGCAGCCGACTCGGAAGCAAGGTATCCTGGAACTTGTAGTCCAATACCCACGGAAGAAGAGTCGGTTCCTTTACCCCTTCCCTCAGTGCGCAGCAAACATTGTTTAATATTGAATGTATAAATATGAATTGCAATGTATGTAAGCCGCCTAGAGCCCTCCGTCTAGGGAGGGGATAGGCGGGGTATAAATACGTAAATAAATAAAATAAATAAATAAAATAAAACCTTTATCAGAGAATGGGTTGCACCTTTGAGGTTGAACAGGAAACTAGAAAGCACACTGTGAGATAACCAGGACCTAGAGAGAGAAGTGTGAGAGAAGCATGGTGGCTCAGCAGGTAAGATGCCAGGCTTGTCAATCGGAAGATCGCAAGTTCCGAGGTTTGAATCCCTAGCCTCGCATGACGGAGTGAGCTCCCGCACTCGCCCCAGTTCTTGCCAACCTAGCAATTCGAAAGCATGCAAATGCAAGTAGATGAATAGGCACCACTTCGGTGGGTAGGTAACAGTGTTCCATGCGCGTCATGCCGGCCACATGACCGCGGAAGCATCTTCGGACAGCGCTGGCTCTTCGGCTAACAAACGGAGATGAGCACCGGCCCCTAGAGTCAGACACGACTGCACAAATGTGCGGGGGGAACCTTTACCTTTTTTTAGAGAGAGAGAAGGAGCCCTATTAGGAAAGCAAGTGGATGGGCTGGTGTGACATTTAACATCTAAAGAAGCCTTCTCAAATCCTCTTACTCTCCCTACCCATCTGAGAAGAAAGCATTATACTTACAACACACAACCCAAACAAAGTTACAGCAGTCCAAAGAACTGCAATTCCCACTTAAACTGCCCTGCCAAATTCTGCTGGTAAATTGCATTCAGTTTTGGCAGCAATGTCAAATGAAAGCTGTAGGGATAGTCTGTGCTCCTCTGAATCAAAATCTATCTTGCATTTTGTCAAGTCGTAGGATGCACTTTTCCAGTGGGGAAAAATATACGAAGATACACATACAGGTAGTCCTTGTTTAACAACTGCCTCATTTAGTGAGTGTTCGCAGTTACGACGGTGATGAAAAAGTAACTTTACGACCAATCCTCGCATTTATGACCTTTGCAGGTCTGTAAAGCAAAGGAAAGCTGAAGTCAGTTCATAAGCCCAGTTATGGTTTCACTTGGCAACCGCTTTGCTTAATGACTGAGTTGCTGGTCCCAATTGTGATCACTAAACAAGGACCACCTGTATTAGGGAACAGTAAATCCAAAATGTATATATTAATGAAGATAACCTACCAAAGAATATTAAAAGAAGGGGATGTTGGGAGAAATGCATATACTAGGAGAAGAAAAGAACCGTGTACCACCAAGAATATCTTTGGAGAAACATATTTGAAAGCCCAGTTTCACCCCATGATGCTACTGAGTGAGGTAGCATTTGTGGTCCACGCTGCCATGTCTGTCAATCAAAGCCTTTGCATGCAAAGGAAGGACAGAGCTTTGATGGCACAGGTGCAGCTGCCATCCTGACTTTTTTGACACCCTCCCCGAAGCCCCTGAATGGGTCAGGTTGTATGGCTGAGGTGCAGGGACAGGTCACCTGATCCAGGCTAACTAAGATGTAATGCCTCGCTCAGCAGCTTTTTTTGGCTTTAGTGGTTTTAATATTGGCAAACATGCTTGTTCTGAGGCCAGGTAGGAATCTTTGTCCAATGGAGCGATGGGCTGGCATCTTTGCAACAGAAGCACAGAGGAAACTGTCTCATACAAGTTTAATAAATTATATTATTATTATTATATACACAGCAGCGTGAAATCACAGCTGCCAGTTCTTTAGCTGGTGTTGGCCTTCATTCCCATTGAGTTCTTCCAATAAACTTTTGTTTATTCGTTCAGTCGCTTCCGACTCTTTGTGACTTCATGGACCAGCCCACGCCAGAGCTTCCCGTCGGCCGTCGCCACCCCCAGCTCTACCACGGTCGAGTCCGTCACCTCCAGAATATCATCCATCCATCTTGCCCTTGGTTGGCCCCTCTTCCTTTTGCCTTCCACCTTCCGTAGCATCAGCATCTTCTCCAGGGTATCCTGTCTTCTCATTATGTGGCCAAAGTACTTCAGTTTTGCCCTTAATATCATTCCCTCAAGTGAGCAGTCTGGCTTTATTTCCTGGAGGATGGACTGGTTTGATCTTCTTGCAGTCCAAGGCACTCTCAGAATTTTCCTCCAACACCACAGTTCAAAAGCATCTATCTTCCTTCGCTCAGCCTTCCTTATGGTCCAGCTCTCGCAGCCATAGGTTACTACAGGGAATACCATTGCTTTAACTATGTGGACCTAAATTCTAAAAACCTAAAGATCTCCAGCAAAGGAGATCGTTACCTTGTTGTGGTGCTGGAGCTTGAGCACCTCAATGACACCATGAGCTAAACCGTGAAGGGACACCCAAGACGGGAAGGTCGTGGCAGAGAGGTCAGACTAAATACGATCCCTGGGGAAGGTAATGGCAACCCACCCCAGTATTCTTGCCATGAAAACTAAATGGATCAGTACAACCAAAGATATGTCGGTATACCATCGGAAGATGGGACTCCCAGGTTGGAAGATGGTCAAAATGCTACTGGGGAGGAACAGAGGATACGTTCAAATAGCCCCAGATGTGATGACGCAGCTAGCTCAAAGCCGAAAGGACGGCTAGCGGCCGACGGTGCTGGTGGTGAACGACGAATCCGATGTTCTAAAGATCAACACACCATAGGAACCTGGAACGTAAGATCTATGAGCCAGGGCAAATTGGATGTGGTTATTGGTGAGATGTCAAGATTAAATATAGACATTTTAGGTGTCAGTGAACTGAAATGGACTGGGATGGGCCACTTCACATCAGATGACCACCAGATCTACTACTGTGGACAAGAGGACCACAGAAGAAATGGAGTAGCCTTCATAATTAATAATAAAGTGGCTAAAGCAGTGCTTGGATACAATCCAAAAAACGATAGAATGATCTCAATTCGAATTCAGGGTAAACCATTTAACATCACAGTGATCCAAATATACGCCCCAACCACAGATGCTGAAGAAGCAGAAGTAGATCAGTTCTATGAGGATCTGCAGCACCTACTAGATAATACACCAAAAAGAGATGTTATTTTCATTACAGGAGACTGGAATGCTAAGGTGGGTAGTCAGACGACACCTGGAATTACAGGCAAGCATGGTCTGGGAGAACAAAATGAAGCAGGACATAGGCTGATAGAATTTTGCCAAGACAACTCACTGTGCATAACAAACACTCTCTTCCAGCAACCTAAAAGACGACTTTATACATGGACTTCACCAGATGGTCGACACCGAAATCAGATTGACTACATCCTTTGCAGCCAAAGGTGGCGGACATCTATACAGTCGGTAAAAACAAGACCTGGAGCTGACTGTAGTTCAGATCACGAACTTCTTATTGCAAAATTTAGAATCAGACTAAAGAGAATAGGGAAGACCCACAGATCAGTTAGATATGAGCTCACTAATATTCCTAAGGAATATGCAGTGGAGGTGAAGAATAAATTTAAGGGACTAGATTTAGTAGATAGGGTCCCAGAAGAACTATGGACAGAAGTTTGCAACATTGTTCAGGAGGCGGCAACAAAAAACGTCCCAAAGAAAAAGAAAACCAAGAAGGCAAGATGGCTGTCTGCTGAAACACTGGAAGTAGCCCAAGAAAGAAGGAAAGCAAAAGGCAACAGTGATAGGGGGAGATATGCCCAATTAAATGCAAAATTCCAGAGGTTAGCCAGAAGAGATAAGGAATTATTTTTAAACAAGCAATGTGCGGAAGTGGAAGAAGACAATAGAATAGGAAGGACAAGAGACCTCTTCCAGAAAATTAGAAACATCGGAGGTAAATTCCAGGCAAAAATGGGTATGATCAAAAACAAAGATGGTAAGGACCTAACAGAAGCAGAAGAGATCAAGAAAAGGTGGCAAGAATATACGGAAGATCTGTATAGGAAGGATAATAATATTGGAGATAGCTTTGACGGTGTGGTCAGTGAGTTAGAGCCAGACATCCTGAAGAGTGAGGTTGAATGGGCCTTAAGAAGCATTGCTAATAACAAGGCAGCAGGAGACGACGGTATCCCAGCTGAACTGTTTAAAATCTTGGAAGATGATGCTGTCAAGGTGATGCATGCCATATGCCAGCAAATTTGGAAAACACAAGAATGGCCATCAGATTGGAAAAAATCAACTTATATCCCCATACCAAAAAAGGGAAGCACTAAAGAATGTTCAAACTATCGAACAGTGGCACTTATTTCACATGCCAGTAAGGTAATGCTCAAGATCTTGCAAGGTAGACTCCAGCAATTCATGGAGCGAGAATTGCCAGATGTACAAGCTGGGTTTAGAAAAGGCAGAGGAACTAGAGACCAAATTGCCAATATCCGCTGGATAATGGAGAAAGCCAGGGAATTTCAGAAAAACATCTATTTCTGTTTTATTGACTATTCTAAAGCCTTTGACTGTGTGGATCATAACAGATTGTGGCAAGTTCTTGGTGGTATGGGGATACCAAGTCATCTTGTCTGCCTCCTGAGGAATCTGTATAACGACCAAGTAGCAACGGTAAGAACAGAGCACGGAACAACGGACTGGTTTAAGATTGGGAAAGGAGTACGGCAGGGTTGTATACTCTCACCCTACCTATTCAACCTGTACGCAGAACACATCATGCGACATGCTGGGCTTGAGGAATCCAAGGCTGGAGTTAAAATCGCTGGAAGAAACATTAACAATCTCAGATATGCAGATGATACCACTTTGATGGCTGAAAGCGAGGAGGAGTTGAGGAGCCTTATGACGAAGGTGAAAGAAGAAAGTGCAAAAGCTGGGTTGCAGTTAAACCTCAAAAAAACCAAGATTATGGCAACGAGCTTGATTGATGACTGGCAAATAGAGGGAGAAAAAGTGGAGGCAGTGACAGACTTTGTATTTCTAGGCGCAAAGATTACTGCAGACGCTGACTGCAGCCAGGAAATCAGAAGACGTCTACTTCTTGGGAGGAGAGCAATGGCAAATCTTGATAAAATAGTTAAGAGCAGAGACATCACACTGACAACAAAGGTCTGCATAGTTAAAGCAATGGTATTCCCTGTAGTAACCTATGGCTGCGAGAGCTGGACCATAAGGAAGGCTGAGCGAAGGAAGATCGATGCTTTTGAACTGTGGTGTTGGAGGAAAATTCTGAGAGTGCCTTGGACTGCAAGAAGATCAAACCAGTCCATACTCCAGGAAATAAAGCCAGACTGCTCACTTGAGGGAATGATATTAAAGGCAAAACTGAAGTACTTTGGCCACATAATGAGAAGACAGGATACCCTGGAGAAGAAGCTGATGCTAGGGAAAGTGGAAGGCAAAAGGAAGAGGGGCCGACCAAGGGCAAGATGGATGGATGGCATTCTGGAGGTGACGGACTCAACCATGGGGGAGCTGGGGATGGTGACGGCCGACAGAAAGCTCTGGCGTGGACTGGTCCATGAAGTCACGAAGAGTCGGAAACGACTGAACGAATAAACAACAAAGTCTCTCTGTCTGTCTGTCTATCTATCTCTATCATCCACATCTCTGTCTGTCTGTCTATCGACTTCTATCATCTATCTATCATCTATATCATCTATCTATCTATCTATCTATCTATCTATCTATCTATCTATCTATCTATCTATAATCTATCTGTCTGTCTGTCTGTCTGTCTGTCTCTATATCATCTATATCTATCTATTATCTATCTATTATCTATCATCTATCATCTATCTATCTATCATCTATCTATCTATCTATCTATCTATCTATCTATCTATCTATCTATCTATCTATCCATCCAGTATCTATCTATTATCTATCTATATCTCTATATCATCTATATCCATCTATTATCTATCTATATCTATCTATCTCTATATCATCTATATCTATCATCTATCTATCTATCTATCTATCTATCTATATCTATCTATATCTATCTATCATCTATCATCTATCATCTATCTATCTATCTATCTATCTATCTATCTATCTATCTATCTCTATCATCTATCATCTATCTGTGTGTGTGTTAAATTTTAACTTCTATGTTTAAGACAGCTCTTGTTTATTTATTTCTGCTGACTCTGCTTTTATTGTAAATCTGTGGTTTACAAGCTGGTGATTTTAGCTCAAACATTTTTAATTGTGTCTGTTTACAAAGTTTGCCTGCTGCCTTGTAGTTATTTTAAAAACTCTGTTTTTGAAAAAGTCAATGAAAGGGACAGCTGAACTTCCTAAAAGAAGGAAGGAAGGAAGGAAGGAAGGAAGGAAGGAAGGGAGGAGGGAGGGAGGGAGGGAGGGAGGGAGGGAGGGAGGGAGGGAGGGAGGGTATATCAGTGAGGAATTAGTATGCTCAATGATCCTGTAATACTAGCTGGCTTTTGGAAGGTAGCAGGTTAAAAGTAAGGGAAGTAGTGACTTTCTGATGGAATGCTATGGAAGAGAAGGGGTTATTATGTATGGGAGGTTTTTTGAAGAGAAGTCTGTGTTTGTGAGGGGAGCAGTTGGGCTGTTTGATTTCTTTAAGAAAATAGCTCCGTGTTTATTATGGGGATATGTAAATGCTTTGGTCTATTTTGAAGTGGGTTATTATTATTTATTTATTAAATTTATATTACCGCCCATCCCCCATCTAACCCTAACCCTGGGTGATTCACCATAGAAACAGTTAAAACATAAATGGAAAATTTACAATATAATAAATAATATAAAATTTAAGGGGTTAAGGGGTTAAAAATATTTATCTGGATGGGCTTTTGGCTTTGGATGATTTTACTTATCGTTAATGATTGGGATTAAGATTATTAAGGTTTTTTAAAAAAATTATTATTAATTCATGTTTCTTGTATTATTAATTATAATGGCAGAAAATGTACATGCTTTTATATTTTTTATTTTTATTACAGTAGACAGGAATGTATACTCAGGACAGTATAGAATAGTAGTAGGAAGGGAATAATTAATTAATTCTTATTTTTGTGGGGGAAGTTGATTAGGTGATTTATACTTTTTCTTTTCTTTTAATATAAGGGGAAGGAGCAATGGTATTTAGTGATTTTTATAATGTGTTAAGGGGTTGACTTATAGAAATAATGTGATTTTGGTTTAATATAGAGTAAGGGATTGATTATGGAAAATTGCTGTATATCCTTGATGTTTAAAGTCGGAAGTCATTTCTTTTTGTAATCTATTTAAAAACATTTTCTCTTGTGTTTTCACACTTTTTTAGTTCTTTTTCTTTGTTTGTAGTTTTTTGTTTTTCTGTATCTTATCTTTTTCTGAAATTTAATAAAATTCTTTTTTTAAAAACAAGTAAGGGAAGTAGGAATGGAAGTATAACTAGCTATACTTCTAGACAGAAACACTCCTTGCTGCAACATTTTGTTGTAGGTCCCACTTATTTTGCCTGATGATTACATTCAATAATTACCAGCTCTGGAAAGAAAAAATAGAATTACACCTGCTTCTTTCCCCTGCCATCCCTCATTTGATGATTTAATGCTAGCTAGAGAAAGACTGAATAGAAGTTTATATTCGTTCATTTTCCATCCCTGTCCTTTACTTTTTGGGTAATTATTAGATTCGAAGAGAATATTTGTAGCTCAGGGTTGAACTGGGGAGTCTTTGGTGCTCTCTGAGCCTTGTTGTTTTCATGCAGATGTTTCATTGCCAGGCTAGGCAACATCTTCAGTGCGAAAAGGGAGTGGAACTTGCTGTCTGTTTATATACCCTGGCTTGTCCTGCCTGTGTTGGTGGGGGTCTTGTACTCTCCTTGGTAGTTCCTTGATTGGGTTGTCACCCAACCAATCACCCAAACAGCACACAACAACCCAATCAAGGAACTACCAAGGAGAGTACAAGACCCCCACCAACACAGGCAGGACAAGCCAGGGTATATAAACAGACAGCAAGTTCCACTCCCTTTTTGCACTGAAGATGTTGCCTAGCCTGGCAATGAAACGTCTGCATGAAAACAACAAGGCTCAGAGAGCACCAAAGACTCCCCAATTATTAGATTGTAAGCTTGATGGCAAGGATTTCATTTTAAATTTATTTTTAAATCAATTGCCCTGAGAGCTTTCAGACTGAAGTGTGAGAGCATACATTTTTTAAACCATGAATAGGCCACTTTTCATGCTTAGGCAACAATTAATTAAGGGGAGGGGAAATTGGGGAGAGCTAAGGTATTCTCTTTGCTGGAATTTGGAGTATGGGATTACTTTTTTTTTCTTTCTCTCTTCTCTCTTCTTTTTACTGTGCTAAACCCAGTTTAGCAATTTTCACTTTTTTTTTTTGCTTCAAAATAGCAGGAACCTAAAGTTTTGATGTCACAATCATAGAGGATTCCAACCGCAGAAAAGAGGCCTGGGTTTTTCCTTGGGCCTCCCAGATGCCAATTGCTGCTTTAAATAACAATACAAGTTTAGATAGATAGAGGGATAGATAGGTAGAGACAGACGAATAGACAGACAGACAGAAATGTGGAATTTACCATCAAATATTTTCAAGTTGATTCCTTATTGGCTGATTCTTTTCCCACTGCAGATAATATTAACATGGCCCCATAAACCGAGATGGCATTTTAGAATATAATCCTGACTGCTGGAACACTAAAATCAGCTTGCAACACTCCAGAGGACCACTAGATGGCAGCCAATTCTTTATAAATCTCTTTGCTGCCACCTACTGGTCATTCCGATTTTTGCAAATCAAATCTGGTACCCCTGCCATAAGGGATGTTCTCTGGTTACAGGTAGAACATACAGGAAATAGGCAAACGGCTTTTGGGGAGAAGTTCCATTTGTTTTCTCAGCAGTAGCCCAAACTGCATTCTTCCTGTCCTCCTGGCCTGGAGTCATTCAGGAGAGCCAAAATGACCGCTCTATTGAAAGCCGCCTTCAACCAAGGACATGATTCTAAATTGTTCCATCTTGGATCATAACTCTGTCCTTGTTTTGAGGTTGATAGGGGAAAGAGAGAGAGAAACTGGCCCAGAGTTACCCAGTAGATGTCCATAACTGAAGTAGAGCTAGAACCAGGGTCTCCTGAGTCCTGGTTCAACATCTCAGCCATTGCATCTCAACTTGGCTGTTTCTCTTCCTACCCTGGCTCTCTGTCTACATGGCTTAACCAAGAGGCCCAGAGGCTACCTTTTCCTTTTAGACCAGTGTTTCTCAACCTCAGCAACTTGAAGATGTGTGGACTTCAACTCCCAGAATTCCCCAGCCAGCCATGCTGGCTGGGGAATTCTGGGAGTTGAAGTCCACACATCTTCAAGTTGCTGAGGTTGAGAAACACTGACCAATGCAAATGAATCATGGAGAGAGCCACCAAGGGACCAGAATAAGATTTCCAAGATCTCTGTTCCTGCAGTGCTGGAGCCACTTGGTGTCTGGAAGGCGGCAACGTGCCACCATTGACAAGATTCCAGAGCAGGTTGGCTGAGGATCAGCCAGGGTTTTTCACTCTCCCCTCAATTTCCACTGGACATCCACCATGAGCCAGAGAAAAAGTCAATAGAGACAAAGCAAGGTTATTAATTTTTCAGAAAAGAAAATGCATTATACATTTTTCAGGAGAAATATTGATGAAGTCACTCAATGCCTGCTTCCCCCCCCCCCCCCGCCACACCTCTATTCGTCTTCAGCTTGCTGTTGCTTTGCAAAAGGAGGGAGGGAGGGGGCACCTCTATGTTTTTCGAAGTGGCTTTAAAACTCAATCCCATTTTCAAACAAACTGTAAGATTCATGTTTGTTCTTTTGTTCTTCCCCCGCCCCCCGAAAAAGCCCATGCATGTTGTAATTTGCCTTGAGTTTTTTAGATATTCCTAAAACAAGAGCTGGGTGCACTTTTAAAAAATGCCCGTTGTTGACCAGGAAAAGGTGAAATTTATGAGGAAAGCCAATTACGTCAAGCAAGACTTCTTGGGGTGGCACTTAATCCTTCAGAACCTGCTTACACTTGAACGTCTTTTTATTGCCCAGTCACAACTGAAGAATATCAAAACTCTGGCTGCACTTATAGGGTTCCTCCACACATCACCAGCCTCCTTGAAGCTTTTATCCATGACCATAAGGGACCTGGGAAGGAAAAGTCCAGCTGGAGAGAGCCTTGGGCTCAAATGATCATTTTGCCATGAAATGGGTAGTCTCATATCTGCCTCACGGGATTTCTGTGAAAATAAACAGAGGAGGAAGCAAATCAAGCTGCTGCTGCTGTAAACCTCTTGGCTGAAGAGTATGGCCTGAATAAATAATCATTTAAAAAGAAACATTTTTAAAGGCATTTGGTGCAGTAAGACAGTGAACTGTCAGCTATTGTCTCGCTCAGGAATTCCCAGTGGTGTCATTTGGGCTGTAACTTTTCCAGAAATTCTCTGGGTCACAGAGAAGCTCCTGAGCCTCTCTTCATCCGGATTTCTTCTTAGAGTTTTAAAATCCCTGAACTTATTTCTGAAGTAGAACTGATGCAATTTAGTGGAGAAAATACAGTAAATCTAACAAATGAAATGGAGACTGCACCCTCCCCACCCCCGTTTTAGATATTTGTTGTTCTTGTTGTTGTTGAGTCATTTAGTCGTGTCCGACTCTTCGTGACCTCATGGACCATAGCACGCCAGGCCTTCCAGTCCTCCACTGTCTCCTGGAGTTTACTCAAATTCATGTTCATTACATCGGTGATGCTATCTAACCATCTCATCCTCTGCCGTCCCCTTCTCCTTTTGCCTTCAGTCTTTCCCAGCATCAGGGTCTTTTCCAGTGAGTCCTCTCTCCGCATTAGGTGGCCAAAGTATTTGAGCTTCAGCTTCAGCATCTGTCCTTCCAATGAGCAGTCAGGGTTGATTTCCTTTAGGATTGACTGATTTGACCTCCTTGCAGTCCAAGGCCAGGGTCAAAACCCAGTCCATCCCTTTGCCTAATCCCACCAGACCCAAACTGACCCTGCAGTCCCATCTAAACCAAAGAATAGAAGCCTCATCACCAGCTCACAACATGGCCCAAGGGCCACCCTTACAAGGGAATTGCTACCTAGAGAAACCCCAGCCTTCCACCCTCCATCAGCTGATGACCTCAGTGTATCATCTCCTTTAACAATGGGCTTCCCCAACTCTGCCACCCTCCTGAAAGGCCCATTTTGCCTAAATAGGACTCCCCCCAGGTACACTGGCAAGGACCTGCCTAGCTTCCCCAAACTGGCCAGCCAGTCAGATCCTAGGATTTTCCACCTTGTAGCCCTCAACTTCTATAAAAAAATCTTTGCTGCCTCATTGTTCGGGGGCCCCTCTTTCTTGTAAAGCAGGCACCCAATGATTGGCTGTTGTGGGTCTTCCGGGCTGTGTGGCCGTGTTCTGGAAGTTGTGGTTCCTAACGTTTCGCCAGCATCTGTGGCCAGCATCTTCAGAGGGCAGGAGCACAGACAGAAGCGAAATCTCTGTGCCCAGGTAGAGATTTCGCTTCTGTCTGTGCTCCTGCCCTCTGAAGATGCCGGCCACAGTTGCTGGCGAAACGTTAGGAACCACAACTTCCAGAACACGGCCACACAGCCCGGAAGACCCACAACAGCCATCAAACTCCGGCCGTGAAAGCCTTCGACAATACACCCAATGATTGTTGCAATAAACATGGTTCTTCTCCGTTTTGTGCCCCTTCTTCAGACTGAATACACAACAATATTCTATTCTGTATTTTAAATTTTGTACAGGTTGCCACTGTTAGTTGCTTGGTTCTCTTGTGCCCTTCCCTCATCATAGATGGATAGAACACTACTGGAATAAAAAAAGAAGCAGTTTGGGGCTATGTCCACATTCTTCTTGCTGGGGTGTTGGGAATGGTGCACAGGAGAGTGCATATGCCTATCAGCAAAGCACAATAGGAGACTCTTGATACAACTGAACTAGCAATCAAATCAATATTGCCCTTCCTCTTACCTCTCTCGCCTTCTGGCAGAATTTCATCCACGCAGATATGCACATTGGTAATACAGAAGGCTCAGGCAAGACGAAATAAACTGAGAGCTGGATCAAGCGGGAGAGGCACCAATTTAGCATTAATTTTAGAAATTCTCATTAAATCAAACTCAAGGAGGAGTCAGGAGGATACAATTCAGAGCAACAGCTGAACAAGGAACAATAGAAAAGAGGAAGACGGGTGAAATATGTTTATCTCTGGTCTAGAATTATCC
Source organism: Charina bottae (assembly GCA_023362775.1). NCBI lineage: Eukaryota > Metazoa > Chordata > Lepidosauria > Squamata > Charinaidae > Charina > Charina bottae. Next base: position 6,262,128 of record JALMGJ010000040.1, read on the forward strand.
ATTGCCTTTGCAGATGTTCACAGCTACAAATGTAGTTGTCTTCTATCATATGTGCCCCCCCCCGTGTTTTTCACATCAGACTTTAGGTTTTTTGGCTTTTAATTTGTTTTAATGGGAAGTTGATATGTTGGAAAGCAAAGGATCAGCTCTCCACACCTTCTTTATTTACAAGAATAACTCTGAGCCCCATATGGCCCCAGAACCATTCTTAGAAAATAAAAACATTAGGTGGTCACAGCCTCGGGCTTTGTCTGGACCTGTGCCCATCTGCCCTGGGATGGGGGGGAGGGGGAGAGAAACAGAGCAAAGCTGGCATGGAAGGCAATAGAGTTGTTGAGTGACCTCACCAATTTGCTTCTTATAAATCACTCTTTTGTGACTGGATAGGCACATCATGGCAACCATTTTTGTGAGCGTGCCCATGGTAAGCTCTCAAAATTCCAAATGAGCCCCTGACCCAGAAAGATGGTCTGCCCACCCCCAAACTGGGATATATGTCTTTCAACCTACTTCTGTTTGTGCTTTTGAAGTTACACAATTATAACAAGCCAATCATCTCCTGCCCTCTTCCCAGCATTGGATCTGCTCCCTCAGTAGAAAACTGGGCTGGATTCCATGTCCCATAATCTAACATCTTTCTGTTCTATGCAGAATCATGGCATAATATGGGGACAATTCTACTTTCCAACCCTGGCTAATTGGAGATCTACCCTTTTGTGTCTGGATGTGTGTGTGAATGATGAATCAACAAATGATGATAGGGCCAGGGGAGAGTAGAAGCTGTTGAGATGGTCTCTTCAAACCATTGGTTGTTGACAACCCGTTTCTAATCCTATCAAAGCTCTAAGTGATAGATGGATGTTGTCTCCCTCAATCTCACAATATACTGTAGCAAACATTGATTTCTTCTTTTCTCTCCCTTCCTCCCAGACAGATTTCAAAGATAGCCTTCCCTTAAAAGTGATATGATTTTCCTTCACACCACTTGGAAAAAGCCAAAGGATTTTCCTTGTATTCGGCTGAGAATCACCAAAGCAGGAGTGAAAGAAAAGTGGGTTTATTCTTGGGTGTCATAAACATGGTTTACCAGTTGTGGCAGCCAGGAACTCTTTTCTTATGATTTATTTCCTTAGCATTTACCATGAAGATACAGGAATTAATCACCCTCCATACAAGCTTCTGTGGTGTTAGCATAGCTCAGGGTACATTGGAATGATCCAGTCCTGGCCAAGGAAATCATTCAAAGAGGCAACATCTTATTGTAATGGGATTATATTGATGTATTGGTGTCAGAGAGAAATGTTTGGCAAAAGTATATTTCACCATTGCAAAAGATCCAGCAGAAATCCACCCATCCTTCAGCATATCAGGCCAGTTTAGATTAGACTCTGCTTTACAGGTGGACAACCCTATTTTGCATGAGGATAATCTAATCCCATTGAGTGCAATCCTAGGGCATCTATTTGTTGTTGTTGTTTTTCAGTCGTGTCCGACTCTTCGTGACCCCATGGACCATAGCACGCCAGGCCTTCCTGTCCTCCACTGTCTCCCTCACTGTTACTCAAATTCATGTTCATTACATCGGTGATGCTATCTAACCATCTCATCCTCTGCCGTCCTCTTCTCCTTTTGCCTTCAGTCTTTCCCAGCAACAGGGCATCTATAGGAGTGGCTAATGGAAAGGAGGCAAGCAAAGTAGCAATTCATGCAGAGATGCCACAAGCAGATTTCTGTCTAATGCATTTCAGCACAAGGAGCAGCCAAATGTTACAGATCATGTTGGACAAAAAAAGTGGGGCTTTCAATTTGGAAGGAGTCAGTGAGCATGCAGAGAAGCAGCCAGCAACCTCCTTTTTGAGTTGGTGGCTTCATTTATTCACGTTCTTCTCTCCTTGTTGCCCTTGTATTATCTCCTGGGCTTCAACGCTGACGCTGCACCTTGGGTGGAAATCATGTTACTCCTCACACAGGGCCGATAAAAGTGGGGGTTCATTTATTTAAAGTGCTTTATTCCATGCTGAAGTGTGTACAATAGCAAATCATAAAAACAATTCTCTTGAGAGTAATACACAAGCAAGAAAGTTTGCAAAGTACCTTGAGTGTTGGAAAAACAGGGAGAATATAAATTCGATAATAAGTAAATACCTGGCATGTTTAACTTGTGGAAATCTTTGCTGTAAGACTGCAAGTAGTTTGTTCCCTTTTTCAAAACGATTGCATAGATTCAAGGAACAGGGTAGAGCTATTAATGACCACCAACCACGGCAGCTGGCAAAGACAATCTATCTGAGATTCAGGGGAACAAGATTAAGGGAACAAGTGCTTCTTCTGTCTTCTCTTTCCCTTCTAGAAGCTTTAGTTGCTGTTGGAAAGAGAAGTTGGGGTATGATGGACACTCCATCCAATCCAGGAAAGCAGTTCTTAATTTCCTGGGACGAGACTCCGCATCACAGCTCAGAATTGGCCCTCTATGTAACAGTCTACCTCTAAAAATCAGGTAAGGAACCAGCAGCAGCGGATGTCCTCATCCCATTTCTTGTGGTCTTCCACGGGACATCTGGAATCCAGATGCAAGACTAAGTGGACTTTTGATCTGATCCTTTATGGCTTTTCTTACGTTTCTTTGATGGGAATCTCTACTTTGTAGATCCCAGACTGACAACACCCCACCCCCCTTTCACTCTGGGCGAGGTGGAAAAGGACCGTTAGCAGTTTTTTTCTTTGTCTCTCTGTCAATTCCTCCGTCAACATCATTAAACCTAGCAGTGGATCTTAATTTAACGTGTTAGCTAACAGATTATTTAATTAGTTTTCAATACTAAGAAAAAGACGGCAGAGAGGAGATTTATGAAAGAAAAAGAAAGAGCTGGCGACAGGGCTCGGGGTGCCCCGCGGCAGCTGGGGCGTCGAGTGACGGATTCCCATCAGCCTGAGGGAGTGTGGCCCCCGGGCAGGGAGGATGGGAGTTGGAGGAGGAAGTGGTCAGTCATTGGGCGCTGCGTACTCCGTCTTCTTGGCTGGCAGCAGAACCAGGTTCTTTGACACCCTTAGTTTATGACCTACAAGGAGATGAAAAAGCAATCACATGAAAACAAAATTCGAAAACTGCGTAAGAGGCAAAACGTCGTGAAAGCAAAAGAGCGCCGTGGCAGTATTTCCCTCAGCTTGTTTTTCAATCCGCTACTAAAGTAGATCATGCAACATCAAATAGCTTTTAGAAATATAAAAATGATATATGACAAATGTCAAAAAAAAACAACCCAGAAGGGGGGCTAAAAGAAAATCCCCAGAGAGGTTGAATTCATACAACTCCTGCGATGAGGCTAAAATGAGGTAGGATAGTTGTGACGGAGTTGTGTGGGGGACACCCAGCCTCGGTGTCAGTAGGCCAGGGGTGGGCAACGTCAGGCTCCTGCCTAAGGCCCGCGGGGCTCCCGCCGGCAAACCCCGCCCCTTCCACGCGATTGGCTCCCACCCACAAACCCCGCCCCCCAGTGCTTGTGATTGGCTCCCACCCGCAAACTCTGGCCCCCGGTCTGCGGAAATCCCAGAACACACACCCCCCGTCCCCGGTTATAAATATCCAAATGGCCCTTGGCAGAAAAAAGGTTCCCCACCCCTGCAGTAGGCCAAGTGAAACAGCCAGTCATGTGTTGTGCTATAGGATGGTTTATTATGGGAAGGAGTATTATGTGAACACAAGGATTCTGTTCTGTGAAGCCACATTGAAGGTGCAGGATCTTCTGGGAACTCAACAAGAGGAGAAGCCGGCAGTCCTGAAGCCAGCACCAAGGTTCTGTATCTTTGATCAACAAATGCTAAAGGCGCGCGCACACACACACACACACACACGCACGCACCCAGCTGCTTCTTGAACAACACAGCCCTTGTGCTTCTAAGTACAAAATGAAACCAGCAGGTCACTCGGCTTCACCTCCCTCAACAGGCACTTTAAAAAGCCAGAAGCTTCTGAAGAGCTGTTGGAAACCACGATGCAGGACAAAATGAAGTTTTGTTCCCTCCCTCTGACTAGACCCCGCTAGTCTGGCAATGTGCACCCAAGATGCTTCACCCACTCAATTGAGGAGCTAGTGCCTCATCCACATAACATCCTAAGCTTAGCGAGGGTAAACCTTGGTTACTTATTTCTTTGGGTCTAAGAATGTTGCATGACGCTGGGCCATTTGGTTGGGTTTTGATACACTGTAGTTTGCAAACTCAGACAATGGGTTCCCTCAGCAACTGGGCCAAGGGTGCTGTGTGAATGCAACCTACAGGTCAAAATACAGGTCATGGAGCCCAGCGATGTGATGCAGCCTATGGATTCTACATCTGGCTGTTGGTGCGTTAGTTTGTAGGACTGGTATGTAATCCTAGGCTTCCCGTAATCTTCAGCCTGATTTCAAGGCCCTTCTGTAAGAGCTCAGTTCAGACCTCCCAAAGGCCTATTCAGCCCAAGATATCAGAAAAATAAAAAAAGTGTCAAAGAAAGGTGGGATGTTTTGCTCTACAGCTTGCTTCAGTTCTGCCCATCCTGTGTTCTTCAAGACGGATTGATCCCAAGAAAATGTAATTCTGCTGCCCCTAATAAGGTTTTTCTTTTTGCCAATCCTGAGTTTGCTGGTTTTGCTTAGAAACTAATCAGCCATTATGAAATTTTTAAAACCTGGAATCTGATCAAATATTAACTGTAGGGCTCCAGATGCAGTACTTAGGGATGATGGGAACTGGAGTCCAACCATTTGTTATCTACTTTTCAGCAAACGCTCAGAAACTAGCCAAGGACAGAAGATTGTTCCCCAACTCTTCCCCTGTCCTGGTACAGTATAACGGGGCTTGCCTTGTGGTGAGGAAAGGAGGAAAGGAAGTACAATGGCTCCCAAATTGAAAAATCCATCCTCCCCCAGTTCTTCTTTTTTAATTGTTATTTTGCAAAATAACATGAGGGTTCACTTTGCCTCCATCCCTACATTCTTCCGTATCCCACCCATCCATCTGTACCAGTCTAGATCTTTTCTCGGGATGAACGAGTCAGGTTTATCTGTTCAAAGACTTTGGTCTCTCTAAAGGGAGAGATGTTTATAAGATTACAATTCCTAGGTGATTTCTCTGGACACGAACAGGATAATATGGCAGCCACCCTTTATCTTCAAGGAAGACAGCCTCAGAAAACAGCCTTCCGTCAAGGAGCAAGTTTGCAGACTTCCAAGTTGTCCTCTTCTGAGTTATTTAATTTATATATTTATTTGCTGCATCCATATCCTACCTTTTCTCCAATAACTCAAGGCTTTGGACATGAGGGAGGAGGCACCCCTTCATATTATCCCCATGAAAACAACCCTGTGAGGTAGGCTGGGCTGATTAGCCCGGTGTCAGTCAATGAGCCCTACGACGATCCTGTGGCGAAAAAAATGTCAAGACAGAGTCTGCACCGGTCGGTGAGAAATGGATTTTCCCTGCGCCCCTTTTAAAGGAACAGAGCAGGTATCTGGCTGCAGGAGGATAGAAATGGAAAGTAAACAGAGATCTATCAGTCGATCTCTGGGGATCTGCGGTAGATCAACCAGGATGTTCGACGCCAGACAGTAGCATGAGAACGCAAGGTGGAACCCCAAGTAAGATTTTCGTGAGAAAGGACCTGCGGTGCTATTCGCCACCCGAGGCGAGCCGGCTTATTGCTGGACTCCGCCCTCGCCTCTTAGGGGTGGTGTGGGGGTGGCAGCCTGCACCGAGATGGGGGGCCAGGCTCGCTGGGTGAATTCTCGAGCTCCCAGCAAAGGCTCTGGGGTGCCCAAGCGCGCGCCCAACCGGGCCAAGGCGCAGGAGGGTTCGCTCAGCTGGAAAGCAAGCGCTGGGTGCGCAGGGATTCCCAGGGCAACCGAGCCGGCGGGTTTCTGGGGGATTGCGCCCTTGCGCACGCGGAGCAGAGAGGGAGAGAGAGTGTAGCGCACGGGGTGGGATTTACAAGGAGGCTAAAGTAGATCCAACTCCCCCCCCCCCCAACTGGCGCCTGCCTGTTTGCTTCGTGGGGTTCCGTGCAGCTTGCTCCCGAATAAACGCTTTGGGGGATGCAGCCCAGGGGTGCCGTCCGCCCTCAAGCCGCGCCTCCTGCGGGTTGCCTTCTCTTCCCCTTCCCCCGGATCGTGGCCAAATGATCAAAAACCCAGTAGCACAAAACGCTGGAAACTAATGTTTGGTGGGCGAAAAAGAAGCCTTTTTGAATTATCCCCGGCATGAAGTGGGGGCAGAAAAGGTAAAAAGAGAAGCTGGGGGGGGGGGGCGGAGGAAGAAAGGACGGAGAAGGGCCTAAGGGGCTGACTCGGCTGGGAATGAAGCGATTCATAAGAGGGCGATTTTACTGAATTAGTAGCAATAGAGCTGCTTGACTGTTTTCTGGGCCAAAACAGCTCTTGAGAGGACCTCTGGGTGGAGAAAAAGATAAAATTGATAAGTTTTCTCGTTCTCTCTCTCTTGGAGCCCGGTTGGAGGCTAAAACTCACAAAGCCATTTTCTCCAATACATTGCAGTTGAAATCAGCAGGACTAATCCGGAGACGGGTGGGGCAGCCTTTCCGTCGCTACCTCCTTCCGTACGACGCCTCTTTCTCGCCTTTATTTTTTTTTTTGTTCCGCCACACTCTCTCTTAGCTGAAGGTCTTGATTGCCTAATTTGCTTTATTTTGTTTTAAGATTTAAACCGCATCAAACGGCCCAGTCGCTTGAAGGAGGCCGACTTGGCCCATGAAATAAAATTGTGCATACAGGAAACCCACCCGCCGACGGATTACCTCCTCCCCCCCCCCGCCCTTTGCTGCAATGATGTGGGGGTGGGGGTTCGCGCCAGGCTTGCTAAGCGGCGGGAAGGGATCGATGCCGATCGATGCCGAGTCCGATCAATTAAACTCCCATTCCGATCAATTTGGCGCAGGATCCGACCTCTTCGGCTTTGCGTGCGGACCGGAGCAGGCTGCATCCGGGCTCCCTTCAGCAACGCGCGATCCTTGGCACTTTTTCACTCGCCCGGGACGGGAAAGATTAATGGGGAGGGGGCTTTAACAAGTGAATCATTAAGCTAGAAATGTTGAAGTAGGAGCCGGGCAAAGAGGCCTGGCTGGCTGAAAGGAAAGTCCGCGTTGTGTTTTTCTTTTTACGTCCTTAAGAGTCCTTACCTTCTGAATCCCAAAGGGGACCTAAAAGCAAAAATCAGATTACAATTGGCTTGGTTGGTCATTTGGGGGCCTGGTGCTGGGGCGGGGGGAGAGGAGAAGAACGTACTGAGGAGATGCACACAGACACGCGCCCGCACGCCAGCGCAGTGGCGAATTAAGTGGCGAAGCGGCCATGCTAATTTCCTGGTTGTACCTATTGATGCTCTGGAGAAATAGCGAGGGGAAGAATTGTACCGAGCGAAGAAGGCCGGACAGAAAGAGGCGGCTTAGCCAGCTTGGCAAAATAAAGAAATAAGCAGAGAAAGGAAGAAATGCAATGATTTAAAAAAAAAAAAAAAGTGGGGGAGGCATCGCAAAATTTAGAGATATAAATCTTTGCTAAGTCTTGCAACCTGATCTCCCCGGGATGTTGGCTGAGAAATCTAAAGAGGCCGCTTCAAGCTCGGCCTGACGGCCGGTCCGGGCTGGATCGAGGGACCCGAAGGGAAAGCGGCCGGGCGCGGCTTCTGGGGAGAAAAACCGGCCGAGGATTGGGCTTGGGGTCACCCTGGCTGGCGCGACCCACCCGCGCACACGGGGACCCGCTTCTCAGGGCGTGAGCAGCAGGGCAGCGGAAAGCCGGCCCGTTTGCCGAACCAGGTCCGTAAGGACGAGCGGGGAGAATTTACTTTAAGAGAAAGAAAGGCGAGGAAGAGGAAGGGGGAGGAAACGGACGCGGGTTCCCGGTCCTGAGGAAGGAGGGAGTGGCACCGAATGCCGGTGGAACCGGCTTCCGAAGCACGGCGGCAGTGGAACAGTTTCACGGACGCGCTTATCCTGTAAGGGGTTAGAATAAGAGGAAAGAATATTCAGAATTTGAACTGCAAAGATCCGGACTTCCATGAGATGGCAGAGAAGAGCTGGCGTTTTTTTCAGTCTCTTTGCCGCTGTCAGTATTTGGTAGCCCAGATCTAGAAGCCCAGATCTAGAAGCCCAGATCTAGAACCCCACAGAGCTGGAAAATGCAGGCACCTCTTTGACTGCCAGGGAAGGGAATCGCAGCCTGCTCCATTTCCACTCTTCAAATGTTGGGGTGGCAGATTTATATTTCCAAAACATCAGCCGGAGAATTATCAGCCTCCCCCTCCCCCCTCCCCCCTCCCCCCCCCAGATCCTTTCAAGCAAAATAGAGACAATAATCGGTTAGCCAAAAGAATAAAATGCAGAAGAGGCGGCAAACGCGCGACGGGAATTGGGGGCCAGCCATCTCGGGAAAGAAATAAAAATACGGAAGCCAACAGGCGTCGCCTCCTCGCCGCATCTTTTCCCAAATCCGTAACTTTTTGTTCTAAATGCTGTGGCGGTGGGCAAAAGGACTACAGAATCGCACTTCTCAGTGTAAAGCGAAAGGAAGAGAAGAGAAATGCTTTCAGGCGAGAGCTGCTTGGAAGAATGAAACCAACCACGGTGTTAATAAAGACGAAGCGGACACAATCCTAAATAGGCAAAGTTGTAGAACCTGTTTCGAAAAGGAGAATAATTTCCTTTGATTTAAACCAGCCTGCAATCTGGGGAGACCCGGACTTTGCTCCGTTTAGAGAAAGGGGGAAGGTCCAGCAAAGCGGAGGCCACCCTAAGATATGCCGGGCGTTGTCAAAAGCAAAGAAATACCGTGTAAAAAACAAAATGGTGGGGAACACAGCCCTTGAGCTTAATGGATGGAGTTGTTTAATCCAGGGACTGGGGTTTCAAAGCGAACGGAGGGACCCCTTACAGGCCCGGTTGGGGCGGTCTTAAAGCAGACAAAGTAAACTTCCCTTCTTTCTCGTTGACTTGGAAGAAATCTAAGGTCTCTCTCTAGAAGCTTCCGGAGTCCAGGCGTGGGGCTGAACACGCGGCGCCTTCCCGTTTCCCTCCCCGCCCCAGCGGCGCCCCCACCCTCTTGACAGCCTGAAGAGGGGAAGCGGCGCAAAGGGGTCAGTCCAAGGCGCCTTGTGCGTGTCGGTCTACTTTGCTTGCTTGTGGGCAAAATTCCTCCTAAAAAAAATGCTTTCCCGCACTTTCTATTCAGCCTGCATCAACTCGGGCGCAGATCACATACCAGCTACTTTCAGGACCTATAGAATATATGGATTTGCAAGGTATGTGTGTACCGTATACGTACGCACCCCCCAAACCTATGTTTTTTTCCCCTCTCTGTTACACTCACAGGCGCACAGGCGCAATTTACCTGCTGCCACCCAGGGCTGCCCACGGCTGAACCCGGCCGTCCGCCGCGCAGGGGACTAGCGTGTTCCGGCGGTTCGAGACAAGCCCTTTATTTTCCGAAGCGGCCAACGCCTGCCCCCCGCCAGACAACCGCTCGGGACACCCGGCCCTAACGCCCCGCGCCTCCTGGGGTAGCCTCAGGGATGGAACCAGGGTCTGTGGCACCCGGGGCAAACGTGGATTCCGCGCCCCGTGGCCTCGCCTTTGAAAATGCCCCCCGGCCTCAACTCTGGCGCACCAGCCCCGCCGCCGCCAATGAAACCCCCAGCCCCGAAAGGGGGCCCTTTCGATGGGGAGGAACTTCTGAGGGACGCGTTTGCAGAGCCCTTTTATTGGCTTCAAAACCGCAGCTTTCCGCGTTCTTGGTTTAGGGTATTTCGTATCCCCCTCCCAACACCGTAACCCCCTCCAAGGGAGTCAAGCCAAACCCCAAGCCGCCCCGAATTTAAAATGAGGCAAAGCTAAGTTTAGTCTCGGGGGCTACCGAATGAAATCCGGCGCCCCAATGCTGGCCTGGCCGCGGATTTAGTGATTCTTGGCACTTCCGAAGGGAGATTCTTCCTCCCGTCGTGGAAATCCGATGGGTTTCGATGGGTTTGCTGTGTGGGGGCAACTTTCCATAGGTGTGAAAGAGGGGAAATTGGGATAGGGGGTTCTTCGTAGGAGAGTTCCAGGACGGGCCCGCCATCCTTGGCCCCGATGTAGGCCCGGGCCAAGGTCGAGGGGAGACCGGAGCCCCAGCCCCAGCCCCCTGTCTGGATCGCGCCAGCCGAATCTAGTTTACCGAAAAGCACGTCGCTGGGTTCAATAGGATTAATCCCAGTTATTGGGTGATTACAGCTTCCACCCACCCCTTCCCGTTCCCACTGAAATCTTCGGCGGCGGCTTCGCGTTGGCTGGAATAATCTATGCTTGGACTCTGCAGCTAATCTTTATTTTAAGGGAATGTGTTCCCTTTTAAGATTTTGGGCTTAGGGCACCCTTCCTTTTCCCAGGGCTACCCCCGGGGGAAAGGAAAAGGGGCGGCGAGGAGGAGAGGGGGAACCTGGGAAAAGATCTTTTTAAGGAGGCAGTGGAGAAAAAGACCCTATTTCATTCTCGAAGTGGAAATGTTGGTTTTTCCACTCTTGGATTGCCTTTATCCGCGTGTGTCTATACACACATGTTCAGTTCGTAGAGCTATATCTGTGATTTCTTTCTCTCTCCCCCCCCCCCCACTTTTTTCTTTTCTTGCCAGCACCCAAGTTTTGTTAATGAATTGTCTTTCTTCCGAAATGATTTCTGACACCTTTGTACTGTACATTCCCCTTCTAATTATTGAACTTTTCTGCCTCCCCCGCCCCCCGTTCGAAGAAAACCCGGCCCACCACAAGGGGCAGAAACTGAAAGCAAAGGTGGATTTTTTTGAACGCTGGCACGAACCGCAGAGTCTATAAAACGGCGCCTGTGGGATTTCTGCCTTTACCCGGAGGATGCGGCGTATTCGTGTAACACAAGTCCGGAGGGGAATGGAGTAAATTCTGAGCTTGCTTACTAAGGCATTTAGGATTGCAGCAGGCAATCCTGTAGCTCGTTACGCAGAAGTAGATCCCATTGAACAGGGCGCAGTTCAGGCACAGGTTGTCCCACTGGCCTCGGAGGCAACCGGCTGAAAATTTGAGGGGTGTTTGTGTTCGGAAAGGGGGTAAACATAAAAACCACCTGTTACTTTGTAGCGGGATCCCCACCAGATTTACTCATAAGTAAGATGAGCAAAGTTCAAGGGTGGGTTGCAATTTGGACCCACTTATCAACGAGCATGGTCGACAGAGACAGTAAGGCTCGCTGTTGAAGAGTCGCGTATAGGATCGCGTTGCGCTGTTCTTACCTGGAGGTGACCATCACTCGCATTTTGGGTGGTTGTCCGGCCAGCCCGTTCCACCTTCGCTGAATCAGATCTTTAGGGATCCTCTGCAACTCACGGTCACTGTTATTTTAAATCCCCCGATCCTACTCGGGATTACTCTCCAATTAAACCTTCCATCCCTAAGAAATATGTTGAAATTTTCAGCAAAAATGGTTATCCTGTATATCTGTTGGGGAGGGAGTGAAGAACCCATAAAATAACTTGTAGGGGGGGGGGGAAAACAGTCAATTTGAAAGAAGTCTTGAAATGCAAATAAAATATTGCATCCTCTCCTGGATGTAACAATAAAGGAACAAAACCTAGACTCTTTTTAAAACGCCCGAATAAAACTGAGTAAAAGAAATGTTGGGGGTTTTCGCTTTTGAACGCAGCCAGTAAAAAGAAGATCGTAGAGGCGCTCCATCCTCGCAAAAAATATAGAAGCGGTTTATTTCTTTTTCTTTTCTTCTTTGAAAGGGAAAGTTTGGAGCAGAGAAAGTGAAAGGGAGGGAGCGCGCCAGAGCAAACCCAAATTTCCTTGCTTTGCCTTTCTACAATTAAGAGCCTAAACTTCCCTCGCCGTTATATTGTATTGCATTGTATTAATGTTATACCCAAGTGCTAATGAAAATTGTGAAGAATACAGGGGATTACAGCATGATCCACTGGTCTTACTGTCTTCCTGAGATATTGTACACATATTAACACACCATACGCAACACAGACAACGCGATGTAGAAACACCCCCCCCCCTTAACTCTGAAAAGTTTGTTTGTTTGTTTGTTTGTTTGTTTGTTTATTTATTTATTTATTTCATTTATATCCCGCCCATCTCCCCCAAAAGGAGGGACCCTTTTAGTTAGACGCAGGCTAAAGGCATGGTCGTTAAGTTATTTTTCTGATGCCCGGCATTTGAACTCACATAGGATCATTTCGGAAAACAACCCACGAAATTGAAATTCCCTTTTTAATGCCTCCTGCGTTGTTTATTAATTCTGCATAGCTCGATATCAGAAACTTCAGGCTGTTCAAAAGAGGGGAACCTCCGCCTTCATCTAGGGAGGGAGGAAAGAATGTGGCTGCTGTTGTTGGGGTTGCATGCTTTATTACTACTACTACTACTACTACTACTACTGCATTCTGGGATTGCATGCTGTTGTTTACTCTTAAGTAAAACTTCCCTATATCTCCTTAGATCCATCCACCAAGGGTAGCTTTCAAGAGCACCCTTCTAATTCCCCCCCCCCCCCCCGCCGAAGGCGACCTGGCTTCTTCCGCGCTATGTACGGACCCGGAGGGGGGAATTCGGTTTCCCCGCCAGGCATTCGGGCTTGGCTTCGACGGGGCCAAAGCTCTCCCTCGACCCCCGCCCCTCAGAACCTTGCCAGACCTGCAAACGCCCGACCCTTCGGCATATTTTGGCTTCGCATTCAGTGGCCCTGGGTTAAGCCGTCGCGGTTTTATGCCTTTGAGCGCCGCGCGCAGTGCTAGTGAACTTGGATGCAGAGTTCGGGGAGCCGCGGGAACCCAAATCCTCCCTCCTTTTCGCTTTTTCGGAACGGTATCTACCAGTCCTGTGTCTACTTCACCCCTCCAGCTCTGGTGTTGGCTGATCCGACTTATCCTTTGTTCTTTGTAACGAGGGGAAAATAGAATATCTGAAGTAAATAACTCGGAATCCGCATTCCTTAACTCCGGTTTATACCGCTTCTCAGAGTCCGGATGATGCATCCGTCGGGTTTTGGGCTCTCAAAACTTTCCTCTCCCAAGAAAGGAAAGACTTGAAATTAGAATTTATATGTGAGTTCTTTGATGATACTCGAGTTAATATTATATATTATAATTCGTGGACTCAATTCCATTTGCTTTTCGGACAGATAGACAGAGAGATAGACAGACAGATAGACAGATATAATACCAAGGAAAATCTCTGCCCCGCGAAGCTTACAACTGCAGCGAGAAAGACATTGTGCCCCCCTTCTGTTTCCCACATCCTAAGTTGATCAATTCCATATTTCTACATTTATATTCCACTTTTTCTACAAGCGCTTCCAAGCGAGGAACGTACCCCGGAATCTGAGCCTTACACTAACCCTGCGATGTAGGATATCCTGAGGGAGAATCTGGTCCAAGCTCCGGGAAGCAAGTTTCACGGCCAAATGAAGATCAGTCCCAACCCCGCCTGAACCAGCTGTACGGAGCGCGTTTTACCGACAGCTCCTTAAGGGCAGAGACCTTTCTCTTGGACTTCTGAGAGTGGGAAGGGCCATAATGAACCCGCGCAATTGTAAGATCAGTAATATGTACGGGAATTATTCCAACTTTCGAAGGGTGAAAGAGCCCCCCATCCCCAACCCGAACCCAGACTCGGCCGCAATTTCTCTCTCCTTCCGCCGAAGTCTTTTCCGGATATTTTCCAGGCAGTTGACTCGGAAAGTTCTCGCCCTCTCTCAAATCTGGCAGGGGGCCGCCGTTGTTTTGGCCGGGGTGGGGGGGGGGCGGGGGGGGGCGCGCCAGCAGAGGCGCCGGGATATATTTTCCCCGGGCATCTATCGATTGCCCAGGAGAGAAAACAAATCTTTACGTGTCGGAGCTGAAGCGTTTATGATAGATCTGTGGAATGCGGGGGTGGGGGGTGGGGAGACGGAACGAAGGACCCGGGAAAGAAAGGGGCGGCGAAAAAAATAACCGGTTTCTCCCCTTTCCTCTTTTCTTTCCCTGCTTTTTTTCATTCCTTTCTAGTTTTAATACTTTCGCTTTAGTTTTACACTTTCTCTACCGCCTGCCTTCCTTCCTTCCTTCCTTCCTTCCTTCCTTCCTTCCTTCCTTCCTTCCTTCCTTCCTTCCTTCCTTCCTTCCTTCTTCTTTCTTTTCAGCGCTTTTTCTTCCTTCTTTCTCAACACCTGAACTTTCCTCGACTTAATCTCCCACGCTCTCCAGCAGGGAAAACGACTTGCTTCCTGCTTGGGAAGCCAAAACGATTCCTTTTGGCGTAAAAGTTAAATTGGGGCCCTTTGGAGTCAAGTGTAAGGGTGAAAGCAAAACAGTGTCCTATTTAGGGGAACTTATTGGGGGGGGGGGCTTGTGCACAGATGACTTTGATATATGAACTTGTTTCGCTGAAAGATACTTTCTGTGAAGAAAAATAGAATATATTTCTTAGAGAGTTTGCAACAAAGGATAGAATAGTCACTGCCCCAGTGGTACTCCAGAGTCAAAATTGCATCAAATATTACCAAGTTCAGGACCTATCAACATGGTGGAAAATTCAAAGATAGGCTTTAAATGATTTCGGTCAACTATTTTAATTTCTGCTGTTCATAGCTCATAGTTTTAGATCTACCTACACACATAAGCCACATAACCTATAGATGTAGTTATTGATATGCCCAGAAACATAAACAGAGGCAGAACCTACCAGAGACATTTTGGCTGTGTTCACATATTTTGCTAAACTATAACATCGTTTATTATGTTGGCTGGGGCTGAGGATGTTGAATTTGCCCAGGCACCATAATTTGCATTGAGCCAGTCTGATATAGAGGTGAAAATGCTGGGCGAGGAGGTGGAAAGAGCCAGGTCCTAGATCTCCCTCAGCCACGGAAGCTCATTGGCTGACTTTGGGCCAGTCCCTCCCTCTCAGCCCAAGAGCCAATCAGGTGCAGCAGGGAAGGTGCTGGATAGGAGTGGGGAGACCCAGGAGACCCTCATTGGGCCATTCCTTCCTTCTCAGCTCAACCTACCTTGCAGGGCTGTTGTTGAGTGCAATGGAAGTTAGGATATCCATCTTACAAACAAGCAAATGATTAATGGAGGGAGCCTGCCACTGCTTGAACGAGGGCTTGCTTGCTTGACCAGCAGGGCTGCATGGTCTTG
Source organism: Charina bottae (assembly GCA_023362775.1). NCBI lineage: Eukaryota > Metazoa > Chordata > Lepidosauria > Squamata > Charinaidae > Charina > Charina bottae. Next base: position 6,277,304 of record JALMGJ010000040.1, read on the forward strand.
GAGTACGCCAGAGGCATACTCTAAAAAAATAGCAGGCAGGTGAGGGTAAAACTGAAATTTGATTTAACTGCATTTGTCTTCATTTTAAGTTAAACATAATTAACTTGATCATGTTCTGTATTTTAAAATTTACAGTTTGATCATAGGTTTGGCATATTTCTAGGGGCTGCAGCCTATGTTTTATGGGGGGGGGGGGACATGACACCCTAGGGCTTTAAATTGTGCACCTCCGATTTATGGCTTAGCACCTTGGAAATATCAAGGCATTGTATCTTATTTACTAAACCATTGTTAAAGGAAACAATGGCTTAGAGCAGCGTGTGAACCCTGACTCTTCTTTCAAAAGCTGAGCGACAGAAGGAGACTCTTATCAGCTGTTCTAAATTGAGAACACACAGTACCCCAAACCTGATCCGATTACTCTGGCAGCATTTGAGACAGAGAAATCTGCTTCCTACTTAGCATCAATCTCTTTCTGTCTGATCTACCTTGCAAGGTGGTTGTCCTTGGGCTAAAGAAGAGAGAAGGCAGGCGCTAAATATGATCAATGAATTGATATCCATCCATCAGATCTGGGAGGGGAATTCTGAGCAAAATAGAACATGCTTTGTGCGCAGGGGTGAAGAGTGAACTTGGAAGCCAACACCTGGGACCCCCTTCAAAAGGCGATTGCCCAGAAAGTAAAAAATATATAGGCCTGGGATCAAGAATGACAGGGACACAGAGGTGTTGATATCAATTCCCATCACATCCTTCCTTCCTTCTAAGTTTTATAGAAACATTTCTTAGATACAAAGTGATTGTTAGAGCAGTATACATAAATATAGATGCTCCTGTTTGGATATGTGTGTACTGTATGTATTTCCCTTTCTCCTTCCCTCCCTCCTTCTCCTTCTCCTTCTCCTTCTTCTCCTTCTCCTTCTCCTTCTCCTTCTCCTTCTCCTTCTTCTCCTTCTCCTTCTCCTTCTTCTCCTTCTCCTTCTCCTTCTCCTTCTCCTTCTCCTTCTCCTTCTCCTTCTCCTTCTCCTTCTCCTTCTCCTTCTCCCTCTCCCTCTCCCTCTCTCCCTTCCTTCCCTCCCTCTGTCATTTATTTATTTTCTTTTTTTCTCTCTCGCTCTGAAAATAGGATGGTGTTTATTTTCTTTTTTTTTAATTAAAAAATAAAATTAAAAAGTGCAGGAAAAAAAAGAGAAAGGAAAAAAAAAAGAAAAACAGAAAAAGAAACCTCTCCCTTCATCCCCAGCAAGTATAATCAACATGAACAACTTATCACTATCTCTTAAAATATAACCAAACATCTCTTCATTCCACACCTCACCCCGATTTCTGTAAACCCATCTCTAGAACCTCATCTCTCCCTATTAAACAGTGAAAGTCCAGTAAGGGTTATCAGAAATAACAACATAAATATTACAAATTGTATCTTATATAACTATATGTTTATTTTCAAGTAAGTCTTGGATATCTTCCGCCTCCCACCTTATGACCAAGGTCCAAAATTACCTACCTGCACCACTGTTTGTTTGTGCAAAATCTTAAATTCAAGTCCCAGCTTCTGTGGCTGGAAAATACTCCTCCTGTCTGAAATTTTGATAAGCTACTGACAATCTCTCTTGTCAACCCTGAGCAAGATGGACTACTTGATGTAAAGCAACTTCCTAGCTGGTCTCAAAAGCAATCCTATTCTTTTGTAGGTCAGCTCCTAGGAGCTACCATAGAAGGCGCCTTGGCCTTAAATGTGCTGCCTCACTGCATCTTAGAACCATCTTGTTGAATCCTGCAGAATCCAGGACGTAGGACTTTTGATATGTTCTTTATTCAGTCGTACTGCGTTGATCAATGATGCTGCGTCTATTTAATAATTCATTTTTTGCAAAGAAATAAATTATTACTATTAATGGGCGATTAATAATAAATTAATCCACCTTGGACAAGGGCCAAGGCATTTCCTGACTCGGTTTTTAACCAGTTCAAAAGTTGTGCTAAGGGAGGGGAAGCCGCTGAAGCCATGAAATCTTGAGAAGGTTGGGGGTTTTTTCCCCCTCCTCTTTGAAATTTTGGGAAGCAAGTAAAATGTGAGTTGCTGCAGCACTTCTAAGACAAAAAGATGCATCGTGACATAAGTTTCACTGGAAAGAGAGAGAACTCTGCATTGCCAAAGTTTGTTTATTTCTTTAGATATTTATAACCTGCCCCATATCGATAGATGTGAGTGGTTGGCTCTATATATAACCATACAGAAGGAATTTTAAAAAAAAATTACCAAGGCTTTAAGGCCAGGCAATGAAATAAGCTACTGTGTGTTGGAACACAGATGAATACAACATCCAGTTCAATGGACACAAGATCCAAGCAAATTAGTACCAGACCTATACAAATGAATGGCCATGTTTAATCAATATGGAAAGAGACACTGAAGAGAAGACATGGTGTTTCTGCCTTGAGACTGCTGTTGGTTTATGACGCAAAAGTGAGACAGAAATGTCAAAAATGCAAATACATAAATAATAGTGACGCGGGCTAGAGTCCCTGGGCACAGCCTAGGTTGCTCAGCATCAATTGCTGCCAACGTGGAGGGAAAACCAGGGATCAGTTGTGGAGATGTTTCACCCCAGCACACAGCAAAGTGAGAGACCTTGTTAGAGACGCAATGTGGTGCAGCAGTGAAGATGCTGGACTAGGAGCAGGTTTTAGCCTCCAGGAGTTCCCTGTGGGATTTTGGTACAGTCCTTCTTTCTTGGCCCAGCCTACCTCACAGAGCTGTTGTGGGGAAAAGGAGGAGGAGGGAGCACTATGTAGGGTGCCTTGAACTCCTGACTGTAAGGTGAAATATAAATCTAATCAATCAATCAATCAATCAATCTGGCTTGACCTCTGTGGTTTCCCCAGCTTGACCTGCTGCCTTGACCTGGGACCTTTGTGTTGGCTTTCCAGGAATGAGAATTCCAGGAATCCTGGGATAGCCAATGCAAATCTCAGTAGGTTAGCTATGGTGGATAGGATGTTAGTGTTTAGAACAGTGTTTCCCAACCTTGGCGACGTCAAGATGTGTGGACTTCAACTCCCAGAATTCCAGGCTGGCTGGGGAATTCTGGGAGTTGGAGTCTGCACATCTTAAAGTTCCTGAGGTTGAGAAACACTGCTCTAGAGGACAGAGGCAACCCCCCCCCCCCCATTTTGTTGCCAGTCAAGGTTCTCAAATTTATTTCAGCATCCCACCAGCAACACCACAATTTCCCATTCAGCAAAATCAGGTAGATATTTTGATAATTTCTGAGCTTTTTCTCTCCAAAAATCTGAAAGTGTCTGGAGTAGCACCTTTTCTAACTGACAGATTGTATTAAATTGTTAAATTAAATGTCACACTCATGACTAATTTAACAAAATGTGCCAGTCAGAAAAGGTGCTACCAGAATCCTTCCAAATTTTTGTCAACATGTCTCTTCTACAGCATGTACCATAATAAGCACTGAGTTTTTCATATGTCTGGTGGGTGATTTGCTACAAGATATGCTACACTCTGTGAGCTGATGACCATCCTTGGTCAGACGGGAAAGAAATCATGGTGATGAGGTCTTACAACACCTGTTCACTGCAATTTTGGTGTAGTGGTTAAGATGCTGACCTAGAAACCAGAAGACTGAGAATCCTAGGCCTCCTTAGGCCTGAAAGCCGGCTGGGTGACCTCGGGCCAGTCCCCCTCTCTCAGCCCTAGGAAGGAACCAATGGCAAACCAGGAGGCTGAGAGTTCTAGTCCCGCCTTAAGCATGAAAGCCGGCTGGGTGACCTTGGGCCAGTCCCTGTCTCTCAGCCCTAGGAAGGAGCCAATGGTAAACCAGGACTGTGACTCTAGTCCTGCCTTAGGCATGAAAGCCAGCTAGGTGACTTTGGGTCAGTCACTCTCTCTCAGCCCAACTCACCTCACAGGGTTGTTGTTGTCATGGGGAAAATAGGAGGAGGAAGGAGTATTAGGTATGTTCACTGCCTTGAGTAGACCAAATTAAAGAAAAGGTGGAATAATAATAATAATAATAATAATAATAATAATAATAATAGTTGTTGTTGTTGTTGTTGTTGTTGTTGTTGTTCAGTCGTTTAGTTGTGTCTGACTCTTCGTGACCTCATGGACCATAGCACGCCAGGCCTTCCTGTCCTCCACCGTCTCCCGGAGTTTACTCAAATTCATGTTCATTACATTGGTGATGCTATCTAACCATCTCATCCTCTGCCGTCCCCTTCTCCTTTTGCCTTCAGTCTTTCCCAGCATCAGGGTCTTTTCCAGTGAGTCCTCTCTTCGCATTAGGTGGCCAAAGTATTTGAGCTTCAGCTTCAGCATCTGTCCTTCCAATGAGCAGTCAGGGTTGATTTCCTTTAGGATTGACTGATTTGACCTCCTTGCAGTTCAAGGGACCACAAGAGTCTTCTCCAGCACCACAGTTCGAAATCATAAATTCTTTGGCGCTCAGCCTTCCTTATGGTCCAACTCTCACAGCCATACATTACTACTGGGAAAACCATAGCTTTAACTATACGGACCTTTGTCGGCAAGGTGATGTCTCTGCTTTTTAATATGCTGTCTAGGTTTGCCATAGCTTTCCTCCCAAGGAGCAAGCGTCTTTTAATTTCATGGCTGCAGTCACCGTCTGCGGTGATCTTGGAGCCCAAGAAAATAAAATCTGTCACTGCTTCCATTTCTTCCCCTTCTATTTGCCAGGAAGTGATGGGACCAGATGCCATAATGTTGAGTTTCAAGCCAGCTTTTGCACTCTCCTCTTTCACCCTCATCAAGAGGCTCTTTAGTTCTTCTTCACTTTCTGCCATTAGGGCAGAATAATAATAATACAAAATGCCAAATCCAGTCTAAACATCTGGCTGACTGTGCAACCAACCATAATAATAATAATAATAATAATAATAATAATAATAATAATAATAATAATAATAAAAAATAGTACTTCCACATTCAGATGTAGAGCATGATTGAAGATCTGCCGCTTTGGGAAAAAATTCTTGATCTGTGGAAGAGAATACTGGATTAGGTCAATCTGGTGCCTGATCCAGCAGAGCTCTTCCTATATTCTTAAGAAACTATTACCCTTGCTAAAAACAAAGGTGTTTGGGAGAAAAGCTGAAATTTAATCCTTGTCCTGGATGGACTATTTTTTAATATCTGGGGCTGGGGGTAAACTGAGGTGGTGGGATTGCAACTAATATGACTCAGAGAAAACAAATGCATTGCGCACGGGAGAGAGGGAGACAAACAGCCCCAAGAATCTGTAATTAATAAATAGGGAAGAGAAAAGTTTAAATCTATGGCAAGGCTAAAGAGGAAAGAAACTTCTACTCCTTCGAAAGGCATCATTTAGGACTTAAGATCCTTCCATTGTTCTGTGTCTTTTTCTGGGAAAGAGCTCTCCCCCCCCCCAACCAGCCCCCTCCCTTCAATGCTTTAGCACATTTTCTTCCCTTTTGCCTAATGACATTGTATTGATTAAATTGGAGCAACGGGGTGTCACTGCCCAGTAGAAAGGCGAACAGGCAAGCACAGCTCAATTATATTTTATTAATTACAGAGCGGAGGGAAAGAAGGCCCAACTAACACCACCCAGAGAGCCAAAGACACATTGCAGCCACTCCAGTCATGCTATAAAGGGGGGGGGGGGGAAGGGGGGGAAGGGGAAGGGGGGGATGTCTTTCCAGGCTGGGTTTTTTTTTTTTTTTAATGAAGGCAATAGGAATGATGCTTTATTTATACAGAGCAGTTTGCTTGCATCGTACTTTACAAAGTTGTAAGGAATAAGCCTATCATCAACACAGAAGAAGGCAACAAACATGGGGGAGAACAGAAGGTAATACTGGAAGCATATCCATTCATTTCCTTCCAGTCATAAGCAGTCTGGTCACACCTTTCCAGGTTAACAAACTTTATTAAGAGGCATCAGCTTTTGTGAGCTGCAATGGAAGCTAATGCCTCTTCACAAAATGTGTTAGTTGGAAAAGGTGCAACCAGATTCCTGTGTATTTGCTATCATAGACTCACATGGTTGTCTTGCTGCCATTGGCTTTTCGTATATTCTGGGTGGGGTTGCAGGTCTGGGGAAGGTGGAACGCAGGGGCTTTGAAGGGGGATACCAAGAAGCAAGAGGTGGGCTTTCCAGATATTCTCAGAGGCAGTTCCAAGCAAAAAGGACAGGAAGATGCTACAGCAGGGTTTCTCAACCTTGGCCACTTGAAGATGTGTGGACTTCAACTCCCAGAATTCCCCAGCCAGCATGGCTGGCTGGGGAATTCTGAGGGTTGAAGTCCAGACATCTTAAAGTGGCAGAGGTTGAGAAACCCTGTGCTACAGCATCTTTTAAGGCAGCAGTCTGGTGGGTTTCTGCGAGAATGTTCCAGGCAGACGGGTCAGCAAAGGGGAAAGAGCAGAGGTGAAAATCTATGGATCTCTAAGGGATCCCAGATATCAGGGCATCAAGGCAGAAAGGACAGAACCTTCTGAGAGAGCAGGAGATCTATGGGGCTTTGAAAGGACATCCCAGAGATAAGGAAGGACGAGGAGGTCACTTTCTTCATGATGAAACTGGCGGCAGATATATGCTCTGCTCCTACGTCTCAGATGGAAACATCACACCCAGGCTGCAGCAAAAGGAAAGATATAAGCGCCCTTGGGCCATCACCTATTTTTCCCGTGTCCATTGGGGATTGGCAGCTGAATATGAGATCATCATCATTGGCGATCACTCGTAGCCGAGTAAGATTGTCTTCCAAAGGTAAAATTTTAACGGTGGATCCGTAAGTGGCTATAAAGGCCAATTCTGGATCCGCACAACCTCCCACAATGAGGGCATAGGTTTCCGGGTGGGAGACGGTCATGATGAGGGTTTGCCTGACGTGCCTTCCTTTTAGCTCTTTTCTCCTTTTCGCCCTGTACTCGTGCTTCTTCAAATACAAGACCCCTGAATAAACCATTTCCCTCCTCCATTTGGGCTGCAGACTCAACCAGGGCCTGGAAGGAACCAACTTCAACGGGAGTTGTGTAGGAAAGGCTAATGAAAAGGACTGATCCATTGGTGGCTGTGCTAATAAGGTAAAGGTAAAGGTAAAGGTTCCCCCCGCACATTTGTGCAGTCGTGTCCGACTCTAGGGGCCGGTGTTCATCTCCGTTTGTTAGCCGAAGAGCCAGCATTGTCCGAAGACGCTTCCACGGTCATGTGGCCAGCATGACGCACGCGGAACTCTGTTACCTTCCCACCGAAGTGATACCTATTAATCTACTTGCATTTGCATGCTTTCGAATTACTAGGTTGGCAAGAGCTGGAGCTAGTGTGGGAGCTCACTCCGTCACACAGGACTAGGGATTTGAACCCCCGAACTTGCGATCTTCCGATCGACAAGCCTGGCGTCTTACCCGCTGAGCCACCATGCCCCTTGTGCTAATAAAGACACCCTCAAATTGAGCTCCGATTCAAGTGATTACATAGACAGATTTATAAAGGGATCTTAGCAACAACATGGAAGGGCTTTATCATTGACTTCTTCAAACGTGTCCATCAGATTCCACCAAAACCCAGGACATGCCTGGCTAGAAATAACACCATTATTTTATTCCAGGAAATGTTCAATTGTCAGGATCTAAGGGAAAAGAAATAGTAATCCAGAATGTATATCGGGTCAAAACTGAAGCCCTTCGCACTCTCTGGTTCTGCCACTCTCAGAAATGGACATGGTTTTCCTCTTATGTAAGAGTTGTTGATGGGTGCTTGTTTACATTCTTTGCAGCCCTGCCCTCCCATGTAGTTAATTTAACAAGTTTAGTGGAAAATAGGAGGAGGGGTGCTACACTTTGAGCTCCTGAATCTAATCTCTCAGGATAAATGAATGTTAGACTGAAATCTTCACCACTAACTCAGCCCTGACAACATCAGTCTACAGTAGCTTTCTAAAATGGAATTACTGGTGGTCTCCCATTTAATACTACCCCAATTTGATTCTACATAGCATGGTCTATCATATTTATTTATTAGATCATAGCTTTCCAAACTCTGTGTCGGGACATGTTAGTGTGTCAGCTGCAGTGTCTGGGTGTGTCGCGACTGCTGCTGCCTCCGAGCCCGGCCAGGATTCCGCACAGGTCCTAGTGCCTGCTTTGTGCCTGGCTGCCTCCAAACCTGCCTGGCCAGGATTCCGCGCAGGTCCTAGTGCCTGCCTTATGCCCTGCTGTAAGAGTGTGTTGCGAAATGATGCATGTCTAAAAAGTGTGTCACCAACATGAAAAGTTTGGAAAGCTCTGTATTAGATTTATAGTCCACCTTTCTGTCAAGCTCAAGGTGGCATACATCAGGTTCTTTGTTCATTTTGTCCCACAGTAGCAAACTTTTGAGTAGGTTGGACTGAGAAGGTCCCTGGTTTAAAGTCTCCCAGTGAGTCTCCATGGCTAAAAGTGGACTTGAACCTGGGTCTTTTCAGTCATAGTCCAACACCTTAACCACTACCGCACCTTGGCTCTCTCCCTCTAATCATGGAATATCTAGTTGTGCCTTGCTTATAAGGACAACCTAGCCAATCTTAGCTGATCTCAGAAAGCAAAGTGGAATTGGACCTGGTTAGTACTTGGATGAAAATTTACCAACCAACGCCAAAACGGTAGAGTGGAAATAACTTCCTAGAAGAAGGCAGTGACAAACCACTTCTATACTGTTGCCAAGAACACTGCGTGGACTTTTCCCTGAAGTCTCCAGGAGTTAATTCAAATAGACTTTACCTTCCCACCTAGAGGGTCTCTCCATCTTCAGTGGAGATGGTACTATATTATACAATACTATAAGGTACCACAGGAGCAATGGAAAGCACCCATTGCATGCATTCTTCTGCTTGTGGGATTCCCACAACTACTTGGTCTACAGTTGAAAAGAGAACCATAGTTGGAAATGACTTTAGAAATCATCTAATCTAACCCTCATGCTCAGTGTGGGTTCCTTTAGACCAGTGTTTCTCAACCTTGGCAACTTTAAGATGTGTGGACTTCAACTCCCAGAATTCCCCAGCCAGCATGGCTGGCTGGGGAATTCTGGGAGTTGAAGTCCACACATCTTAAAGTTCCCAAGGTTGAGAAAGACTGCACTAGAGCATCTCTGGCAGATGGTCATCCAGCATCTATTTGAAGACCTCCAGCACAGAAGAACTCACCAATCTTCGCGGTGGCCTATTTAATTGGCTGACAGCTCATATGCTCAGGAAGTACTGCCTGACGTCTTACCTGAACCTCCTTCCTTGTGGTTTTTATCCATTGGCTCTGGTCCTGCCCTTTGGGCCAATCGTCCAGTTTTCCTTCTGTGTGACAACCATTCATATATAAGATGACTACTATCATATCTCCCCTCAGACTTCTCTTCTACAGGCTAAACTTCCTTTAACCATTTCTGGTAAGCCTTGGTTCCCAGACCCTTCTCATCATGGCAACCCTCCTCTGAATTAGCTTCAATTCGTTACTGTCCTTTCTGAACTATGTTGCCCCAGAGTGGACACAGTTCTCCAAGTGGAGTTTGACCAGGGCAGAGGAGAATAGAACAGTTACTTCCTAGGATCTGGACTTTAGGCCCCTTCTAGCAGTTACCTTTTTGCAGCTGCATCCCACGGCTGGCTCATGTTTAACTTGTGGTTGAGAAGGATGACATAATCTGAGGTTGCCAGTTGTCTTCTAATTTAAATATCAGTACCCAGGACAGTTCCTAGTGGATTCACCAAGGCCCAGTCCTCAAGGAAAAGGTAAAGGTTCCCCCCACACATTTGTGCAGTCGTGTCCGACTCTAGGGGCCGGTGCTCATCTCCGTTTGTTAGCCGAAGAGCCAGCGTTGTCCGAAGACCCTTCCATGGTCATGTGGCCGGCATGATGCACGCGGAACGCTGTTACCTGCCCACCGAAGTGGTACCTATTCATCTACTTGCATTTGCATGCTTTCGAATTGCTAGGTTGGCAAGAGCTGGGGCTAGTGCCGGAGCTCACTCTGTCACGCGAGACTAGGGATTCGAACCTCCAAACTTGCGATCTTCCAATTGACAAGCCTGGCGACTTACCCGCTGAGCCACCATGCCCCATTTCCAGTCCTCAAGGAGGCCCCTTAAATCCCCAGACAGGCCAGAGAGTGACCCAGAACCAGTCTCTCTCAACCTTGGCAACTTTAAGATAGTGGATTTCAATTTCCAGAATTCTCCAGCCAGCCATGCTGGCAGGGGAATTCTGGGAGCTGAAGTCCACGTATCCTAAAGTTGCCAAGGTTGAGAGACACTGCCCAGAACTATTCCTTAAGGAGCTGCACAGCATTTAAACAGGTCACTGTTCTGGCAGTGTCCTATGGAGCCAAAGAACCACCATAACATTGATCCATCTACATTCCCAAAGTTTCAGTAGAAGACAGGCCCTTGGCTGACTTTGTCTGGACTTGGAATAAAGCAGGGTTAAACCAGTTTGGTGTAGTGGTTAAGGCATTGGGCTAGAAACCCGGTGACCATGAGTTCCAGTCCCGCCTTAGGCACAAAGCCAGCTGGGTGACCTTGGGCCAGTCACTCTCTCTCAGCCCTGGGAAGGAGGCAATGGCAAACCACTTCTACGATTGAATGGATTAAAAAAAAACTGGTTCGTATTTGGATGGGAAACCATCAGACAATTCCAGGGATCTAGGAACAACAACAAAACTCTCAGGGAGAAGGCAGAGGCAAACCCTGTTTGTATGACTGTCAAGAAAACAGCATGCATAGAGTCATCAGAAGTAGAGCTTGACTTGAAGGCATTTTTATTTTTGTACCTTCCCCAAAGTCCAATCTAGCTATACAAACAAATGGGCGAGTGCTGATTCTCTGGAGAAAGGGAAGAAAAGGTGGAGACTCGTCACGGAGCTCTTCCTGAAATAGTTCCTATTTGACCACACAAGGTGTACAACGAAATGTTGCAGGGCGTCATGATTTCTCACATAAGTGCTGCAAAATTCTTTCTAGCCGTGGCTTCTTCTAAAGCAGGGGTGGGGAACCTTTTTTATGCCAAGGGCCATTTTGATATTAATAACATCACTCGAGGGCCAGGGGCGGGGTTTGCGGGAGGGAGCCAATCGTGTGGAAGGGGTTGGGGTTTGCGGGCGGGAGTCACCTGCGTGCACTGGGGGGCCACCACGCCCGCTCCAGTGCCCGCCGCTGCTGTGCCCGCCGCTGTGCCCACCGCCGCACACGCCACCACGCCCACCATGCCCGCCGCCGTGCCCACCACCACACCCACCATGCCCACTGATGTGCCCGCTGCCACCACGCCTGCTGCCGTGCCTGCCCCCATGACCGCCACCACCATGTCATGCCTTTCGCTGCCGTGCCTGCTGCCACGCCCACCATGCCCGCCGCCGCGCCCGCCGCTGCCACGCCTGCCCCCGCCACGTCCGCGGCTGCGACTGCTGCCCCTGCCCCTGCCACGCCCCTGATGCGTCCGCTGCCGCGGGCCACACCAATTGCTTTTGCAGGCCGTATAAGGCCCATGGGCCGGACGTTGCCCACCCCTGTTCTAGGGAGTATAACATTCAGCCTAGTACTCTCCACTTGCAAATCCCAGTATTCTTAGGAAGGCTAAAATCTAAGAAAGCTGCACTATAAGCTAAAAGAGACCGAAAAGGAATTCTTGCCTATTTTCCATGTTTGGTTCTGTCAGCTCTTAGAGGTAGACCAGACAAGAAGCACCAACCAGGAGTACTAACACTACCTTTCTTGTAAGGTTACAGTAACAGAATCTTGCAAGTCTGAAAATACATCTCTTCCCCCTTTGCCTTTACAGTCCTAGAAACTAGGGAGGGTCCCTTCTGAGACGTTTGCCACACCCCATTTCTTCTCAGGGCTAAGCTGCCTCTTATCTGACTGTGGCCTAGTCTGATGCTGCTCCTGCTGCCTCTAAGGACATTCTCACAGACCATTACAAGTTCCAAGTGAGAACATGGAACCGAAGCCATGCATTCCCTCTTTCTTTTTCTCTCTCTCCTACAAATCTTCAGGAGAAGGAGAAAATGCCTCTCCGTGCCTCCTCACCCACCATCTTCTCCAGGGTTGACTTCTGACACCGATATGTAGGACAGTTTCTAGAGTTTCAGAAGTGAAGTGGGACAAGAAGCCTTGGCCTTCTTGAGACAAATCACCTTTGATCCATCCCCCCCAAGACTGGATCTTTCTGACCAACTGCGGCTTCCCCACATCTGAAGCAGGGAAGGTCCTTCACCCCCTCCTCTGTTTGAGATAATTCAGTGGCGACCGTCAAGGATTTTATTGCAGTTGAAATATCTTGGGTGGGTGGGGGGAGGTGGCATTTACTCAACCAAGGATGCTTTATAGATGTTGAAGCGGAGGCTGCAGTTGGGGAAATGTGTCCAGTTCTGAGTGGCATGTTTTAGGAAGAACAGTGAAGAGCATGGCCCAGATGTGAAAGATGGAGGAACCTTGGTCCTTGAAGAGCAGGGAAAGAAGTTGGGTAGTTTTATCCTGGAGAGGAGAAGTGCGGGTACCATGAAAGCTGTGTTCAAAAATCCAGAGCAGAAGTGACTGTACATCCAGTAACAGTAGAAAGTTCCAGGAAACAGGTTTCCATTAAACATTAGGGGACACTTCCAAATAATAAGAGCTACTGGACGGTGGAATAGAATTGCAGGGGGAGATACAGTAGCTGGCTCTCTTTCACTAAATTGAAACAGAGGCTGGATGTCATTTATCAGAAATTGTATAGTTGCAGGATCCTGCGTAGCACTGCCTGCTAGGATCCGAGAGACAGACTGGAAGACTTCCAAGAATCTTTGAATAAAATGTTATTCCATTCCATTCCATTCCATTCCATTCCATTCCAATCCAATCCAATCCAATCCAATCCAATCCAATCCAATCCAATCCAATCCTTTCAATTCAAATATTTCAATTCAAATATTTTCAATTATTTCGCACTGAAGATGTTGCCTAGCCTGGCAATGAAACGTCTGCAAGAAAACAACCAGGCTCAGAGAGCACCAAGGACTCCACAGTTCAACCCTGAGCTACAAATATTCTCTTCGATTAAAATGTTATTATTCAGTGGGTCACAGAGTTCTGCTTCCTTTGGTGTACAGTTCTGTCTCATCTCCTTCCCTCAATCTCTAGCCACAGCTAAACCTACTATGCTGACATATCACGCTACATTGTGCTATCCACGGTTTGTTTAATCATGATTCTTTTAACAAGCCAAAATTGGCTGAGTTCATGCATCATTCTAAGCCATCAGCCATGTTACATGGATCACAACAGCCATGTTCATTTAGTCAAAACCCAACCAAGGCTTAGAGCACTGAGAAACACTTTCTAAAGCTATGCCTAACGTGAGAATCATCAAAGGGCCTAATTTTCTTTCATTCCAAAAGCCAGATATGGCATTTCCAACATTGTGTGCTGATGACGTAACCTAGCCTGGTAATGACAAGCCATGTTTATATAAACAGAGAGCAAGTCCCACTCCCTTTTTGTACTGAAGATGTTGCCTAGTCTGGCAATGAAACGTCTGCAGGAAAACAACAAGGCTCAGAGAGCACCAAGGACTCCACAATGAAACGTCTGCTTGAAAACAACCAAGCTCAGAGAACCAAGAACCCAACAGTTCAACCCTGAGCTACAGATGTTCTCTGCTATTTCCGGATTGTTCATTTTGCTCTGGAAGGATTATCGTGCTGTATTTGGGCGGTCAGGTCCAACCCCTGCTTTGTAAAAGGTAAAAAAGGTAAAGGTTCCCCCCGCACATTTGTGCAGTCGTGTCCGACTCTAGGGGCCGGTGCTCATCTCCGTTTGTTAGCCGAAGAGCCAGCGTTGTCCGAAGACGCTTCCGCGGTCATGTGGCCGCATGACACGCACGGAACGCTGTTACCTACCCACCAAAGTGGTACCTATTCATCTACTTGCACTTGCATGCTTTCGAATTGCTAGGTTGGCAAGAGCTGGAGCTAGTGCGGGAGCTCACTCCGTCACGCAGGGCTAGGGATTCGAACCTCCGAACCTGCGATCTTCCGATCGACAAGTCTGGCGTCTTACCCGCTGAGCCACCACGCCCCAAAAGGGATGTGTCAGAAGTGGGATTTGTACAAGACTCCAAATCAAACTGTTCACTTGAGGGAATGATATTAAAGGCAAAACTGAAGTACTTTGGCCACAGAATGAGAAGACAGGATACCCTGGAGAAGATGCTGATGCTGGGGAAAGGGGAAGGCAAAAGGAAGAGGGGCCAACCAAGGGCAAGATGGATGGATGATATTCTGGAGGTGACGGACTCGACCGTGGGGGAGCTGGGGATGGCGATGGCCAACAGGAACTCTGGCGTGGGCTGGTCCATGAAGTCACGAAGAGTAAACAACAAACCAAATCAAAACATCCCAGACAGATGGCATTCCGGTCTGGCCTGAGGACACCCAGAGAAGGTCAAACTGGTCTTACAGGTGGGAGCTCTTCCTAAGGTTCAAGTGGAAATTTGAGCATTCTGTCTCTGTTCAGAGGGTTCTTTTTCTTTAATATTAACTTTCTGGCAGAGCTGATCTCTGACATGAAAATAAGGTAGGCTTTGCTGAAAAGCAAAGATATCTGAGATACTTTTATTTTGAGCTTGACTCCTGTGACTTCAGGGACACAACCAGGTAGTTTCCTTGGCAACAATACAGAAATGGTTTGCCACTGTCTTCTTCCAGGATGTTCTTCAGCTTCCCACTTTAGTCTAGAACCCTGGGATCTTCTGGTGTCTCCCATCCAAATACTAACTAGCCTGACTCTGCTTAGCTTCCAAGTTAAGCTATAGCTTCCAAGTTATAGCAGTTTGATGCTGCTTTAGTTCATACACATATATATGTAGATGAGAGATGATAGAGATAGAGATAGAGACAGAGATAGAGACAGAGACAGAGACAGAGACAGAGACAGAGACAGAGACAGAGATAGAGATAAATATTGACAAAATCCCTAGTCAGTATGGATGACATCTGGAGAACCCAAGGGGGAAAGGTTGCCTTTTCAGTCCCAGTTCAGTCAGGGTGCCTGCATTCTCCTAATGCAGTTAATCAAGTCTTTTGTTTTGTGGTTTATACTATGGGGTAAACCCAACTCGTTTGGTTAGCTTATGTTCAAAATACTGTGTGAACTCAGAAAAATGGGTTAATCCGTGTTTGTGTCTGAAGTTACTTCATCTGTGACTTCTTGCAAGCAACTCGGCAAGATCTGGCCTGCAGGACCACTCTTCGGTCTCCACAAGTAAAAAGAATTAAAACCTTTTATTATTTTTAATGCCTTTTGTTTTAAAATGTTGTTAGCAGCCTTGCATGTTCCCCAGTCGAGAGCAGCAGGGTGTAAATCAAGTAGATAAATTGCGGCTGCTTTTACTGAAAGGCGAATATCACAGAGGGAACTTGAATCTTTGTGACAGCTCTGTTGACAGTGTACTTGTGTTGTGGGTGTGGGTGTGGGTGTGGATGTGGGTCCTTTCATTTTCTGGACGGCGGTGCAAAGCTTGTGAGTAGCCCTTTCTTTTTTAAACGCGCCCTTTCTCCCTCCTTTATATCCTTCCAAGCCAGACCGTTGGACTTGCCAAAGTCCACTACCAGAATATCAGCAGGGAACCGGGATGGACTTCGGCAGCTGCTGCTGCTGCTCGGAGGCTCAGGAGGGGCGGGGGGGAGGCGGAGAGGGAAGGCCGGGGACGGAACGAGCAGGTTCTACGTTCATCAATCTGTGCGGGCTCCGGGACGCCTGGCGCTGCTTCCTCCTCAACCGGCGACTGCCTGGCTTTGTCCCCTGCGCGGGTTCGCGCTGGGCTTGGCCTGAAGACCTGTTTGAAACGAGCTCGGGGTCCTTCCCCTGCGCTCCGATGGGACTCGACGCAAGGGCTTCGCCGGCGGGAGTTGTGCTTTTATGTGCGCGCGCGCCCGCGCGTGCGTGTGTGTGGGGTATTTCAACTGTCGCCTCCACCCTCACTAAGAATCCTTCCTCCCCCACCCTAAAGGATGCCTACAGAGCATCTGCAGCCCCAATAAAAGCTTTTCATCCCCCTCCTCCATTCCCGGCGAGCTGGGCGATCGATAAGGGCAGCGCGGGAGGGGGCCGTGCCGCGGAGCCGGAGAAGCCTCCTCTGTCCGCGCCCCCAGCTCGCTCCAAAAGCAGAGAAACGCGGGGGGGGGGCAGAGCCGAGGAAGAGAGGTCAATTTGGGACTAGGCCGGGCGTGGGGAGGCGGGCGGGCGGACGGAGGGGCGATCCACACAAAGGCAGAACCAGA
This sequence comes from Charina bottae, assembly GCA_023362775.1. Taxonomy (NCBI): domain Eukaryota; kingdom Metazoa; phylum Chordata; class Lepidosauria; order Squamata; family Charinaidae; genus Charina; species Charina bottae. Next base: position 6,293,593 of record JALMGJ010000040.1, read on the forward strand.
AAAAGACGGAGGGGGGGGGGACGGTGAGTGCAGTGGCGGCTGCTAGCCTACTGTGTGGGCACCCAGGCGCACGCCCAAGCTTGGATGGATGGAGCAATAAAGCAGAAACGCCCGTGATAGATGGACCGGGAGATTAGGCGCGATGGAGTGCGGTGATGTATGGCTTGCTGATACAGTCCGGGGCGGGGGACCGGCAGGCAAAGAACGGAGCGCCGTCCGCCCAACTCCGCCAACCTGTCCCAAGACAGCCTTCCTACTTCTAGCTTTCCCTTTCCGTCTTTCTGCCTTCCTGCCTTCCTTGCACACCGACCTCTCCCTCTTCTTTCTTCAGGGACCGATCGATCATCTTTCCATTCTTGCACTCCTTCTTCTTTCTTCTCTTTCTTCCTCACTGGAACCTTCCTTCCTTCCTTCCTTCCTTCCTTCCTTCCTTCCTTCCTTCCTTCCTTCCTTCCTTCCTTCCTTCCCCTCTCCACACCCCATTCACGCCAATAAATCTCGGCTCTTTCCCGCACACTTGCAGTCCGCCAACTCCGGGTCAGTCGGCCTCCCGTTCCCAGCCAGTAGTGGGCGATGTAGCCCAGCCCGCTCCGGAGGGCCCCAGGTTGGGGACGGCTGTCTGGCGTCGAGTCTGCGCTTGGCTCAACCTCCAGCAGCCAGAATTGATTTTCTCCAGCCGCCGTCCCGAGCCCCCGCCGCCTCCGTCTCTCCATCTCCGCCTCCTTCCCCCGAGCGCTCCCTTCAGCTTTCCCCTTTTTCTCGCGCGAGGTGGAGGGGGAGCCTGGCCGCTGCTGGGGCACAGGAGCCGAGCGCCCGGCAGGCGAGGCCGGCAGGTGGGCGCTCGGTCCTCTCCCAGCGAGCCGGCAGCGGCGGGTCCGAGGCGCGCGCGCCCCTGTGGCCTTGGGGGCGCGCGTCTGGGCGCGCGCGCGCGCCGCGGGAGAGGCGTACAGACCGGAGCTGGGAGCCGTGACGTCAAGGCGAGAGGGAGGTAGAACTGAGAGGCAGAGCGGCGATTCGCAGCCGCGGCGAACGTCGGAGGAGGCGGAGGCGAGCGAGAGGGCGAAGCGAGAGGCGAGCGCCCATCCCCGCAGCCTCGGGCAGGAGGGGAGCCGCCGCCGCCGCCGCTCGCGTGTCCAGCTGCCGCTGCTCCTGCTGTCGCTGTTGTTGCTGTCGCCGCAGCCGAGGCTGCGGGCGTCCGGGACCGCGGATGGCGATCTCTTGAGATGGCTGGCCATCTGGCTTAAGGCGGCGGGGCAGGAGGCGGGGGAGGCGGAGATCCGGAGGGGGCGGGAGGGAGGGGAGGAGGAGGCGGGGGCGATCGGCTTGCAGGGGGAGACCGAGCGAGCGATGGAGCTGAACCTCGACGGACTGGGCAACCTCCACCAAGCCGGGGACCTCTTGAGCCCCGCTGGGGCGCATGCCAGGCAGCCGCCGCCTCCCCCGCCGCCGCCTCCCCCGCCGCCACCGTCGACGCACCGCAACTTGGTCTCCTCGCACGGGCGGCCGGCCATGGTCTCGAGCATGGCGTCCATCCTGGACGGGGCGGGCGACTACCGGGCCGAGCACAGCTTGGGCGCCCCGCTGCACCCGGCCATGAGCATGGCCTGCGAGTCGCCCTCGGGCATGAGCACTTACACCACGCTGACGCCGCTGCAGCACCTGCCGCCCATCTCCACCGTCTCGGAGAAGTTTCCCCACCCGCACCACCACCACCACCACCACCACCACCATCACCACGCGCCGCACCAGCGCCTGGCCGGCAACGTCAGCGGCAGCTTCGCCCTCATGCGCGAGGAGCGCAGCCTGGCCGCCTCCATGGGCAACCTCTACGGCCACTACCCCAAAGACATGCCCGCCATGGGGCAGCCCCTCTCGCCCCTCGCCAACGGGCTGGGCGGCCTCCACAACGGGCAGCAGTCCCTGGCCCCCTACGGGCCCGGCGGCCACCTGGCCGGCGACAAGCTGCTCTCGCCCAACGGCTTCGAACCTCACCTCCTCTCCCGCAGCGAGGAGCACCTGGCCCGGGGGCTGGGCGCGCCGGGCGCCGGCATGATGCCCGCCCTCAACGGCCTGCACCCTCACGCCCACCCGCACGGCCAGGCCAACGGCTCGCTGCTGGCCGAGCGGGAGCGGCAGGGCTCGGGCTCGGGCTCGGCGGCGGGCGGCGGCGGCGGCGGCGGCGGCCAGGTGGAGGAGATCAACACCAAGGAGGTGGCGCAGCGCATCACGGCCGAGCTGAAGCGCTACAGCATCCCGCAGGCCATCTTCGCCCAGCGGATCTTGTGCCGCTCGCAGGGCACCCTCTCCGACCTGCTGCGGAACCCCAAGCCCTGGAGTAAACTCAAGTCCGGCCGGGAGACCTTCCGCAGGATGTGGAAATGGCTGCAGGAGCCCGAGTTCCAGCGCATGTCCGCCCTGAGGCTGGCCGGTAAGGGGCCGGGCGGGGGGCGAAGCGCCGCGCTGCTGCGGGGAGCGACCGAGCCAATCCGCCGGGCGGGACGCAGCCGGCTTGGGCAGGCGGGGAGCGGGCAAGCCAGGAACTCCGGGAGCAGGAGGCCGGGAAGGGGCGGCGGAAGGGAGGCCCCGCGCGAGGCTTTGCGGGTCAGGACCGGGGCCCCGCTGAGCAGCCCCGCGCAGGTCGCAGCGCGGGTGCCGGGTAGCCGAGGCGCCCAGGACACTTTAGCCTCCGTCCAACACGCAAACCCTTTGTTTTGGCGGTTCACCCGACCCCTTGCTGACCCTCCTCAAGGAATGCCTCCGTGTGCGTGCCTGCCTGCGTGCGTGTGTGTACAGTATGCCGATCCGCGGGGCGCGCACTGCGTCGGGATCGATTATTGCCAGATCTCCATCAAATCTCTCTGTCCACCGCATCCCCGCTATTTTTTGTCCCTCCGTCTGGGGTCTCCCAAAGCGCTTGGCGCCCCTTGCCAGGCGAGGATGCCGCGCAAGTGCCAGGCGCTGCACAGCTGAGGAAAGGAGTCCGTCCGCGGGCTCGCCAGCCGATACCCCCCAAATTCCGCCTGTTTAAAATGACGGCGGTTGAAGAATGGCTTGCCCTGCGTATTTTGCACCGGTCCCGTTCCGTCTGGGGATGATGGGAGCTGAAAACCAACCCACCTAGAATGGGCCAGGTTAGGGAGGACGGGTGTATGCTGTTGGGCATAAGTGTATGTATCATATGTCCTACGCGTGTAGGCATACACACGCCCACAGTACATGGAGGCGTACCTAAAACCAACTGCCAGGCGAACAGATTGTATTGAATGGAAGGTGCGGTGGGTCTCTTCATCCATCCGTCCATTCCGATTCTTCTTTCTCTCTGGCTGGGTTCCACAACACGCTCCGAGGAGGCTAGAACACGGCTGGATAGTGGTTGTGTGTTGTGTTCAGTGTGTTGTGGTTACCCAGCCATTGTCTTAGCAGGTTGTGTGAACTGGGCATCACCTCGAGCCAGTCTTTGGTTTCTTTGTTCGGACACGGCGCGCTCTGTGAAGGCAGCTGCAGTTGTGTCTGGTGAACCGGCTTTAAGATTTAGCGCGAGGTGTGCGAACCGTGTGTGTGTGTGTGTGTGTGTGTGTGCGTGTGTGTTTGTGTGTGTGTGTGTGTGCGCGGGCACCCGAATAGGTTGCTCCACAAAGACTTCGGGGTGCCTGGCTGATGTCAGCCAAAGGTTCATCGCGCCGCGCTTTCATAAAGCAGCTTCGCTCGCCGAGTAAGCGGCGGGATCTTGGCTGAGCCGGCTAGTTTTTAAACGTATTTAATGTGCAGCTGGGTTTGTGTTTGTTTCCGTAGTGTGAGTGTGTGCGTGCATCCTTACACCACTTTAGACACCGCCTTTGCATGATTAGGGGAGTCGGAGTGCCCTGTGTACCACCGATTCCCGCACGCCGATTATTTGTGACAGCAAAGGAAAGAAAGGCCGGAGTTAATTTCTAATAAGATACTTTTAAAAAATATCTCTTGATAAAAGAGAAGACACGCGTCCTTTGATTTATATTAAGGATTTTTTTGGCAATGCTTTGATTATTAGTGCGATCCTTGACGCGCTTTTTTAAGAGAGAAAAGGGGTTCGTAGCTTTAATTTAAAAATCCACATTCCAGCATTAGGGGTCAAAGGTGGATCGGTGTGCGAGAGAGAGAAGGGAGGAAAAGGGTTGCCTCTGATAACCTTAGCATCCCCTGTTCTCTTTAACGCGCGTCTCATTCGAGAAATATTCGCACTCGGTGTCTGAAATCCCTCGCCTTTCTCTCCCTTCCCCAAAGTCCAACCCTGCCGGCTCGGCCAGCGGGTTGTTCTCGTACCTGGTTGCTCGCTCCTCTGTAGGTGGGAACTGGGAAGGAAGAGACCGGAGGCCCTTTAGAGGACAGTACCCATTAGGAGGTTCCAAACCTTGCAAGGGGGGAGGAGGAGGAGGAGGAGGAGGAGGAGGAGGAGGAGGAGGAGGAGGAAGAGGAGGAAGAGGACCGGAAACCCAAGTTAGCTTTGCCCCCTCTTTCTAGCAATGATCAGACCGAAGCTTCTAGGTCGTCTAGGAGGGCAGGAAGGCGGTTGGCGGGCCTATTGTTCTTCGCTGGCACCTAAGGTATACTGCCCCTGAACATGGGGGCTCCACTGCCTTATTGTACCTAATCGTCGCCATGGGCAGATGGCTCTGCTCCCCTCCGACCTTCTAAAGCCGCGACTCACAGGCCCCTTCTGCTTCGGGCAGCGAGTCGCGCGATTTCTGTCTTGCCTGGAGAATGAACGTCTCCTTTCGCTCGGCCCTCTTGAATCTGTTGCCCGACCGATTCCTGAGGATGAGTTAGAATTCTTGTGGAATGGGAGGGGGAAATCCCGCCGTTTGTCATTTGGAAGCCTAGAGTTCAAAGGTGGGAGCTCTGCGGACCCAGTCCCCTTCCTCTTTCTTGACAGAACCTCCCCTCCCCCCCCCTTTTTCCCCTTGCTTTGGGGGGGGGGGTAGGATTTTTTGGCGGGGAGAACGCTTTCTTCTTTCCTTCCTTCCCCCAATGCCTAGTTCTTTTCTCCTCCCTTCCCTTCCCTTCCCTTCCCTTCCGGTCCTTTGGTCTCCACCTGCAGGAAAGAGACAGACCTGACCCGGTTTTGTTACCCACCCACGCCAGGCCTAACCACACGCAGTTGTCCAGGTCCAAAGGCCACGCTGCCTCTGACCTCTTCCCCCTGCCCCCCCCCCCCCGCCGCCTCGCTCTCCCTTTCCTCTCTCTCCAGGTGGATACGCTCCGCCCTTCACACGGGTCTCTGCAGGTTGTGGTTAATGAGCTTCGATCGCACCGCCGTGGCCACCATCTTGACTTTTTTGACCACAACCTGCAGACACCCCTGGTCCTTCATGTCTATGAAGGTTCTCAGTCATCCAGGTGGAATTGTCTGTAGCTTGAATCATGTCAACTGGATTTCTATTTTCTCAGTGGAAACGTTTCGCTCCTTATCCACTGAGAAAATAGAAATCCAGTTGACATGATTCAAGCTACAGACCCTGGTCCTTCACTTTGCCAATGGCGGCGCTGATCAATCCTCTCTCGACCTACGGAAGGGAAGACAAACTTCGCTAAAACGGAACCACAGCAGCAGAATTTTGGGCACTTCTGTTGAGGAGGGAACCAATTCCATTCGGGAGCTGATAGAAGAGCCCACTCCGGGCGATTCGACTGGAGGAAAGCGCCCCCTCTCCCAAGGCTCTAATCAGGAATCTCATCCGGGTCCCAGCAAAGGCTCCTTTGGGGAAACTGGGGAGCGGTGCTCCTTGACCCTCAACCTTTCATCCGCAAAATCCAGGGTTAGTTTATAATTTAATTACCAACTTACCTATCAATGGGGGGGGGGGGGGGAAGCAATCTTTTAATACCATTATCTGCGGTTATTGACATGGGGAAAGCGTCAATTGCCCAGCGGAGGCCGGCCAAAGTCTGCAGACCTTTTCCCAGCCGATGCTTCTGGGAAGCCGCAAGCAGGCCAGACAAGCAGAACCTACCTCTCTTCTTCGTCTCCAGAATAATAAATAATAAATCCAGAGATACGCCAGACTTTCAACCTGGACGTTTCATCTTAGCTGGTGATAGGTCTCTCCCCTTGCCCCACTTTGCCTCCTGCCCTGGCCTCCAGTGTGTCACATCTTGTGGCAGTGAGTTCCATAGTTTAGTCATTACTTTTGTCCATATTCTCCCCCTTCTCCCCCCTTCCTCCTCCTCCTCCTCCTCCCTTCCTTCCTTTATTTTGTACAACTCAAGGTAGCACACATAACTACCATGGGTTGATCCCAAGTTCTCCTGTTGTAAGGAAAAACACATTTTCTCCCCAATGTTCATAAATGCCCTGGTTTAAACATGAACCCTTCAGACAACAGCTTAACCCGGAATTTACCCATTTTCCAGATTCACACGTTACATGGAACCATGCGTTATGTAACGTGTGAATCTGGAAAATGGGTAAATTCCGGGTTAAGCTGTTGTCTGAAGGCAAGCTCCTGGGGCGTCTATGGTGCTAACAAAGCGTGAACAATTGCGAAGAATTTCTGCAGGAAAACCACCAGCCTGACGCCGACAGGGGCTCGATCTAAAATGCCAGCCAGGGATTCCTTCTCTTTCTCCAGAAAAGAAATCTCCTTCTCTAGGACAGACGGAGAAGTTGGGCGTCCGAGGTTTGGCCCATTTCTCGGGCAACCTTCCCCAACCTGGTGTCCAGGTGGGTTGGACTACAACTGCCATTTCCCCCAGCCTGCAACGACTTGGCATCTTCTTATCTGGTCGGTGAACAGAATTTTCATTCTCCTTCCTTTTCTTCACTCACCCCCTAATCGATAACACAGCCGATTAACCCCATAGCCACATTCTCCCTCCCCCCCTTTCCTGCTTTTGTCTTCTCCTGTCAACGCTCCGCCGTCTCTTTCCTCCTCTGGTCCTGGTGGTGGTGGGGGAACCGTCGCATCAAGGTGTACGCGTCGCTTTCTCCTCGCCCTGTTAGAACCAAGAAATACAGGCCGAGAGAGGCGCGCGGGCTCCATTATAAATCTGGGTCTACCCAGTCCGCTGATCCCAGGGATGGAACTAGGGTCTGTGTCACCCGGGGCAAACATGGATTCCGCGCCCCCCCCCATGGGTTATTTTGTCATTTTGGCGGGAGGGGGCCCCCCCAGCGCGGCGCCCGGGGCACTTGCCCCGCTTGCCCCCCCCCCCACTAGTTGCGGCCCTGCCTGATCCTCCCTTTCATTTGTTCTCGTTCTTTCTTCCCGCAATTCAGTTTGTAAGTTTCTTTGTACGTGGAGGGTGGGTGGGTGGGGGGAAATAAGAAGGGAGTGAAGATGAGGAGCTGAAATTATGTTTATCTACTGCATAATTGTCACCCAGCCATTATCAACCAAGGAGGGGCAGGCTCGAATGTCCTAAAATAGAAACTACGAGGACGCTTGCGGTGCAGTTCAAAGCAAAGTCTACTCTGAAACAGGGTCATTCAATTCCTTCCAGCCAGGAAACTATCTGTAGGATCACACCCATTCTTGTTAAAAATGTAACATCCCAAAGCTGGAGGACTGAACAATCAAAATCACGGGTTATAACCAAACATATACAGAGAGCAATAACAGTAAGCCCTTGGCTGCAGTCGATATGGTGGTTGTAAAAGAAAAGAAGTGGCCACACCACTGAGATATCTGTTGATTTTCTAAAAGAAAGGGGGGTGGGAGACAAACCCAGAGAGAATTCAGATTTAAAAGTCAGCGGGGGTCATTCAAACATCTCAGATTTTAAGGGCAGAATTGCTTGCATGCTTAAATTTGTAGGATTCAACACATTCCGACGCTGGTCCAATCCTGCCCACTGCAAAGAAAAGGAGCTGAATATGCAGGGCCCTGAATAAATAAAACAAGGAAACCTCCCCCCCCCCTTCGTTCAAAGAAGGCTTCCTCAAATACGGCTGCCCTGAATTCAGCGGGATCCACTTTGAAGCTCGAGCCCGTAACCTTTCCAGTCGCTTCTTCCATTTCATCCTCAAAAATATCATTTGAAACGGATCAATTACCTTTCAATGGGGCTTTCTTAAACTGTCTTGTCACGCTCAGGTGGTAAAAGAGAACTAAATAAAGCCAATAGTGACACCAGTTACTTATTCCCAGGTCTTGTGTACAATTTAGAAAGACAGATCAGTCAGGATAATGAATATAAATGTAAAGCTGATATTACGCTGTACCTAAAAGGAGGCCCAGAACGAGCGCATGATCCGTAAATGATCCTTCAAGATAAGCAATAATTCAATGGATAAAAATAATTACAGGAAAAGGACAATTCTCCACACACTTAAACGTAGAAGACGTGTGGACTTCAATTCCCAGAATTCCCCAGCCAGTTGAAAAACACTGGTCCACGGGGAAATTCGTTTCCTGAAAATGGGAGGACATGAATTAGGAACACGGTCTATCTGCTCCCCAAACCAATTGAAGGCCACCCCAGTCACCAATTTGTGAGAATGAATACTGCACCGCTTCTCCAAGTACACAGTTGACACCCCTTCTCTCATCGATCCACAACAACCTTGTGAGGTAGACCAGGCTGAGCATGCAGGACCGGCTCAAAGTCACTTAGGGAACTTGTGTGGCTGAGAGAGAGCCCCCCTGTTCTAGGCCAACAGCTCCGCTATTTCACTGCAGGGGCTTGTCTGTACCCCCCCCCCTTCCCAGTGCCCTGTCTTTAATGCAAGGCTGGGGCCAAATTTCCTGTTCATGCCCGGAATGGTTGGTCAGGATGCAGCAAACGAGTTGCAAGTTTGTGAGGCGTGCAACAGGGTGTTCAAAGTATATGTGCCAAGAGATTTGTAATATTAATATTTGTCCTTTTGCAACAATAGAAAGATGGTTGGGCGTGGAGCTAAAGATGAGCTACCTGGTCCCTCTGTCTCTGTTGCCAGCACTATCTTCTTACAGCTAGCAGAGGAGATCTGTAGATTCCTGTGAATCCACAACCTAATCTTTCCCCCAGGCACTGCCTCCAGCACAGCCTTCTCCAACCTGGTGCCCGCCAGATAAGTTGGTTGTTATGTAGTCCCACATGTAGAGAAGCTGTGGGGATATTGTTCTCTAAGGCAGGGTTTCTCAACCTTGGCAACTTTAAGCTGGGTGGACTTCAACATGCTGGCTGGGGAATTCTGGGAGTTGAAGTCCACCCAGCTTAAAGTTGCCAAGGTTGAGAAACCCTGCTCTAAGGTGTATAGAGAGGTGTGCACGTTGATGTGCGAAGGTTGTGTGTGTGTTTTCTGTAAAGTAAACCAGAGTGCTGTTTCCTGTTTGTCACCTAGAATATTTTACTTGTTAAATGTATAACAAGAATTACAGCCCATGGAGGAACCCCCTTCCTAGGAACCATCCAGCTGGGGTGATTTTTGATAGGAAGGATGCCAAGGCAATATAGAGACTCGTGCAGAGATGCAACAGGACACCTCTTCCAATGTAGAGCTAATCACTGTGCTGTCGTAGCACTGAATGATGCCCTTACATCCATGCGCATAAGAGGTACAGTGGAATGAATAAACTGCTTCTCATTCAGCCTGTTTGGAAGCTCAGACTATGAATCCAGAAACTCCCTCTCTCTCCTGTGGGTGCCCACCAGATGTCTGGGTCCACACATCAGCTGAACTCTAAACCTAGTTTAAGAAAACACGATTGCTATGTTTGACCTAGTATGTAGTGCTTAAAAATATTATGAGTTAAGGCGATGGTTTGGTTCATGTAACTTGCTAAGACAATGCCAGAGTTCTCATGACAGCCAAATACAGTTGACCAACCATGCTATATCTTGGTGCAGCCTGTTGTGTGAACCCCAGCCACTGTTTCTGTTCAGAGTGAGAAAGGCTGGCTGCATGCTTGAATGAGACCAGTTGAAGGTCTAGTGGATGCATTTGCTCTACGTGTTAAGCCTCCTTAATTTTAAACTATACCGTAGCCTGTTGTGGGAATCTGTCGCTAGTTTGGAGTATTATGCAATCCATAAAATGGGTTAATGCACTAACCAAGTTAGGTCACCGATGCACAGAAGAAGCAATGATATCAGATAGGAGTCTCCCTGGAATTGGTTTCCCTGATTTGAGGAATGAGGAACAACCATCAGTTCTGATTCCACTGGAGTTTCACCAGCACTTCTGTCCAAATAGTGTGAAACGAGTTTGTGCTAGCTCCCTCCCTTGTGCGTGGTGCCTGGGCGTGGTGGCTCAGCGGGTAAGACGCCAGGCTTGTCGATCTTCGGAGGTTCGAATCCCTAGTCCCCATGACGGAGTGAGCTCCCGCACTAGCCCCAGCTCTTGCCAAACTAGCAATTCGAAAGCATGCAAATGCAAGAAGATTAGTAGGTACCACTTCAGTGGGTAGGTAACAGCGCTCCGCGTGCATCATGCCGGCCACATGACCATGGAAGCGTCTTCTGACAACGCTGGCTCTTCGCTAAGAAATGGAGATGAGCACCGGCCCCTAGAGTCCGACACAACTGCACAAATGTGCGGGGGGGGGGGAAACCTTTACTTTTACCCTCCCTCGTGCTAGCGGTATCTGCAGGGTGTGGTAAAAAAAGTCAAGATGGCGGTCACAGTAGTGTGATCACTGCAGCGATCGCACCATCGTGGTCTCCATCTTGACTTTTTTGACCACACCATGCAGACACCCACCAGGAGAAGCCAATGGTAGAATTTCAAACCATCTACTTTTGACACCAAGGCATCTGGGAATGCAAAGCACAGTCTAGAGTCCTCCAGTTTCACACATGACAGCTTATATCAGTGTTTCTCAACCTTAGCAACTTGAAGATGTGTGGACTTTGACTCCCAGAATTCCCCAGCCAGCATGCTGACTGGGGAGTTCTGGGAGCTGAAGTCCATACGTCTTAAAGTTGCCAAGTTTGAAAAACACTGCCTTACATGCTCGCCATTCATTCACATAACAAATTTCCTAGAAGTGGAGGGGGGGGGGCAATGTCACCTGAGTAACCCACCCAGCCGTCCTCCCTCATTTTATACGACTTCTATCTCACAAACCAAAGCACTCAAGATGAAGTCACCCAGGACCATCTTCAGACTTTTAGGCTTCAGACAATCCTTATAGAAACCCACTCAAAAATAAGTCCCAGGATTTAATGGGATGTATTTGTAACAAATGTGAACAGGATTGATAACTCCAATGCCTGTCTCTATTGTTGGGTGGATGTATGGACTTTAAGCTCTTCTGTGGAACTTACATTTGTATTTGTTAAATTTATTATTTTAATAATTATTCTTAGAGTTATCTTTATTATATAGTATTATATTTACTATCACCCATAACAGATGAAAATAAATCCCATAATTTACGTATAGTAGAGCATATCTTTCTGATATATTGTGAATCTTGGGAGAGGGTGGTATAAAAATTCTGTAAATGAATAAATGTTAATTATATGTTTATTCTGCATATACAGACATAATTTATATGTTATAAATTTATAAACATTTATAACATTTATAAACATTTATAACATTTATAAATTTATAAAATATTGTATTTATGTATTTATATTTATATGTTACACATATATATATAAATATATATTTATAAAGCCATCACGCCTATATATATATATATATATATATATATATATATGTGTGTGTGTGTGTGTGTGTGTATACATACACATACACACACACACACATTATATATATATCTATATAGCTATATATATATATCTATATATATCTATATATATATAGGCGTGGTGGCTCAGCGGGTAAGATCGCAAGTTCGGAGGTTCCAATCCCTAGCCCCGCATGACGGAGTGAGCTCCCGCACTCGCTCCAGCTCTTGCCAACCTAGCAATTTGAAAGCATGCAAATGCAAGTAGATTAATAGATACCACTTCGGTGGGTGGGTAGGTAACAGCGTACCTTTACTCTATTTTATGTCTTCCTTCATCCATAAAAGGAAAACCCCATAGAAGATGGCCCTGTGGCTCAGCGGGTAAGACACCAGGTTTGTCGATCGGAAGATCGCAAGTTCGGAGGTTCAAATCCCTAGCCCCGCATGACGGAGTGAGCTCCCGCACTCGCTCCAGCTCTTGCCAACCTAGCAATTTGAAAGCATGCAAATGCAAGTAGATGAATAGGTACCACTTCGATGGGATGGTAACAGCGTTCCGCGCACGTCCGTGCCGGCCACATGGCCGCGGAAGCGTCTTCGGACAGCGCTGGCTCTTCGGCTAACAAACGGAGATGAGCACCGGCCCCTACAGTTGGACACGACTGCACAACTGTGTCGTGCACAACTATGCGAGGGGGGAACCTTTACCTTATATATATATTATATATTATACACACACACACACACACACACATACAGAGAGGCATGTATATGTCTTTATATATGTTTGTGTACATAAGGTGCATGAAACATGTATGAATCTCTCACAAATATCTAAATCAGAGTTGCTGTCTCTTTAGAATATTTTTAAGAGAAGGAATGTCTTTTATGCGGTGTGGTGGCTTAGACAACTGCAGGACTAAGCTTTAATTCTACTTATTTTATTAATTGTACAGATGTGGTAGACTCCTCATTTTAAATAAAAGGATACAGGGCTAGACCAGAATTGGTGGGTGGAAGATACGATAAAGAGAATACATGCACACAAGGAAGAGATCAATAGGAAGGCAAGAAGGAGAGATTGGTGAAGAAGAGAAGAGGGAGGAAAGGAGGAAAAAAATCTTTCAGCACACACACACATACCAGCCAGGCTTTCCTAAAGTAATTTATGTAGAAGCAATCCACATTGATTCTAGTGGAATTTATTTAACTACTGTGGTGAGGAGGTGGTGCGAGAGAGCGAGCAAGCGTTGTGCCTTGCTGTTAACCACGTTTGGCTAATCGGGAGTTCGTAGGCGGCAGTGCGAGTGAGCCAACCCGACGTAGGGCAATATATAAGAAGTGGTTCTTAGAAATGAGATGGGGCTAGGCGGGAAAAGAAATAGCCATTGATTTAGCTAGGAGGCTCCATGTGTGAGAGGGAGGAACGGAGGAAGGAGAAGGGGGGAAAAGTAAAGAAAAAAAAGGAATCAGACAAGAGGAAGGGAGGAAAGAAGGAAGGAAAAGGGAAGGAAGGGAGGAAAGGGAAAAGGAAAGGGAAGGGAAGGAAATGTGTTAGGGGAAAAGAAATAAGAGATAATAGGAAGGATGGGAAAAGGTTATGAAAGCGAGAAGAGAATGGGTATATAGATAAGGAAGAGAGGAAGGGAGAGGAAGGAAGGAAGGAAGGAAGGAAGGAAGGAAGGAAGGAAGGAAGGAAGGAAGGAAGGAAGGCCCCCGTCATCCCTCCGCCTTCCCTCCTCTGGAAGCGCCGCCGCTTCACCCGCGAGTGGTTTTCCCGAGTCCGCGAAGCAGCTTCGCAGCCCAGGACCGGCCGAGAGCGGATGGGGACTTGGGCGGGATGGGCGCGCTGGACCGGCGGCGCTTCTTCGGGCTGGCCTCCCTTTTCTTCCAGGTGTCTCGCGCGGGAATTATTTATGGGGGCGAAGCGTGTTCCCTCGGCATACGTGTTCAGAGTGATGCCGGTGGTGTTTAATTAGGGCGGGCGAGTGGCATCTTTTAGTTCCAGTCGATGCCCTATTGAAAAGCCGTTAATAGCATGCAAATTGTCCCCCAGCCTTTACAAGGTTCTGGTAAATAAAGATTTAAACACTCGCCACAATTGGCTCTTTAAGTACCCCCGTTGTTCACTCTAATTGACCGTCCTGTTTTATTTCCGATGCTGCTAAATAAATAATAATTTAAAAGGTGGAGAGAGAGGTTGGGAGGGGGATCCACAACAACCGCGGGGAGAAAGAAGCCGCTCAAGATCCAAACAGACTGGAGGAATTCGAGGCGACCGGAGAGATTTCGAACACGCACACACGCGCACACACGCACGCACACGGAGATCCCGAGCTTCAAGTTTCTTCCTGGATTCAAGAACCCCCCCCCCTGCCCACTTTATTCTTGACTAGTCGCGGCCCTATAAACTTAATGGGAGAATTAAATACACGTTTCACCCACTCCGGGGCATTTAAAAAGGGGTAGAGGGGAGGGAATTACACCGTCCTGCTCTTAATACCAGGCCCGGGAGCGAGCAAATCTGAATACTGTGTTATTTCTGTATTTATATTTGGAGATACATAGTTCCGCCTTGCAATCCCTGTCCCCGTGGGGCAGAGAGGCGCAACTTTTTCTCGGCCAGAATCACGATTCGAAACGAACGAGTGGGGTCGGGACAAAGAAACAAACTTTGATTTCATCCGCGTGTAATTAAAATTAAGTAGAGAGAATATGCAGGCTGGCCAGTCACGGGTTTATTCAAGGTGAAACATTACAACTCCGTGATAATTTGGGGAATGTTTGGGAGGGGAGGGGGCCCACCCCGAATTTTGCATTTTTGAAGGATGGGGTCTTACAGAAGACCAACCTCAGAAGCTGCATCTCTTGGTTCGCTTCCCGGAAAGATCCCTGAGACTCGGTCAGATTTACAAGGAAGCAAGAACTGGGTTCGAATCCCTAGCCCTGCGTGCGGAGTGAGCTCCCGCACTAGCTCCAGCTCTTGCCAACCTAGCAATTCGAAAGCATGCAAATGCAAGTAGATGAATAGGTACCACTTCGGTGGGATGGTAACAGCGTTCCGCGCGCGTCATGCCGGCCACATGACCGTGGAAGCGTCTTCGGACAGCGCTGGCTCTTCGGCTAACAAGCGGAGATGAGCACCGGCCCCTAGAGTCGGACACGACTGCACAAATGTGCGGGGGGAACCTTTACCTTTAAGAACTGGGTTGCATCATTTGCAAGCCAATTTGGGCTCCAGGCCCGCACTTTTAGGATCACCCTTTTCACATCCACAAACTGGCAGCTGCTCGTTTGAAGCCTGAGATTGCATTTCCCCACCCATTTACTTGGGCGAAAGTAAGGAAAGAGGCTTACTTTCCAACAGAAAAACCGAGTCAAGCAGAGCTCCTCTCACGACAAAAAGTTTGAATGAAAAAGAAGAAGAAAAAAAAAAAAAGGGGGGGGAGAAAGCGCCTACTTCTCTTAAAAACTTTATTTTCCCCGTCTCTTTTCAGGAAAAAAAGTGCCTGAACTTGTCTGGATCATACCGACCCCGCCGTGTTATATTTATCTAGTTTTAACTGGGGGTGGAATGGTTCGAAAATTGAAGGGCTGAAGTGAAACGGAAGCAAAATGGGCAATTGCTGATTAACAGCGATTTTAAAATATTTTAAATAGTGAATTAAGCCCTGATTTCATAGATTTGGGTGCTGACGTTTGGACTCTTGCGGAATTTCTCCTGGATAGCGTTTTAAAAAGCCACACGCGCTTTGGGGTTATATTCACTAAAAAGAATAAAGGAGCAAACACAAATAAAACTGGGGCAAAATATACTGCCTTCCTTCCTTCGTCTGCAATTTTCCCATCCAACTTCCCTTCCTTGCAGCCTAAACGAACTAAAGCGGACGATTCAAGAACGAGAAATATAAGGGGCCTATGAACGAGTTTGGTCTTGTGGTTGAGGGCTAGAAACCAGGCGACCGAGAGTTCCAGTCCCGCCTTAGGCATGAAAGCCGGCTGGGTGACCTTGGGCCAGTCACTCTCTCTCAGCCCAACCCACCTCACAGGGTTGTTGTTGTGAGGAAAATAGGAGGAGGAAGGAGTATTAGGTATGTTCGCCGCCTTGAGTTATTTATAAAAATAATAAAGGCGGGATAAAAATAAAATAAGAAAATAAATAAAAACCTGCTTCCAATTCCTCCCCAGATGGAGGAAAGGCTGGCCGTATCTGAGGCGTCGGGCAGCTTTCTTGGCTATCCCAGTCCCGCCCCTGCGCCTCCCTCCCGACTAAATGCGATGGCAGGGTCTTAGGGATGCTTCAAAGGGAACTCTTGTTCTGGAGACCCATTTGCAAAGGTTGATTTTATTTCATTTTATTTATTTTAATTTCTATACCCACCCATCTCAACCAAGGACGCCCGCCTGCGCGAAAGAGGTATTTCTGAAAAGGCGGTGGACAAACCCCCTTCTGTTATTTCCCTCTTTTCTTAGACCTATTTGGAAGTCAAATCAAATTTCCTTATTTTATAGTCAATCAAATCAAATCAAATCAAATCAAATCAATCAAATCAAATCAAATCAAATCAAATCATTTTATTTTATTTTATTTTATTTTATTTTATTATTTTATTTTATTTTATTTTATTTTATTTTATTTTATTTTATTTTATTTTATTTTATTTTATTTTATTTTATTTTATTATTTTCATTTTATTTTATATCCCTCCTCCTCTCTTTCACTCCCGCCTGCCTGCCTGCCTGCCTGCCTACCTTACATCCATCCAGGCCTCCCCTTCACCTGCCTTCCTGCCCTCCCCTCGGTCTGCAGCCTTTTCTTCTCTTTCTCCATCCTCTTCCCACAACTACCTACCGCGGACCTCCAGAAGACGCCCCAGGCGTAAGGCCCCGCTACTTGGACGAGCCGAAGGCCCTCAAAATGTTGAGCCCTCCTTTCCCCGCCCCACCCCAGAACTTTACGATTTGAAAGGCCACCCCTGACCTCAGTCTGTTTTTAAATAAATGCATTTAGGACCGACTGTCGAGGAAAAGGTACGGCTAGGCGGGGGTGGCGTCTTTTTCCGTAAAAAAGCCAGTTTCAAAAGTATGACTTTGAAAAGACTTTCATTTTTTTATCCTATCCCCCCAACACACATATCCACACGCAGACATGTTAAGCCAGTGCAGTCACTGAGCCCATTGGGTGAATCCAGCTATCCCGCCCTTTGTCCTCCGAGCCCAGAAAATTGGGTTAATTGAATAAGCCGTGGTTAAATTAAGCATGACACGCGAACACAGTCTTCTCGGTACGTTTCTACCGAGGCGCGCTTTCCCGGGAATAGGCCTCTTGAATGCAACGGGAGTGAACTCTGAGCAGAGCGAAACGGGGTCGGGCAGCTCCTCGGGGGTTCCTCCCCCCCCAGAGAATGGGGCTTTCTTGGGGCGGAAGTGTCCGAGATTGCTGAAAACGCCCTTCTCGGCAGCCCATTTCCTGCGCAGCAAGATGCACACCACCCGACGTTCACAATCTCCTATATAGATCCGTGGAGTGGGGGGTCCTGTAGGCTAAAACCAGCGGAGTTACGCTCACACAATATTTATTTATTTAATTTTTATCCCGCCTTATTATTTTTATAAATAACGCAAGGCGGCGAACAGACCTAATACTCCTTCCTCCTCCTATTTTCCCCACAACCACCCTGTGAGGTGAGTTGGGCTGAGAGAGGGACTGGCCCAAGGTCACCCAGCCGGCTTTCAGGCCTAAGGCAGGACTAGAACTCTCAGTCTCCTGGTTTGCCATTGGCTCCTTCCTACGACTGAGAGACAGGGACTGGCCCAAGGTCACCCAGCCGGCTTTCATTCCTCAGGCGGGACTAGAACTCTCAGCCTCCTGGTTTGTCATTGGCTCCTTCCTAGGGCTGAGAGAGAGAGATTGGCCCAAGGTCACCCAGCCGGCTTTCATGCCTAGGGCCGGACTAGAACTCTCACTCTCCTGGTTTCTAGCCCAGCACCTTACCAGAAGGCATTCATTTTCAGGCGCCTCCATGTTATAGCGCGAGTAGTATGAGATACTACTACTTTATTTACCTGGACTGTCAGTTCTCTATTTATTTTGTTGTTGTTTTTGCTGGTTTTAATTGCTGTTAGACACCCAGAGTCTCTTGTTTGAGATGGAGGGCCATATACTGTAAATGAAATGAATGAACGAATAAATAAATGCTGATTTTCCCTACAGTAATAGTGGGAAAGCAATCTTTCCCTACCCAGGCCTGACTGCTCAGGAGTCCGCTGACTTTCTGTTCAGGAAAATGTGAACGGAATTGCACAGCGTCGCGAGAAAGTAATGCTGATAATATCGTGTTCATTCTCTTGAAAATGCAGGAAGTAAAATACTACCAGTTGACGTGACCCTCTACCGTTGCTACTACTATGAACGGCTACTACTATCACAAATAGCTCGGTCCTATGCGCGCTTAAGCAGCGGTAAATCAGACGGCATTGAATTGGGTTAGCGCCCGGCTAAGATTTCATTCGATTGGCGTTTATCGCTTATTTACTTGGGACTAAATGCCAATTAAATCGCAGAGAGGATCGAGGGAGCCGTGGCCGGAGGGTGGGGCAGCGAGTGTTAAATGGAAAGAAAGCAAAATAAATCTGCAGAGCATTTGGAATTCACAGGAATTCACAGGAATCTGGTATCACATCTTTCGGAAAGATCGCAAAAACGTTAAAAATCAGAAAGCGCCTGGTAGCACTTTTTAAGACTAGCAAATTTCATTAGCTGGCATGATAATTAGTATAAACCTTATGACTTATAATGAAATGTTTCGTCTTAAAAGGTGCTACTAGACGCTTTCTGGTTTTTGGCTACCGTAGAGGAACAAGACTGTTACACGCCTGCAATAATGTTAAGGGATCTGGAGACAAAGATTTGTTTTTATTTTTTAAAAATGAAAATGAAAAGGGGGTTCTTAAAAAAATAACCTTGTGAGGACAAAAAAAATCTCCCAATCGATTGCGTAGTACAGGGATAAGATAAACAGATCTTATACAGGCCGATTCAGAAGTCGCTGGATTGCGGGCAGCAGAGAATCGCAGATAAAATTAAGGATAGCCGGATAGGGGCGAGTTTTTTATTTTCAAACTCCCAATATTAACAGGTGAGCACCGACGCCAAAGCATTTCGTCAACCTAAAAAAATGTCCATATCATATATTAAGCCCTTCTTTCTTCCTCATCTGGCTAAAATATGGGAGATCTTATTCTTCCAGACCCTCTTCGGCAGCCGGACTTGCTGGTCGCTGGGGATTTACTACCGAGTAGTAGTAGGGAAGACAGGTCCGCTGGGCTGCTCCTTTTCGACGCTCCTTTTCGGGAGACGCCCGCCCTTCCCGCGCTGTCTCCAACGGCGTGGGCCGCCGGCCCCACAGGCGGGGTGTGTGTGGAGGGAGGCTGCCATCATTCCCAGCGCGTGCAGCGATTGCCTCTCCGGCTGAGGGTGACGGGAGTTGTATTCCAGAGGCCCTCAAGTTGTGGCGAGAGAAAGAAAGAAGAGATAAGGGGAAGGAAGAAGGAAGGAAGGACAAAAAGGAAGAAAGGATGGAAAGAAAGGAAAACAAGGAGAGGAAGGAAGGAAAAGAAGAAAAAACAGAGAAAGGAAGGAGGAAGGAAGGAAGGAAGGAAGGAAAGAAGGAAAGAAAGGAAAACAGGAGGAAGGGAGGGAAGGGAGAGGGAGGGAGGAAAAGAAAGAAAAAGAAAAACAAAGGAAAGAAGGAAGAAAAAGAAAGAAAGAAAGAGGGAGGAAAAGAAGGAAAGAAAGGTACTAGTCTATCTCTCTGAGAGAAAGAAGGAATGTCCAGAATGAGATAAGGAAGCCAAAGAAAGAAACGGAGAAAAGTGAGGAGGAGGAGGAGGAGGAGAGGCGGGGGTGGGGGGGTGAGAAATAACGCGGTCCAACTAACTCAGCGCAGGGGACGCCAGACTCCGCTTCGGCCCCTGCTATGGGGTTGCGTCCCTGCGCGGTTCGAGAGCCAGAGTTGGAGTTCCTGGCTTAGCTCGGGCGGGGCGGGGGTGAGGGGAAGCCGCGCTGCAAAAGGCGAGCCGCGGGGGACGCGGCGGGCGAAGCCAGCCGGGAAGGGCTCCGCTCTTCCTCCTTCGGCGCCTTTTGTGTCTGGAGAGCAGCGCGCACCCAAACGGACGGGCACGTGCGGAGGGGAAGGGGACGAAAGTATTGGCGGCGGGGGGGGGGGGGGGCGAAAAAGGAACGAGAGGCGGAAAGGGCCAACCCTTTGCGGGAGAGACCAGAAGAGCGGCGGGTCGGGGGCAGGAAAGTGGAGGGTTTGAGGAACTGGGGAGGTGGGCAAGGGGGTGCGGAGCATTACTCGCTGGGTCCATCCCCCCCCCCCCGATTTTCCCAGGGATCTGCCTCCGCCTCCCCCCCCCCCCCAGGTCTTTCTCCGGGCCGGCGGGGCTCCCATTTGCCTGATTGCATTTAAACGCGTCATTATCCCGGGTGAGGGCGCCCAGGCGTGGGGAGGTTGCTTAGGCCTCCCTAATTCATCAGCGTGTCCCCGATCGATCGATCGATCGATCCCTGGCTTCTTCTCAGCTGCAGCTCTCGTTCGCCGGCCGAGGCTCCTCGCCCGCGGCTCCCAGGCCGGCCTGACTCCGGCGAGGTTGGGAGGGGAGGGGCTGGCGCGGGGCCTCAGGACGCTCGAAAGCGAGAGGTCCCGGCTGGCAAGGAGGGGGCGGGAGGGTCGTGTGGAAGGCGGCACTCTGCGTATGCTCAGGATACGCGACTGCTTTCGCACCGTGCGCTGAACCGTGCGAGTACTGTACCATTGGCACAACATGCCGAGCCTGCGTCGCCTTGGTTTGCTTCCGATGGCTCGCGCGTCCAGTCCATTAGCTTAGTTCAATCTGTGCGGATCCAGAAACGCGAAATCGATAATCAGGTTATGTCGGTTGTGTGAACGCAGCCTTTGAGCGCTGGCTGGGGAGAGGAACGCGGCGCCTATTGAGGGTGTATCTTGCCTCCCACTCAGGACATTCTCTGGGGGACTTAGCGCCCCGATAAAACCTGGAGGCACAAAAATCAAGCCAGGAAAAGGAAGTGAAATTGTAGATGTCAAGGTGCTCATTTATTCCCCTTGTAAAGGCTTCCCAGAAAAAGACAAACATGAGGTGGTATCTATGTCGATGAAGGTTCTCAGTCATCCAGGTGGAACAGTCTGTGGCTTGAATCATGTCAACTGGATTTCTATTTTCTCAGTGGAAACGTTTCGCTCCTTATCCAAGGAGCTTCTTCAGTCTGAGCAAAGTTAGTAAGGGAATCCTTAAATATGTTTCTAGGTGGCTGTGTGACCTTGCACCTGGGGCTAGGTCATGGTTATATTGAGATGTTATTTTAAGTCCTTTTATCATCTAAAGGAGGATCGTTAAGATTACCCTGCTGCTGTTGAGCTTGCGAAATGGTCTTAATCTTCCTAGGCACAGAAGACAAAGCAGGAAGGAAGATAGGGGAAAGGTTGTGCCTGAGGCCCCCACCTCTATTCAAGGAAGGATTTTCCAAGTTGGCATAAATGGATTCCTTGACCCCTCTCTCAAACCACCTATCTTCTCTGTCTAAAATGTGAACATTAATGTCCTCAAATAAGTGTCCTTTTTCCTTTAGATGAAGATGAGGTGGTATCTGCACTACAGTTCTCGTTTGGGGATCTTAACCAAATCCATATTTTGAAAGTCATATTTCTCACCAGCCACTGTGCCTGGAATTAAACGTAGCTTCTTTCTAGGATGAATCCCACCAACCCTACAAAACTGGAAAACTCATATTTTTCCTGTTCAGATCAACCAGCCAGCCTGGGCTTCAGCTATTAAGGAGAGACACTGCAGCCTTGCTGTTAACCCGCCAGCTGGGTCCAGCTGGGTCCTCTGTAGCTTTTCCATAGATGGAGAGCAGAGTCTTAATCTTTACTTTTCTCTCTTGTGAATTTCACAGCAGTCCCATTTATAAACCAGGCTTAACTTGCAGCATCTGATTGATGGTTTTGCACATTTGCCAAGCAATGGCTTAATTAACCACATTGCATTCAATAAGCCACAATTTACTGGGTTCATGTGACACACTAAACCATTTTTCATGGTTTACAAGCCACAGCAGCTGAGTTCATGCAGGTCAAAAGTGAACACATAGAGGCTTAATCTGATGTGTGAATCTGGCCTCAGTGTGTGTGTGTGTGTTGACATATTTGATCTCTCTTTCCAGCAACATAGTTTGCACATATAAAAGGTTTCCTGGATCATCAAAAGCTTTTACCACCACAACTATCCCCTAGTGCAGAGCTTTCCAAACTTTTCATGTTGGTGACACACTTTTTAGACATGCATCATTTCGCGACACACTCTTACAGCAGGGCATCATTTCGTGACACACTCTTACAGCAGGGCACAAGGCAAGCACTAGGACCTGTGCGGAATCACAGCAGGTTTGGAGGCAGCAAGGCACAAGGCAGGCACTGGGACCTGCGTGGAATCCTGGCAGGGCAGGTTTGGAGGCAGCAAGGCACAAGGCAGGCACTAGGACCTGCACGGAATCCTGGCAGGGCAGGTTTGGAGGCAGCAAGGCACAAGGCAGGCACTAGGACCTGTGTGGAATCCTGGCAGGGCTCGGAGGCAGCAGCAGCCGCGACACACCCAGACACTGCAGCCGACACACGAACGTGTCCGGACACACAGTTTGGAAAGCTCTGCCCTAGTGGAACCTGGATTTTTCTTCTCTCTCTCCCTTTAGAGCAGTGTTTCTCAACCTTGGCAACTTGAAGCTGTGTGGACTTCAACATCCAGAATTCCCCAGGCTGGGGAATTCTGGGAGTTGAAGTCCACACAGCTTCAATTTGCCAAGGTTGAGAAACATTGCTTTAGAGATTTTAATGCATTCACAGTGTTGGCTTTCTATGCACTTCCAGGAATGGAGCAGAGCATTTAAACTGTTTATGGGGGCTAGGAGAAGCCTCTGGGGTGAACATGCATCTAGCTGTATCACACAACCATGCTTAATCAGGTCAGTTATGAACCTAATGGCTGCATTTGTATAAATGTTGAACTTGCTAAATATTAGGTTGCACTCTCTCTTTTAAAAGTGATTTTAATATGTGTATTGTGTGAACCTAAGCTATGTGGTTAGTTTGTAATTCAGTGCATGAAGCTAGGCCAAGTCATAGAAGGAGGGGTGGGGGGGTTGTGGGTTTTTTTGGCCACTAGGCCAAATCTGGTGCCAAGCAGGGTTCATGATGGTGACCCTGGTTCTCTGTTGCTGGCCTGTTAATTAGTCTAAATATAAGTAACTGTGTGGTTACATCAGCCAATTTTCTTAATGGCCCCCCTCGGAATTGCAGAGCTGGGAATCTGGGGCCTTATAGTCCAACACAGAAGCTGCCTTTGCATACAAGCTTAATCAGGCCCCTTTAAGACCCAGCAGCTTTTATCATTCAACAAACTAAGCTTGTTACTCTTAACCTTGGTTATTTATGGCTTAGCACCGTTGCACAAAGGGAGGCTATTGGCTTAATTTAGGGTTCTGTGTATGGTGTGAATCCCCAAAATGAGTTTGTTTAGTAACCTAATTAAGCTTGTTTTAGAAATTCAGACAGGTTTCAGAAAGCTGATCTGTGGATGTTGCAAAAGGGGGAAGGATTCAGCTTCCAGGACAGCAGGGGTGTTGGGGGTGTCGTTTAAAAAAATGAAGATGGTAGCTGCAGCCATGTGATAGAAATCTCACCCCTTTTTTACAGGCATCACACATGACTTTGGCATGTGGTTACAGCTGCCATCTTGACTTTTTTGACCACCCCTATAGACACCTCTGTGGAAAATGTAGCTCTTCAGGACCACACAATCTGGCCAAATAATCTAGTCAACTGTGACAGCAACATTTTTTACCCTTTGGGCAGCCACTGGCTGTGTCTACACAACATGCTGAACATGGTCATGGAATTAATTAATTAATTATTCAAATTTACCACCGCCCATCTCTCCCGACGGGGGACTCTTAGCTTGCTTTTTAATCCTTTGCACAATATATTGAACCAGAAATTATGCAAACCCTAAGCCACATGTGTCATGTGCACACGCCCACACAAACTGACCAAGTTTAAATCTAGTGAAGTTTAACATATTGTCTGAATGCAATTGCTAGGTTTGTACCTGACCTTGTTATGCACATTGTATGAATACAGATACTGAGTTTTCAAAATTAGGGAGTTGATTAGAGAAACAGAATTCTGCTGTCTGTATGGGAGAATTATAGCAATATAGATTCAGTCTCAAAGTGAGTGTGTTGGGTGAGTTAGTCCGTGATGAAGGGTTTGCTTTGGAGTGGGTCAATAGACTTCTGAAGAAATTCCCTATAGCGTTTTGTGCCTGATACATATTAGTTTTATTTCATTATCAGATTTTACTATTATTGATGAATAACTAAGGAAAGGAAAAGTTCCCATGTGCAAGCACCGAGTCATGTGACCCCTGGGGAGACGCGACGTTTTCCTGGCAGACTGTAGAGCGGGGTGGTTTGCCATTGCCTTCCCCAGTAGTAATTACCTTTCTGCCCAGCAAGCTGGGTACTCACTTTACCGACCTCAGGAGGATGGAAGGCTGAGTCCACCTGAGCCGGCTACCTGAGAACCAGCTTCCGCTAGGATCAAACTCAGGTCGTGGGGAGAGTTTCGATTGCAATACTGTTGCCTACCACTCTGCGCCACACGAGGCTCTTCGTGTGAATAACTAATCATGATTAATCCCCTACAGAACTCCCCTATAAGGGAAAATGGCTAAATTGTTTTCCCACCCATTGCTATTTCTCTCTCTTCCATTTAAGAAAGCATTCTCATTCAGATGATGATTCAAGGGAAGTTGAGAGAATATGCTGTCTGTACATGTTCAGACACGTGCTAGTAGACAGTGGGGTTGTACCTCCAAAAGGCTTAAGTCTGCCAGCAGTCAATGTTCCAGAAAATATGACAAAGAGTCTGATGGGATCTTAAAAACAAACATCTTTATTATCACATCAGAGGCCACAGATTTGTTTTCCACAAGGTGTTAAAGGACAAGTGTGAGGATATTTTGCAGTTATTACTCAGCATGCTGGAGAGTTTCTAAACTGGGCCTCTCTTGTTCTTCTCCCCTTTTCCCCTCCCTTTCTCCATTCAGCATCACAATTAGTTTTAACTGCAGGTTGCCTAATTTGTCCTTTGTGCCTTTCATGTTAGATTATTTTCCTACGAACAGAGGTGGGAAGGGTTTTTTAGGTGAGTTCTCAGGCAGTGAAGGAAGCGTTTATTTGTTTGTTTCAGCAATCCCTCCTTCTTTAAAGAGATGGAGTCATGGGGAAGAAGTCATGGAGTCATGGAGGCTGGGGAAGAAAGAGAAAAAGGAAGAAATCAAACCAGTACGCTGCAGCTAGATGAAACAAACGGGCCAGAAATCTTAAAAAAAATCAGCCAAGCGATCGATTCCAAGCACAAAACAGCAAGCGTGGTATTGACAAACACATCTCCTCGACCCCCAATCTGGGAGGGAATTAAAGGGGGGGGGGGAGAGGGAAGAGTTGGAAGGACAAAGGAAAAGGAAAGGGAGAGAAAGAATGGGGGGTGGAAAAGGTTGAGAGCACAATCTAGGTCTTTCCTTGTATATGTGTAAAATATGAGTGTCATATGCACACACCTAAAATATTCTCTATCTCTAGTGTGTAAATATGTGGCTGTGGGTGTGTATAAACTAATCCACATCGACGCCAAGAGAATAGAAAAGTGAGATGAGATATAGAAAAATGGACCTCTCCATTTGTATCTACACTTACATAGGGTTTCCAAACTCCTATGTTGAGGGGCGATGCAATTCCTGAGCCAGAGGCTGGAATATTATGAACTGCAGACAAGTGGGATGAAATAGAAAGATACATGAACAGAATCAGATCAGAGATTCCTCCACCCCTGGACATTTTTCCTAAGCCAGTGAAATAAACTCACAAAGTAGGGGCAAAACAAAGGCATGAACAATATTTTCTGCATGGAGGAGAAAGGGAGGCGACAGAAAATGGAGAGACAGAAATGAGGCATTGTGCTATTTTTCTACTTTCTGGCCATTTATGAGAGGGAAATCAAATTGCCCCTTCATTTCTTTGGGGCAGTTTTCAGAAGAACCATGATTCGGTGGCATTATATTCTGCATAAGATTGGCCTCTTGCTATAGCTTACTTTTATGCATTCATTCATTTATTTATTTACTAAAAAAAGGAAACGGCAGCCCTGAGATCAAGAGGAGGATCTTTACTGTTAGCAAAGGCCTTTTCTGGCTGTTCAGTCTTCTTACTCTGGCCTCAGTTTTTACAGAAAGAATTTTTAGAGACAAGAAAACTCTTTAGATGCTAAGAACATTTCCCCCCACCCCACTTTCCAGTTAGAAACCTATCTATCTCTGCAGGTGCCTGTTCTAATTATCCCTTTCCAAATGACTGGTTGGGCTCTTATTATTAATAATAAAAATTATTACAATGAAAAAAGAGAGACACTCGGACCCCCTGCAGGGTGCTGGTGGAAAAATCTATGGAAAAAGGAGTGATGGTGTGACTCCCTAAGAACGCCGACCAATTTAAATAGTCTTAATAATGCATCTCTTTCCTTCCTTCCTGGAAACCTGGAACCGGGGCTGTGAGTCGGGCCAGAGCGGCCTGCAACTTTTCCAGGCTGCGGTTGGCAGTGATGAATTTCTATTAAATAGCGCTATTAAATCTGCGCTTGAAAACTCTTGACAACCATGAAATAGCACTAGCGAGATGCAGAATAGCCACTGCATAAATTCTAAAAAATGCAAGTCCAAGGAGATCCTTTTAATGGTTTGGGTTGCATGTTAAAAGAGCGGTGGCAACTTGCAACCGTCCACACCGCCCTCACCTCCTCGCGTCTTCTACCACGCCGTTGCCCTGGCTCCGAATCGCGTTGCAGTTCTGTGCAGATGCGTGTACTGTAGGCAACCGAACGCGAGACGGCCCCGCAAGCAGAGCGTCGCGTAAAGAAGGGCTTCCGGATCCGGGGGGGTGCTCATTTTAGGGAACTGCTTCTTCCACCACCCCTGTGTGAAAATGGCCCCCGTTCCATACTTTGCTCGCTTTTAAATCGAATTGACACCCCGCTACTTGTCCCGACAGGTCTCTGCTGTTCTCGAGAGCTGCAGAAAGGAAGTGAGGTATTAAAACCGCATTGGATGCGCAACTGAGAATTTACGAGTTGGGTTGATTTCCCGCTCCCCCCAATTCTCCGTCTGCTCCCTCTCCCTTTTGGCTTGGGGAGGAGGGGTTGGCAACCCCGGATCTGTGATTTCATCCTTTTCTTTGCTACTTGCCCGTCTATTAACCTGAAAAGAAGGCTCTGGTTTTGTTTTTGTAATAATTCATCTTTAAAATGGAACGGTTGTCTTAGTGTTGCTGAGAATAAAAGGAAGCTAAGGTTTATTTTTCTATTTCAGCTGCCTTTTCGGAGGGTTGCGTTTAGAGATGTCTCGCTTTCCAGCGCCTGTAACATTTATTTACACTCTTCTGAAGGTCGGGGGCCCGGGACGCGTGATGACCCAACGGGCCAGGCTGGAAACATTCTAGGGAAGGGCGAAAACTGGAAACGGCGGGTAGGTCGAAATAGTAGCTCTGTTCTTTGGAAAAACGCTGCTCCCACCCAGTTTCCTGAGAATTACACCCAAGTAAGGCTACAGTCGCGCTGTACTAATCTCGTGCGTGGAAGCCGTGCACATTGAGGTGGGAACGAGGCCAATTCCACCCGGAGGGCCTGACTCCCGAGTAAGGAGAGCAATTTAGGGTTTGCCCGGCTCGCCTCTGATCCCTGGGCGGAGAGAAAGCGAGGCGGCGGCTGGTGTCGCTAATTAATTCCTCGTCTAGATTAACCGACGGGAAACTGTTGGGTCGATGACCGCAGAAGTAAAGGCGTCCCTTTCAGGACGGTGGGTCTTATTTTTAATAGGAGCGCGGGGAAAAACACTCCCCGGGCAGCGAGCGCCATGTTGGGAAGGGCTTGCCTGCCCGCGTGTGCAACCGAGAGAATACAGGGCTGATTTTTCAAGGCCATTGCTTCTGCCAGACTGCGACCGTGGCACAATGCTAGCCGTAGTAACTACTCAGAAGTCAAGTCTCACCTGCGGTAAGGGTAAGGTAAAGGTCCCAAGTAAGTGGGTTGGAAGAGAGCCAGTTTGGTGTAGGGGTTAAGGCACCAGGCTAGAAACCTGGAGACTGAGTTCTCGTCCCACCTTAGGCACAAGCCAGCTGGGTGACCTTGGGCCAGTCACTCCCTCTCAGCCCTTGGAAGGAGCCAATGGCAAACCAGGAGCCTGAGAGTTCTAGTCCCGCCTTTGGCATGAAAGCCAGCTGGGTGACCTTGGGCCAGTCACTCTCTCTCAGCCCTTGGAAGGAGGCAATGACAAACCTTGCTAAGAAAACTGCAGGGACTGGTCCAGGCAGTTTCCGAGAATCGGACGATTGAACGGATTAAAAAGAAAAGTGGGTTGGGGGCTACCTCCGAAGCGACGCCTGCTTGCTTTGTTAATGACTCCGAAGCTGCAGCAGCAAGTTCAAAAGAATAAAGCTGCAATTTGCAGAGGATCTGGAAAGGAGCCAGGGGGCGTGGCCTGGGGAGGCGGGGCGTGGCCTAGAGAGAGGCAGGGTGCTGCCAAATGGCATGTCGGGGTACCCTTGGGGTCTTTGGCTGAAAGTCTGGACCAGAGAGATTGCTGAATGGGCGTTCTTGGGGAGGTTGCCTCCATAAACTCTGTCTTTTGGGTACAGTGACCATACTGTTCCTTTATTACAGAAAGCTGTCCTTTAGATTTACTTTTCAAAAACTCACTTTTGTTCTTTATCTGGGTTATTTAACTTTTACCATACAAACGGTACCACTTAATGCACAGTCTTTCACATTCGTGTGAAAAATATGAAAACTGGATTGTCTTTTTAAAATACATATACTGTTTGATTTTAGATATTTTTATTAGAATCTGCGTTTTTGTAAAGTTTTTCTTGGTTTTGCTCTTGAATTTTCCTTTGTAAAGCAAAGTTATAAACACAAACAATTAATTTTTTTTAATCCTTATGAACCTCTTTCAGATTTGCCCCTTTTTCAAGTTTGTCCTTTAATTTTTCTAAAAAGAATATGGTGAAAAGCCATCCTTCCAATTGGCATCTTAACATAAGTCAGCAATGCAATGCCCACAAACGTCATCTGCATTATCTTACTGATTGTCACTGCAACAACAACCCTGTGAGGTAGGTCTGCATTCCTCTCCCTGTTCCCTCTATAATATGGACATTCTCACTGAACTGGAAGGCCCACTGGACAGAGAGTGGCTTACTTCTGAGTAAATGCAAAGTAACGTCCAAAGATGTGGCTTTCCTGGGAAATAGGCACAGGAATGTCCAAATAAAAGATACTGGGAGATCCCTCCCTCTGGCATTCGATAAAGGTTTCAGTCTGTTCCCAGTAAGTGCCTGTTTTTATTTAAAATATCTCAAACGTTTTGAAAAGAAAATAAGGAAGGGGAGGAAACAAAAACATAGCTTAGTCCTTTAATTTACTGTATATCCAAATAACAAAGTCTCTCTCAATATATATACCATACTTAAAATTGTGATTAACATTTCAGCATATGATATGGAACAAAAGAGTTAAATGTTGTGGCTGATTTTATGTTAGTTTCTATTTCCTTCCCTCTTTTTGTCGTCAATTACATTCATAACATTTTAAATTTATTTTCCCTAATTTATTTTCTTTATGACAAGACAAAGCAAGGTCTCTATTTAATGGTTTTGTACCCATAACACTCTTAAC
Organism: Charina bottae; assembly: GCA_023362775.1. Classification (NCBI taxonomy): domain Eukaryota; kingdom Metazoa; phylum Chordata; class Lepidosauria; order Squamata; family Charinaidae; genus Charina; species Charina bottae. The sequence continues at coordinate 6,323,054 of JALMGJ010000040.1, forward strand.
CTGGTTAATGAATGAATCCATTTTCTGGGTTCCCACAGTATGTCAAACCTAAATTACAGGTTATGTCAGTTCCTCTTCCTAAAAAAGAGGCCATTGAAGGTGTGACTGATTGGTGCAACCCCAGGAGCTCACCTGTAAAAGCAGTGGAGGCTTTAGAAATCCACCCAGCCTGCCAAAGTGGATTATGGATCTCCCCCCTCCCCGCAAAGGGGTTGTGATCTGGTCTTGAAGCAAGGAGAAGAAGGAAAATAAAGCTGGCTAAACGGCAAGGTGTAAAAAAACAAAAGGGCATATTTCAAAAACCTGAGTGGAGCAAGAAAGTAAAACAACCTGTTTTCTTTTGCAAAAAGAAAGATGATTTCCCTCCAAGCCTTCGATTCAGTTTGTTTCTCGCCAAGAAATAAGCTGTTTTACTGCTGCTCCCACCTTTTATCTACGGTTCCTTGACCTTTAAGGGGTGCATGAGTGTGTGCGTGCAAATATTTGTTTATTTATCAAATTTTGTCACTGCCCAACTCCCCCCTCAAGAGGGACTCTATATGTGGATCCTAGGATCCCGTTCACCCCACTGCTTGATTTTGGCCGCCATTAATTTATATGGCTCCCAGAATGATCTCTCACTGGGGAAATGCGAAAGATTTGTGCTCCCCCCCTTCCTTCCTTCCTTCCTTCCTTCCTTCCTTCCTTCCTTCCTTCCTCCCTCCCTCCCTCCCTCCCTCCCTCCTTCCTTCCTTCCTTCCTTCTCTATCCCTTCCTTCCTTCTCTATCCCTTCCTTCCTTCCTTCCTTCCTTCCTTCCTTCCTTCCTTCCTTCCTTCCTTCCTTCCTTCCTTCCTTCCTTCCTTCTCTATCCCTTCCTTCCTTCTCTATCCCTTCCTTCCTTCCTTCCTTCCTTCCTTCCTTCCTTCCTTCCTTCCTTCCTTCCTTCCTTCCTTCCTTCCTTCCTTCCCCTTCTTCCATTGGGTTGACGAGTAACAAGCTACTGGGGTCCGCTTTCCTCCCTTTCCTAGAATATTTGGAACCCCCAAATCTGTGGAACCCAAATGGAAGGACTTTCAACTCCCTCCCTCTAAAAGGTGATTTGCCCTTCCTTAGTCCTCGGCTAAAGCCTTTAGGTCTCCAGTTCATGTGAAGGGTGGAGCCGCTCCTTCGATAGAAACTCTAGTATTTCTTTTTCCGCAGAGCTGTTGCTCATCTCTGCTCCTCACCCCCCAAATACACGCATATTCCAAGGGACAGAAAAATAATACCTTTCAAAACTACACAGCCTTCCTAAAATGCGATTCTAAACGCGTTGATTCCCCCTCTCGATGTTTTCCAACTTTTCCTAATGGTATAGAATATCACAGGCCAATTTGTTTCAAAATGATGATGATGATGATGATCTTCCCAGCAATATTACTTGAAGATGGGGGAAAGTACACTCCCCCCCCTTTTTTTAAATCAGCAGGCTTCAGCAGTTAGAAGTGAGTTATAATATCTTTCTATGTCTCTGCTCAGAAGTAACTTCCTTTTCCACTCCTGAGAATGCCTGCCTAGAATTTCAGTTTAACTCTTACTTGGATGCAAATCCCATAGAATTTAACAGGCTTACTTTTGGGAAGGTACGCATCATAAGCCTACCTGTGAAGTGGTAGAAAAGACAGCAAAAGTCAGAAAGATTTGGGGTGAACTGGAGTAAAGATGTAAATGCAGGGCCTTTAAAATATTTTCCCAGGAGCATTTCATTGCCGAAAAAGGCTTTCTGGTTAAAAGGAGGAGGTGATTTTAAACAAGGGTCACTAAAAGATAACTCATCTTCACGCCACTTAATCGATTTGCACCCTTGCTTCCCAATATTTTAGAAGTCACTTCGAATTTGCAATTGGAATTGGGTGCTGGAGTAGCACCAAATGAACCTGTAGAGAAATTCTTGTGGTTGGTTCTTTCCTAGGACTCAGATTTCCCAATTAAAAAAACATTTGGTTTTGTTTTATTTCATTAAATCCGAAGGAAGGAAGGAAGGAAGGAAGGAAGGAAGGAAGGAAGGAAGGAAGGAAGGAAGGAAGGAAGGAAGGAAGGAAGGGTGGGTTCCACTTAAACATCTAATTTACTCTTCCATGCATTAATTATAAATAGAAATATCCTCAGAACCGCAGCAGCCCAATCTATTAACAGGACTTAATTATGATAAATAATTAACGGATAAATCTTTGCCGGCTACTCCAGAGGCCTTGTTAAATTCATATCAGGAGTTCCATTTAATTCCTTTGCAGCGAAATAAGGTTGTTGTTTTTTTGCTTGTTTGAGCCCTGTTAGTTTCAATTTCTCCCCCCCCACTTTTCTCATCCATCTTTCTTGTTTCTTTAATTCCTTTTTTCTTAGTCCCATCTACTGTATCTCCGTATATTTTAATAGAAAAAATATAAACATCAAAAAACAAACCAGCGCTCTAAACTTAAGGTATTGCATAGGATAAAACACAGTCTTCTTTCCTCCTTATTGTTTTTCCTCTGCCTGCTTTTTTGCCTATCCTCTTTAAATATTTGTATTTCCATTTGTTCATTGTTTTTGTGCTGTGTTCTCTAATTTCCCTTCTTTCTCTGATCTTGTTTTTCCTCTTTGCAAAACACTCCTTTTACTTTCATTTTACTGTGTAGTACCACTAAAATGGTCTGCCTCCCTCCCTCCTTCCCTCCCCTCCCCTCCCCCTATCCTTTGTTGTTCTTTTTCCCTCCCTTCCTTCCTTCCTTCCTTCCTTCCTTCCTTCCTTCCTCCCTCCCTCCCTCCCTCCCTCCCTCCCCTCCCCTCCCCTCCCCTCCCCTCCCCTTTATCCTTCCTTCCCTTCCCTTTATCCTCCCCTCCCCTCCCCTCCCCTCCCCTTCCCTTCCCTTCCCTTCCCTTCTATCCTTTGTTGTTCTTTTCTCCTTCCTTTCTTCTTTTTGCCCACTAAAATGGTCCACCTCCCTCCCTCCCACTCTTCTTCCCTTCCTCCCTCCCTCCCTCCCTCCCCATCCTTTGTTGTTCTTTTTTCCTTCCTTCCTTCCTTCCTTCCTTCCTTCCTTCCTTCCTTCCTTCCTTCCTCCCTTCCTCCCTCCCTCCCTCCCTCCCCTCCCCTCCCCTCCCCTCCCCTCCCCTTTATCCTCCCTCCCTCCCTCCCTCTCTCCCCTTCCCTTCTATCCTTTGTTGTTCTTTTCTCCTTCCTTTCTTCCTTTTGCCCACTAAAATGGTCCACCTCCCTCCCTCTCTCTCCCTTTCTCCCTCCCTCCCTCCTTCCGTCCCACTCCCCCATCTCCTCCATAACCTGCTTCATCTCTTCCTGAGCTTTGCCTTCCTTGTTGCCCGTTGCCACTGGTACCTTAAACGGAGAGATAACAGAGACGGTGTAAACTTCTCTGGTGACCTTTGAATCAATTTGAAAAAGCTCATTTAACTGATAAGTCCTGAAAGCCGCAGAACTAATTTGAAAATACATCTATTAAAATCCCATCGCTGGTGCCTGAGTAGGGCTGGGAGGCTGTCGCCAATTTCAGCACCCGCCACCCTGTCTGCTCTTGGCCGGGACCGTGGGCAGAAATGGTCAACAAAGAAATCATACTTTTAGTGGGGGCGGGTGGGGGTTATGAAGGTGGGCGGATACAAAGGCCTTTCTCCTGCTTTGTTTTAGTGGAAGAGGTTGGGCCGTGGACCATTCGTTTTCCCCAGGAATCAGAGAGAGAATATTGAGCTTAGGTAAATTCAATATGTTTTTATTTAGTTTTAACAGTAAGGCTAGTCTTAGTTGAATGAAAAACAGAAATCTCAGGAGGAGACTTTCTATAAAAACAAAAAGTGCTTTCCTTTCGTGCAGCAGGTGAAGGTTTAAGGTTTAACCTACTTCACCTTTGTCACACATTTTGGCTGTGTTCACACAACACTTAACCAACTCAGGCAAATTTTATCTAGCAAGTGCAGGCATCTAGCAAATGTTTGACGAACATTAATCTCGGTGGGGTTATTGCGGTGGACGGGTTATTATGCAGATCCAACCTTTTAGATTAGTTGATGGCTCAAATGTATTGTTCAAACCCCCAAACCCCTAGTCACCTGTTCAAGCATGTCTGAATGCAGACTTTGAGCAGAGGAGTTGGCTGGATCTGACCCAAACTCTGTTGAATCTAATTACTCCCAACAGTGGCCCCGCAAAGTCTAATGGGAAGTTGCAAAGGGGGGATAAAAACAGTGGTCTAGTTCCATTATTCCTAGCCCTGACCTCCAGGAAAGGTTTGCATATTGAATGAATATAAGATGAGGCTTGCTGGCCTTGGTCAAAGATTCAGTCTAGTCTGGGACAAACAGGAAAATAATCTTTAATATTAAACCCATTATTTGGACTCATCCCTGCATATTTACACATACTTCTGAAAATCCCATCTTACACAGTATTTGTTCACAAGAGCCATGCACAAGGAAAATGGTGGGATAAGTCAAGTCTTTGCTCTCTGCACACCCCCAAAGATGGGGATTTGTTTGGATACACAGACTGTATCTTCATCTGTATGTATACTCTTCCAGACTGTTCCCATTTGGCCCGTTGCCATTAGTATATCACAATTGGAGGATACCTGGAGGTGTGGCCATACGAGTTCGGGTAAAAGTTCCATCGATGGCCAACGGCCGTGTGAGGTTGAAGTGAGCCTTTAGTGGTGACTTTCCCGGTTTAGTCCCTGAGTGTTAACCTTTTTATAGGAAGAATCCAGGCCCTATCTTTCTTACTAAGGAATGTGTGTAGCTTGTTCAAATACTTTAAGCGCAGCGGTCCCCAACCTTTCTGGCACAAGGGACTGGTCGTGGAAGAAAATTTTTCCACGGACAGGGAGGGGTGGGGTTTGCAGGTGGGAGCCAATCGCGTGCACCGGGGGGGGGGTAGGGTTTGCAGGTGGGAGCCAATCGCGCACACCGGGGGGGTGGGGTTTGCAGGCGGGAGCCAATCGCGCACACCGGGGGCAGGGTAATCACACGCACCAGGGGGCGGGGTTTGCAGGAGGGGGCCCCGCCGCCCACTTCCTAACAGGCTGCGGCCCACAGGTTGGGGACCCCTGCTTTAAGGGCTGTCACGAGGAGGGTGTGGATTTATTCTCCCAAGGGTAGAACAAGGACCAATGTATGGAAGCTTTACAGACAAGGATCCAGCTCAAAATAAGGAGGAATTTCCTGTGTGTGAGAGCTGTTAAGAAGTGGAACAGCCTGCACTTGGAGTAATGGGTACTCCATCACTGGAGGCTTTCAAACCAAGACTGAAGCCATTTGTTTGGAAGGATCCGAGGGTTCCTACCTTGGGCAGAAGGTTGATTTAGAAGACCTTCGAGGTCCCTTCCAACCTTCTGATTTTATGCTTTTTCTGTAATGATAAAATCATTGCAGTTATTAGCTATTAATTATTAGCTATTTGGTATTAGTATGCAACACTCCTACTAGATTAACTCATTTTCTGAGTTTGCACAATACGTGGAACCATAAATTCACCAAATGGCCTGGCTCCATACAAAACACACGTACCCCAAACTCCAAAAAACTAACAACCATACTCAGCAAAACCAAAACTAACCAAAACGAACTAACCATACCGCTGCCATGTTTATGGTTAACCCATTTACGGCCTTCGTGCTGTACTCAGTGTGGGAGGGAGGGTAAGTTTTGTTGAGAATCCTTGACCAGCATATTTTTGAGTCTCACTTGTGCTACGTTCTCGTTGCTTCTTGGTAACAATACATTCTTAGTACTCTCATACTTTTACATGACACTGATGTTTTGAAGCAACAGGGGAAAAGCTGCTTTGCTAGTTGCCATTTTTCACTTACTCCTCATTTTTATTACTGTAAATAATAATAATAATAATAATAATAATAATAATAATAATAATAATAATATGAAAGTTGTATGCTGCCTGACTCTCAATGACTCTGGGTGGCTCACAACAAATTATAATAAAACCAATAAAAGATAAAGATAAAAAGTGGGAAGCCCAATGAAGCAAGAGGTCTCGAGACGCTCTCCCTCGCCACAGGCCTGGGTGAAGAGCCAGGCCTCCACAGCTCTTCTGAACAACAGCAGAGTGGGAGCTACCTGGATCTTGGGGGGGATCTTCATTCCATATGTATTTCTTGCATATGTGGAGGTATTTATGATTTATTGTCATTGGATTTTCTGGTTTAAAGCAAACAAAGAAGGCCAGGCTTCTCCAGAGGGCACAGGAACTCACCGACCTGCGACCTCCATGCCAAATTTGATTCTCCAAGGCCTTAATTGTGTTTCCCTTCCAAACAATGTTGCCAAGCTGAGATCTTTAATGTGGCAGAATGGAATGAAAATGGTATAATCCTATTAATTATATTTTAAAACAAACATTAAAACAAACTTTTTTGTCGGGGGGGCTGCCACCACCTACCCTTTTGTCCTAGTCCCACTTTTCGGAGCGTGTCCCCTGGATCGAGATATGCAAAATACTGTATTTTGACGTCAAAATGTTTGGAACTAGAAATGTCAATTTTGACTTTGGAATGGTTGGTTCAGCCTTAGCAGGGAGGATGGTCTAATCTTAAACTGGATGGTTTCCAAATGCAGTATGCTTCAAGTAACAGTTTGTAAGGTTGAGTTAAGAATAGGCTGACCATATTTCCTTGAGACAAAAACGGGACATTGGGATGGCAAAACAGGATGGGGTCTTATGTAATATTCCGTATTCATGAAAAAAACAGGGGTCCCCGCCCCCCGGTCCATGCAATTGGCTCCCGCCTGCAAACCCCGCCCCCAGTCCACGTAATTGGCTCCCGCATGCAAACCCCACCCTCCTTTGCCACGTGCTGATAGGCGGGAGGGCTTCCTCCAATCGGCAGCTCTGGCTCGGATCCTCCTTCCGCACCATTCCCGCCGGGTTTAAAAAACGGGACAAAATTGAGATTTTTATCAAAACGACGGGAAAATGCATGAAAAATGCTAAAAAAACAGGACTGTCCCGTTCAAAACGGGACGTATGGTCAGCCTAGTTAAGAATGGCTCAATAAGGTTGGGGTCCCATATCTGGAGTACATAAATCCAGAGGCAGACTAGATGGCAGCAGAGATAGAGAATATCTAACACGTTGCTACCATTCAGTGGGCATCTGAGATAGTGTGACCCTGGATAAGGCCATGGAGTTTGTGGTGAAATCTAAGCTTGGCCCTTTCTAAGTCACAACCAGAAGTGCCCCAAATGGACTTAGATGTAGAGGTCAACTGGCTGTGTTCTAATTTTAGAAATTATTTCCCTAATCAAACTGCAATCAAGGCAGTTCTGAGGAGCATCACTGCACGATGTTCTGAAACAGTAAAAGGATGAAATGAGACCTAATCTGCTCAATCTGTTGTTTAGAAACAAAGAGACTGTAATGGATGGAAGGGAAAATTGCACCGTAAATAGCACGGGGGTATATTTGTGGGTGTGTTTTTCTGTGGCCACTGATTTCCACCGCAATTATTAATGACCTAACGCTGGGCCTGTGTGCCAAGAGACAGGCCGGATTTGCTGATTGAATGGAAATTGGAAAACTCGTTAATACCTCAACTGATGTAGATCATCTGGAAGAAGATTTAAACTCAGCTAAGGAGTGACTGATGGGTTTTAACATCTCTTGGATCTTTAAATTATATTTATCATAAAGCCAAAATGGAGCTTGCCTGGTTCGCAGGAAGGCCAGGGGTGGGATCACAAGTTGTCTAGGTGCAGAGTGTAGCTTCTGATTTGTTAGTAAAGAGGTCATCTCCCCACTATCGCCACCTTTGGTTGGCAACCTTTGAGCTAGGAACCATCATCCCTGATCCGGCTCCTCCAACTTCCGATGGGGTTCCTTTATTGCACGCCAGTGGGGTTGCTGGCATTCGTGTTTGGAGAAAACTGGTCTAAACATGTTAGAGGCAACCCATCTAATTCAGGAGTAAGCTACAGTTGAGCTGCAGAACCTGAAGCCAGAGGGCCACATGCGGTTCCCAGACCCTGGGGGATGGCCGTGGAGACCTTCAAAATTTCTTAATCAGATCCATTAAAAATTTATTGTTAGTTAATGCTTGCATTAGTTTTACTTCATGCCCTTGGATTTTTATTTGTTGTATTCTGCATTTTATTGATTGTTAGCCTCCTTGAGTGCTCAAATGGAGCAGAGAAGCAGGATATAGATGAAATAAATTGACTGAATTGTAATTTTTAATGTGATTGAAGCGGGGGGGGGGGGACTATTAAATACGCAACTCTTTGGGTTTTGTCCTGGTCCCACTCACTCTCTCTTTGGAGTATGGCCTCTGGCGTGTCACTCAAAGCTCAGGTCCAGCCTGAGCCTGCAAAAAGCAGTGAACTCCGCCCTGCACCAAAAAGATGGATTTTCTGGCTCCCTTTTATGCTGTGGTGATTGGAGCAGCTGCTCACTTTGCCTGTTTGGTTCCATTCCATCAGTCCCTTGGTGGATTCACTCTTTCCTCCAAACTCCCATCTCACGTCCTTGAAGGGCTCATCAAGGCTAAGACAGAGTTTTGGTGTAATCCATCGAGGCAATTACATTTATTTATTTGGGAGATTTATATCTTGCCCTCGGGTCAGTTATACAGTTGCTTATAACAAATTGCAATAATATATACATGCAACAGATTGTTCCTATACATGGAATCCAGCAGTTTCCTTGTCCCTGGCTGATGGGTGGATCAAATTATGGTCGTCTTTGGTTTTGCAGTGGGCTACGAGCAACTGGCGGGAAAAAGGCAAGCAATTTTATTTATTTATCACATTGATAAGGCCCGCACCTAATCCTTCCTTAGCTGATGGATGGGGCCAAATTGGGTCTCCTCCACCCCCCCTTTTTTTGCTATCTTATTCTACCTGTATTCACACTGTGGGTTTCACTTGGCTACTTAGTTAATCCAAATTCTGTGTTTGCAATATATAGGTAAAGGTAAAGGTTCCCCCTGCACATTTGTGCAGTCGTGTCCGACTCTAGGGGCCGCTGCTCATCTCCGTTCGTTAGCTGAAGAGCCAGCGCTGTCCGAAGACGCTTCCACGGTCATGTGGCTGCATGACGCGCGCGGAACGCTGTTACCTTCCCACCGAAGTGGTACCTATTCATCTCCTTGCATTTGCATGCTTTCGAATTGCTAGGTTGGCAAGAGCTGGGGCTAGTGCAGGAGCTCACTCCGTCACGCAGGGCTAGGGATTCGAACCTCCAAACGTGCGATCTTCCGATTGACAAGCCTGGCGTCTTACCCACTGAGCCACCATGCCCCTGCAATATATATTGAACCATAAACTAAAGGTGTTCATAGCATGATCAAAGGGGAGCAACCTAGATGATAAAGGGTTGAAGTAGTTGGTTATGGGAGGAAAGCACAGGAGGAAGAACCTTTAGTTCAGTTCTAGTCCCATCGAAGTATGGTAGAAGATTATTGGTCAGATGACACCTTGAATATTGTGTCCACCACATTTTAGGAATGTCATTGATAAACTGAAATGTGTCCAGAGGAATGTAACCAAGACGAAAATGGGCATGGAAGGAATAAGTTAAGAGGAACAAGTGAATTCATTGAACAGTTTAGCCTGGAGAAGAGAAGACCGTAGGGAGACATGAGAGCTGAAAAGGATCATATAGAAAACAGAGCAGATTTGTTCAGTGTTGTTCCAGTAGACAGGACAAGAAACAATGGGTTTAAATTATAAGGAAAGAGATTTTAGTTGAATATCAGGAAAAATTTCCTGGTGATCCCAGCTGTTCAACAATGGAACAGGAAGTGGTGGATTATCATAATGGCCTGTGGGAATGACCTTGGGAGACAGGAGGGAGAGCCGCAGACTGGACAGCCGGCATGTAAAAGTATCTCAGCCCACAGAAGGAGGGAGGACATGGGAAGCGTTTCAGAAGGGACCCTCCCTAGTTTTCAGGAGGGTTAAAGGAAAGGAGGGGAGAAATACCTTCAGTCTTGCAAGATTCTGTTAATGTAATCTTACAATAAAGATAGAGCTAGTACTCCTGGTTGTGCTTCTGGTCTGGACTACCTCGCAGGGCTAACAATTATCCTGTGTTGGAAGGGTTTAAACAGGATGGATGGCCATCTGCTGGGCAGGAGATTGGACAAGATGATCTTTAAGGTCCCTTCCAACCCTATGAAATGCTGTTTTCATGCTCTGTAGAAAGGAACTGAAGGGGGTAGGCCCTCAATGTGAGACTCTTGTGGGTCAGATAGTGTGGCCTAGTAGGCTGTTTCAGCTTATAAACCAGGCCTTTCTACTTCCAGAACTGTATAAACTGATTTGTATAAAGCAGCTTTTTGTATCCTTGCATCCTCCAGATAAACTGGACTGCCACTTTCATATTTCCCAACCTTCAAGGCATTTGCGAGATTTTTTTTCTTTTCGACATGGAATTGGCTGTTAATGTTACCCTTTCAGCAGAATTACGTTTCTCTTTGCCTGGAGTTGTTTCTGTTTTTGTGTGAAGGGCCACAACTGCCCCATTTCAGGGTCTGCTCCTCCACAACATTCACACCAATATGGCTATCTCTAGCTCTCTGTCAACATTGCTCGTCTCTACAATTCTCACAAAGAAATCTTCCCTCTGTTGCAAGGATTTGGGTGAGTGCTGTTGCTTATGGGGAGCAGCATTCCTGAAGCTCAAAACATGTATACACCAGCGTGTCCATGGGGTCTGCCTGTCTATGTGTGTAAAAAAAAGGGGTGCGGCTTTGATTGCACAGTTGCAACCATCTTGACTTTTTTTGGCCCTTGTGCCAATGCCCTCCTTGCATGTACACACAAAAACTTAAATTGGGGATGTGGGAGAATGGGTCAAAACACTCCAACAGAGTCTTAGTGGGATGTGAGAGGGTGAAAGAAATGAACCTCAGGGAATCCGGCTGAATAGCTGGAATCCTGAGCAAGGGGTTGGTTGCAGATCCATTTGTAACAGAGGTTCCGTTAACATTGAACATTTACTGCTAAGTAAATTCTCTGTGAAATCAAATCCCATTCATTCCGATGGAACTCCCTTTCAAGCGTACATTGAAAAGGCTGCAGCTATATTTTAATTTCTACTTTGCAATTCAGCTCTTCTACCTTGTCTGTCGAAACAACGGCTTTTTCTTCAGGCAACCGGGAGAAACTCAGTCAATGGAGGGGTAGGAGAATGAACTAGTTGGCCAAGCATCCCCCTGATTTTTCACTTTCCTCAAATGTAAGCTATTTGGGCTATTTGGTGTGCAAGGGAAAGCCTCTTCCCGCATTAAAAACACCGTACATGATTGCATTGTGCGGTCCTTAGGAGAACAAAACTTCCCAGCTGACGTTGCCTTTAAAAAATGACCCCCATACAGAGCTCTTGCTTTGGATAAAGAAGCCATAAATCATGGGGAGTAGGTGATAGATTTCCAATCAAATTTCTCTTCCCACAACCCCTCTTCAATCCAGCTACAGGACTAGGCCCTTGTTCTGCGCCCCCCCCCCCGCCCGCCTCCATCCAGACTTCTGTGCACACTGGTGGGTGGAGTAAAAAATCCCCAGGATGGAACATTGATCCCTGAACCTGTCAATTTTATTGAAACCCCCAGGAGTGGCTTTAGAAACAAAGTGTTAGATGTTGTTGCTGGTCTGCTTTGATTGCAACATGATCAAGGGGAGGAGGGGAGGGAGGCAGAGGAAACCTGGGGAAATATTTAAGGAGGGAGGGGGAATGATTGGAATCGAGGGATGGGGGGCATCATGTGAGTGATGGGAAATGGGGAAGTCTCAGCAGGTGGGTAGGAGAATGACTGGATTGGACCGGATTTGTTCCTCTGGGTGCAAGATGTTAGAAGGGATGTTGGAGGTCATTCCGTCCGGTCCTTGCTCAGCACAAGAGCTAAAATGCAGGATCTTGCAGTTACAGCATCTCTGAGAGATGGCTGTCTGGCCTTTGATTAAACATCTTCAGCGAAGGAGATCCAGCCCGTTCTGCTGACATCAGTTTATACGCTGGGAGAATTTCTTGGAATGTTTCGCTTCCATGCCGTTCCAACCCCTCCGTTCTAGCCGAGCAACAGAAGATAATATCTTTTATTGCTGCAGGCCTCTTAGATGCAAGCTCTTCTAACTTTCCTTTACAGGAGTAGGTTTCTAAACCCCATCCTTCTGTTCGTCTGGATTTTTAAAATGGAGTGTCCAGCACGAGGCACATTATTGCAATGGCTTGCAGATTTCATACTCTCTTGAATGACAATGGAGCTGAATGTAGGCTTACAGAGTGCCGTGGAGCTCCGGGTCAGTGACTTTGCAAGAAAAAGGTCACGAGAAGATTCAGTCACTAATGAAGAGGGACCTCTGGTAGCATGGCTGGAAAAAGAGATGCCTAGTGACCCTTAGAGTGGATAATGGAGGGTTACATGCACCCATAATTTCATTTGTTCATCAAGAGGCTATCTGTAGTTCAAGGGTGGAGCACATGCTTTGCTTGCAGGAAGTACCAACCATTTCCAGTTAAACGTCTAGTACAGAGCTTTCCAAACTGTGTGTCGCGACACAAAAGTGTGTCGCCACACACAGTCTGGTGTGTCGCCACACAACCCGGAAGCGCTGATCATCATCAGCGCTTCCGGGTTTTCCTGCGGCGACACGCCAACTGCAGCGCGCAAAACCCGAAAGCGCAGCAGCGCTTCTGGGTTTTTGCGCGCTGCCGCACTTCCGGGTTTTCCCGCGGCGATACACCAACACCGGTTGGTGTGTCGCCGCGGGAAAAACTTTGGAAAGCCCTGGTCTAGTAGCACGGAAAGGAAAGGAATGTCCCTGAGTTTCTGGAAATCTGCAAAGTAGAGTAAACAGAACAGGCCTTCTATTACTCAGAGGCAGCTTGGTGTAGTGGTTAAGGCATCAGGCTAGAAACTGGGAGACCATGAGTTCTAGTTCTGCCTTAGGCACAGAGTCAGCTGGGTGACCTTGGGCCAGTCAGTCTCTCTCAGCCCTAGGAAGGAGGCAAGGGAAAACCACTTCTGAAAAATGTGGCTAAGACTGCAGGGACTTGTCCAGGCAGTCGCCAGGAGTCAAGACTGACTCGATGGCACCAAAAACAAAAAAACACCACCCTACTCGGAGCTCTGGTACTCTCCAGTTGTTAGGCTCCATCATCCTCAGCCAGTTTATTCACTGGCCATGATGGGGGATGAAAGTCCAATCTCCAGCAGACTTTGAGGATGTTAGATTGAAGAAAGCTAAACTTAGCTGTAGGTTAAGGTAGACAATGTGGTGACTAGGGATTCCTCTCTCAATGCCAACAAGGCTTCCTGCCCCACCAGACTTTGTTTTTCAAATGGTATTTATTTAAAAGGAGAGAGAAATTGGAAGCTGTCAGACTGTAAACAAAGCACTAACTTCTAGCATCTACGTTATCGGCAGTAATGTTTCTGGGCCTACAAACATTCATAGAAAATAAAAAATAATAGATGGCTATAGCCCAGATCTCAATATTATGAGAAAAACTTTTCCTAAAACCATCCAGGGCCAAAAAGAAAACATTGGCTGGCGGCACTGTGTTTCAGAGTGCATGCTCAGCTCATGAAGTCTTTCTGGCCAGGCCCAAATCTAAAGCTGAACGTTCTGATGAACATCTTGAATTACAGGATGGTCAAAGGACAGTTATCCGGTTTATCTATCCTATCTTGAATCTTCATTCCAGTGGCAGTAGGTAGCTGTGAACCAGAACCCTTTAAATGGAAAACAAGTGCTCTGCCTATGATTTATCGTTCCTCTTTTTCTCCTAACCTTGATTCCATTTTTCCTGGATTCTAAAGGAGAATTTCTAAAATCAGTTCTGGAAATGGAGCATTGGCTGTGTGTTTTGGTCCAGAATTCTTTTCTTCATTTGCATCTTTTCAACCGCCAACTTGCATAATGGAAAGCATAAGAACACTGATCATCGGTCAAACGTTGCAAAAAAGCAGTTGCATAAGATTGTGTGCGCGCGCATGTGCGTGTGCATACGTCCTTTCTTTTTCAGTATACCCCGCTGAAGAATGCATGACTATTCAGAAGTGCCCACATATTTCTATGGCCACTCCTGAATATTACTAAACTAAGCATGCTAGCTGGGGAATTCTGGGAGTTGAAGTCCACACATCGTAAAGTTGCCAAGGTTGAAAACACTGGACTAGATGATCTCAAAGGCCCCTTCTGACTCGGATTCTTGGCTATAATGACAAATCTATGTAGCTTTCTTGGCAACAACAACACAACTATTGTAACACTATCTTCCAGGATTTTTTTTTTCTCAACTTCTCGCTTACAATTTTGGGATTTCTTTGTGGTCTCCCATCCAAGTGTTATACCCTGCTTAGCCAAAGTTGGCTCTGTGTTACTACCTAACGGCGGGCTTTTTCTCCTAGCTGGGCACAAATGGCCTCTTACAATTTTCTCCCCTCTTCTTGGACTGTGAAACTGGTGGGAAAAGAATGAGTGAGTTTTTTCAGGACGAGGAAAAATTCTTCAATTGTTTTTGGGATGGGACTCAGCATTATTAGTAGCAAAGCAGCTTCTTCCTCTTCTTTTTCCACTTCAAATGTCAAGAGCAGCCGGCAGGATCTGTGTTGGCTTTCTGCCTCCCTCTCATTTTGCACGGGCCTGATCGCTCCTCAGGGGCAGCGTAGTTCTGGAGCAGTGTTTCTCAACCTTGGCAACTTTAAGATGTATGGACTTCAGCTCCCAGAACTCCCCCGTCAGCATGCTGGCTGGGGAATTCTGGGAGTTGAAATCCACACATCTTAAAGTTGCCAAGGTTGAGAAACACTGTTCTGGAGTGTTTTTTGAGGTGGGGAGGGAATGGTACAGAACATCCAGATAAAATTTTGCAAAGATTGTAGGTGGTAGTGAGGAAAATAAAACTCTCAGGGTTTTTTTTTCTTGGAAACACCTTGGCCCAAATTTCAGCTCGGGGGAACCCAAACCCCAATTCTCCCTTGCTTTTCATCTCCCTTTGGGTGACAGTCACGGAGAGAGACCACCTGGTCCTTCCTCAGAGTCAAAAAACCAGCCACGCTGATCCCTTTCTTCATCCGATCTGTGGGGCCTTGTCTCACTGCGGTCTGGGCTCCAAACTCTCCTCAGCGGGAGCTCTGCTCATTTGCATGGCTGGGATAAAACACCGGCGTGTCATTTTTCTCCCTCGCTGGCGGCTGAGGTTTCCCCTTGCCTATTAGCTGTAATATCAGTTAAATATTTCGACAGCTTAACAGGGACATTGATTGCTCATTACTCCAGACAGGATTTTGATGGGGCTGCGAAGATGTTGGCGATGCTGGACCCGGGCCAAAGTACCTGAAAAGGAGAATATTTTTTTCCCTTTGGAAATGCTCTTCGGAAACCCACGTCGAGGATGGAGGCGCAAAGGTTGGGTCTGCGCGCCGCGCGCAAACGGGGTTGGGCAGTTTGGAATTCAGCGCGCCGCGTGATCCCGGGTTTAGTGTTCAGACGAAATGAGGTTTCTTTGGGCACAGCGTAGGACGTGTGCTTTGTGAAACTGGGCGTGTGGTGGAAGCTGAGGTAATCTGAGTAGATGTTGGAAATGGTGTCTTTTGAGCCTTTTCTGATCACTAGAGCCAATGGCAAAGAGACCCCAAAAGCCAAGATGGCGGTCGCGACGCTTCAATTGAAGCTCCACCTGCTTTTTATGTGCGATGCAGCCGCCACCTTGACTTTTTTGACCACATCTTGGAAACACCCCTGGCCAAGGATTATTCCTCATCTTCACAGGCTCTTCCTGAATCTGTCTCTCACCTGGCCTATTGCGGTGGTGATTACTACTACTACTACTACTACTACTACTATTATTATTATTATTATTATTATTATTATTATATTTAAATTCATTAGCCGTCCAACTCTAATGGGTCTTGGTGAGTCCTAAAATGAGTCTCCGTGTTTATGAGGCAAAAAGGAACTTCCTCTCTTTCTTTCTCGCTCTTGTTATTTCTCTCTGTTCAAGTTAGAAGATATTTAGATAGGAGTGAGGCTTTCCTACTCTTATCTATTTCTTAATAAATCCCCCTTTTATTTCAACTATAATGAATGTCAGTTAGCATTTGTTAGCACCCCAGCTTAGGCCTATACTCTGAATCTAAGACAATGCTATTATGAGCATTTATATTTTTAAATGAGTTGCGCTGTTACTTGACTACCTGCTATTCTGATAACATTCTGCATATGCTCAGGAGTACATCCTCTAATTAGGCCTCCTGCTGAATCCAAATCTTAAAAGAGTGGGGGAATGGATTTCTCCTCATTTCTTTCCCACAAGGACCAACATTTTCCTTTTCTTTAAAAAGAAAACAAGTATTTTTCCATTGCGGATAGCTGCCTGGTTTTGCTGGCCTGGAATCTCCTTCACATCATATCCTACTTCCCATGAATTCCAGTTTAAATGAGGACAATTCTTAACATTAACTCTGGAATTGATGCATATATGGTCTGTTGCACAGGGTTTTTGTTTTTTTTACAAACTAATACTGTATCTTGGAAAGTTGCTATTAGTCAGAGAAGCCAGAAAGAGGCACTAAAGGTAATATGCAGAGGACATGAGGATGCAGATTTGAATAAACAATGCAATACTTGATTTATATCCTGTATATACTCGTGGATAAGCTGAGAATTTTAGGTGCCAAAATACACCTAAAAAATTGGGTTTGGCTTATCCATGAGTATATACAGTAATACTTTTTAAAGTACCTGTATTTCCTGTATATACTTGCATATAAGCCCATCTACGGATAAATTTTTAACCAAAATACCATGAAAATGCAGGTCGGCTTATCTGTGGGTGGTACATTTTTCATGGCATTTTAGTTAAATATTCAGGGGTCCGTTTATCCGCTGATGGGCTTATCTGCAAGTATCTACGGTACATAGATGTAGATTTATGTGGAAATAATAATTTAAATAGAAATAAATGTGCATCTCATCATGAGAAGTAAGACTGCAACCTGGAGAATACATCTGCATTGCACATAGCCGAAATATTTTTTTTGCTGATACTTAAATAGGACTTGGGGCTTTCCTTACTACTGAGTTTAAATGGTAGCAATGCGCAAAACAGTACAAAACCTGCTCTACTTATTCCAGCTGTTTTCAACCCATATCCTGCCTCTATTGCCTCTGTTCTGGATCCCTGCTGAATGGTGTTGTCCAGACTGGTGCGTGTGACAGCCATTATAAGCAAGGTGACTAGTGTTCTCCTCCAGATTTTCTGCCATCTCCTTTCAGCAGGTCTCAGCTAACAGGGAAAATATCCTCCAGTGAGGGCCATGCAGCAGGAATGGGGAAGGTCTCTCTTTAGGACAGAGCTTTCCAAACTTTTCATGTTGGTGACACACTTTTTAGACATGCATCATTTCGCAACACACTCTTACAGCAGGGCACAAGGCAGGCACTAGGACCTGCGCAGAATCACAGCAGGTTTGGAGGCAGCCAGGCACAAGGCAGGCACTGGGACCTGCGTGGAATCCTGGCAGGGCAGGTTTGGAGGCAGCAGGGCACAAGGCAGGCACTGGGACCTGCGTGGAATCCTGGCAGGGCAGGTTTGGAGGCAGCAGGGCACAAGGCAGGCACTAGGACCTGTGCGGAATCCTGGCAGGGCTTGGAGGCGGCAGCAGCCGGGACACACCCAGACACTGCAGCAGACACACTAACATGTCCCGACACACAGTTTGGAAAGCTCTGGTTTAGGATTTGGTATGTTTTTGCTAAACTAGTTTCTCTGCCTCTCCTCCCATATTCCAACTTTGCATTTTTTCTTGCTGAAATTCATCATGCTGAGTTTTTTCTTCTTCTTTTTCTTTTCATCTCTTTCTTTGTGTCATCTAAAAATAACCCCTCACCCAAGCCTTTCTTCTCCCTTGGAGGACAAAGATGTATGTTCCCACAACCTGTCCTGTAATGTGACGCACACATACACCAATATAGTGGGAGACTTTATGCCCTTGCAATACAATTAAATGGCAAGTCATCCTGCTTCAGCACATGCTTAACAAGGAGAAAAATTATGTAGAAACCCCCCCCCCCATCTTCCTCATGATAGAAATCCTTCTGGTAGCAACACATGATTCCCAATGATTTTTGCATCCAGAGAGTATGTCTCACTTTTAGGCTGCTTACAGACACTTTGCAGATTTGACACTTGAAGGCAAGAGCCTGTCTTTTGCACCCTTTAAAACATGTTCAGCTCTTTAACGTCTCCAAAACAAATTAAACCATCATCCATTATAGTGCAAGCACTGCCCTGCCCCCCACCAAATTCCTTCCAGTTCTCCACAATTACGCTTGAAAATGCCGCAGGGAGAAGAGCTAATAACATCCAACGGTGTATTAAAAGATGCTCGTTTCAAGCTAGAGTAAACCTGCCATCCGACTGTTTGCTGTGGGACCAGGAAATCCTGAAGCCCTCCAGCATTCACAGTTTCATCCCTGCGACCTTCAGGGTATGTTGAGGGCTTTGGGAGACTCGTTTCAAGACTTTGGGGAGGGGGAGAGGGGAAAGAGACCCAGAGCTAGTTTTGAAGCACATCTCTAGGGGGGAACATATTTTAGTCTGCTTGGAACAAACCACTATAATGCAATTTTACCTGAGGGACCGTCCCATCCCCATAACATTGAACCGTCCCACTCGATCATTTAGAGAGGGCATGCTGCGGATCCCGTCGGTAAGGGAATTTCACCTGACGGGATCTAGAAGGCGGGCCTTCTCTATAGTGGCGCCCACCCTTTGGAATATGCTACCCTGGAGGTGAGGCAGGCCCCATAGTTCCCGGCCTTCAGAAAGAACTTAAAGACCTGGTTCTGCCGCCTTGCATGGGAGGAGGGGAGGAACAGTTCCTCTTGGGGATGGCTGGTGCCATAGTGCCCTTTTAAACATCAACCCATCACATCTTGGATTTTATATTTAGTTAATTACTATTGTATTATGTAGTAATATATGTTGTTTTAACTGCTGAATTTTAATTCCCAATTTTTGTAAACCGCCCAGAGTCCCCCTGTGGGGAAATTCGAACCATAAATAAATAAATAAATACAATAAATTTTGGGGATTTCCATGGCGGAGGGGGGGAACTGATATAGAGGTAGGGAGAATCCAAGACTAAATCTGCACAGATGTGTACTTTCTTAATCTCCCGTGGGTTCTCTGCTACAAAAGTCAGGTTTCCTACCCTGCAGGGTGAGCTGTATCTGTGCCATGGCAAAACCGGGTCTTTGAATTTCTTCCTTCTTGAAACTTCCCCGCTCGAAACTTCCTCGCTCAATGCTCTGAGCCATAGTTGAACCAAGCAGGCTAGGTAAGGGTCACACAGGTGAAGCTACAAAGTAATCTAACCAAGGTTCATGCTAACCAATTGTGTGAATGCAGTCCCTAAATTTGTACCTGAACTGGTTGAAAGTATTGTGTGAGCATAGCTCCTCTTTCTGTCTTTCTTCAACTTTCTAGTCACTCACTCTCTCATCCTTTTCTCCCTTTCTCTTTGTTACTACTCTCTCTTACTTCCTAACACCCCTTTTTGATACACATATTTTGCCACCCACATGTCCATCCATCCATCCATCCATCCATCTTGCTACAGTCCTGAAGGACTCTAGACAGCATACAAAAAACAACAACATAATAATAAAATCATAAACCAATTCCAGAAATAAAAACCAAACTCACATGCAATACCAACTTTCTTGTCTTGTTGCCAAGAAATTACCTGGGTGTCTCCATGAAGCCCCCAGGAATCAAATGACTCAAACTAGATTTTATCATTTAAAAAAAAAAAGAGGCAAGAGGAACACATTACTATAAATTGTGAAAGCCTTTAAAAAGGCAGTTCACTTTCTCTTCATCTTTTCACCATATCCCAGCTGATACCCTCAATCTATTTTTTTATTTGTGCTTTTGGGTCAGTTTTTGACTCCTGGCAACTACCTAGACCAGTCCCTGCAGTTTTCCTGGCAAGGTTTTTCAGAAGCGGTTTGCCCTTGCCTTCTTCCTGGGTGTGATAGAGAAGGACTGGCCCAAGGTCGCCCAGCTGGCTTGGTGCCCAAGGCAGGACTAAAACTCACGGTCTCCCGGCTTCTAGCCTGGTGCCTTAACCGCTATACCAAACTGGCTCTCCTCAATCTTTTACCCTACTACTCCATTGTCCCTGAAAGGTGCTGGAAACAAGTTCTTGGTAAATTCCATTGTCTTCTCCCAGACATTTTTTTAAAAATTTCCTTTAGTGTACAGATTGTTGTACTTATGACTTATTTTAAAGTAATCCTGTTTCACTGTCAGATTGATAGTCAGCAGAAATTTGGTTATAGGGTAGGTTATGGGGATCATAGAATCATAGAATGTAAAATCAAAAGGGGCCTTGGAGATCACCTAGTCAAACCCTTGGCCCACTGAGGGAATCCATTAGTATAGCATCCCTGACAAATGACCATCAACCTCTATTTAAACACCTCCAGTGAAGGAAAGACCATTTCTGTGAGAGACTGTGGGAAGCAAGCAGGGGAGGAGAAATTCAGCATCGAGCCCAGAAATGGGGGTTGAGGGAAGGAAATGTTTGAAAGGGACTCTGCTTTAACTGGCTTGCTAAAAGTCTATGAATTTGCTCTTACGGTTTTCCAGATTATGTTTTTACCCCTGACTAACTTTAAATAGAGAGCCAGTTTGGTGTAGTGGTAAGGCATCAGGATAGAAACTAGGTGACCGTGAGTTCTAGTCCTGCCTTAGGCACAGCCATCTGGGTGACCTTGGGCCAGTCACTTTCTCTTAGCCCTAGGAAGGAGGAAATGGCAACCCACTACTGAAAAATCGTGCCAAGAAAACTGCAGGGACTTGTCCAGGCAGTCTCCAAGAATTGGACACGATTGAACGGATTAAAAAAACACACGTTAAATATGCTTTTTTGAAATCTGTGGTTCTTGCTTCTTGAGCTCAATAGCCACCTCCCAAGACATTCTGTTCCATCATTGAACAGTTCTTATGTTAGAACTTTTTCCTTGATGTCCAGCTAAAATCTTCCTTTTAACTTAAACCCACAGTTCCTTGTCCTGTCTTCTGGAATCCTTCTGAACAATTCTGTCCTGTCTTCTACACAATCTCCTTCAGATAGTTGAAGTCAATGCCATGTCTTTCTACAGTCTTCTCCAGGCTAAACACAATTAATTCAACTGTTCATGTTTTCCCTTCTATTCCCATTTTTCACCTTGGTTGCTGGCCTCTAGACACATTCCAGTTTATCAACCACCTTCCTAAAATGGGGTGGCCAGAACTGGATGCAATATTTTAGGTGTGGTCTGACCAAGATTTCCTAAGATTCTGTCCATTTTGATAGGACTGAAACTGAGGACTGAACTAAGGGCTGTTCTTTCCAACCATGTTAATGTGCTTTCCTCCCATCCTTGAGCTGAGGGGACAGTTGTTGTTGTTCAGTCGTTTAGTCGTGTCCGACTCTTCGTGACCTCATGGACCATAGCACGCCAGGCCTTCCTGTCCTCCACTGTCACCCGGAGTTTACTCAAGTTCATGTTCATCACATCGGTGATGCTATCTAACCATCTCACCCTCTGCCATCCCCTTCTCCTTTTGCCTTCAGTCTTTCCCAGCATCAGGGTCTTTTCCAGTGAGTCCTCTCTTCGCATTAGGTGGCCAAAGTATTTGAGCTTCAGCTTCAGTATCTGTCCTTTCAATGAGCAGTCAGGGTTGATTTCCTTTAGGATTGACTGGTCTGACCTCCTTGCAGTCCAAGGGACTCTCAAGAGTCTTCTCCAGCACCACAGCTCAAAAGCATCAATTCTTCGGCGCTCAGCCTTCCTCATGGTCCAACTCTCACAGCCATACATTACTACTGGAAAAACCATAGCTTTAACTGTACGGACCTTTGTCGGCAAGGTGATGTCTCTGCTTTTTAATATGCTGTCTAGGTTTGCCATAGCTTTCCTCCCAAGGAGCAAGCGTCTTTTAATTTCATGGCTGCAGTCACCGTCTGCGGTGATCTTGGAGCCCAAGAAAATAAAATCTGTCACTGCTTCCATTTCTTCCCCTTCTATTTGCCAGGAAGTGATGGGACCAGATGCCATGATCTGGGGTTTTTTAATGTTGAGTTTCAAGCCAGCTTTTGCACTCTCCTCTTTCACCCTCATCAAGAGGCTCTTTAGTTCCTCTTCACTTTCTGCCATTAGGGTGGTATCGTCTGCATATCTGAGGTTGTTGATATTTCTCCCGGCAATCTTAACTCCGGCTTGTGATTCATCCAGCCCGGCATTTCTCATGATGTACTCTGCATATAAGTTAAATAAGCAGGGTGATAATATACAGCCTTGTACTCCTTTCCCAATTTTGAACCAATCGGTTGTTCCATGTCCAGTTCTAACTGTTGCTTCTTGACCCCCATACAGGTTTCTCAGGAGACAGGTAAGGTGGTCTGGTACTCCCATCTCTTTAAGAATTTGCCACAGTTTGCCATTGATGAGGGGACAGTATGTCAGTGTAAAACACAATGCCCCAACAGCCTACCTTTACTGCACTTCAGCAATGAGGATGGTCAGTGTCGCTTCCCTCATCTAGTTTAATGCAGGGTAGTTTGAGGGTAATGATCGCTCTGTTCCCTGTCATCCTTTCCCCTCCCACTCAGCATCATCTTCCAGTGGGAAAACCACCAATCGATCTGAAACTGCCCCACATTCAATGGGGTGAAGGCAGCAACCTTGACTGAGTGTATGGCAGGATGGGATTGGGAGATGCTGCCCCTTCATCCACCATCTTTCTTATGCTCCACCAGCTAATTGGCTGGAATATTTTCCTCTTTTTGGCAGCTGAAGGTCTATAATTATTTCTTTATTTCTTTACACTGAGCTCTTGATCTCCTGGAAGATTGAGAAGTCGATATTCCCATGGCAAAAGTGGTCTGTCTTTTTCAATGTCTCCCTTCATTCTTCTTTTCTCAGACTGAATATCCCAAGTTCCTTCAGCCTGTCCTCACCAAAATACCCTCCAGTCCCTGTATCATCTTCATTGCCTTCCTCTGAACTCTTGTAATCTGTCAATATCCTTCTGGAAATGTGGTGCCCAGAATTGTATACAGGACTCCAGATGTGGCCTCACAATGCTAACAATGCTTGTCATCTACAAGTCAACACTCACCTCCCTGGCCTTCTCACACCATCTGGCTGCTACCTCTTATGGGGCTGGCTCGTATGGCACTGCAGATGGGGCCCCGGTCTATCAGTTTTTTCCCCATGGTCAACAATTTATTTCACATTTCCCCCCAACCTGATCTCTAGGGGAGCAGCTGATGGAAAAGTCAGTGAGCTGATGGAAACAAGTGAGCTCTAGGGTAAGGGGAAACTACAACATTGTCTCCCTTCCGTTTTGAGAAGAGAACAGTGTTCATGTACTTTGGTCCATATGATTTCTAAGCCACATGGCTCTGAGACATCAACGCCACTGAGTGATCTTGCAGGGCCTTCTATCCTTGGTGCTCTTCAAATGTTTAGTTTACTTTTGGCTAAAACTATAACTTTAAAATCAGAGCTCTGTCTGATACGATTTGAATGGAATCTTTACTGTATCTGCCAAGGAACTTACATGTTGATCATCTTGAATTTCTTTTTTGACTCTTTGATTTTTATTGATGCATGCCACCCAGAGTCACAAATTGTGAGTGGGGCAGCCTTATACTTTTTAAAAAATAAATAAGAAATCTGGGATGGCTATTGCATTCCAAACTCAGGAAAAGCCCAGCCAGAAACAACTAGGTTTATTTTTGCTTACCAGTGGGAATCTCAGCCTCCAAGCAACTGCTTGTGGTCTTACAAACTATTGTTACTCTCATTGCTGAAACCAGGAAAACAAAGAGGAAAATGGCTGCCCAAGAGAGGTGTGTGGTCTCTCTTGCACTACAACTGAAATGGCCATGGAGGCACAGAGCCTTAGCCACCAGACAAGACACGCAGCCCACTGAAGACCTGCTGGGCCAATTGAAGCTCAGCTCCTTGTTGACCTCCACTGGATCTTCCTCCATGTGCCCTAGAATCTGCCATAGTATTAAGGAAAACACTCCTTAGTCTGGCTTCAACTTGTCTCAGCAGTGGGATGGCAATGAGATGGAGGCTATGTTATGAGACCATGTCCTGAACTGGTGGCTAGTGGGGCATCGTTGTGCCATAGCAAGCAGGATGTGTGGATGAGCAGTAAGAAGTGAAGCCCATTCAGCAGTCTGTTAGAACTACTGAAATGGAGTAGAGCTGCAAAGTTCATGTACAGAAAAAGAATATTGTTTAAAAACAGAGCCCATGAGCATATTAGAGAGATCCAGGTTAATCTTACACCTTTAGCCCACCCAAGCATAAAGAAACACGCGCTTAGACATGGCAGGTATGAAAAGTAAGTACAAAAGAGTCCTTACGTTTATTCATTGCAAGTACAGCATTTTGATAGATAAATGATGTTCCATTTCTTCCTTCTGTTCCCTAAACTTAATACCTCTTGCCCTGCTTGCTGCAAGAGGCTGCATGTAGAAAGGGGGAAAAAATCTCCTAGGCCCATCCATGGCCTAGAATGGAGCAGCACACAGCCATGTGCTTGCTCCCGGTTCGAGGAGGAGAGAGAGAGAGAGAGAGGAGAAGTGGGAGTGGCCACAAATAGCTTCCTCAAAAGCATGGAGAGTTTGCATCCTAGAGCAGCCATCCATATGCTGATGAGGCATGCTGGATTTGCTAGAATCTCCAACAAGAAGATGAAAGGTACAGGACCTAGACTTGTATTGTCTGGTCCACTTTGTGCCAAGCTGATCATCACAAACATGCCACTCTGTGCAACCCATTGTGCAAAGACTGTTCCTGCTTTCTAAATTTACCCCCTCAATCAAGCCTCCTCCAGATGCATTAGGACTGCAGCTCCCAAAATGGCCAGGCAGGTAGAAGGTGACACGGGCAGAGGATTCTGGGAGTTACAGTCCAAAGGCATCTACAGAGTGCTAGGGAAGGGACGGCTTTTCTAAAATGCTATTTTCTGCTTGCAGTGGAATTCCTCAGTGATCTTTAATCGCCCCTGGAAATGAATATATCTTCTTGTCTAGTCCAGTGATGTAGCTGCATTGTCAAGGAAATGCCCAGATCAGAGCTTTCCAAACTGTGTGTCGCAACAAAACCCGGACGTGGACGTGCACAGTGGTGGCAGCGTGCATGGCAGTTGCGCGCCATCAGCGCTTCTGGGTTTTAGCGGAAAACACGAGGCCGCTGCCACCGTGCACGCTGCCGTGCGCGCTGCCCCGCTGCCGTTGGTGTGTCGCTAATGGCAGTTTGGAAAGCACTGGCCCAGATTCTTTTATGATTCCCATGTTGGGCTGGATAAGCTGCTGAGATATTTTTGCCAGATAGAACTTGGCCTTTGGATCTGGCTACTAGTTAGGATGTCTGTAAATAGTTTCCAAAATTGGAGGCAAGTATTCCTCTAAATATTTGTTGCTGGGGAACACAAAAAGGCAAGAGGTGGCTGCTGTGCTCATATCCTGCTTGTTGAGTGTGGCCTTTGGTGAATCCAACAGCACTCTTCTGATGTACCAAAGGAAGATAATCCTGAATTTTCCCCAGGTACACACACACAGGAAAATCAGGCTGAAAAAAGTGTCTCTCTCCATCCTCTTCTCTCATAAAATCTAAGATGTCCCTCCCATTTAAAAAAAAGATGATCTGGAGGGAAATAAAAAAAATCATTGTCTTTTTTTCAGATAAATACTTTTCCTATATTCCATAACTCCTGCAAGTAGTAATCTGTGAAATAAATAAATTGCCGTTCCTCTCTCCAGTCCTTCAGTTGTTCCAAAGGAAACCAGGTTGGCATTTGTGGATATTACACACACACACACAAAATGCCGAGAATAAAAACTGAAATGGGTAAACACTGAGGGCTAGAATTCTGATGCTGTTTCAAAGATTAAATGAAAAGACCCTCAACTTTTCTGCCTCAATTAGGATACCTCCTTTTGAAGCTTCAGATTATTGACATCACGGAGGTTTATGGTTAGCTGGTTCAGAAAAATATGGATTTGTTGAGCCAGTTATGCTAGAGCATTTTGACTTAATATCGTTTCACTTCTGTAGCTTAGAATGAAAGTGACTCTGTAGGATGCACAAAATGCCATCTTCTTTCCATGACACTCTTGTTGATCAATGTGAAACTGTGTGCAGTACAACAGAGAGGGCTCTAGGTATATTCATCAGACGTGACAGGCTTCTCCTATGTAAGGCCAAACTGAAAAGGCAGCATTTAGCATTCTCTGAGCAGATAAATATGAATAATTCGGCATATGCTTTCCTATATACCAGTCCAACAACGGCGTAGTGCAGAGAGAAAAGCCCTCCCTCTAATTACACTGTCAAATTTGCTTGGCCTTGGAATGCACTTGGTGAATGAATAATAATAATAATAAATTTTAAAAAGCCCATCGATTGGTCTGGCTAATGAATAGCTTTGGCTTAGGGTATTTCTAGTTGGAGGCCTGTGCCATGTGCAGATTTATTGGGAAGCCCCAGTGGCTGGGTCTTACTCTCTCGGCTGTGCCAAGAGGAAATATTTCCCCATCAATCTGCCTTCCAGGGTTTGGAGCCAGACACCTGGGGACGATCAGAAACCTCACCCAATTGCCTGTGGCTTATTATATATGTTCAAATGACTTGTTAGAAGGTGTGAAAGCACAGCCAGCCTTTCCTGTGCCAATCCACGTAAAATTTATTGTTTTTGGCCACCCACACCGGCTGACGGTGCCAACTGTAATCAGAATCGCTTGCTGCTGAGGCTGTATGCCAAGCAGCAGTGAAAGTCTGTTTTTTAAGCTGAGCAGTCTATTCCCGGGATGGGATTATTTGGCAACAACAAAACTCAACAAGAGTCCCTAAATTGCCATATGGGGTCAAGAATGGGGGCGCTTTTCTTTTTTTTATTTGGGGCATTAAAAACTTGTTAAGAGAAGAAGAATACAGGTAGTCCTCGCTTAACAACTGCTATGTTTAGTGACCTTTCAAATTTATGATAGTGCTGAAAAATTAACTTTATGACCGGTCCTCGCACTTATGGCCGTCACAGCTCCCACAGTCACGTGATCGTCTTTTGTGTGCTTCACAGCCGGCTTCCGACAAGCAGAGTCAATGGAGAAGCCGGCAGTGAAATTGCAAGTCACGATCACATGATGCCTCGCTTAATGACCACGGTGATTTGCTTAACGATGGAAGCAGAAGTGACATCATAAGTCTGGCACGGTCTCGTGATTTTTCACTTACCAATGGAGTTGCTGGTCCCAATTGTGGTCATGAAGCAAGGACTACCTGTAGTCGTAAGAGGATGGAAGCCTTCCTAAGAATTGCTAATTGTCTTACTGCAGGGTGGGTAGGGAAGGAATTCAGCCCTTGGAATTCCTCGGAGCATTGCGTTTTGGAATTTGTATTCTGGAATTTGCTTCCAATTGTGCTTTAGGGGGAAAAATACCCCTGAGCATTGATGAGGATTGTGGAACCCCCTTCTTTCTTGAACAAATTAAATAAAGTTAAAGCCTTCCTCGACTGAAGTCCACTCTTGGGGTTACGTGTCTACTTAGGCTTCTTTGGCAAGAATACAGAAGTGGTTTTCCAGTGCTGTCTTCTGGGATGGATATTTTTTTTATTTCCCAACCTAGGCTACAATTCTGGGATTTTCTAATGGTCTCCCATCCATGTACTAACCAGGTCTGGCCCTTCTTAGTTTTTTGAGCTCTTACCTTCCATGGTTTCACTTATCGGAAACCCCCTTTCATACCCCTTACCCCCCCCCCCCCATTTTATCTTAAGGCAAGATATTGGTGTCATCTCACGTAGAAGAATAACAGCTTAGTTTCCCCCCTGCAAAAACAGCCTTATCTCAAATGTATACTATTTTTTTAAAAAAGGTGGGGGAGTAACTAAGCAGGTGTGGGATGCAGTCTTCAAGCCCCAATCCTTCCTTCCTTCTCCCTCAGCTCACTCTTGTGGCCCTCAGCTCCCCATCCAGCCTTCCTCTTGCATCCACACCATATCCCCCCCCCCCCGGCCCGGTCACTCTTCTCCTTGCACCAGGTATAAATTGAGCTGTCAGACATTTCTCCGGGTACCCTCTGGCACCCAGGCAGACTTCAACTGCCATGCTGTGTCACTCTGGAAGTTTATTAGGAGCAATTGCTTCATGTTGTATTAGCTGAGGCTGACTCAGAAGAATTAGATATTGAGTGGGAAGGAAAGAAGGACTTCTTTTACTTTTACCATTTACTAACTTCTTTTCCATTCTCATCAGTCTGCCTCCCTCCCTCCCTCCCTCCCTCCCTCCCTCCCTCCCTCCCTCCCTTCCTTCCTTCCTTCCTTCCTTCCTTCCTTCCTTTTCCATAAATGCCATTTTCTTTCCTCCCTCCCTTCACTCTTTCCCCATTTCCTCCTCCCTCCCATTTCCAACAACCTTCCCTTCCTCCTTCCTTTTACTCTTTTTCCATTTCATCCTCCCTCCCTCCCTCCCTCCCTCCCATTTCCAACAACCTTCCTTCCCTTCCTCCTTCCTCCTTCCTTTTACTCTTTTTCCATTTCCTCCTTCCTTTCTTCCTGTTTCCATCAGTGCCATTTCCCTCCTCCCTTCCTCCCTCCCTTCCTCGGCTGAGTTCCTTTAAAGAAGCCTAGATCAAGAGGGCAGCAGTTGGCTCAGGAGCTTTTTGTATTGCCTTATATCCTAATTTGCAGAGTTCAAAGGAAGATTTAATTTGCTTTGCGGCAGACAGTCTGCTTGAGAGAGAGCGCTTCCTCAGGACACACCGGCTGCATACCAATAACTCGAGGACGGAGATAGCCCATCTTCAGCTGCCCCTCCACTGGAACCAGGCCCCATAGCCAGGCAATGGGGGCATTTCTCACCCAGTTTCCTGCCTCCCACAGAGGTTGTGAAGGAGAAGGAAGTTTGTCACGAGATCCCCAATCCGGTTTCTCCCACCTTCTCCTTTTATTGGATTTCATTACTTGCTCTTGGGGGCAGATCTGTGGCACAATTAGCCCAACCTGGTGGGTCATGGAGCCCCCCAGGTACCTGTGAAAGTCTGACATTCCAGTATCATCCCACTGGAATGGAAATCCTTTTTTGCTCAAGTTGGCATGGCTTTGGTTGAGATAGGTTGGGATCACATTCTTTCAAGAAGGAGAATCAAATTCTGATGGAGGTAGAACCAGAGTAGACAGTGGACAGTCTAAGGCTACTGTCTGCAGGTGGCCAGTGGATGTCACGTTGCCCACCTCGATACACAGTAACCCATGGCTGAAATGAAAAGCGAGAGACAGGAAATAAGGGCCAAGAAGATCACCTTCAACTTTAAGGACTAAACCACACATCCCTCTGCCTTCAGTACAAACTCTCCCTGGTAACTGTGTTTATATGACACGTCCTCATCACATTGCCTTCATCTCATCTGCATCCCACTTCTTAGGCAGCTTAAAGTCAGTCTGAGCTATTCTAAGTTTTAAAAAGCGTTTTCCCTCTTCTCCCAACATAGTTTCTACCATGGATGCAATCTGGCATGCCTCGATGATGATGTATTTGCTGGCATGGTCGGGTAGAGTCGACCCAGGCATGCCACCCTCCCTCCAGTCACCAGGAATCACCTCCATGTCCATTTTGGCTTGGGCTGTGGAACAGATCAGACACCTGACTTCCACAGAGCCATCTGCATGCATGCATGACTGTATGCATGGCTGGTGCATTCCATATCTCTTATTGAGTCTAATGCAGTTCATTCTAAACACGGGCTTAGTGCTCTTTTAAAAATGTGCCAGTCCTCCTATCCTGCACAGAAG
This sequence comes from Charina bottae, assembly GCA_023362775.1. NCBI lineage: Eukaryota > Metazoa > Chordata > Lepidosauria > Squamata > Charinaidae > Charina > Charina bottae. The sequence continues at coordinate 6,352,891 of JALMGJ010000040.1, forward strand.
TTTGGTTTAATCCAGGAAAGAGCTGAGTTCTGTCACCTCTATGTGGCTGATTCTCTCCCCAATAAGTGCATTACAGGTTTTCCATGGTTTCTACTGACAAGGTTTTGGCTGTTTTTATTACCTTGAGGCAGACCCAATTTTGCCTACTCCATGGACTATTTCTGCGTGCTACAAGTGGTGGCCACTCACTGCTAGCCCAACCATACTCTTGCAGCATAGTCAAGGACCAAACCTACTTGTTATCCATCACTCCCTTCTGTTTCACTTTTGTACCTGTTGACCTGACTGACAAGTCAAAGTATGGATAAGGTGTATGGGGTGAAGAGGGAGGGAGCCTCCCTGATGTTTCTCCCAATCCCTTCTTCACACTTGCAACCTGTAAAGTCTTGCTATTTCTGAACTGGGGTCTAGCGGTCTTTTGACAGAACAATAAACCTGTGTCCCAAAAATAGCCTGGCGGACAGGCTATTTTTGTCCCCTGGTTTAGTGTTCTGTCAAAAGACCGCTAGACCCATGTTCAGAAATAGCCCAATTCACAAGCCCCCTTAGCTTCACCAGTCATTGCAAGCCCCCACTGAAACTTACTCCTTCCTGTCTACTATATTTTAAACAGAGTGATTGGTGGTTGCTTTTCCCACCCACAGATGGTGCTCAGTGGAAGGAGAAACAAAGCAGGAGGAATCCAGCAATCACTGTCCTTAACTTGTCCCATATTAATGCATTGATACAGTAAGGACAGCATCACTCTCTTGCCTCATTACTGAGACAGAATATGGCTTGCAAAGGCAGCATACCTTTCCATTAGCCCATGATTAGACTCTCTCTTTCCTGGGTCCATGCTACGTGGCATATCAGGCAGTAAGGATTTTCCAGCTCTTTCGATCTTGGGCGATTGTTTCGGCGTTTTTCCATGTGATATGCAATGCCTTCAGGTCTTGTATCAGTGTTCTTCGCCATGTTATTTGAGGGCGTCCTCGTTGTCTTTTAGCATTAGGAGGAATCCAACTCATTGCCACTTTAGGGATCCAATTGTTCTCCGTGCGGAAGATGTGACCAGCCAGTTGAAGACTTTTACGTGTGACGATGCTATGAAGTTTACATGAGCTACTCCTTTGGAGCACCTCTTCATTTGTGATGTAATCAAAATATCGAATCTTTAGAATTCGGCGGAGGCATCTCTGTTGAAAGACATCAAGTCTCTTGTTGATACTTGCTGATGCCTTCCAGGTCTTGCTGGCATAAGTAGCTGTCGGGATCACGATAGAAGTGAACAGATGAAGCTTAATCTTCAGCGATATAGACGACGAGGACCAGAACTTATTCATTCTCTGAAAAACGGCTATCGCCTTCCCAATGCAGCACTTAACGTCCACCTCTGCATCTTCATTCTGGGCGATCACACTACTCAGATAGGTGAACGTCGCCGCCACTTCTAACTGTTGCAGTCTGAGTACAAATCCCCATACTGGGGCCGTGGAGCTCACATGCATGATCTTCCATTTCTCAGGTGCTTATCCTAAGGCCAATTTTATTTGCCTCGTCTTCCAAGACAGTCGTGGCGTGTTGTAGTTTTAATTCGTCTTCCTCAAGCAAGGCGATATCGTCGGCAAAATCCAAGTCACCAAGGTAACTTTGATCATTCCAATGGATGCCTGTCCCAGTGTGTACTTCAGCTCGCCACATAACATGATTAGACTAGGGCAAGGGTCGGAAATGGCGGCTCGCGAGCCAGATGCGGCTCTTTGGCCCCTTGAGTGTGGCTCTTCCGCAGCTGAACTCACCCCCGCCCCTTCCACGTGATAGGCCCCCGCCCGCAAACCCCGCCCCCTGGCTCTCGCACTGAGCGAGGCCCGGCGCGGCAGGGAGGCAGCGCCATCTCCAGCCGCAGCAGCCCCTGCGCGGAGAGAGGCAAGCAGGCAGATAAGCGGGCAGGCCTCGTTTCCCGCCCCATCATCATCTTCGCTCAACGCGGGCGGGCGGAAGCGGCCGAGGGGGGCGGGCCCGGCGGCGGAGGCCAGGGCTGCCCGCTTGCCTGCCTGCCTGCTTCTCTCCGCGAGGCCCCCGATCCGGCTTGGACCCTGGGAAGGCAGCGGGGGGCCTCGCGGAGGGAGGCAAGCAGGCAGGTAAGCGGGCAGGCCTCGTTTCCCACCCTCCATCGTCTTCTTTCTTCCACGCGGGCGGGCGGAAGCGGCCGAGGGGGGCGGGCCCGGCGACGGAGGCCAGGGCTGCCCGCTTACCTGCCTGCCTGCTTCTCTCCGCGAGGCCCCCGATCCGGCTTGGACCCTGGGAAGGCAGCGGGGGGCCTCGCGGAGGGAGGCAAGCAGGCAGGTAAGCGGGCAGGCCTCGTTTCCCACCCTCCATCGTCTTCTTTCTTCCACGCGGGCGGGCGGAAGCGGCCGAGGGGGGCGGGCCCGGCGACGGAGGCCAGGGCTGCCCGCTTACCTGCCTGCCTGCTTCTCTCCGCGAGGCCCCCGATCCGGCTTGGACCCTGGGAAGGCAGCGGGGGGCCTCGCGGAGGGAGGCAAGCAGGCAGGTAAGCGGGCAGGCCTCGTTTCCCACCCTCCATCGTCTTCTTCCATGCGGGCGGGCGGAAGCGGCCGAGGGGGGCGGGCCCGGCGACGGAGGCCAGGGCTGCCCGCTTACCTGCCTGCCTGCTTCTCTCCGCAAGGCCCCCGATCCGGCTTGGACCCTGGGAAGGCAGCGGGGGGCCTCGCGGAGGGAGGCAAGCAGGCAGGTAAGCGGGCAGGCCTCGTTTCCCACCCTCCATCTTCTTTCTTCCACGCGGGCGGGCGGAAGCGGCCGAGGGGGGCGGGCCCGGCGGCGGAGGAGGCCAGGGCTGCCCGCTTACCTGCCTGCCTGCTTCTCTCCGCAAGGCCCCCGATCCGGCTTGGACCCTGGGAAGGCAGCGGGGGGCCTCGCGGAGGGAGGCAAGCAGGCAGGTAAGCGGGCAGGCCTCGTTTCCCACCCTCCATCGTCTTCTTTGTTCAACGCGGGCGGGCGGAAGCGGCCGAGGGGGGCGGGCCCGGCGGCGGAGGCCAGGGCTGCCCGCTTACCTGCCTGCCTGCTTCTCTCCGCGAGGCCCCCGATCCGGCTTGGACCCCGGGAAGGCAGCGGAGGGCCTCGCGGAGGGAGGCAAGCAGGCAGGTAAGCGGGCAGGCCTCGTTTCCCACCCTCCATCGTCTTCTTTGTTCAACGCGTGCGGGCGAAGAGCGGCCGTGGGGGGGGGGGGCAGGCGGCGACGACAAGCGGCGCACTTCAGGCTTTCAGCGCTGGAAGGCGGCCTCCTTCCAGCGCTGAAAGCCTGAAGCGTGTCGTTTGTCGTCGCCGCCCCCCCCCCACGGCCGCTCTTCGCCACAGATCCCGCCGGAGCTGATCTCCCTGGACCCCGGGCAGCTGGGCCGGGTGGACGCCCTCTCCCGCCCGCAAACCCCGCCCCCTTCCACGTGATTGGCCCCCGCCCGCAAACCTCGCCCCCTTCCATGCGAATGGCCCCTGCCCGCAAACCCCGCCCCCTTCCACGTGATTGGCCCCCGCCCGCAAACCCCGCCCCCTGGCTCTCTAGCATTTCAAAATGTGCACGAGCATGTCAAAATGGCTCCCAGCATAAAAAGTTTGCCGACCCCTGGACTAGGGTCTTTCAAATGGTGTTCCGTGGAACCCTTGGGTTCTGTGAGAACTTGACGGGGTTCCATGAGAGACTTCAGTGGAAAACGTTCACTCAAATGCAGCCAATTTTCTATCACTAGAACTTGCTTCTTGGTCAAGGGTTCTAAGATATTTTTAACTAAGTTTTTTTTTTAACTAACAGGTTCCACAGCCTGGAGAAGTTTAGAAGAAAGTACTTGAACATGGCTACCGGGCTGTGTTCCAAATAGGATGAATTCCCATTTCCAGAAAGGTTGAATGATTCCATAATGTGCCTCTGGATGGGAATAACTATAGAACTGGGAGATTTACCTTCCTTATGATAGGAATTTGGATATAGCTCTTCATAGAATCATAGAATTATTATCCTCCTCCTCCTCCACCACCACCACCTCCCCTTTTTATATATAACTGAAGGCAGTGAACATACTTAATAATCCTGCCTCCTATTTTTCTCCACAACAACAACCCTGTGAGGTGGGTTGGGCTGAGAGAGAGTGACTGGCCCAAAGTCACCAGGCTGTCTTTCATGCCTAAGGGAGTCTCCTGGTTTCTAGGCCAGCACCTGATCCACTACACCAGTGTTTCTCAACCTTGGCAGCTTGAAGATGTGTGGACTTCAACTCCCAGAATTCCCTGCAAGGCTGGCTGGGGAATTCTGGGAGTTGAAGTCCACACATCTTCAAGTTGCCAAGGTTGAGAAACACTGCACTACACCAAACTGGCTCTCTATAATATAGTAGAATTGCAGAGTTGGAAGGCCCATAATTATCTAATCCAGAGCTTTCCAAACTTTTCATGTTGGTGACACACTTTTTAGACATGCATCATTTCGCGACACACTCTTACAGCAGGGCACAAGGCAGGCACTAGGACCTGCGCGGAATCCTGGCAGGGCTCGGAGGCAGCAGCAGCCGCGACACACCCAGACACTGCAGCCGACACACTAATGTGTCCCGACACACAGTTTGGAAAGCTCTGATCTAATCCAACCTGTTGTAACTTGCAGAAAAACCAATGAAACCATCCATGAGATGGTCTTAAAAACCTCCAGAAACAGAAGCCCCACAGCTTCCATAGGTAGACAGTTCCACCGCTGTACAGATCTTACTGTCCAGAAGGTTTTCCTTATATTTAAACCAAATCCAGGTAGCTGCAATTCATACCCATTTTTTCTGATCCTAGTTTCTACAGCCATGGAAGACAGTCCTTGTCCACCTTCTCTGTGGCTTCCCTTTGTGTACCTAAACATGGCTATCCTGTCTCCCCTCATTCTTCATTTCTCCAGACTGAACACCCCAAATTCCTTCATCCTGTCCTCACGAGGTATGTCCTTAAGTCTCTGGATCATCTTTGCTCCCTTCCTCTGAAACTGTTAATACCCTGGAAAAAGAAACCATCCATGGGGTCTGATCTCCCCTTTTCTGGATTCTGAAGTGCCCCATTTCCTGCTGTTGTGAAATCTGTCTGATCCAGTCTCATTTCAAACTTTTGGATGCTAAGGAAGCCCACAGGTGGGTAGCTGCTGACTATCGCCAGCAACTATGTTCAGAGGCAGACTGCCTTGATACATGAAGGTTTCATAGAGCTACCTGACCTGGTATTCTGTTCATAGATCCTTGTGGCTACAAAGCCACAATGGCTCTCCTTTTCATTTCTGCACACAACATATGTCTCCTCCAAGCCTTCCCTGTATCCGCCCCCGCCCATGTCAAGGGTTAAATGGCTGCTTTAAAAAAAACATTTGCTCCAGTCATGCTGTCACACCCTCCCTTCCCCAGCTTTGGTGCTAAGGACATTTCCTGGGTCAGCCGCATGGATGCCGGGCATGAGCCAATAAAGAGTTTTTAGCTTTAACCGCAAGCAGAATGGCATCACGCTATAAAGAACCACAGGCTATTCTCCAGAGACAGCTCTCGCTGTCTCAAGCACAAATCTAATATGGGTATGGCGTGTGTGCCTGAGTGTGTAAGGGGGTGGAATAAAGCTTCCCCCGCTTGAAACCAAAGTTGTTGGTTGGTTGCGACTCCAAGCAAGAAGAACGTTGCTCTCGCATTTCAGCCTGCTGTACAGTTCTTAATCAAAGGCAAGAAACTTTTTTTTTTGCTGAGAATGGAATATTGTCCCCCCCACCCCCAACATTTTCTTGTTTCTCTCTCTCTCTTGATCTATTGCCCTGCAGTTGATTAAGGAAGAGGCAGATGGCAGATCCCAAGTGCCAGAGGTCTGCACGGATTGCTCTCAGAGGGCTTTTGCAATTAGCCCAAGGGCCTTTTGAGACCAAGGCTGACAGGTTCCCCACCCTATCTCGATGGATAACGAGACTTGGGGAGGAGCACTTTAAGTTGCAGGGTGCACCTGCATATATACACTTTGGTGGAAGCTATTGGGAAGAGTACACCTGGGGTAACTTTTGCATAAAAATTTTGTTGTTGTTTATTCGTTCAGTTGCTTCCGACTCTTCGTGACTTCATGGACCAGCCCACGCCAGAGCTTCCTGTTGGCCATCGCCATCCCCAGCTCCCCCATGGTCGAGTCGGTCACCTCCAGAATATCATCCATCCATCTTGCCCTTGGTCGGCCCCTCTTCCTTTTGCCTTCCACTTTCCCTAGCATCAGCTTCTTCTCCAGGATATCCTGTCTTCTCATTATGTGGCCAAAGTACTTCAGTTTTGCCTTTAATATCATTCCCTCAAGTGAGCAGTCTGGCTTTATTTCCTGGAGTATGGACTGGTTTGATCTTCTTGCAGTCCAAAGCACTCTCAGAATTTTCCTCCAACACCACAGTTCAAAAGCATCTATCTTCCTTCACTCAGCCTTCCTTATGGTCTAGCTCTCGCAGCCATAGGTTACTACGGGGAATACCATTGCTTTAACTATGCGGATCTTTGTTGTCAGTGTGATGTCTCTGCTCTTAACTATTTTATCGAGATTTGTCATTGCTCTCCTCCCAAGAAGTAAACGTCTTCTGATTTCCTGGCTGCAGTCAGCATCTGCAGTAATCTTTGTGCCTAGAAATACAAAGTCTGTCACTGCCTCCACGTTTTCTCCCTCTATTTGCCAGTTATCAATCAAGCTGGTTGCCATAATCTTGGTTTTTTTGAGGTTTAACTGCAACCCAGCTTTTGCACTTTCTTCTTTCACCTTCGTCATAAGGCTCCTCAGCTCCTCCTCGCTTTCAGCCATCAAAGTGGTATCATCTGCATATCTGAGATTGTTAATGTTTCTTCTAGCGATTTTAACTCCAGCCTTGGATTCATCAAGCCCAGCATGTCGCATGATGTGTTCTGCGTACAAGTTGAATAGGTAGGGTGAGAGTATACAACCCTGCCGTACTCCTTTCCCAATCTTAAACCAGTCCGTTGTTCTGTGGTCTGTTCTTACCATTGCTACTTGGTCGTTATACAGATTCCTCAGGAGGCAGACAAGATGACTTGGTATCCCCATACCACTAAGAACTTGCCACAATTTGTTAAGACCCACAAAGTCAAAGGCTTTAGAATAGTCAGTAAAACAGAAATAGATGTTTTTCTGAAACTCCCTGGCTTTCTCCATTATCCAGCGGATATTGGCAATTTGGTCTCTAGTTCCTCTGCCTTTTCTAAACCCAGCTTGTACATCTGGCAATTCTCGCTCCATGAATTGCTGGAGTCTACCTTGCAAGATCTTGAGCATTACCTTACTGGCATGTGAAATAAGTGCCACTGTTTGATAGTTTGAACATTCTTTGGTGTTTCCCTTTTTTGGTATGGGGATATAAGTTGATTTTTTCCAATCTGATGGCCATTCTTGTGTTTTCCAAATTTGCTGGCATATGGCATGCATCACCTTGACAGCATCATCTTGCAAGATTTTAAACAGTTCAGCTGGGATGCCGTCGTCTCCTGCTGCCTTGTTATTAGCAATGCTTCTTAAGGCCCATTCAACCTCACTCTTCAGGATGTCTGGCTCTAACTCACTGACCACACCATCAAAGCTATCCCCAATATTAGCACTGGGTGCCAGTTTGCTCTCCAGCAAAGGAGATCGTTACCTTGTCGTGGTGCTGGAGCTTGAGCACCTCAATGAAACCATGAGCTAAACCGTGAAGGGACACCCAAGACGGGAAGGTCGTGGCAGAGAGGTCAGACTAAATACGATCCCTGGGGAAGGTAACGGCAACCCACCCCAGTATTCTTGCCATGAAAACTAAATGGATCAGTACAACCAAAGATATGTCGGTATACCATCGGAAGATGGGACTCCCAGGTCGGAAGATGGTCAAAATGCTACTGGGGAGGAACAGAGGATACGTTCAACTAGCCCCAGATGTGATGACGCAGCTAGCTCAAAGCCGAAAGGACGGCTAGCGGCCGACGGTGCTGGTGGTGAACGACGAATCCGATGTTCTAAAGATCAACACACCATAGGAACCTGGAATGTAAGATCTATGAGCCAGGGCAAATTGGATGTGGTTATTGGTGAGATGTCAAGATTAAATATAGACATTTTAGGTGTCAGTGAACTGAAATGGACTGGGATGGGCCACTTCACATCAGATGACCACCAGATCTACTACTGTGGACAAGAGGACCAGAGAAGAAATGGAGTAGCCTTCATAATTAATAATAAAGTGGCTAAAGCAGTGCTTGGATACAATCCAAAAAACGATAGAATGATCTCAATTCGAATTCAGGGTAAGCCATTTAACATCACAGTGATCCAAATATACGCCCCAACCACAGATGCTGAAGAAGCAGAAGTAGATCAGTTCTATGAGGATCTGCAGCACCTACTAGATAATACACCAAAAAGAGATGTTATTTTCATTACAGGAGACTGGAATGCTAAGGTGGGTAGTCAGACGACACCTGGAATTACAGGCAAGCATGGTCTGGGAGAACAAAATGAAGCAGGACATAGGCTGATAGAATTTTGCCAAGACAACTCACTGTGCATAACAAACACTCTCTTCCAACAACCTAAAAGACGACTTTATACATGGACTTCACCAGATGGTCGACACCGAAATCAGATTGACTACATCCTTTGCAGCCAAAGGTGGCGGACATCTATACAGTCGGTAAAAACAAGACCTGGAGCTGACTGTAGTTCAGATCACGAACTTCTTATTGCAAAATTTAGAATCAGACTAAAGAGAATAGGGAAGACCCACAGATCAGTTAGATATGAGCTCACTAATATTCCTAAGGAATATGCAGTGGAGGTGAAGAATAGATTTAAGGGACTAGATTTAGTAGATAGGGTCCCGGAAGAACTATGGACAGAAGTTCGCAACATTGTTCAGGAGGCGGCAACAAAAAACGTCCCAAAGAAAAAGAAAACCAAGAAGGCAAGATGGCTGTCTGCTGAAACACTGGAAGTAGCCCAAGAAAGAAGGAAAGCAAAAGGCAACAGTGATAGGGGGAGATATGCCCAATTAAATGCAAAATTCCAGAGGTTAGCCAGAAGAGATAAGGAATTATTTTTAAACAAGCAATGTGCGGAAGTGGAAGAAGACAATAGAATAGGAAGGACAAGAGACCTCTTCCAGAAAATTAGAAACATCGGAGGAAAATTCCAGGCAAAAATGGGTATGATCAAAAACAAAGATGGTAAGGACCTAACAGAAGCAGAAGAGATAAAGAAAAGGTGGCAAGAATATACAGAAGATCTGTATAGGAAGGATAATAATATTGGAGATAGCTTTGACGGTGTGGTCAGTGAGTTAGAGCCAGACATCCTGAAGAGTGAGGTTGAATGGGCCTTAAGAAGCATTGCTAATAACAAGGCAGCAGGAGACGATGGTATCCCAGCTGAACTGTTTAAAATCTTGCAAGATGATGCTGTCAAGGTGATGCATGCCATATGCCAGCAAATTTGGAAAACACAAGAATGGCCATCAGATTGGAAAAAATCAACTTATATCCCCATACCAAAAAAGGGAAGCACTAGAGAATGTTCAAACTATCGAACAGTGGCACTTATTTCACATGCCAGTAAGGTAATGCTCAAGATCTTGCAAGGTAGACTCCAGCAATTCATGGAGCGAGAATTGCCAGATGTACAAGCTGGGTTTAGAAAAGGCAGAGGAACTAGAGACCAAATTGCCAATATCCGCTGGATAATGGAGAAAGCCAGGGAATTTCAGAAAAACATCTATTTCTGTTTTATTGACTATTCTAAAGCCTTTGACTGTGTGGATCATAACAAATTGTGGCAAGTTCTTGGTGGTATGGGGATACCAAGTCATCTTGTCTGCCTCCTGAGGAATCTGTATAACGACCAAGTAGCAACGGTAAGAACAGAGCACGGAACAACAGACTGGTTTAAGATTGGGAAAGGAGTACGGCAGGGTTGTATACTCTCACCCTACCTATTCAACCTGTATGCAGAACACATCATGCGACATGCTGGGCTTGAGGAATCCAAGGCTGGAGTTAAAATCGCTGGAAGAAACATTAACAATCTCAGATATGCAGATGATAACACTTTGATGGCTGAAAGTGAGGAGGAGTTGAGGAGCCTTATGACGAAGGTGAAAGAAGAAAGTGCAAAAGCTGGGTTGCAGTTAAACCTCAAAAAAACCAAGATTATGGCAACGAGCTTGATTGATGACTGGCAAATAGAGGGAGAAAAAGTGGAGGCAGTGACAGACTTTGTATTTCTAGGCACAAAGATTACTGCAGACGCTGACTGCAGCCAGGAAATCAGAAGACGTCTACTTCTTGGGAGGAGAGCAATGGCAAATCTTGATAAAATAGTTAAGAGCAGAGACATCACACTGACAACAAAGGTCCGCATAGTTAAAGCAATGGTATTCCCTGTAGTAACCTATGGCTGCGAGAGCTGGACCATAAGGAAGGCTGAGCGAAGGAAGATAGATGCTTTTGAACTGTGGTGTTGGAGGAAAATTCTGAGAGTGCCTTGGACTGCAAGAAGATCAAACCAGTCCATACTCCAGGAAATCAAGCCAGACTGCTCACTTGAGGGAATGATATTAAAGGCAAAACTGAAGTACTTTGGCCACATAATGAGAAGACAGGATACCCTGGAGAAGAAGCTGATGCTAGGAAAAGTGGAAGGCAAAAGGAAGAGGGGCCGACCAAGGGCAAGATGGATGGATGGTATTCTGGAGGTGACGGACTCAACCATTGGGGAGCTGGGGATGGTGACGGCCGACAGAAAGCTCTGGCGTGGACTGGTCCATGAAGTCACGAAGAGTCGGAAACGACTGAACGAATAAACAACAAAAGCCAGTTTGCTTCCGGGTCCAATTCAAGGTGTTGGCTATCACCTTTAAAGCCCTACTTGGCATGGGCCCAGGTTATCTGAGGGACCGCCTCATCCCCATTACATCATCCCGTCCCACCTGATCTTGCAGAAAGGGCATGCTGCGGACCCCCTCTATGAAAGAGCTCCATCTAGCGGGGTCTCGGAGGCGAGCCTTTTCTGCAGCGGCACCTGCCCTATGGAACATCCTTCCCCCAGAGATAAGACAGGCCCCTTCACTCCTGGACTTCAGGAAAAAATTAAAAACTTGGCTCTGTGATCTCGCCTGGGGCAAGAAGGAAAGTGGTCAAGCTTGGGGATGGCTGATTTTTTAGAGCCACCTCAAATATTTTAAATATGTTTAGCTTCACTGTAAGAACCACCTGCCACTTGGATTTTATTGTATTTATATTTTTATTGTTGTTTTTATTGTATTTTAATGGTGGTGTTGTGGCTGTGAACTGCCCAGAGTCCCTCCTTGAGGGGGAGATGGGCGGTCATAGAAATTAAACAAACAAACAAACAAACAAATAAATAAATAATCCTTCCTATACAGAACTTCCGTATATTATTGCCACCTTTTCTTGATCTCTTCTGCTTCTGTTAGGTCCTTGCCATCTTTGTTTTTGATCATACCCATTTTTGCCTGGAATTTACCTCCAATGTTTCTAATTTTCTGGAAGAGGTCTCTTGTCCTTCCTATTCTATTGTCTTCTTCCACTTCCGTGCATTGCTTGTTTAAAAATAATTCCTTATCAATTCCTTATCTTCTGGCTAACCTCTGGAATTCTGCATTTAATTGGGCATATCTCCCCCTATCACTGTTGCCTTTTGCTTTCCTTCTTTCTTGGGCTACTTCCAGCGTCTCAGCAGACAGCCATCTTGCCTTCTTGATTTTCTTTTTCTTCGGGACGTTTTTTGTTGCCGCCTCCTGAGCAATGTTGCGAACTTCTGTCCATAGTTCTTCTGGGACCCTATCTACTAAATCTAGTCCCTTAAATCTATTGTTCACCTCCACTGCATATTCCTTAGGAATATTAGTGAGCTCATATCTAACTGATCTGTGGGTCTTCCCTATTCTCTTTAGTCTAATTCTAAGTTGTGCAATAAGAAGTTTGTGATCTGAACTAAAGTCAGCTCCAGGTCTTGTTTTTACCGACTGTATAGATGTCCGCCACCTTTGGCTGCAAAGGATGTAGTCAATCTGATTTCGGTGTCGACCATCTGGTGAAGTCCATGTATAAAGTCCATGTACAAATGCATAAAAATTAGTGGTGGGGTAAAGGACGCTCCTTATTGTTTTCTGGAATTGGTTCTTGTTTTAATAAAAGAGGAACTGGGTTTTGAAACTCACCTGGGGAAATTAGGAGAATTTCTTTAAAAAATCTTAATTAAACTTCAGAAAGAGAATAAACATTGGATTGTTTCTTCTGGTCTTTGTTAGTATCTCTGTGTGGGTGTGGGTGTGGGTGTGCCTTTGGGACAGTCTTGACTCTGGGCGACTGCCTGGACAAGTCCCTGCAGTTTCCTTGGCAACATTTTTGGAAGTGGTTGCCCTTGCCTGCTTCCTTGGGCTGAGGGAGAGGGAGGGTCTGGCCCAAAGTCACCCAGCTGGCTTCACGCCTAAGGGTAGGACTTGAACTTGCCATCCCCTAGTTTCCAGCCTGGTGCCATTAGGATTATTATATCTGGGCTGCAAACTTCCAGAGGATCACTGGAGTTAGACCAATGATTCTCAACCTCCGCAACTTTAAGATGTGTGGACTTCAACTCCCAGGATTCACAGCTTTAAGATGTGTGGATGGGGGAAATCCTGGGAGTTGAAGTCCACACATCTTAAAGTTGCGGAGGATGAAAAGCAAAACTATTTGGGCACAGAAGTCAGGGTCATTACACTGGGTTAGACTTTTCTTGTGTCTTGAAGAGCTGCTACATTGAACAATAGGATTTTTGGCTCTATTTATTTATGCATTTATTACATTTATATCCCGCCTTTTTTAACAGGAACTCAAAAGCACTTCGTCTCATTTTTCCCTGTAACAACAACCCTGTAAGGTAGGCTGGGCTGAAAGAGAATGGCAGAGCCAAGTCCCCCATGGAGGTTCCAAGGCTGATTGGTTATGTGCCATCAAGGCAGTGTCTACTCTTAGTGACCACATGAATCGATTTTCTCCATGATGATCTGTCTCTAACCTGGTCCTTCAGCCCTTCCAACGGTGCCCCCATCGCCATTGTAACTGAGACCCTCCACCTTGCTGCTGGTTGTCCTCTTCTCTTTTCTTCCACTTTCCCCAGCATTGGAGCCTTCTTCAGAGATCTAAGTGTTCGCATAATGTGTCCAAATCAGGATAATTTGAGCCTGGTCCTTTGTGCCTTGAGTGAGAATTCTGGGTTGAAGAAGGACTAGAACCTGGGTCTCCCCATTCTCAGTCCAGGACCTTCCCTGCTGCACCTGATTGGCTTTTGGGCTGAGAGGGAGGGACTGGCCCAAAGTCAGCCAATGAGCTTCTGTGGCTGAAGGGGGACGTGGCATGCACAGATAGGCTGTGTTCACACAACAGGTTTAGTCAGATGAATTACAAATTGGGAACTTCAGATTTAGTTTCTGCTCCAAAGCATCTTTTTGGAATCTGGTCAAAAACACTGTACAGCCCTATTAGCATGGTTAGCTAAACCCCGGTTAGCTTTTGTGTGACTTGGTTTATGCCTCTGGGCCATGTGCAAACCTAGAAGATGATATACACAATAATATAGGGCAGTATTTTTCAACCATGGCAACTTGAAGAGGTGTGGACTTCAACTCCCAGGATTCCCCATGCTGGCTGGGGAATTCTGGATGTTGAAGTCCACACCTCTTCAAGTTGCCAAGGCTGAGAAACACTGATATAGGGTTACTATTATTTATCATGGCAGCCAGCCAACATGAAAGTTTCCAAGATATTGTGATACATGTAAAAAATAAAATTTAAAAAATGGCATTCCTGCTATGTTTAAACAACAACAACAACAACAAAAACCCTTCAGTTTTCAAATAGTGTTCTAGGAAGCGAGCCGTGTTAGCCTATGGTGGGCAAAAATCAGAAGGCATCCGGTAGCACCGCTTTGGACTAACGCCTTTGATTAAAAGGCCTCAGCTTTCACATACAGCTGACAAAGGAAGCTGCAGCTCACGATAAGTGATGCCTTTTAATAAAAATGGTTAATCGGAAAAGGTGCTACCAGTTTCCTTCCAATTTTTGGCTTCCAAGAGCCTGCAACTCTAGAACTTCGGATGTAACATTGGGCACTCACTTGAGTGGCTTTGAAAAGAAAAGCATTCGAGAAATGAAAGAAAAAAGAGCTTTGTTAAGGGCAGTTTACCCTGAGAAGTACCCGGAGTATTTAAAAGGAATTCACCTCTGACTAAGGACTGGTTGGGAAGGAGTTTTGCAACAGCTGCAGTGATGCCTGAGGGACACCAGAGCTGATCCTGCAAAATGCAGCAGGTTCAGACATGCAGGGGCTATATTTCTCTTGAGTCAAAAATTTAAATTTCCAGTGGCCCACAGTATGTACTGTGTACAAAAGCTCTCCTTGTGTAAGAGAAGGGCGGATGGATGTGAAAGAAGGGGGGGGGGAGAATATACTGTATTGTGTGTCTGTGAAGCCATTGTGCCCCCTACTGGTCAGCAGCATATATGACAACTGGACCTGCCATTTTTTCCCACTCTTGTTTCAAACTGGTATAAAAAGGTAAAGGTTCCCCCCCCCCCCCCCCGCACATTTGTGCAGTTGTGTCCAACTCTAGGGGCCGGTGCTCATCTCCGAAGAGCCAGCGTTGTCTGAAGACGCTTCCACGGTCATGTGGCTGGCATGACGCACGTGGAACGCTGTTATCTACCCACCGAAGTGGTACCTATTAATCTACTTGCATTTGCATGCTTTCGAATTGCTAGGTTGGCAATACAGTAGCCTTATTGTTGCATGTAAAGTGAACATGTATGGCCTGTTTTACGCTGTGTTCCCTGATCCCAGCAACCACCACTAGGATAAACTATAATAGAGCAGGGTAAGATTATTCCTTTTCCCATTTTGATTGATTGATTGATTGATTATGTGCCATCAAGTCAGTGTTGATTCTTAGCGACCACATAGATAGATTTTCTCCAAGACGATTTATCCCTAACCTGTTCTTTCATGTCTCCCAACGGTGCACTCGTTGCCTCTGTAACTGAGTCCATTCACCTTGCTGCTGGTCATCCTCTTCTTTTTCCTTCTACTTTTCCCAGCATTAGAGCCTTTTCAAGAGATCTGGGTCTTTGCATCATGTGTCCAAAGTGGGTGAGAACTCTGGGTTGATTTGTTCAATGATCCATCAGTTTGTTTTCTTGGCTGTCCACGAAATTCTCAGGAGTTTTCTCCAACAGCAAAGTTCAAAAGCGTCAATACTCTTCCTATTATGCTTCTTCAAAGTCCAACTTTCACTTCCGTAAAGTGTCACAGGGAATACCATGGCTTGCATGATTCTGATCTTTGTAGGTAGAGACACATCACGGTATTTGACTATCTTTTCCAAGGCTGTCATGGCTACTCTACCGAGTGCTAGTCTGAGGGGTATTTCTTGACTACTTGTTCCTTTATTGTTGAGGGTTGATCCTAAAAGGCACCACTTCGATATCTTCATTGTCAATTCTAAGGCTGGTGGTTCTACCTGTTGTCATTAATTTGGTCGTCTTTATATTTAATTTTAGTCCCATTTTTTCACTGTGCTCAAACGAGCATTAGATTACCATTACTATTTTTAATTAACTTTAGTGCTTTTTAATTAATAACAGAAAAAACAAAAAACAAAACAAAACACAAAAATAATAATGTTAAGATACAAACACTATCAAGAAGAAAAAAAACATAAAATGGGCGGTTATATAAATTTAATTAAATAAAATTAAATAAATAAAAAGTGCTATTACAAAAAAATGAAGAAATACCACAAAGGGAAAAAAACTTGTCATAGTATATTGTTATAGTTACAAATCTATATATATTTATCTAATATAAATGTTATTCAGATGCATATATATTTCTAATACATTTATATGACTATTTTGTGTGTGTGTATATACAGTATATTAACCTACTGTATTTTGTATAAATGAGTCCCATATTTCATTATACTTGTCCATACAAAATCTACGTCTATAGGCAATCCGCTCGTAAGTAGCAAGTGCAGCCAGGTAGATTATCATTACTGCTTAATATGTAGTAGAAATGCTTCTAACAGCTCACAGAGGGAGAATAACTGATCTTTAACAACTGATGCCTGACTTTATTATTTTCCTTTTCCATTTTCTCTCCCATTCTCTTTTCTTGCTGCCTTGTCATTTAGATTGTAGAGGACTAATCTGTGCTGCAAGAATGCAAACAGCCAGTAGACGGCAGCAAAGGGATGGTGTTTCCTGTTCTCCTTTGTTGCCATCTAGTGGTCCAGATTTTGGTTGCCCAGATCTCAACCTTGGCAATTCCCCAGCTTCATCCCTCCCCCCGCTCGCCCAGCATGCTGGCTGGGGAATTCTGGGAGTTGAAGTGCCCTGGATTGTTAGCTTGCAGGGAGCAGGAATGGCCTTCTTTTCATTATGCCTGTGCAGGTATATATGCCTGTCTGGGAATCTTTTGGAAAGACAGAAATCATATATACACCCAAGATCTGCCTAATGCAGTGCATGCCCATCAAGACTTATCTATATTTCTGTGCTTTCAGTATTTCAATTGTCGTTTTTTCCCTCTGTGTTTTTGAGGCAACACTTATTTTTGCTGCTCTGTTCAAGACCATAGGAAGCAACTCTACCTGTTCCCCGTTCCTCAGCTCTCTTCATGGTCATTCTTACGTCCCTGTAACTGCAGCACAAACATGTCCCAGTAGCTATTTTTTAATTATTTTGAGTTGAGGCATCTTTGGATTGTCTTTAGCTGTTCTAATTTTAAAGTACAAGTAGTACTTGGCTTACAGTGGCAATTGGGATTGGAATTGCTGTTGCTAAGCGACGTGGTTGTAAAGCACAATGTCATGTGACCATGTCACTTAGTGACAGCAGTCCCGGTTGCTGTCATTAAGCAAGGTTTGTGCGGGTTGTTAAGCGAAGATCTCACGTGACCGTGACTTCCGACTTCCTGCCAGCTTCCCCATTGACTTTGCTTGTGGGAAGTTGACAGGGAACGTTGGAAATTGTGATCACATGATGGTGGGGACGCAGCAACAACTGGAGCTCTGAGGACCGGTTGTAAGTCCCCCTCGTTCAGCGCTGTTGTAACTTTGAATGGTTGCTGAACGAATGGACGTAACCCGAGGGCTACCTGTAGTGTTTTCTGTCTTCCCCTAACACCATTTCTGCAATCAACAAGATTTAGGATGCTTCACTGATGCTGGGGTAATTGACCCTGTCAGGAGTTGGGATATGTCCAGCTCTTACTAGCCACTTTAGGCTGCTGGAGGGATGCCACCCTCCCCTCTGGTCACTGGAAACTGCCCTCCATGGTTATTTTGGCTTGGCCTGCAGGAAAGACTGGACCTCTGTCTTCCACAGAGGCATCTGCCAGTGCTTTCTGAAGTGCTTGTCAAAACTTAGCCATGGGTTTAGTGCTCTTTTGGAAGAGCGCTAGATCTGTGTTTCAAAAACTAGGGCACTAGTCCTATGCTACATAGAAAGTTGCTTTAAACAGGGGGAAAGGGCTATGGCCCATCAGTTGCCCATTGCTGGTTCTGCAGCCGTAAGCTCACTAAAGACATTCCCTGCTTTTGACAACAAGGGGGTCCACAGAGCTGTACTGTGGAGCTGAAGGGGATGCTATTTTTCCTACTCTTACAGTATTTTGAAAGAGCTCTAACCTTGTGTTCCAAAACAGCTTAGCTGACAGATCACAGGTTTGGAGGATGGGCATGGGATGAAGTGGGAGGGAGCTCCCTGCTCCCACTTCATGCTGCACCCCTCTCCTGAGCCTCCCCCAGGTCTTTCAGAAGAGCACCAGACCCAGGTTCAGAAATAGTCCGAGTGAAGGATCCATAGGATGGGGCGCCTCTGTGCCTGCAAGCAGTCACTAGGGCAACTTGAAAGAGTGCGAAATCACCCGTCTCCCCTCTACCAACCCAACCCAAGGAGTGGTGGTTGTCTTTCACATCTGTGGGTGAGGCTTGGTGGGAAGGGAAGGCAAGCTAAGGAGATCTTGCAGTTAATTTGCCCCTCATTGAAATGGTAAGGACAACGGCAGGAAAGGGTTTGGCGGCTGGGGCAAAGCAATGAACAAGACACTGTTGTCCAAGGCAGTAGTTCTCAGGACCCCTTTACGCTCTTAACAATTATTGAAGACCCCAAAGAACTTTAGTTTACGTGGGATATATATCTTTTGATGTTTACCATATTAGAAATTAAAAAGGAGACATTTTAAAAATGTGTATTCATTAATTCACTTAAAAATAACAAGAATAAACCCATTACATGTTAACATACGTTCCATTAGCCATCAGAGCGATCACGTCATGCAACCTCTGGAAAACGCCACTGCATTCTCACAAGAGTAAGAGAGTGAAAAAAAAAGGCAAATAATGTCTTAGTGTTATTATGAAAAGAGTTTTGACCTCGTGGACCCCCTGAAGGTCTCAGAGACCCCCAAGAGTCTGCGGACCACATTTTGAGAACCACCAGACTAGAGTTACCTGATCTGGGGTGCGATGCTCTCGGTGACCACGAGATGGCAGAAAAAAGGGAAAAGTCCTAACTTTTTCGAAAAGATGTTTGCAGCCCAGATTTATTTATTTATGTAGATTCATATGGCTGCCCATTTCACCAGTGTGACTCTAGAAGGATAACAAAAATTAAAATATAATGTTAATACTATATTAATACACACACACACACACACACACACACACACACACAGGGCGTCCCAAAAGTCAGGCCCCATAGGCCAATCACAATGTTTTATTAATTAATACGCTTTTTCAGAGAAAATGTTATTGTACTCAGGCATGTTCAAAGGTCTCGTGTCAAAGAAGTAAGGAAGTGTTTAGAGGAAAATGGCAACATTGAACATTGAATGTGATTTATATAATAAATGTATGGTATGGGCCCTGACTGTTGGTACACTTCTGTTGATACCCTGATCTTTGCCTCTCATTCTTTCTTCCCATTTACCAGAGGCAGCTGAAACCTCTTTTCTTTTTTAAAGACCATGTGACATTGCCGTTGGTGATTTTACAAGTTGGGGGCCCCCAGGCTTGTGCCTGGAGGTCCTGCATTGGAAGAACCATTGAATACCCCTAGCTAATTCAGAGCATAGTCAATAGAACCTCAGTCCTGCACCTTCCAGGTTCAACTTCATTAGATTTTACTGAACCTCCCAACAGGGCCTTGAAGTGTCCTGCCTAGGAATGTACCCATCAGCAAGTGGCATTACCACTTGACCAGCCTCTCACATGAGACACAATTAAGGTAGTGTAGTGAGTAGAGGGAATGGCCTTGAAGGACAGGAGGAAGAGCTGCTGCCGAGGCAATGGCCAGATAAGGGGGCCCTGAGTCCAGGCCAAGAATGGAACACGAGAAAACATCTCAGACAAGCCCCTCCCTAGTTCACACGAGGAGGGAGGGAGGAAGCGCATTCAGACTTGCAAGATTCTGTTACTAAAGCTTTACAATAAAAGTAGTACTGAATTACATGGCATTGGTTTCCCAGTCAGGTCTACCTTGAAGGGCTGATAGGTAGAGAGCTCTACTGCCTGAGAAACCATTTCTGATGGACAGTATATAAAAAACACTGTTAATAAATAAATAATAGTGAGGTGGCAGCTCAGAAAGGAAAGGAAGAGGTGATCTGGTCACATTTGGTATCCCGGCATGTTGCTGATTTTGGATGTAGCTCTCTGATTGCCCGGATTGCACCATCCATCTGTTCATGGTTGTATCTCACCTTTTTAATATATAACTCAAAGTGGCGAATATACCTAATACTCCTGCCTAAATACCATTTAGGCATCCTTTTTTATGTTTTACCACATTCTGTGTCTTTTTCTTCCAGTTTCTTAAAAACTTGAATTCATTGCTATGTAGTTTTGTAGGCACCTTTCCCTGATGACCTTTGGCCTCCCCTTTCTAATGAGTAAAATGTGTGACTTCTTGTTATATACCACCCATGCAGCTTTCCTACTCATATCCTTTTGTTCTAATTTGCAAGCATAGAATGATGGATAAGAGCAACCTTAATTTTTGGCTGCCCATCTCTGCTACAACAGAGTCCATTCCAGATTGTATATTTTGCAGTGAAATGTCTGGCAGTTTTCTTTTATTGTTACATATATATATTTTTTGCTTGGGGCAACCCTAATTGCCAAGGCAAGACTCACCTTTGTATCTGAAATAAGGGATTTTGTTGAAGAGGCAAGTTCATTTGTATAGAAACTGATTTACTGCTGTCTCCATTTCATTGCTAGCTTCATTCAATGGGTCCATATCCAGCTCCTATCCTACTTTGGACCATTCCTGGATCCATCCACTGACTCTGTCCAGGGACAATTCCTAAATTTATCCTCTGGCTGTGTTCACACAACATACCTAACTTGGTAACAGAATAAATCCATTTTCTGGGTTTGTGCAATACATCGAATCATTGTCTAATCAAACCACCTGGACTCTCACATGCTGAACCATAAAAAAAGAAAACAGGAAAGACCCAAGGTTAACACTAACCAAGCTTCACATTTGTGTGTATGTACCTGCTAGTTCTTTATCTAACCTGGTTAAGTGTGTTCCATGACCCTTCCATTCATTCGCTATACCTGCTGACAGAATCCAGAAATATAGGCCAGAGTTGACTGGGTGAATTGTGAAGCTCGTAAATTCATGTCTGATCTGCAGTTTAGTTGGTCCAGACAGCCAAATCCAGCCCTTTTAGCAGTGTTACAAACTCCAGTCCTTGGATCCTCCACTTTCCCTCTTATTCCTGCCCCAATTTTTCTTTTTCTTTTTCGTCAACCCACAGGATGAAAGCTGAGGGCTGTTTGTGCATGTTGCTCCCTCGTCCCAGTTACCACCAGCAGGTGTGAATTGAACCTTCCCCTCCCTGGCTATCTTTTGTAGCTGCTCCAAATCACCAGCACTTAAATAAAAGAGGGGGAGGGAGAGAAAATTACAGGTTTGGTTGCTGCAAGAGGGCAGAGGGAAAAAAACACAAGTGCATTTGCCGGCACAATGGAGGAATTGCTTTGCCCTTAAAATCAGGGATATTTAGTGAAATGCTTAGAAGAGCTCATGCGGGGAGATAATCGTCCTCTATCAACAGCAAGGCTCTTGATTGTGTCTATTATACCATCCTCCTCCTTTAGAAGTAATTCCACGGAGGCTTTTTTTTTTCTTCCTGCAATGAAACTTGAAAGAGAAAACAGCCAAGGCAGTTGGTGGTAGTGAATCGTAATCTGTCCCAGGCTTTTTCTTGAAAGAACACCCATCCAGGTTGTAGTTACTACATTAGGCTTGTGATTGGGTTTTGAGGAGAATGACTGGAGGGTGGATGCAATGGCTCCCGTTCGTGGGTGTCTACAAGAGAGCAAGTGACATAATCATCATATAGGTGAGGCAAGGGTGGTACAAATTATTTATTTATTTATTAGATGTATATGCCACCTTTATTTTGTACAACTCAAGGCTGGGTTATGTTTTTATAATATAATGTTATTGTTATTATTTATTAAATTAATATGGGCGCCACTCCAGAAGACTCTGGGCAGCTCACGGTATCCAAATATATAATTAAAAACAGTTAAAAAACACATAAGACAGGACAGCCCAGATGAAGAACAACCATATCAATAAAAACAATTAAAACATGACAGGGGCTCCACAGGGACACTACTCCCAGTCCTGGGAACAGAGGCAGGTCCTGAGGGCCTTCCTGAACCCCAAGAGAGTGGCTACCATATGTATCTCTGGTGGGGATACTGTTCCAGAGGACGGGCAGCAATAGAAGGCATGCTTCCTCAGTCCCATAAGATGACAATGTTTAATTGAGGGGGCCTGGAACGTACCGGGTGGACAGAAACTATTTGAGACAGGCGGTTCCTCAGATTACATGATTAGCTTCATTTGCTTGATGATAACATGATGTACATGACATCATTGTGGCTTCCACCATACATCTAGGCTCCCACTCCCAGATTCTGCATCTTGTCTTTCTGTCCCCAATCCATGCTTGCTCCAGTATCCCAATCTTCTAGGCCCTTTAAAATAGTTGTCAGCTTTAAGTTCCTTCTCCACGAGAAGTTAGAAGCTCAGAATGAGAATCTCAGCTGTTGCATCTATAGAGAAAACATTGGGTACGAATATTAAGCCCTCACCCAACACACAGTTTGCCCCTTTCGTAGACTCTATTCTGAATAGTGGAGGACATTCAGTCTTTTGCAATGGAAACATTCCATTGGCTTGTGATAGGGGTATCCAAACAAAGTACGGGTCAGGTTTTGTGCAGATCTTTAATTGAAGCAAAATAGGTACTATACCAGCAGACTAGTCTGCAAATATTCATTGCTACCATGTACAGGGATGTCCACGGGATGTGATCGAAAAAGTCCAGATGGTGGCTGTGATGGTACAATAGAAGCTCCACCTGTTTTTTATGTGTGTCATTGTAACAGTGTGTGGGAATGACCTCGGGAGACAGGAGGAAGAGCCACAGACTAGGCAATGATCAGACAAGCGGCAGCTGAGTCCACAGAAGGGATGGGGGCATGGCAAACTTCTCGGAAGGGACCCTCCCTAGTTTCCTGGACTGTAAAGGCGAGGGGGGAGAGATGTACTTTCAGACTTGCAAGATTCTGTTAATGTAACCTTGCAATAAAGTTAGAGCTAGTACTTCTGGATGTGTTTCTTGTCTGAACTACCTCGAAGGGCTGACAGTCACATTTTTTAATGTCCCAAGGGCTCAGACCATGAATACCCTGCGGACACCCCTGCACCTGTATTATGTTGGAGTTTGTTTTGGTGGATCTCATAAATCCACTTCTTTAGAAACCTGTGGCTGATTCCTCTTACAGCCCCGCATCCTATTTTCCTGTTAGGCTATGTTTAGTGTACCTCTTGCCCAATCAATTCCCATTATGTCTGCATTTATCTTACCAGTCTGTGGTTGTAAACATGAGTGAGTCAACATGTGTGGCATGTTTTGAACACTCAGATTCTCTGATGAAGGGGGAAGGACCTCAGTCTAGGGGTTCAGATGGTTGGGAAGCTGCAGGAACCCCTTTATAAGGACAGGTCATAAGATTTGGGAACTTCTTATTGAAAAGAAAGGCAGGTGAAGGGAAGTGAGGGAGATTTAGGATCAGATTGCTCCTGAGTGACCTCTTCCTATACATCGATCCAAAGGCTTTGGGGTTTGTTGAGGAGCTCGACAGAAGAGATGGATGGAAGAGATGGAAAAAAACAAAAGAGTGAGTCTGACCAAACACATGTAAGAGCCTATATTAGGGATTATGTTGTGGGGGGAAGAGTGACAAAAATAGTTACATGCTTCTATTGCATCTGCAGATTACTGCCCAACAGCCCTATTTAGGGTGACCCTATGTGTGTGTGTGTGTGGGGAAGAGTCAGAAGGGCTGTTGTGAGGACTATTCTAGGCATCTGATGGATAGAATTATTTGAACCTGCTCCGAGTTGGACTGTTGCTGGACTGGTCCTTCTGAGTTGGCTGAGGCACAGCCCTGCTCTGTTATCTGGCAGGATGAGTCTGTAAAGCTGAAGGAAGTGGACAGGTTCTTGGAGCTGTTAGGGTGGTCACCTGTATGTTAGATCTATGTCCCTCCTGGCTGCTGAAGGCCGCCTAGGGGACAGCATGTGGTTGGGCCCAAGCAGGGGTGAATTCATCCTTGTGTGAGAGGGTGCTTCTATCTGCCTCGAAGGAGGTTGTGGTGTGTTTCCTCCTCAAGAAGTTATCACTGGAACCAACTGTGTTAGCTTATTTCCAACCTTCCCATTTTGGGGAAGGTTCTGGAGAAGATGATCAGGATTCAGCTCCAGAGGTTCCTGGAGGAAACTGATTGCCTTGGCCCTTTTCAGATTTCACACCAGGATTCAGTACAAAGATAACATTGATTGTGCTTATACAGGTAGTCCTCGTTTAGCGACTGCCTCATTTAGCAACCATTCACAGTTACAATGGTGATGAAAAAGTAACTTTATGGCCAATCCTTGCATTTACTACCTTCGCAGGTCTGTAAAGCAAAGGAAAGCTGAAGTAAGATCGTAAGCACAGTTGTGGTTTCATTTAGCAACTGCTTTGCTTAACAACCAAGTTGCCAGTCCCAGTTGTGATCACTAAACAAGGACTACCTGTAGATGATCTCTGGTGAGACCAGGCTGGGGATGGTGCAATTATCCTGATCTTTCAGTGGCTTTTGATCTCAATCATGGTATCCGTCTGGACTTGCTTCAGGAATTGGGAGTGGGGCATGTGTTATGGTGGTTTTCCTCCTTTCTCACAGGCCATTGTTGGTAGAGTTCATGGGCATTGTTGGTAGAGTTCTAGCCAAGGCCCCTGCACTGTGGGGCTCCTCAGGGCTCAGAGCTCTCCCCACTCCTATTTAACATCTACCTGAAGCAGCTGAGCAAAGTCATCCAGTGGCATGGGGTCAGGTGATCAAGTGATGCTATCAAGGCTCTGTCACAGTGCCTAGGGATCTGGATGAGTGGAGGCTTAGGCTCAACCTTAGTAAGATAGAGTGGCTGCTAGTTCACTGACCATCCACTTCCAGAGATTTTCCAGCTTTATTCTGGATAGGGTTGCACTTCCCTAGGTGGAGTTGGTCTGCAGTTGGGGGCTCCTTCTGGACTAAGACCTCTTGCTCGAAGAACAGGTGATAGTGTCAGGGAGATAACTGGTGAAGAAGGAGGGGGCTCCCTCCAGGGGGATAAATGCATGTGCAGTACTGAATCGCTTTGCCTTCCTCCCAAGAGGCTGAAGAAGGCACCACCCTAATTTCTTGGGCCTTTTCTCTGAGCATCACTAGTTCATTTTAGTTTAGCTGGATTCTGTCTAGCAGAGTAGAACAATAAAACACTAGAGCCTGTACACCAAGTCTCAGTGTGTTCCTTCACTCGAAGTCAGGACAGATAGCTATGACCAGGAGGGGCTTTGCCCAGATTCATCTTGTGCACCAGTTGTACAAATTCCTGGATTGGGAGGCCCTGCTCACTGTCACCCATGCCTCAGTCACCTTGCATTTGGATCCCTGCAACATGTTATACATGGAACTGCTCTTGAAGATAACTCAAAGGCTACAGCTGGTCCAGAATGTGGTTTTGTTTATTCGTTCAGTCGTTTCCGACTCTTCGTGACTTCATGGACCAGTCCACGCCAGAGCTTTCTGTCGGCCGTCACCATCCCCAGCTCCCCAATGGTAGAGTCCGTCACCTCCAGAATACCATCCATCCATCTTGCCCTTGGTCGGCCCCTCTTCCTTTTGCCTTCCACTTTCCCTAGCATCAGCTTCTTCTCCAGGGTATCCTGTCTTCTCATTATGTGGCCAAAGTACTTCAGTTTTGCCTTTAATATCATTCCCTCAAGTGAGCAGTCTGGCTTGATTTCCTGGAGTATGGACTGGTTTGATCTTCTTGCAGTCCAAGGCACTCTCAGAATTTTCCTCCAACACCACAGTTCAAAAGCATCTATCTTCCTTCGCTCAGCCTTCCTTATGGTCCAGCTCTCGCAGCCATAGGTTACTACGGGGAATACCATTGCTTTAACTATGCGGACCTTTGTTGTCAGTGTGATGTCTCTGCTCTTAACTATTTTATCAAGATTTGCCATTGCTCTCCTCCCAAGAAGTAGACGTCTTCTGATTTCCTGGCTGCAGTCAGCGTCTGCAGTAATCTTTGCGCCTAGAAATACAAAGTCTGTCACTGCCTCCACTTTTTCTCCCTCTATTTGCCAGTCATCAATCAAGCTCGTTGCCATAATCTTGGTTTTTTTGAGGTTTAGCTGCAACCCAGCTTTTGCACTTTCTTCTTTCACCTTCGTCATAAGGCTCCTCAACTCCTCCTCGCTTTCAGCCATCAAAGTGGTATCATCTGCGTATCTGAGATTGTTAATGTTTCTTCCAGCGATTTTAACTCCAGCCTTGGATTCCTCAAGCCCAGCATGTCGCATGATGTGTTCTGCGTACAGGTTGAATAGGTAGGGTGAGAGTATACAACCCTGCCGTACTCCTTTCCCAATTTTAAACCAGTCCGTTGTTCCGTGCTCTGTTCTTACCGTTGCTACTTGGTCGTTATACAGATTCCTCAGGAGGCAGACAAGATGACTTGGTATCCCCATACCACCAAGAACTTGCCACAATTTGTTATGATCCACACAGTCAAAGGCTTTAGAATAGTCAATAAAACAGAAATAGATGTTTTTCTGAAATTCCCTGGCTTTCTCCATTATCCAGCGGATATTGGCAATTTGGTCTCTAGTTCCTCTGCCTTTTCTAAACCCAGCTTGTACATCTGGCAATTCTCGCTCCATGAATTGCTGGAGTCTACCTTGCAAGATCTTGAGCATTACCTTACTGGCATGTGAAATAAGTGCCACTGTTCGATAATTTGAACATTCTTTAGTGCTTCCCTTTTTTGGTATGGGGATATAAGTTGATTTTTTCCAATCTGATGGCCATTCTTGTGTTTTCCAAATTTGCTGGCATATGGCATGCATCACCTTGACAGCATCATCTTGCAAGATTTTAAACAGTTCAGCTGGGATACCGTCGTCTCCTGCTGCCTTGTTATTAGCAATGCTTCTTAAGGCCCATTCAACCTCACTCTTCAGGATGTCTGGCTCTAACTCACTGACCACACCGTCAAAGCTATCTCCAATATTATTATCCTTCCTATACAGATCTTCCGTATATTCTTGCCACCTTTTCTTGATCTCTTCTGCTTCTGTTAGGTCCTTACCATCTTTGTTTTTGATCATACCCATTTTTGCCTGGAATTTACCTCCGATGTTTCTAATTTTCTGGAAGAGGTCTCTTGTCCTTCCTATTCTATTGTCTTCTTCCACTTCCGCACATTGCTTGTTTAAAAATAATTCCTTATCTCTTCTGGCTAACCTCTGGAATTTTGCATTTAATTGAGCATATCTCCCCCTATCACTGTTGCCTTTTGCTTTCCTTCTTTCTTGGGCTACTTCCAGTGTTTCAGCAGACAGCCATCTTGCCTTCTTGGTTTTCTTTTTCTTTGGGACGTTTTTTGTTGCCGCCTCCTGAACAATGTTGCGAACTTCTGTCCATAGTTCTTCTGGGACCCTATCTACTAAATCTAGTCCCTTAAATCTATTCTTCACCTCCACTGCATATTCCTTAGGAATATTAGTGAGCTCATATCTAACTGATCTGTGGGTCTTCCCTATTCTCTTTAGTCTGATTCTAAATTTTGCAATAAGAAGTTCGTGATCTGAACTACAGTCAGCTCCAGGTCTTGTTTTTACCGACTGTATAGATGTCCGCCACCTTTGGCTGCAAAGGATGTAGTCAATCTGATTTCGGTGTCGACCATCTGGTGAAGTCCATGTATAAAGTCGTCTTTTAGGTTGTTGGAAGAGAGTGTTTGTTATGCACAGTGAGTTGTCTTGGCAAAATTCTATCAGCCTATGTCCTGCTTCATTTTGTTCTCCCAGACCATGCTTGCCTGTAATTCCAGGTGTCGTCTGACTACCCACCTTAGCATTCCAGTCTCCTGTAATGAAAATAACATCTCTTTTTGGTGTATTATCTAGTAGGTGCTGCAGATCCTCATAGAACTGATCTACTTCTGCTTCTTCAGCATCTGTGGTTGGGGCGTATATTTGGATCACTGTGATGTTAAATGGCTTACCCTGAATTCGAATTGAGATCATTCTATCGTTTTTTGGATTGTATCCAAGCACTGCTTTAGCCACTTTATTATTAATTATGAAGGCTACTCCATTTCTTCTGTGGTCCTCTTGTCCACAGTAGTAGATCTGGTGGTCATCTGATGTGAAGTGGCCCATCCCAGTCCATTTCAGTTCACTGACACCTAAAATGTCTATATTTAATCTTGACATCTCACCAATAACCACATCCAATTTGCCCTGGCTCATAGATCTTACATTCCAGGTTCCTATGGTGTGTTGATCTTTAGAACATCGGATTCGTCGTTCACCACCAGCACCGTCGGCCGCTAGCCGTCCTTTCGGCTTTGAGCTAGCTGCGTCATCACATCTGGGGCTAGTTGAACGTATCCTCTGTTCCTCCCCAGTAGCATTTTGACCATCTTCCGACCTGGGAGTCCCATCTTCCGATGGTATACCGACATATCTTTGGTTGTACTGATCCATTTAGTTTTCATGGCAAGAATACTGGGGTGGGTTGCCATTACCTTCCCCAGGGATCGTATTTAGTCTGACCTCTCTGCCACGACCTTCCCGTCTTGGGTGTCCCTTCACGGTTTAGCTCATGGTTTCATTGAGGTGCTCAAGCTCCAGCACCACGACAAGGTAACGATCTCCTTTGCTGGAGCCAGAATGTGGTACACAATAGTTATGGGCACACTTCAGTATGTTCCTATGATACCTCTAGTTTGGTTGCCAGTTGGCTTCCAAGTGCAGTTCGAGGGGTTGGTGGTCATTCGTAAAGCCCATCATGACACAGGGCCTAGATCAGAGCTTTCCAAACTTTTCATGTTGGCGACACACACCAACGGCGCTGGCGGCACGGCCTGCGGTGTCCTGGTGTGTCGCCCGCAAACCTGGAAGCGCTGATGGGGGGAACCATAAGGAGTGGCACCCCTGCCAATCAGCACCGTGGCAGCGGCGCTGATTGGCGGGGGTGCCGCTCCTTACGGTTCCCCCCATCAGTGCTTCCAGGTTTGCGTGAGACACACCAGGACACCGCAGGCGACACAGTAGTGTGTCGCGACACACATTGGAAAGCTATGGCCTAGATACTTGCAGAACTGTCTCTCTCAAATTGTTTTTTATTTATTTATTTATTTATCAAATTTCGCCACCGCCCATCTCCCCCAAAGGAGGGACTCTGGGTAGTTTACAATAAAGCTAAAATATTAAAATACAATAAAAACAAAATATGGTACATAAAATATAAAGATAAAAGGGGATCAAGATGGAAGATAAAAAGTCTAATTCGATCCATACATATATGAGGACCACTTTAAGGCGCTAGCCACCTCCAAGATGGACTACCCCCCCCTTCCCAACCCAAGCGAGATGGCAGAGCCAGGTCTTTAACTTTTTCCGGAAGGTCAGGAGAGCGGGGGCTTGCCTCGCCTCTGGGGGAAGAGTGTTCCAAAGGGCAGGGGCCACAGCAGAGAAGGCCTGCTTCCTGGACCCCGCCAAGTGAAATTCTCTCACGGATGGGGTCCATAACATGCCCTTTCTGCATGATCGGGTGGGGCGGGTCGATGTAATCGGGGTGAGGCGGTCCCTCAGGTAACCTTGAGCCATGCCATGTAGGACTTTAAAGGTAATAACCAACACCTTGAATTGGACCCGGAAGCAAACTGGCACCCAATGCAGCTCTCGCAGCAGAGGTGTTACGTGTGCCGACCTTGGGGCACCTAAAATTGCCCGCGCGGCCGCGTTTTGGACCAGCTGTAGCTTCCGGATGCTCTTCAGGGGTAGCCCCATGTAGAGCGCATTGCAGTAGTCTGTACGGGAGATGACTAGGGCACGAGTGACTGATTGGAGAGCCGCTCGATCCAGGAAAGGGCGTAACTGGCCACAACACGAAGTTGAACAAAGGCCCTCCTGGCCACAATTTTTTGCCCATCCTATAAGATTGGACAGGCTGGCATACTTTGGATCCCATCAGTAAAGCAATGTCATATCATGGGACCCAGGAGACATGACTTCTCTGTTGCAGTCTCTCCCCTTTGGAATCATATCTCCCCACCACCTGGAGGTCTGTGTGGCCTCACCTGATGTCCTTTGCAAAAGCCTTAAAGACCTGGCTCTTCCTGTAGGCACTGGCCCAGGACAATGTGGGAACCGACTAAAATGTTGGGCACTGAGTCTTTCCTCGGTGTGGTGGTTTTATTGCAGTTGTTTTACTGCTGTGGTTTTTTAGTTCTATTTTGATCTTTTAGCCCTCTTGTAAGCCACCCAGAATCACTTGAGTGAGTAGCCTTAGAAGTTGAATTAATAAGGAATAATAAAATAATAAAAGATTCATAAAATGACTGGTGGGGAAAACAGATTCAGAGAATGCTGGACAGTAGAATGGAATGGGACCTGTGGTGAAGCTGAATGAAAGGAGCTTCAGGACAGGTTGAAAAGTCTTCCTACAGCACATGGTGAAATTCAGAACTCACTAGTACAAGATGTGGCAATGACCACCCACTTGGAAGATTATAAAAGAGAATTAGATAAATCCATGGAAGATAAAGTTTTCAATACATGATGATGAAGATTTGATTCCACCAAAGGCCAAAGACGGGGGACTATCAACTCCTGCTTGTAGGCTTCCTGGAGGCATCTGGCTGGATTTTGTTTGTT